>OY997262.1:313184925-314434925 GCA_963921465.1 Triticum timopheevii | reverse complement strand
AGTTATGAGATGATGTATTACGGAACGAGTAAAGAGACTTGCCGGTAACGAGATTGAACTAGGTATTGGATACCGACGATCGAATCTCGGGCAAGTAACATACCGATGACAAAGGGAACAACGTATGTTGTTGTGCGGTTTGACCGATAAAGATCTTCGTAGAATATGTAGGAACCAATATGGGCATCCAGGTCCCGCTATTGGTTATTAACCGGAAACGTGTCTCGGTCATGTCTACATTGTTCTCGAACTGTAGGGTCCGCACGCTTAAGGTTTCGATGACAGTTATATTATGAGTTTATGTATTTTGATGTACCGAAGGTTGTTTGGAGTCCCGGATGTGATCACGGACATGACGAGGAGTCTTGAAATGGTCGAGACATAAAGATTGATATATTGGACGGATATATTTGGACACCGGAAAGGTTCCGGATGAGATTGAGATTATACCGGAGTTCCGGGAGGTTACCGGAACCCCCCGGTAAGTATATGGGCCTTATTGGGCCTTAGTGGAAGGGAGGGAGAAGGAGCAAGGGAGGGGGCGCGCCCCCCCAAGCCCAATCCGAATTGGGAGGGGGCCGGCCCCCCTTTCCTTCTCTCCTCCCCCCTCTTCCTTCCCTCTCCTACTCCTAATAGGAAAGGGGGACCAAACCTACTTGGAGTAGGTTTGCCCCCCCTAGGGCACGCCTCCCCCTTAGGCCGGCCTCCTCCTCCCTCCCTCCTTTATATACGGGGGTGGGGGGCACCCCATAGACACACAAGTTGATCATTGAGATCGTTCCTTAGCCGTGTGCGGTGCCCCCCTCCACGATATTACACCTCGGTCATATTCTAGCGGTGCTTAGGCGAAGCCCCTGCAACAGTAGAACATCAAGATCGTCACCAGGCCGTCGTGCTGACGGAACTCCTCCCCGTACCTCTGCTGGATCGGAGTTCGGGGTGCGTCATCGAGCTGTACGTGTGTCAAGAACTCGGAGGTGCCGGAGTAACGGTGCTTGGATCTGTTGGACCGGGAGGACGTACGACTACTTCCTCTACGTTGCGTCAACGCTTCCGCTTCGGTCTACGAGGGTACGTAGAAAACACTCTCCCCTCTCATTGCTATATCATCACCATGATCTTGCGTGTGCGTAGGAATTTTTTTGAAATTACTACGTTCCCCAACACGTTCAAGGAAGATAACTTAAGAAATTTTAAAACTGATTGTGCTCAAACTTTGGCAACTTAGCTTTTCTGTCGTTTGCGTCCCGGCAAGGCTATACTTCTTTGAACGACACCTGGTCCACACCATTATCTCCTCCTCCCCCCCCCCGGTGAACTTGTGGGCGAAGGAACCTTCTTTTTGAGGAAAAGAAAGAAGAGAAAATAAAGATATGGAGGCTCAAGGCACGTTATTGCTTACCGGGGGCAGGTGCTGCACAAAGTGTCAGATAATACATGCAAAAAAGAAAAAAGCATGAAATTTGACAAGATGTGCAGAGCATATGATCTTTATTTATGCACGGGATCTGCGCCCGGCTTTGTATAAAGGGTTACATGCAATAGCGGCAAGGCTTGTACAAAAGGTGGTTGCCGGGACATGTTCCGGCAACCGCGCCTTATGGGTAAAACTTACGAAGATGCTCAATGTTCCAGGAGTTGCTCACCGGAAAGCCATCTTTGGTCTCAAGGCGGACAGCGCCAGGCCTACTGACTCGTTTCACCCGATAAGGGCCTTCCCACTTTGGCGTCAACTTGTTGGAATTCTTGGCGTATTGGACGCGCCGAAGAACAAGGTCGCCTTCCTCGAGACTTCTGGCATTGACTTTGCGGCTATGGTAGCGGCGCAAAGCTTGCTGATATCGAGCAGCTCGTACAGCAGCCTGAAGACGATCTTCCTCAAGGAGCAGCGCGTCATCTTGTCGCAGCTGCTCTTGCTCAAGCTCATCATAAACAAGCACTCGAGGCGATCCGTATACGAGTTCCGTGGGGAGAACTGCCTCTGCTCCATAGACTAGAGCAAAAGGTGTTTGGCCAGTGGCTCGATTTGGTGTCGTCTTGATCGACCAAAGAACCACTGGCAGCTCCTCGATCCAATTCCTTCCGCACTTGTGCAGCCTGTCGAAAGTTCTGGTCTTGAGCCCACGCAGCACTTCAGCGTTTGCCCTCTTCACTTGACCGTTTCTTCTCGGGTGAGCAACAGAAGCGAAGCAGACCTTGGCGCCAAGATCTTGGACATACTGCATGAAGGTGCGGCTCGTGAATTGTGTGCCATTGTCGGTGATGATCCTGTTAGGGACTCCGAAACGGCAAACAATCGACCTGAAGAACTTGACTGCTGACTGTGCTGTCACCTTCCTCACTGCTTCCACTTCCGGCCACTTTGTGAACTTGTCGATTGCCACGTACAAGTACTCAAAGCCCCCGACAGCTCGGGGAAAAGGGCCGAGGATGTCGAGCCCCCAGACTGAAAATGGCCAGGATAAAGGGATCGTCTGGAGAGCTTGAGCTAGCTGGTGTATCTGCTTGGAATGGAACTGGCACGCTTCACACTTGGTTACTTGTGCAGTTGCATCCTGGAGGGCTGTTGGCCAAAAGAAACCTTGCCGGAAAGCTTTGCCGGCAAGTGCTCTTGCGCCAATGTGGTGACCACATATGCCTCCATGTATCTCCGCCAACAGCTTCTGTCCGTCTTCCCGGGGAATGCACTTCAATTTCACTCCGTTGAATCTTCTTCTGTACAGTATGTCATCAACAAATTGGTACATACTTGATTGCCGGGCTACTCTCTCCGCTTCTTCTTGCTCTTCGGGAAGTTCTCCTGTTTGAAGGAAACGGACAATCTGCGGTGCCCATGATGGAGCTTGTGGCTCGACAACAAGGACTAAAGGCACAAATGCTGCTGCGGGAACATCCGCTTCTACGGCAAGAACCTGAGGTCCTGCCGGAGCTTGGTGTTCCCCGGCAAGCTTGCCGGAGCAAAACTTGTCAGGAGCGTCTGCTTCAACGAAACAAACCTTAGGGCTTGTCGGAGCAGACTGCTCCTCAGCGGTCTTTGTGTTGATCTTGGGGACCTTCTTGGCGGCGGCTTCAGGAAGCTCTGCCGGAAAGTAGTCGCCGGAAACCAACTTTCTCTTCTTGTTCTGTCCCGTTGATGGTGTTAGAGATGGTTGAGTTAGCTTGAGCACAAAAATCCCTAGTTCCACAGGTAACTTGAGTGCGGCGCATTTTGACAGACCATCGGCGATGTCGTTCTGGGCTCTTGGAACATGTTCCATCTGCAGGCCGTCAAAATGCTCTTCCAACTTTCTCACTTCATCAATGTAGGCTTCCATCAACGGACTCTGATAATCTTTGTTAACTTGGCGGACGACAAGCTGCGAGTCACCCCTAACAATAAGCTTTTTGATCCCAAGGTCTGCCGCGATCCTGAGTCCGACAATCAAACCTTCATACTCTGTAGTATTGTTTGTCGCTCGCTCCTTGGGAAAGTGCATCTGGACGACGTACTTGAGGTGCTCTCCGGTGGGTGCGACAAGCAACACGCCCGCACCAACGCCTTGCAGCGAGAAGGCACCATCAAAGTACATGATCCATTCTTTGCTTGCTTCCTTGACGGGGATGCTCGTCTCTGGAGTTTCTTCATTAGGTGTTGGCATCCACTCTACTATGAATTCCGCCAATGCTCGGCTCTGGATAGTTGAAGTACTCTCAAACTTGAGGCCAAAGCTTGACAATTCCAGTGCCCACTCGACAATCCTGCCTGTTGCTTCTGAATTCTGCAATATCCTCTTCAACGGAAAGCGAGTGACAACTGTGATCTCATGTGCTTGAAAGTAATGGCGCAACTTTCTCGAGGCCATGAGAAGGCCAAAAAGCAATTTCTGCACACTAGAGTACCTTGATCTAGCCCCCTGCAGAAGGGAACTGACAAAGTAAACTGGGCGCTGCACCATTTTCTTCTGCTTCTCTTCTTGTGGCTGCGCAGATCCATCCTTGTCGGGACGAGAGCTTGTCGGGGGAGCCCCCTGCTTGTCGCTGGATGTGCTTGCCGCGGCTGCCGGCTCATCATCTGCCTCCCTCTCCGCTACTAACGCAACACTAACCACTTGATTGGTTGCCGCTAGATACAACAGCAACTTCTCTTGTGGCTTAGGTGCGACAAGTATTGGAGTGGAGGACAGATATCTCTTCAAGTCCTGCAGCGTAGCCTCCGCTTCCGGAGTCCATTTCATTGGACTTGCCTTTTTCAAAATTTTGAAAAATGGCAGGGCGCGCTCAGCAGACTTAGAGATAAACCTGCTGAGAGCAGCTATGCAGCCGGCAAGCCTTCGCACATCCTTGATGCGCTTCGGTGCTTCGATCTTCTCAATGGCCTTGATCTTGTCGGGGTTGGCTTCAATCCCCCACTGAGACACAAAGAACCCGAGAAGCTTGCAGGAAGGGACTCCAAACACGCACTTCTCGGGGTTGAGTTTGAGATTGATCTTGCGCAGATTTGCAAAGGTCTCGTCCAAATCTTGAATCAGAGTTGCTCTGTCTTTGCTCTTGACCACTATGTCATCCATGTAAGCCTCTACATTTCTGTGCAACTGTGGCTCAAAAGCTTCGTGAACTACCCTTGCAAATGTTGAACCAGCATTCTTTAGTCCGAAAGGCATCCGTACAAAGCAGTATGTGCCACATGGAGTAATGAATGCGGTTTTCTCCTCATCCTCTTCTGCCATAAAAATCTGATGATATCCTGAATATGCATCGAGAAATGAAAGCAAATCGCATCCTGCCGTGGAGTCGACAATCTGGTCAATGCGCGGCAAGGGAAATGGATCTTTGGGACAAGCTTTATTAACATCAGTGAAGTCAATACAAAGCCTCCATTTCCCGTTCGCCTTGCGCACGACTACAGGATTGGCCAACCACGTAGGATGGAGCACTCCTCTGACCAGGCCTGCTGCTTCTAACTTCTGGATCTCTTCAGCAATGAATTCTTGGCGCTCCACTGCTTGCTTCCTAACTTTCTGCTTGACGGGTCGCGCGTGAGGACAGACGGCAAGGTGGTGCTCAATTACTTTCCTGGGAACACCGGGGATGTCAGATGGTTGCCATGCAAACACATCGACATTCGCCCGCAGGAAAGCAACGAGCGCGCTTTCCTATTTAGGATCAAGCGTGGCACTGATGGTGAAGGTACCACCAGTGCCGTCCTCCTTGGCGGCCACTTTCTTGGTCTCTGGCGGAGCTGCCTTCGCCTTCTTACACTTGCCGGTGGAGCTCGATGGTGCGTCCTCGACGGTAGCGCAGCACTCCGAAGAGGTGCGCTTGCCGGAGTGGGCATCAGAGCTCTTGCCGGACTTGGTCTTCTTCTCCCCCCCGGGAGCTTCAGCGGCAAGTGGTTTGCGTTCGGCTGCGGCTGCTGCTTCCCGGTAGATCTTGTCGGTGCAGATAAGGGCATCTTTCTTGTCGCCATGGACAGAGATGACACTTATCGGTCCTGGCATCTTGAGCACGTTGTAGGCATAGTGAGAGGCTGCCATGAACTTGGCGAGCACTGGACGGCCGACTATCCCATTGTAGGGCAATGGGAAATCAGCAACGTCAAAGGTGACCCTCTCAGTCCTAAAGTTTAGCTCGCTGCCAAATGTTACTGGTAACGTGATCTTCCCCTTCGGCTTGCTCCTTCTCGGATTGATTCCTTGGAAGGTACCAGTCTCTTCGAGTTTGCTGTCGGGGATCTGGAGCTTCTTGAGCACCGCGGAGGAAATCAGATTCAAGCCGGCCCCGCCGTCAACCAGCATCTTTGTGACCTTGAGGTTGCAGATAGTTGGTGAAACCAACATCGGCAAGCACCCGACCGCAGTTATGCGATCAGGATGATCCTCAACGTCAAAGATGATGGGCATGCTGGACCACTTCAGGGGCTTGCGAGACTCAACTGATGGTTCTGCTGCATTAACTTCTCGCACCCACTGTTTGAACTGGCGGTGCGAGGTATGCAGAGAAGCACCACCGTCAACGCACAAAACCTCTGTTGCTTTCTGAAACTCCTGCTTGTCGGCCTCGTCATCATCCATCTCTTCATCTTTGTCTTCATCTTCATCCTTGTCGCGGCCGCGGGGAGGCCTGTCTCCTTGCCGCTGCTTGGCCTTGCCGCGGCGCCCTCCCCGGCCGGGACGCTTCTTGCCGGATCCTCCACCACCTTCTTGGGCCTTCTCCTTGTCGCGTCGCTCGTATTCAGCTTTCTGCAGTTCAACAAGCTGCTCAACTTTCTTGCAGGTCTGGAGATCATGGCCCTTGGTGCGATGGATCTTGCAGTACTGCTTGTCGGAGCCGTCCTGCTTGTCGGCGGCCACCACAGCCTCGCTGGAGTTACCAACTTTGGCCTTCTCGGCGCCTCCTCCGTTGCCGGACTGCTCGACAACTAGCACATCTTTAGCTTTCCTCTTCCTATTGTTCCGCCTCCGGCTTTTCCTTGCTGGGGCGGCATCCTCACTGTCAGACCCTTCTGCTCCTGCATTCTCTCCGGGGAGTTTCCTCCCCTCTTCAGCACGTGCGCACCTGTCGGCGAGGGCATATAGCTCGCTGACATCTCTGATCTTGCACATCACCATCTCCTCCCTCATCCTGCGATTACGCATGTTCTGATGGAACGCGCTGATAACCGCGGCAGGGTGGACGTCTGGGATGTTGCGCTGCACTTGGCTGAATCTCTGAATGTACTTGCGCAGGGGCTCTCCTTCCTTCTGGGCGAGCAGATGCAGATCGCTCTCCTGGCCATGGGGCTTGTGGCCGCCTGTGAAGGCGCCGACAAACTGGTGACACAGGTCCGCCCATGAAGAGATGGAGTCGTCCGGCAAGTGCATGAGCCAGGATCTGACGTTGGGCTTGAGCACTAGCGGGAAGTAGTTGGCAAGGATCTTCTCGTCGCGCCCCCCGGTAGCTTGCACCGCGATGGTGTAGATGCTGAGGAACTCCGACGGATGCAACCTGCCATCATACTTCTCCGGTACGTCTGGCTTGAAGTTCTTGGTACTGGGCCACTGGACTTGCCGCAGCTCTCAAGTCGCCTGGTTCCCCTGGCGCATGCATGTCGATAGCGGGCCCAGCGTGCTGTTCTGACTGACGTCGCGCTTCTCTTCGATGCTCGATGTGTGTACGAGCGTCTTCTTGATGTCGTTCTTGAAGAACTTGGCGTTGATCGCGACGAGCTCGTGGATCTGACAACGCCGTGGAGTCGGTGTCGAGGTTGACCCGGCGAGTCGGCGATCTTGGTCTTCGGGGCGGGGAGTGCACGGTGGTTGCACCCCCACCAGTCTTGTCGCCATCGGCTTGCGCCTGGGCGTCTTGCCGCGGCTTCGATGTGCTCGGTTGCCGGGGAGTGTCGCCGTTGGCGAAGCCGATGAGGCTTTGGATGGTGGCCCTCCAATCGTCGATCTTGTCTGGCGCTGGAGGGTAATCTAGAAGCAGTTGGGCTCGGGCCAGCGCTTCTTCTGGAGTCTTGGGCGGCGGCGGCGAACGGCGCGAGGAGTGAGATATGCTCGCACTTCTAACAATGTTAGAAGGAGCAGCATCTCGTCCAGGCGACCGTGCCGCGCTCGTGCTAGCATGTTGACGTGCATGCTGATCTTGAGCGTCCCGAGATCCACCAGCTTGGCCTTGACCCAACGAACGTATGGTACTGCGAGTACCATGACGTTGTCGGTCCCGCGCCTCCTGAGACGGGCGCGGCGCGTGTACTGACGCCGAGGTTTGCGCGGCCTTGTCCTTGGACCTGGCGGCAGCATGAGCTCCATCGTCGGCGCCCGTTCCTCCGCCGGCGTCTACTCCACCACCCGTTTGCTCCGGTAGCGGTGGAATCGACGCAGACGGTCCAGCTACCTCCGAAGCCTTCTTCTTCGGTGGCATGTTGAAGATGATGATGAAGAAAACGAAGATCTGGCTTGCGTGAACGCCGGATTAGGTTCACGCAACCTCGATGCCCCCCTACCTGGCGCGCCAAAGATGTCGTGGGGAACGAACACCTATGGGGCAGGGCCGCTTTCGGTCCGGCAAGGGAGCGGAGAGCGCACGAAGAGCGGATCGAGGCGGAGCACGCGAGGGATTTTTACCCAGCTTCGGAGCTCTCCGGAGAGATAATACTCCTACTGCTGCTTTGTGATTGTATTCCGTTCTTGCTTGAGAGCGTGAGAGTGGTGTAGTTTCGAATGAGTCGAACCCCTTCTACGTTGCGCACGGGCCTCCTTTTATAGGCACAAGGGGTCACCGACAGGTGGCAACGCAGTCAAGGGTACAAATGTAAAAAGAGGGGTTGGTACAACTGCCGCTACAGTGCACCCTACCTAACTCTGACGGCAGGGGACAAGAGCATTTAATGCTCGTCCGCATCGCCTAAACAGTGCAGAAAAGCGACCGTTAGGGGCGCCACCGCTTGCCACGATGGCCTTCTCGTCATCTCCACTTGCCACCTCGCACCGCTTGGCTGTGCAGCTTCCCGCCATGTGCGTCTGGAATGGTCTCAAAGCGACACGTCGACGGGTGTGCTGGAGCATGGGCACAGAGTGGTGGCTTCGCCGCGGCAAGCGCCTTGCCGCGGTCATTGTCTTGTCGCACCCGAAAGCTTGTCACTCGTCGGGTCTTGCCGGGACGCGCGACGCGTCGCGGTAAGTTCTCTGAAGTGCCTTGGTTGGCCCTCCCGGCAAGCTCCTCTTGCCGGGGCCTTGTCCTTCCCGGCAAGCTCCTCTTGTCGGAGTCTTGTCTTCCTAGTTAAAACACTTTGTTCTTGAATGGCATCAATAGGAACTACAGAGGATCTTGGCGGACGCCTGGCAAGCCTTGCCGCGGGACGCTGCAACTGCCCGTGCACAAGTTCAGGATACTAAGGTACCCCTACTTTAGTACACCGACATAAACCATAGTTCATACGGTGTCGTCTCAACGGATTTAGATGGTGCTCTTTTAACGTGAATGCAGCTGTCTCTAATGCATAACCCCAAAACAATAGTGGTAAATCAGTAAGAGACATCATAGATCGCACCATATCCAATAAAGTGCGGTTACGACGTTCGGGCACACCATAACGTTGTGGTGTTCCAGGTGGCGTGAGCCGTGAAACTATTCCACATTGTTTTATATGAAGGCCAAACTTGTAACTCAAATATTCGTCTCCGCGATCAGATCGCAGAAACTTTATTTTCTTGTTACGATGATTTTTCCACTTCACTCTGTAATTCTTTGAACCTTTCAACTATCTCAGACTTATGTTTCATCAAGTAGATATACCCATATCTGCTCAAATCATCTTGTGAAGGTCAGAAAATAACGATACTTGCCATGAGCATCAACACTCATTGGATCACATACATCGGTATGTATTATTTCCAATAAGTCAGTAGCTTGTTCCATTGTTCTGGAGAATGGAGTTTTAGTCATCTTGCCCAAAAGGCACGGTTCGCAAGCATCAAATGATTCAGAACCAAATGATTCCGAAAATCCATCTTTATGGAGTTTTTTCATGCGCTTTACAGCGATATGACCCAAATGGTAGTGCCACAAATAAGTTGCAGTATCATTATTAACTTTGCATCTTTTGGCATCAATATTATGAATATGGGTATCACTACGATCGAGATCCAACAAACTATTTTCATTGGGTGTATGACCATTAAATGTTTTATTCATGTAAACAGAACAACAATTATTCTCTGACTTTAAATGAATAACCGTATTGCAATAAACATGATCAAATCTTATTCATGCTCAACGCAAACGCTAAATAACATTTATTTAGGTTTAACACTTATCCCGAAAGTTTAGGGAGTGTGCGATGATGATCATATCAATCTTGGAACTACTTCCAACACTCATCGTCACTTCCCCTTCAACTAGTCTCTGTTTATTCTGTAACTCCTGTTTCGAGTTACTAATCTTAGCAACCGAACAAGTATCAAATACTCAGGGGCTACTATAAACACTAGTAAGGCACATATCAATAACTTGTATATCAAATATACCCTTGTTCACTTTGCCATCCTTCTTATCCACCAAATGTACAGGGCATTTCCGCTTCCAGTGACCATTTCCTTTGTAGTGTAAGCACTCAGTTTCAGGCTTTGGTCTAGCTTTGGTCTTCTTCACGGGAGTGACAACTTGTTTGCCATTCTACTTGAAGTTTCCCTTTATTTCCCTTTGCCCTTTTCCTGAAACTAGTGGTCTTGTCAATCATCAACACTTGATGCTCTTTCTTGATTTCTACCTTCGTCGATTTCAACATCACGAAGAGCTCGGGAATTATTTTCGTCATCCCTTGCATACTATAGTTCATCACGAAGTTCTAGTAACTTAGTGATGGTGACTAGAGAATTCTATCAATCACTATCTTATCTGGAAGATTAACTCCCACTTGATTCAAGCGATTGAAGTACCCAGACAATCTAAGCACATGCTCACTAGTTGAGCGATTCTCCTCCATCTTTTAGCTATAGAACTTGTTGGAGGCTTCATATCTCTCAACTCGGGTATTTGCTTGAAATATTAATTTCAATTCCTCGAACATCTCATATGGTCCATGACGTTCAAAACATCTTTGAAGTCCCGATTCTAAGCCATTAAGCATGGTGCACTAAACTATCTAGTAGTCATCATATTGAGCTTAGCCAAACGTTCATAACGTCTGCATCTGCTCCTGCAATAGGTTTGTCACCTAGCGGTGCATCAAGGACATAATTCTTCTGTGCAGCAATGAGGATAAACCTCAGATCACGGATCCAATCCGCATCAATGCTACTAACATCTTTCAACACAGTTTTCTCTAGGAACATATCATTATAAACATATGAAAGCAACAACGCGAGCTATTGATATATAACATAATTTGCAAAATACTACCAGGACTAAGTTCATGACAAATTTAAGTTCAATTAATCATATTACTTAAGAACTCCCACTTAGACAGACATCTCTCTAGTCATCTAAGTGATCACGTGATCCAAATCAACTAAACCATGTCCGATCATCACGTGAGATGGAGTAGTTTTCAATGGTGAACATCACTATGTTGATCATATCTACTATATGATTCACGCTCGACCTTTCGGTCTCCGTGTTCCGAGGCCATATCTGTTATATGCTAGGCTCGTCAAGTTTAACCTGAGTATTCCGCGTGTGCAACTATTTTGCACTAGTGGTATTTGAACGTAGAGCCTATCACACCCGATCATCACGTGGTGTCTCAGCACGAAGAACTTTCACAACGGTGCATACTCAGGGAGAACACTTCTTGATAATTTTTAGTGAGAGATCATCTTAAAATGCTACCGTCAATCAAAGCAAGATAAGATGCATAAAGGATAAACGTCACATGCAATCAATATAAGTGATATGATATGGCCGCACCCCAAACCCCTTGTCCAATTCGGACTGGGCTTGGGAGGGGCGCGCGCCACCTCCTGGCTCCTTCCCACTAAGGCCCATTAAGGCCCAATACTCTTCCCCGTATTCCCGTAACTCCCCGGTACTCCGAAAAATACCCGAATCACTCGAAAACTTTCCGATGTCCGAATATAGTCGTCCAATATATCGGTCTTTACTTCTCGACCATTTCGAGACTCCTCGTCATATCCCCGATCTCATTCGGGACTCCAAAATCCTTCGGTACATCAAAACTCATAAACTCATAATAAAACTGTCATCCTAACGTTAAGCGTGCGGACCCTACGGGTTCGAGAACTATGTAGACATGACCTACAACTATTCTCGGTCAATAACCAATAGCGTAACCTGGATGCTCATATTGGCTCCTACATATTCTACGAAGATCTTTATCAGTCAAACCGCATAACAACATACTTTGTTCCCTTTGTCATCGGTATGTTACTTGCCCGAGATTTGATCGTCGGTATCCAATACCTAGTTCAGTCTCGTTACCGGCAAGTCACTTTACTCGTTACGTAATGCATCATTCCGTAACTAACTCATTAGCTACATTGCTTGCAAGGCGTATAGTGATGTGCATTACCGAGAGGGCCCAGAGATACCTCCCCGACAATCAGAGTGACAAAACCTAATCTCGAAATACGCCAACCCAACATGTACCTTCGGAGACACCTGTAGAGCTCCTTTATAATCACCCAGTTACGTTGTGATGTTTGGTAGCACACAAAGTGTTCCTCCGGTAAACGGGAGTTGCATAATCTCATAGTTATAGTAGCAACATACTAAACGATCAACTGCTAGGCTAACGGAATGGGTCATGTAAATCACATCATTCTCCTAATGATGTGATCCCGTTAATCAAATGACAACTCATGTCTATGGCTAGGAAACTTAACCATCTTTGATTCACGAGCTAGTCAAGTAGAGGCATACTAGTGACACTATGTTTGTCTATGTATTCACACATGTATTATGTTTCCGGTTAATACAATTCTAGCATGAATAATAAACATTTATCGTGAAATAAGGAAATAAATAATAACTTTATTATTGCCTCTAGGGCATATTTCCTTCAATCCGTATCTTTCTTCTTTTGCATATCACACAAATCAACAAAGTTGTTTAGATGAGTAGCGACATCTTCACTAGGAAGGCCGGCGAATTGATTTTTCATAACAAGATTCAGCAAAGCAGTATTGATTTCACAAGACTCAACAACATTAAGAGGAGCAATCGGAGTACTAAGGAAATCATTATTATTGGTATTCGAGAAATCACACAATTTGGTATTATCTTGCGCCATGGCAACAAGTAATCCAACACACAAGCAAACAAAAAAAGGCAAGCGAAAAGAGAGGAGAAGATTGGGAAAGAGAGGGCGAATAAAACGGCAAGGCTAAAGTGGGGGAGAGGAAAACGAGAGGCAAATGGCAAATATTGTAAATGCGAGGGAGATGGGTTTGTGATGGGTACTTGGTATGTCTTGACTTGAGCGAAGACCTCCCCGGCAACGGCACCCGAAATCCTTCTTGCTACGTCTTGAGCTTGCGTTGGTTTTTCTTGAAGAGGAAATGGTGATGAAGCAATAGTAGCGTAAGTATTTCCCTCAGTTTTTGAGAACCAAGGTATCAATCCAATAGGAGGCTCCTCAATAGTCCCACGCACCTACACAAACAAACAAAGAACTCGCAACCAACGCAATAAAGGGGTTGTCAAACCCTTCACGGCCACTTGCAAAAGTGAGATCTGATAGAGATAGTATGATAAGATAAATATATTTTTGGTATTTTAAGTAAAGATGCAAATAAAAGTAGATTGAAAGCTTATATTATAAAAGATAGACCCGGGGGCCATAGGTTTCACTAGAGGCTTCTCTCAAGATAGCATAAGTATTACGGTGGGTGAACAAATTACTGTCGAGCAATTGATAGAAAAGCGAATAATTATGAGATTATCTAGGCATGATCATGTATATAGGCATCACGTCCGCAACAAGTAGACCGACTCCTGCCTGCATCTACTACTATTATTCCACACATCGACCGACTCCTACCTGTATCTAGAGTATTAAGTTCATAAAGAACAGAGTAATGCATTAAGCAAGATGACATGATGTAGAGGGATAAACTCATTACCCCATCTTTTTATCCTCGATGACAACAATACAATACGTGCCTTGCAACCCTTTCTGTCACTGGGTAAGGACACCGCAAGATTGAACCCAAAGCTAAGCACTTATCCCATGGTAAGAAAGATCAATCTAGTAGGCCAAACCAAACTGATAATTCGAAGAGACTTGCAAAGATAACTCAATCATACATAAAAGAATTCAGAGGAGATTCAAATATTTCTCATAGATAAACTTGATCATAAACCCATTCATCGGATCTCGACAAACACACCGCAAAAAGAGTTTACATCGAATAGATCTCCACAAGAGAGGGGGAGAACATTGTATTGAGATCAAAAAAGAGAGAAGAAGCCATCTAGCTAATAACTATGGACCTAAAGGTCTGTGGTAAACTACTCACAACTCATCGGAGGGGCTATGGCGTTGATGTAGAAGCCCTCCGTGGTCGATTCCCCCTCCGGCGGAGCGCCGACGAAGGCTCCCAGATGGGATCTCGCGGATACAGAAGGTTACGGCGGTGGAAATTGTGTTTTGTTGGCTCCCTGGATGTTTTCGGGGTACATAGGCTTATATAGGAGGAAGAAGTATGTCGGTGGCCGCCCGAGGGGCCCACGAGACAGGTGGGCGCGCCCTGTAGGGGTGGGCGCACCCTCCTATCTCGTGGATGCCTCGGTTGCTGCTTGGCTTGCACTCCTAGTCCTCTGGATCACGTTCGTTCCAAACATCATGCTCCCTAAGGTTTCATTCCGTTTGGACTCCGTTTGATATTCCTTTTCTTCAAAATACTGAAATAGGCAAAAAAACAGCAATACGGGCTGGGCCTCCGGTTACTAGGTTAGTCCCAAAAATGATATAAGGTGTAAAATAAAGCCCATAAACATCCAAAAGGGGTAATATAATAGCATGGAAAAATAAAAAATTATAGATATGTTTTTTTGACCTTGAAGACTGCAGGGCTTACACCCCACAGCATTTTATTGAAAGCAAAATCAAAGCAGGACTAATACAAAGTTCCCTCAAGAGGAGGAAAGAAAACAAGGGGATAAAAGAATAACAAAAGAGAACTGTACAGGAAAAAACTAAACCTACAAAATACAAATGTACATAGGGTAACAAAAGTAACTCCCTTCAAGGAGGAAGGAAATCAATCCATTTAAGTAAAGCTTCCTTGTGCTTCTGCTTGATTCTATGAGAAAGCAGGGTGAGGTCATGAATGAACCCGTATCTCCATGCTCTGAAGGAAGGCCCGATGTTCCTGAAGGCCCTGTCATTTCTAACCTTCCAAATGTTCCACCAGGCAGTAAACACCACTTTAGCAAAGAAAGGCTTGTTGAATTCCTTTTTCGCATGCAACGCAATCTCCACCATATCTTGACTGTCTTTCCAAAGAATCTGCAGGTAGATCCATACGCCAGCACTGAAATTGCACTGGAAGAAAAGATGATTTCTGTCCTCCAAAGTCCCTGTTGGACAAAGAACACATTGTGGTCCATCATTAATCCTCCATTTCCTTCTTTGGATCATGTCCTTGGTATTAACCCTATCCATTATGAAAAGCCAGGAAAACATCTTGATTGACATTGTGCAACAACTCTTCCAAATCCAACTCAAAATTGGGTCTGAGACCATAGGCTGTTAAGCAAAATCATAGAACTTTTTGGCAGTATAGGTAGATTTCTTTCCATGCCTCCATTCCCAGATATCACTACAGCTGGAATCCAGATTGAAAGAACCCATTATTGTCGAAAGCTGCTGCAACTCTTGATGTGCTTGCTGAGTGAGGGGCAGGAAAAAAAGATCTTGCAAGCTATCAACCAGAAAGACTTCCTTGACTGAAAGTTTTTTGTGTAGACAAAAGGAATACAATCTAGGAAATCTGTCCAGAAGAGGCACATGACTGTTCCCAATTTGCCAGTGATCAGACCAGAATAGCACAGTTTCTCCATTGTGAACATTAACCTCAGTCACTGCTCTGAAATTATCCATCAACTTGCAGACATCTTTCCACCAAAAAGAACCACAAAGGGTGGTATCATGAGGGATTTGTTCAAAATAATAAGAATCCCAAATTAAATGTACCCAAGGCACATCCATTTTGTTGTAGAATTTATTCAGAAACTTCAGAAGCAGAGCTTGGTTTTGCAAACCCAGATTTAAGATTCCAAGACCACCCTTTTCTTTGGGCCTGCAAACAAGAGGCCAAGCTGCTAAAGAATGGCCCTTCTCCTGCCCATATTTCCTCCATAGACACTGCCTTTGTATTCTTTCCAATTGCTTTAGAATACCTTGAGGGATTGATAGGGTACAAAGGAAGAAGATAGGCAAAGAAGAAATGACAGAATTAACAAGTTGCAACCTGCTTCCCTGAGGCAAGAACCAAGAACTTGCTGTCAATCTCCTCTCCATACAATCCACCAAGGGAAGAAGATCCACAATTTTAGGCCTAGTGGTTCCAACAGGTAGCCCCAGATATGTGAATGGCATCTTGCCTAACTTGCAGCCAAAGTAAGCAGCAAGATCAGTAGCCTCCTGGTCAATCACATTAATGGGGTACATTGAAGATTTATGGAAGTTAATCTGCAGACCAGTTGCCTCAGAAAAGGAATATAACACTGATTTCAGAGCCCCCAATTGATCCCTGTCAGCCTTTAAGAATAACAGTGTGTCATCAACATACTGTACCACTGGAAAATCAGGATCATGTGTTGGCAGAGGCCTGCTTATTAAACCCTGCTGAAGAAGATTGTTAATCAAGGTCTGCAAAAGATCAACAGCAATAACAAATAGCAAAGGAGAGACTGGGTCCCCTTGCTTAACTCCACATTTGCACATAAAATGACTGCCAGGTACTCCATTGAGCAAGACAGAAGAGGTGCCAGATGACAGTATCTGCCTAACCCATGTAATCCATCTACTGTCAAAACCCTTTGCAGCAAGAATCCTCAAAATAGCCTCATGTTGGATGGAATCAAAAGCCTTTTCAAAATCCAACTTTAGCAGAAGTATGGGTTGTTTAGACTGGTTACATTGATGGATGTATTCAAAGGTCCATGCAAGACAATCCTGGATTGTTCTTGATTTGATGAAGCCATATTGGTTTTTATGAATACATTTGATGATTTCCTGTTGAAATCTATTAGCAGCCAGCTTTGTAAGGAATTTCAGACCAACACTGGTTAGTGATATAGGCCTAAAATCCCCCACCCCCTCAGGAGACTGTTTCTTTGGTATCAGTGTAATATAAGCATCATTGGGATTTTCTAACTGCACTGTACCAGCATGAAACTCATGCACTAACTGTATAAAATCAGCAGAAATTATTGGCCAGCACTTTTTAAGAAAAAGACCATTGAAACCATCAGGTCCTGGTGCCTTATCAATGGGCATTTCATTGATAACTTGTTCAATCTCCTTAATCTCAAAGGGTTTTGTAAGGACCTCCAACCCCTGAACCCTTGTTATTAGTGAGAGAATGTTCTCATCTAACACAATTGGCCTAATCATCCCCATTCTGTCTTTGAAGGCTCGCAACAACTCTTTGGCCATAACCTCATGATTAGATGTGACAGACCCATCAGCCAGCTTCAGACTAGCAATTGAATTTTTCCTGTATCTCTCAGTTGCCATTGCCTGAAAAAAATTTGAGTTTTCCTCACCAACTTTAATGTACCTGATAGTACATCTCTTCCTCCAATAGAGGTATTGCATATGAAGCAGGTGTTCATGATGCAGCTTGATGATTTTCCTGAAGTTACTTTCAGGCCTAGAGAGATGCCTCATGTCCTCAAGATTATCCAGCCAAAGAATTACCTAGTTGCATTTCTCAATCAGACTTTTAATGTGAGATAATCCTTTTTGCCATTTTTTCAAAGCATGATCAGACGAGAGGGACGATTCTTACGTCTTTTCAAAGCATGATCAAAGCAAAGCCTTCAACTTGTCAACAATAACTGCTGCAATATGATTCTTACGAGAGGGACGATTCCAAACCTCTTTCACACAATCAAAGAAACTAGCCTGATGCACCCAAAAAATTTCAAACCTGAAAATGTGTGCCTTTGGGATGGAAGTACTGATGCTGACAAGACAGGGCACATGATCAGACACAGTTTTTGCCAAAGGGGTCACTTGTGTCATGGGATATGAGTTAATCCAACTAGCAGATGTAAACACCCAGTCAAGTTGCTCCAGAAGAGGAGTATCCTGCATATTGGACCAAGTAAACCTTCTGCCTTTCAATGGAAGCTCGAGGAGTCCCAAATGGCCGATAATTTCATTGAAGATAAACATATCATTTATGTCACCACCCGGGAGGTTTCTATTATCAGTGCAACGAATAAAATTGAGATCTCCCATTATCATCCACAATTGGCCAGGATCAATATCTAAATTGTATATCCAGGAGACAAACTCATCCCTGAGTTCACCCTGACAAGGACCATAAATATTAACCAGAAACCATTGCTCATTGTTATGCACGGAAGTAAACTGCATGACAATAGCATATGGTTTAACTTGTAACAAGGTGCCCTGGAACACATCGGATCGCCAAGCAGTCAAGAGCCCCCCCGAGGCGCCTCTAGAAGGTGATTCAACAAACTGATCAAAACCATGAGGGCATATGGATTTCATAGTTGCCCGATCATAGGAGGAAAGTTAGTTTCCTGCAGACAAACTACTGAACATTGACTTTCAGACACTTTCTCTCTGACAGCGCGCTGCCTCGTATCTGAATTCAAACCACGGACATTCCAACACAAAATCTTCCAACTACGCGTTGCAACCCGATTCATGAATGACCAAAGAGCAGGAAATTATATAAAGCATGACATACAATGCCATACAACCCAAAAGGTAACATAGTTCAGAGCCATAAGAAAGTTCCCTAAACCAACGGAGAGCAACCATAAAAAGAGTACGCATAGCATGCACCCAAGATAACAACAAATAGAGCGACATAATCATTAAGCTGACGATGCAGATGAGTCCTCCTGTGGATTAGCCATAAGCTTATCCACCGACAGCAGCTTAGGATCTACCTCCAGCTCCGCACCAATCGCCTGAAGAACTCGAAGTGGAGTGTATGGTGGTGCAGCAGTCGAAGCCTCGTCATCGCCATCTGCAGGAATGGGCTAGGCCTTGTCCTCCATGGGCTTGGCGCGTGGGCGCTTCTTTGATGGCTGAAGAGAGAGCTGCTCAAAAACCACATTTTTAAAGCCATCTAACTTTGCCGCGCTCCGAGTGCAACGTCGCAGCGTTGTATCAACCACCGGCGGCTTCTTCTTCTCTCTTCGCTTTCTGACAGATTGCTCGACAGAGAAAACCATAGGTGTAGATTCAGGTGATGCAGAAACAGGTGATGGTTCAACAGAAACTGGCGCAGGCACATCAGCGGAAACTGCAGCTGCAGGCAAGCTGTCAAATAGAGCTCTTGCCACCGGCCACTTCAGCACAACAGCTTTCCTGTCAGGCAGAACCAGAGGCATCGAAGCATGCAAACAAGACACTTGCTTGGACTCATCAAAAGCAATTGACCAGGTCCTCTTCGAGTAAATAACTGCACCCAACGGCTTGCAAAAGATAGGCCTAGGCACTTCCTTCACTGAGAAATCAAACATTAGATTCTGAAAAGACCTCTTCCAGATCATTTCCGGAGGAAGAGGGGGTCCAGCCACAATACAGGCCATGCCAATGAATATCTCGTGATATTGAACCACAGGAGGCTGATACGGCACTATTGCCAACTGATTTTCCTCAAAAACTTGATGCTGCTGAAGATCTAGTGGAGGAACATGCTGAAGGTCCTGTTGAGGTTGGTCTACAGAAACTGAACCCTCCGGCTGGTCAATCACAATTGAAACTTGATCTTGTTCAGGCATTTGTGGCTGCATGACCTGCTCAGCAACATCTTCATCACCCCACCCAGCATTCCCCCAACCAGGAACATCCTCATTAGCAGGAGGAACAGGGGGAGCAAGAGGGGCATCACCATCCCAACATTGGGTACGGAGGAAGGATAAATGGCAAATTGTCTTGAATCAGGTTACCAGGCAGCGGGTGGGGGTTTCCATCTAGCGGCATAGGATCTTCGTCATTTGGCATCTGATCTGCAAAATCAGCCCCAAGGACATAGCATGCAGCAGTCCAGGACACTTGTGCACCTCCCCATTCAGCATAATCACCAAAAACCACATCTCTTGGTACAAGTGGAGTGTCAGGAAAACTAGCCTCCACCATAGTTCTGACCGGATACGGATCCTCACTATCCCAAGAAATAAACTTGCCAAAAGTACCAACCGCCTGCGAGATGAACTCTGTAGTGCGGTAATCCAGAGGAAACCCAATAAACATTAACCAACCCTTAGGAAAACCATTTGCTCCTTTGAAATTTTCTCCCTCATCATGCTTCATAAATCTAACAAAGCGATCATTGCCCAGCGGAAAAGGTGGATGCTGAATCAGGGTGTATCTAACTGACGGATCCCTAACTTGAAACAGTCCCACCCCATGAAACCATGGCTGAGTTGAGTGAACCATGATACCTGAATCTTGGAGAAACTGAACCACCTCCTCACGCACCGGACTGAGCGGTCCATCTGGCGCCGGCATTACTTCAGCAATCATGTAGTCCTCATGGCATCGGGTCGGCCGAGCAGCCGGCGTGAAGAAGGTGCGCGGGAGGCGACGATCGCCACCATCGATGATGTGGTGGCCAGCAGGCACAAAGCGCAGAGGATCGAGCTCGTAGTTCGCCATGGATGGGGGTGTTCGTGGTTTTTCTTTGGCATTAGGAGAAGGAAGGTGCAAAGGGGACGGCGGCGATGGGACTGGGCAGTCTATCCCAATAACTCCGGCTCTGTTCCCATGAGCAGTAGCAGATTCCGATAAAATCTTATTTTGGTGCACCGAAATTGGCTTCCAAACCAATCCATGGGAGCGCGCGAAATCATTGCAGTCTCTACTAGAGTGACTAGGGCGAGAGCAAGCCGAGAAGACCGCTCGCATTCCACAAGTCGCAGACAGGTGGCCCCGAGCAGAGCAGATAGTACACGTCATCACACGGTCCACCATGTCATCGACCATAGCTTCAAATTGCCTCGCAGCCTCTTGGGATGAAGGGATGTGCTCATAGCAAATGAGTGGGCTTGGTACCGAAGACGTGGTAGGCCCAGAAGAAGCTGGGTTGACCATCTCATTTGGGCCAAGATAGGCCTCCACCACAACTGGATCAACATTATTAGAATTTCGAATCGTAGACGATCCCGCGTGAGCGGAAATGACAGGCGTAATCCTCGCAGGAACAGAGGAAACTTCGGCGGAAACCGGAACCGCTGTCGGAGCAGAAGTGGACGGCCGGCACAACTCCGGCGAAGGAGATATCGTACCAAAAACTATTGGTGGACGGGCAACAGTCCATTGCAAATCATATGCAGGTGATGGATGAATGACTACACGTTCATGAACAGGCAGATCATACCCCGAATCTCTCATAGTGTCAATGCAATTTTGTGAAGCTGGGTATCTATACCCCTTGCAAGCCGTGTAACGCTCAAATGTGGCAAAAGAAAGAGTCTTCCTGGAGGAGGCAGCCGATTTTAGGGCTGATTTAGCTGGGGGTTTATGCATGGCCAAAAGACCTAAAGAAGATCGGCGTTTGGTTGGACTAACTAGAATCCACTCAGCATCACATTCCTTCCTCCAAATCCTGAGCTCTCTAATCCAATTCGGTCCACCATTACCCCATAGGTGAAAATAACACTTGAATAGATCACACAAAAACGAGCGAAGGTCCATGGTGATAAAACCAACTTGTTTGCAAGAAACATGGAAAGAATAAACCTTGCCTTTGATGTGATCAACGTGAAGGTCAATGGCCGAACCTCCAATTCCAGCTTCCAAAGCTGCCGCCACAGAATCCACCGAGAGACGGAAGGCATGACGGCTGAATGAAACAATCAAAATAAAGGGCCGCCTATGTCCCGAAGGATGAACCGAATTCCCAATAGATCTGAAAACTTCATCAGAAAAAACCCTACCCTTGGAGAAATCCAAGCCAAGGGTAGATCCACCAGAAGAACCCATGGAAGATGGGTATTTCCTTGATCCAGAGGAGACGCCGGAGATGTTGATTGGAGAAAATCCACAGATTAGTGGAGGAGTGGAGAGATCGCCGGAGAAGGGGATAGCGCCGTGGTGGGAGGTGGAAGCGCCATTCCTCACCGTTCCCCTCCAATTATAGATATGTTGGAGACGTATCAGCACTCTACGTCTAATACTCCCAATCGTAGAATCATCCATCTTCCTCAAATGGTGATTAATCCAAAGCAATGGAGACCAAATCTCTGATACCAATTGAAAGGGATCGAGAAGAGGTGTCTAGGGGGGGTGATTAGACCCTCAACAAGCAAAAGTAGCAGTTTTTAAGTTCTTCAAGTTGAGGTTGGAGATTAGTACAATTTTAAACATTCACAATACATTTCAAGCAAGCATGGCAAGCGTAGATGAGCAGCGGAAAGTAAAGCATGCAATTTGCAAGAAAGTAAAGGGATGGGATTGGAGTGCGCAAACGCAATTGGAGACACGAAGATTTTTGGCGTGGTTCCGATAGGTGGTGCTCTCGTACGTCCACGTTGGTGGAGACTTCAACCCCCGATGGGCAATGGTTGCGTGAGTCCACGGAGGGCTCCACCCACGAAGGGTCCACGAAAAAGCAACCTTGTCTATACCACCTTGGCCATCGCCCACGAAGGACTTGCCTAACTTGGGTAGATCTTCATGAAGTAGGCGATCTCCTTGCCCTTACAAACTCCTTGGATTAACTCCACAGTCTTGACGGAGGCTCCCAAGTGACACCTAACCAATCTAGGAGACACCACTCTCCAAAAGGTAATAGATGGTGTGTTGATGATGAACTCCTTGCTCTTGTGCTTCAAATGATAGTCTCCCCAACACTCAACTCTCTCTCATAGATTTGGATATGGTGGAAAGATGATTTGAGTGGAAAGCAACTTGGGGAAGGTTAGAGATGAAGATTCTTGTGGCAGGATTGGAATGTCTTGGTCTCAACACATGAGTAGGTGGTTCTCTCTTAGAAAATAAGTTGTGGAAGTGTAGGCACGTTCTAATGGCTCTATCACAAATGGAGAAGAGGGTGGAGGGGTATATATAGCCTCCACACAAAATCTAACCATTACACACAATTTACCAAACTTGGTGAGACCGAATAGTGAAACTCGGTGAGACCGATCTGGTTCAAAATGTGAACGTTAAGATTTTTGGTGGGACCAACATGATCAACTCGGTGGGACCGATGTGCTAGGGTTAAGGCAAAACCTCATCTCGGTGTGACTGATTGCATGAAGTCGGTGAGACCAATTTCAGCAATAAGCAAACAGAGACTTGGTCAAGCAAACTCGGTGGGACCGATTGCACATCTCGGTGAGACCAAACTAATTGCAACAGGTAACAGAGAGTTTGCAAGGCCATGTCGGTGAGACCAAGATCCTACCAGTGAGACCGAACTGATTAGGGTTTCTAGCAGTGGCTATGTCAATGAACTCGGTGGCGCCGGATGAATCAAATTGATGGGGCCAAGTTTGACTTTAGGTTTCTGACATATTTGGAATTGAGTAAGTGGTTGAGGGCTTTGGAGCATATCACTAAGCACTTTAAGCAAGCAAGCCATTAAGAAACACCTCATCCCCTTCTAATAGTATTGGCTTTTCCTATGGACTCAATGTGATCTTGGATCACTAAAATAGAAATGAAGAGTCTTGAGCTTTTGCCAATGTTTGTCCATATCATCTTGAAGGGGTTCCACATCCTCTTGTCCATGCCACTCCTTTGTTGAACTCTCTGAAATGTAATAGATGAAAATGTTAGTCCAATAAGAGATATGTTGACAATAATTACCAAAGTCACCCAGGGAGCACTTGTGCTTTCAGTTGGGCGCCCCAAGTAGGAGGAATCCTACTTGGGGGCCCTATTCCAATTTGGCCCCCCTTTCCTTTTACCGGAAGGGAAAAAAAGGGAAGAGAGGGAGGAGGATGGAAAGGGGGGCCCGAACCCCCTCCTCCTTCTCCTATTCGGCCTCCTTCCTTAGGGGGGGCGCCACCCCTTATGGGTTGGTGTGCTCCCCTTATATGGCCCATAAGGCCCATTATTCCCCCGGGGGGTTCCGGTAACCCCCGGTACTCCGATATGTACCCGATACACCCCGGAACACTTCCAGTGTCCGAATATTATCGTCCTATATATCAATATTTACCTTTCGACCATTTCGAGACTCCTCGTCAGGTCCGTGATCTCATCCGAGACTACGAACAACATTCGGTCACCAAATCACATAACTCATATAATACAAAATTGTCATCGAACTTTAAGCATGCGGACCCTACGGGTTCGAGAACTATGTAGACATGACCGAGACACCTCTCCGGTCAATAACCAATAGCGGAACCTGGATGCTCATATTGGGTCCCACATGTTCTATGAATATCTTTATTGGTCAAACCATTATGACAACATACGTTATTCCCTTTCTCATCGCTATGTTACTTGCTCGAGATTCGATCGTCGGTATCTTCATACCTAGTTCAATCTCAGTACCGACAAGTCTCTTTACTCGTTTCGTAATGCATCATCCTGCAACTAACTCATTAGTCACTTTGCTTGCAAGGCTTCTTATGATGTGCATTATCGAGACAGCCCAGAGATACCTCTCCGATACTCGGAGTGACAAATCCTAATCTTGATCTATGCCAACCCAGCAAACACCTTCGGAGATACCTGTAGAGCATCTTTATAATCACCCAGTTATGTTGTGACGTTTGATAGCACATAATGAATTCCTCTGATATCCAGGAGTTGCATAATCTCATAGTCAGAGGAATATGTATTTGACATGAAGAAAGCAATAGCAATAAAACTGAACAATCATTATGCTAAGCTAACGGATGGGTCTTGTCCATCACATCATTCTCTCATGACGTGATCCCGTTCATTAAATGGATACACATGTCTATGGTTAGGAAACTTAGCCATATTTGATTAACGAGCTAGTCTAGTAGAGGCTTACTAGGGACACAGTGTTTTGTCTATGTATCCACACACGTATCAAGTTTCCTGTTAATACAATTCTAGCATGAATAATAAACATTTATCTTGAAATAAGGAAATATAAAGTAACAACTTTATTATTGCCTCTAGGGCATATTTCCTTCACGCTCGTTCCTAGTGGGACTCATAGTCTGCCCAGCCGATGATGGGGAAGGAGAGGTGTTCCGGCTGCCAGGACTGGGAGGATCCTACACCAGAGGATCCGAGCACCCTGTGAGCCGACGCTATGGCATCGCGGCGGACGGATCCATCTGTCGATCAGGCACTGTCCTCCCGGGAGCGATAGAGCGCAATGCAGACTGCCATTGCCTCCTCTAACCCACACGGGATGACACCCCAGTCGACGGATCCGGACTGGCTGGAGTCTGATCTGCTTCCCGCCATGCTGGAGACATCACATGAGATGAGTTTGGGTGGCGGAGGGGAGGAGAGAGGAGTGAAGTTGCTAGGGTTTGCTCCGGCGAGAGAATGGGGAGGAATATAAGTGGGGTCAGGTGGACCAGCATGGGCCGAGTCCTCATGGCGGGCGCGCCCAGGCGCCCCCATATCCACCCCATATCTGGGCTGGATATGGGGTGTGCCGGTCAATCCGTGCGTTTGAGACCTCTTTGAGGCGTCCGTCTGGGTCAAAAAAATGTGAGCAGTCAGTGATTGTGCAGCCCGCCCAGGCGTATGAGGCAGGTTTGAGAGGTCTGACTGTAGATGCTCATAAAAAAGGAAAAAATATGTCATCAAGTGATTGGTTGATCAGTGGCTCTAGGGTGGGGTGAGCCGGGGCTCTGCCACATTCATTGTGTCCATCATGTTGCGAAGTTGGTTTTATCCTGCTATCTAGAGAGTGGGTGCCAGTGCTACAAAAGGCAAAAAAATTGAATATAACATTTGTGATTTTGTTGTGCGTCATCCAAAGTCATTGCCGCTAGCACTAACCAGAAGGGGCGTCTTCTCCTCTTAGTCTAGTTGGCCCGAGTTTTGAGAAACCCAGCTAAGTCGAGGGCCTCCCAATCAGTCCCCGGAACTTCACAAACAAAACACCAAAGACAACGGGGAGCGGGGGCATGTGAAGAAGATGTGGGTCCCAATCTCCAGGACAGCACAAAGGGGGCATAAACTATTTCAATACCCATTTCACTTGACCACCTCCATCCTAGATGGCAGGCGACCCTATAAGAGCTGTCACATGGATCTTTTGTGGTAAGGGCGCCTTCAGCAAAGGTGTGGTCCACACAAGAATTGATCACCAACATAGGTGTCGGTGCAATAGACCCAGGGCCTATTGACCTGACTGTGCACAGGCACAAGACCAAGATTGGAGCACGAGACCAAGAGACCAAGAGACCCGAAGAACCAACTAGCAGAACATAGGGAACCAAGACTAAGATAGAGGAGCCAGATATCGTCAAGGAAGAAGCCTCCCTTGCTGGGCAGGCGAGCCCGGCAAGGGGCGAGGCCATCCCCAGAAGAAGAGGACCAAGGCATCCCGACAAGGCCTGCCGGGGCTCACGAAGACCAGAGCACCCCATCGACTGCTCCTCCACGACCCACGTCGTGGATTAGTGTGGTGTCAAGACGCAGGATGATTAAGGGGCAGCCATTCGCCACATGGCGGCCACTTCCTACTAGGTGAACCCCCAAATGACACCCGTCCAGTGACGTGTCAGGCGTGTAGGCATGGAGCTGGCAAATTAGCCCGGCAAGCCTTGCCAGGCAACCAACCACGTGACACTAAGCGGCACATTAAATGCACACTGTCAGCCTGCAGAGTTAGGTATGATAGCACTGTTGCTATCATATCAGTGTCTAATGACTAATTTGCCTCTGTGGTAACCCCTTGATCTATAAAAGGAGGCCCATGGCAACGATTCAAGGGGTTAGAAGTTTAGACCATTCACACCTTTGTACGCGCATAGTCGCCGCTGCCCCAAAAGCAACCCCTGCCGGGCTAGTGTACTATGCACCACCACTACCTTTTCCCTTCAATCCACCAAAGCAGGAGTAGAGTTTTACGCCTCACGGCGGCCCGAACCTGGGTAAAATTGCCTATGTGATCCCTGTCGTGCTGCCTTGCGTTGATCTGCTCTTTGTGCAAAGTGACTCCCCCTGTTGAACCAACAAGGAGCTGTCCTGGTCCCATAGGTGGTCGTGGTTTCCTGCAACATCTTTGGCGCGCCAGGTAGGGGGAACTCTTGCGTGAACATGAAGACGTAAGCAGCGTGTCATCTTCGTCGCTATCTGCATCGTTGACAGTGCCATCGACCATGGCGCCTAAGAAGAAATCAGCTACTTCAGCTCATCTGTCCACCTCGAAGGCTCCGCTACCTGCGGCCTCCAACGCTGCGGGGGGCACGGAGACGCACGAGGGAGCGAACGCTGCAGGAGGTGTGGCCGAAGCAGGCAGCACCGCCACCATCCCCCTCACGGCTGACACGGGATCAGAAGATGCCAGAGGAGAGCGCATCAGCAACACCCCGACGGCTGCTCTCCAGCTGTCGACGGGCGCAGCCATAGTGATGGCGCTCAGCATAGGGCGAGCCACCGCCCTATAGCCGTCCTTGCCGCGGGCACGACTTCTGCGCGTGCGCTCTCCCCAGGGCGGGCCGATCGAACTGGTGCGCCCAACAGGGCGGATGGCCCTCAAGAACCTCCGCCTCACCACCCTGCTGCCCAGGTGGTTGCACCGCAGCAGCGAGGGCGTAGTGCAGCTGCCGCTAACTCCGCCAGGATTCGAGCGATAGTGCGATCGACTTCATGGTCATCTATGCCAAGCACAGCCTCGGAGGCCATGGCGTAGGCTCAACTACTTCTAAGGTTTCCACCGGTGACCGAGCAGATGGACGAATGGAGTGCCACCATCCAAAGCCTGCTCGGTTTCGCCAAAGCCGAAGGCTCACGATGGGCTGCCCCGCCACGACCTCCCCAAGCAACGTCTACGACCCATGCCGCTGCCCGAACGGGGGCGGGGGGGAGGGGAAGGGATCCGTCCCCACGGTGCAATCCCTGCCACGGTGGCCGGCACGGGCGTGACCAAGTCAATACCCCGAAGACGCCTCGATGGCCTCTTCTGATCCTCAGGCATGTCCAGGCCAACGGCGAATCCCGGAAGATGGGTGGAGAGGAGACGTGTGCGTTGTCGAGCGATGCCGCGACAACCTTCCCCGAGCCGACAGGCGTGGCGGCCCCGACGTTGACGAGCCCATTCTTGGTGCTGACGGATTCCTGCCCTTCAAGGTTGGCTGCCCTGCCTTCACCTGTGAGCTGTGGCAAGTCTGTTGGCCGTCCGTTTGCACATTCAAGCTAGAGATACCTGCCAAATGCGACGAAAGACTGAACCCGGTAGAGTTCCTGAGCATCTACACCATCGCTGTTCATGCTACCGGGGGAAGATATGAGAAGATGTTCGCCAACTACTTCCTGTTGCCACTCAAATCCAACATGAGATCTTGGTTGATGCACCTACCTGAGAACTCCATCTCATCGTGGGCAAACCTGTGTCATGAGTTCATCGGCACTTTCACCGGTGGCCACCAGGAGCCGGGCCTCCCCGGTGATCTGCAGCTTCTCCAGCAGAAGCAAGGAGAAACCCTCCGCAAGTATTTACAGAGGTTCAGTAAAGTTCATAGGAATATCCCAAATATCCATCCGGCAGCCGTGATAGCTGCCTTCCAGTCCAATGTGTGCAACCGCTGAATCCGTGCCAATATGAACATGGGGTTGCCCAAGACTGTGAAGGAGCTGTACACCCTAGCGGATAAGTGTGCCCGGATGGAGGAAGGAAGGAAATTTCCTGGAGAAGAAGATTGTATTGATGTTGATTCAGAGGATGATGATGAATCCACAAGTCAGAAGAAGGCTAAGAAGCGCAGTAAGAAGCAAAGGGATAAAGCAGTATTGACTGTTGA
The DNA here is from genome assembly GCA_963921465.1 of Triticum timopheevii. NCBI lineage: Eukaryota > Viridiplantae > Streptophyta > Magnoliopsida > Poales > Poaceae > Triticum > Triticum timopheevii. The sequence goes on along the minus strand of OY997262.1, from coordinate 314,406,371 downwards.
AGGGTCAGGCACCCCTAGTACCGTCAAGATCTCCAAGACTGAGGCCCCCGGCAAGTAGGTTGCCGCGTGCACCGATTGATAGCACTCCTGAAGGTCGTGTGCACCGTACTGCAAGATCCACCGGACCAAGGGCTACGACCTTCAGGAGTGCTATCAGGTCGAGCAGTTGGTCAAGAGACAAAGAGAAGAATATGAGAAGCATGATAAGGAAAATGGTTGGAATGCCGCTAGCGGCAAGGGCCGAGGCGATGGAGCAAATCGCCCCGGCAAGCCCTTTCGAAACAAAGGAAAACCTGCCGGGGGCCAGGAGAAAGAAGTCTGTGGTGCTGAGAGTGACAATGGGGATGAAAAGGAAACCAGTGAGCAGGAGTTCCAGAAGGCCAGGGCGCCCTATGTGTTGACGGAGGAGCATCTTTGCACACCTCCCATTGCCAACTCAAGCAGCGGGCTCGGGAAGTCAATGCCGTGGAACCGGCGCCGGAGGCCCGGAAGCCGCTCAAATGGTCCCGCACACCCATCATCTTCGATGAAGAGGACCATCCTAGCTGCACCACTGCGGTAGGATGCCTGCCTTTATTGGTTTCTCCAACAATTCGCGACCTCAAGGTGAAAAAGATGTTGGTGGATGGTGGGGCCGGACTGAATATGATTTCCCCGGCAGTTAACATGCTTCAGATAGCAGAAGAAGAGTTAAAGTTTACAAGCATGTTTCAAGGAGTCAACCCTGGCAGGAGTCATCCTAATGGGAAGATTACGTTGCCAGTAATATTTGGGGGAGAATTTAACTACTGGACTGAGAAGATCGTGTTTGACATAGTTGACCTCCCCCTGCCGTACAATGGGATCCTTGGATGCCCGGCCTTGGCTAAATTCATGGCGGCATCCCACTATGCCTACAATACCCTGAAGATGCCTGGGACGCTGGGAGTCCTCACTGTCGGTGTCAAAACCGGCGGATCTCGGGTAGGGGGTCCCGAACTGTGCGTCTAGGCGGATGGTAACAGGAGACGAGGGACACAATGTTTTTACCCAGGTTCAGGCCCTCTCGATGGAGGTAAAACCCTACGTCCTGCTTGATTAATATTGATGATATGGGTAGTACAAGAGTAGATCTACCATGAGATCAAGGAGGCTAAACCCTAAAAGCTAGCCTATGGTATGATTGTTGAGATGTATGTTGTCCTACGGACTAAAGCCCTCCGGTTTATATAGACACCGGAGGAGGCTAGGGTTACACAGAGTCGGTTACAATGGTAGGAGATCTACATATCCGTATTGCCAAGCTTGCCTTCCACGCCAAGGAAAGTACCATCCGGACACGAGCCGGAGTCCTCAATCTTGTATCTTCGTATTCTTGGAGTCCAGCGGATATTGATAGTCCGGCTATCCGGACACCCCCTAGTCCAGGACTCCCTCAGTAGCCCCTGAACTAGTCTTCAATGACGATAAGTCCGGCGTGCACAATGTTCAGCATTGCAAGGCGGGTTCCTCCCTTGAATAATCCAGAGGAGATCATGAACACCAGGATAGTGTCCGGCTCTGCAAAATAAATTCCACATTCCACCGTAGAGAGAATAAAATACACACTTAACTCAATCTGCTGACGTATTATGCGGCGTGCCATCACACCGCAACCAAGCCTTTGTTTGAATCGTTTTTTACTATACCACCTCAGCACGTTTAGCGAAGCAGTTTCCTTGGCACGTCTTGTCGAAGCAGAGATCGTGTTCCCCATATTCCAGGATTCTCATCAATACGTGCGTGGGTAACCCAACCGCGCCATTGATGGTGGCGCTTGGGAGATAAGCGAGTTTTACCAGGCTGGTGGGGGACGCATAGTTTTGTCCGCCTATATATAAGGGATAAGGATTCACCTTCTCACCTACGCCTTCTTCCTCCTTTGCCTATCCATCCTGCGAACTCAAGCTCCAACGCCCGAGCTCGCGCATCTCGCCTCGACCTTCTCCGAATATGTCCGGAGCGGGAGGTAAATGGCTGGCCTCCACTGCGAAGGAGGAGGATATCACCAAGCTGCATAGCGCCGGATATCTTTCCGGCGATATCGCGCATCGGCTGCCCGATGAGGGGCAGCTCATCCCTACCCCAGGGCCTCATGAGAGGGTCGTCTTCCTCCCCCACTTCCTTCGCGGACTGGGCTTTCCGCTCCATCCATTTGTCCGGGGGCTCATGTTCTATTATGGCTTGGATTTCCACGATCTGGCGCCGAACTTTATCCTCAACATCTCGGCGTTTATCGTCGTGTGCGAGGCCTTCCTCTGCATCCAGCCCCACTTCGGCCTATGGCTCAAGACCTTCAACGTCAAGCCGAAGGTTGTGAAGGGCACGCAAGCGGAATGCAGCGGCGCTATGCTGGGCAAGTTGCCCAACGTCCCTTGGCTAGAAGGGACCTTCGTGGACTCCGTCAAGGGGTGGCAATCAGGGTAGTGGGGCAGTCCGGTGGAGGTGACGGGACTCTGAGCCTGCATCAAGAAGATGGTGAGCAATAGGCTCCGGCTTGTCGACGTGGTCCAAGTCATGCTCCTCCGGCGGATTCTCCCATGCCAAGAACGGGCATTCAATTTGTGGGAGTTCAATCCGGAACAGCACCAGGAGCTAAACGGGCTCTTCGATACAACATACGAAGGCGCCTGGAGGGTGCTGTTCAAGGGCACCGAAGCCCCCGCATCCGCGACCGAAGACCACGGATTCAGCTCGCAGTCTTTGACTGACGAGGTAAGTGATTCAACCCCATTACGGGACACTCGTGGTAATTAGATTGACTCTAGCGAGGTTGTTAATCTGCCTCTTCCTTTGACAGGAATGGATGGAGAAGGCCAAGCTGCTCATCAGCCCGGCTCCCATGCCAGAAGACCCAGTGGACGCCCGCTTAGCAGGGCTGCTGGTCCCGGCACCGCACGTGGTGCCGGAGAAGAAGGCCAAGAAGGTGGCCGCGGGGACTTGAAAGAGTTCCCGCAATCAGGCATCTGACGACGACGAGGACTCCTCCCCCGAAGACGAGGAGGAGGAGTATTCTCTCCCGGAGGAGGGAGAGAAGAAGAGGAAGGCTTCCCCAATCGGGGAGGCCGAAGGGTCCAAGAGGGGGAGAACTATCCCCCCGGACAGTTTTGCCAACATCAGCGTTGGCGAAGATGAGTGGCCTCCAAGGGCCAAGCGTCCGGCGAGATCATAAGTATCCCGATCCTTGATGTGTAATCTCTTTTATGCCATGTAGTGTCCTTCTAACGCCGCATTCTATCCGTAGTCCGGCCAAGGATGATCTCCCCGACTCATCGAGCGGGTCACTGGCCTCGTCGGATGTGAATTCCATCCCGACCGCCTCTACCCCATGCGCCGACGAGGACGCCGAGGTGGGATCCCAAAGAGGGACCCATCAGGAGGAGGCTCCGGAGGCGCCACCAGGCGACCTCCCGGACTTTGTGCCGGACTCTACATCGGAACCCGCAGTGGTTCCAGAGTCCGGCAAGCGGCCCCTTCGAAAGAAGGGCAGGACCGTGACGCCGGCGGCCTCCGTCCAACCGGAGGCGCCGGATAACCTGTTGGAGGCGCTTAAAGGCGCTTCCATCGAGGAAGAACACCGCACTATCATGAGTGCGGTGATTGAGAAGGTTCAGCTCGCTAAGAGCGGGCTGACCGAAGCCTGCAGCAGACTTCTAACAGGCTTTGAAGTAAGAAGTTAAATTTATGTAATGTAATACCGCATAGACAGTAGCCCCTGATGCTTAGTTCGGTGTTCGGCAAGAAAAGCCGGACTAAGGATCTAACAAGATGTACGCAGGGTTGCTAAAAATATGTCAATATGGGTTCGCAGGCTGCGTTGCTGACCTCTGCCGCACTAACGGCGGAGGTCGATGTGCTGAAGAAAGACCTCGAGCGGTCCGAGCAAGAGCTCGGCGATGCAAAGAAGCAGCTCGAGGAGAAAGAAGGTGAGTAACACCTCTTTGAATAAGTACCTTACAGAAAAGGATTTTGGTTGCCAACAAAATTAACAAGGATAATATGTGTATTGCAGGGGCCACTAACAAGGTGGCAGCCCTGAAGGATGCCATGTCCGCGGCCGAACGCAATGTGGCCACGGAGCGGGCTGAGCGAGAAAAGCAAGAGGCACTGGTGGCGGAAGTCCGGCAAGAGCTCCAGGCTCTCATGGAAAAGCATGAGAGTTTGGAGCGTGACTCCAAGACTAGAGAGTCCGAGCTTGCCTCGGCTCTTGAAAGTGCCAAGTCCGCCAAGGCCGAGGCCCGTAAGGCCCTTCAGGAAGTTGAGGACGTAAAGAAGATAGCGGCGGGTAAGGCATTTTTCATGCAAAGCAGGCATGTTAATGTGAACTACCTGACACTTACCCGAATTCGGAGCTCTCCAGGGGCGTTTGCAGATCTGCCGCGTAGTGCGTCTGATGCCGCCGCATTTTATCATGGCGAGGAGGGGAGCTCGACGGAGAAGGTCTTCTGGTCTCAGTACGCTGAGGCCGGCCATCCGGTGCCCCCAAGCGACCAGCTGAAGCAGCTGGTCGAACTCCACAAGGTAGCTGAGGAGGCCATGAAGGGCCTCATAGTCCGGCTGTGGCCTGGACAGGCCATGCCTGACAGCTACTTTGGCCTAGTGCGGCGGCTGGTGGATGCATGCCCCAGGCTGGATGTGGTCAAGCGCTCCGCCTGCATTGAAGGCGCTCGTCGTGCCCTTGCCCGCATAAAGGTGCAATGGGGCAAATTGGATGCGGAGAAGCTTCTCACGGACCCACCGCCGCCGGGCAAGGAGTATCGCACGCTGGAGAAGTACTATAAGATTGTCCTGAAGGGAGCCTGCGATATTGCAGATGAGTGCTCCCGAGATGTAATTTTTGAGTGAACTTGCTGTATGTTTATCCTGTGCGCTGAAAACTTCGTTCATATGCGCCATGTGCAACACTTGTTTAATTTAAAATATTACCTTCTGTGCGGCCGTTTATAAAATCTGAGAGATGGCAAGTCGTTGGCTTCAGCCCCCAAGCCGCGAGTGCTGGGGCGTTCGGGATAAACATGAGCACTCTTGTTCCCATTGTTGGGTCCATCGAGGGAGGCGCTCAACACAACGAACGAGGCAACCGGACTTATAATGCTTGAACACTCTCACTTAGCCATAGAATTCTATAATTTTAAATTTCGGCGAAGCCCCTGGTATTCGGAAGACCGAATCCGGGGCGCTATCCACGCCTTCTTCGGACATCGTCCGGAACTTCGCTCGAAGCGGCGTGAGTCTTTAAGGACCCGAAAAAACCTCTCGAACAGCGACCAGTCTCTCGCCTTATCATGCCAGTCAGTTTTAGCTTTCTCCACTGAGGCGTTAACCCGGCTCAACCGGGGCGCAATCGCAGTGGTTCTCCCAGTGCTACCTTAGCCGACGGAACGGAACGTAAGTAACCAAAACATGGGAGCCGGGCAAACCCAACTATTGACCCAAGACATGATTCGGAGCCGATTCATATAATGCTATAAGTTTGGGGTGCCGCACTTGTGAAAGTGTTCGGACTTAATCACACCATAATGTGGGGAACAGAAGCCCCTGGCGTATTCGGCCGTACCAAAATATACGGGTGCAAGATGTCATATAATGAACATATATAAAAGATAACGCAATTGCAATAAAAAGGTGCTGCATTATTTATAAAAGAAAGTCTGATATGCGATCGGACTGATACAAATAGTGCGGTAAGCAAGGGATTTGGACTAAATAAGCATGTGCCCCTCCAGGGATGGGCTGCAGACTTGGTGTATATAATCGAATTTAATGCTCGTAACTGAGACCACCTGAATATTCGTCGCGGCCTTCTTTAGTCCCTGATTGTTGTATCATGAGTTCGGTAGGTTCACCACCAGACAGGGCTTCTGGTTAACAGAGACCTGTGTACATAAAAGAAGAAGAAAAAAGAATAAAAAGGAAGGAAGGCGCACTTCTGAGCCCCTGGTGTGGTCGAGCCGCACTCTGGATCCATTGTGATCGTGCCCCTTTCCCTGCACCCATGGTATCTCCAAAGCGTAATGATGTACGCGGAGTGTTATTCTTGCGATTATGCGCGGGTGAGGGTTGGGGCCGCATTGCTACGCGTGCTCTGATCACGCCAGGTGGTCTTGGTTGGTGTTGCTCCGGGCGCGCTTTGCTGTATCCGGCTTTTTAACTGCCGGACTCGAGAATTGCCTGAGAAGGCTGCTTTGTACTTCTGCCGCGAGAGCCGTTGTATGTTCCTCCGTTCGGAGGGAGCGTTCCGTATTCCCATTGACCGTGATGACTCCACGAGGGCTGGGCATCTTGAGCTTTAGGTACGCATAATGCGGCACCGCGTTGAATTTTGCAAACGCGGTTCGTCCGAGCAGAGCATGATAGCCGCTGCGAAACGGGACTATGTCGAAGATTAACTCTTCGCTTCGGAATTTATCCGGGGATCCGAAGACCACTTCCAGTGTGACTGAGCCTGTGCAGTTGGCTTCCACTCCTGGGATGACACCTTTAAAGGTTGTCTTTGTAGGTTTAATCCTCGATGGGTCGATGCCCATTTTGCGCACTGTATCCTGATAAAGCAGGTTCAGGCTGCTACCGCCGTCCATCAGGACTCTCGTGAGCTGGAACCCATCGACGATTGGGTCTAAAACCAATGCGGCGAATCCGCCATGGCGTATGCTGGTCAGGTGGTCTCTTCGATCGAAAGTGATCGGGCAAGAGGACCATGGGTTGAATTTTGGGGCGACTGGCTCCATCGCGTAGACGTCCCGCAGTGCGCGTTTCCTCTCCCTCTTGGGTATATGGGTCGCGTATATCATATTCACCGTCCGCACTTGTGGGGGAAAACCCTTCTGTCCTCTATTGTTCGGTGGCCGGGTCTCTTCCTCGTCGTCGCTATTTAGCCCCTTGTCATTGTTTTCAGCAATTAACTTGCCAGCCTGCTTGAACACGCAACAATCTCTATTGGTGTGATTAGCTGGCTTTTCAGAGGTGCCGTGTATTTGGCATAAGCGGTCGAGTATTCGGTCCAGATTGGACGGACCCGGAGTGGTTCTTTTAAATGGCTTCTTCCGCTGACCGGGTTTAGAGACTCGGAATCCGGCATTGACTGCCGTATCCTCCTTATCGTCGCCGTTAATGTGGCGCTTGTTTTTGATTCGACGTGACCTGCCGTTGTTGTCCTTAGTATCCGGACTGCCAGAATTTTTATGGAGATTGTTGCTGCGGGCTAGCCAGCTGTCCTCTCCCGCGCAAAAGCGGGCCATTAACGATGTGAGGGCTGCCATTGACTTCGGCTTTTCCTGCCCCAGGTGCCGGGCTAGCCATTCGTCCTGGATGTTATGTTTGAAAGCCGCAAGGGCCTCTGCGTCCGGACAATCGACGATTTGGTTTTTCTTCGTCAAGAACCGTGTCCAGAATTGTCTGGCCGATTCATCTGGCTGCTGAATGATGTGGCTTAGGTCATCGGCGTCTGGTGGCCGCACATATGTACATTGGAAGTTGTCAAGGAATGCGGCCTCCAGGTCTTCCCAGCACCCAATTGACTCTGCGGGCAGGCTGTTAAGCCAATGCCGAGCTGGTCCTTTAAGCTTGAGTGGGAGGTATTTGATGGCGTGAAGATCGTCGCCGCGGGCCATATGGATGTGGAGAAGATAGTCTTCGATCCACACCGCGGGGTCTGTTGTGCCATCGTAGGATTCGATGTTTACGGGTTTAAACCCTTCGGGGATCTGATGATCCATTACTTCGTCAGTGAAGCATAACGGGTGTGCAGCGCCCCTGTATTGAGCGATATCGCGACGCAGCTCGAGAGAGCGCTGTCTGCTGTGTTCGGCTCGGCCGGGATTATTGTATCCGGCACGACGGTATTCGTCGTGAGTCGTAGGGCGCCCACGTGATCCATAGATGGATCTGGATTGTCTTGCTTTGTCCTCCAATATGTCTCGCAAGTCCGGCGCGTTCCCTCTTGGCTTCGTACTTTTGGAGCGATGCCGGGGTATGGTCTTGGCTGGGGGCCTGGACGCCTCTCTGTCACGACCACGGGGTGGTCGGTCAGCCATGTCGTGCGCTGGTGATGAAGGTATGTATGCTTCCTCCTCTAATCGGGGGAGCAGCTTGCGTCTTGGGTAACTTTTGGAGGGACGTTCGAGTTTATACTCTTCGGCCGCGAGGACCTCGGTCCATCGATCGGCCAGCAGGTCCTGATCAGCTTGAAGCTGCTGCTGCTTTTTCTTCAGGCTGTTTGCTGTGGCGATAAGCCTGCGCTTGAAGCGCTCTTATTCGACGGGATCCTCTGGTACGACGAATTCGTCATCGTTGAGGCTTGCTTCGTCTTCGGAGGGAGGCATGTAGTTATCATCCTCAACCCCTTCGTCTGCCGCCCTCTCGTGGGGGCTTGCTTCTGCATCCTCCTGCGCTGAGTCTTGCTGGAGGGGATTGTCTTCGGCACTTTCTGGAGTATTATTGTCTCCTGTGCCGGAATCTCCATTCTTGCTGTGATGGGATTTAGAGCGGCGCCGCTGACGCTGGCGTTTGGGCTGCTTCTTTAAAGAGTCTGCCTCCGCTGCTTCTGCGCCATCCCCTTCTTTTGGGGTATCCACCATGTATACGTCATATGACGAGGTGGCCTTCCAGTGCCCTGTGGGCGCTGGTTCCTGTTCGTCTCCGGCATCGTCGTCCATAGCGTCGATGTCGTCGGAGTCGAAGTCTAGCATGTCGGTTAAATCCTCGACAGCGGCTATGATGTGGGTGGTGGGTGGGCTCTGAATTTCTTCGCCGTCCGTACTCCAACCGTCCTGGCCATAGTCCGGCCAGGACTCTCCCGATAACAAGAGATGTTTTAATGAATTCAGGATATCGCCGAAAGGCGAGTGTTGAAATATGTCTGCGGCGGTGAATTCCATAACCGGCGCCCAATCCTGATCGATTGGTAGGGGCGCGGGAGGTTCGGAGTCCGGCAGGGAGTCCAGCGCTTCGGAATCACAAGTTTCGCGAGGGACAAGATGGGTGTTTGGCTCCATCGCCGTGGATGTTGAAGCCCCCAGGGCGGCGTCTATCCACCGGCCCTCGATCTGGGTGATCGGCTCTGGGCTAATGGCCGAAGCTGATCCGTGTGCGGCCACCAAGGCACTGTTCGGCGGCAGAGCTAGATCATGCCCATCGTCACAGTGCGGCGCGCTCGGCTGTGGCTCGGGCCCATCGAAGATCAAGTCTTCGCGGACGTCGGCCGTGAAGTTTAAGCTTCCAAATCTGACCTGACGGCCAGGGGCGTAGCTTTCGATCTGCTCCAGATGGCCAAGAGAATTGGCCCGCAGTGCAAAGCCGCCGAATACGAAGATCTGTCCGGGGAGAAAAGTCTCGCCCTGAACAGCGTTGTTGGTTGAAGATGCCATCAAGCCTATCGGTGACGACACAGAGGAACTCTCAATGAAAGCACCAATGTCGGTGTCAAAACCAGCAGATCTCGGGTAGGGGGTCCCGAACTGTGCGTCTAGGCGGATGGTAACAGGAGACGAGGGACACAATGTTTTTACCCAGGTTCAGGCCCTCTCGATGGAGGTAAAACCCTACGTCCTGCTTGATTAATATTGATGATATGGGTAGTACAAGAGTAGATCTACCACGAGATCAAGGAGGCTAAACCCTAAAACCTAGCCTATGGTATGATTGTTGAGATGTATGTTGTCCTACGGACTAAAGCCCTCCGGTTTATATAGACACCGGAGGAGGCTAGGGTTACACAGAGTCGGTTACAATGGTAGGAGATCTATATATCCGTATTGCCAAGCTTGCCTTCCATGCCAAGGAAAGTACCATCCGGACACGAGCCGGAGTCTTCAATCTTGTATCTTCGTATTCTTGGAGTCCGTCGGATATTGATAGTCCGGCTATCCGGACACCCGCTAGTCCAGGACTCCCTCACTCACCATCCCGTCAGATGAGAAAGATGCCATCATTTGTGTGGACAAGATGTACAGGGACGCAGTCGTGACAGAGGCTGCGAGGGCAGCAGTTCCCGCCAAAGAGAGCAAAGGGAAGAAACATGATTGTAGAGCCTCTGGCAAAGAGTCCGGGAAGCGTGCCCCCTCGGAGTGCACGGCACCTGTTGACGATGTGCGAGAGTGTTCCAACAACAAGAGATCCAACGTTGCTGCTCCGCAAGTGAAAAAGGTCCCAGCAGGGTTGGCTAGCGTTGATGGTACTTTCACCATCAACGCCACCCTCGATGACAAATAGGAAAGCGCGCTCGTTGCCTTCCTGCGGGCGAATATAGATGTGTTTGCTTGGCAACCATTTGATATCCCCGGTGTTCCCAAGGAGGTAATCGAGCACCACCTTGCTGTCTGCCCACACGTCAGACCTGTTAAGCAAAAAGTCCGGAAGCAGGCCTTGGAGAGGCAGCAGTTTATTGCTGAAGAGATCAAGAAGCTTGAAGCAGCTGTTTTGGTCGGAGAAGTGCTAAATCCCACTTGGCTAGCAAACCCAGTAGTAGTCCGGAGGCGAACGGGAAATGGAGGCTGTGCATTGACTTCACAGACCTCAACAAGGCTTTCCCAAAGGACCCGTTCCCCTTGCCGCATATTGATCAGATAGTGGATTCCACCTTAGGTTGTGATTTGCTCTTGTTTCTGGATGCCTATTCTGGGTACCGCCAGATCTTCATATCAAAGGAGGACGAGGAGAGGACATCATTCATCACTCCATGTGGTACGTATTGCTTTGTCCGTGTGCCGTTTGGATTAAAGAGTGCCGGGACCACCTTTGCAAGGGCAGTCCAGATTGATTTTGAACCTCAGCTGCACAGAAACATTGAGGCTTATATGGATGACACTGTGGTCAAAACCAAAGGCAGAACAACTCTCATTCAGGATTTGGAGGAGACGTTTGCTCATCTGCGCAAGATCAACTTGAAGCTAAACCCAGAGAAATGTGTGTTTGGCATCCCCTCTGGCAATCTGCTTGGATACTTTGTGTCCCACAGGGGGATCAAAGCCAATCCCGACAAGATCAAGGACACTGAGCAAATCCAAGCGCCAAGGACAGACAAAGATGTGAGGCGCCTGACGGGATGCGTTGCCGCGCTTAGCAGATTCATCTCCAAGTTTGTCGAGTGTGCCCTACTGTTCTTCAAGATTTTGAAGAAGGTAGGTCCCATAAAATGGACCCCTGAAGCAGATGGAGCTTTGCAAGAGTTGAAGACGTTCCTGTCCTTTGTGCCTACCCTTGTTGCGCCCAAGCCTTAGGAGCCGTTGTTGTACTTGGCAGCAACAAATCAAGTGGTTAGTGACGCCTTAGTAGCACAACAAGAAGTGGATGAGAAAGAGAGTGAGCAGAGGCCAGCAGGGCCAGATGAGGATCAGAGCAGTAGCGAGCATGGCAACGATGATAACCCCAAGGATGCGGCAAAGGAGAAAGTGGTGCAGCGCCTAGTGTACTTCGTTAGTTCCTTGTTACAGGGGCTAGGTCGAGGTACTTTGGCGTGCAAAATTTGATCTTTGGCCTCATCATGGCCTTAAGGAAACTGCACCACTACTTCCAAGCCCATGAGATAATGGTTGTTACTCATTTCCCATTGCAACAGATACTCCAAACGTAGAGGCTACCGGCAGAATAGTGGAGTGAACTTTGGAGCTATCTAGCTTTGGCTTGAGGTTTGAGAGCACATCAACTGTCCAAAGCAGGGCATTAGCAGAGTTTATTGTCGAATGGATGCCAAACCCTAATGAGGAAGTGACAGACACAGTTGTCCCCGGCAAGGAATCACCCCAAGAATGGTTCATGTATTTTGATGGTGCCTTTCCCCTGCAAGGCACGGGGGCTGGCGTGCTTTTGTTGCCCCCACCAAGGAGCACTTGAAGTACGTCAGACAGATGCATTTTGCACAGGAAGAAGCCACCAACAATACAGCAGAGTACGAAGGGCTCCTTGCCGGACTCAGGATTGCAGCCGAATTGGAAATTAAGAAGCTGATCATTCGAGGAGACTCACAGTTGGTGGTGAGGCAAGTTAACAAGGATTATCAAAGTCCATTAATGAAGGCATATGTCGAGGAAGTGAGAAGATTGGAGGAGAACTTTGATGGGTTGCAAACAGAGCACATACCCCGTGCGGAAAACAACATAGCTGATCATCTGTCAAAGTGTGTTGCGCTGAAGCTTCCTGTGGAACCAGGGACTTTTGTTCTCCGTCTTACTCATCCCTCCGTATCGCCAGCAACAATGGCACGGAAGAGGAGAAAGTTGGACACTGGAAAGCCTCTCCCGGTAGAGCCGTCCGCTCCCGGCAGAGACCGTGCCGGAAACAACTCCTCACAGCCTGCCAGACCACCCCCTCCTGCCGGGTCCATGGACCCCACGCACGAGGCCAGTGCTCCCGCAACAGAGGAGGTGCCGCTAGTCCTCGCTGCTGAGCCACATGGTCCAACTTGGGCAAGGCACATTGTCCGTTTCCTCCAAACCGGAGAGCTTCCCGACGATCAAGATGAAGCTGAAAAAGTAGCCCAGAGGGCCAGTATGTATCAGTTTGTCGATGAAACTATGTATAGAAGGAGGCCCAACGGTGTGAAATTGAAGTGTGTCTGCCGGGAAGAAGGAAAGGAACTGCTTGTTGAGATAGACAAAGGAATGTGCGGCTCCCACATTGGATCAAGGCCATTAGTTGGGAAAGCATTCTGACAAGTATTCTATTGGCCCACAACCCTCCAAGATGCGGTCGAGCTAGTCACTAAGTGTGGAGCCTACCAGTTCCATTCCAAGAAAACCCACCTGCCTGCCCAAGCGCTTTAGACAATCTCTCTATCATGGCCACTTTCGGTCTGGGGGCTCGATATCCTCGGCCCCTTCCCCCGAGCAATCGAGGGCTTTGAATTCTTGTTCGTTGCCGTCAACAAGTTTACAAAGTGGCCGGAAGTGACTGTCATGAGAAATGTGACTGCTTAGTCAGCTATCAAGTTCTTGAAAGATCTGTTGTTTTGTTTTGGAGTTTCGGCAAGGATCATCACTGACAACGGCACCCAGTTCACGAGTCGTGCCTTAATGCAGTATGTTCATGCCCTCGGATGCAAGACTCATTCGCCTCAATGGCACACCCCCAATGCAATGGGCAAGCTGAGAGGGAGAACACTAAAGTGTTATGCGGACTCAAGACAAGAACCTTTGATATGCTGTAGAAGCATGGCAGGCGGTTGATCGAGGAGCTGCCGGTAGTTCTCTGGTCCCTTAGAACGACACCAAACCAAGCTACCGGGTAGATTCCCTTCTCCCTGGTCTACGGGGCAGAAGTCTTTATCCCCACAGAACTCATCTGTGGGTCGCCTCGAGTACTTGCTTACGACAAGGCCGTGCAAGATTAGCACCGACGTGACGATGCTGTGCTACTCGAGGAGAACCGTCTCCGGGTTGCTACACGTGCTGCATGCTATCAGCAAGCCCTGCATCGCTATCATAGCCGCAGGGCTCACGCCCTGAGTTTTCAGGAAGGTGACCTTGTCCTTAGGCACGTTCAATCCGCCAAGGGTACACACAAGCTATCACCGAGGTGGAATGGCCATTACCGGGTAGTACGAGTCACCTGACCTGGCGCACTCTGTCTGGAGACTGGAGATGGCACTCTGTTGCAAAACTCATGGAATATTGAGCATCTCCGCAAGTTCTACCCATAAGGCGCGAGGCTGCCGGGCCCTGCCTGGCAGCCACCCACTTGTACAGCCTTGCCTCAGCTGCATGTAACCCCTGGTACAAAGCCAGGGCGATGACCCCATGCAAGAATAAAGATGCGCTGTAGAGGGGCCCCAACCTAGATTGCATGCATGCATGAGCATTTCAGATTATCGCATGCATGAGCATCTGCATATGCATATAGATAGGATTGCATCCTGCATTCATTCTCATCTACATGAAGTTACATGTTCTCACTATGGATTTGGCTTTGACAAAGGAGTGAGAAGATTGCCCAGCACTGCGATCCCGACAAGCCAAACATATAAGTTCTACCTCTGGTCCATTCGTGTTCCGTAAGCTATAACTTGTGCATTAGAAAACCTCACCTCTCCTTTTAGACTTAGGTGCTCCCATTCCTGGCCTGAACGCTCCTTCAGTTAGGGTGGTTGTAGTTACCTTTGGTACAGGGAAGTTGGGGGGGGGGGCTAGTCCTTCTGTCTGTAACCCGGCAGATAAGGTTATCCGGCAGACAAAAAGCAGACCGGCAGGATAGCCTGCCGGGGCAAACTCGTTTATTTACACTAAAAAGGCATCTCACCTCTGCATGGATGTAAACATGCACGGGTTCTCGACAAGGTCCATCTTTTTCATTAACATGCTGTTACAAGTACAAGCATTACAGAACACAAACATGGACATGAGAGATTACATTATTTGAATTAAAATTTGGCAAGTGCCTACAGATATAAGATTGAAAAAAGATAAGTGCCCCGTAATCCCCTTTCTTGTCCCTCTCCTCCCAGGCAGGGCAGCTGAAGGCAAAGAGGACGAGAGAGAGGCACCGGGGAATGTGTCGATCGAGAGCAAGGCAGAGGAGGTCCGTTAGCCACCGCCACTAGGTCCAGCAGGGCGAACGGAGCTGCAGCCCGAGAGGAAGCCTGCCGGGGTCCAGCTGGGAGGCTGTTGGAGGAGCCCGGGGCACCATCCCCACCACTGCATCCAACTCCCAGGCAAATCGCGTTGCCTGGGAGGAGATGCGGATGCAGATGATAGTGCTGCTGCCTGATGAAGATGGTGCGAGCGGCGATTAGTCAGAGTCGGAGTCATCGCCCTCCCTCCCGCTTCCGTCGTCATCGCCGTCACAGCCCTCCTCATCGCTGTTGCTCGAGGAGGAGCTTTCGTAGTCGGTGGAGCTCTCCACGCAGCACCCTAAGCGAATTCCCAAGCGCTCGAAGACCTTGACAGAGAGCAGGCCGCTCTCCATTAATTTGAACTAGAGAACGTGCCCCTCCGTCAAGCTATGGGCACGGGCGAAGGTCTTCCAACCACGACGAAGGTACATCACATGAGGAGCAGGAAAGTCGACGTCGACCCACATACCGCCATTCCCACAGCCCCTCATGTGCAACCTCAAAGCATCTAGCGAATCGAGCTCCATTTCCTGAGCGAACGGGGTAGGGAGGCGAAGGTGGCCGCACAGAGGCTTGTACAGCCCGACAAAGAACTCTCGGGGCTGATCTCCGGCATGACCTTCCATCGGGATGGGAGCTGCTGGCGGAGGCGCAACCGGGGCGCCACCCCGTCCTCCCCTTCCTCGAGTGCCACGGTGACCTCGGCCTCGTCCCCTCCCTCCTCCTCTCACAACGGGCTCCACCACTCTGAGCTCCAGAGGAGGAGGAATGCGCTAATGAGTGGAGGCCCTCGTTGCTGCTGCTGGAGCACCAGCATGCCCTCGCCCTCTCACCATGGAGAGAGGAAGAAGACTATGAAGGAAGAAGAAGAAGGAGGTGTGTATGAAAGAACACCACCTCTATCCTTTTTATAGAATAGCAGAGCCGGGGGCTGGCCCTCTCCCCAAGGGCGGCCGTCCCGCTCATCCAATACAGCCCCCGAAGGCATGGGGAATGAGGACTGACCCGCTGCTCCAACTAGCGACGCCCGGGTTTCTGCCATGGCACTCACACCCGTGCCCTCCACGTCCACCACCTACCCTTCCTGAGGCATGTAAGACATGTGGCGGATAGACCAGAGGCACTGGCAAGTGGGATGGCCGTTTCTGCCCCGTGATCGTGGGGCACGAGCGCCATGCAGGCCACGATCCAGACCTCTTTTCGTAACATCGCGCACGATGTGCGGGAAAACCGGGAACTTGCCCGGAATCAAGACTAATGAAGAAGTAGAGAGGATCTCAAGGGACGAGCTTCTTCAACAGTGTTGCCTATGCACTTATTAGGCCCTACCCTGATGATGCTCGGCAGCGTGTTCGGGGCAGGCCCGGGGGCTTCTGTCAGTGCAACAGACCTAGGGCTTGTTGACCTGACTGTGCACAGGCACAAGACCAAGATTGGAGCACGAGACTAAGAGACCAAGAGACCC
Organism: Triticum timopheevii; assembly: GCA_963921465.1. Lineage (NCBI taxonomy): Eukaryota > Viridiplantae > Streptophyta > Magnoliopsida > Poales > Poaceae > Triticum > Triticum timopheevii. Next base: position 314,390,346 of record OY997262.1, on the reverse strand, counting down.
GAAGAACCAACTAGCAGAACAGAAGGAACCAAGACTAAGACAAAGGTCCTAGATATCGTCAAGGAAGAAGCCTCCCTTGCCGGGCAGGCGAGCCCGACAAGGGGCGAGGCCATCCCTAGAAGAAGAGGACTAAGGCGTCCCGACAGGGCCTGCCGGGCTCACGGAGACCAAATCACCCAACTGACTGCTCCTCCATGACCCATGTCGTGGATCAGTATGGTGTCAAGATGCAGGATGATTAACTGGCGGCCATTCGCCACATGGCAGCCACATCCTACCAGGTGAACCCCCAAATGACACCCATCCAACGACATCAAGAATGCAGGCATGGAGCTGGCGAATTAGCCTGGCAAGCCTTGCCGGGCAACCAATCACATGACACTAAGCGGCACATTAAATGCATGCTATCAGCCCGCAGAGTTAGGTATGCTAGCACTGTTGCTATCATATCAGTGTCTAATGACTAATTTGTCACTGTGGTAACCCCTTGATCTGTAAAAGGAGGCCCATGGCAATGATTCAAGGGGTTAAAAATTTAGAAAATTCACACCCCCGTACGCGCGTAGTCGCCGCTGCCCCAAAAGCAACACCTGCCGGGCAAGTGTACTACGAACCACCACCACCTTTTCCCATCAATCCACCAAAGCAGGAGTAGGGTTTTACGCCTCGCGGCGGCCCGGACCTGGGTAATGCTTGTGTGATCCTTGCCATGCTGCCTTGTGTTAGTCTGCTCTTTGTGCAACGTGACTCCCCTCTGTCGAACCATCAAGGGGCCGTCCTGGTCCCGTAGGAGGCCACGGTTTCCCGCGGCAATAGGACATGGTATGCCGAGCCAATAGAGAAGAGCCCCGGGAGTTAGGTGCCATGATATGGCGTAATGATAACCCCGACACATCAACGGAAGGGCTGCCCAAAGACTGGCCAAAGCAATGGTTTCCTCGAGACATATGTTGTCAGAACAAGACGATCCTATTCCCATTCCCATTGTGGACGGTCGAGGACACCAACAACATCAAGTCCGAGCATATGGTGAATAAGTCTGGGAACTCAGCGCATAGCGAAGAGCCGTGCGCATCCAAGGATCCATCCAGAAGAGGCCCCTTTTCTGATGCCTATGGAGAAGGAAAGCCCTAGTTGAATCTCATGCTTGATCGACTGCCATAATTGGGGCCCCGCCCTATGTTCACAAGAAGGAAGTGGAGAGCCCTGAAAATACTTTGCTTTTAAAAAGCTGTAGCCACAGCCCCCATCCTCTCTAATGATCCTCCAAACCCATCTCAACATGAGGACCACAGCATGAGGACCACATTCATGCGATGGTAAGCAAGAATACCAAAATCCCCCATGTCTGTGGGTAAGCAGATATGTGCCCACTTGAACATATGGTATCTACGACCCCATCTATCACTTGTTAGAAGAAGTGCGATAAGTCCTTATCAAAGGAACTACATGATACGTCTCTGACATATCTGTAATTTTTGATGTTTTCATGCTATTATATTATCAATCTTGTATGGTTTATTTGCCATTCTATATTGTTTTTATGGACTAACCTATTAACTCAGTGCCTAGTGCCAGCTGTTGTCTTCTGCATGTTTTTGGGTTTACAAAAAACCCATGCTAAGGCGAGCCTGAACACGATGAAACTTTTTGATGATTTTTCTGGACAAGAAGGGAGAAGCTCCGGGGGGGGGGGGTGATACATCCATTTTGCATCATGTTTTCCTACTGTTATTTATGTTGTTTTTGGTCATTATTTCACCTTATGATGCAACTCTAGTGCGTTTTCCCCTTAATTTGCAAGATTTACATGAAAAAGGAGATTGTCGACAGCTGGAAATCTGGACCCAAAAAGCTATAACAGAGATAGTTATTCTATGGAGCTCCAAATGACCTGAAACTTCACGGATAATTTTTATTGAATATAAAAAAATATTGGAACAAAGAAATATCAGAGAGGGGCCACCTACTACTAAGAAAGCAATAGGGCGCGCCCTGGGGTGTGGGTGAACCCTGATGCCTTGTGGGGCCCACAACTGGTCTCCGGTGCCCATCTTCTGCTATATAAAAGCGTTTTCCCTAGAAAATAAGAGAAAGACTTTCGGGATAAAGCGCCGCAGTCTTGAGGCGGAACCTGGACAGAAGCACTTTTACTCTCCCTCAGAGCGATTCTGCGAGGGGAACTTCCCTCCGGGAAGGGGAAATCGAAGCCATCGGCCCCCACCAACGATCCTCTCATCATGGGAGGACCAATCTTCATCAACATCTTCACAAGCACCTGCTCCTCTCAAACCCTAGTTCATCTCTTGTATTCAATCTTTGTCTCAAAACCTCAGAGTGGTACCTATGGGTTGCTAGTAGTGTTCAGTACATCTTGTAGTTGATGCTAGTTGGTTTATTTGGTGGAAGATTATATGTTCAGATCCTTAATAATATTCAATACACCTCTGATCTTGAACATGAATATGATTTGTGAGTAGTTATTTGTTCTTGAGGACATGGGAGAAGTCTTGTTATAAGTAATCATGTGAAGTTGGTATTCGTTCGATATTTTGATGATACGTGTGGGTTGCGAGAGTAAGAGAGTGAGAGAAGCTTAAACCCTAGTTTATGCGTTATTCTGTAAGGGGCTGATTTTGATCCATATGTTTCATGCTATGGTTAGATTTATCTTAATTCTTCTTTCATAGCTGCGGATGCTTGCGAGAGTGGGTAATCATAAGAGGGTTGCTTGTTCAAGTAAGAACAACACCCTAGCACCGGTCCATCCACACATCAAATTATCAAAGTAGCAAACGCGAATCAACTAAATATGATTAACGTGACTAGACGAGAATTCTCATGTGTCCTCGAGAGCACTTTGCTCTATATAAGAGAACTTTCTGGCGTGTCCTTTGTTATAAAAAGGATTGGGCCACCTTTCTGCACTTTGTTACTATTGCTACTTGTTGCTCGTTACGAACTACCTTGCTACAAAACTAGCTGTCACCGCTACTTTCAGTACTCTCAGAGAATACCTTGTTGAAAACCGCTTATCATTTTCTTCTACTCCTCATTGGGTTCAACACTCTTACTTATCGAAAGGACTATGATTGATCCCCTATACTTGCAGGTCATCAGTTGGGGGGGGAGACCAGACCCTGCACAAGGAAGCTACAAGGCCGTAGGGCACCTCCTACCCCCTTGTGGGACCTCTATGGCTCCGATCGCCCTAATTCCAAGCCTATAAATTCACATATATTTAGAAACCCTCAGGGAAGTGCCTGAAACAATTTTTTCGTCGCTGCAAGTCTCTGTCTTCCGCGATCACATCTAGAGGTCTTTTCCAGTACTCTGCCACAGGGGGAATCAATCACGGAGGCCTTCTTCATCAATCTTGCTACCTCCATGATGATGCGTCAGTACTTCCCACAGGACCTACGGGTTCATAGCAGTAGCTAGATTGCTCTCTCTCTCTCTCTCTCTCTCTCTCTTTGATCTTCAATACAATGATCTCTTTGGAGATCTATTCGGTGTAATCTTTTTGTGGTGCGTGTGTTGGCATCTGATGAATCATGGGTTTATGATCAGATTATTCATTGAAAGTAATTGTGTCTTTTCTGAACTTTATTATGTGTGATTTTATAGCCAGGCATTTCTCTCTGATCTATCTATCCCTTTTGGCCAATTTGATCGGGTGATCTTTAGTGGGAGAGGTGCTTGGTAGTAGGTTGAATCTTGCGGTGTCCTTACTCTATGACAGTTGGGGTTACAAGGCACATATCGTATTGTTGCTACTAAGGGCAAAATGACGGGGTTCGAACATATTGTTTGGTCTTACTTTGTCTACATTATTTCATCATGCTCCAAGCGTTACTCTGTTTGTTACGAACATAATACCTCAAGATGCATGCTGGATAGCGGTCAAGGGGTAGAGTAATAGTAGTAGATGCAGATGAATGTCGGTCTACTTGTCACAGACGTAATACCTATATATTGATCATGCCATGAATATCGTCATTACAGATTCTAAAAAAAGGAATATCGTCATAACTATGCGCTATTCTATTAATTTCCCAACAGTAATTTGTTTACCCACCATATTGTGCTTGTGAGAAAGATGCCTCTAGTGATGCTATGGCCCCCGGGTTCATTCACATTATATTTACTAAAACCCTAGAAATACTTGCTGCAATTTATTTAGTTTTAGTTTCCATTTTATTTTATCTATGTAACACTATCAGATTTAATCCTTGTAATCAACAAGAACAATGGGATTTACAACCCTCTTGCCTTCATTGGGTACAAGTATTTGCGTTGTGTGTGTGCATGTACTGCTTATGTTTTTCTTGTGGAGTCTCCTATTGGTTCGATAAACCTTGGCTCTTAACTAAGGGAAATACTTTTCGCTACTGTACTACATCATCCTTCCTCTTCGGGGCCCAATGATATCACAAGTAGCACTACACATATCATATGACGAAATATACAACCACGTCATATACATGAGGAGACAAGAAAGGCATGAGTCGATAAGTATGATTTTGCTCCCTTTTGATGTAAGTCGTCCCATAAGAGGGTCAAAATCCTGGATATCAGAGAGTGGCATCCCCAAGTACTCAATTGGAGGAAGAGGACAAGTTATAGTTAAGGTTGACCTTGATCCATGATTGCTTGTATCCATGTCGGTATTTCCCCAAAGAGGAAGGGATGATGCGGTACAACTAGGACAAGTATTTCCCTCATTTATGAAACCAAGGTTATCAATCCAGTAGGAGAACCAAGCAGCACTATGTAAACAGAACCTCCACACAAAGAACAAATTCTTGCAACCCAACATGTAAGAGGGGTTGTTAATAGATCTGATGACAACACAAAATAAAATAAATAAATAAATAATGCAGAAAGGTATTTTTGGGTTTTTGGAATAATAGATCTGAAAACAATATGATATAAAATAGACCCGAGGGCTGTAGATTTCACTAGTGGCTTCTCTCGAGAAAATAACATACGGTGGGTAAACAAATTACTGTTGGGCAATTGATAGAAGAGCAAATAATTATGATGATATCCAAGGCAATGATCGAATACATAGGCATCACATCCAAGATCAGTAGACCGACTTCTGCCTGCATCTACTACTATAATACTATTACTCCACACATCGATCGCTATCCAGCATGCATCTAGTGTATTAAGTTCATGGAGAAACGGAGTAATGCAATAAGAACGATGACATGATGTAGACAAGATCTATTCATGTGGGAATAGACCCCATCTTTTTACCCTTAATAGCAATGATACATGCGTGCTTTGCTACCCCTTATGTCACTGGGTGAGGACACCGCAAGATCAAACCCATCACAAAGCACCTCTTCGCATTGCAAGAAAAATCAATCTAGTTGGCCAAACCAAACAAAAGTTTCAGAGAAGAAACACGAGGCTATAAATAATCATGCATATAAGAGATCAAAGAAGACTCAAATAATATTCATGGATATAGATATGATCATAAACTCGCACTTCATCGGATCCCAACAAAGACACCACAAAAAGTCATTACATCAAATAGAACATTGTATTAAGAATTAAAAAGAGAGAAGAAGCCATCTAGCTACTGCCTATAGACCCTAGGTCTGAGGTGAACTACTCACGCATCATCGGAGGAGCACCAATGAGGATGATGATACCCTCCGTGATCGTGTTCGCCTCCGGCAAGGTGCCGGAATAGGGCTCTAGATTGGATCTCGTGGTTCTGGAACTTGCGGCGGCTGGTGTCGGTGTCAAAACCGGCGGATCTCGGGTAGGGGGTCCCGAACTGTGCGTCTAAGGCTAATGGTAATAGGAGACGGGGGACACAATGTTTACCCAGGTTCGGGCCCTCTCAATGGAGGTAATACCCTACTTCCTGCTTGATTGATCTTGACGATATGAGTATTACAAGAGTTGATCTACCACGAGATCGTAGAGGCTAAACCCTAGAAGCTAGCCTATGATTATGATTGTTGTTGTCCTATGGACTAAACCCTTCGGTTTATATAGACATCGGAGGGGGCTAGGGTTACACAGAGTCGGTTACAGAGAAGGAAATCTACATACCCGAATAGCCAAGCTTGCCTTCCATGCAAAGGAGAGTCCCACCCGAACACGGGACGAAGTCTTCAATCTTTTATTTTCATAGTCCAACAGTCCGGCACAAGTACATAGTCCGGCTGTCCGAGGACCCCCTAATCCTGGACTCCCTCAGTAGCCCCTGAACCAGGCTTCAATGACGATGAGTCTGGTGCGCAGATTGTCTTCGGCATTGCAAGGCGGGTTCCTTCTCCGAATACTGCATAGAAGATTTTGAACACAAGGATCGTGTCCGGCTCTGTCAAAACAAATTCCACATACCACCATAGAGAGCACAATATCCCACAAATCTAATCTGCTGACAACTTTTCACAGCGTGACATCACGCCACGGCCTGGTCATTATTCGAACCGTTTTTCTCAACCAGCTACTGCATGTATTGCGAGGCGGTCTCCTTGGCATGTCTTGTCGAAGCAGAGATCGTGTCCCCTTATCACGGGATTCTCATCAATACGGGGGTGGGTAACCCAACCGCACCATCAACACGACGCTTGGGGAATAAGCGAGTTTACGGGGCAAGTGGGGAGGTGCATGGTTTCTACCGCCTTTATAAAGAGATAAGGATTCACCTTTCTCCACCCACGCCTTCTTCTTCCTCTGCTCATCCATTCCCCCTCGCTCGAGCTCTAGCGCCCAAGCCTTCTCCCTTTCCGAAAAGTTATTCCAAGCATGTCCGGAGCGGGAGGCAAGTGGATGGCCTCCTCTATAAAGGAGGAGGACATCACGAAGCTTCGGGAGGCCGGATACCTGGCTGCAGACATCGCGCACCGGCACAAATCGTCTCTACCCCGAAGCCTCAGGAGAGGGTAGTGTTTCTCTCTCACTTTGTCCCTGGACTGGGATTCCCCCTCCACCCATTTGTCCGTGGGCTCATGTTTTACTACGGGCTGGACTTCCATGATCTGGCCCCCAATTTCATCCTCAACATCTTGGCGTTTATCGTCGTGTGCGAGGCCTTCCTCCGCATTAAGCCCCACTTCGGCCTATGGCTGAAGACCTTCAACGTGAAGCCGAAGGTGGTGGTCGGCCAGCAAGCGGAGTGCGGAGGCGCCATGGTGGGCAAGATGCCCAATGTCACCTGGCCCGATGGCTCCTATGTGGAGACCATGCAGGGGTGGCAATCGGGGTGGTTCTACATCACCGAGCCGCGCGACACCAACTGGGCAGCGGCCCCCGAATTTTGATCCGGCATCCCCATGCGGCTCACCTCCTGGAAGGAGAAGGGATTAGCCTGGGACTCATTGGTGGAGCTGACCAGACTCCAGACCTGTATCAAAAATATGATAAGCAAGAAAATCAAGCTTGTCAACGTGGTCCAGGTCATGCTCTTCCGCCGGATCCTTCCGTGTCAAAGACGGGCTTTCAATATGTGGGAGTTCGACCCGGCCGAACACCAGATGCTGCGAGAGCTCTTCGATACGATGCACAAAGGTGTCTGGAAGGCACCTCCTCCCATAACCGAGGATCGCCGACTCAGCGCAAAGCGCCCCGTCAATCCGGTAAGCTCTTTATATTTTGCAAGATGTTTGTTTCCCTAGTATATTCGTGGGAGGAATCTAAGCCTCTGATACGTCCATTTTGCATCATGCTTTTATATCGATATTTAGTGCATTATGGGCTGTTATTACACATTATGTCACAATATTTATGGCTATTCTCTCTTATTTTACAAGGTTTATCATGAAGAGGGAGAATGTCGGCAGCTGGAATTCTGGCTGGAAAAGGAGTAAATATTGGAAACCTGTTCTACACAGCTCCAAAAATCCTGAAACTTCACGGAAGTCACTTTTGGAATTAACAAGATTTATTGAGCGAAGAAAATACCAGAAGGGGCCCACACCCTGGCCAGGAGGGTGGGGGCGCCCCCCCTACTGGGTGCGTCCCCTGTCTCCTGGGCCCCCTGGTGGCCCTCCGGTGCCCATCTTCTGCTATATGAAGGATTTTACCCTGGAAAAATCATAAGCAAGCTTACGGGACGAAACTCCGCTGCCACGAGGCGCAACCTTGGCGGAACCAATCTAGGGCTCCGGCGGAGCTGTTCTGCCGGGGAAACTTCCCTCTGGGAGGGGGAAATCATCACCAACGATCCTCTCATCGGGAGGGGGTAATTCTCCATCAACATCTTCACCAGCACCATCTCCTCTCAAAACCCTAGTTCATCTCTTGTATCCAATCTTGTATCAAAACCACAAATTGGTACCTGTGGGTTGCTAGTAGTGTTGATTACTCCTTGTAGTTGATGTTAATTGGTTTACTGGGTGGAAGATCATATGTTCAGATCCTCAATGCATATTAATACTCCTTTGATCATGAACATGAATATGCTTTGTGAGTAGTTACGTTTGTTCCTGAGGACATGGGTGAAGTCTTGCTACTAGTAGTCATGTGAATTTGGTATTCGTTCGATATTTTGATGAGATGTATGCTGTCTCTCCTCTAGTGGTGTTATGTGAACGTCGACTACATGACACTTCACCATTATTTGGGCCTAGATGAAGGCATTGGGAAGTAATAAGTAGATGATGGGTTGCTAGAGTGACATAAGCTTAAACCCTAGTTTATGCGTTGCTTCGTAAGGGGCTGATTTGGATCCACTAGTTTCATGCTATGGTTAGGTTTACCTTAATAATTCTTTTGTAGTTGTGGATGCTTGCAATAGGGGTTAATCATAAGTGGGATGCTTGTCCAAGAAAGGGCAGTACCCAAGCGCTGGTCCACCCACATATCAAATTATCAAAGTACCGAACGTGAATCATATGAGCGTGATGAAAACTAGCTTGACGATAATTCCCATGTGTCCTCGGGAGCGCTTTTCTCATTATAAGAAATTGTCCAGGCTTGTCCTTTGCTACAAAAAGGATTGGGCCACCTTGCTGCACTTTATTTACATTCATTACTTGTTACCCGTTACAAATTATCTTATCACAAAACTATCTGTTACCTACAATTTCAGTGCTTGCAGAGAATACCTTACTGAAAACCGCTTGTCATTCCCTTCTGCTCCTCGTTGGGTTCGACACTCTTACTTATCGAAAGGACTATGATAGATCCCCTATACTTGTTGGTCATCAAGACTCTTTTTTGGCGCCATTGTCGTGGAGTGAAGCACCTTTGGTGAGTGGAACTTGGTAAGGAAACATTTATATAGTGTGCTGAAATTTTCTGTCACTTGTTACTATGGAAACTAATCCTTTGAGGTGCTTGTTTGGGGTATCTTCACCCCGACCAGTAGAGCAAAATAGTTGCTCCTCAACCTACTAAACCTAGTGAAAATGTTTACATTGAGATGCCTTCGGGTATGATAGAGAAACTGCTAGCTAATCCCTTTGCAGGAGATGGAACACTGCATCCCGATTTACACCTTATCTTTGTGGATGAAGTTTGTGGATTATTTAAGCTTGCAGGTATTCCCGATGATGTTGTTAAGAGGAAGGTCTTATCTTTATATTTGAAGGTAGATGCATTTACATGGTATAGGCTATGTGATGATACTGGATCTAGGAACTATAAACGATGGAAGTTGGAATTTCACCAGAAGTTCTATCCTATGCATCTTGTTCATCGTGATCATAATTACATATATAATTTTTGGCCTCGCCAAGGAGAAAGCATCGCTCAAGCTTGGGGGAGGCTTAAGTCAATGTTATATTCATGCCCCAATCATGAGCTCTCAAGATATATGATTATTCAAAAAAATTATGCTCGGCTTTCTCTCAATGATCGCAACATGCTTGATACTTCTTGTGCTGGTTCTTATATGCTGAAGACTACTGAATTCAAGTGGGATTTATTGGAAAGAATTAAATGCACCTCTGAAGATTGGGGTTCCGACAATGGTAAGGAGTCAGGTATAACACCTAAGTTTGATTGTGTTAAATCTTTTATGGATACCGATGCTTTTCGTGGATTTAGCGCTAAGTATGGACTTGACTCTGAGAAAGTAGTTGGTTTTTGTGAATCTTTTGCTGCTCATGTTGATCTCCCTAAGGAGAAGTGGTTTAAATATAATCCTCCCACTAAAGTAAAAGTAGTTGCACCTATTACAGTTGAAGAAAAGACTATCACTTATAATGATCCTATTGTTCCTACTACTTATGTTGAGAAACCACCGTTTCCTGTTAGGATAAAGGATCATGCTAAAGCTTCAACTATTGTTCGTAAAAGTAATACTAGAACTTATACACCCCCTGAGCAAAGCAAAGTTGAACCTAGTGTTCCTATGGTTAAAGATCTCTTGGACGATAATATAGATGGGCATGTTATTTACTTTTGTGGTGAAACTGCTAATATTGCTAGACCTGATGCTATACATTAGACCTGTTGTAGGCATGCCTGTTATTTCTGTTAAAATAGGAGATCATTGCTATCATGGCTTATGTGATATGGGTGCTAGTGCTAGTGCAATGCCTATTTCCTTATATAAATAAATTATGCGTGATATCGCACCCGCTGAGTTGGAAGGTATTGATGTTACTATTAAGCTTGCCAATAGAGATATATTTCACCAGTTGGGATTGTTAGAGATGTTGATGCTTGTGTGGGAAAGTTAAATATCTTGCTGATTTTCTTGTTCTTGGTTCCCCACAAGATGACTTTTGTCCCATTATATTTGGTAGACCCTTCATGAATACTGTTAATGCTAGGATTGATTGTGAAAAGGATATTCTTACAATTGGCTTAGGGGGTATGTCTCATGAGTTTAATTTTGCTAAGTTTCGTAGACAACCTCGTGATAAAGAATCACCTAGTAAGCATGAGATTATTGGTCTTGCTTATATTGCCGTGCCTCCTACTGATCCGTTATAACAATATTTGCTAGACAATGAAAATGATATGTTTATGAATGAAAGAAGGGAAATAGATGAAGTATTCCTTCAACAGGGTCCTATTCTGAAACACAACTTACCTGTTGAAATCCTAGGGGATCCTCCTCCACCCAAGGGTGACCCCGTGTTTGAGCTCAAACCTTTACCTGATAATCTTAAATATGCTTATCTTGATGAAAAGAAGATATATCCTATTATTATTAGTGCTAACCTTTCAGATCAAGAAGAGGAAAGATTATTGAAAACTCTGAAGAAGCACCGAGCTGCTATTGGATATACTCTGGATGATCTAAAGGGCATTAGTCCCACTCTATGTCAACACAAAATTAAATTGGAGAAAGATGCCAAACCATTTAGAGCTACTCAACGACGGTTAAATCCTAAGATGAAAGAAGTGGTAAGAAAGGAGATACTAAAGCTCCTTGAGGCAGGTATAATTTATCCCGTTGTTGATAGTGATTGGGTAAGTCCTGTCCATTGCGTTCCTAAAAAGGGAGGTATTACTGTCGTTCCTAATGATAAAGATGTATTGATCCCGCAAAGAATTATTATAGGTTATAGGATGGTAATTGATTTCCGTAAATTAAATAAAGCTACTAAGAAAGATCATTACCCTTTACCTTTTATTGATCAAATGCTAGAAAGACTATCCAAACATACACATTTCTGCTTTCTAGATGGTTATTCTGGTTTCTCTCAAATACCTGTGTCAGCAGAGGATCAATCAAAAACTACTTTTACTTGCCCTTCGGTACTTTTGCTTATAAACGTACGCCTTTTGGTTTATGTAATGCACTTGCTACCTTTCAAAGATGTATGATGGCTATATTCTCTGACTTTTGTGAAAAGATTTGTGAGGTATTCATGGATGACTTCTCCGTTTATGAATCCTCTTTTGATGATTGCTTGAGCAACCTTGATCGAGTTTTGCAGAGATGTGAAGACACTAGTCTCGTCTTGAATTGGGAAAAGTGCCACTTTATGGTTAATGAAGGCATTGTCTTGAGGCATAAGATTTCTGAGAGAGGTATCGAAGTTGATAGAGCTAAACTTGATGCTGTTGAAGAGATGCCATGTCCCAAGGACATAAAAGGTATAAGAAGTTTCCTTGGTCATGCCGGTTTTTATAGGAGATTCATTAAGGACTTTTCTAAAATCTCTAGGCCTCTGACTAATTTATTGCAAAAAGTTATTCCTTTTGTCTTTGATGATGATTGTGTAGAAGCATTTGAAATACTTAAGAAAGCTTTGATCACTGCACCTATTGTTCAGCCACCTGATTGGAATTTACCCTTTGAAATTATGTGTGATGCTAGCGATTATGTTGTAGGTGCTGTTCTAGGGCAAACAGTTGATAAGAAATTGAATGTTATCCAGTATGCTAGTAAAACTCTTGACACTGCCCAAAGGAATTATGCTACTACTGAAAAAGAATTCTTAGCAGTTGTATTTGCATGTGATAAGTTCTGACCTTATATTGTTGATTCTAAAGTTACTATTCACACTGATCATGCTGCTATTAAATATCTTATGGAAAAGAAAGATGCTAAGCCTAGACTTATTAGATGGGTTCTCTTGCTTCAAGAATTTTATTTGCATATTATTGATAGAAAGGGAGCTAAGAACCCCATTGCAAACAACTTGTCTAGGTTAGAGAATGTTCTTGATGACCCACTACCTATTGATGATAGCTTTCCTGATGAACATTTAGCGGTCATTAATGCTTCTCGTACTGCTCCATGGTATGTGAATTATGCTAATTACATTGTTGCTAAATTTATACCACCTAGTTTCACATACCAGCAAAAGAAAAAGTTCTTTTATGATTTAAGACATTACTTCTGGGATGACCCACACCTTTATAAAGAAGGAGTAGATGTTGTTATTAGATCTTGTGTACCTGAGCATGAACAGGAACATATCCTACGCAAGTGTCACTCCGAACCATATGGAGGACACCACGCTGGATATAGAACTGCACATAAGGTATTGCAATCCGTTTTTACTGGCCTACTCTCTTCAAAGATGCTCGTAAGTTTGTCTTATCTTGTGATGAATGTCAAAGATTTGGTAATATTAGTAGACGTCAAGAAATGCCTATGAATTATTCTCTTGTTATTGAACCATTTGATGTTTGGGGCTTTGATTATATGGGACCTTTTCCTGCCTCTAATGGTTACACACATATTTTAGTTGCTGTTGATTACGTTACTAAGTGGGTAGAAGCTATTCCAACTAGTAGTGCTGATCATAACACCTCTATTAAGATGCTTAAAGAAGTTCTTTTTCCGAGGTTTGGAGTCCCTAGATATCTTATGACTGATGGAGGTTCACATTTTATTCATGGTGCTTTCCTTAAGATGGTTGCTAAGTATGATGTTAACCATAGAATTGCATCTCCTTATCACCCACAGTCTAGTGGTCAAGTAGAGTTGAGGAATAGAGAGCTCAAATTAATTTTGCAAAAGACTGTTAATAGATCTAGAAAGAATTGGTCCAGAAGACTTGATGATGCATTATGGGCCTATAGAACTGCATATAAAAATCCTATGGGTATGTCCCCGTATAAGATGGTTTATGGAAAAGCATGTCACTTACCTCTCGAACTTGAACATAAAGCATATTGGGCTATTAAAGAGCTCAACTGTGACTTCAAACCTTCCGGTGAGAAGAGGTTATTTGATATTATCTCACTTGATGAATGGAGAACCCAAGCCTATGACAATGCCAAACTGTTCAAACAAAAAGTCAAAAGATGGCATGACAAAAGAATACAAAAGCGTGAGTTTAACGTAGGTGATTATGTGTTGCTATTCAACTCTCGTTTAAGATTTTTTCCAGGAAAACTTATCTCTAAGTGGGAAGGTCCTTACATTATTGAGGAGGTCTATCGTTCCGGTGCCATAAAAATCAACAACTTCGAAGGCACAATTCCAAGGGTGGTGAACGGTCAAAGAATCAAACATTATATCTCAGGTAACCCTATCAATGTCGAAACAAGTATTATTGAAACCGTAACCCCGGAGGAATACATAAGGGAAACTTTCCAGAACGTTTCAGACTCCGAAAAGGAATAGGTATGTGGTACGGTAAGTAAACCGACTCCAAAGCTGTTCTAATAGCAATTTTTCTCCGTTTTGGAATATTTAAGAATTTTGGAAAGCAAGAAGTAATCCGTTAAGGACACAAGGCCTCCACGAGGGTGGAGGGTGCGCCCACCCCTACAGGGCGCGCCCCCCTGTCTCGTGGGCACCTCGTGTGCCTCCCGGACTCCGTTTTCTTGCACGTTACTTCTCTTGGTCGGTAAAAATTCATTATATAATCTCCCGAAGATTTTGACCACCGTATCACGCAAAAATCCTCTGTTTTCGTTTCGAGCTGTTTTTCTGACAGATCTAGAGCACCATGACGTCTCCAAGCGCTCCCAAGGACAAGTTTTTCGAGAGGGTTATCAACCCCTATCTTGCGGAGGTGCTCTAACACCCTCAAACCATTGAGATGCGCGAGAGGGTGCTGCACATCCGCGATGTGGAGGGACCAAGGCATACCGGAAGCATGGAGACAAAGCTCGAAGCCATGGAACAACAAGTTTTCAAGTGCCAAGGGATGGTGGAGCGAGGACTCAATGCCAACCAGATGATGATCGCGGAGTTCACCAACAACCACAAGCTGGATGACAAGATCATTGGGGAGACCAGCTTCAAGCTTCAAGAGAAAATCGAGCACCTCCAAGCCCAGATCTATGACCTGCAAAACCAAAATTGTGAGTATGAATATAGATTCAAGAGGATGATTTTGGCTGCAGATTTGAGGATCCCGGAGACTCGATCATCCTTCTATGATGGTGAGCCTATGCCTTGGAAGATGCATGACAAGCCTACATCATCAACAACTCCTTCTTCACCGCCTCTGAGGACATAATCACATGGGTATGGGCACTCCCCTTGGCAACTGCCAAGCTTGGGAGAGGTGCCCCGGTATCGTATCACCATCACACTCCTATCTTTGCCGTTTTATTTAGTTCGATCCCTTTTAGTCATATCTTGATCTAGTAGAATAAAGCTTTGGTATGAATTAGTTTTGAGTTTTGCTTTGTGATCCCTTCTATGTAATCGAGTCCGTGATCTATCTATAATAAAGATTAGTGTTGAGTCAAGGGCTTTGCTATCTTGCTATGATCTTGAGAAAATAGAAAGAATAGAAAGAATAAAAGAGTTCATATTGATCTTATGGATAGTAATGACTTCACATATAAAGAGTATGAGACTTAAAAGTTGTTGAGAGTTGACATACGTAGTTTTGGTCATCATTGCAATTAATAGAAAGTGATAAGGGAAGAGAGGTTTTCACATATAAATATACTATCTTGGACATATTTTATGATTGTGAGCACTCATTAAGTATGACATGCTAAAGAGTTGATGTTGGACAAGGAAGACAACGTAACGGTTTATGTTTTCTCACATCTCAGTTAATGTATATTGTCATGGATCTCTCAAACATGTTGAGCTTGCCTTTCCCCCTCATGCTAGCCAAAAAAACCTTGCACCAAGTAGAGATACTACTTGTGCTTCCAAATATCCTTAAACCCAGTTTTGCCATGAGAGTCCACCATACCTACCTATGGATTGAGTAAGATCCTTCAAGTAAGTTGTCGTGTTGCAAGCAATAAAAAATTGCTCTCTAAATATGTATGACTTATTAGTGCGGAGAAAATAAGCTTTATACGATCATGTGATATGGAAGTAATAAAAGCGACGGAGTACATAATAAAGGTTCATATCACAAGTGGCAATATAAAGTGACGTTCTTTTGCATTAAGATTTTGTGCATCCAATCCTAAAAGCACATGACAACCTCTGCTTCCCTCTGCGAAGGGCCTATCTTTATTTTATGTCTTTACTTTATGCAAGAATCAAGGTGATCTTCACCTTTCCCTTTTTCATTTTATCCTTTGGCAAGCACCTCGTGTTGGAAAGATCCTGATACATATATCCAATTGGATGTAAGTTAGCATGAACTATTATTGTTGACATCACCCAAAGGTGAATACGTTGGGAGGCGAAACTATAAGCCCCTATCTTTCTCAGTGTCCGATTAAAACTCCATAACCATAAATATTGCGTGAGTGTTAGCAATTGTAGAAGACTATATGATAGTTGAGTATGTGGACTTGCTGAAAGGCTCTATTCTTTACTCTTTCCGATGTTATGATAAATTGCAATTGCTTCAGTGACTGAGATTATAGTTTGCTAGTTCTCAATGAAGTTTCTGAACCATACTTGACATTGTGAATAGATTGTTACTTGAGCATAAGAAATCATATGACAAAATCTATATATGTTGTTGTTATAAGAATGATCATGATGCCCTCATATTCGTATTTTATTTTTATCGACACCTCTATCTCTAAATATGTGGACATATTTTTCGATTTAGGCTTCCGCTTGAGGACAAGCGAGGTCTAACCTTGGGGGAGTTGATACGTCCATTTTGCATCATGCTTTTATATCGATATTTAGTGCATTGTGGGCTGTTATTACACATTATGTCACAATATTTATGGCTGTTCTCTCTTATTTTACAAGGTTTATCATGAAGAGGGAGAATGTCGGCAGCTGGAATTCTGGCTGGAAAAGGAGAAAATATTGGAAACCTATTCTACACAGTTCCAAAAATCCTGAAACTCCACGGAAGTCACTTTTGGAATTAATAAGAATTATTGAGCGAAGAAAATACCAGAGGGGGCCCACACCCTGGCCAGGAGGGTGGGGGACGCGCCCTCGCCTACTGGGCATGCCCCTGTCTCCTAGGCCCCTTGGTGGCCCTCCGGTGCCCATCTTCTGCTATATGAAGGCTTTTACCCTGGAAAAAAAATCATAAGCAAGCTTACGGGACGAAACTCCACCGCCACGAGGTGGAACCTTGGTGGAACCAATCTAGGGCTCCGGCGGAGCTGTTCTGCCGGGGAAACTTCCCTCCGGGAGGGGGAAATCATCACCATCGCCATCACCAACGATCCTCTCATCGGGAGGGGCTCAATATCCATCAACATCTTCACCAGCACCATCTCCTCTCAAAACCCTAGTTCATCTCTTGTATCCAATTTTGTATCAAAACCACAAATTGGTACCTGTGGGTTGCTAGTAGTGTTGATTACTCCTTGTAGTTGATGCTAATTGGTTTACTGGGTGGAAGATCATATGTTCAGATCCTCAATGCATATTAATACTCCTCTGATCATGAACATGAATATGCTTTGTGAGTAGTTACATTTGTTCGTGAGGACATGGGTGAAGTCTTGCTCTTAGTAGTCATGTGAATTTGGTATTCGTTCGATATTTTGATGAGATGTATGTTGTCTCTCCTCTAGTGGTGTTATGTGAACGTCGACTACATGACACTTCACCATTATTTGGGCCTAGAGGAAGGCATTGGGAAGTAATAAGTAGATGATGGGTTGCTAGAGTGACATAAGCTTAAACCCTAGTTTATGCATTGCTTCGTAAGGGGCTGATTTGGATCCACTAGTTTCATCCTATGGTTAGGTTTACCTTAATACTTCTTTTGTAGTTGCGGATGCTTGCAATAGGGGTTAATCATAAGTGGGATGCTTGTCCGAGAAAGGGCAGTACCCAAGCACCGGTCCACCCACATATCAAATTATCAAAGTACTGAACGTGAATCATATGAGCGTCATGAAAACTAGCCTGACGATAATTCCCATGTGTCCTTAGGAGCGCTTTTCTCATTATAAGAAATTCTCCAGGCTTTTCCTTTGCTACAAAAAGGATTGGGCCACCTAGCTGCACTTTATTTACTTTCATTACTTGTTACCCGTTACAAATTATCTTATCACAAAACTATCTATTACCTACAATTTCAGTGCTTGCAGAGAATACCTTACTAAAAACCGCTTGTCATTTTCTTCTGATCCTCGTTAGGTTCGACACTCTTACTTATCAAAAGGACTACGATAGATGCCCTATACTTGTGGGTCATCAGCCTCCACGCCGATTCAACAGGACTGGGTAGCGATAGCGGAGCAGATTGAATGCCCAGCTCCACTACCTGAAGATCCAGCAACGGATATCTTAATGGAGATGCTGTTTCCGGCGCCCTATGAGGTGCCAGAGAAGAAGACCAAGAAGAAGGCCACGGGGACCAGGAAAGGTCTCCGGCGCTAGGTTGTATCAGACTCATCGTCCGAACACACCGAGGCGCGCTCCTCCAATGAAAACAAGGAGGAGGAAGAGCCCTCCCTCCCCAACCGGGGGGGGGGAGAAAAGGAAGGCCGCCCTGTCTGGGGAGGCTGAAGGGTCCAAGAAGGTAAAGACCCTCCCTCTGGACCACTCCACCATAACCGCCTATAGCGGCGAGTTGTGGCTGCCCACGGACAAGCCCCTGGCGAAGTTGTAAGTATCTAGACACTATAACACTTCTGGTATGTTTTGCTTTATCGCTTCTTATCACGCCAAACATGCTCGTGCAGTCCGGCCAAAGCCCATATCGACGTATCCTCTTCAGACGGGTCTCCGGGTCTGTCGGTGATGAATAGAGATTCGCACCCGACTGCCTCCTCCCCCAAGCCCGCGGATGACACCTAGGTGTTATCTCAGAGGATACCGCACCAGGGGGAGACTGTTCTGGAGATGCCTCAAGGTGAAATCCCAGATGTCGGGCACATGGGCGGGAAGACCCCCATGGATTCCGATAACGGGGGCCGCAACAAGTCGGGCCCCCAGCTGGATACTGCGCCGGAACCCTCAGTGGTTCCGGATTCAAGCAGGCAGCCTCTTACTAAGGGGGGCGAGATGCCTGTGCCGATGACCTCTGTCCATCCAGAGGCAACAGACAACTTGCTGGAAGTGCTTCAGGGCGCTTCCATTGATGAAGAACACCGTACTCTTATGAGTATGGTGATTGAGAAGGTCCGGTCCACCAAATGTGGATTGACCGAAGCCTGCGCCAGCCTCCTAACAGGCTTTGAGGTAAGTAATAAAATTATAAGAAAATATCACAGTATAGACAGTAGCCCCTGATAATCTGTTTGGCGTTCGGAAAGAAAGGCCGAACAGGGGATCAAATAACATCCGCAGGAGTCTAACAGAAAATGTCCATGTGAATAAGCAAGCATCACTGCTAGCTGCGATTGCTTGCACTGCGGAGGTCTCCGGACTAAAGCAGGACCTGGAGCGGACCGAAGGAGAGCTTGGCCTCGTGAAGAGGCGGCTCGAGGAGAACAAAGGTACCTAATACCTCGTTTGTATATTGATAAAGAAAAAAATGGTTTCAGCTCATAGAAGCGTCATGAACTTTAATATGGGCCACGACCGAAGCGGCGGCCCTTAAGAAGGCGCTGTCCGAGGCCAAAGAAAGTGGCCAAGGAGCGCACTGAGCGCGAGAAGCAAGAGGCCTGTGTCGACGAGGTCCAGCAAGAGCTCCAGGATTTCGTCAAAAAATACGAGTCCTTGGAGCGTGACTCTAAGACGCGAGAGTCCGAGCTTGCTGAGGCCCTCCAGAGCGCGCGAGACGCCAAAGCCGAAGCCCAAAGGGCCCTCCAGGAGATTCAGACGGTCAAGAAGATAGCGCCGGGTAAGGCATTCATTATGCAAAGCAAGCATGTGAAGGAGACTTTCCTTTTACTTACCCGAATTCGGAGCTCTCCAGGAGCGTTCGCAGATCTGCCGCACAGCATATCGGATGCCGTGGAGTTCTACCGGGCCGAAGAAGGGAGCTAGATGGAGAAGTTGTTCTGGTCTCAATATATTGGGACCAAACATCCGATGCCCTTGAGCTACCAGCTGAAGGAACTGGTCAAACTGCACAAGGCGGCCGAACTGGCCATGAAGGACCTTATAGTCCGGATGTGGCCTGCGAGCCCTTGCCCAGCGGCTACTTCGGCCTCATGAAGCGGCTTGTAAATGCCTGCCCGCGGCTTGAAGTCATAAAGTGGTCCGTCTACATTGAAGGTGCGCGCAGGGCCTTTGCCCGTGCGAAAGTGCACTGGGCGAAGATGGATGCCGATAAGCTGGTGATGGAGGGGCCGCCGAAGGGCAAGGAGCACCGCCACCCCGAAAAGTAATATGACGGTGTCCTAAAGGGCGCCCGCCTTGTGGCGGAGGAATGTGCTAAGGATGTAAAATTTGAAAGAATGTACTCACTTGATCCTGTAATATGAAAACGAGTTCATTTGCGCTATATAATGCTTGTTTATTTAAAATATTACCTTCTGTGCGGCCATTTATAAAATCTGAGAGTTGGCAGTCATCGGCTTCTACCCCCATGTAACTAGTACCGGTGTGTTCGGGATAAATCTAAACACTCTTTATCCAAATTTTTGGTCCTTTAAGGAGGTGTTTAGCGCAACGAACAAGGCAATCAGACTATACAGCTTTATCACTCTTACTTAGCCATAGAAGTCTATAATTTGAAATTTTGGCGTAGCCGCTAGTATTCGGAAGGCCGAACTTGGGACGCTATACGCGCCTAAATCGGACAAGGCCAATTCCTTGCCCAAAGCGGAAAAAATCTTTAAGGATTTGAGACCTCTCGAACAGCGACCAGCTCTCGCCGCATCATGACAATCAGTTTTCGGCTTTCTCTACTGAGGTGCTCATCTGGAAGAACCGGGACACAATCGCAGTAGTTCGCCCTGTTCCACCTTAGCCGATGTAGCGAAACGTAAGACAGCAAACCATGGGAGCCGGGCAAACCCAACAATTGACCCAAGACATGATTCGGAGCTGATGCATATAATGCTATATGTTCGGGGTGCCGCACTGTCGAAAGTGTTCGGACTTTCTTGCCGTGTTATGGGGTACACTGAAGCCCGTGGCGGACTAAACATACCAGAATGTACGAGTGCAATTTGTAATAAATAAGCAGTCAAGGAAAAAGATAAAGAAATGTAATAATAAGCTAACGCTGTACATTATTTTCCATTATTATTTGCATAGTACGTCAAGGCGTATGTATACAAGCAGTGTAATAAGAAAAATAGGACTATTTGACATGTCCTGACTAAAGGCGAGCTGCGTGTAGGTATGTAAAACAGGTATAGCGATTGTTTATCAGAGACCACCTGGGGATTCCTTTGTAGGTCAAAGCTCCTTGCTTCCTTGGTGTTTCCATCCCATAATGGGTCCTATAGTCAGGTTACCGGAGGAGCCTCCAGAAAATAGGGACCTGAAAGAAAGAAATCGGTCAAGGTATACGGCTCCTAGGGCGGTTGAGCCGCATTGTGGGCCGTACTATAGATGTGCCTCTGCCTATGCTCATGGTGTTTTAAGTGCGTAATTATGTACGCGTGCCACGAATTTCACCGCTTGACTGGGACTAGGGCGGAGGCCGAATTGTAGTCGAGCTCAGGGCATGCCGAACGATCCTGTTGCAGGGTAATTTGGACCCGTTGAATGGTGTCCGGAGGCTTTATAGCCGAATTGGAGGTCTGCCTAACAAGGCTACTCTGTACCTCTGCTGCGAGGGCCGCAGTGTGCTCCTCCGTATGGAGGGAGCGCTATGTGTTTCCATTGACTGTTATAACTCCGCGAGGTCCTGGCATCTTGAGCTTGAGATAGGCATAATGTGGCACTGCATTGAATCGAGCGAATGCGGTTCATCCTAGTAGTGCATGATAACCACTACGGAACGGGATGATATCGAAGATTAACTCCTCGCTCCGGAAGTTATCCGAGGAACCGAAGACCACTTGATGTGTGATTGAGCCTGTACAATAGGCCTCTACACCTAGTATGACACCTTTAAAGGTGGTTTTGGTGGGTTTGATCCTTGAGGGATCGATGGCCATTTTGTGCACTGTATCCTGATAGAGCAGGTTCAGGCTGCTGCCACCGTCCATAAGGACTCTTGTAAGGTGCAATCCGTCAATGATGGGGTCGAGGACCAACGCGTCCGAACCGCCGTGACAGATGCTGGTCGGATGGTCCCTGTGATCGAAAGTGATTGGACAAGAAGACCATGGGTTGAACTTTGGGGCGACTGGATCCATCGCATAGACGTCCCTTAGTGCATGCTTTCGTTCCCGCTTGGGAATATGGGTTGCGTATATCATTTTACAGTTTTCACTTGGGGAGGAAATTTCTTCTGTCCTCCTGTGTTCGGCGGCCGGGGCTCCTCGTCGTCATCGCTATGCATCCCTTTTCCTTGTTTGCGGCATTCGGCTTGCCGGCCTGTTTGAACACCCAACATTCTCTGTTGGTGTGGTTGGCTAGTTTATCGGGGGTGCCGTGAATTTGACATGAGCGATCGAGTATGCGGTCCAGACTGGACGGGCCTGGATTGTTTCTTTTGAATGGCCTTTTCCGCTGGTCGGACTTAGAGCCACCGAATCCGGCATTGACTGCCGTGTATTCGGTGTTATCGCCATTGTTGCGACGCTTGTGTCTGTTGTGTCGGGGCTTGCCGTTGTTATCTCTGGCATCCGAGGTGCCAGGATTTCTTGATGTGCTGTTGCTACAAGCCAGCCAGCTGTCCTTGCCCGCGCAAAAGCGGGTCATGAGTGTCATGAGGGCTGCCATGGACTTCGGCTTTTCTTAGCCAAGATGTCCGGCTAGCCACTCGTCACGGATGTTATGCTTAAAGGCCGCTAGGGCTTCGGCATCCGGACAGTCGACAATTTGGTTTTTTTAGTTAGGAACTGAGTCCAGAATTTCCTGGCTGACTCTCCAGGCTGTTGAGTAATATGACTTAAATTGTCAGCATCCGGTGGTCGCACATAAGTGCCCTAGAAGTTATCCAGGAATGCGTCTTCCAGGTTCTCCCAACTTCCAATGGAGTTTGCCGGCAAACTATTCAGCCAATGCCGAGCCGATCCCTTGAGTTTTAATGGGAGGTACTTGATGGCATGTAGATCATCACCGCGGGCCATGTGAATGTGGAGAAGGAAATCTTCAATCCATACCGTGGGGTCTGTTGTCCCATCATCTGATTCGATGTTTATGGGCTTAAACCCTTGTGGGAACTCATGGTCCAGTACTTCGTCAGTGAAGCATAGGGGGTGTGCGGCGCATCTATGCCGGGCTAAATCATGACGTAGTTCAAATGAGTCTGGTTGGTTGTATTTGGCCTGGCCGGATTTATATTTAGTGTATCCGGCGTGGTGATCGTCACGCGTTGGGGCGCGCCCCCGTGATCTGTAGATCGACCTTGTCTGTCCTGCTTTGTTTTCCAACACGTCTCGCAGGTCATGCGTGTAGCCCCGGGCCTTCGTGTTTTTGCTTGTTTGGCGACGGGGTGCAGGCTGGTGCTCGGGCTGATATGCCACTTTATCTTGGCTGCGAGGTGGCCGGTCAACCGCGTCCTGCGCTTGTAGTGTAGGCTCTAGGGCCTCCTCCTCGAATCGAGATAACAACCTGTGCATTGGGTAACTTTTGGTTGGGCGCTCGAGTCCGTATTCCTTGGCTGCCAGGACCTCGGTCCATCTATCAGTTAGCAGATCTTGATCAGCTTGAAGCTGATGCTGCTTTTTCTTCAGGCTTTTTGCAGTGGCTATAAGCCGGCGCTTGAAGTGCTCCTGTTCGACGGAATCCACAGGCACGATGAATTCTTCGTCGCCGAGGCTTACCTCGTCATTGGAGAGAGGCATATAATTGTCGTCCTCCGAATCTCCATCCGTTGCTTGTTCATCAGGGCTATCTTGCCCATCCTCCCGTCTGGCTTGCTCGATGCTTGGCTGGTCAGGATTGTCTTCGTCTTCGGCATTATCCGGAGTGCTATTGTCTCCTGTGCCGGTATTGCTATTTTTGCTATGGCGGGGCTTAGAGCGCCGCCGCTGATGCCGGTGCTTAGATTGTTTCTCAAGGGGGTTGTCCTCCGTTGCCTCATCGCCATTGCTTCCTTTGGGTGTGTCCACCTGTTGGGGAATGCAGTAATTTCAAAAAAAAATCTACGCACACGCAAGGATCATGGTGATGCATAGCAACGAGAGGGGAGAGTGTTGTCCACGTACCCTCATAGACCGAAAGCGGAAGCGTTAGCACAATGTGGTTGATGTAGTCATACGTCTTCACGATCCGACCGATCCAAGTACCGAACGCACGGCACCTCCGAGTTTAGCACACATTCAGCTCGATGACGATGCCCGGACTCCGATCCAGCAGGGTGTTGGGGATGAGTTCCGTCAGCATGACGGTGTGGTGACGGTGATGATGTTCTACCGACGCAGGGCTTCGCTTAAGCACCGCAACGATATGACCGAGGTGGAATATGGTGGAGGGGGCACCGCACACGGCTAAGGAACGATCATGAAGATCAACTTGTGTGTCTCTAGGGTGCCCCCTGCCCCCGTATATAAAGGAGCAAGGGGGGAGTCCGGCCGACCCTTGGGGCGCGCCAAGGAGGGGGGAGTCCTCCTCCTAGTAGGAGTAGGACTCCCCTTTCCTAGTCCAACTAGGAAGAGGGAAGGGGGAAGGAAAGAGAGGGAGAGGGAGAGGGAAAGAGGGGCCGCGCCCCCTCCACTAGTCCAATTCGGATTCCTCATGGGAGGGGGCGCGACACCTCCTGGGCTGCTGCCCTCTCTCTCCCCTCAGGCCCACTAAGGCCCAATACTTCCCCGGGGGGTTCCGGTAACCCCTCCGGCACTCCGGTTTTCTTCGAAATCACCCGGAACACTTCCGGTGTCCGAATATAGTCGTCCAATATATCGATCTTTATGTCTCGACCATTTCGAGACTCCTCGTCATGTCCCCGATCTCATCCGGGACTCCGAACTCCTTTGGTACATCAAAACTCATAAACTCATAATATAACTGTCATCAAAACCTTAAGCGTGCGGACCCTACGGGTTCGAGAACTTTGTAGACATGACATAGAACTGTTTCCGGTCAATAACCAATAGCGGAACCTGGATGCTCATATTGGATCCTACATATTCTACGAAGATCTTTTATCGGTCAAAGCGCATAACAACATACGTTGTTCCCTTTGTCATCGGTATGTTACTTGCCCGAGATTCGATCGCCGGTATCCAATACCTAGTTCAATCTCATTACCGGCAAGTCTCTTTACTCGTTACGTAATGCATCATTTTGTAACTAACTCATTAGCTACATTGCTTGCAAGGCTTATAGTGATGTGCATTACCGAGAGGGCCCAGAGATACCTCTCCGATGATCGGAGTGACAAAACCTAATCTCGAAATACGCCAACTCAACATGTACCTTTGGAGACACCTGTAGAGCTCCTTTATAATCACCCAGTTACGTTGTGACGTTTGGTAGCACACAAAGTGTTCCTCCGGTAAACGGGAGTTGCATAATCTCATAGTTGTAGGAACATGTATAAGTCATGAAGCAAAACAATAACAACATACTAAACAATCAAGTGCTAAGCTAACGGAATGGGTCATGTCAATCACATCATTCTACTAATGATGTGATCTTGTTAATCAAATGACAACTCATGTCTATGGTTAGGAAACATAACCATCTTTGATTAATGAGCTAGTCTAGCAGAGGCATACTAGTGAGAATATGTTTGTCTATGTATTCACACATGTATCATGTTTCCGGTTAATACAATTCTAGCATGAATAATAAACATTTATCATGATATAAGGAAATAAATAATAACTTTATTATTGCCTCTAGGGCATATTTCCTTCAGTCTCCCACTTGCACTAGAGTCAATAATCTACTTCACATCACCATGTGATTTAACACTTATGTTCACATCTGCATGTGATTAACACCCATAGTTCACATCGTCATGTGACTAACACCCAAAAGGTTTACTAGAGTCAATAATCTAGTTCACATCGCTATGTGATTAACACCGAAAGAGTACTAAGGTGTGATCATGTTTTGCTCATGAGAGAATCTTAGTCAACGGGTCTGTCACATTCAGAGCCGTATGTATTTTGCAAATATTCTATGTCTACAATGCTCTGCACGGAGCTACTCTAGCTAATTGCTCCCACTTTCAATATGTATCCAGATTGAGACTTAGAGTCATCTGGATTGGTGTAAAAGTTTGCACCGATGTAACTCTTTACGACGGGCTCTTTTATCACCTCCATAATCGAGAAATATTTCCTTAGTCCTTACTAAGTATATTCTTGACCAATGTCCAGTGATCTATTCCTAGATCACTATTGTACTCCCTTGCCAAATTCAGAGCAAGGTATACAATAGGTCTGGTACATAGCATAGCATACTTTGTAGAACCTATGACTAAGGCATAGGGAATGGCTTTCATTCTCTTTTCTATTTTCTGCCGTGGTCGGGATTTGAGTCTTACTCAATTTCACACCTTTGCAACACAGGCAGGAACTCTTTCTTTGACTGTTCCATTTTGAACTACTTAAAAATCTTGACAAGGTATGTACTTATTGAAAAACTTATCAAGCGTCTTGATCTATCTCAATAGATCTTGATGCTCAATATGTAAGTAGCTTTACTGAGGTCTTTCTTTTAAAGAACTCCTTTCAAATACTCCTTTATGCTTTCCAGAAAAATTCTACATCATTTCTGATCAACAATATGTTACTCACATATATTAATCAGAAAGGCGGTAGTGCTCCCACTCACTTTATTGAAATATAGGCTTCACCGTAAGTCTGTACAAAACTATATGCTTTGATCAACTTATCAAAGCGTATATTCCAACTCTGAGATGCTTGCACCAGTCCATAGATGGATCGTCTGGAGCTTGCACATTTTGTTAGCACCTTTAGGATTGACAAAACCTTCTGGTTGCGTCATATACAACTCTTCTTTAAGAAAACCATTAAGGAATGCAGTTTTGACATCCATTTGCCAGATTTCATAAAATGTGGCAATTGCTAACATGATTCGGACAAACTTAAGCATCGCTACAATTGAGAAAATCTCATTGTAGTCAACACCTTGAACTTGTCGAAAACCTTTCGCAACAAGTCGAGCTTTGTAGACAGTTACATTACCATCAGCGTCAGTCTTCTTCTTGAAGATCCATTTATTATCGATGGCTTGCCGATCATCGGGCAAGTCAACCAAAGTCCATACTTTGTTCTCATACATGGATCCCATCTCAGATTTCATGGCTTCAAGCCATTTTGCGGAATCTGGGCTCATCATCGCTTCCTCATAGTTCGTAGGTTCGCCATGGTCAAGTAACATGACTTCCAGAATAGGATTACCGCACCACTCTGGTGCGGATCTTACTCTGGTAGACCTACGAGGTTCAGTAGTAATTTGATCTGAAGTTTCATGATCAATATCATTAGCTTCCTCACTGATTGGTGTAGATGTCACAGGAACCGGTTTTTGTGATGAACTACTTTCCAACAAGGGAGCAGGTACAGTTACCTCATCAAGTTCTACTTTCCTCCCACTCACTTCTTTCGAGAGAAACTCCTCTAGAAAGGATATGAATTTAGCAATGAAAATCTTGCCTTCAGATCTGTGATAGAAGGTGTACCCAATAGTCTCTTTTGGGTATCCTATGAAAACACATTTCTCCGATTTGGGTTCGAGCTTATCTGGTTAAAGTTTCTTCACATAAGCATCGTAGCCCCAAACTTTAAGAAATGACAACTTTGGTTTCATGCCAAACCACAGTTCATAAGGTGTCGTCGCAACGGATTTTGATGGTGCCCTATTTAATGGGAATGCGGCCGTCTCTAAAGCATAACCCCAAAACGATAGCGGTAAATCAGTAAGAGACATCATAGATCGCACCATATCTAGTAAAGTACGATTACGACATTCGGACACACCATTTTGTTGTGGTGTTCCGGGTGGCGTGAGTTGAGAAACTATTCCGCATTGTTTCAAATGTAAACCAAACTCATAACTCAAATATTCTCCTCCACGATCAGATCGTAGAAATTTTATTTTCTTGTTACGATGGTTTTCCACTTCACTCTGAAATTCTTTGAACTTTTCAAATGTTTCAGACTTGTGTTTCATCAAGTAGATATACCCATATCTGCTCAAATCATCCGTGAAGGCCAGAAAATAACGATACCCGCCACGAGCCTTAATACTCATTGGTCTGTATACATTAGTATGTATTATTTCCAACAAGTTTGTTGCTCGTTCCATTGTTCCGAAGAACAAAGTTTTAGTCATCTTGCCCAAAAGGCACGATTCGCAAGCATCAAATGATTCATAACCAAGTGATTCCAAAAGTCCATCTTTATGGAGTTTCTTCATGCGCTTTACACCGATATGACCCAAATGGCAGTGCCACAAATAAGTTGTACTATCATTATCAACTTTGCATCTTTTGGCATCAATATTATGTATATGTGTATCACTACGATTGAGATCCAACAAACTATTTTCATTGGGTGTATGACCATCGAAGGTTTTATTCATGTAAACAGAAAAACAATTATTCTCTCATTTTAAATGAATAACCGTATTGCAATAAACATGATCAAATCATATTTATGCTCAACGCAAACGCCAAATAACATTTATTTAGGTTTAACACTAATCCCGAAAGTATAGGGAGTGTGCGATGATGATCATATCAATCTTGGAACTACTTCCAACACTCATCGTCACTTCCCCTTCAACTAGCCTCTGTTTATTCTGTAACTCCTGTTTCGAATTACTAATCTTAGCAACCGAACAAGTATCAAATACTCAGGGGCTACTATAAACACTAGTAAGGCAAACATCAATAACCTGTATATCAAATATACACTTGTTTACTTTGCCATCCTTCTTATCCATCAAATATTCAGGGCATTTCCGCTTCTAGTGACCATTTCCTTTGCAGTGTAAGCACTCAGTTTCAGGCTTTGGTCCAACTTTGGTCTTCTTCACGGGAGTGACAACTTGTTTGCCATTCTACTTGAAGTTTCCCTTTCTTTCCCTTTGCCCTTTTCTTGAAACTAGTGGTCTTGTTAATCATCAACACTTGATGCTCTTTCTTGATTTCTACCTTCGTCGATTTCAACATCACGAAGAGCCCGGGAATCGTTTTCGTCATCCCTTGCATACTATAGCTCATCACGAAGTTCTAGTAACTTAGTGATGGTGACTAGAGAATTCTATCAATCACTATCTTATCTAGAAGATTAACTCCCACTCAATTCAAGCGATTAAGTACCCAGACAATCTGAGAACATGCTCACTAGTTGAGCGATTCTCCTCCATCTTTTAGCTATAGAACTTGTTGGAGACTTCATATCTCTCAACTCGGGTATTTGCTGGAAATATTAACTTCAACTCCTGGAACATCTCATATGGTCCATGACGTTCAAAACGTCTTTGAAGTCCCGATTCTAAGCCGTTTAAGCATGGTGCACTAAACCATCAAGTAGTCATCATTTTGAGCTAGCCAAACGTTCATAACGTCTGCATCTGCTCCCGCAATAGGTTTGTCACCTAGCGGTGCATCAAGGACATAATTCTTCTGTGCAGCAATGAGGATAAACCTCAGATCACGGATCCAATCCGCATCATTGCTACTAATATCTTTCAACACAGTTTTCTCTAGGAACATATCAAAATAAACATATGAAAACAACAACGCGAGCTATTCATCTACAACATAATTTGCAAAATACTACCAGGACTAAGTTCATGATAAATTTAAGTTCAATTAATCATATTACTTAAGAACTCCCACTTAGACAGACATCTCTCTAGCCATCTAAGTGATCACGTGATCCAAATCAACTAAACCATGTCCGATCATCACGTGAGATGGAGTAGTTTTCAATGGTGAACATCACTATGTTGATCATATCTACTATATGATTCACGTTCGACCTTTCGGTCTCCATGTTCCGAGGCCATATCTGTATATGCTAGGATCGTCAAGTTTAACCTGAGTATTCTGCGTGTGCAACTGTTTTACACCCGTTGTATTTGAACGTAGAGCCTATCACACCCGATCATCACGTGGTGTCTCAGCACGAAGAACTTTCGCAACGGTGCATACTCAGGGAGAACACTTCTTGATAATTTAGTGAGAGATCATCTTAAAATGCTACCGTCAATCAAAGCAAGATAAGACGCATGAAGGATAAACAACACATGCAATCAATATAAGTGATATGATATGGCCATCATCATCTTGTGCTTGTGATCTCCATCTCCGAAGCACCGTCGTGATCACCATCGTCACCGGCGCGACACCTTGATCTCCATCGTAGCATCGTTGTCATTTACGCCATCTGTTGCTTCTACGACTATCGCTACCGCTTAGTGATAAAGTAAAGCAATTACAGGGCGTTTGCATTTCATACAATAAAGCGACAACCATATGGCTCCTGCCAGTTGCCGGTAACTTCGGTTACAAAATATGATTATCTCATACAATAAAATATAGCATCACGTCTTGACCATATCACATCACAACATGCCCTGCAAAAGCAAGTTAGACGTCCTCTACTTTGTTGTTGCATATTTTATGTGGCTGCTACGGGCTGAGCAAGAACCGTTCTTACCTACGCATCAAAACCACAATGATAGTTCGTCAAGTTAGTGCTATTTTAACCTTCGCAAGGACCGGGCGTAGCCACAATCGGTTCAACTAAAGTGAGAGAGACAGACAACCGCCAGTCACCTTTAAGCACGAGTGCTCGTAACGGTGAAGCCAGTCTCGCATAAGCGTACGTGTAATGTCGGTCCGGGCCGCTTCATCTCACAATACTGCTGAACCAAAGTATGACATGCTGGTAAGCAGTATGACTTGTATCGCCCACAACTCACTTGTGTTCTACTCATGCATATGACATCTACGCATAAAACCAAGCTCGGATGCCACTGTTGGGGAACGCTGTAATTTCAAAAAAAATCCTACGCACACGCAAGGATCATGGTGATGCATAGCAACGAGAGGGGAGAGTGTTGTCCACGTACCCTCGTGGACCGAAAGCGAAAGTGTTAGCACAACACGGTTGATGTAGTCGTATGTCTTCACGATCCGACCGATCCAAGTACCGAACGCACGACACCTCCGAGTTCAGCACACGTTCAGCTCGATGACGATCCCTGGACTCCGATCCAGCAGGGTGTCGGGGATGAGTTCCGTCAGCATGACGGTGTGGTGATGGTGATGATGTTCAACCGACGCAGGGCTTCGCCTAAGCACCGCAACAATATGACCGAGGTGGAATATGGTGGAGGGGGGCACCGCACACGGCTAAGGAATGATCACGAAGATCAACTTGTGTGTCTCTGGGGTGCCCCCTGCCCCCGTATATAAAGGAGCAAGGAGGGAGGCCGGCCGGCCCTTGGGGCGCGCCAAGGAAGGGGGAGTCCTCCTAGTAGGAGTAGGACTCCCCTTTCCTAGTCCAACTAGGAAGAGGGAAGGGGGAAGGAAAGAGAGGGAGAGGGAGAGGGAAAGAGGGGTCGCACCCCCCTCCCCTAGTCCAATTCAGACTCCTCATGGGAGGGAGCGCGCCACCTCCTGGGCTGCTGCCCTCTCTCTCCCCTCAGGCCCACTAAGGCCCAATATTTCCCCGGGAGGTTCCGGTAACCCCTCTGGCACTCCAGTTTTCTTCGAAATCACTCGGAACACTTCCGGTGTCCGAATATAGTCGTCCAATATATCGATATTTATGTCTCGACCATTTCGAGACTCCTCGTCATGTCCTCGATCTCATCTGGGATTCCGAGCTCCTTCGGTACATCAAAACTCATAAACTCATAATATAACTGTCATCAAAACCTTAAGCGTGCGGACCCTACGGGTTCAAGAACTATGTAGACATGACCTAGAACTTTTTCCGGTCAATAACCAATAGCGGAACCTGGATGCTCATATTGGCTCCTACATATTCTACGAAGATCTTTTATCGGTCAAACCGCATAACAACATACGTTGTTCCCTTTGTTGTCGGTATGTTACTTGCCCGAGATTCGATCGTCGGTATGCAATACCTAGTTCAATCTCGTTACCGGCAAGTCTCTTTACTCGTTACGTAATGCAGCATTCCGTAACTAACTCATTAGCTACATTGCTTGCAAGGCTTATAGTGATGTGCATTACCGAGAGGGCCCAGAGATACCTCTCCGACGATCGGAGTGACAAAACCTAATCTCGAAATACGCCAACTCAACATGTACCTTTGGAGACACCTATAGAGCTCCTTTATAATAACCCAGTTACGTTGTGACGTTTGGTAGCACACACAGTGTTCCTCCGGTAAACGGGAGTTGCATAATCTCATAGTTGTAGGAACATGTATAAGTCATGAAGAAAGCAATAGCAACATACTAAACGATCAAGTGCTAAGCTAACAGAATGGGTCATGTCAATCACATCATTCTACTAATGATGTGATCCCGTTAATCAAATGACAACTCATGTCTATGGTTAGGAAACATAACCATCTTTGATTAATGAGCTAGTCTAGTAGAGGCATACTAGTGACAATATGTTTGTCTATGTATTCACACATGTATAATGTTTCCGGTTAATACAATTCTAGCATGAATAATAAATATTTATCATGATATAAGGAAATAAATAATAAATTTATTATTGCCTCTAGGGCATATTTCCTTCACCACCATGTATATGTCATATGACGAGGTGGCTGTCCAGCGCCCTGTGGGTGGTGGTTCCTGTTCTTCTCCTGCATCATCGTCCATACCGTCGATGTCTTCGGAGTCGAAACCGAGCATGTCGGTTAGGTCGTCGGCAGTGGCTATTAAGTGGGTGGTGGGTGGGGAACGAATTTCTTCGTCCGCTTCCCACTCAAGCCGGACATAGTTCGGCCAAGAGTCTCCTGATAGGGAGAGGGATTTTAATGAATTTAGCACGTCGCCCAAGGGCGAGTGCTGAAAGATATCTGCGGAGGTAAACTCCATGATCGGTGCCCAATCAGATTCGATAGGCATGGATGCATGCGGTTCGGAGCCTATGGCCGGAGACGAGTCCGAGGCGAAGTCTGTGTTCGGCTCTAACGCCGTTGAGTGTGCGGCCTCCGTGGCAGGGTCCATCCACCCGTCCTCGGATGGCACGATCTGCTCCAGATTAATAGCCGGGGCAACCGCAGGTGTGATCTCCCGAACACCGTCCGATGGAAAATCTAAGTCATGCTCATCGTGACTGTTCGGCGCACCTGTCATGGGCTCGAACCTGTCGAAGATCAAGTCTCCGCGGATGTCGGCGGTGTAGTTCAGGCTTCCAAACCTGACCTGACGGCCAGGGGCGTAGCTATCGATCTGCTCCAGATGGCCAAGCGAGTTGGCCCGCAGTGCGAAGCCGCCGAATACGAAGATCTGTCTGGGGAGGAAAACCTCACCCTGGATCGCATTGTTGTAGATGATTGAAGGAGCCATCAAGCCTTATCGCGACGACACAGTGGAACTCTCAATTAAAGCACCAATGTTGGTGTCAAAACCGGCGGATCTCGGGTAGGGGATCCCGAACTGTGCGTCTAAGGCTAATGGTAACAGGAGGCGGGGGGACACAATGTTTACCCAGGTTCGGGCCCTCTCGATGGAGGTAATACCCTACTTCCTGCTTGATTGATCTTGATGATATGAGTATTAGAAGAGTTGATCTACCACGAGAGCGTAGAGGCTAAAACCTAGAAGCTAGCCTATGATTATGATTGTTGTTGTCCTACGGACTAAACCCTCCGGTTTATATAGACACCGAAGGGGGCTAGGGTTACACAGAGTCGGTTACAGAGAAGGAAATCTACATATCCGAATAGGCAAGCTTGCCTTCCACGCAAAGGAGAGTCCCACCCGGACACGGGACGAAGTCTTCAATCTTGTATCTTCATAGTCCAACAGTCCGGCACAAGTACATAGTCCGGCTGTTCG
Organism: Triticum timopheevii; assembly: GCA_963921465.1. Lineage (NCBI taxonomy): Eukaryota > Viridiplantae > Streptophyta > Magnoliopsida > Poales > Poaceae > Triticum > Triticum timopheevii. The sequence continues at coordinate 314,356,664 of OY997262.1, read as the reverse complement.
AGGACCCCCTAATCCTGGACTCCCTCAGCTATAATTGTTTTTTGTCGACTCCCCTAGGGTTTCTGGAATACCTGAGTATTTTGTTGGGAAACGTAGCATGCAATTTCAAAAAAATTCCTACGCTCACGCAAGATCTATCTAGGAGATGCATAGCAACGAGATGGGGGGGAGTATGTCCATGTACCCTCATAGACCAAAAGCGGAAGCGTTAACTTAATGCGGTTGATGTAGTCGAACGTCTTCATGAATCAACCGGTCAAGTACCAATCACACGACACCTCCGAGTTCTGCACACGTTCAGCTTGATGACATCCCTCGAACTCTTGATCAAGTAGAGGTACGAAGGAGTTGATGAGTTCTGTCAGCACGACGGAGTGATGACGGTGTTGGTGAAGTGATCCGCCCAGGGCTTCACCTAAGCACTACTACAATATGACCGGAGGAGTAAATGGTGGCGGGGCACCGCACACGTCTAAACAATTGATGTGCTTTGGGGTGCCCCCATGCCCCCGTATATAAAGAAGGAGGGGAGGAGGCCGACCACAAGGGACACGCCAAGGAGGGGGGAGTCATACTAGGACTCTAGTCCTAGTAGGATTCGCCCCCCCTCTTTTTTCCTTCTCACGGAGGGGGAAAAGAGGAAGGGAGAAGGAAAGAGGGGCGCACCCCCTCCCTAGTCCAATTCGGACTCCCTATGGGAGGGGGCACGACCACCCCTTGTGGTCTTCCTCCCCTCTTCGGCCCCTATGGCCCATGTAGGCCCAACAATTCCCCGAGGGAGGGGGGTTCCGGTAACCTCCCGGTAGTCCGAAAAATACCCGAATGTTTCCGAAACCATTCTAGTGTCCAAATACTATCGTACATATATTAATATTTACCTCTCAACCATTTTGAGGCTCCTAGTTATGTGTGTGATCTCATCCGGGACTCCGAACTACCTTCAGTCACCAAAACACATAACTCATATAATACATATCGTCATCGAACGTTAAGCGTGCGGACCCTACGGGTTCGAGAACTACGTCGACATAACCAAGACACCTCTCCGGTCAGTAACCAATAGCGGAACCTGGATGCTCATATTGGTTCCCACATATTCTACGAAGATCTTTATCGGTCGAACCGCAATGTCAACATATGTTATTTCCTTTAGTCATCAGTATGTTACTTACCCGAGATTCCATTGTCGGTATCCTCATACCTAGTTCAATATCATTACCGGCAAGTCTCTTTACTTGTTCGATAGTGCATCATCCCACAACTAACTCATTAGTCACATTACTTGCAAGGCTTCATATGATGTGCATTACCGAGAGGGCCCAGAGATACCTCTCCGATACTCGGAGTGACAAATCCTAATCTCGATCTATGCCAACCCAACAAACACCTTCAGAGATACCTATGGATCATTTTTATAATCACCTAGTTACGTTGTGATGTTTGATAGGGCACAAGGCATTCCTATAGTGTTCGGGAGTTGCATAATCTCATAGTCGAAGGAATATATATTTGACACGAAGAGAGCAGTAGCAATAAAACTGAACGATCATTATGCTAAGCTAACGGATGGGTCTTGTCCATCACATCATTCCACTAATGATGTGATCCCGTTTGTAAAATGACAACTCATGTCCATTCCTAGGAAGCTTAACCATCTTTGATCAACGAGCTAGTCTAGTAGAGGCATACAAGGGACACGATGTTTTGTCTATGTATTCACACATGTATCAAGTTTCCGGTTAATACAATTCTAGCATGAATAATAAACATTTATCATGAATAAGGAAATGTGAAATAACAACTTTATTATTGCCTCTAGGGCATATTTCCTTCATATTTATAGAGCTAAGAGGCTGTGGAGGAGGTCTGCATGGGCCCCACCAGCCATCAGGGCGTGCCAGGGGCCTCTAGAGCACCCTGGTGGGTGGTGGGCCCCACGGGCCTCCCCCGAGGTGCTTCCTTGGATCCCAAGTTGTCTTCTGGTCCAAAAAAATCTCCAAAAAGTTTTGTGGCATTTGGACTTTGTTTGGTAATGATATTCTGCGAAGTAAAAAACAAGCAAAAAATAGCAACTAGCATTGGGCACTATGTCAATAGATTAATCCCAAAAAATGATATAAAGTTTCTATAAAATGATTGTAAAACATCCAAGAATGATAATATAACAGCATGGAACAATAAAAAGTTATAGATATGTTGAGACGTATCAATCCACTGTTGATCTTCGGCAGAGAACCCTAGCACCACTGCCTCACTCTCGTTGAAATTAATCTTAAGACCGGACATGGCCTCAAAACAGAGGAGATTGACCCCAAGGTTGATGATGTCCAGTTCTGACCCCTCTACCATGATCATGGTGTCATCCACATATTGGAGGTGGGTAACCTCACCTCTAGGAAAAACATTGCCCACCACACTAGAGATGTGGCTGGCCAACCTAGCCTTATCCAAAATGGCCGGATACTTCCTTTTTAGTGATCTAGTAAAGGAACAAAAAGTACCCCAAACCTATTTCCCCAAAGAGGTGACCTTGGGTTATCGAACCCGCGAGAGGAAGGTTCCATTGAAGCGATGGCCTCTAGCAAGCTTCTATCAAAGAAATAATTCCATCTTTTGACCAGATCAATCCAGCTAATTGCGATGAAACACTTATAATAAAAAGATGTACGAGCATGAGGTCTTAATGATTAATACCATGTATTTGTGTTGGGACCAAATGTGATCTTAGTTTGTGCACTGGAAAACACTCATTGAGATTCGCTTGTTACAAACCAAAGTGTGGATGTATCCAAATAACATCTTGACTGGCACGTGTCGTACATCAAGAATCAGTTGTCCAACCGAAGGCCCTATCCATCGCGCAGGGTTGCATCGATAATTATGATTATAAGAGCTTTGGGTGTTTAATGGCTACACCTCATGAATCCCCAAGGATTGGATCCGTGTTACCGTACTAAACCCTTGTATCACTGGTGTTCAAAATAACACTTCACATTCTCCCTGCCCTTAGCCTATCTGTGGCTTGCTCTCCATGATCCCGGGTATTTGCAAGGATGAAGAATACAGACGAGACAAGAGACATCTACATAATAATTTCATTTCACACACACGGGACATTAATTCAAAGCACTTCCATTGGCCCCCACATCAAACACAGAGGGTTGCAAGGCCTATGGATCAACCTATACCTTACCAAACTACTCACACATGAAGATCAGATCGCATGAGGAACACATTGAAGAACACATCTTAAATATTGATTGATTGATAATATGTCTTACAATGGATGCCTTGTGCGATGCACGATCACAAGTATGAACTAGAGGAAGATGGACTACGGTGGTGATGGTGGCTATGGAGATGGAAAATGGCGGCGGCTAAGGTTGACGAAGGAGATGAATATGGCTTTGTTCTGACTTCACTCGTGGATGTTTTGTTGACATTTCGATGTGTTCCCCTTATAGATGTTGTTTAGGTGGACGAGGAGCCTTGGAATCCACCCATACGACTGCTCGTACGAGCGGTCACTATCTTATGGAATGCCGTCTTTTGCTCCGTTCCTTCTGGTGCACCTCTTCCAGATTACACCGTTTCACACGTGATTTCTTCCCTTTTTTTTGCCCATTTCCTATAGAAACACATCAAAGAGAGAATTCGTGGAATCCTTTGCATTCATATATCGGCGCGAATGTCTCAGTTTTAATCAAATATCTTGGTTTAAACAAAGGTTGAATGAGTGTAAAAATATCACTCATCATCGCTGCAATGGCGTTAACCACCAGGTTAAAGAGGATGGGGGAGACAAAACCCCCTGCCTCACCCCATGGAGAAGTCCTAAAATAGGAGCCTACCTCCCCATTAGTATTAATCATGGCAATACCTCTAATCAACTGCATGATCCAAGAGAACTAACAATCATCAAACTCCCTTTGCCCAAGAACTAAGCGGAAGAAAGACTAGCGAGATGGTCATAAGCCTTTTGGAAATCTAACTTAAGGAACTATCTGTGAAATCAGTAACTGGTAGCTGCTCGGTCGGCTTGGGAATAGCGATTAAACGATGAGTCAACCAATTAACTAGCTTAATAGATCGATAATTAATCGGTAGATTAAATAGGAACGTGCCAACATATATCTAGTTTTTATGTATTATATTATACTCTCATGCTCTCAGCTACATAATATACCGAAATATGCTACTGTTTGGTCGAACCCTAGCTATTGAGGAGCGAGAGGGGGATGGGAGGTATTACGGGGAAAATGCTTGGGCTTTGTTTACCCGCAAGTAAATGGGTTAGTAGCGATTAATCCGCCAAATAACCAATTAATCAGTCTGATAGGCGAAATAATTGGTCTGACAAGTTAACACGATGAATAGATGTTATTCGATTCGGCCACCCTACGAGTAGTGATTAACTGGCCCATTAACTAATTAATCAGATGAATTCTTGAACAGTGACTTAAGGAATACACCTTTCTAGTTCTGTGCCTTGCCCTTATGAACGATTTCATGAAGAGCTAGAGTTCCATCATGAATACAACACCCCATTATAAAGGCGGACTTCTAGGGGTGAGAGAGGCATTCCACTACCAAGGCAAACCATGTCGCACACACCTTCGAGACAATCTGTTGCAGCACATTAATCTCAGATATCCATCAACCAACTATTTTGAGGATCATGCTAATTACCCAAAGTTCGGGCAGGACATGTCCAATGTTCCAAGGTAGAATTTATGGAACATCGATCTAATAATCGGCAGAAGCTCCACCCAGGATTTTGGGAAAGGAGACCGTCAAACCATCCTACCCAAGCATTGAACTAGCCTTCATTTAAGCAATCGCCCGCCCAGTCGCCCAACTTCCTCTTGAGAATGGAGGGTAAGTTTAACATTTTCATTAGCTGAAACTTGGCCTCAATTGGCCACCAGTCAGCCTCCAAGAAAACCCCATACCTAGGCTCTATCGTGAAGAGCTCCTTATAAAAGGAGTATGTGCAACGCAATCGCAACCGCCTCCTCCAGAGGACATATCCATCCCATAAACAAGGGATAGAACACTTCTTACATTGCCCATTCTCAATGGTGTGAAAATAGGCAGTGTTGGAGTCACCTTTCAAGAGCCAATTCTTGCTGCCTCCACACCGTAAAAAAGTTCCTCGCCCTTGAAGATCTCCATAAGGGAGACCTCAAGGGTGTATCACAAAAGCCACTCGTCGGTAGAACACCAGCTTTGTTATCTATGACCTATGGCAACCGAATCTAGTCAAGGAGGGATCCCTTACAAGCTCAAAGCTCAAACCCCGAATTGGTCCGCTGGTCTCATATTAATTTACGATGATCTATGGGACCGGAAAGGCCCCTTTGCGGTTCGACTGGGGAGACCGACGACCACAAAGAGGAGAACTAGCAGAACGCACAAAGTTTACCCAAGTTCGGGTCGCTGCAAAGTGTAAAACCCTACTCCTGCATTAGTGTATTGGATGTTTGAGAACAAGTACAAGGGAGCGCAATTCCGGCAACGTTGCGCGGGAAGTGCAACTACGCCCGTGTTTGTTTAGGGTGTCTTTTATATAGGTAGCCATGTGCCTCCTTTTATAGGGAAAGGGGTCACCACAGTGGCAAAACAGTCTTTACATAGGGTATATATCGGCTACAGTGCCACATACCAAACTCTGACGGGTTAGGACAAATACATTAAATGCATCGTGAGGTGTCTTATGGATTTAGCTCCCCGGCAAGGATAGTCTCTGCTTCTGTGTCGTTTGCCCGTCTACCTCTTATTCCTTTGACACGCCCTTGGGACGGGTGTCGTTAAAGTTGTCTTCAGGGCGACAAGATGACACGTGCCTAGACAGATCTCAACTAACTACCTGCCCGCTCGACACCTACACGACAAGTGATAGGCTGACCGTCGAGGTGGAGTGGTGGGAAGGTAGTGGGATCTTGTCGGCTCGGAGCTTGCCGGGTCTTCGATATCTTGCCAGGTACTCCAAGCCTAATCTTTCGTACTCTTCTGTAGTATTTCTCCATCACCTACCTGGATGTCTTCTTTGTATCTTTATTGAGTAGTGTTGGATTTTTTATTGCAGTTCTTCGGCAAGCCCAGGTGCTAGGAAAGTGATATGTCTCCAATGTATCTATAATTTTTGATAGTTCCATGCTATTATATTATCTGTTTTGGATGTTTATGGTCTTTATTATACACTTTTATATTATTTTTTGGACTAACCTATTAACCGGAGGACCAACCCAAATTGTTGTTTTTTTGCCTATTTTAGTGTTTCGAAGAAAAGGAATATCAGACGGAGTCCAAACGGAATGAAACCTTCGGGAGAGTTACTTTTGGAACGAAAGCTATCCAGGAGACTTGGAGTAGACGTCAGGGAAGCTTCAAGGAAGCCACGAGGGTCCAGGGCGCGCCCCCACCCTTGTGGGCCCCTCGTGGCTCCCCTGACCGACTTCTTTCACCTATATATATCCATATACCCCGAAAACATCCATGAGCACAATAGATCGGGAGTTCCGCCGCCACAAGCCTCTATAGCCACCAAAAACCTCTCGGGAGCCCGTTCCGGCACCCTGCCGGAGGGGGGGATCCCTCACCGGTGGCCATCTTCATCATCCCGGTGCTCTCGATGACGAGGAGGGAGTAGTTCACCCTCGGGGCTGAGGGTATGTACCAGTAGCTATGTGTTTGATCCCTCTCTCTCTCTCTCGTGTTCTTGATATGGCACGTTTTCGTCTTGACTCTTCGGTAGAAACTTTGGGGCACTCTTTGAAGTACTTTGTGTTGGTTGAATAGATGAATATGAGATTGTGTGATGCATATCGTATAATCATGCCCACGGATACTTGAGGTGACACTGGAGTATCTAGGTGGCATTAGGGTTTTGGTTGATTTGTGTCTTAAGGTGTTATTCTAGTACGAACTCTATGATAGATCGAACGGAAAGAATAGCTTCGTGTTATTTTACTACGAACTCTTGAATAGATTGATCAGAAAAGATAACTTTGAGGTGGTTTCGTACCCTACAATAATCTCTTCGTTTGTTCTCTTCTATTAGTGACTTTGGAGTGACTCTTTGTTGCATGTTGAGGGATAGTTATATGATCCAGTATCTCATTATTGTTGAGAGAACTTGCACTAGTGAAAGTATGAACCCTAGGCCTTGTTTCCTAGCATTGCAATACCGTTTGTGCTCACTCTTATCATTTTTTACCTTGCTGTTTTTATATTTTCAGATCATAAAAACCTATATCTACCATCCATATTGCACTTGTATCACCATCTCTTCGCCGAACTAGTGCACCTATACAATTTACCATTGTATTGGGTGTGTTGGGGACACAAGAGACTCTTTGTTATTTGGTTGCAAGGTTGTTTGAGAGAGACCATATTCAACCTATGCCTCCCACAGATTGATAAACCTTAGGTCATCCACTTGAGGGAAATTTGCTACTGTCCTACAAACCTCTGCACTTGGAGGCTCAACAACATCTGCAAGGAGAAGGTTGCGTTGTAGACATCAAGCTCTTTTCTGGCGCCGTTGCCGGGGAGCTGAGTGCTTGAAGGTATATCTTAAGATCTTGCAATCAAATCTTTTAGTTTCTTGTTTTATCACTAGTTTTGTCTATAAAAGAAAACTACAAAAAATGGAACTGAGGGTTCCTCATATGCTTCATCTTTTTAATGTCTATTGTGAAAATGATGGGAAGGAAAATTGTCCTCAAGTCCTAGAAGAAGAATTACATAGAATGCTTGGCATAAATATGTGAATGATGAGCATGATTGCAATGTTGTTAGTATGAATTCTTTGAATACCCATGATGCTAATGATATGCAAAGCCACAAGCTTGGGGATGCTATGTTTGATGAAGATGATATGTTTAGTCCCGCAAGTTTTGATGAGCAAATTTATTATGATGAAAGTATGCCTCCTATTTATGATGATTATTGTTATGACATGTATGCTATAAATAATAAAGATAACCATGAAACTTGTCATATGATTTTAAGTTTCAATTGGATTATGCTTCACATGATAGTTATTTTGTTGAGTTTTCTCCCACTACTATTGACGAGAAGAATTTTGCTTATGTGGCGAGTAATAAAAATTGTATGCTTGTAGATCATGAAAAAGAATGCTTTATCTGATGGTTATATTGTTGAATTAATTCATGATGATACTGAAAATTATTATGAGGGAGGAACATATTCTTGTAGGAATTGCAATAACATCAAGTTTCCCCTCTATGTGTTGAAAATCTTGAAGCTAGGCTTGTTTTACCTTCCTATGCTAGTTGATTCTTGTTCCTATAAGTTGTTTGCTCACAAAATCCCTATGCATGGGAAGTGGGTTAGGCTTAAATGTGCTAGTCATATGCTTCATGATGCTCCCGTTATGTTTCAATTCTTATCTTTTATGTGAGCATCATTGTCATCATCATGCCTAGCTAGAAAGGCATTAAAGAAAAGCGCTTGTTGGGAGACAACCCAATATGTACCCTTATTTTTTTTTGTGTGTCCACATGATTATGCTACTGTAGTAATCATGTTTTATAGCTTTTGTTTCAATAAAGTGCCAAGTAAGACCTTTAGGAGAGCTTACGATGATAGTTGTGTTGATCCTGCTGAAAATCAGAAACTTTTGCGCTTAGTAAATTAGTTTTGATAATCCACAGAAATGTTATTTTGATCTGATTCTTTTTGCTCTGTATTGGTACGCAAAGTTCACAGATTTTCCTAATTCGTTAGAATTTTTCGAGTTACAGAAGTATTGGAATGATACGGATTACTACAGACTGTTCTGTTTTTGACACATTCTGTTTTCTATGTGTTGTTTGCTTATTTTGATTAATCTATGAGTAGTATCGGAGGGTATGAACCATAGAGAAGTTGGAATACATTAGATATTACACCAATATGAATTTAGAATGAGTTAACAACAGTACCTAAGTGGTGATTTATTTTCTTATACCAACGGAGCTTACTAGTTTTCTATTGAGTTTTGTGTTGTGAAGTTTTCAAGTTTTGGGTAAAGATTCGATGGACTATGGAATAAGGAGTGGCAAGAGCCTAAGTTTGGGGATGCCCAAGGAACCCCAAGGTAATATTCAAGGACAACCAAGAGCCTAAGCTTGGGGATGCCCCGGATGGCATCCCCTCTTTCGTCTTCATTCATCGGTAACTTTACTTGGAGCTATATTTTTATTCACCACATGATATGTGTTTTGCTTGGAGCGTCATTTTATTTTGTTAGTATTTGCTTGCTGTTATTTAGAATAATGTCTTGCATCTACATTTTCAATAAAAATGTCAAGAATAACTGAGGGAGTCCTGGACTAGGGGGTGTCCGGACAGCCGGACTATCATCGTCAGCCGGACTCCAAGACTATGAAGATACAAGATTGAAGACTTCGTCCCGTGTCCGGATGGGACTTTCCTTGGCATGGAAGGCAAGCTTGGCGATATGGATATGTAGATCTCCTACCATTGTAACCGACTCTGTGTAACCCTAGCCCTCTCCGGTGTCTATATAAACCGGAGAGTTTTTAGTCCGTAGGACACACAACCATTACAACAATCATACCATAGGCTAGCTTCTAGGGTTTAGCCTCCTTGATCTCGTGGTAGATCCACTCTTGTACTACCCATATCATCAATATCAATCAAGCAGGAGTAGGGTTTTACCTCCATCGAGAGGGCCCGAACCTGGGTAAAAACATCGTGTCCCTTGTCTCCTGTTACCATCCGCCTAGACGCACAGTTCGGGACCCCCTACCCGAGATCCGCCGGTTTTGACACCGACATTGGTGCTTTCATTGAGAGTTCCTCTGTGCCGTCACCGATAGGAAGGATGCCTCTTCCCGTCTTTAAAGACGGTATCTTCGCCAAGGGAGCCTTGGCCGCTGGCCAAACTATCCGGCTGGGTGGTTTTCTCATGACCGCTTGTTCGGCCACCGCTTCGACGACGACCTCCCAGGTCGTCAAAAGCAATATTCGCGTCAGCTCGAAATTCGCCGAGCAGTTGGATCCAATAGAGCTCTCGTCCGTAAACGAGCTCTTGGATCGCATCGCCGCCCTGGGAGTCGCTATGGACTACAATTGTCTTAAAACCGATCTGAGAGAGATTAACTCTCCCCAGATTACCCACCACGTTGCGGTGGTAGAGGAACAACGCGGCGACTCTTCTCCTAGATTGAAAACTAGTCATGTCCGGGCTTCCGAACCCTCCATGCCGGATTCCCGCGGGGGGACGAACTTCGATCAAGCACTGAACCTAAAGTTAGGCGTCGGACCGTACTCGTTGGACAACGTCCAACGATCCAAGCTTCCAAATTCGGAAACTTCTCGGCCCTTGAGCCTCGAGATGGGTAGGATTCCAGACTTAATTCCACCCACCCACCCAGACATATGCGATCTATCTCAAATCCGGCAAGAGCCCAGTGAAACAGTACATCATTACTAGGCCAGATTCCTCCTAGTTATGGACAGGATAAAGGACTGCCGAGAGGAAAACGCAATTTCAATTTTCTGCAATAATTGCACGGACAAGGGAATCTTGAACGCCGTCAGTCATCGTGAAATTACACGCTTCTCCGACCTGGCGTCCATAGTACAAAAGTACTGTGCGATGGAGAGTTTCCGGAAAACTGAAACTAAGTTTTGGGACAATCCGGCCCCGAATACAACCCTAGTCCGTAACAAAAGGATGCAGCACACTCAGGCACCAGGTACAAAAACCAAAAAGCAAAAACCCCATAAAGGGCAAGGAACCGTACTAGAGGGATGGCTCAGCGGACCCTGTAAAATTCACAGTACAGAAGGCGCCACCCCAACACATAGCCTTCGAGCATGTTGGATATTGCGGCAGGTGGCCAAAAGTGGCGAGGAGCTTCTAGCCCTGGAAAACCACTCCAACAGTACCAGTATGGTGTCAACAGTCTTCAAAGCTTTCGCATCGAATAATATGCGAAAACGAACAATCCGCAACCTCGCCGAAGTCTACCAAGTAGCAATAACAAATCCATGGAGCGACACGGCCATCACCTTCAACGCCAGCGACGAACCTAAATTCCGAACAGCCCGAGCACCAGCCACATTGGTCCTCAGTCCAATAGTGGACGGCTTTCGTCTTACCAAGGTACTCATGGGTGGCGGCAGCGGACTAAACCTCATCTACGAGGAAACTCTTCAAAAAATGGAAATAGACCGGAGCCGCATTGAGCGAAGCAGCACAACCTTTAGAGGAATAATCCCTAGCCGGGAAGCACGCTGCACAGGAAAAATCACACTTGATGTGGTGTTCGGCTCGCCGGACAATTATCGGTCCGAAGAGGTTAAGTTCCAAGTGGCCCCGTTCAGCAGCGGATATCACGCTATATTAGGACGAGAGGCATTCACAATTTTTCAAGCCATACCCCATTACGGGTACATGAAGCTTAAGATGCCTGGGGCCGGCGGAACAATCACTCTCGCTAGTGATCCGGACATAGCACTCTGCGCCGAAAACAAGACAGCCGCATTAGCCCTGGAGGCACTATCCGAAGCCCTAGCGGCAGAAGAACTCACTGCGCTGCGCTCTACGGTGAATAGGGACGATGTGATACTCGATAAGAGATCCAAGTCCACCTCTTTCAAACCAGCGGACGAAATAGTCAAATTCCAGGTCCACCCAACGGACCCAACAAAGACGGCCTCCATCGGGGCACAGTTGAACCCTGATGTAGATGCCGCACTGTGAGAATTCCTTCGGGAAAATTGGGACATCTTCGCCTGGCACCCTTCAGATATGCCAGGAATCCCACGCAGATTGGCAGAACACAGCCTAAACATCCTAAAAGGATTCAAGCTAGTCAAACAGGCTCTTCAGCGATTTTTCGAACCCAAAAGACAGGCAATGGGAGAAGAGCTAACCAAACTACTGGAAGCCGGATTCATCAGAGACATCAAACATCCGGACTGGCTAGCAAACCTGGTAATGGTACCAAAGAAGGACAAATCCTGGTGCCTATGTGTCGATTTTAAAGACCTCAACAAGGCCTGCCCAAAGGATCCCTTCCCCCTCCCCCGCATCGACCAAATAATCGATGCTACTGCAGGGCACGATTCATTGTGCTTCCTTGACGCATACTCTGGCTACCATCAATTCAAGATGGCGGAAGCGGACCAAGCCGCAACAGCATTCATTACTCCATAAGGACCATTCTGCTTCAACACGATGCCCTTCGGACTCAAAAACGCCGGCGCAACATATCAGCGCATTATTCAGACATGTCTGGCTACCCAGATCGGCGAAATAGTAGAAGCATACATAGACGACGTAGTCGTCAAAACCAAACACGTCGAAACTCTAGTAGACGATTTGAGGCTCACATTCGACAACCTCCGAGCATATGACATCAAGCTGAATCCAGAAAAATGCGTTTTTGGCGTACCAGCCGGAAAGCTCCTGGGCTTCATTGTATCCGGTAGAGGAATTGAAGCAAACCCAGCCAAGATCCGAGCTCTGTCACAGCTAGATATTCCAAAAGACCTCAAACAAATACAAAAACTGACTGGTTACGTGGCAGCCCTAAGCCGCTTTATATCCCGTTTGGGAGAAAAGGCATTGCCTCTCTATCGCCTCCTCAGGCGCACCGAACACTTCGAGTGGACGGATGCTGCCACTGCCGGACTCGAAGAAATCAACGCCATATTGGCAACAAATCTGGTCCTGGCTTCGCCTAACCTGGGCGAACCAATGTTGTTATACATCGCGGCAACACATCAAGTGGTAAGCGCAGTACTCGTCGTCGAACGAGAAACAGAAGGGCACAAATTCCCTCTTCAAAAACCAGTGTACTACGTATCCACTGTCTTAACTCCCTGCAAGTCCCGCTACCCGCACTATCAAAAGATAGCCTATGCGGTGTTCATGGCATCCCGAAAGCTCCGACACTACTTTCAAGAGTGTTCGATAACAGTGGCCTCCGAAGTGCCCCTCAACGACATTATAAACAACCGCGACGCGACGGGCAGGATTGCAAAGTGGGCCATTGAGCTCTTACCATTCGATATAACTTATAAACCTCGGCGAGCTATAAAGTCGCAAGTCTTAGCTGACTTTGTCGCCGAATGGACTGAAGCCGAACTCCCTAAAGAGTACGGCACATACTCCAATTGGATTATGCATTTTGACGGCTCCAAAATGTTGGCCGGCTTGGGGGCTGGCGTCGTATTAACGTCCCCAACCGGGGATACAGTCCAATATGTACTTCAGATAATGTACACGGACTCCAACAATGCGGCTGAATATGAGGCACTCCTACATGGCCTTCGGATGGCAATCTCCATGGGCATTCAATGCCTAGAGGTGCGCGGCAATTCAAACCTCGCAATATCCCAAGTAAATGGAGACTTTGATGCCAAGGATCCGAAGATGGCAGCCTATCGTAACGCTGTCCTAAAAATGTCAGCCCGGTTCGAAGGACTTGAATTCCACCACGTAGCCTGGGATAATAACCAAGCAGCCGACGTATTGGCACGCATCGGTGCGAAACGCGACACTATCCCTCCAAACATGTTCCTGGAACGGCTCTTTAAGCCATCCGTACTATGGGAAGAGGAGTCCGGAAATAACAACCCGGAAGCAGCCGCACCACCCAACACAGAACAATCTGACATAATCAGCGACTCAGCCGATGAAATAACACCTTCAGCCCACGAAATAATGGCAGTAATCGCCCCGTGGACAGAGCCATTCCTAGCCTACTTACTCAGGCAGGAACTTCCCGAAGACCAAAATGAGGCCCGCTGCATAGTCCGGCGATCTAAAGCCTACAAGGTCCACGAGGGAGAACTCTATAAGAAAAGCACAACCGGAGTCCTTCGACGGTGTATCTCCGAAGAGGAAGGGCGAAACCTTCTGGCTGAAATTCATGTCGGACTAGGCGGACACCACGCCGCAGCTCGGGCCCTTGTAGGCAAAGCATTCCGTACAGGATTTTATTGGCCGACGGCCCGGGCAGATGCTCAGGACTTAGTCCAAAGATGTGTCGGCTGTCAGCTCTTTGCTAATAAGAGCCATATGCCACCCACCGCCCTCAAAACTATACCCATTACCTGGCCGTTCGAGGTCTGGGGGCTTGACATGGTCGGACCCCTTAAAGGGGGAACCCACAAGCAAAGGTACCTATTGGTCATGGTGGACAAATTCACCAAATGGATAGAGGCCAAGCCAGTTAAAACGGCAGAGTCCGGACCAGTGATAGACTTCATATCCGGGGTAGTACACCGTTATGGTGTCCCCCATAGCATCATTACCGATAACGGCACGAACTTCACGGCCGACGAGGTTAACTATGGTGCAAAAATATGGGCATTAAGCTCGATTACGCTTCAGTCTATCATCCTCGAACCAATGGTCAAGTGGAACGAGCAAATGGTCTAATTATGAGCGGCATCAAACCCAGACTAGTGCGGTCCCTTATGAAATCTGACACGCACTGGGTAGAGGAGCTTGACTCCGTACTCTGGGGGTTGCGGACAACGCCCAACCGTACTACCGGATTCACACCATTTTTTATGGTATACGGCGCAGAGGCAGTTTTGCCCTGCGACATTATTCATGATTCACCTCGAGTGCGCATGTACGAAGAAAGAGAAGCCGAGCTGGATTGGCAGGACAGCTTGGACACATTGGAGGAGAACGCGACGTCGCCAAAGCTCGTTCCGCATTCTATCAGCAGCAGGCTCGAAGATATCAAAGCAGAGAAGTACGGGCCAAGACTTACAATGTTGGCGAACTAGTTCTACGCCTGCCGGCCAAGAAGAAGGACAAGCTCAAACCCAAATGGGAAGGACCCTTCATTATCGATCAAGTCCTGACCGGCGGAGCGTACCGTCTGCCAAATGCGTCGGACAACCGACTCGAGCCGAACCCATGGAACGCAGCCCGCCTCCGAAGATTCTACGCCTAGCGCCGGACTAAGAGTTCGTCTCCTTCCCCCGTCCAAATTTTTACACTTCAGCTGTCTTTCGTTTCTCTTTTTTCTCCCCCTTTTCATAAAAGCCCTTAACGGCCTACTCGCGCATTGTTCGCACACACTTGATGTGCTATCCGCACACATTATACCTGGGGGTTTCTTTACCAGAAGCTTACTTATAAGGGATTCATGCCCAGCACATGTGTCAAACTTCCACATGTACCTTTTATTCACCAATATATGCATCGATATGACTTAAGTTTTGGCCAAGCTGGGTTGCCTGGCTCCTGTGCTTACCCCTACGTTCCCGATTGTTCGGCTAGGAGGTAAAGGGAGCACCTCTGCGATTGTTACTACCGGGTCAGCCGGATGTGTACCTCAGACTGGGTGAAGCCGAAAGCTAGCGTTCTTAAGGGAATATTCGGTCGGTGACTTGAAAGATGATTTTTTACCTATTTATTTATCTGCCCCCAGATGCTTTCCTGCTCTTTTCGCAGTCCGGACATGCACTTTAGGGCATGCCTCCCAGGGAAAGGAACCCTTAACGGAACTATTCTCCCTGGAAGATGTTTCTTACTAACCATGTAGTATAACATAACTAGTTGGGCACTTGTCTGATAAAGCACTAATGACCCCTACGCCTGGTCTCCATGCATGCCCCGGTTGTTTCTTAACCGAGAAGGTATTCGGACACACTCCGGACTCTAGGGTCCAGAGGTTGAAGCGAAAAGGCCGGCAAAGACAAACGATATACAGTCCGGCTAGAAGGCATTTTACATGTCATTTTAAAATACATTGTCAAATCGACTGACTGTATTCCTCCTCAATCCCGTCTAATAGGCTGTCTAACTTACAGTCCCATTGGGAATATTTAGCGGCCAACTCTACTTGGCCGTACACTAAACTCACAGGGATCTCCTTCCCATCGGGCCCCACCGGTCCGACCTCGGCCATATGGTTGGGATCCGCCTTCTTGTACCGCGTCTTCACCATGGCCCAGGCCTCCCTGGCACCTTGGCGGCAGGCCGAAATCTTCCATAAATGGAAGCGCTGCCGCACTCCCTGAAGCTTCTCCGCAAGCTCTCCGAGGCCCTCGGGTAGGGAGAGGGACGGCCATAAAGCCTGAACGACGCCGCTCATCGCCTGCCGAACTCGTTCGAGCAGTTGCACCAGCTCGGGAAGTTGATCACCCGTGGATACGGGCATCTCCTCCGCAGGGCGACCTGTGAGCACACCTACAGACATATTTCTGTCAATTGACTTCCTCGCCGAACTCTTCTTTTCAAAGGAGTTCGCTCAAGCACTTACTATAGATGCTGCGACGAAGCCGCTGATTCTCCTTCACGGAGCCAGACAGCTCGGCCCGAACACCTTTCAGCTCCTCTCCAAGCTGGGTGTGGGCATCCTGGAGCTTGTTCCTTTCCTGCTGCACCTTCGTCAGCACCCTCTCGCCGGCCTTCAGCTGGCGCAGTAGTTGTTGCTTATCCGGATCCATTCCGGCAACTTCTGCAATATCATTGCCAGACTTACACACACGCCGCACACCGCTTATCTTTTTGAAATAATGTGTTACCAGGAGGGGTCTCTGTGCTTCCTCCCGCGGCAGCAAGTGCGGCCTCAAGTTGGGCCTTGCACTCTTGCAGCTCCTGGGACAATTGGGTATTGTTCTCCGTAAGATCCTGCATGTCGAATGATCCTTAAATTAGTTACTCTAACTACTTTAAGTCTCGGGGGCTACTGGCATATACAACTATTAAAATCTCTTACCCGTATGTCCTTTACGTACTGCTCCGCTGCTCTGGTCAAACCATCTTGAGCAGCACGGAGGTGCGCGTCCCCTGCGTTAAAGGCATTCAACGCCTCAGAGGAGAAGCATGCGTCACGAAAATCTGTCCGGTGGCGCCTATGGTTCATGGCGCTCTCCACCTCAGACTTGGTGGCGGACAGTTTGTCGGCATCCTCCATTGGAGGAGTATCCGGCTCGCGCCTTGCGCTCGCCTCCCCCTCCAGACCAGGTGTTGGAGCCTGGCTGGCAGAGGCTGGGTTGGCAACCTCTACGCCCACAGTCCGGTGGTCACTCTTTCTCCTGCAAAGGTCATGAGCATTCAAACACTTCCTAGGAACTTCGTCCTAAAATACAACTGCGAGCTATACCGTTGCGGCGACGTTTCGGTCTGCGCCGCACTCCTCTTCCGCCTGTTGGGCCGGACTGACCCTTGTTGGCCAGCCGCCGCGGGTTCGGCTTCCTGCCTTGAAGGTACCTCCTGCGAGACACCATTGTATACGGTGGTCAGAAATGCGCAAGGACAAAAATAATGGTGTCAGGACTTCGGTCACAATCACCTGGGGAGCCGGAGATAGGCCGGGGTAGTCAGCCGTAATGGCAACTAGAGCATTATCCATGCTGAGCTGGTGAAACACCTCGTCAATTAGCTCCACCTTTATGTCCGGATCCTCTTCGGAGGAAGGATCCCGGGATCTTTCTGGATCCTCGGGCTGTGGGGCCGGGCTATATATGCTCTCCACAGTCCAGCGCAGATCCTGCGTCAAAACCACAAAGTAAGGTACTTAACTCTGGAAGCATGGGTCGGATAAATAAACGTTCGCTTACCCAGCTTCGAGGGTTGTTCATGGAGAACCCATTCAATGGTCTCGTCTAGAGAAAGTCCTCCTTCTCCCCCTTGTACAGGCCGGACAGAATCTTCACCAGATCTTCGGCCGATCCCGGCCCTTGGCGGCCATGACTAGTGGCATCATTCTCTCCGTTGAAATCCCACATGGGGTGGCCCCTGTATTGCAGTGGCTGCACCCCCCGCACGATGCACGTGGCCATGACTCCAATCATGGTCAGTCCGGAATGGGCCAGTAACCTTATCCGGCCCATCAAATAATGGACGCTCTTGTCCTCCTCCAGCTGGGGGCCCCCGTATTGCAGTGGCTGCACCCCCCGCACGATGCACGTGGCCATGACTCCAATCATGGTCAGTCCGGAATGGGCCAGTAACCTTATCCGGCCCATCAAATAATGGACGCTCTTGTCCTCCTCCGCGGACGCCAACTCAGGCGTTTCTTCAGAGGAGCATTGCTGAACTCTGGGAGGCCGATCCGAACAGGGTCCAGCAGCGGAGCGTCTTCTACATAAAACCATTCGGAAGGCCAGTCTTCAGACGCCTTCTTAGGGGTCCCGGATGGATATCCGGTCCCGGCGATGCGCCATATTTTGGCATCGCCCACTTGATATATGGACCCCTTGTGAGAACGGGGTACGAGGCAGAATAACCTCTTCCACAGTGCAAAATGGGGCTCGATGCCCAGGAATAGCTCGCAAAGAGCTACGAAGCCCGCAATATGCAGAATCGAGGCGGGCGTGAGGTGATGGAGCTGGAGTCCGTAGAACTCCAGGAGCCCGCGGAGGAACAGATGTACAGGAAATCCGAGCCCCCTTATCAGATAGGGGACGAAGCATACCCGCTCCCCTTTATTGGGACTTGGGGTGGCCTCCGCTTGCTTCCCACCTTTGTAGGTGGCCAGCCCGGCTCGAACCGGGACCATAAAGGCCGGAGGAAGATATCCCTCCGCTTGGAGCGTCACCAGCTCGTTGTGTGGGACAGAACACTTCCTCCAATCTCCTGGCAGAGGGCTGGGAGCGCGAGAGGAGGAGTCGCATTGACGGTCCATGATGGAATGGATTTTTGGTCAGAGGCGCTCCGATGAGTACTCGCGGAAGGAAGATGGTGTGGTTTGGATCTGGATCCTTGCCTCTCTTATAGGCAGGTCATTTGCGCAGCTAGGGGGTAAAACATAAAAGATACTCTGGCCTTTCGCATTCGTGCGACACGTGGAAGAGAGCCATTATTGGGCGTAGAAGCCGAGGAGCGCAATATTTATAAAGGAGCCGGACACTATTCGGCAAGCACATGATATCCGGAGGAGAACCCGCCTTGCAACAATGAAGACTATATACGCGCTGGACTTATCGTCATTGAAGCCTGGTTCGGGGGCTACTGAGGGAGTCCTGGACTAGGGTGTGTCCGGACAGCCGAACTATCGTCGTCAGCCGGACTCCAAGACTATGAAGATACAAGATTGAAGACTTCGTCCCGTGTCCGGATGGGACTTTCCTTGGCGTGGAAGGCAAGCTTGGCGATATGGATATGTAGATCTCCTACCATTGTAACCGACTCTGTGTAACCCTAGCCCTCTCCGGTGTCTATATAAATCGGAGGGTTTTTAGTCCGTAGGACACACAACCATTACAACAATCATACCATAGGCTAGCTTCTAGGGTTTAGCCTCCTTGATCTCGTGGTAGATCCACTCTTGTACTACCCATATCATCAATATCAATCAAGCAGGAGTAGGGTTTTACCACCATCGAGAGGGCCCGAACCTGGGTAAAAACATCGTGTCCCTTGTCTCCTGTTACCATCCGCCTAGACGCACAGTTCGGGACCCCCTACCCGAGATCCGCCGGTTTTGACACCGACAATAACCTTTACCATGCTTATTTTGCAAGTATACTTGTTGTGTTTGAAAACAGAAAGTTTACCGCTGTTGCAAAAATTCCCTAAAAAAGTCATAAAACGATAAAATGTTGAAACGTTTTGCATATTGAGATATGATAAATTTTCTACAGTGTAGTATGTTGATCATAATTTTTGGAGTTAGGGAAGTATGATGAATCTTTTATTCTTTACAGACTGTACTGTTTTGACAGATTGCTGTTATGTTTGCATTGTTTGCATATGTTTGCTTGTTTAATGATTCTATTTGAGGATAGGAGTATTAAATATGCAAAGGCATTTAGTATGCAATGTTGAATAATAATTTTAGTGATTTGTTACAGTAGAAAATGATAAGGTTTTTGCATTGGTTTATACTAACTTATCTCGCGAGTTCTTGTTGAGTTTTGTGTGGATGAAGTTTTTAAGATGTAGGGAAGCCGTGATATAAAAGGAATTAAGGAGACACAAAAGCTTAAGCTTGGGGATTCCCAAGGCACCCCAAGATAATATTTCAATAAGTCTCAAGCATCCAAGCTTGGGGATGCCCCGGTAGGCATCCCACCTTTCTTCTTCAACAATTATCGGTTAGTATCGGTTGAACCTAAGTTTTTGCTTCTTCACATGATGTGTACTATCCTTGAAATATCATTTTGTTTTGTTTTGCTTGCTGTTTGAATAAAATACCAAGATTTGAAATTCTTAAATGTTAGAGAGTCTTCACATAGTTGCATAATTATTTGACTACTCATTGATCTTCACTTATATCTTTCGGAGTAGTTTGTCATTTGCTCTAGTGCTTCACTTATATCCTTTTAGAGCACGGCGGTGGTTTTATGTTGAATAAATTGATGAAATCTCATGCTTCACTTATAATATTTTGATATTCTTTTAGAATATCATGGTAATTTGCTTTGGTTATAAAAACTTTCATATGGAGTGCATTGAATACTAAGAGAAGTTTGATACTTGATAATTGTTTTGAGATATGAGGATGGTAATATTAGAGTCATGCCAGTTGGGTAGTTGTGAATTTGAGTAATACTTGTGTTAAAAGTTTGTGATTCCCGTAGGATGCACGTATGGTGAACCGTTATGTGATGAAGTTGGAGCATGATTTATTAATTGATTGTCTTCCTTATGTGTGGAGGTCGGGATCGCGTGATGGTTTACTCCTACCAACGCCCCCCCTAGGAGCATGCGTGTAGTACTTTGTTTTGATAACTTGTAGATTTTTGCAATAAGTATATGAGTTCTTCATGACTAATGTTGAGTCCATGGATTATACACACTCTCACCCTTTCACCATTGCTAGCCTCTCTTGTGCCGCGCAACTTTCGCTAGTATCATACACCCACCATATACCTTCCTCAAAACAGCCACCATACCTACCTATTATGGCATTTCCATAGCCATTCCGAGATATATTGCCATGCAACTTTCCACTGTTCCGTTTATTATGACACGCTCCACCATTGTCATATTGCTTTGCATGATCATGTAGTTGACATCGTATTTGTGGCAAAGCCACCATTCATAATTCTTTCATACATGTCACTCTTGATTCATTATCCCGGTACACCGCCAGAGGCATCCACATAGATTCGTATTTTGTTCTAAGTATTGAGTTGTAATTCTTGAGTTGTAAGTAAATAAAAGTGTGATGATCTTCATTATTAGAGCATTGTCCCAAGTGAGGAAAGGATGATGGAGACTATGATCCCCCCACAAGTCGGGATGAGACTGCGGACTTTATGAAATATAAAAGAGGCCAAAGAAGCCCAAAAAAAAGAGTCCAAAGAAGCCCACCAGAAAAATGAGAGAAAAAGAGAGAAGGGACAATGTTACTATCCTTTTTCCACACTTGTGCTTTAAAGTAGCACCACGATCTTCATGATAGAGAGTCTCCTATGTTGTCACTTTCATATATTAGTGGGTATTTTTCATTATAGAACTTGGCTTGTATATTCCAATGATGGGCTTCCTCAAAATGCCCTAGGTCTTCGTGAGCAAGCAAGTTGGATGCACACCCACTTAGTTTCTTTTGATGAGCTTTCATACACTTATAGCTCTAGTGCATCCGTTGCATGACAATCCCTACTCACTCACATTGATATCTATTGATGGGCATCTCCATAGCCCATTAATACGCCTAGTTAATGTGAGACTATCTTCTCCTTTTTGTCTTCTGCACAACCACCATATTCTATTCCACCTATAGTGCTAGGTCCATGGCTCACGCTCATGTATTGCGTGAAAGTTGAAAAAGTTTGAGAATACTAAAGTATGAAACAATTACTTGGCTAAAACCGGGGTTGTGCATGATTTAAGTATTTTGTGTGATGAAGATAGAGCATAGCCAGACTATATGATTTTGTAGGGATAACTTTCTTTGGCCATGTTATTTTGAGAAGACATGATTACTTTGTTAGTATGCTTGAAGTATTATTACTCTTATGTCAATATGAACTTTTATCTTGAATCATTTGGATCTGAACATTCATGCCACAATAAAGAGAATTACTTTGATAAATATGTTAGGTAGCATTCCACATCAAAAAATCTGTTTTATCATTTACCTACTCGAGGACGAGCAGTAACTTAGCTTGGGGATGCTTGATACGTCTCCAACGTATCTATAATTTTTGATTGTTCCATGCTATTATATTATCTGTTTTGGATGTTTATGGGCTTTATTATACACTTTTATATTATTTTTGGGACTAACCTATTAACCGGAGGCCCGGCCCAAATTGTTGTTTTTTTGCCTAATTCAGTGTTTCGAAGAAAAGGAATATCAAACGGAGTCCAAACGGAATGAAACCTTCGGGAGAGTTATTTTTGTAACGAAAGCAATCCAGGAGACTTGGAGTAGACGTTAGGCAAGCTTCGAGGAAGCCACGAGGGTCCATGGCACACCCTACCCCCTGGGCGCGCCCCCACCCTCGTGGGCCCCTCGTGGCTCCCCTGACCGACTTCTTTCACCTATATATATCCATATACCACAAGAACATCCAAGAGCACAATAGATCGGGAGTTCCACCGCCGCAAGCCTCTGTAGCCACCAAAAACTTCTCGGGAGCCCGTTCCGACACCCTGCCAGAGGGGGATCTCTCACCGGTGGCCAGCTTCATCATCCTGGCGCTCTCCATGACAAGGATGGAGTAGTTCACCCTCGGGGCTGAGGGTATGTCCAGTAGCTATGTGTTTGATCTCTCTCTCTCTCGTGTTCTTGATATGGCACGATCTTGATGTATCGCGAGATTTGCTATTATAGTTGGATCTTATGATGTTTCTCCCCCTCTACTCTCTTGTAATGGATTGAGTATTCCCTTTAAAGTTATCCTATCGGATTGAGTCTTTAAGGATTTGAGAACACTTGATGTATGTCTTGCATGTGCTTATCTGTGGTGACAATGGGATATTCACGTGATCTACTTGATGTACGTCTTGGTGATCAACTTGTGGGTTCAGTGACCTTGTGAACTTATGCATAGGGGTTGGCACACATTTTCGTCTTGACTCTTCGGTAGAAACTTTGGGGCACTCTTTGAAGTACTTTGTGTTGGTTGAATAGATGAATCTGGGATTGTGTGATGCATATCGTATAATCATGCCCATGGATACTTGAGGTGACATTGGAGTATCTAGGTGACATTAGGGTTTTGGTTGATTTGTGTCTCAAGGTATTATTCTAGTACGAACTCTATGATAGATCGAACGGAAAGAATAGCTTCGTGTTATTTTACTACGGACTCTTGAATAGATCGATCAGAAAGGATAACTTTAAGGTGGTTTCGTACCCTACAATAATCTCTTCGTTTGTTCTCCGCTATTAGTGACTTTGGAGAGACTATTTGTTGCATGTTGAGGGATAGTTATATGATCCAGTTATGTTATTATTGTTGAGAGAACTTGCACTAGTGAAAGTATGAACCCTAGGCCTTGTTTCCTAGCATTGCAATACCGTTTCTGCTCACTTTTATCATTTGTTACCTTGCTGTTTTTATATTTTCAGATTACAAAAACCTATATCTACCATCCATATTGCACTGGTATCACCATCTCTTCGCTGAACTAGTGCACTTGTAAAATTTACCATTGTATTGGGTGTGTTGGGGACACAAGAGACTCTTTGTTATTTGGTTGCAGGGTTGTTTGAGAGAGACCATCTTCAACCTACGCCTCCCACGGATTGATAAACCTTAGGTCATCCACTTGAGGGAAATTTTCTACTGTCCTACAAACCTCTGCACTTGGAGGCCTAACAACGTCTACAAGGAGAAGGTTGCGTAGTAGACATCAGAAATCTACTACCGACTGCGCACATGTTCGGAGTACTAAAGTACCTGAAATTTAGTGCACCGACATGATACGGTTTTGGGACAATGGTTCCAGACATCCACCACACTAAACATGTGAGGTGGGAAGTGCCTGTGGAGTTCCACTTGAGCCAAACCGCTTTCACAAATCCCGCTGAAGCAG
This sequence comes from Triticum timopheevii, assembly GCA_963921465.1. NCBI lineage: Eukaryota > Viridiplantae > Streptophyta > Magnoliopsida > Poales > Poaceae > Triticum > Triticum timopheevii. Next base: position 314,332,711 of record OY997262.1, on the reverse strand, counting down.
CCAAGGCGTTTCTAAGTGAAAAGGGTTCGACCTTTGGGGCGGATCCTCCCTACGACGAGAATAATACGAGGGAGTGATCCGAACCAATGTGTGCAACTCCCTTCAAGCACAAAGTGGGAAGAAATCTCCCCACACAACAAACAATAGAACCTGATCTAGCACACTCTGGATTTGGTCAACCTATTAGTTAGTCAAAGTGAACCTCACACAAACACCCAATTTCTCTAAGGGCCATCTTGGGAATGTAGTCATTAAGTAGTCACATGCGAGAAATGTCCACATTGGCCAATATTTTGTCTGCATGTGATTAGATCAAATTGAAGTCCCCAATCACCAGACCAGGGATGTGGCTTTGCTTAAGTTTCTCTTCAGCTCAGTCACGATGGCCAGAGAGCGGTGTGATCCATGGGGCCATAAACAATTATCACCTCTCAACAAAGGTTCTAGCTTCTCTCGGTGAGTGACATGCTCATAAAGAACTCCCCGTGGGTCATATCGACCACCTCGAAAGTATCTTCCTTGACACCCAACAGAATGTCTCCTGAGTGACCAAACGTCGGGAGGCACTGCCATGCAAACCTATGGCAACTTAGCCCATGAAGGCAGTGATCGAAAAATCCTATCCAATCATCTCTTGCAGACCCATAATATCAACATCCTCATCACACATATACTCAATAAACTGCCGCAACCGATCTACTTGGTTGAACTCCATATGTTCCAACAAAGTAACTTCAATGGGAAACCAATTCGGGGGCAATCCCTTTATGTGGGACCGAGCGAGCCCTACCACTCGTCAAGGGATTGTATATCTTTGGGAGCCCTACCACACCCCAACTGATGGGTCATGTTCGTACCAGCCTCCCTCAAAGGCACGGAAAGGACCCCATCACCAAAACCACGCACCAATTCGTGGGTAAAGGATGGACTCCCCACTTTGGGAGGCCTTCCGCGTTTCATCCCCAATTGAGAGTTTGTAGCAGAAGAAGCCTCCCTCGAAGTATCGGTTGTGATACCACTACTAGATCCATGCTCTCTCTGCATGGAATTAATTGGGCGTGTGGCCCTTGATACCTCACAAGGTAGGGGATCTATCGCAGCCTTTCCGACATGTAAGAGTGTTGAACCCAACGAGGAGTAGAAGGAAGTGGTTGATAGAAACTAGTAAGAAATCACTGTAAAAGCTGCAAAGATTGTTTGATGGTTTGTTTGATCACAAGATAATTAAGTTGCTAGAATGTAAATAGTAACAAAAGTGCAACAGTGCAACAAGTGACCCAATCCTTAGTTGTGCTAAGAAAAGCCGGTGTTTTACTTATTGGGATCAAATTGCTCTTGAGGACACGCTGGAGTTTCACCAAGCTACTTTCATCTAGTTTCTTTGAGTTAACATTCATTGCTTTGATAATTTGTTTTGCGGTGGAACCTATCATAATGTGTTGTTCTTACTTGAACAACAACATACTTATGATTATACCATCTATGCAAGCGTCCGAAAATACAAGAGAATAATTAAGATAGCGTCTAACCATAACAATAAACTTTGGGTCCAACAACCCCTCAAGCAACAATTCATAAACTTGGGGTTTAGTAAATTTTTATCACTCCAACAACCGACCATAAACAAATTAATAACACAATGCTCTCCTCTAGGCCCAAAAGGTGAAGTGATATGCAGTCAACGCTCGCACATCACTATTAGAGAATTACATCACAACCTAATATCAAAATATTGAACTATATTCAACTTCATAAGATTACTAGCAAGGTGTATCACATCTCCTCAAGAACGTAACAAACTACTCACAACACATCACATGGATCATGATTAGTGGAGATGAAAGCAGGATTATCAACCTCAACATATGAATCTTTCACAAATAAAACTTCTAAGCATCAATTACAAAGAGTAATAAACACCGGAAACTGTACTCAACAAAGGACTTGAGGTGAAAGTTCATATATTGGAACGCTAGGCTTGAGGGAGTTGATGGAGATGACGTTTGCAATGATGATCCCAATGATGATCGAATTGTTGGTGATGATGATGGCTTCGGATTCCCCCTCTCGGTGGGATGGATCTTCGGCAGATCAAAGAGGGCAAAATTTCTCCGCCCCACTGTTGTCTGGCTTTAATAAAGTTTTGATATGCTGTGGGGGTTTTACCCCACAGTTCACAGTCAAAAAAAAATTTCTCCGCCCCACTGCCGACTGAAGAAAAGTTTTGTAAAATCCCGAGAGGGTTTTCAGAGAGAAGCAAAATATAGGCTAAAGGGTGTTGGCAGGCGGTACCTATGGGCCCCACACGATCACACCACATAACTAGGGGTTGGCCAGGCCACGAGCCCCCCGCTGCCCCCGGCCCCATCTTCTGGCTCAGTGAGTTTTTTCTTCTAAAGTAATTTTTGGAATTCCTTTGGTGATTTATTGAGCTCCAGAATATTACTTTCTTCACTTCAATTATTTTGCTCCTGTTTTCAGCTTTCCGGTAATTCCCCTCTTTGTATAATTCATGTAAATGGGAGAGATAAATGCATTGGAATTGAGCTATAACAAGATATGAATAATAAAAAAGGAAATTATAATAAGAAATAGTGATGCAAAAAAGGACCTCTGGCCATCATGCTCCTCCTGAGCAACAACCACCACAAGGGCCCCATCGTAACTCTCCTTGGTTTTGATGGCAGCAATTTGCTCCAACCGATGGCTACACTCATCCCGAAACACTACATCACAATTCGAGGCAATGCTATCAAAGTGCTCAAGTGGAACCCTATCAAGGACCGCAAAACAAGAGCCCGATGGGCGAGGAGAGAGAGGGACGGGGAAGAACCTATATTGAGGTTGTGGACGTCAGCCTGCTTAGCAACGCACTCGGCGACGGTAAGCTCCATCCTAGACCTAGCGCAGCCAAGCCGTTCACCGTGGAGGGAGGCTTGAGGTGAAGAGTCGGGACGACGGGATGAGAGGGCCTTAGGGCCAATCACATGAGTGTCACACTGAACCGTGGCCAACCCCAGAGCACACGAGACCAGGGTTTGCGGCACAAGGGTTAGAGACCCCAAGACAAGGTGTTTCTCAAAAAAAAGAGACCCCAAGACAAGGAGGAGACCCCAGCATCCGGCTGTAGCAAACCACCCCAAAGGAGCGAAGCGACGTCGGCGGTCGAACTTCCATCCCCACACTCGTTGAATCCTCCTCCGCACCCTCCGCTGCGGCTCTGGAAGACCGATACGTACGTGGAACACGTGCATGAACTAGAGTATATTTCAATTATCATATTTTAAAATATCGACATCTCGCATGATGTCTGATCTGGCTCATTTCATATACTCTCACTTTCTACCGTACGAGCTGATTGATGTGGCAAGCAACTTGAAATGTAGCGCACTTGTTTTCTTCGGGCCAACTTGTTGGCGCGTAGCAACAACACGGGCACACCTTTTCAAACTGCATTCTTTCTGCAAATGCACTATTCAGCGGGCCACGATAATTTGACCATGGAAACGAACTGCTAGATATTTAAACTGAACGCGCCAGAAACATCCGCGTCGTGCGACGCCTGCCAGGCGACCACGCACAGCGCGCACAGACCCACGTACGTACGTAACGTACTGTACGTGCGTACCCCGATCGACTGGCCGCCCCACTCACTCCCGCGAGTTTGCCCGGCAGCGTACGTGACGCCCTGGCCCAACGGTGGCCGCCCAAAGTGGCACGGCACGACGCCGACCGGCGACCGCGAGGCGGGCGCATCGCGCCGTGACACGTACGGGCGCACCCGCCGGACGTACGCGACCGCGACGTGCACCGGCGGCCACGCGGCGCGACGGCCGAGGTTGCCCCCGCGCCCGCCTAGCACCGATCGACCGGACGGTGGCCGCCCGCGCTTCTCCCGGCTGGTCAGCGCGTCGCGGACGCGATGCGATGCGATGCGACGTGAGTCGCGCGGCTGATCGAGCCCCCGCCCTGGAAGCGCGTGCATCCTTTTGCCTCGGGCTGTGGTTCGGCCACGCGGGCGTAGTGCATGCACGTACGTATCGGTCGACGGTCGATTGACATGCTGCTCGGGATCGGCCACATCCCATGTGTTCTTTTGTGCTTCGGGCATGTACGGTCCGTCGGTCCCTGTCCATGCTCACGAAGCCACACCACATGGGAACAATGATCGGCCCTCGTGGAATGAGATTGCACCATCAATCATATGTGTTTTGGCAACCAGATCAAAGAAAAGGCCTGCGGAGTTGATTTGCACGCGAAAAAGTTATGGCCTGATCATGTGTTTTAGATGGAGAGAAATGCAATTGTCTTTGACAATGCCTAACGCTGCTTGTGATTGATCAGATCAAAGAGGATGTTAGGCAATGGGCTATCGCTACTCTAGGTCGTTTCATGCTCCACTGTGTGTTGAGTTGTTTTGTTTCGATGTCCTCCTTTTCACCCTTCCCTGTCGAGGTGTTTTGGGCACTGATGGAGTATGGTGTTTTGGCTCTCGATCTCCATGGAGGCCGAAGTTTTTAAAATTTCAAATTTCCAATCTAAAAGATATCTAAATAAATTATACAAATAAACCAGGATGTGAGGTGTATGTCTATAAAATTTCAGGATGAAATGCGACATGTACAAAAAAGGCAAATTCATGGTCTTGGGAGATGAAAAGTACTATCATATGTTAAAAAGCTCCAAATTTATCTCGCATAGCCCTCATTTCAATGTATTTTGTCCTCAAAATTTACACACTTGTGAATCAGGCCTTCATGTATGTCTATATTTTTTTCATAATTTTTTGAAATGTAAAAATATGATTTTTCATGAATTTTGAATTTTGCATTTGGAGGCCTCCATGGAGCTCAGCCTTCAAAAGCAATTTTCGCACTGATGGTTGCGTCTTGTGACCTTTTGTTTTACTCTTAGGTGGAGGTTAGGGTTTTCTTATTGATCTGGACAAGGTGTTTTGTATCAGGTGGTTGTGTATTCTTCCCCTTCTCTTAATATAGTACATCCAGCCCCCCTCCATGGTTCAAAAAAAAAATGGCCTTTACTTGTTAAATTGGATAGATGGTGATGGGCTTGTCGATTTCAAGAGAGCTGGTATCTTTTGTTGTTTTCAGTTTATCATTTCGTCATTCATTAATTGAGTGTTAACTCGAATAGATGGGCATGTTGAACATATGTCATAGAGGCAATAATAAATATTATTATCTATTTTCATGTCCGCAATTAATATTTACCTTCTGTGTTATAATTGCAATGGTTCTTGAATATGAGATCAGAAGAAAATTCAATTGCATGTGTGGAAACGTAAACACCAAATAAGTTTTTAGTCTCGCCTCTAAAACTAGCTCATGTGTTGCAGGATGGTCTCATTTTCCTAATCATAGGACATAGTTAAAGTAACAAGGACGTCGACAACAATAGGAGCGCATTGTTGGTAGAACAATGTCATTCAACAGATCCAACCAATTGATATACCATGAAAACCCATTATGATGATTTATTAGTATTATCATACGTATGTTAATGTATGCTCACTTCCTTAGAACATGAGAGTATCAAGTAACTTCATGCCGGACGGTGCAAGGGTTCGTCAAACATTACATGTGATAGGGTGATTATAACGACAAGTTTCAGGTGCATCAGAAAAGTATGTCAAGGGACTTGATAGCTTGACATTGAGATTTTCTCCTCAAATGATGGAGATATATTCTTTGTGCTCTCAGTATTGCAGTATCCATCATCATTTGGCCAGACACAACATGATGTGATCACGGTTATGCCTTAATACAAAAACAAGAAAAAGAACAAAACTAGTAACGAGGGTAACTTGGCATAGTGAACAAGTTATTGCTTCACAAGGATACCGAAAGCCTCGCCTCTAGTTTTCTTATATCGTGAAACAAAGGGAATTGCATAGGGAACAATAGGTTTACTCGATAATGATTCGTGTAAATGTAGGAGTCAATATGGATGCCCAACACCCGCTATTGGTTATGGATCAGAAGGAGTTCTGGGCTATGTCTGCACTTTACCAAACTTACAGGGTCACACGCTTAAGGTTCACTAATTTGTTGAGTGCTAGAAGTTTTAGGAGCTTGAGATAAATTATTTGGAGAGGTTTCCGGAATGTAAAAAATGTTTCAAAGAGAGAACCAGAAGTATTTTGGAGAAAACCAGAAGTGTTTCTAAAGAAAACCAGAGAAGTTTCTGCGAAATAGAAAGGTTTCCGAGGCCCCAGAAAGAACTTTGGAAAGCGGAAAGTTTGAAAGATTCCAGAGCCTCCCAGAATGCCCCAAGGCAAGGCCCAAGTTGGGGGGGGGGGCAATGGTCCCTAAGGACCTAATAGTGGGGCATCGCCCTAGGAATGGTGGCGAAGGTTTAGTGTGGGGCTTACCCTAGGTGTCGCCAACCTAGGAGGAGACAGCCCCTCCTCCAAGGCTGCCTACCCCTCCCATGCACTTATAGGGATAGGGGCACCCACCTCCAAAGGCATATTCTTATGTGTGAAGCTTCTGCATCTCTCACTCTCTTCGATGAAATAGTTCCACCGCTAGGCTGCGCACCCCTTCATACGATGGATTTTTTTCTACTACGCTTTCCCTACAATAGCATCACTATGGGTAGATGCAAGTTTTGATCTAGACCACATGAGTCGTGCGGATATTGCACAGTTTTTTTGTGCGGGTAGTAGATGTGATCTATTACTTGATGTTCTTGCGATTCCATTGAATTTGCGATTTTCGCTCTCTTAGTGGCATGGTGGGGTTTTGCTACAAAGTTTTGCCTATCCGTGATCCTTCTATGCTACTCATAGTATGCATGTCAGATAAAAGATGTGATTTAGTTCTTTAGATTTCATATTAGTTAAGAAAACAGGAAATTTGTGAACTAGATGTAGATATGATCTACACGGAGGAGGGTGTTGCTGTTGGAAATATGCCCTAGAGGCAATAATAAATATGTTATTATCATATTTCCTTGGTCATGATAAATGTTTATTATCCATGTTATAATTGTATTGATCAGAAACTTAAATACATGTGTGGATACATAAACAACACTATGTCCCTAGTGAGCCTCTATTAGACTAGCTCGTTGATCAAAGATGGTTAAATTTTCCTAACGATAGACATGAGTTGTCATTTGTTAAGGGGATCACATCATCAGGAGAATGATGTGATGGACAGACCCAACCTTAAGCTTATCATCAGATCGTATCACTTAGTTTATTTGCTACACCTTTCTTCATGTCAAGTATCTGTTCCTTAGACCATGAGACCATGCCACTCCCGAATACGGGAATAATACTTTATGGGTTATCAAACATTACTTCTTAATTGGGTGATCGTAAAGGTGCTCTATAGGTATCTCGGAAAAAGTTTGTTGGGTTGCGTGGATCGAGATTGGGATTTGTCACTCCGTGCGACGGAGAGATATCTTTGGGCCCTCTCGGTAATACAACATCGTTCATAGCTTGAAAGCATGTGACTAATGGGTTTAGTCATGGGGATCTTATATTACGGAACGAGTAAAGAAACTTGCCGATAACGAGGTTGAAACAGGTATGGAGATACCAACGATTGAATCTCGGGCAAGTAACATATCGCCAGACAAAGGGAATTGGATACGGGATTAACCGAGTCCTCGACATAGTGTTTCAACCAATAAAGATCCTTGTTGAATATGTGGGAATCAATATGGGGATCTAGGTCCTGCTATTGATTATTGATATGAGAGGCGTCTCAGTCATGTCTGCATGATTCTTGAACCCGTGGGGTCACACACTTAACGTTCGTTAATGCTAGGGCGGTATTGGGATATTTATATGGTGAAGTTCGAAAGTAGTTCAGTGTCCCAGATAAGATCTGGTACACTGCGAGGAGCTCTGGAATGGTCCGGACGTAAAGATTCATATATGGGAAGTCATATTCAAGGTTCCAAAAATGTCCAGGATTTTTCGGTATTTTACCGCGAAGGTTCTAAAAGGTTCCGGAGTGGGACCCACCTACATGGGGGACCCAGATGGATGTGAGCAGTGGGGCAAGGCCCTGCACCCCTGGTCTAGGCGCATCAAGATCCCCCCTAAAAGGAATAGGATCATATCCCCAAGGGATAAGATCAAGATCCCTAAAATATGGGGATAACGATCGGTGGGGAAGGAAGAAAGGAAGGATTTCCTTCCTCCCCCTTGGCCAATGTCCCTAGGGGCTTGGAGGGAAAGACACCCCCATGCCTATATAAAGGTGGGGTGGTGCCGCGGCAACACCCCTTCTCACCCCTTTGTGCCTCCCCCTCCTGTTACTCCTCCTCCTCCGCATAGCACTTAATGAAGCCCTGCTGGTGTTCCGCTGCCACCACCACCACCACGCCATCATGCAGGCCTACATCCCATCTATCTCTCCACCCTCCCTTGATGGATCAAGAATATGGAGAAGAACGGGTCTTATATTTTCCCTAGTAGCCACATAAAAATTGCAACAACAAAGTAGTTGACATCTAACTTGTTTTTTGCTGGGCATGTTGTGATGTGGTATGGCCAAAACGTGATGTGATATATGTTGATGTATGAAATGATCATGTTTTGTAATAGGTTCACGACTTGCGTGTCTATGAGTATGACCTGCATGTCAATCATTAAACACCATACAATTGCTTTACTTTATCGCTATGAGTTAGCAATAATTGTAGAAGTAGTAGTTGGTGGAGAGAACCACATGACAAAATGATGATGGAGATCATGGTGTCATGTCGGTGATGATGGAGATCATGCCGGTGCTTTGGAGATGGAGATCAAAATCACAAGATCATAATGGCCATATCATGTCACAAATTGATTGCATGCGATGTTTATCTTTTTGTGCATCTTATTTTTTGCTTTGGACGATGGTAGCATTATAAGATGATCCCTTCACTTAACTTCAAGATAAAAATGTGTTCTCCCTAAGTATGCACCTTTGCGAAAGTTCATTGTTTCAAAGCACCTCGTGATGATCAGGTGCGATAGACTCTACATTCGCATACAGCGGGTGTAAGCCAGTTTTACACATGCGGAATTCTTTGGTTAAACTTGATGAGCCTAGCATGTACAGGCATGGCCTCGAAACACGGAGGACCGAAAGGTCGAACATGCATCGTATAGTAGATATGATCAACATGGAGATGTTCACATTGATGACCACCCCATCTCACATGACGATCGGACATGAGTTAGTTGATTTGGATCATGTAACACTTAGACAACTTGAGGGATGTTGATTTAAGTGGGAGTTCATTAGTAATTTGATTAACTGAACCTATTATCATGAACATAGTCTTAATATCTTTGCAAATTATGTTGTAGATCAATGGCTCACATTGTAGCTCCCCTGGATTTTTAATGCATTCCTAGAGAAAGCTAAGTTGAAAGATGATGGAAGCAACTATGCGGAATGGGTCCGTAATTTGAGGATTATCCTCACTTCTACACAGAAAGTTTATGTCCTTGATGCACCTCTAGGTGAACCACACACTCCTGCAAACCTGGACACTATGAACGTCTGGCAGGCAAGAAATGATGACTACTCGATAGTTCATTGTGCCATGCTTTATGGTTACAGCGGGATCCAAAGACGTTTTGGGCACCGCGGAGTATATGCGATGTTCCAAGAGCTGAAATGGGTATTTAAGGCTCATGCCTGAGTTGGGAGGTATGAAACCTCTGACAAGTTCTTTACCTTTAAGATGGAGGAGAACGACTCCGTTAGCGAGCACGTACTCAAAATGTCTGGGTACTACAAACGCTTGAATCAGTTGGGAGTTAATATTCTGATTGAAGTAGCGATTGGCAGACTTCTCCAGACACTGTTACCAAGCCACAAGGGCTTTGTGATGAACTATAACATGCAAGGGATGGAGAAGATGATCCCTAAGCTCTTCGCGATGCTTAAGATCACGGAGGAAGAAATCAAGAAAGATCATCAAGTGTTGATGGTCAATAAGGCCACTAGTTTCAAGATAGACAAGGGAAAGAAAGATAACTTCAAGAAGAATGGCAAGCAAGTTGCCGCTACCGTGAAGAAATCCAAGGCTGGATCCAAACCTAAGACTGAGTGCTTCTACTACAAGGGGAATTGTAACTGGAAGCGGAGATGCCCCAAGTACTTGGCAGATAAGAAGGCTGGTGATGTCTCCTACGCAACTTTTATTCTTGTAGGCATTGTTGGGCCTCCAAGTGCAGAGTTTTGTAGGACAACAACAAATTTCCCTCAAGTGGATGACCTAAGATTTATCAATCTGTGGGAGGCGTAGGATGAAGACGGTCTCTCCAAAACAACCCTGTAATCAAATACAAGAAATCTCTTGTGTCCCCAACACACCCAATACAATGGTAAATTGTATAGCTGCACTAGTTCGGCGAAGAGATGGTCATACAAGTGTAGTATTGATAGTAGATATAGGTGTTTGTAATATGAAAATATAAAAACAGCAAGGTAGCAAGTAACAAAAGTGAGCACAAACGGTATTGCAATGCTTAGAAACAAGGCCTAGGGTTCATACTTGCTACTTCTTGAGCTTGCGTTGATTTTTTCCTTGAAGAGGAAAGGGTGATGCAGCAAAGTACATATATTCCCTCAGTTAAGAACCAAGGTATCAATCCAGTAGGAGGCACAAGCAAGTACCCAACAGATGCACCTGCACAAACTAACAAAAACTTGCACACAACGCGAAAAAGGGGTTGTCAATCCCTTCACGGTCACTAGCAAAAGTGAGATCTGATAGAGATAGGTATAAAAGATAAGTAAAAGTGCAAAATAAAGTAAATATAAATAAAGTGCAGCAAGGTATTTTTGTATTTTTGGTTTTATAGATCTGAAAATATATGATGGTAAATAGACCCGGGGCCATAGTATTCGCTACAGGCTTCTCTCTTGAAAGAATGCATACGGTGGGTGAACAAATTGATGTTGAGCAATTGATAGAAATGCGCATAGTTATGACGATCTAAGGCAATGATCATGAATATAGGCATCACGTCCGTGATAAGTAGACCGAAACGATTATGCATCTACTACTATTATTCCACACATCGACAGCTATCCAACATGCATCTAGTGTATTAAGTTAACAAGAACTGAGTAACGCCTTAAGCAAGATGACCTGATGTAGAGGGATAAACTCAAGCAATATGATATAAACCCCATCTTTTTATCCTTAATGGCAACAATACAAATACATGCCTCACTACCCCTTCTGTCACTGGGTGAGGACATCGCAAGATTAAACGCATCACAAAGCACCTCTCCCATTGCAAGATAGATCAATCTAGTTGGCCAAACCAAATCAATAGATCGGAGAGAAATACAAAGCTATCTTAATCATGCATAAAAGAGTTCAGAGAAGACTCAAATAGTATTCATAGATAGTCTGATCATAAATCCAAAACTCATCGGATCTCAACAAACGCACCGCAAAAGAAGATTACATCGAATAGAACTCCAAGAACATCGAGGAGAACATTGTATTGAATATTAAAGAGAGAGAAGAAGCCATCTAGCTACTAGCTATGGACCTGCAGGTCTGTGGTAAACTACTCACACATCATCGGAAGGGCAACAAGGTTTATGTAGAAGCCCTCTGTTATCGAATCCCCCTCCAGCGGAGTGCCAGAAAAGGCCCTGCTACTTCTTGAGCTTGCGTTGTTTTTTTCCCTTGAAGAGGAAAGGGTGTTGCAGCAAAGTAGAGATAAGTATTTCCCTCAGTTAAGAACCAAAGTATCAATCCAGTAGGAGATACAAGCAAGTCTCCAATCTATGCACCTGCACAAACAATCAAACACTTGCACCCAACGCGATAAAGGGGTTGTCAATCCCTTCACGGTCAATTGCAATGGTGAGATCTTATAGGGATAGATATAAAATATTACTAAAACATAAAATAAATAAAATAAAATAAAACTTAGTGAGGCATTTTTTGGTTTTTTGGTTTATAGATCTGAAAATACATGAAGGAAAATTGAACCGGGGCCATAGGTTTCACTAGAGGCTTCTCTCTTGAAAGAAAATAATACGATGGGTGAACAAATTACTGTCGAACAATTGAGAGAAAAGCGCAAAGTCATGACGATATCCAAGGCAATGATTATGCATGTAGGCATCACGTCTGTGTCAAATAGGCTGACTCCTGCCTGCATCTACTACTATTAATCCAAACTCGACCGACTCCTGCCTGCATCTAGAGTATTAAGTTCATAAAGAACAGAGTAATGCTTTAAGTAAGATGACATGATGTAGAGGGATAAACTCAAGCAATATGATGAAAACCCTATATTTTTATCCTTGATGGCAACAATACAATACGTGTCTCGCTACCCCTACTTTGTCAATGGGTGAAATCTCACAAGATTGAACCAAAAACTAAGCACCTCCCCTGTTGCAAGAACTACCAATCTAGTTGGCCAAACCAAACCAGTAATTCGAATAGAAATACAATGATATCAAATCATGCATATAAGAATTCAGAGAAGATTCAAATAATATTCATAGATAATTTGATCATAAATCCACAATTCATCGGATCTCAACGAACACACCGCAAAAGACGATTACATCCGACAGATCTCCAAGAACATCGAGGAGAACATTGTATTGAGAATCAAAGAGAGACATGAAGCCATATAGCTACTAGCTATGGACCCGTCGGTCTGAGGTAAACTACTCACGCTTCATAGGAAGGGCAATAGAGTGGATGATGCCCTCCGTGATCGAATCCCCCTCTGGCAGATCACCGAAAAGGCCCCAAGATGGGATCTCAAGAGAACAGAGACTTGCGACGGTGGAAAAGTATTTTCTTGGATGCCTCTACTGGTTTGGGAATATCTCTTAATTTATAGGCTGAAGATTAAGGTTGGGGGACCTCCCGGGGGGCCACAAGCCAGGGGGTGCCCCCCTGGAGCGGGCCTCGGAGGCTTGTCACCGCCTCGTCTTCTAACCTCCTCTCCAAGTCTTGTAGGTGTGTTCTAGTCCAAGAAAAATCATCACAAACGTTTTATTCCATTTGGATTCCGTTTGATATTCCTTTTCTATAAAACTCTAAAACAAGGAAAAAACAGAAACTGGCACTGGGCTCTAGGTGAATAGGTTGTTCCAAAAAATAATATAAAATAGCATATTAATGCATATAAAACATCCAAAACAGATAATATAATAGCATGGAATAATAAAAAATTATTGATACATTGGAGACGTATCAGGCCCCAAGATGGGATCTCATGAGAATAGAAGCTTGTGGCGGCGGAAAAGTATTTTTTTGTGTGCCCTCTGGTGTAGTGGGAATATTTGGGTATTTATGGAGCAAAGATTTGGGTTATGGGAGTCTCGAGGGGGCCACAAGCCTGGGGGTGCGCCCTCAGGGCTTGTGGCCCTTGTCGGTGTCAAAACCGGGCGGATCTCGGGTAGGGGGTCCCGATCTCTGCATCTAAGGCTAATGGTAACAGGATGCAAGGGGTACGATGTTTTACCCAGGTTCGGGCCCTCTCGATGGAGGTAAAACCCTACTTCCTGCTTGATTGATCTTGATGATATGAGTATTACAAGAGTTGATCTACCACGAGATCGTAGAGGCTAAACCCTAGAAGCTAGCCTATATCATTATGATCGTCCCTCTACGGACCAAACCCTCCGGTTTATATGGACACCGGAGGGGGCTAGGGTTTACACAGAGTCGGTTACACAAAAGGAGATCTAATATCCGGATCGTCAAGCTTGTATTCCACGCAAATGTGAGTCCCATCCGGACATGGGACGAAGTCTTGAGTCTTCTATCTTCACGGTCCAACAGTCCGACCAAAGTATATAGTCCGGCTGTCCGAATACCCCCTAATCCAGGACTCCCTCAGTAGCCCCTGAACCAGGCTTCAATGACGATGAGTCCGGCGCGCAGTTTGTCTTCGCCATTGCAAAGCAGGTTCCATCTCCGAATACTCCAAAGTAAACCTCGAACACTTAAATCATATCCGGCTCTGCAAGACGACCTTCACATTCCACCGTAGGGAGAACGATATTCCATAGATATAATCTGCTGACAACTTTAGATAACATGACACGACACCATGGCCGAGTCATTATTGAACCGTCTTCCCACAGCCAGCTACCGCACATATCACGAGGCGGTTTCCTCGGCACGTCTTGTTGAAGCAGAGATCATGTCCCCTTATCATGGGATTCTCATCAATACGGGTACCGGTTACCCAACCGCGCCATCAATCATGGCACTTGGGAAATAAGCGATTTTCAACGGGCATGTGGGGAGGTGCACCGTTTTTGTCGCCTCTATAAAGGGATAAGGATTCCGCATTTTTACCCACGCCTTCTTACTCCTTCGCTTATCCATTCTCGCACCCTTGAGCTCCAGCGCCCAAGTTCACACGTTCTCCACACAGCCAAACATGTCCGGAGCAGGAGGCACGTGGGTGGCCTCCACCGTCAAGGAGGAGCATGTTACGAAGCTCCGGGCGGCCGGATACTTGGCCGGAGATATCGCGCACTGGCTGCCGGACACAGGGCAGATCATTCTGACTCCGGGACCCGACGAGAGAGTCGTGTTCCTCGCCCACTTCATTCACGGACTGGGATTTCCACTTCATCCCTTTGTCCGCGGGCTCATGTTTTACTATGAGCTGGACTTCCACGATCTAGCCCCAAATTTTGTCCTCAACATCTCGGCGTTTATCGTCGTGTGTGAGGCCTTCCTCCGCATCAAGCCCCACTTCGGCTTGTGGCTACGAATCTTCTGTGTGAAGCCGAAGATCGTGAGCGGCCAGCAAGCAGAGTGCAGAGGCGCCATGGTGGGCAGGATGCCCAATGTTACCTGGCTTGACGGTTCCTTCGTGGAGACCGTGAAAGGATGGCAATCAGGGTGGTTCTACATCACCGAGTCGCGCGATGCCAACTGGGCAGCGGCCCCCGAATTCTGATCCGGAATTCCCACGCAGCTCACTTCTTGGGAAAAGAAGGGCCTGTCATGGGGTGAACCTACGGAGCTGACAGGACTTCAAAACTGCATCGAAAATATGATGTACAAGAAGATCAAGCTTGTCAACATGGTCCAGGTCATGCTCGTCCGCCGAATCCTTCCGTGCCAAAGGCGGGCATTCAATGTGTGGGATTTCGATCCGGACGAACACCAGACACTTCAAGAGCTTTACGGCACGACACACAAGGACGCATGGAAGGTGCTATTCAAGGCCTCCGAAATACATCCTCCCACATCCGAGGACCGCGGACTCCACATCACGCGGCTCCCCCATCTGGTGAGTTTTCTGACCATCATTAGATGTAGCTTTCTCAGCATACTCATGGGAGGATTTTAAGTCATCGTGTGTATTTAATCAGGATTAGGTGGTGATGGCGGAGCGGATCAACTGTTCGGCTCCACTGCCAAAAGGCCCAGCAACCGCTCTCCTGATGGAGATGC
This sequence comes from Triticum timopheevii, assembly GCA_963921465.1. Classification (NCBI taxonomy): domain Eukaryota; kingdom Viridiplantae; phylum Streptophyta; class Magnoliopsida; order Poales; family Poaceae; genus Triticum; species Triticum timopheevii. The sequence continues at coordinate 314,317,264 of OY997262.1, read as the reverse complement.
TAGTCCCGGTGCCTTACAAGGTGCCGGAAAAGAAGGCCGAAAAGAAGGCCACGGGGACCAGGAAGGGTCTCCGGCGTAAGGTCACACCAGACGCCTCGTCCGAAGACGATGAGGCACGCTCCTCCCACGAAGGGGAGGAGGAGAAGAAAAGGAAAGCCGCCCCGCAGGGGGAGGCCAGGACGCCTAAGAAGGGAAATGCGTCCCTTCCGGAACACTCCACCTCGGCCGCTTACAGCGAGGAGGAGTGGCTGCCTAGGGGCAAGCCCCTAGTGAGATCGTAAGTATCCGCCTGTAACACTGTAGCGCCACTTAGCTCCATAGTTTGTTATAACGCCGAACACGTATATGCAGTCCGGCCAGGGCCCATCCCGAGGTATCCTCTTCGGATGGGTCATTGAGCGATTCGGTGATGAATTCGCTCCCGACGGCCACCTCCCCTCGGCATGCGGATGACACGGAGGTATGGTCCCAAAGGGTCCCAGAGCTGGGGGAGGCGACTCTGGAGATGCCCCAAGGCGAAATTCCAGACGCCGGGTAAATGGGGCACAAGATCCCCGCAGATTATGCTGATGAGAGACGCAGCAGGTTGGGCTCCTAGCCGGACACTGTACCGGAACCTCTAAAGGTTCCGGATTCAGGTAGGCAGCCCCTCGCTAAGGAGGACGAGCCGACCGTGCCGATGACTTCCGTTGCACCAGAGGCGTCAGATAGTCTACTGGAAGTGCTTCGCGGCGCTTCCATGGATGAAGAGCATCGTACTCTTATGAGTGCGGTGATTCAGAATGTTCGGTCAGCCAAAAGCGGATTGACTGAAGCCTGTACCAGCCTCCTGACAGGCTTTGAGGTAAGTAAAAAGTGTGAAAAGTTGTCACCCAATAGACAGTAGCCCCTGATACTCTGTTTCGTGTTCGGAAAGAAAATCCAAACGGAGGGTCAACTCTAAACCGCAGGAGTCTAACAGTATGTGTCTATGTGAATAAGTAGGCAATGCTGCTTGCCGCTGCTGCCCGCACAACAGAGGTCACCGGACTCAAACGGGACCTGGAGCAGGCCGAAGAGGAGCTCAGCCTCACGAAGAGGCAGCTCAAAGAGAACAAAGGTGAGTGATACCCCCTTCACATATCATATAGAGGAGAAAAAATTGGTGACGCTAACAAAAAGCGTCATGATTTTGTAATAGGGGCCACGACCAAAGTGGCGGCCCTGAAGAAAGCGCTATCCAAGGCCGAAGATAATGCGGCCATGGAGCGCATTGAGCGTGAAAAGCAAGATGTTAGGGTGGGCGAGGTACAGCAAGAGCTCCAGGAGCTCGGCAAGAAGTTCGAGTCCCTGGAGCATGACTTCAATACGAAAGAGTCTGAGCTTGCGAAGGCCCTTTTGAGCATGAAAGACGCCAAGGTCGAAGCCCAGAAGGCCCAGCAGGAAATCCAGGCGGCCAAGAAGATAGGTACGGGTAAGACATTCATTATGCAAAGCAAGCATGTGGAGGAGACATTTCTTTTACTTACCCGAATTCGGAGCTCTCTAGGGGCATTTGCAGATCTGCCACGCAGCATATCGGATGCCACGGAGTTCTACCATGCCGAAGAGGGGAGCTTAACGGAGAAGCTGTTCTGGTCCTAGTATGCTGGAGCCAAACACCTAATGCCTCTGAGTGACCAATTGAAGCAATTGGTTGAACTCCATAGGGCGGCCGAAGTAGCCATGAAAGATTTCATAGTCCGGATGTGACCTGGTGAGCCCCTGCCTGCCAGCTACTTCATCCTTATAAAGCGGATGGTAAATGCCTGTCCGCGGCTTGAAGTTATCAAGCAATCCGTTTGCATTGAGGGTGCCCGCCGAGCCTTTCCCCGTGCAAAGATGCATTGGGCCAAGCTGGATGCAGAGAAGCTGGTCAAGGATGGACCGCCGGAGGGCAAGGCACATTGCTATCCCGAGAAATATTATGATGGCGTTATGAAAGGTGCTCGCCTTGTGGCCGATGAATGTACCAAGGTCACAATCTTTGAGTGAATGTACTTTTGTCGTTTTTGTAATATGAAAACAAATTTGTTTGCGCTATATAGCGCTTTGTCGACTTAAAATATTACCTTCTGTGCGACTGTTTATAAAATTCTAAAAGTAGGCCAGTCGTCGGCTTCGGCCCTTATGTAACTAGTACTGGGGTGTTCGTGGAAAACCCAAACACTCTTTATCCAAAGTTTTGGTCCCTGAAGGAGGGGTTTGGCGCAACGAACAAGGCAATCGGACTATGCGGCTTTATAACTCTCACTTAGCCATAGAAGTCTACAATTTTAAATTTCGGCGAAGCCCCTAGAATTCGGAAAGCCGAGTTGGGGTGCTATATACGCCTAAATCGGATGAGGCCAATTCCTCGCCTAAAGCGGAAAAAATCTTTAAGGATTTAAGACCTCTCGAACAGCGACCGGCTCTCGCTGCATCATGATAGTCAATTTTCGGCTTTGTCTACTGAGGTGCTCATCCGGAAGAACTGGGACACAATCGCAGTAGTTCTCCCTGCGCTACCTTAGCCGATAGAACGGAATGTAAGGTACCAAAACAAGGGAGCCGGGCAAACCCAACTATTGACCCAAGACATGATTCGGAGCTGATGCATATAATGCTATAAGTTCGGGGTGCCGCACTGTCGAAAGTGTTCGGACTTATCTTGCCGTATTATGGGGCGCCATAAGAAGCCCCTAGCAAACTGAACGTACCAAAGTGTACGGATTCAATATTAAATAAACGTTTATAGGAAAAATGTGAAGATAGGGATAATAAGCTGACGCTATACATTGTTTCCCATTGTGAGATAATACGTCCGAGCGTATGTGTACAATTGATGTGTTAAGCAAAATCAAAATAGGACTATTTGACATGTCCTATCCAAGGGCGGGCCGCATGCGGGTATGCAAAACAGGTATAATGATCATTGACATATACCACCTGGGTATCCCGTTGTGCGCAAAGCCTTTTGCCTCCTTGGTTTTCCCTCCTGTGATAAGTCCGATAATCCGGCTCTCCAAAGGGGCTGCCCGAAAGTAGGGTCTTGAAAGAGAAAGAAGGTTATTAAAGTATGTTGCGGCTAAACCACACTGTTGACCATATCACCTATGGTGCCTCCTCCTATGCACATGGTATTTTGAGTCTGTAATTCTACACGCGCGGCATTAATGCTGCCTGAATGGGGCTAGGGCAGAGGCCGGACTGCTAGTCGCGCTCTTGGCGTGCCTGGCGATCCTGTTGTAGGGTACTCCGGACTCGCTTAATGGTGTTCGGGGTTGTTGTCGCCGGATTGCTGGTTTGCCGGAGAAGGCTGCTTTGTACTTCTGCCATGCGGGCCACAGTGTGCTCTTCTGTACGGAGAGAGCGGTCTGTGTTGCCATTGACTGTTATAACCGCGCGAGGTCTTGGCATCTTGAGCTTGAGGTATGCGTAGTGTGGTACCGCATTGAATCGAGCAAATGTGGTTCGTCCAAGCAGTGCATGATAGCCACTATGGAAAGGGACGATATCGAAGATTAACTCCTTGCTTCAGAAGTTATCTGGGGATCCGAAGACCACTTCCAGTGTTATGGAGCCCGTACAACGGGCCTCTACTCCTGGAATTACACCTTTGAAGGTGGTTTTGGTGGGCTTGATCCTTGAAGGATCGATGCTCATTTTGCGCACTGTGTCCTGATAGAGCAGGTTCAGGCTACTGCCACCGTCCATAAGGACTCGCGTGAAGTGGAATCCGTCAATGATTGGGTCTAGGACCAATGCGGCTGAACCGCCATGACGGATGCTGGTAGGGTGATCCCTACGATCAAAAGTGATCAGACAGGCAGACCATGGGTTGAACTTTGGGGCGACTGGCTCCATCGCATAGACGTCCCTTAGTGCTCGCTTTCGTTCCCATTTGGGAATGTGGCTAGAATAGATCATATTAACGGTTTTCACCTGGGGAGGAAATTTCTTCTGTCCCCCCGTGTTTGGACGTCGGGGCTCCTCGTCATCGTTGCCGTGCAGCCCCTTGTCCTTGTTTTCGGCATTTATTTTGCCGGCTTGTTTGAACACCCAGCAATCTCTGTTAGTGTGGTTTGCTGGTTTATCAGGGGTGCCGTAAATTTGGCACGAGCGATCGAGTATGCGGTCCAGACTGGACGATCCCTGATTGTTTCTTTTGAATGGCTTTTTCCGCTGACCGGATTTTGAGCCACTGAATCTGGCATTGACTGCCGTGTCTTCAGTGTTGTCGCCATTGTTCCGACGCTTATGTCTATTGGGCCATGGCTTGCTGTTACTATCACGGACATCTGAAGTGCCGGAGTTTATTGGTGTGGTGCTACTGCGAGCCAACCAACTGTCCTCGCCCGCGCAAAAGCGGGTCGTGAGTGTCGTGAGGGCTGCCATGGACTTTGGCTTTTCCTGGCCGAGGTGTCGGGCGAGCCACTCGTCGCGGATATTATGCTTAAAGGCCGCTAAGGCTTCGGCGTCCTGACAGTCGACAATTTGGTTCTTTTTAGTTAGGAACTGAGTCCAGAATTTCCCGGCTGACTCTCCTGGCTGTTGGGTAATGTGACTCAAGTCATTGGCATCCGATGGTCGCACGTACGTGCCCTGGAAGTTGTCGAGGAACATGTCCTCTAGGTTTTCCCAACTGCCGATGGAATTTGCCGGCAGGCTATTTAGCCAGTGTTGGGCCGATCCTTTGAGTTTAAGGGGAAGATACTTGATGGCATGTAGATCGTCACGGCGGGCCATGTGAATGTGGAGAAGGAAGTCTTTGATCCATACTGCGGGGTCTGTTGTGCCATCGTATGATTCGATGTTTACGGGTTTAAACCCTTCTGGGAATTTGTGATCCATCACTTCGTCAGTGAAGCAGAGGGGGTGTGCGGCGCCTCTATGTCGGGCTATGTGGCCACGCAGTTCGAATAAGTCTGGTTGGCTATGTTCAGCCCAGACGGACTTGTTGATAGTGTATCCGGCATGACGATCATCGTCACGTGTTGGGGCGCGCCCCCGTGATCCGTAGATTGATCTTGGCTGTCCTACCTTGTTTTCCAGTATGTCTCGCAGGTCCTGCCTATTGCCCCGGGCCGTAGTGTATTGGCGTGGGGGTGCGGGCTGGTATTCGGGCTGGTACGCCATTTTATCCCGGCCACGAGGTGGCCGGTCAGCCTCGTCCTGTGCTAGTAGTATAGGCTCCTCCTCGAGTTGAGGTAGCAACTTGTGCTTTGGGTAGCCTTTGGTGTGGCGCTCGAGTCCATATTCCTCGGCTGCCAGGACTTCAGTCCATCTGTCTGTGAGCAGATCTTGGTTAGCTTGGAGCTGCTGCTGCTTCTTTTTCAGGCTCCTTGTAGTGGCCATAAGCCGGCGCTTGAAGCGCTCCTGCTCTACAAGGTCCTCAGGCACGCCGAATTCATCGTCGCCGAGGCTCATCTCGTCTTCGGAGGGGGGCATGTAGTTGTCCTCCTCCCGGTATCCGTCTGTCGTCTGTTCGTCTGGGCTGACCTGTCCGTCTTCCTGTTCGGCCTGCTCGAAGGCAGGCTGATCTGGGTTGTATTCTTCTTCGGCACCATCCGGATTGTTTTCATCTCCTATGCCAGTAATGCTGTGGTGGGGCCTGGAGCGGCGCCGATGACGCCCATGCTTTGCCTTCTTCCTTGAGGGGTTATCCTCCATTGCCTCATCGCCATTGGTTTCTTTTGGAGTGTCCACCATATATATATCGTACGAGGAGGTGGCTGTCCAGCGCCCTGTGGGCGGTGGTTCCTGTTCTTCTCCTACATCATTGTTCACACCGTCGATGTCTTCAGAGTCGAATTCGAGCATGTCGGTCAAATCATCGATAGTGGAAATGAAGTGGGTGGTGGGTGGGCAATGAATTCCCTCGTTGCCTGCTTCCCACTCGAGCTGGACATAGTTCGGCCGAGAGTCTCCTGACAATGAGAGAGGCTTTAATGAGTTCAGCATGTCGCCGAAAGGCGAGTTCTGGAAAATATCCGCAGCGGTGAACTCCATTACCGGAGCCCAACCAGATTCGGCGGGCTCGGGGGCGCGCGGTCTAGAACCTACATCCGGAGACGAGTCCGGGGGTCCGAGGACACAGGCTTCCTTGGGGTGGAGTCTGTGTTCGGCTCTGCCGCCGATGAGTGTGCAGCCTCCGGGGTGGGGTCCGTCCACCCATCCTCGGACGACGCGATCTGCCCCGGATTTAAGTCCGGAGCTCCTGTAGGTGCGATATCCCGAGTATTGTCCGACAGTAGGTCTAAGCCGTGCTCGTCGTGACTCTTCGGCGCTCCTAGCATAGGCCCGAATCCGTCGAAGATCAAGTCTCCGTGGATATCGGCCGTGTAGTTCAAGTTTCCAAACCTGACCTGCTGGCCAGGGGCATAGCTGTTGATCTGCTCCAGATGGCCAAGCGAATTGGCCCGTAGTGCGAAGCCGCCGAACACGAAAATCTGTCTGGGGAGAAAAGCCTCACCCTGGACCACATTGTTGTTGATGATTGAAGGATCCATCGAGCCTTGCAGCGACGACACAGAGAAACTCTCAATGAAGGCACCAATGTCGGTGTCAAAACCGGCGGATCTCGGGTAGGGGGTCCCGATCTGTGCGTCTAAGGCTAATGGTAACAGGAGGCAAGGGACACGATGTTTTACCCAGGTTCGGGCCCTCTTGATGGAGGTAAAGCCCTACTTCCTGCTTGATTGATCTTGATGATATGAGTATTACAAGAGTTGATCTACCACGAGATCGTAGAGGCTAAACCCTAGAAGCTAGCCTATATCATTATGATCGTCCCTCTACGGACCAAACCCTCTGGTTTATATAGACACCGGAGGGGGCTAGGGTTTACACAGAGTCGGTTACAAAGAAGGAGATCTAATATCCGGATCGCCAAGCTTGTCTTCCACGCAAAGGAGAGTCCCATCCAGACATGGGATGAAGTCTTGAGTCTTGTATCTTCACGGTCCAACAGTTCGGCCAAAGTACGTAGTCCGGCTGTCCTAATACCCCCTAATCCAGGACTCCCTCAGCCCTCTCGTGGCTCCTCTGGCGTCCTCCCGAAGCTTCGTGGTTGTCTTCTGGTCCTAGAAAAATCATCATAAAGTTTTATTTTGGTTGGACTCTTTTTGGTATTGAATTTCAGTAAAAGACATAAAAAAAGGAAAAACAGCAACTAACACTGGGCACTAGGTTAATAGGTTAGTCCCAAAAATGATATAAAATAGCATATTAATGATATAAAACATCCAAGATTGATAATATAATAGCATGGAACAATAAAAAATTATAGATACGTTATGTATCAATACTTTCACTAATGCAATCTCTCAACAGTGCTAACATAATTGAATCATATAACATTCCCTCAACGTGCAACAAAGAGTCACTCCAAAGTTTTTATCTAGCGGAGAACATAAGATGAAATTGTTGTAGGGTACGAAACCACCTCAAAGTTTTCTTTTGGGATCAATCTACTGAGCCATCCCTATAAGTGTCACAAACAGCCATAAAGTTCATACTAAAATAACACCATATGATACGCAACAACCAACTCTAATGCCACCTAGATACTACAATGTCACCACAAGTATCCATGAGTTTATTATTCGATATGCATCAAACAATCTCAGATTCATAATATTCAATCCAACACAAAGACCTTCAAAGAGTACCCCAAGGTTTCTACCGGAGAAAGTAGGACGAACGTGTATCAACCCCTATGCCTAGATTACCCTAATGTCACGATAATCCACAAGTTGAATACGAAAACATATATCAAGTGAATCAATAGAACACCCCATTGTCACCACGGGTATCCACATGCAAGACATACATCAAGTGTTCTGAATCGAAAAAGTATTCAATCCAATAATAGTGAAACCTCAATGGTGAAAACTCAGTTCATCACAACAAAATAGAGAGGGAGAAACAACATATGGTCCAACTATATTAACAAAGCTTGCGGTACATCAGGATTGTGCCAAATCAAGAACACATAGCTATTGGTACATACCCTCAGCCCCGAGGGTGAACTACTCCCTCATCATCATGGAGATGCCAGGATGTTAAAGATGGCCTCCCGTGATGATTTCCCCCTCTGGCAGGGTGCCGAAGAAGGCCTCCAGATGAGATCGCTTCGGTAGAGAGGCTTGCGGCGACTGCTAGTTGTGAGCTGCGTTGGGATTTCCCTAATGAGGAGAGGATGATGCAGTATAGTAGAGATAAGTATTTCCCTTAGTTATGCAACCAAGGTTATCAATCTAGTAGGAGAATGAAGCAACACTATGTAAACATCACCTGCACACAAACAACAAATACTTGCAACCCAACGCGTCGAGGGATTAGCAATCCCTCAACGGTGATGAGCAAGATTAAAAGATATAGTTCTTGATAGATAAATCTGACAAAAATGCAAAATAAAATAAATAAAAGAAAATTGCAGCACGGTATTTTTGGTTTTAATATATGATAGAAAATAGACCCGGGGGCCATAGTTTTCACTAGAGGCTTCTCTCAAGAAAATAGTATACGGTGGGTAGACAAATTACCGTTGGGCAATTGATAGAAAAGCAAATAATTATGATGATATCCAAGGCAATGATCATGTACATAGGCATCACGTACGAGATATTAGATCAAAACGATTCTGCATCTACTATTATTACTCCACACATTGACCGCTATCCAGCATGCATCTTGTGTATTAAGTTCATGAAAGAATGAAGTAATTCCTTAAGCAAGATGATATGATATAGACAAGATAAACTCACAGATGAAATAAATCCCATCTTGATATCCTTAATAGCAACGGTACATGTGTGTCATGTCTCTTTCTATCACTGAGATTGAGCACCGCAAGATCGAACCCATCACAAAGCACCCCTTTCCATGGCAAGATAAATCAATCTAGTTGGCCAAACCAGACCAATAAATTGGAGAAGAAATATGATGCTATAATAATCTTTCATAAAATAGTTGAGAGAAAACTCAAATAATATTCATGGATAGATCTGATCATAAACTCACAATTTATCGGATCCCAACAAACACACCGCAAAAAGTCATTACATCAAATAGATCTCCAAGAACACCGAGGTGAACATTGTATTGAAGATAAAAACGAGAGAAGAAGCCATGTGGCTACTAACTACGGACCCGTAGGTCTGTGGCAAACTACTCACGCATCATCGGAGGGGCAGCAAGGATGATGAAGAACCCCTCCGTGATCGTTCCCCCCTCAGGCGGAGTGCCGGAAAAGGCCTCTAGATTGGATCTCGTGGTTCTGGAACTTGCGGTGGTGAAAAAAGTATTTCATGGCTCCCTTGTAGGTTTTGGGATTTTAGGGAATTTATGGAGGTGGAGGTAGGTCAAACGGAGGCTTGTGGGCCCCACTAGGTACCAGGGCGCGCCAGAGGCCCCTGGCGCACCGTGGTTCCTAGTGGGCCACTCCTTCGTCTTCTCATGGCCTCTGGAAGCTTCCAGGGTCTCTTATCACCAGAAAAAAGTCTCCAAAATGTTTTTTGGCATTTGGACTTTGTTTGATACCTATATTCTGCAAAGTGAAAAACAAGCAAAAAAACAGCAACTGGCACAGGGCACTAAGTTACTACGTTAGTCCCAAAAAATTATATAAAGTTGGTTGTAAATGTATATAAAACATCCAAGATTGATAATATAATAGCATGGAACAATAAAAAATTAAAGATAGGTTGGATACGTACCAGCGATGGAGTGGAAGTTCTAGGTTTCTTTCTAGGGGTTTTGGTGTATATTTATAGGAATTTTTGGCATTGGTTTCACGTCAAGGGGGCCCACGAAGGCCCCCCAGGATTTTTGCTTCCTCGTGAGGCTTCTGGTCCTTGCTCGAAGCTTTGGGTCTCTTTTGGGCCATAAAAAGTCACCGTAAATTTTCAGCCCATTCCAAGAACTTTTATTTCTGCACAAAAAAAACAACACCACGATAGTTCAGTTGAAAATAGCGTCACTCCGGGATAGTTCTAATAAAATCATACCAAAACCATATAAAATTGTTGCAAACATGGCATAAATACTTCGAAAAAATTAGATACGTTGGATACGTATCAGCTGGCAACGTCGACAAAGGTATATTTGATATACATGTTATTGATGTGTACGTTACTAGTGCTTGTAGTAGCAGCTGGGTACTTGATACTGGTTTGGTTGCTAATATTTGTAACTCAAAAAAAGAGCTACGGAATAAATGGAGACTATCTAAGGACGAGGTGGTGATGCGTGTTGGAAATGGCTCCAAAGTTGATGTGATCACTGTCGGCATGCTCTCTCTACACCTACCTTCCGGATTAATTTTAAACCTAATTTGATGCAAGACGGTTATTCATTTAAGTCAGAAAATAATGGTTGTTCTATTTATGTGAATAATATCTTTTTATGGTCATGCACCCCTTGCGAATGGTTTATTCTTATTGAATCTCAATCATAGTGATGCACATATTCATAATATTGATGCCAAAAGATATAAAGTTAATGATGATAGTACCACATACTTGTGGCACTACCTCTTAGGTCATATTGGTGTAAAGCGCATGGAGAAATTCCATGTCGATGTACTTTTGGAATCACTTGATAATGGATCATTTGAAACACATGAACCATGAATTATGGGCAAGATGACCAAAACCCTGTTTTTTTGGAACAATGGAGCGGGCAAGTGACTTATTGAAAATAATACATACCGATGTATGCAGTGTGATGAGTGAAGCACACGGTGGATATCATTCCTACCTACGGATGATTTGAGTAGATATGGGTATATTTACTTAATGAAACGCAAGTCTAAAACATTTGAAAAGTTCATGGAATTTCATAATGAAGTGGAGAATCATCGTAACAAGAAAATAAAGTTTCTACGATATGATCGTGGAGGTGAATTGTAACATCCCAATTTTCAATTTGGATGTTATACATAGATCATCATATGCATATCATATTTTATTCTTGCATTTTGTTGTGATCCTAGAAATCTTAAGCAACTCAACGACCAAGGATAGAGTTGGAGGTTTCACAAAATTCATATTTGAATTTATTTCAAATTTGAAGAAAGGATCAATTTGATTTTATTATTTTTTCTCTCCAATTATTTCCAATAATAAAAAAATATGAGAGAAGATAATATGACTTCTTCAATCCAAGAGAAATATTGGAGAAGGAATTTTAAAATCAAATTATGATTTTATTGGTATTTTATTTGCTGTTTTATTTGAATTAGAAAAATAGTGCATTTTTGAAAATTTCATCTTAGTCCAGAAAAATGTTCATCTGGTCCTAAATATTAGGTTTGGATGGTGAAAATTTTATCTGGCATTTTTAGAATTTATTTTATATTTATATAGGATTTTTTCTCTTCGGTGGAATTGTTTAAAAAAAAACATCCCGCCCGACTCGGCCGAAGGCCGAGCCGAGCAGGCCGGCCCGTTGCGCCACCACCTCGCCCTCCTGTGTGGGAACCAGACTCATCGGAGACCGGATCGACGCCGCTGCCGCCGGCCGACTTGGGCACCAAGTCGGAGCCGAGCCGCCCCCTCCGACGACCTTTATAACCCGCAGCCCCGCCGCCTCTCCTCCACCTCGCCCCGCTTCCACCGCAGCAGCGCGCCGCAGCCGCCGCCGCCTTGTGCCGCCGCCGCTTTCCGCCGCCGCCGCCGCAGCGTAGCGCCGCCGCCGACCCCGCGTAGCCACCGGCCCGCCGTCATCGTCTCGCCTCGCCTCGCCCCGCGCCACCGACGCCGCCACCGCCCGGATCCCGCCGCCGCCGGTTTTTCAAGAACCGGTAAAAAACCCCGAACCACCCGTTTTTTAGGTTTTCGTCGGTTTATTTTTTTAGGCCGGTTCAGTTTTAAAACGAACGTTCGTTCGTTTAGATCTGTTAGTGAAAAATTTCCATTAGATTTGTTCTGTTAGCGAACGTTCGCGTCGTAATATTTTTCTTTTTAGTTTATTTTCGGCAAGGCACCTATCCGCGAATAGTTTTCTCGCAATTTAGCCCCTGATCTTTAAACTAGCATAACTTTTAACTCGTTTATCCAAATTAAATGAAACCAGAGCCTAAATCTTCGTATCCTTATGTTCTTTCCAGTTAACCAACTTGAACATGATTTTGGTATTGTAAAAATTGAGTTTAGTCCAGATTATTAAACGATCTTGTTTCGTTCGTATTTTGAGTTTCGTTGCTCCATTTGAGTTGAATCTTTTTGCAAATCATAGCTAATCACATGTACCTACTGTTAAGATCTAATCCACATGATAATATTGCTGATAGGTTTGACTTTTGTTAGTTTAAGCCGTTTGCTTGTTTCGTGTTTGATTTGGATCTTTTCTCCGTTTTCCCATTGTTTCATTTGAGTGATTGCTTATGTATGCTATTGTTTGTCTACGCTAGATTACCCGGAGTGCGAAGCTAGTTACTGCGAATCTCTAGAGTTTGCAGATCATCAGCAACGCAAGTTACACTTTGATCATACTCTTTTATACCCAGTTTTTACTATGCATTAGTATTGCCCCTCAAATATTTGCATGAGTAGGATTGGGAACATGTGGTTTGGTTGTAGTGCTTGAGTTAGGAACCTAATACTTTTTGATCACCCCAGGAATATACGTTATGCTTATTATTGCTTAGCCATGCTCGTAGATGGGGATTGGTTCGTGATTCACACATGGAAGTTTGAGAGTTATTTAATCATGGATAACTTTAAGGTGGCAACTTTAATATACATCTGGGTGGATTGGTTGAGGTAGCTGGGGAACCCAGTGTTGCCTGTTTTGGGAAATCCCGGAGTACCCGTGTGATTATCCTACGGTTCGCCACTTAGGCTCATAGGGATCATAAGATTATTCATGCTAGAAACTTCCGTGTGTAGCCACGAGCCATTATGGGCTCTGGCATAGTTGAGTATGTTCCGTGAGCTCTTGAAGAGGTGGACTAGCAGATGTAGGGGAAAGTAGGTGTACCGGTCCGCCCGGAGTAGAGAGTTAATGTTTCAAAAAGACTATTTCTCGATCATCCGATCATGGATGCGGTCGAGTCTTGTGGGGAAAAGTGCGCAAACCTCTGCAGAGTGTACAAACTAATCATGGTTAGCCATGTCCCCAGTTATGGACATCTTGAGTATCTAGTACTTGAAACAATTGATGTGATCTCAACATATTACTTTAATTTATTGAAGTGGGTTAATGATGATACTTTTAATTGGGATTTGAGTTGTGGTTACCTTCTCAAATATTGGGCAACTTGGGAGTAGTTAAATAAATTTATTCCTTTGTTGTAGGGAAAAACTAGCTTTATGCAAAATCATAAACTTATAGCCTCCACCAGCCAAATATTGCATGTAGATATAGTTCTTGCATTTCATTGCTTTACAGTGTAACTCTGCCAGCATATTCAATGTGCTGACCTACATGGCTGCAACGTCTCATGTTGCAAACTACTCAGAGGACGAACAAGGTGCGATAGGTCGTTGTTTTGCACTCAGCTATGCCGTTGGGGTTGATGGACTCATTTACCTTCGAAGTTTCCGAAGTTATCTAGTTTGATGCCTTCAACCATGATATTTTTGTGTAATCATACTCTTTATAAGGACTCGATGTAATAAGTGTGTGATTAAAGCTCTGTTATAATTCCTTGAGTACCATGCGTGTCAGCATTACCGATCCAGGGATGACACTGATGCACAAAGACTTGACCGTTTGAGGTCTAGTCACTACAAGATGGTATCAGAGCACACGCTGACTATAGGACGCGACCACTAGAATGAGCCACATGATTTCCCTTCTCTACTCATTTCTAATTCTCCTCTTTTTCTACTCTATAGATGGCGGATCCCTGGAACAAGTTCACTGAGCCAGATGATGACACCCCTTTCGGAAAACACTTGAAGGAAGTCAGTAAGTATCTGAACATTGGACTACCAAGCTTCACGTGGAGTTTCTCTACATCTGTACCGGAAGATGAGCACTGGAAGATCAAAGTCTGGGTACCTTGGAGGACTTTTGCGCCAACAATGGAGCCTATTGATTTCTACCTGGATGCACCAAGCTGGAGTATAGGAAAGAGCATGGCAGCACATATCACCTTTGGACGCATATGCGAGGTGTATCACAAGGAGTAGGAGAATACCATTTATCAGATATGTGGCCGCCGAGATGACAAATGGGAGATGATTCATACCAGAAGGGATGGATCAATTGCAGCCTACATTCAAGAGATGGGAGATCATATTCGTCGACAAGAGAATCAACAAATTATCCACATGAAGAAGATCAAGAAACTGGCGAAGAGAAACAACAAACTAGAAGAGGAACTCAAGTTTACACGCAATGGATACAAGGAAGAAATTTCCATACTACTGGAGAAGCATGAATACATGAAGAGGAAGATGGGAATATCAGTGGAGAATATCAAGCGAGCAACGGAGATCCGTTCGGAGGACTACATCATGCTGGACGACACCGACACGGATAGTGATGCAAATGATGACAACGATGATGACTATGTTGACGAAGCTGGAGCAGATATCATGGAGTCTTCCTCTGATGAAAATTTCTAGATGACCACCATTGTAACTAATAGTATTTCCCTCCAAGTAGTTAGCAACGATCGAGTTTGTAATCATAGGTTAGACCAATTGTGTGATCTTATGTGCTATTGAATGAAGTGAAATTGATTGTGTTTGTCTCATGAGCATTATGGGTAGTGAATCTCTCTCTTATACCTCATTCTATTCTATTTTCTCACCCCTTCTAACCCAGCAGCTGCCTCCGAGACGTGACAATGGATTTTCCTTCCCACCAGAGCTCACTCAGTTGATCCAGCAGCAGAATGCCTTGATGCAGATACTGTCAGATTTAGGGTTTTGGCAAAACCCTTGAGGTTCGAACACTGGGGTGTGCACGAAGATTTCCCCATACTGAATCTCGCTCTCAGCCTCGCCGCGATCCCTAAGCTTAGATCGATGAACTCACAACACAAGAGACACAAGATTTATACAGGTTCGGGCCACCATCTGGTGTAATACCCTACTCCTGTGTGGTGGTTGTGGATTGCCTCTTGGGCTGATGATGAATAGTACAAGGGAAGAACAGCCTCCTGAGGAGAGGTGTTCTTGTGCTTGGTGAACTTGTGTGGATGAGGACGATATCCATCTCATCTACTGTGGTGGGTAGTCCTATTTATAGAGGCCTTGGCCCTTTCCCCAAATATTGAGCGGGAAGGGATCCAACAACGTCCAATTTGAAAGGGGACAGCTCATACAAGCTATCCTGACCAAAGGTGGTCTTCCCCTGTCAAAGGCGCTGGTGGTGACGCCGTCTTGGGCTCCACAATGACCTCCGTCCTGCCGTCCTGCTGGTCTTGGTCTTGTTGCACCGATAGGGAAACCTTTGCCTGATGCCTCGGTACTCTGTGCCTGCGCGTGTCCCCTTAGCACCAAAGGGGAAACAAGGACACTGCGCGCGCTGGCGCCTGCCTGGCCTTGAACGTCATGGCTAGCGTCACGGGAACCTCGCGAATACCCCTTGCCTTGATCTCTTCGCCTCCTCGCGAGCCTGCCTGGTGAGGCCGTTCCTGAGGAGGCCTTGTGTCGCCCGCCTCGCGAGGCTTGGCCCCTCGCAAGGGTCTTGATTGTTGGTTGATGAAGATGGGCCATACTGGGCCACTGGTGGAGCCATGTTGTGGGCCGCAGGCAGGCAAATCTGGGGACCCCTGTTCCCAGAACGCCAACAGATACTAGTTCAGAACCGGAACCAAGGCAACAACAACAACAACCCACCACCACTACCCCATATTGATCACCTAGCCCGCTTTCTAAGTTTGAATCCGCCGGTGTTCTCTAGTAGCACCGAGCCGATAGTTGCAGATGATTGGCTCCGCAAGATTGGAAGAGAGCTGACCACTGCAGGATGCACAGATGCGAAGAGAGTGCGTTTTGCCGCACATCAGCTTGATGGACCTGCGGGTGGTGGGAGAATTTCACAGCCACTTACCCCATTGACACTATTACATGGGATCAGTTTCAGCAGGCTTTCCGCACTGCCCATGTTTCAGTAGGAGCTATGAGCATGAAGAAGCGCGAGTTTTGCAACTTGCACCAAGGAGGACATATAGTGGGCTAGTATGTGGAAGAGTTTAGCAAGTTAGCATGCTATGCCTCTGATGACGTAGCCACAGATGCCGCTAAGCAGGAGAAGTTTCTGGATGGACTGAATGATGAGATGAGCATGCAGTTGATGGTGGCAACATTCAACAACTACCAGGAGTTGGTAGACAGGGCTCTCATGATTGAAGGAAAGTAGCAACAGATTGATAATTGCAAGAGAAAGTATGGACAGGGGAGGTACACTTCAGGAGCTCAGCAGAAGCCCCGCTATTCCCCGTACTCAGGAGGACATAACCACAACCATGGAGGCCATAACCATGGAGGACATACGCACAATGGAGCAAGTTCGCATAACCACAGTGGCCCCAAGAATGGCAATGGGAATGGAGGAAGCAGCAGCCAGAACCGTTCCAACCCTTCAACACCGGCCAAGAGGGATCTAAGCCACATTACCTGTTTCAAGTGCTAGAAGACCGGACATTATGCTACTGAATGTCCTGAAGCTAAGAATGGAAATGGCAATGGAGGTTCTACCAAGAAGCCCAACCGCTTCACCAAAGGTCAGGTGAAACACGTCAGCGTGGAGGAGATTGAGGATCAACCCGACGCAGTTGTTGGTAACTTTTTGACTAATGCATTTACCACACTTGTTCTTTTCGATACTGGTGCATCGCATTCATACATATCAAGGGGATTTTTGGATAAGTATAACCTGCCAACCGTATCCCTTAAGTCACCTATGTTAGTAAGTTCCCCAGGAGTGGAGTATATGGCTAGTAGGGGATACTATCGGTTGCCACTAACCATAGTTAGACATGTTTTCCCCACCGACCTAATTGTTCTGGAGTCACTAGGATTGGATGTGATACTAGGAATGATTGGCTATCCAAGTTTGAAGGAAACATTGATTGCGCCAGTAAATCAATTCTTCTCACCACCCCAGAAGGAAAGAGGAACAAGTATGTATCCCGGCATGCGCCGAGGAGGACTCAAGTGAATTCCTTATCAGGAGTTGTACAGGAGGAAGTACCAGTGGTGAAGGATTACCTCGACCTATTTCCGGAGGAGTTACCAGGCATGCTACCGGATCGAGACATTGAATTTTTGAATGAAGTATTGCCAGGCACTGGACCAATATCAAAGAGACCGTATCAGATGCCCGCAGAAGATCTGGAGGAAATTAAGACACAGATAAAGCAGTTACTGGAGAAAGGTTACATTCGACCGAGATCATCACCTTGGGGAGCCTTCTAGTGGACAAGAAGGATGGATCTTTGAGGATGGTTGTTGATTATCGTGCGTTGAATGAAGTGACGATCAAGAACAAATACCCTCTGCCTATGATCAATGATTTGTTTGACCAGTTGCAAGGAGCTAAAGTTTTCTCTAAGATCGATCTTCGATCAGGTTATCACCAGTTGAAGATCCGAGAGCAGGATATACCTAAGACTGCTTTTACCACAAGGTATGGGATATATGAGTATACCATTATGTCATTTGGTCTGACTAACGCACCGGCCTATTTCATGAATATGATGAAAAAGGTGTTTATGGAGTTTCTGGATAAGTTCGTAGTGGTGTTCACTGATGATATATTGGTCTACTCGAAGAATGAAGAAGAGCATAAGGAGCATTTGCGTTTGGTTCTTGAGAAGCTCAGAGAACATCAGTTGTATGCCAAGTTCAGCAAATGTGAGTTTTGGTTAAAGGAAGTTGGATTTATCAGACATGTTATATTCGGAGAAGGAATAGTAGTAGACCCTACCAAGGTTACTTCTGTCACTAAATGGGTGGCACCCACATCAGTTGGAGAGATCAGAAGTTTTCTTGGACTCGCAGGTTATTATCGGAGGTTTATTTAGAATTTCTCTAGGATTGCAAAGCCCATGACAAAATTATTGAAGAAGGACACCAAGTTTAAATGGACTAAGGAGTGTGAAGCTAGTTTTCAGGAGTTGAAGAAACGTTTGGTTACAGCCAGTACTGATTCTCCCAGACCAACGTAAGGATTACCAAGTATATTGCGACGCTTCACAACAAGGACTTGGAGCTGTACTTTGATAATCCCCAAGTGCAATGAATCATCATAGAAATTCCCAAAGGTGGAAGTGATAAGTATGGAGTGTCGAACCCACAAGGAGCTAAAGGTAAGATCAATGTTCTCTCAAGCCCTATCTGCCAATGATACGACTCTACGTGCACCGAACGTTTGCTTCCAACTAGGAACAAGAAATAAAATTGTGTTGTGGGTATAAAGAGGATAACTTTGTATGATATCGGAGAGCTAAAATATAAAAGTAGGTGCTGTTATCATAAAGTTAGAATATATTACTAAATAATATAAGTAGCGAGTGTGGAATAATGGTGGATCGGTGTGCGGAATTGTCCTAGGCAATTGTTAACAAGATCGATAGTCGTCATTGCAATTTCATATGAGGGAGAGGCATAAACTAACATACTTTTCCTACATGGATCGTATGCTCTTATGATTGGAAACTCTTGCAAGCATCCGCAAATACTTAAAGATTCATTAAGGTAAAACCAAACCATAGCATTAAAGCATCAAGTCCCCTTTTGTCCCATACACAACAACCCCCTTACTCGGGTTTAAGCTTCTGTCACTCTAGCAACCCACTATAAGCGAATCATGAACGTATTGCAACACCCTACAGCGGGAATCCCTCACGCTTGTGCGACACGGAGGGCACCATAGGACAGCACCAAAATAAAACATACAACTCGTACCAATCTAGATCATCAATCAACTCAAAGACAAAAGATATCTACTCAAAACATCATAGGATGGCAACACATCATTGGATCATAATATGTGGCATAAAGCACCATGTTCAAGTAGGGATTACAGCGGGGTGTGGGACAGTGGACCGCGTAAAAGAGATGAGGATGGTGATGATGATGGTGATGTTGATGAAGACGATCACCGCGCCGATGATTCCCCTCCCGATGGCACTCCGGTGCCACCAAGAGAGAGGAGGAGAGTTCTCCCCCTTGTGCTTCCTCCTCCATGGCTTTCCCCCTCTGGTCCTTGGCCTTCATGGCGATGATGGCCCCTCCGAGATCCTCCTCCATGGCCTCCGATGATGATGGGCCCCTCCGGCAGGGTGCCGGAGAGGGCCTAGATTGATTTCTCGTGGCTACAGAGGCTTGCGGCGGCGGAACTTCTGATCTAGGTTAATTCCCGAAGGTTTCAGTATTTATAGGAATTTTTGGCGTTGGTTTCACGTCAAGGGGGCCTCCGGGCTATCCACGAGATAGGAGGGTGCCCCCACCTGGGGGGCGCCCCCTGTCTCGTGGGCAGCCCGGGACCCCTCTGACCCAACTCCGATGCTCCGTGGTCTTCTTTTGGTCCGGAAAAAATCCTCAAAAATTGGCACGTCAATTGGACTCCGTTTGGTATCCCTTTTCTGTAAAACACTAAAACAAGGAGAAAACAGAAACTGGCACTGGGTTCTGGGTTAATAAGTTAGTCCCAAAAATCATATAAAATGACATATAAATGCATATAAAACATCCTAGATGGATAATATAATAGCATGAATACTTCATAAATTATAGATACGTTGGAGACGTATCAGCATCCCCAAGCTTAATTCCTGCTCGTCCTCGAGTAGGTAAATGATAAAAGAAATAATTTATGAAGTGTGAATGCTAGCAGGTGCACAAGTTTGATCAATGATAATTTCAATCACCTCTTCTAGCATCAAAATGTGTCATAATAGCAGCTTATCTCATAAAACTTTTCATGATCAAGTAACAATCTATTCACAATGTCAAGCATGGTTCAGAAACTTCATTGAGAACTAACAAACTATAGTCTCAGTTATTGAAGCAATTGCAATTTATCATAACATCAGAAAGAGTCAAGAATAGAGCTTTTCAGCAAGTCCACATACTCAACTATCATATAGTCTCCTACAATTGCTAACACTCACGCAATACTTGTGGTTATGGAGTTTCAGCCGGACACTGAGAAAGATAGGGGCTTATTGTGTTGCCTCCCAACGTATTCACCTTTAGGTGATGTCAACAATAATAGCCCATGCTAACTTACATCTAATTGGATATATATATATATATATATATCATGATCTTTCAAACACGAGGAGCTTGCCAAAGGATAAAATGAAAAAGGGAAAGGTGAGGGTCACCTTGACTCAAGCATAAACTAAAAATATAAAGTAAAAGATAGGCCCTTTGCAGAGGGAAGCAGAGGTTGTCATGCGCGTTTAGGGTTGATGCACAAAATCTTAATGCAAAAGAACGTCAATTTATATTGCCCCTTGTATGTGGACCTTTATTATGCAGACCGTCACTTTTATTACTTCCACAACAAGATCGTACAAAGCTTATTTTCTCTGCACTAATAAGTCATACATATTTAGAGAGCAATTTTTATTGCTTGCACCGATGACAACTTACTTGAAGGATCTTACTCAATCCATAGGTAGGTACGGTGGACTCTCATGGCAAAACTGGGTTTAAGGGTATTTGGAAGCACAAGTAGTATCTCTACTTGGTGCAAGGAATTTGGCTAGCATGAGGGAGAAAGGCAAGCTCAACATGTTTGGAAGGTTAATGACAATATACTTTAACTGAGATGTCGGAAAACATAAACTATTACATTATCTTTCTTGTCCAACGTCAACTCTTTTAGCATGTCATACTTAATGAGTACTTCCCAATCATAAAATATGTCCAAGATAATATATTTGTATGTGAACCTCTCTTTCCTTATTACTTCCTATTAATTGCAACGATGACCAAAACTACGTTTGCCAACTCTCAACAACTTTTATGCCTCATAGTTTCTATGTGTGAAGTCATCACTAACCATGCTATAAGCATATGAAACATAAAAAATTCAGATTTATGACATTCAATTCATTCCCCCGTTTACTCATAGGATATTCATGAAGCACAAGAGTAAATGACAAACTACTCCAAAAGATATGAGTGAAGGACACTGAGTAGTCAAATAATTAACTAGCCATGGAAGGGTTCCTTTTCTATTCAAAATTTCAAATCCAATGATTTTATTCAAATAGCAAGTAAAACAAAATAAAATGACATTGCAAGGATAGCACAACTCATGTCAAGAAGCAAAAACTTAGGCTCAACCGATACTAATCGATAGTTGTTGAAGAAGAAAGGTGGGATGCCTAACGGGGCATCCCCAAGCTTAGATGCTTGAGACTTCTTGAAATATTTATCTTGGGGTTCCATGGGCATCCCCAAGCTTGAACTTTTGTGTCTCCTTAATTCATCTCATATCACGGTTTCTCTTTTTATCAAAAGCTTCATCCACAACAAACTCAACAAGAACTCGTGAGATAGGTTAGTATAAACCAATGCAAAACCTTATCATTTTCTACTGTAACAAAACACTAGAATTATTATTCAACATTTCATACTAAATGCCTCTGCATATTTAATACCCCTATCCTTAAATAGAATCATTAAACAAGCAAACATATGCAAACAATGCAAACATAACAGCAATCTGTCAAAACAGTACAGCCTGTAAAGAATGCAAGAGTATCAATACTTCCATAACTCCAAAAATTATGAGAGAAAATTCCCACTGTAGTATATTTATCAGATCTCATTATTCAAAAGGTTTCAACATTATATCATGCTCTGAATTTTCTAGGGAATTTTTGCAACAGCGGTAAACTTTCTGTTTTCAAACAGCAACATGTATACTAGCAAAATAAGCATGGTAAAGGCTATCCTTGACATTTTTATTGAAAATAAAGATGCAAAATACTATTCTAAATAACAGCAAGCTAATACTAACAAAATAAAATGACGCTCCAAGTAAAACACATCATGTGACGAATAAAAATATAGCTCCGAGTAAGGTGTACCGATAGTTTTGAAGACGAAAGAGGGGATGCCTTCCGGGGCATCCCCAAGCTTAGGCGCTTGAGTCTTCCTTGAATATTACCTTGGGGTGCCTTGGTAATCCCCAAGCTTAGGTTCTTTCCACTCCTTATTCTCCTCGTATCGATATCTCACCCCAAAACTTGAAAACTTCAATCACACAAAACTTAATGGAACTTCGTGAGATAGGTTAGTATGATAAAGAGTAAACCATGCACTTTGGTACTGTAAAAGACAAGGTTCATAATTTTTTTCACATAATGCTTACTGTACCATATCATTTATACAATTTATATTGAGAAATATAAGCCATAGAAACTAGAAAACAAGCAAACTATGCAATGAAAACAGAATCTGTCAGAAACAGAACAGTCTTTAATGATCTGAACAATAACCATACTTATGCTACTCCAAAAATTATGAGATAACTTGGTGGACGTGAGGAATTTGTATATTAATCTTATGCAAAAAGAATCAACTCAAAATCGCTCTTCTGTAAAAAATTACAGCTAATCTCGTGAGCGCAAAGTTTCTGTTTTTACAGCAAGATCACATTAACTTTCACCCAAATCTTCCCAAAGGTCTTACTTGGTACTTTATTGAAACAAAGGCATAAAACATGATTACTAAATTAGCTTAATCATGTGGGCACACAAAAACAATAAGGATAAATATTGGGTTGTCTCCCAACAAGCGCTTTTCTTTAATGCCTTTTAGCTAGGCATGATGATTTCAATGATGCTCAAACAAAAGAAAAGATTTGAAACACAAAGAGAGCATCATGAAGAATATGACTAGCAGATTTAAATCTAACTCACTTCCTATTCCTAGGGATTTTTTGAGCACACAATTTATAGGAACAAAAGTCAACTAGCATAGGAAGGCAAAACAAGTACAACTTCAAACTTTAAGCACATAGAGAGGAAACTTGATATTATTGCAACTCCTACAAGCACATATTCCTCCCTCATAATAATTTTCAGTAGCATCATAGATAGAAACTTTGTTCTCATACTCAATTGGAACCTCTTCCTAAATAGTGGAATACTAACTAAAGTTGACACTCTTCCAAATCCACTTTCATAAACATCATACGAAGATTCAACACTCTCCAAAATAGTGGGATCACTAATTCCTAAAGTTGACACTCTTCCAAACCCACTTTAAATTATAGTATTATTCATACTCCAAAAGATATAAGTGATGTTCATGGAGCATTCTACAATTAATATAAACTAACCAATGTCCAAGCTCAAAATATATAAGTGAAGCGCACGAAGCATTCTATAGAACCATACTCAAACGATTTAAGTAAAGCGCAAAGAGAAATTCTATAAGATCATACTTAAAAGATATAAGTGAAGCACATGAAGTATTCTATCAATGAAGAGCAATCTCATAGTATCATGGTTCTTAAAGAAAAATAAAAAACACAAAGGACACGAACAATGTGAACAAAACAAAAACCGAGGTATACCGATATTTGTTGAAGAAGAAAGATGGGATGCCAACCGGGGCATCCCCAGGCTTAGATGCTTGAGTATCCTTTGAAATATTTACTTGGGGGTGCCTTGGGAATCCCCAAGCTTGAACTCTTGTCTATCTTTATTCTTCTCACACCGGTAACTCCTCGTTCTTCAAACACTTCATTCACAAAAACTTAAACAAAAACTTGTGAGATCCGTTAGTGTAATAAAGCAAACTACCACTTTAAGGTACTGTAATTAACTCATTCTTTGTTTATATTGGTGTTAAACCTACTGTATTCCAACTTCTCTATGGTTCATACCCCCCGATACTAGCCATAGATGCATCAAATAAGCAAACAACACATGAAAAACAGAATCTGTTAAGAACAGGACAGTCTGTAGTAATCTGGAAGTTTAGTAAACTTATGTAACTCCAAAAATTATGAAATAAATTTGACAATTTTAAAAATTTGCACAGAAGTAATTTGCAAAAAGTTTCAGACCCATTTGACTTTCCAGTCAAAAAATGTAAATTCAAGCACTACAGCCAAAGTTTCTGTTTTTGTTCTGCACATAGTAAACAAGCAATATAATCATCCTACAACCAAAACTAGGCACAAAATTTTTATAATACAAAGGATATATACAAGGGGATAATTATTTACAGAGAAACTTCCATGAAAGATTCTACATTGTTTCCGTGAGCATGAACACAAGTGCTCAAGGTCGACCCTCACTTCTTCAATGCATAACTTTCAAATCACTTCTCTTTTCGAAAAACTTTTTTAGGCATGAGAGGCAAGTAAATATTTTTTTGGTATTTTCATTCTTTTGAAAAAAAATTGTATGTTTCACCCACAACTAAACATAAACAAAAAGTAAAAACAAAATCTACTAAGTAAAGAAAGCAAACAAGCACACACGGGAATATCAACCCCACGCTATTGCTCCCCTGCAACGGCGCTAGAAAAGAGCTTGATAATCCCCAAGTGCAAGGAATCATTGTAACAATTCCCAAAGGTGGAAGTGATAAGTATGGAGTGTTGAACCCACAAGGAGCTAAAGGTAAGATCAATATTCTCTCAAGCCCTATCTGCCACTGATACGACTCTACGTGCACCGAACGTTTGCTTCCAACTAGGAACAAGAAATAAAACTGTGTTGTGGGTATAAAGAGGATAACTTTGTATGATATCGGAGATCTAAAATATAAAAGTAGGTGCTGTTATCATAAAGTTAGAATATATTACTAAATAATATAAGTAGCAAGTGTGGAATAATGGTGGATCGGTGTGCGGAATTGTCCTAGGCAATTGTTAACAAGATCGATAGTCGTCATTGCAATTTCATTTGAGGGAGAGGCATAAACTAACATACTTTTCCTGCATGGTTCGTATGCTCTTATGATTGGAAACTCTAGCAAGCATCCGCAAATACTGAAAGATTCATTAAGGTAAAACCCAACCATAGCATTAAAGCATCAAGTCCTCTTTTGTCCCATACGCAACAACCCCCTTACTCGGGTTTAAGCTTCTGTCACTCTAGCAACCCACTATAAGCGAATCATGAACGTATTGCAACACCCTACAGCGGGAATCCCTCACGCTTGCACGACACGGAGGGCACCATAGGACAGCACCAAAATAAAACATACAACTCGTACCAATCTAGATCATCAATCAACTCAAAGACAAAAGATATCTACTCAAAACATCATAGGATGGCAACACATCATTGGATCATAATATGTGGCATAAAGCACCATGTTCAAGTAGGGATTACATCGGGGTGTGGGAGAGTGTACCACGTAAAAGAGATGAGTATGGTGATGTTGATGAAGACGATCACCGCGGTGATGATTCCTCTCCCGATGGCACTCCGGTGTCACCAAGAGAGAGGAGGAGAGGTTCTCCCCCTTGTGCTTCCTCCTCCATGGTTTTCCCCCTCTGGTCCTTGGCCTTCATGGCGATGATGGCCCCTCCGAGATCCTCCTCCATGGCCTCCAGTGATGATGGCCCCCTCCGGCAGGGTGCCGGAGAGGGCCTAGATTGATTTCTCATGGCTACAGAGGCTTGCGGCGGCGGAACTTCTGATCTAGGTTAATTCCCGAAGGTTTCAGTATTTATAGGAATTTTTGGTGTTGGTTTCACGTCAAAGGGGCCCGGGACCCCTCTGGCCCAACTCCGATGCTTCCTGGTCTTCTTTTGGTCCAGAAAAAATCCTCAAAAATTGGCACGTCAATTGGACTCCGTTTGGTATCCCTTTTCTGTAAAACACTAAAACAATGAGAAAACAGAAACTGGCACTGGGCTCTAGGTTAATAAGTTAGTCCCAAAAATCATATAAAATGACATATAAATGCATATAAAACATCCTAGGTGGATAATATAATAGCATGAATACTTCATAAATTATAGATACGTTGGAGACGTATCATACTTATGCAGGAAGGAAGAGTTGTTTCATATGCTTCATGACAACTTAAACATCATAACTTGAATTATGCTACGCATGATTTGGAGTTAGCAGCCGTAGTGCATGCACTGAAGACATGGAGACACTTTCTCATCAGAAACCATTGTGATGTATACATAGATCATGAGAGTTTGAAATACATCTTCACGTAGAAGGAGTTGAATCTCAGGCAAAGGAGATGGTTGGAGCTCATAAAGGATTATGATATGAAATTGCACTATCATCCCGGAAAGGCCAACGTCGTAGCAGATGCGTTGAGCCGCAAGAGTTATGTTAACACGCTCATAACTGGAGGATTACCTAAGGAGCTAGCAGATGATCTTCGAGAGTTATGCTTGGAGATAGTTCTGAGAGGTTATGTTGCAACATTGGAAATTTAGTCCACTCTTTTGGGTAAGATGAGGGAAGCCCAGAAGACTAACTAGGAGATTGCAGAGATAAAGTAAAGGATGAGTAAGGGAAAGGCAAAAGGATTTCTTGAGGATGGTCACGACACTTTATGGTTTGAGGATCGCTTTTATGTGCCCAATGACCCCGAGATCAGGAAGTTGATTCTACAGGAGGCCCATGATTCACCTTACTCGATTCACCCAGGAAATACTAAGATGTATCTGGATCTGAAGGAAAGTTTCTGGTGGACAGGAATGAAGAAGGATATAGCCGAGTATGTAGTAGTATGTGATGTATGTCAGAGAGTCCAGGCAGAGCATCAGAAGCCAGCTGGATTGCTATAGCCATTGTCGATACCCGAATGGAAATGGGATAAGCTTGGCATGTATTTTATCACTGGATTAGCCAGGACTCGTTCAGGCTATGACTATATCTAGATTGTAGTCAATCGTTTGATGAAAGTAGCTCATTTCTTCTCGGTGAAGACCACCTATACGAGTGCTATGTTGGCGAAGATATACATGACCAGAATCATATGTCTGCATGGAGTTCCGAGGACCATTCTATCTGATAGAGGAACCTAGTTTACTTCAAAATTTTGGAATCAGTTGCATGAAACTTTGGGTACCAGGCTAGAGTTCAGTACAACCTTTCATCCACACACAGATGGACAGACCAAGAGAGTCAATCAGATTCTGGAGGACATGTTGAGAGCTTGTGCACTAGATTATGGATCTACTTGGGATGACAATTTGCCATATGTAGAGTTCTCTTACAACAAAAGTTACCAAGCCAGTTTGAAGATGGCCCCTTTTGAAGCGTTATATGGAAGGAGGTGCAGAACACCACTATTGTGGGATGAAGTTGGAGATAGGCAGTTATTTGGACCAGACTTAATCAAAGACTCGGAAGAGAAGGTTAAGTTGATTCGCGACAGACTCAAGGTAGCCCAGTCCAGGCAGAAGAGTTATGCGGATACTAAATGCAAAGAGATAGTTTACGAGGTCAGAGACAGAGCATATCTTCGGGTGTCCCCACTTCAAGGAGTTAAGCGTTTTAGAGTCAAGGGAAAGCTAGCACCATGTTTTGTGGGACCATACAGAGTTTTGGAACGCATGGGAGAAGTTGCATACAAGCTGGAATTGCCAGAAGGATTGTCAGGAGTTCATGATGTGTTTCACGTTTCCCAGCTGAAGAAGTGCCACGCAGAGCTAGCCGATATTCCTCTGAGAGATACAGTGCCACTGGAAGCAATTCAGTTAGACGGTGATTTGACCCATGAAGAGAAGCCAGTAAAGATTCTCGAGTTTTCCAGTCGAGTTACTTGCAGTAAGGTTATCAAGTTTTTGCAAAGTTCAATGGAACCACCATACCGAGGAGGAAGCCACCTGGGAGCGAGAAGATCTCCCTAGAGACCACCCAAACCTTTTTGCTGACCAACCCGAATTTCGAGGGCGAGATTCATCTTGAGGGGGGTAGGTTTGTAACATCCCAATTTTCAATTTGGATGTTATACATAGATCATCATATGCATACCATATTTTATTCTTGCATTTCGTTGTGATACTAGAAATGTTAAGCAACTCAAGGACCCAAGGAGAGAGTTGGAGGTTTCACAAAATTCATATTTGAATTTATTTCAAATTTGAAGAAAGGATCAATTTGGTTTTATTATTTTTCTCTCCAATTATTTCCAGTAATAAAAAAAAAATATGAGAGAAGATAATATGACTTCTTCAATCCAAGAGAAATATTGGAGAACGAATTTTAAAATCAAATTATGATTTTATTGGTATTTTATTTGAATTAGAAAAATAGTGTATTTTTAAAAATTTCATCTTAGTCAAGAAAAATGTTCATCTTCTCCTAAATATTAGGTTTGGTCGGTGAAAATTGTTTCTGGAATTTTTAGAATTTCGTTTATATCTATTTAGGATTTTTTATCTTTGGCGGAATTGTTTTTTTTTTAAACTTCCCGCCCGACTGGGCCGAAGGCCCAACCGAGCAGGCCGGCCCGTTGCGCCACTGCCTCGCCCTCCCGTGCAGGAACCAGACTCGCCATAGTCTAGATCCGCACCGCCGCCGCCGGCCGACTGGCGCACCAAGTCGGAGCCGAGCCCCCCCCCCCCCCCGACGGCCTTTATAACCCGCAGCCCCGCCGCTTCTTCTCCACCTCGCCCCGCCGCCGCCGCCGCTTTCCGCTGCCACAGTGCAACGCCGCCGCCGACTCCGCATAGCCACGGCCCCACCACCGTCGCCTCGCCCCATGCCGCCGCTCAGATCTCGCCGCCACCGGTTTTTCAAGAACCGGTAAAAAAACCTGAACCGCCCGTTTTTTTGGGTTTTCGTCGGTTTATTTTTTAGGCCGGTTTAGTTTTAAAACGAACGTTTGTTTGTTTAGGTCTGTTAGTGAATGATTTTTGTTAGATTTGTTCTGTTAGCGAACGTTCGCGCCGTAGTCTTTTTTAAGTTTATTTTCGGCCAGGGACCTATCCACGAATAATTTTCTCGCGATTTAGCCCCTGATCTTTAAACTAGCATAACTTTTTTACTCGTTTATCCAAATTAGATGAAACCAGCGCCAAAATCATCGTATCATTCTGTTCTTTCCAGTTAACAAACTTGAACTTGATTTTGGTATTGTAACAATTGAGTTTAGTCCAGATTATTTAACGATCTTGTTTCATTTATATTTTGAGTTTCGTTGCTCCATTTGAGTTGAATCTTTTTGCAAATCGTAGCTAATCACATGTACCTACTGCTAAGATCTAATCCACATGATAATATTGCTGATAGGTTTGAATTTTATTAGTTTAAGCTGTTTTTCTTGTTTCGTGTTTGATTTGGATCTTTTCTCGGTTTTCCCGTTGTTTCGTTTGAGTGATTGCTTATGTATGCTATTGTTTGTCTACGCTAGATTACCCGGAGTGCGAAGCTTGTTACTACGAATCTCTAGAGTTTGCAGATCGTCAGCAAGGCAAGTTACACTTCTCTTTTATACCCAGTTTTTACTATGCACTAGTATTGCCCCTCAAATAATTGCATGAGTAGGATTGGGAACATGTGGTTTGGTTGTAGTGCTTGAGGTAGGAACCTAATACTTTTTGATCACCCTGGGAATATACATTATGCTTATTATTGCTTATCCATGCTCGTAGACGGGGATTGGATCGTGATTCACACATGGAAGTTTGAGAGTTATTTAATCATGGATAACTTTAAGGTGGAAACTTTAATATACATCTGGGTGGATTGGTTGAGGCACCTGGGGAACCTAGTGTTGCGTATTTTGGGAAATCCCATAGTATCGTGTGATTTTTCCTATGGAATGCCACCCAGGATCAAAGGGACCATAAGAGTATTCATGCTAGAAACTTCCGTGTGCAGCCACAAGCCATTATGGGCTCTAGCATAGTTGAGTAAGTTGCATGAGCTCTTGAAGAGGTGGACTAGCAGATGTAGGGGAAAGTAGGTGTACCGGTCTGCCCGGAGTAGAGAGTTAATGCTTCAGAAAGACGGTCTCGATCATCCGATCATGGATGCGGTCGAGTCTTGTGGGGAAAAGTGCGCAAACCTCTGCAGAGTGTATAAACTAATCATGGTTAGCCGTGTCCCCGGATATGGACATCTTGAGTATCTAGTACTTGAATCTAATGATGTGATCGCATCATGTTACCTTAATTAACTGAATTGGGTTAATGATGATACTTTTAATTGGGATTTGAGTTGGGGTTACCTTCTCAAATAGGGCACCTTCGGAGTAGTTAATTAAATTTATTCCTTTGTTGTAGGGAAAAACTAGCTTTATGCAAAATCATAAACTTAGAGCCTCCACCAGCCAAATATTGCATGTAGATATAGTTCTTGCATTTCATTGCTTTACAGTGTAACTCTACCAGCATATTCAATGTGCTGACCTACATGGCTGCAACGTCTCATGTTGCAGACTAATCAGACGACGAATAAGGTGCGATAGGTCGTTGTTTTGCACTCAGCTATGCCGTTGGACTTGATAGACTCATTTACCTTCGAAGCTTCCGCAGAGTTTAGATGGCCTTCAACCATGATATTTTTGTGTAATCATACTCTTTATGAGGACTCGATGTAATAAGTGCGTGATTGAAACTCTGTTATAATTCCTCGAGTACTGTGCGTGTCAGCATTACCGATCCAGGGATGACACTGATGCACAGAGACTTGACCGTTTGAGGGTTGGTCGCTACATGAATATTTGGGTTACGAGTTTGGCATGCATTTAAGACAATGTGGAATTGTTTCACACCTCACGCCACCAGAACACCAAAGTGTAATGGTGTGTCTGAACATCGTAATTGTACTTTATTGGATATGGCGCGTTCTATGGTGTGTCTTACCGATTTGCCACTATTATTTTGGGGTTATGCATTAGAGATAGCCGCAATCACTTTAAATAGGGCAACATCTAAATCTGTTGAGATGACATCGTTATGAATTATGGTTTGGGAAGAAATCTAAGCTGTTATTTCTCAAAGTTTGGGGGTGCGACGCTGAGACTTCAGCCTGATAAGCTCGAACCCAAAGCGGAAAAGTGCGTATTCATAGGATACCCTAAAGAGACCATTGGGTATACCTTCTATCATAGATGCTAGGGCAAGTTCTTTGTTGCCAAGAATGGGTCTTTTCTAGAGAAGGAGTTTCTCTCGAAAGAAGTAAGTGGGAGGAAAGTAGAACTTGATGAGGTAATCATACCTTCTCTCGAATTGGAAAGTAGCACATCACAGAAAGACGTTCCCGTGATTCCTACACAAACCAGAGAGGAAGCTAATGATGATGATCATGAAACTTCAGATCAAGATACTACTAAACTTCGTAGGTCGACCAGGACACATTTTGCACCAGAGTAGTAAGGTAATCATGTCCTGGAAGTCATATTGTTATGTTGGGGAACATAGTAAATTCAAAAAATTTCCTACGCACACGCAAGATCACGGTGATGCATAGCAACAAGAGGGGAGAGTGTTGTCCACGTACCCTCGTAGACCGAAAGCGGAAGCGCTAGAATGACGCGGTTGATGTAGTCGTACGTCTTCACGATCCAAACGATCCAAGTACCAAACATACGGCACCTCTGAGTTCAGCACACGTTCAGCTCGATGACGATCCCCGGACTCCGATCCAGCAGGGTGTCGGGGATGAGTTCCGTCAGCACGACGGCGTGGTGACGTTGATGATGTTCTACCGACGCAGGGCTTTGCCTAAGCACCACTACGATATGACCAAGGTGGAATATGGTGGAGGGGGGCACCACACACGGCTAAGGAACAATCACGAAGATCAACTTGTGTGTCATGGGGTGCCCCCTCCTCCGTATATAAAGGGGGGGAGGAGGAGGGGGCCGGCTAAGGGGGTGGTGCGCCCTAGGAGGGGGAAACCTACTCCAAGTAGGTTTGCCCCTCCCTTTCCTAGTCCAAGAAGGAGGGGGAAGGAAGGAGTGGGAGAGGTGAAAGGCAAGGGGGGCGCCGCCCCCCTTCCTTGTCCTATTCGGACTCAAGGGGAGGGGGCGCGCCTCTTGCCCTGGTCGGCCCCTCTCTCTCTCTCCACTAGGGCCCAACAAGGCCCATTAGTTCCGGGGGGGGGGGTTCCGGTAACCCCCGATACTCCGATATATATCCGATAACTTCCAGAACTATTCTGGTGTCCGAATATAGTCGTCCAATATATCAATCTTTATGTCTCGACCATTTCGAGACTCCTCGTCATGTCCGTGATCACATCCGGGACTCCGAACAACCTTCGGTACATCAAAACTCATAAACTCATAATATAACTGTCATCGTAACATTAAGCGTGCGGACCCTACGGGTTCGAGAACTATGTAGACATGACCTAGAACTTTTTCCGGTCAATAAACAATAGCAGAACCTGGATGCTCATATTGGCTCCTACATATTCTACGAAGATCTTTATCGGTCAAACCGCATAACAACATACGTTGTTCCCTTTGTCATCAGTATGTTACTTGCCCGAGATTCGATCGTTGGTATCTCAATACCTAGTTCAATCTCGTTACCGGCAAGTCTCTTTACTCGTTACGTAATGCATCATTCTGTAACTAACTCATTAGCTACATTGCTTGCAAGGCTTATAGTGATGTGCATTACCGAGAGGGCCCAGAGATACCTCTCCGACAATTGGAGTGACAAATCCTAATCTCGAAATACGTCAACTCAACAAGTACCTTTGGGGACAGCTGTAGAGCACCTTTATAGTCACCCAGTTATGTTGTGACGTTTGGTAGCACACAAAGTGTTCCTCCGGTAAACGGGAGTTACATAATCTCATAGTCATAGGAACATGTATAAGTCATGAAGAAAGCAATAGCAATATACTAAACGATCAAGTGCTAAGCTAACGGAATGGGTCAGGTCAATAATATCATTCTCCTAAAGATGTGATCCCGTTAATCAAATGACAACTCATGTCTATGGTTATGAAACTTAACCATCTTTGATTTACGAGCTAGTAAAGTAGAGGCATACTAGTGACACTATGTTTGTCTATGTATTCACACATGTATTATGTTTCCGGGTAATACAATTCTAGCATGAATAATAAAAATTTATCATGATATGAGGAAATAAATAATAACTTTTTTATTGCCTCTAGGGCATATTTCCTTCAGTCTCCCACTTGCACTGGAGTCAATAATCTAGTTCACATCGCCATGTGATTTAACACCAATATTCATATCTGTATATGATTAACACCCATAGTTCACATCGTCATGTGACCAACACCCAAAGGGTTTACTAGAGTCAATAATCTAGTTCACATAGCTATGTGATTAACACCCAAAGAGTACTGAGGTGTGATCATGTTTTGCTCGTATGAGAAGCTTAGTCAACGGGTCTGCCACATTTAGAGCCGTATGTATTTTGCAAATATTCTATGTCTATAATGCTCTGTACGGAGCTACTCTAGCTAATTGCTCCCACTTTCAATATGTATCGAGATTGAGACTTAGAGTCATCTGGTTTGGTGTAAAAGCTTGCATCGTTGTAACTTTTTACGACGAGCTCTTTTATCACTTCCATTATCGAGAAATATTTCCTTAGTCCTCACTAAGGATATTCTTGACCGCTGTCCAGTGATCTACTCTTAGATCAAAATTTTACTCCCTTGTCAAACTCGGGGCAAGGTATACAATAGGTCTAGTACACAGCATTGCATACTTTATAGAACCTATGACTGAGGCATAGGGAATGACTTCTCATTCTCTTTCTATTTTCTGCCATGGTCGGGTTTTGAGTCTTACTCAACTTCACACCTTGGAACACAGGCAAGAACTCCTTCTTTGACTATTCCATTTTGAACCACTTCAAAATCTTATCAAGGTATTACTCATTGAAAAATCTTATCAAGCATCTTGATCTATCTCTATAGATCTTTGATGCTCAATGTGTAAGCAGCTTCACCAAGGTCTTTCTATGAAAGAACTCTTTTCAAATACTCCTTTATGCTTTCCAGAAAAATTCTACATCATTTCTCATAAAAAATATGTTACTCACATATATTTATCAGAAAGGCGGTAGTGCTCCCATTCACTTTATTGTAAATACAGGCTTCACCGCAAGTCTGTATAAAACTATATGCTTTGATCAACTTATCAAAGCATATATTTCAACTATGAGATGCTTGCACCAGTCCATAGATGGATCGCTGGAGCTTGCACATTTTGTTAGCACCTTTAGGATTGAAAAAACCTTCTGGGCATCATATACAACTCTTCTTTAAGAAAACCATTAAGGAATGCAGTTTCGACATCCATTTGCCAGATTTCATAAAATGTGGCAATTGCTAACATGATTCGGACAGACTTAAGCATCGCTACAGTTGAGAAAATCTCATTGTAGTCAACACCTTGAACTTGTTGAAAACCTTTTTGCGACAAGTCGAGCTTTGTAGATAGTAACACTACTATCAACGTCCGTCTTCCTCTTGAAGATCCATTTATTTTCTATGGCTTGCCGATCATCAGGCAAGTCCACCAAAGTCCGCACTTTGTTCTCATACATGGATCCTATCTCAGATTTCATGGGCCTCCAGCCATTTCGCAGAATCCGGGCTCATCATCGCTTCCTCATAGTTCGTAGGTTCATCATGGTCTAGTAACATGACTTCCAGAACAGGATTACCGTACCACTCTAGTGCGGACTGTACTTTTGAAGACCTACGAGGTCTTGTAGTAACTTGATCTGAAGTTTCATGATCATCATCATTAGCTTCCTCACTAATTGGTGTAGGAATCACTGGAACTGATTTAAGTGATGAACTATTTTCCAATTCGGGAGAAGGTACAGTTACCTCATCAAGTTCTAATTTCCTCCCACTCACTTCTTTCGAGAGAAACTCCTTCTCTAGAAAGGATCCATTTTTAGCAATGAATATCTTGCCTTCGGATCTGTGATAGAAGGTGTACCCAACAGTTTCCTTTGGGTATTCTATGAAGACGCACTTCTCCGATTTGGGTTTGAGCTTATCAGGATGAAACTTTTTCACATAAGCATCGCAGCCCCAAACTTTAAGAAACGACAACTTGGGTTTCTTGCTAAACCACAGTTCATATGGTGTCGTCTCAACGGATTTAGATGGTGCCCTTTTAACATGAATGCAGATGTCTCTAATGCATAACCCCAAAACGATAATGGTAAATCAGTAAGAGACATCATAGATCACACCATATCCAATAAAGTGCGGTTATGACGTTCGGACACACCATAACGTTGTGGTATTCCAGGTGGCGTGAGCTGTGAAACTATTCCACTTTGTTTTAATTGAAGACCAAACTCGTAACTCAAATATTCGTCTCCGCGATCAGATCGTAGAAACTTTATTTTCTTGTTACGATGATTTTTCCACTTCACTCTGAAATTCTTTGAACCTTTCAACTATTTCAGACTTATGTTTCATCAAGTAGATATACCCATATCTGTTCAAATCATCTTGTGAAGGTCAGAAAATAACGATACTTGCCACGAGCAGCAACACTCATTGGATCGCATACATCGGTATGTATTGTTTCCAATAAGTTAGTAGCTTGTTCCATTGTTCCGGAGAACGGAGTTTTAGTCATCTTGCCAAAAAGGCACGATTCGCAAGCATCAAATGATTCATAACCAAGTGATTTCGAAAATCCATCTTTATGGAGTTTCTTCATGCGCTTTACATCGATATGACCCAAACGGCAGTGCCACAAATAAGTTGCACTATCATTATTAACTTTGCATCTTTTGGCATTATTATTATGAATATGTGTATCACTACGATCGAGATCCAACAAACTATTTTCATTGGGTGTATGACCATTGAAGGTCTTATTCATGTAAATAGAACAACAATTATTCTCTGACTTTAAATGAATAACCGTATTGCAATAAATCATATTCATGCTCAACGCAAACGCCAAATAACATTTATTTAGGTTTAACACTAATCCTGAAAGTATAGGGAGTGTGCGATGATGATCATATCAATCTTGGAACTACTTCCAACACTCATTGTCACTTCCCCTTCAACTAGTCTCTGTTTATTCTGTAACTCCTCTTTTGAGTTACTAATCTTAGCAACCGAACAAGTATCAAATACTCAGGGGCTACTATAAACACTAGTAAGGCACACATCAATAACCTTTATATCAAATATACCCTTGTTCACTTTGCCATCCTCCTTATCCACCAAATATTCAGGGCATTTCCGCTTCCAGTGACCATTTCCTTTGCAGTGTAAGCACTCAGTTTCAGGCATTGGTCCAGCTTTGGGCTTCTTCACGGGAGTGATAACTTGTTTGCCATTCTACTTGAAGTTTCCCTTTCTTTCCCTTTGCCCTTTTCTTGAAACTAGTGGTCTTGTCAATCATCAACACTTGATGCTCTTTCTTGATTTCTACCTTCATCGATTTCAACATCACGAAGAGCTCGGGAATCGTTTTAGTCATCCCTTGCATACTATAGTTCATCACAAAGTTCTAGTAACTTGGTGATGGTGACTAGAGGATTCTGTCAATCACTATCTTATCTGGAAGATTAACTCCCACTTGATTCAAGCGATTGAAGTACCCAGACAATCTGAGCACATGCTCACTAGTTGAGCGATTCTCCTCCATCTTTTAGCTATAGAACTTGTTGGAGACTTCATATCTCTCAACTCAGGTATTTGCTGGAAATATTAACTTCAACTCCTAGAACATCTCATATGGTCCATGATGTTCAAAACGTCTTTGAAGTCCCGATTCTAAGCCGTTTAAGCATGGTGCACTAAACTATCAAGTAGTCATCATTTTGAGCTAGCCAAACGTTCATAACGTCTGCATCTTCTCCTGCAATAGGTTTGTCACCTAGCGGTGCATCAAGGACATAATTCTTCTGTGCAGCAATGAGGATAAACCTCAGATCACGGATCCAATCCTCATCACTGCTACTAACATCTTTCAACATAGTTTTCTCTAGGAACATATCAAAATAAACACATGAAAGCAACAACGCGAGCTATTGATCTACAACATAATTTGCAAAATACTACCAGGACTAAGTTCATGATAAATTTAGGTTCAATTAATCATATTACTTAAGAACTCCCACTTAGATAGACATCTCTCTAATCATCTAAGTGATCACGTGATCCAAATCAACTAAACCATAACCGATCATCACGTGAAATGGAGTAGTTTTCAATGGTGAACATCGCTATGTTGATCATATCTACTATATGATTCACGCTCGACCTTTCGGTCTGAGTGTTCCGAGGCCATATTTGCATATGCTAGGCTCGTCAAGTTTAACCTGAGTATTCTGCGTGTGCAAAACTGGCTTGCACCCGTTGTAGATGGACGTAGAGCTTATCACACCCGATCATCACCTGGTGTCTGGGCACGACGAACTTTGGCAACGGTGCATACTCAGGGAGAACACTTTTATCTTGAAATTTAGTGAGAGATCATCTTATAATGCTACCGTCAATCAAAGCAAGATAAGATGCATAAAAGATAAACA
This sequence comes from Triticum timopheevii, assembly GCA_963921465.1. Taxonomy (NCBI): domain Eukaryota; kingdom Viridiplantae; phylum Streptophyta; class Magnoliopsida; order Poales; family Poaceae; genus Triticum; species Triticum timopheevii. Next base: position 314,279,872 of record OY997262.1, on the reverse strand, counting down.
TCACATGCAATCAATATAAGTGATATGATATGGCCATCATCATCTTGTGCTTGTGTTCTCCAACTCCGAAGCACCGTCATGAACACCATCATCACCGGCGCGACACCTTGATCTCCATCGTAGCATCGCTGTCGTCTCACCAACTATTGCTTCTACGACTATCGCTACCGCTTAGTGATAAAGTAAAGCAATTACAGGGCGATTGCATTTCGTACAATAAAGTGACAACCATATGGCTCCTGCCATGCCGATAACTCGGTTACAAAACATGATCATCTCATACAATAAAATATAGCATCACATCTTGACCATATCACATCACAACAGGACCAGCAAAAACAAGTTAGACGTCCTCTACTTTGTTGTTGCAAATTTTACGTGGCTGCTACGGGCTGAGCAAGAACCGTTCTTACGTACGCATCAAAACCACAACGATAGTTCATCAAGTTAGTGCTGTTTTAACCTTCGCAAGGACCGGGCATAGCCACACTCGGTTCAACTAAAGTTGGAGAAACAGACACCCGCTAGTCACCTATGTGCAAAGCACGGCGGTAAAACCAGTCTCGCGTAAGCGTACGTGTAATGTCGATTCGGGCCGCTTCATCCAACAATACCGCTGAACCAAAGTATGACATGCTGGTAAGCAGTATGACTTGTATCGCCCACAACTCACTTGTGTTCTACTCGTGCATATAACATCAACGCTAAAACCTAGGCTCGGATGCCTCTGTTGGGGAACGTAGTAAATTCAAAAAATTTCCTATGCACACGCAAGATCAGGGTGATGCATAGCAACGAGAGGGGAGAGTGTTGTCCACGTACCCTCGTAGACCGAAAGCGGAAGCATTAGAACAACGCAGTTGATGTAGTCGTACGTCTTCACGGTCCGACCGATCCAAGTACCGAACGTACGGCACCTCCGAGTTCAGCACACGTTCCGCTCGATGACGATCCCCGGACTGCGATCCAGCAGGGTGTCGGGGATGAGTACCGTCAGCATGATGGCGTGGTGATGGTGATGATGTTCTACCGACGCAGGGCTTCTCCTATACACCGCTACGATATGACCGAGGTGGAATATGGTGGAGGGGGGCACCGCACACGGCTAAGGAACGATCACGAAGGTCAACTTGTGAGTCATGGGGTGCCCCCTCCTCCGTATATAAAGGGGTGAGGAGGAGGGGGCCGGCCAAGCGGGTGGCGCGCCCTAGGAGGGGGAACCTACTCCAAGTAGGTTTGCCCCTCCCTTTCCTAGTCCAAGAAGGAGGGGGAAGGAAGGAGTGAGAGAGGGGAAAGGCAAGGGGGGTGCCCCCCCTTCCTTGTCCTATTCGGACTCAAAGGGGAGGGGGCGCGCCTCTTGCCCTGGCCGGCCCCTCCCTCTTCACTAGGGCCCAACAAGGCCCATTAGTTCCCGGGGGGTTCCGGTAACCCCCGGTACTCCGATATATATCCGATAACTTCCGGAACTATTCTGGTGTCCGAATATAGTCGTCCAATATATCAATCTTTATGTCTCAACCATTTCAAGACTCCTCGTCATGTCCGTGATCACATCCGGGACTCCGAACAACCTTCGGTACATCAAAACTCATAAACTCATAATATAACTGTCATCGTAACGTTAAGCGTGCGGACCCTACGGGTTTGAGAACTTTGTAGACATGACCTAGAACTGTTTCCGGTCAATAAACAATAACAGAACCTGGATGCTCATATTGGCTCCTACATATTCTACGAAGATCTTTATCGGCCAAACCGCATAAGAACATACGTTGTTCCCTTTGTCATCAGTATGTTACTTGCCCAAGATTCGATCGTCGGTATCTCAATACCTAGTTCATTCTCGTTACCGGCAAGTCTCTTTACTCGTTACGTAATGCATCATTCCATAAATAACTCATTAGCTACATTGCTTGCAAGTCTTATAGTGATGTGCATTGAGAGGGCCCAGAGATACCTCTCCGATAATCGGAGTGACAAATCCTAATCTTGAAATACATCAACTCAACAAGTACCTTTGGAGACACCTGTAGAGCACCTTTATAATCACCCAGTTACGTTGTGACGTTTGGTAGCACACAAAGTGTTCCTCCGGTAAACGGGAGTTACATAATCTCATAGTCATAGGAACATGTATAAGTCATGAAGAAAGCAATAGCAATATACTAAACGATCAAGTGCTAAGCTAACGAAATGGGTCAGGTCAATCATATCATTCTCCTAATGATGTGATCTCGTTAATCAAATTACAACTCATGTCTATGGTTATGAAACTTAACCATCTTTGATTTACGAGCTAGTAAAGTAGAGGCATACTAGTGACACTATGTTTGTCTATGTATTCACACATGTATTATGTTTCCGGGTAATACAATTCTAGCATGAATAATAAACATTTATCATGATATGAGGAAATAAATAATAACTTTATTATTGCCTCTAGGGCATATTTCCTTCATGTTAGACAATGGCGAACCTAAGAACTATGAAGAAGCAATGATGAGCCCAGATTCCGACAAATGACTTGAGGCCATGAAATCCGAGATAGGATCCATGTATGAGAACCAAGTGTGGACTTTGGTAGACTTACCTGATGACCGGCAGGCCATTGAGAACAAATGGATCTTCAAGAAGAAGACAGATGCTGATAGTAATGTCACCGTCTATAAAGCTCGACTTGTTGCAAAGGGTTTCCGACAAGTTCAACGGTTGACTACAACGAGACTTTCTCACCCGTAGCGACGTTGAAGTCTGTTAGAATTATGTTAGCAATTGCCACATCTTACAACTATGAAATCTGGCAGATGGATATCAAAAGAACACCCCGTAAAGGTTTCCTTGAGGAAGAGTTGTATATGATGCAACCGAAACATTTTGTCAATCCTAAGGGTGCTAACAAGGTATGCAAGCTCTAGCGGTCCGTCAATGGACTGGTGCAAGCATCTCGGAGTTGGAATATATGCTTTGATGAGGTGATCAATGCTTTTGGTTTTATATAGACTTATGCAGAAGCTTGTATTTACAAGAAAGCGAGTGTGAGCTTTGTAGCATTTCTAATACTATATGTGGATGACCTATTATTGATTGGAGATGATATATAATTTCTGGAAAGAATAAAAGGTTATTTGAACAAGAGTTTTTCGATGAAATACATGGGTAAAGCTGCTTACATATTGGGCATTAAAATCTATAGAAATGGTTCAAGACGTCTAATAGGACTTTCATGGGGCATATACCTTGACAAGATTTTGAAGAAGTTCAAAATGGAATAAGCAAAGAAGGGGTTCTTGCCTGTGTGCCAAGGTATGAAGTTGAGTGGGACTCAAGGCGCGACCACAACAGAAGAAAGAGAAAGGATCAAAGACATCCCTTATGCCTCAGTCATAGGCTCTATGATGTATGCCATGCTATGTACCAGACCTGTTTGGTGCCTTGCCATGAGTCTGCAAGGGGGTACTAGAGTGATACAGGAGTAGATCACTGCACAACAGTCAAGAATATCCTTAAGTACCTAAAGAGGACTAATGACATGTTTCTTGTTTATGGAGGTGAAGAAAAGCTTGTCGTAAAAGGTTACGTCGATGATAGCTTTGACACTGATCCAAATGACTAAAGGTCTCAATCCGGATACATATTGAATGGTGCAGTGGTTAGCTAGATTAGATCCAAGTAGAGCATTGTAGACATAGAACTTTGCAAAGTACATATGGATCTCAATGTGCTAGACCCATTGACTAAACCTCTTCCACGAGCAAAACATGATCAACACCAGGACTCCACGGGTGTTAGATTCATAACTATGTAAACTAGATTATTGACTCTAGTACAAGTGGAAGACCGTTGGAAATATTCCCTAGAGGCAATAATAAATTGGTTATTATCATATTTCCTGTTCATGATAAATGTTTATTATTAATGCTCGAATTTTATTGACCGGAAACTTAAAATACATGTTGAATACATAAACTACACCGTGTCCCTAGTAAGCCTCTAATAGACTAGCTCGTTGATCAAAGATGGTTAAGGTCTCCTAACCATAGACATGAGTTGTTATTTTATAATGGGATCACATCATTAGTAGAATGATGTGATGGACAGACCCAACTGGAAGCTTATCATCAGATAATTTAGTTATTTGCTACAGCTTTCTTCATGTCAAGTATCAGTTCCTTAGACCATGAGATCACGCCACTCCCGAACATTGTAGGAATGCCTTGTGTACTATCAAACGTCACTTCGCAACTGAGTGATCATAAAGGTGCTCTATAGGTATCTCTTGATGGGAACGAAGCATGAAAATCAAAAAAATTCCTATGAAACACCCAAGATCTAATCTAGGAGATGCAAAGCAACGAGAGGGGAGTGTGTCTACATACCCTTGTAGACCGAAAGCGTTAGCGTCGTAATGCGATTGATGTAGTCATAATCTTCACGATCCAATCGCGATCCAATCTGATCTAGTGCGAACAGACGACACCTCCGAGTTTAGCACACATATGGTTCAGCGGCGTCCTTTCCTTGTTGATCCAGCAAGTGAGGGAGATGAGGTAGATGAGATCTAAACCAACACGACAACATGGTGGTGGTGGTGGCAGCGGAATTCTGGCAGGGCTTTGCCGAGCGCTGACGGAACGTGGAGGAGTAACGAGAGGAAGATGGAGCAAGCGTGGAAGGGTTGGCTACCCCCTACGCCTTCCAGCTATATATAGGGGTGTGGGAGGGGTGTTCCATCCCTATCCCCCCTCCCAAGGCAGGGGCGGCAGCCTAGGGAGGAGTAGTGCCCTCCAAGCCAAGTGGAGGCCCTCCCCCTTAGGGTTTCCCTAGGAGCACCAAGTAGAGGCTGGTGCGCCAAACCCAATAAGGCCAGGGCGCCCCCTACAGCCTATGCAACTGTATGGGATGTGGTAGAACCCTCCGAGGACTTCCGGACCCCTCCAGAAACCTTTGGAACTTTCTGGTGACATCCCGATACAATACTGAAAACCGGACTTTTTCCCGGAACCCCAACTATAACTTTCCATATATAAATCTTTACCTATGGACCATTCTGGAGCTCCCCGTGATGTCCCAGATCCCATCCAGGACTCCAAAAAGCCTTTGGACTTTCCACTATTAATATCTCAATACTACCCTAGCGCCACCGAACGTTAAGCGTGTGACCCTACAGGTTCGAGAATCATGTAGTCATGACCGAGACTCCACTCCGGTCAATAACCAATAGCGGGACCTGGATGCCCATATTGGTTCCCACATATTCCACGAAGATCTTTATCGGTTGAACCACGATGTCAAGGATGCAGTTAATACCTTATACAATTCACTTTGTCCGGCGATATGTTACTTGCCCGAGATTTGATCATCCGTATCTCCATACCTACTTCGATCTCGTTACTGGCAAGTCTCTTTACTCGTTCTGTAATACAAGATCCAGTAACTAAACTCATTAGTCCCATGAAGCTTCTTATAATGTCGTATTACCGAGAGGGCCCAGAGATGTCTCTCCATCACACGGAGTGACAAATCCCAGTCTCGATCAATGCAACCCAACAAACACCTTTGGAGATACATGTAGAGAACCTTTACGATCACCCAGTTACGAAGTGACGTTTCATAGCACACAACGTATTCCTCCAGTGTCCGGGAGTGGCATGATCTCATCATCCAAGGAACAAATACTTGACATGAAGAAATCTTTAGCAAATAACTAAACAATATTATGCTAAGCTTACGATTGGTTCTGTCCATCACATCATTCTCATAATGATCTTGTTATCAAATGATAAGTCATGTCCATGGTTAGGAAACCTTAACCATCTTTGAGAAACGAGCTAGTCTAGTAGACACTTACTAGGGACACGGTGTAGTTTATGTATTCACACATGTATTTAAGTTTTCGGTCAATACAATTCTAGCATGAATAATAAACATTTATCATGAACGGTAAAAATGATAATAATGAATTTATTATTACCTCTAGGGCATATTTACAAGATCTTTGAAGGTATCTGCTGGGTTGCATGGATCGATACTGGGATTTGTCACTCCGTGTGACGGAGAGATACCTCTTAGCCCTCTCGGTAATACAACATCATAAGAAGCTTCATGTGACTAATGAGTTTAGTCACGGGCTCTTGTATTACAGAAAAAGTAAAGAGACTTGCCGGAAATGAGATTGAACTAGGTATGGAGATACCGACGATCGAATCTCGGGCAAGTAACATATCGCTGGACAAAGGGAACTACATACATGAATAACTAAATCCTTAACATCATGGTTCAACTGATAAAGATCTTCTGTAACATCCCGATTTTCAATTTGGATGTTATTCATAGATCATTCATATGCATCCATTATTTATTGCATTTTGTTGTTTCGTTTTGGTTGCATTTTGATCCAAGAGGCCTTAAGAAACTCAAGGACCAATTCGAGAGAGTTGGAGGTTTCACAAAAATCCAATTTTGATTTATCAAAACTTGGAAAATTGGATCAAATTGTTTTTCAAAATTCTTTTCCAAATATTTTAAAATAAAGAGAGAAGATAATATGACTTCTTCAAAATCAGTAGAAAAATATTGGAAAATGAATTGTGAATTTTTGGAGAGTTTATTGGATTTAATTCGCTAGTTTATTTATTTTTTAGCTGGGTAATTAGTATTGTAATGTTTTTTTAGTTTAGGCATTTAGGCCCAGAAAAATATTCACTAGGTCATTAACAGGGCCATATAGCTACGCGATTTTTTTTGGAATTTTTAGGATTTTATTTATATATTTTTTGTGTGTCTTTGTCCCTGGAAAATTGTTTAAAAAAAGTTCGGGCCGACCGAACTGGCCCATGCCCAGCCCAGCCGTCCCAACAGTCACGCCGCCTCGCCCGTCCACTCGGGACAGATTCCCGAGCCGTCACGCCGCCGGACTCCGGCAGGAGTCCGAGACCGCCGCCGCCTCGCTTTCCCCCTCCCCAAGTCGGCCGCCCCCTCCTATATAAACGGAGCCCCCAGCCCTATCTCTCTACACCTTGACCGAAGCCACCGCCACTCGCGCCGCCGCCGCTGTCGCCGCGCCGCCCCCGCCCAGTGCCGTCGCCGCCGCCAGCCCTGCCCCGCGCCGCAAGCCCCGCCGCCAAGCTGCGCCGCCCGCCGTCGCCGCCGTCGATCTCATTGCCGCCGTCCCCGCCCGAACCGGCCGAACCGATATAAACCGATCCGAACCGCCGGTTTTTTCGGTTTTTCCTTTTTGTTCGGTTTAATTATTTAGTTTCATTTAATTAGCGAACGTTCGGTCGTTTAGCTTTTGTAATGAAAAATTCGTTAGATTAGGTTCTGCAGAGAACATTCGTTCGATATTATTTTTTCCTTTTATTTTAGTTTTTGTCCAGGGACCTATCCGTGAATATTTACTTCGCAGATTAGCCCCTGGTCTTTAAATCTTCGTAACTTTTAGCTCGTTTGTCCAAATTCGATGAAACCAACGCCTAAATCTTCAGAGTGATATCATCTATCCAGTAAACTAACTTGAACATGTTTTTGGTAATTTAAAATTTGAATTTAGTTCAGATTAGAATTTAATCTTGTTTTGTTCGTATCTTGAGTTTCGTAGCTCCGTTTGAGTAGATTCTTTTTACAAATCGTAGCTAATCACATGTACCTTCTGCTAAGATCTAATCCACATAAATATAATGTTGTTAAAAGTTGTTTTCTGTTTAGATTAGTTATTTGCTTATTTTTGAGTTCTTTGGATCTTTTCTTCGTTTTCTCTTTGCATAGTTTCCTTGATTGCTTATGTATGCTGTTGTTTGTCTACGCTAGATTTTGTCGACCGTCAGCAAGGCAAGTTACACTTTGATCATACTTTTCAATACCCAGTTTTTACTATGCATTAGTTTTGCCCCTCAAATATTTGCATGAGTAGGATTGGGAACATGTGTTTTGGTTGTAGTACTTGAAGTTGGAACCTATTACCTTTGATCACCCCGGGAATATACATTATGCTCATATATTGCTTAGCCATGCTCGTAGACAGGGATTAGTTCGTGATATTCAAGAAAGATGTGAGAGATAATAATTTTGAATAACACCTTTTCCAATAATGTTACCACCCATGGAAGGTAAAGCACCGGCGCAACTAAAGAAATCTTGAATAACACCTTTTCCAATAATGTAACCACTACCGATTCGAAACTTTTTAGTATGCAAGATAGGGGGTTCTTCAGCCGGAGCATTAGAATTTTCCATGTTATCATGGTTGTCCATATCGATGATAATCTCCCCAATTTCAGACATAACGGCAAACAAAAGCAAGGAGAAAGAAAGAGATCGACAGAGAGAGGAGGAGATTGGGAAAGAGACGGCGAATAAAACGGCAAGGGTGAAGTGGGGGAGAGGGAAACGAGAGGCAAATGGCAAATAATGTAAATGCGAGGGAGATGAGTTTGTGATGGGTACTTGGTATGTCTTGACTTGAGCGAAGACCTCCCCGGCAACGGCGCCAGAAATCCTTCTTGCTACGTCTTGAGCTTGCGTTTGTTTTCCTTGAAGAGGAAAGGGTGATGCAGCAATAGTAGTGTAAGTATTTCCCTCAGTTTTTGAGAACCAAGGTATCAATCCAGTAGGAGGCTCCTCAAAAGTCCCACGCACCGACACAAAAAAACAAAGAACTCGCAACCAACGCAATAAAGGGGTTGTCAATCCCTTCACGGCCACTTGCGAAAGTGAGATCTAATAGAGATAGTATGATAAGATAGATATATTTTTCGTATTTTATAAGATAGATGCAAAAAGTAATGATGCAAATAAAAGTAGATTGGAAGCAAATATGATAAGAGATAGACCCGGGGGCCATAGGTTTCACTAGAAGCTTCTCTCAAGATAGCATAAGTATTACGGTGGGTGAACAAATTACTGTCGAGCAATTGATAGAAAAGTGAATAATTATGAGATTATCTAGGCATGATCATGTATATATGCATCACGTCCGCAATAAGTAGACCGACTCCTGCCTGCATCTACTACTATTACTCCACACATCGACCGACTCCTGGCTGCATCTAGAGTATTAAGTTCATAAAGAATAGAGTAACACATTAAGAAAGATGACATGATGTAGAGGGATAAACTCAAGCAATATGATATAAACCCCATCTTTGTATCCTCGATGGCAACAATACAATACGTGTCTTGCTGCCCTTGCTGTCACTGGGAAAGGACACCGCAAGATTGAACCCAAAGCTAAGCACTTCTCCCATGGCAAGAAAGATCAATCTAGTAGGCCAAACAAAACTGATAATTCGAAGAGACTTGCAAAGATAACTCAATCATACATAAAATAATTCAGAGGAGATTCAAATATTTCTCATAGATAAACTTGATCATAAACCCACAATTCATCGGATCTCGACAAACACACCGCAAAAAGAGTTTACATCAAATAGATCTCCACAAGAGTGGGGGAGAACATTGTATTGAGATCCAAAAAGAGAGAAGAAGCCATCTAGCTAATAACTACGGACCCGTAGGTCTATGGTAAACTACTCACAACTCATCGGAGGGGCTATGGTGTTGATGTAGAATCCCTCCATGGTCGATTCCTCCTCCACCGGAGCACCGACGAAGGCTCCAAGATGGGATCTCGCGGATACAGAAGGTTATGGCGGTGGAAATTGTGTTTCGTAGGCTCCCTGGATGTTTTCGGGGTACGTAGGCTTATATAGGAGGAAGAAGTATGTCGGTGGCCGCCCGAGGGGCCCACGAGACTGGGGGCGCACCCTATAGGGGGGGGGGGCGCCCTCCTATCTCGTGGAGGCCTCGGCTGCTTCTTGACTTCCACTCCAAGTCCTCTGGATCATGTTCGTTCCAAAAATCACGCTCCCAAAGGTTTCATTCCATTTGGACTCCGTTTGATATTCCTTTTCTTCGAAATACTGAAATAGGCAAAAAAACAGCAATACGGGCTGGGCCTCCGGTTAGTAGGTTAGTCCCCAAAATGATATAAATGTGTAAAATAAAGCCCATAAACATCCAAAGGGGGTAATATAATAGCATGGAACAATAAAAAATTATAGATACGTTGGATACGTATCAAGCATCCCCAAGCTTAATTCCTGCTCGTCCTCGAGTAGGTAAATGATAAAAAAGAGAATTTTTGATGTGGAATGCTACCTAGCATAATTCTTAATGTAATTTCCTTTATTGTGGCATGAATGTTCAGATCCAAATGATTCAAAATAAAAGTTCATATTGATAAAAGAAATAGTAAGACTTCAAGCATACTGATCAAAGTAATCATGTCTTCTCAAAATAACATGGCAAAAGAAAGTTCATCCCTACAAAATCATATAGTTAGGCTATGCTTCATTTTCGTCACACAAAGATGTTCCCAACTTCTATACCCCCGATGACAAGCCAAGCAATTGTTTCATACTTAAATAATCTCAAACTTTTTCAACCTTCACGCAATACATGAGCATGAGCCATGGATATAGCACTATGGGTGGAATAGAATATGATGATGGGGATTGTGTGGAGAAGACAAAAAAGGAGAAAGTCTCACATTGACAAGGATAATCAAAGGGCTATGGAGATGCCCATCAATTGATGTCAACATGAGGAGTAGGGATTGCCATGCAACGGATGCACTAGAGCTATAAATGAATGGTCAACAAAAGAAAACTAGTGGGTGTGCATCCAACTTGCTTGCTCACGAAGACCTAGGGCATTTGAGGAAGCCCATTGTAGGAATATACAAGCCAAGTTCTATAATGAAAAATTCCCACTAGTATGAAAAAGACAACTTATGAGACTCACTATATGAAAAACATGGTGCTACTTTGAAGCACAATATATGAGACTCACTACATGAAGAACAAGGTGCTACTTTGAAGCACAAGTGTGGAAAAAGAGATAGTAACATTGCCCTTTTTATTTACTTTCTTTTTTTTCTCTTTTTTTTTCTTTTCTTCTTTTTTTTCTTTGGGCCTTTATTTTTTTTCTTTTGGCCTTTTTTTGGGCAATGCTCTAATAATGATGATCATCACACTTTCATTGATTACAACATATGAATTACAACTCGAAACTAGAACAAGATATGACTCTATATGAATGCCTCCGGCGGTGTACCAGGATGGTGCAATGAATCAAGAGTGACATGTATGAAAATTAATGCATGGTGGCTTTGCCACAAATATGATGTCAACTACATGATCATGCAATGGCAATATGACAAAACTAAAGTATGTCATGATGATGAATGGAATGGTGGAAAGTTGCATGGCAATATATCTCAGAATGGCTACGGAAATGCCATAATAGGTAGGTATGGTGGCTGTTTTGAGGAACATATAAGGGTGTTTATGTGTGATAGAGCGTATTGTATCACGGGGTTTGGATGCACCGGCGAAGTTTGCACCAACTCTCAAGGTGAGAAAGGGCAATGCACGGTACCGAAGAGGCTAGCAATGGTGGAAAGGTAAAAGTGCGTATAATCCATGGACTCAACATTAGTCAAAAGAACTCATATACTTATTGCAAAAATTTAGAAGTCATCAAAAATCAAGCACTACGTGCATGCTCCTAGGGGGATAGATTGGTAGGAAAAGATCATCGCTCGTCCTCGACCGACACTCATAAGGATGCACAAGCCAGGTACACTTCATGTTTCAAATTTTTTACACAACTTTAACCATACGTGCATGCTAAGGTACTTGCTAGCTTCAACACAAGCATTCTTTAAATTCATAATCACCCAACTAGCATGACTTTAATATCACTACCTCCCTATCTCAAAACAATTATCAAGTATCAAATTGATCATAGCATCCAATTCTCTTCCTATGATAGTTTTTATTATACCGAACTTGGATGCCTACCATTCTAGGACCAATGTTATAACCATAGCAAATACCATGCTGTTCTAAAAGACTCTCAAAATAATTTAAGTGAAGCATGAGAGACTAGCAATTTCTTCAAAATTAAGTCACCGCCGTGCTCTAAAAGATATAAGTGAAGCACTAGAGCAAAAACTATCAAGCTCAAAAGATATAAGTGAAGCACATAGAGTATTCTAGCAAATTCTAATCAAGTAGGCTTCTCCGAAAAGGTGTGTACAGCAAGGATGATTGTGGTAAACTAAAAATCAAAGACTAATACAATACACGACGCTCCAAGCAAAACACATATCATGTGGCGAATAAAAATATAGCTCCAAGTAAAGTTACCAATGAACGAAGACGAAAGAGGGGATGCCTTCCCGGGGCATCCCCAAGCTTAGGCTTTTGGATATCCTTGAATATCTTGGGGTGCCTTGGGCATCCCCAAGCTTAAGCTCTTGCCACTCCTTATTCCATAGTCCATAAAAGCTTTACCCAAAACTTGAAAACTTCACAACACAAAACTCAACAGGAAATCTTATAAGCTCCGTTAGTGAAAGAAAACAAAACCAGCACATAAGGTACTGTAATGAACTCATTATTTATTTATTTTGGTGTTAAACCTACTGTAATCCAACTTCTCTATGGTTTATAAACTATTTTACTAGCCATAGATGCATTGAAATAAGCAAACAACACACGAAAAACAGAATCTGTCAAAAACAGAACAGTCTATAGCAATCTATAACTAACGCAAACTTCTGGAACTCTCAAAATCCTATAAAAATAAGAAGTCCTGGACAATTTGTCTATTGATCAGCATAAAAAAGGATCAATGCAAAAGCACGTTTCTGTGATTTAACGAAACTAAATTCATGCGTGCAAAGTTTCTATATTTCAGCAGAATCAAATCAACTATCATCATAGGTTATCCTATAGGTTCTACTTGGCACAAACACTAATTAAAAGATAAAAACACATCTAAACAGGAGGTAGAAGCAAGATTTATTACTAAACAGGAACAAAAACGAAAAACATAAATAAAATTGGGTTGCCTCCCAACTAGCGCTATCGTTTAACGCCCCTAGCTAGGCATAAAAGCGAAGATAGATCTAAGTAGTGCCATAACAATAAGATAGATCTTGAAAGCTCATCTCAGATTCTCTATGTTCGGCAGCAAGTTTTCTTTGAGGCAAGCAAAAGTAATCAAAAGGGCTAAATTTAGAGGGACAAAAGTCCCCAAGATCAATCTCAGGAGGTACGGGTTCCTCCTTTGGCCCTTCATAGTGCACAACTAATTCATCACTAAAAGCATTCTTTTGGCAAAATCTTGTGAGCCTATACTCAAGAGAGTATCCTAGATCATTGTTTCGCAAGGCAAAATCATTATTAAGCTCATTAATTCTATCAACCAAGACATTGGTAGGAACCTTTTTTCTAAGGTTTTCATTGAAAGCAACATAGTCCGAAGATTGAAAACGCCAAAATTCCTCTTGATCATAGAGGATCGCCTCTATGGGAGGACGACCGGCGTCCACCCTATAGTGCGCAAAGATTTCTTTGGCCTCTCTTAGGATAAATCTAAACTCATGGGCCAGAAAGATAGTAACAGTGCTTTTAATAGAAGAATGCTCAATATTGGAAAATTCTAGAAAAATTCTTTGTATGCAAGGATGCATATGCATAAATTGTCTTTCAAGCTCAACTACTAGCATAGCAATGGCATCCTCAAGACTACTAGTTCTATGAAGAATAGAACCACCCATGGAAGGTAAAGCACCAGCGCAAGTAAAGAAATCTTGAATAACACCTTTTCCAATGATGTTACCACTACCGATTCGAAACTTTTTAGTATGCAAGATAGGGGGGTTCTTTAGCCGGAGCATCAGAATTTTCGATGTTATCATGGTTGTCCATATTGACAATAATCTCCCCAATTTCAGACATAACGGCAAACAAAAGCAAGGAGAAAGAAAGAGATCGATAGAGAGAGGAGGAGATTGGGAAAGAGAGGGTGAATAAAATGGGAAGGGTGAAGTGGGGGAGAGGAAAACGAGAGGCAAATCGCAAAAAATGTAAATGCGAGGGAGATGAGTTTGTGATGGGTACTTGCTACGTCTTGAGCTTGTGTTGGTTTTCCTTGAAGAGGAAAGGGTGATGCAGCTATAATAGCGTAAGTATTTCCCTCGGTTTTTGAGAACCAAGGTATCAATCCAGTAGGAGGCTCCTCAAAAGTCCCACGCACCTACACAAACAAACAAAGAACTCGCAACCAACGCAATAAAGGGGTTTTCAATCCCTTCACGGCCACTTGCGAAAGTGAGATCTAATAGAGATAGTATAATAAGATAGATATATTTTTGGTATTTTATAAGATAGATGCAAAAAGTAAAGATGCAAATAAAAGTAGATTGGAAGCAAATATGATAAGAGATAGACCCGGGGGCCATAGGTTTCACTAGAGGCTCCTCTCAAGATAGCATAAGTATTACGGTGGGTGAACAAATTACTGTCGAGCAATTGATAGAAGAGCAAATAATTATGAGATCATCTAGGCATGATCATGTATATAGGCATCACGTCCGCAACAAGTAGACCGTCTCCTGCCTGCATCTACTACTATTACTCCACACATTGATCGACTCCTGCCTGCATCTAGAGTATTAAGTTCATAAAGAACAGAGTAACGCATTAAGCAAGATGACATGATGTAGAGGGATAAACTCAAGCAATATGATATAAACCCCATCTTTTTATCCTCGATGGCAACAATACAATACGTGCCTTGCTGCCCCTGCTGTCACTGGGAAAGGACACCGCAAGATTGAACCCAAAGCTAAGCACTTCTCCCATGGCAAGAAAGATCAATCTAGTAGGCCAAACCAAACTGATAATTCGAAGAGACTTGAAAAGATAACTCAATCATACATAAAATAATTCAGAGGAGATACAAATATTTCTCATAGATAAACTTGATCATAAACCCACAATTCATCGGATCTCGACAAACACACCACAAAAAGAGTTTACATCGAATAGTTCTCCATGAGAGAGGGGGAGAACATTGTATTGAGATCCAAAAGGAGAGAAGAAGCCATCTAGCTAATAACTCTGGACCCGTAGGTCTGTGGTAAACTACTCACAACTCATCGGAGGGGCTATGGTGTTGATGTAGAAGCCCTCCATGGTCGATTCCCCCTCCGGCGGAGCGCGGGCGAAGGCTCTAAGATGGGATCTCGCGGATACAGAAGGTTATAGTGGTGGAAATTGTGTTTCGTTGGCTCCCTAGATGTTTTCGGTGTACGTAGGCTTATATAGGAGGAAGAAGTACGTCGGTGGCCGCCCGAGGGGCCCACAAGACAGGGGGCGCGCCCTCCTATCTCGTGGAGCCCTCGGCTGCTTCTTGACTTGCACTCCAAGTCCTCTGGATCACGTTCGTTCCAAAAATCACGCTCCCAAAGGTTTCATTCCGTTTGGAGTCTGTTTGATATTCCATTTCTTCGAAATACTGAAATAGGCAAAAAAACCGCAATACGGGCTGGCCCTCCAGTTAGTAGGTTCATCCCAAAAATGATATAAATGTGTAAAATAAAGCCCATAAACATCCAAAAGGGGTAATATAATAGCATGAAACAATCAAAAATTATAGATACGTTGGAGACGTATCATGCACCAACTTGGAGCTTAGGAAAAAGCATGGTAGCCCATCACGCATTTGTGAGGTGTACCACAAGGAGCTTGAATACACCGTCTATCAGATATATGGACGCCGAGATGAGCAACGAGAGATGATTCGTACCAGGAGGGATGGATCAATTGCAGCGTACATTCAGGAGATGGATCAGCACATTCGTCGATATGAGAACCAGATGTGCGTTATCATTAAGAAGACCAAGAAGTTGATGAAGAGGAACATCGAGCTAGAAGAGGAACTCAAGTCAACACGCGATGGATATCAAGAAGAAATTGTTGTTGTCGGCGTTCGGGGAACGGGGGTCCCCAGACTTGCCTGCCTGCGGCCTGCGGCGTGGCTCGAGTGGTGGCCAAGTATGGCCCATCTTCATCAGCGCAAGACTCAAGACCCTCGCGAGGGGCCAAGCCTCACGGGGTGAACAACACAAGACTTCCTCAGGGACGGCCTCGCCAGGCAGGCTCGCGAGGAGGCGGAGAGATCAAGGCAGGGTACCTTGCGAGGTGCTCGTGACGCAAGCCATGACGTTCGAGACTAGGCGGGCACCAGGCGGGTGCCGGCCCGCGCAGTGTCCTTGTTTCCTCTTTGTTGCAAAGGGGACAAGCACAGGCGTGGAGTAACGAGGCATCAGGCAAAGGTTGCCATTTCAGTGCAACGAGACCAAGACCAGCAGAGCGGCAGGATGGAGGTCATCGTGGAGCCCAAGACGGCGTCATCACTAGTGCCTTTGGCAGCCAGAGACCAACTTTAGTCAGGATAACTTGTACTAGATGTTCCCCTTTGAAATGGCCGTTGTTGGCGCCCTTCCCGCTCAATATTTGGGAAGCGGACCAGGGCCTCTATAAATAGGACTAGCCACCACAGAGGAAGGGACGAACTCATCAAGTGCTCATTAGACTGAGAGGCAATCGAACTCACCCAAGCAGTTCATCGCACCAGCTCAAGAACACCTCTCGTGAGGCTGTTCATCCTTTGTACTGTTCATCATCAGCCCATGAGGCAATCCACCACACCACACACTGGAGTAGGGTATTACAACACAGCGGTGGTGTCGGAGTAATGGGCCACAGGTAGGCTAACCCGAGTCCCAGAACCTTTCAAGACATCGGGGCAGACTGCTCCCCTCAAGTACCTACGGCGACTCCAAGATGAGCCGAGTCCCAGAAGGCGACTCCAAGATGAGCCGAGTCCCAGAAGGCGACTCCGAGAAGAGCCGAGTCCCAGAGGAGACTCTCGTCTCGGCCGAGTCCCAGAGGCGACTCCGAAGAAGCAAACTATGGGGAGTCGGCCCGCGACTCCCAACCACACGGTAATTAAAGACGAGCATGGCCACAGAGCGCCGTACTCACGGAGATCTCTGCCCGGCGCGGCACTGTTGCCATGCCAGCCCTGACATCAGCCCCTGGGGCGGGGCCCTGTACCCACGACGCCTTGTCTGTATGGCCCAGAGACGGTAGGGCCTACCAGTCAGCGAGAGCACCGAAGACGGCGGGCGCGCCGAGAGTCGGACCCGTTGGGAGTCGACCCCCCGAAGCCGGCCGGCTCCTCCCACGGGCCCCACGCGCCATTAACCAGATGCGACCGAGGGATGGCCACAGTGATCGCCCGCAGGCGGCGGCACTGTTGCCATAACCCCATGACCAAGCCCGCGTCATTAGAAGCACGGCTACAATAATCTGCAGCCGACAAGACCCGCGCGGAGGGCGCGGGCTGATGCCGTCATACCAGGCCAGTCGGCGGGCCCCAGGAGTCGGCGGAGAAGATGGCGCCTGAGAGACAGACGGCTGGGACCCGCGCCTAGCCGGATTTAGGTAGACTCCAGCCCGCCGCCTCCCAGCCCATCCACCCTTGTCCAAATCGCTGTGGTGGCAGTTGAAGAAATAGCAGCACCCTCATGGGCACAGCCAATCCTCAAGTTTCTAGTGAACAGAGAGCTACCGACTGATGAGATCTTGGCTCGGCAAGTGCAATGCCGAGTGGCAGCATACACCATAATCAACAGAGAGCTGGTCAGGTGCAGTGTCACTGGCGTCTACCAGCGCTACGTAGAGCCAGAGCAAGGCCAAGCAATTCTCCGAGACATTCATCAGGGCGAGTGCGGCCACCATGCAGCTTCAAGAGCACTCGTCGCCAAAGCCTTTCGGCACGGCTTCTTCTGGCCGACTACCCTAGAAGAGGCTAAAGAGTTAGTCCAAAAATGCAAAGGGTGCCAGAAGTTCCGCTCCAAGCCACTTCAGCCGGCTTCCGCGCTGAAGACAATCCCCATCGCCTGGCCATTTGCAGTTTGGGGCCTGGACATGGTGGGACCATTCAAGACGGCCCGAGGCGGCCTTACTCACCTGCTTGTCGCGGTGGACAAGTTCACCCAGTGGATAGAAGCAAAGCCCATCAAGAAGTTGAACGGTCCGACTGCGGTGACTTTTACCGCCGAGATCACGGTGCGGTATGGCATACCGCACAACATCATCACCGACAACGGCACAAATTTCGCCAAAGGCGCCTTGGCTCGTTTCTGTGCGACACAGGGCATCCGACTGGACTTAGCGTCCGTTGCCCATCCGGCCTCATCCTGTCCGGCATCAAGCCTCGGCTAGTCGAACCACTCGAGCGTTCGGCCGGCTGTTGGGTTGAGGAGCTACCAGCCGTCCTCTGGAGTCTGCGCATGACTCCAAACAAGTCAACCGGCTTCACGCCTTTCTTCCTCGTTTATGGTGCTGAAGCCATTGTCCCGACGGACATAGAGTTCGACTCTCCATGAGTCACCATGTACACCGAAGAGGAAGCTGAAGAAGCACGCCAAGACGGTGTTGACCTGCTGGAAGAGGGCAGCTGTTGGCACTCAGCCGGTCCGGCATCTACGAGCAGAGTCTGCGCCGATACTACAACCGAAAGGTCAAGCCGAGATCGTTTCAAGAGGGCGACCTTGTGCTCCGGCTGATTCAGCGAACAGCCGGCCAGCACAAGTTGTCGGTGCCTTGGGAAGGCCCCTTCATCATCAGCAAAGTGCTGGGCAACGGCTCCTACTACCTAATCGACGCTCAGAAGCCTCGAGCGTGCAAGAGGGACGACTCCGGCAAGGAGTCAGAACGGCCATGGAACACAAATCTTCTCCGAAGATTTTATAGTTAATGCAGTATGTACCATGCTATCCTTTGTATAAAAGTACCGAGACTTTGGGCCCCCGAGATGATCTCGGGGACTGCCCTTTTTATTATCTGTATGATAAGAATTATGCCTCCGAGTATGCTACTCTTTTATGCCGCTTGGCACCGGGTTCGACTAGTCGCCCGGGGACTCGCCGTCTTGTGCTATGAAATGCTTCCTGCAGTGGGACAAGTAGTGTGCTGTGCTTAAGCCGTCCCCTGTCGAACGCCACAGCTCGCAGAGCGACTGTTGGTAGGCAGAGTATAAGCAAGAACGAGCGCACACACGAAAAAATGGCTAAGGACTCAAAGCGTACGCATAGCCCAAGCCGGCTCCCAGCCTCTCTCTGCGGAGCCGACTCTCGAATAGTCGGCTCGCCGCCTTCTATCCCACTTGTTAAAAAACTCTAAAAAGGCGAAGTACTTGCCTTCCCTAAAAATAGCCAAGCATTTGACCTGCGGCAGCCGAGGAGCAACTGTCCGTCTGGCAAAGCAGCGACTATGGGAAGGCGGCGAAGGAAAAAGCCAAAAGAGCAATCAGCAAGGAAAGATAGAAGGCAAACAGATATATACATTAGCAAAGGCCTCCGGCCGAGTTCAAAATACACCCCGCGGGTGTAATTGTGCAAATTAACAAGTTCTTCAAAGACTATGAAAACAGATAAAGAACGGACAAGATGGGAGCCTAAGGAGCAGCAGACGGGTTCGGCGGGTCGACGGAGACGGCGGTGTCAGGCGCTGGGGCATCCGGCTGGGCAGTCTCAGCTTGGTCGCCTCCGGCGGCAGCCGGCCCAGTCGGACACGGCTCGTTGCTAGAGCCGCGATCGAGCTGAGGCTGGTCGTCCCCCCTGTCTTCTGGCGCCTTCGTCTCGTCCCCGTCCCCCGCCTCGTCTTCCTCCTTGGTGCTGGAGCCGATCGCCTACGCCGAGTCTTCGCCGTAGTCGGGGTTCATCCCGAACCACTCCGAAGGCACTTCCTCGCCGTTCGCGGCCCGCTCGGGAACGAAGACGCTGGTGTCAGTGTAGTCGGCGATCGCCGCCGCGCGCTCGATGAGGGCGCCTTCCACAGCCGCCAGTTCTGCCTGGGCCTCTGACCGAAACACGGCCAGCCGGTCCAGGTCCAGCCTTGGATACCAAGCCTTGACAAATTCCAAGGCCCGGCGCGCTCCAGCCCGGGCCGAGGAACCCTTCCAAGCCTCAAGATGGCCGGCTGCAACCTCCAGCCAGTCGGCTGTTCGACTGGCGGTGCACAGAGCCGGCATGCCTGGCCACAGGGTGGAGATCGCCTAGGCCCCGTCACGTTGAAGCCGGCGCAGCAGCTGATGAGCGGGCCGCAGACGGGTCTCGATGCTTAGTAGCTGCTCATCGATGGACAGGGGGGCGTTGGCGGCGATCTCCTCGCCATTCACCCTCCGCGTCTCGTGATCAGCCTCGATGGCTCGATTGACCGCTTGCGAGTGGCCAGGGAAGAAGTCTGCCCAAAACAGAAAGAAGCAGAGAGAAAATCAGTAGTCGGCCCAACTTGCAGTCGGCAGCTCAAGGAAAGAAGGAAAAGAAACTCACCATCGACGATGTCCTCGATCTCGTGGAAGCCGGAAGTCAGCATCGCCTCCCTGTCGGTCCAGGAGGAGCGCTCCATCTCAAACTCGGCCAGGAGGGCGGTCTCTTTCCGCCCCGCCTCGTCCTGAGCCGCCTTCAGCAGCCCCTTCTGCTCCGCCAACTGCTCTGCCAGCGAGTCGCGCTCTTTGGCAAGATTGCCGCACTCTTCCTCTTTGGCGTGAAGGGCCATGCTGACTTCGCCCAACTGTTCCTGGAGAGCGGCATTGGCCTCTGAAAGAAACAAAAACAAAAGACGTTAAGTCGTCAGCAGCAAAGGTCGCCGGGAAGATCCGGCCCGACTACTCAGTAGTTGGCCCGAATGTCGGGGACTACAGCCCGCGGGTACGCCACCGCGCCCCCGCGGAAAAGAAGAAGAGCTTACTCCGGCTCTCCGACAAGTCGGCAGTCCGCTTCTCCAGCCGCTCAACATTTCGGTTGTACGCGGTGACGCGGAGGTTGTGGTACTCCTGCGACAAAAATCAGACGAAAACAAAAATGAGGAACTCGCCAGATTGATTTCCAGGCCGCCTGCGTAGTAGCCGGCCCGAAACTCAGGGACTACACCCAGTGGGTGCGCTGGCGCGCCCCCACAGAGAAAAATGAGAAAAGGCAAAGTCAAAAAAGAAAAACGTACTCGGATAGACGCTCGCGATGCCAGATGCGCCCTGGTGCAGCCCTGGATGGCTTCTCCTTCAGCTCACAGCTTCGCCTGCACATCCAGGAGCACCCGGTTCAGCGGACCGTCGCCGCCTCCTCGCACCCATCCAGTGGGCGCAGTGCTTGATGCCTCGGCATCTGGAATGGCCGAGCTGGCGGCGCCGGCTTCCAAGGGGCGCGGCGCAGAGACCGCCTTCGCAAGACGGCGGCACGCTGGTGAGGCGACTTGAAGAAGCAGCCTCGCCACCGCCTCGTCCTCAGCCGGCGGCACTGGAGGGCCCGCCGGCTGCTTGCCATGCGGCGGAGGCGGCGGTGGCGGCGAGGCTGTGCCCGACGTAGAGGCCTCGCCTCCGTCCCTCTCCACGATGGAGTGCTCCCCGCTGACTTCTCCAGTCTGCCCCGTGAATTCCGGGGGCGGCGGCGTGGAGCTCAGTGGGACGACTAGCAACGCCGATTGTTGGCGCGCGGCCTCCTTGGCCCGCTGTTTGGTCGCGGCGGCGGCTTCGGCCTCCTCCAGCCTCTTCTGGGCGGAGGCCGCCGCCTTCTCGGCCTGCGCCTTCTCCAGGCGGTCGGCCTCTTCCTCGTCGCGCTTCTCCCGCGCGTTGCGCTCCGTTGCCTCCCAGAGGTCGGCGGCGGGGTCAATCCGCCGGGTGTTGGCGGACGTCTCGGCCGACCCCATGACAGATGGGACGGCGACCCTCTTAAGAGAAAGAGGGGCCCTGAAGCAGAAAATAGAATGAAAAAGACCCGGAAAGAATTCGTCAAAGAAAACAAGACAAAGGCGGCGAAGGCTTA
This sequence comes from Triticum timopheevii, assembly GCA_963921465.1. Classification (NCBI taxonomy): domain Eukaryota; kingdom Viridiplantae; phylum Streptophyta; class Magnoliopsida; order Poales; family Poaceae; genus Triticum; species Triticum timopheevii. Next base: position 314,258,127 of record OY997262.1, on the reverse strand, counting down.
CACAGAGACTAGCGGCGGCTTCTTCACTTCCTTGCGGAAGCGGTTGGCCTTCGCGACCTCCTCCTCCCGCTTGGTCGCGGCGGCCGCCCCCTTGAACTTCTTCGGCCGACCGCCGAGCGAACTCGGCGCTGCCCGGCGCTTCTTCGCGCCGACTTGACCGGTTAAGCCGGCGGAGGAGCTCGCGCCTGGATGGCCGGCTTTGGGTTGGCGGCGCGGGACGACTTCCCCTTCGGCGTCGTCTTCTGGCCAGTCGGCGAAGGTCGCCGAGGGCCGGAGGCCGCCTTCCACTCCCCCTCCTCCGCCTTCGGCATTGGCCTCCATCGCCGCCACCCCCCAAGTCGGGGTCCTCGACATCGCTCTCTGCTCGATCTGGAGCGTAGTCGCAGGGCTGTCCGGTGGCGCCGGCTGCGGGCGGGATAAGTGGGTTCTGACTCGAAAAAAGCCAAGAAGATTAGAAGCCGGATTCGGCCACGAAGAAAAACAGAAATAAAAAATATACGACTTACCGCAGGAGGGGGGTTGGCACGCGAGTACGGCTCTTTGCCGAACTGCCAATCTTCTGCGAGCTCGCAGTTCGCGATGTGATTCACCAGTTTCGCCACCTCTGTGTGGGGCATGTCCCAGGTGCACATCCGACTCGGGTTTCAGCGGCCGCTCATCTGACTAATCAGATGAGGTCGGCCTTGAAGAGGGAGGACTCGGCGTGCCACGAAGGTGGCCAGCAAGTCGGCCCCGACCAGGCCTTCCGACTGCGTCAGCACCCGGAGTCGCGCGATGGCGGTGGCGCCGGCGGGAGTCAGCGACTGGTCCCGGTGGGACCAACTGGGAAGCCTCCCAGCCGGCGCGCCGGCTTTGTAGGGCAGCAGGTTGACCCAGTCGCCCTCCGCGGCGACGTTCTTCACGTAGATGTACGAGCGATGCCACGTCTTCACCGATTTGATCAGCGCGATGGAGGGAAAGGGATTGTCGGCGATAGACCTGCGCATTGCGATGAAGGCGCCGCACTGAGCCGGCACGCCGGCGACGTGCGTGCCGAGCTTGGATTGAAAGAGCTCTCCCCACAGCTCGATAGTGGGGAGAACACCGAGGAAACCCTCGCATAGGGTGGCGAAGGCGGCCAGCAGCACCACCGTGTTGGGGGTGAGGTGGTGCGGCTGGAGTCCATTGAACTCCAAGAAGGAGCGGAGGAAGCCGCTCACCGGCAGGCCTAGGCCGCGCTTAAGGTGCGAGCGGAATATAACCCGCTCGCCCTCCTGCGGCGCCGGCCTTATTTCCCCCGCCGGCGGGGCGCGGGCTCGTACCAAGTTCGCGCCGGGGAGCCGGCGCGTCTTGCGAAGGTGCTCGATGGTGTCGTCATCCACTTCGGAGCCGTCCCAAACGCCGGAACGCACGGCCGGAGTCGCGGCGGTGGAGGAAGAGCTCATAGCTACGGAGCAGTGCAGCGTGGTGCGCCGATGGCTGGAGGAAGAAGAAGCAGGAGGAGGCGGGGGAGCAGGGAGGAATGGGCGCGTGTGCTTCCCGTCCAGTCCCCCCCCCCCCCGCCTACTTATAGGCCTGCGGGCTGAGAAGCCGATGAGGCGGCGTGGGACTAACTGCGCGCAGGACCCCACGCCCCCCACGATTTACCCATGAAGTTAATGCGCGCAGTAACGTCGTGGGAAACCCAACCGCCCGCACGGCCGCAACAGATCCGTTCGCGCGCCGAGGCGCGGTAGTGGCGGGCCCCGCCTGACGGCCAATCCCGTGGCGTGCGTGGGCAGGCAGACTGCCTTTGCCACATGGCGCCGAGCGACGGGGCCGAGGCGGGCGATTGCGGGAAGCGTATCAGGCACGCTACCGGGTTCCCGCCGCGACATACGAAACTCCCCAAGGGGAAAGACGGCCCACGATGAATCCGACTCAGGCCACTCGGCTTGGAGGATGGCGGCCACCAAAGCTTGCTTCCCCCCATCTAAGGAATGAAACTGCTGAGGCGCACGACATATCAACCACGGAGCCTCACCAGCTTCGGGGACTACTGTTGGAGTAATGGGCCACGGGTAGGCTAACCCGAGTCCCAGAACATTTCAAGACATCGGGGCAGACTGCGCCCCTCAAGTACCTACGGCGACTCCAAGATGAGCCGAGTCCCAGAAGGCGACTCCAAGATGAGTCGAGTCCCAGAAGGCGACTCCGAGAAGAGCCGAGTCCCAGAGGCGACTCACGTCTCGACCGAGTCCCAGAGGCGACTCCGAAGAAGCAAACTATGGGGAGTTGGCCCGCGACTCCCAACCACCCGGTAATTAAAGACAAGCATGGCCACAGTGCGCCGTACTCACGGAGATCTCCGCCCGGCGCGGCACTGTTGCCATGCCAGCCCTGACATCAGCCCCTGGGGCGGGGCCCTGTACCCACGACGCCTTGTCTGTACGGCCCAGACACGGCAGGGCCTACCAGTCAGCGAGAGCACCGAAGACGGCGGGCGCGCCGAGAGTCGGACCCGTTGGGAGTCGGCCCCCCGAAGCCGGCCGGCTCCTCCCACGGGCCCCACGCGCCATTAACCAGATGCGACCGGGGGATGGCCACAGTGATCGCCCGCAGGCGGCGGCACTGTTGCCATAACCCCATGACCAAGCCCGCGTCATTAGAAGCACGGCTACAGTAATCTGCAGCCGATAAGACCCGCCCGCGGCGGGCGCGGGGTGATGCCCTCGTACCAGGCCAGTCAGCGGGGCCCACCAGTCGGCGGGCCCCAGGAGTCGGCGGAGAAGACGACGCCTGAGAGACAGACGACTGGGACTCGCGCCCAGCCGGATTTACCATTGTCACCCTGGGGGGTAGGCCTATATAAACCCCCCAGGGCACCCATGCAAAGGGTTCGAATCGAGTAGCATTAGACAGAACGCGAAAGGAGGGAGAGAACTAGCCTAGCCTTCTCCTTCCTCCAAAAATAGCTCTAGGAGCACCCTTGTATTCACTTTGCCTTAGTGATCATGCGGAGACCCCGCAGAGTAGTAGTAGGGGTGTTATCTCCTCGGAGAGCCCTGAACCTGGGTAAGATCCGCCGGCGTGCATGTCTTTGCCTCATCCCGTTTCCAGGCAACGGCGATGTTCTACTCATCCCCACCATGATAAGCCATCCTTTAGCATATGTCGCACCCAGCCCCCGACATTTGGCGCCCAACGTGGAGCCTGGTGCACCATCATACGGAGATCTGTTCTGGACGGGAACCCTCTTCCTCCCTGGCGAGCGCAGCCAGCCAGGCTCGCCAGATGGAGTCTGCATCGACGCGCTGCGCGGCGCTGAGGCCGCCTGTGCAGCGAGCAGCCTCGCTGAACTTGTCGGCAAGGTTCGACTCTCCGACGAGCCTGCATCCGACGCAGGCATGGGTGGCCCCGAGAGTCTCCTCGCGGTCCTCCTCGACCAACTCCACGTCGCCGGCGAGCCTGCCGCGAACTTGGAGTCCGTAGGCTCCACCGACCCGATGCTGGTCGACTCCGAAGCCGTGTCGCTTGACACTTCCCCACCAACGTGGTGGTCTACGAAGAGCCGCTTCCTCACGAGGAGAGTGGCAGAAGCGCCGTCACAGAGGTGCTCGTCATCAGTCACGACGAGCGCTCAGGTGAAGAAGCTCAGGACCCGCTTGCCGAGGCCCTGCAAGACCTAACTGCGCCCATTCCGGAGGATGCAGACGCCGAGACGCTGGAGACGCGCCGCCTTCAGATCATCGAATGCGCAAAGAGGCTGGCGAGCATGAGGCGCTTGTCGGAAGCCTACCAGCGCGAGATGGATCGCGCCATAGGCGGCTCGCCGGCTCCAACTGGGCCGAGTCGCCTAGGCGCAGTCCAGCAGCGCGGCGCGACCATCGCCGACTTGTTCGGGGTTAAACGCCCCGTATACGCCACCCCTGCAGAGAACATCCGCGCTGCCCAAGCGGCGACTGACGAGCTGAAGAACTTCGAGGGCGAAGAGCGCCGCATGATGATGGAGCGAGTCCAGCAGCTCCTCGACGCGGTTGCTGCATAGAACGCGGCCGGCGGCCGCGCGGATGCGCTGCAGCAACCGAACAACGACTTGCCTCCCCGCCGAGATCAAGGCGCGACATCTCGGACGCCGACTGGTGGAGTCCGTGGAAGGAAAGAAAAGGAGCCAGCTGTCAGTCGCAGTCGGACTCACATCACCATTGAGCGCGACCAAGACGGCCGTCTGAGAGCAGTAGAACGGCGGGACGACTACCTGCCTCCCCCACCAAGAAGAGAGCGGCGAGTTTCCCCGCCGCCTGTTGAGCATCCGACTCTTGGCAGCCGCCTCGGCCGTCGAGAAGGAGTCGGAGAGAACGACGCCCGCCATCGGATCGACCGACTCCACCGATCCCTGGCGCTGGAAGAAGAAGACGAGCTGGGTCCACCTTGCTTTGGGCCCCGCATCCGAGACGAGCCCTTCCCCAAAGGGTTCACGCTCCCCCGAGACACACCCAAGTACACCGGCTCTATGAAGCCGGAAGACTGGCTGATAGATTACTCCACGGCCGTCAGCATAGCGAACGGCAACAAGCGGGTTGCCGTGAAGTACGTTCCACTCATGCTCCAGGGCACGGCCCGGACGTGGTTGAACAGTCTGAAGCCCCGCAGCATCAACAGCTGGGTCGACTTCACCGAAGCCTTCATCGCAACTTCACGAGCACGTACAAGCGACCTCCTAAGCCGCGACAGCTTTCCTTGTGCGTGCAAGGCCCTAATGAGTCAACACGCGACTACCTCGCGCGCTGGGGCGAGCTTCGAAACTCCTGTGAGGGCGTGCACGAGGTGCAGGCTATCGAGTACTTCACTGCCGGGTGCCGAGAAGGCACCCTCCTCAAGCACAGGCTCCTCTGCGACGAGCCAGAAACCCTCGACGAACTGCTGATCATAGCAGACAAGTACGCTACAGCCGACTCCTCCGTGAAGACAGAGATTCAAGTCAATGCGGCTGGCAAGGTGGCTCCTCAGGCTCCCAAAACTCCAGCTGGGGACACCAGTCGGCGACAACAACAGAGCGACAACAAGCACAAGGCCCAACCATCGACTTCCAACAGTCGGCAGGTTGCGACAGTCGAAGACCAACAGCCGGAGGGGCAGCCTCCGGCCAAACGGCAGAAAGGCAGCAAATCCAATTGGTTGCTGGCCTTTTCCTATGAGCAGACTCTGGATGGTCCCTGCAAATTCCACAGTGGCGCGAAGCCGTCAAATCACACCACCCGAAAGTGCCACTGGCTTACCAGAATTGCCAAGGGAGACGGCCTCCTTCCCCCTCCGCCTGCTGGGCCGCCGCCTCCGCCGCCACCCCAGGAGCCGGCTGCTCGGCCAGTCGGCACAGTGCGAGACGAGTACCCAGAAGAGCATGGAGCCTACATGGTGTTCACCAGTGTGGCTGATGATCGACGCAGCAGACGGCAGCAGCAGCAAGAAGTAAACACAGTGGCAAAAAACACTCCAGAGTTCATGCATTGGTCCGAGAGGCCTATCAGTTGGAGCAGAGCGGATCACCCAGAGGTGATGCCGAACCCGGGCTCCTATGCCCTGGTCCTAGGTGCCACCTTGGCCACTGATAGGCGGGCCGCCTGCTTTCGAGAGTGCTGATAGACGGAGGCAGTAGCATCAACATCCTGTACAAAGATACTATCGAGAAGCTAGGAATCAAGCAAAGACAGCTGCAGAGCAGCAGGACTGTGTTCCATGGTATTGTACCCGGCTTTCCCGCTCACCAATCGGCAAGATCCTGATAGACGTCCTCTTCGGAGACAAAGATCATTTTCGCCGAGAGCCAGTCTGGTTTGAAGTAGTGGACCTTGAAAGCCCATACCACGCACTACTTGGCCGACCTGCCTTGGCCAAGTTCATGGCGGTTCCTCACTACGCCTACCTCAAGATGAAGATGCCGAGTTCCAAGGGAATTCTGGCCGTAGCTGGCGACTACAGGAAGTCGTCCGCCTACGCGGCCGAGAGCAGCCGGCTGGCCGAGTCCCTGGTGATCGCAGCTGAGAAGCGGCTCCTTGACCGGGTCGTGGCGATGGCTAGAAAGCAGCCAGAGATGTCGCCCGACCCCAAGGAGTCGGAAGCTGAGGGCTCGTTCAAGCCAGCCAAAGAGACCAAGAAGATACCCTTGGACCCGGAGCACCCAGAGAGGTACGCTATCATAGGTGCAAACCTTGACAGCACATAGGAAGGCGAGCTCGTCGATTTCCTCCGTGAGAATCAAGACATCTTTGCACGGTCCCCCAAAGACATGCCAGGTGTACGGACGGAATTCGCCGAGCACAAGCTACATGTCAGGCCAGATGTGAAACCCGTCAGGCAGCCCTTGCGCCGCTTGTCAGAAGAGAAGAGAAGAGTTGTTGGAGAAGAGATAGCCCGGCTTCTTGCGGCCGACTTCATCATGGAGGTGTTTTTTCCAGAGTGGCTGGCAAACCCGGTTTTGGTACTAAAGAAAAACAAGCAATGGCGGATGTGCATTGATTACACAAGCCTCAAGAAAGCCTGCCCAAAGGATCCGTTTGCCCTGCCAAGAATCGATCAGGTGATAGACTCCATAGCCGGATGCGAGTTGCTGAGTTTCTTAGATGCATATTCAGGATATCACCAAATCAAGCTGAACCCGGCAGACAGACTGAAGACTGCCTTCATCACGCCATTCGGAGCCTTCTGCTACGTGACGATGACGTTTGGCTTAAGGAATGTCGGCGCCATCTTTCAGCGTTGCATGCAGAAGTGCCTCCTCAAGCAACTCGGCAGGAATGCCCATGTCTACGTGGATGATGTGGTGGTGAAGATGGAGAAGCATGGGACGCTGCTAGAAGACCTCAAGGAGACCTTTGAGAACCTGTGCCAATTCTAGATCAAGCTCAACCCTGAGAAGTGCGTTTTCGGAGTACCAGCCAGCCAACTCCTTGGCTTCCTGGTCTCCGAACGCGGCATAGAGTGCAACCCCGTGAAGATCAAGGCCATCGGGAGGATGGAGGTACCCAGCCGACTGTTAGATGTGCAGAAGTTCACGGGCTACTTGGCGTCCATCAGCCAATTCATCAGTCGGATGGGCGAGAAAGCTCTGCCTTTGTATCAATTGATGAAGAAGACCACCTTTTTCGAGTGGAACCACAAGGCGGATGAAGCAATTCTCCAGCTAAAGAAGATGTTGACTACTCCCCCTGTGTTGGCGGCTCCGACTCCTAAAGAGCCCATGCTCCTGTACATCGCCGCCACTAGCCGAGTAGTCAGCACAGTCATTGTAGTCGAACGCAAAGAGGAAGGCAAGGCGCTCCCTATCCAGAGACCAGTATATTACCTGAGCGAGGTACTGTCGACCTCCAGGAAGAACTACCCCCATTACCAGAAGATGTGTTACGGTGTGCATTTTGCCGCCAAGAAGCTGAAGCCTTACTTTCAAGAGCATCCAATCACCATGGTTTGCACAACTCCGTTGGCCGAGATCATTGGAAGCCGAGACGCCTCCGGCTGAGTAGCCAAATGGGCCATAGATCTGGCTCCTTACACCATCTACTACCAGCCCCGCACTACCATCAAGTCGCAAGCATTGGCCGACTTCCTCGTTGACTGGGCCGAGACCCAGTACCTGCCGCCAGCGCCCGACTCCACCCATTGGCGGATGCATTTCGACGGCTCCAAGATGCGCACCGGCCTGGGAGCCGGCGTCGTCCTCACCTCCCCTAAAGGCGACAAGCTCAAGTATGTGCTGCAGATCCACTTCGACGCCTCCAACAATGTCGCCGGATACAAGGTGCTCATTCACGGACTCCGGCTTGCCAAAGAACTCGGCATTCGCCGGATTCTGTGCTATGGCGACTCTGATTTGGTGGTCCAGCAGTCATCTGGCGACTGGGACGCCAAAGATGCAAACATGGCGAGCTACCGCTTCCTGGTGTAGCAACTCAGTGGATACTTCGAGGGGTGCGAGTTCCTCCATGTGCCAAGAAACGACAATGATCAAGCAGACGCCTTGGCACGAGTCGGCTCCACCCGCCAAGCAATACCTTCCGGCGTCGCTCTTCAGCGCCTCCTCAAGCCGTCTATCAAGCCTTCACCAGAATCAGACTCCATCTTTGTGTTGGCTCCTCCCGAAGAACTCGGATCTGACTCAAGAGCCCCAGCAGACGGCCCCAGGAAAATCACAGTCGAAGCCAGCCCGGGGACTTCAGAACCCGGCCCGGGGACTGCGCCAGTCGGCCCAGGGACTACACTAGTCGGCCCGGGGACTCCGTCAATCCAGCAAGCGGCCGTAGACTCCAGCCCGCCGCCTCCCAGCCCATCCACCCTTGTCCAAATCGCTGTGGTGGCAGTTGAAGAAATAGCAGCACCCTCATGGGCACAGCCAATCCTCAAGTTTCTAGTGAATAGAGAGCTGCCGACTGATGAGATCTTGGCTCGGCAAGTGCAATGCCGAGTGGCAGCATACACCATAATCAACAGAGAGCTGGTCAGGTGCAGTGTCACTGGCGTCTACCAGCGCTACGTAGAGCCAGAGCAAGGCCAAGCAATTCTCCGAGACATTCATCAGGGCGAGTGCGGCCACCATGCAGCTTCAAGAGCACTCGTCGCCAAAGCCTTTCGGCACGGCTTCTTCTGGCCGACTACCCTAGAAGAGGCTAAAGAGTTAGTCCAAAAATGCAAAGGGTGCCAGAAGTTCCGCTCCAAGCCACTTCAGCCGGCTTCCGCGCTGAAGACAATCCCCATCGCCTAGCCATTTGCAGTTTGGGGCCTGGACATGGTGGGACCATTCAAGACAGCCCGAGGCGGCCTAACTCACCTGCTTGTCGCGGTGGACAAGTTCACCCAGTGGATAGAAGCAAAGCCCATCAAGAAGTTGAACGGTCCGACTGCGGTGACTTTCACCGCCGACATCACGGTGCGGTATGGCATACCGCACAACATCATCACCGACAACGGCACAAATTTCGCCAAAGGCGCCTTGGCTCGTTTCTGTGCTACACAGGGCATCCGACTGGACTTAGTGTCCGTTGCCCATCCGGCCTCATCCTGTCCGGCATCAAGCCTCGGCTAGTCGAACCACTCGAGCGTTCGGCCGGCTGTTGGGTTGAGGAGCTACCAGCCGTCCTCTGGAGTCTGCGCACGACTCCAAACAAGTCAACCGGCTTCACGCCTTTCTTCCTCGTTTATGGTGCTGAAGCCATTGTCCCGACGGACATAGAGTTCGACTCTCCATGAGTCACCATGTACACCGAAGAGGAAGCTGAAGAAGCACGCCAATACGGTGTTGACCTGCTGGAAGAGGGCAGCTGTTGGCACTCAGCCGGTCCGGCATCTACGAGTAGAGTCTGCGCCGATACTACAACCGAAAGGTCAAGCCGAGATCGTTTCAAGAGGGCGACCTTGTGCTCCGGCTGATTCAGCGAACAGCCGGCCAGCACAAGATGTCGGCGCCTTGGGAAGGCCCCTTCATCATCAGCAAAGTGCTGGGCAACGGCTCCTACTACCTAATCGACGCTCAGAAGCCTCGAGCGTGCAAGAGGGACGACTCCGGCAAGGAGTCAGAACGGCCATGGAACACAAATCTTCTCCGAAGATTTTATAGTTAATGCAGTATGTACCATGCTATCCTTTGTATAAAAGTACCGAGACTTTGGGCCCCCGAGATGATCTCGGGGACTGCCCTTTTTATTATCTGTATAATAAGAATTATGCCTCCGAGTATGCTACTCTTTTATGCCGCTTGGCACCGGGTTCGACTAGTCACCCGGGGACTCGCCGTCTTGTGCTATGAAATGCTTCCTGCAGTGGGACAAGTAGTGTGCTGTGCTTAAGCCGTCCCCTGTCGAACGTCACAGCTCGCAGAGCGACTGTTGGTAGGCAGAGTATAAGCAAGAATGAGCGCACACACGAAAAAATGGCTAAGGACTCAAAGCGTACGCATAGCCCAAGCCGGCTCCCAGCCTCTCTCTGCGGAGCCGACTCTCGAATAGTCGGCTCGCCGCCTTCTATCCCACTTGTTAAAAAACTCTAAAAAGGCGAAGTACTTGCCTTCCCTAAAAATAGCCAAGCATTTGACCTGCGGCAGCCGAGGTGCAACTGTCCGTCTAGCAAAGCAGCGACTATGGGAAGGCAGCAAAGGAAAAAGCCAAAAGAGCAATCAGCAAGGAAAGATAGAAGGCAAACAGATATTTACATTAGCAAAGGCCTCCGGCCGAGTTCAAAATACACCCCGCGGGTGTAATTGTGCAAATTAACAAGTTCTTCAAAGACTATGAAAACAGATAAAGAAAGGACAAGACGGGAGCCTAAGGAGCAGCAGACGGGTTTGGCGGGTCGACGGAGACGGCGGTGTCAGGCGCTGGGGCGGCCGGCTGGGCAGTCTTAGCTTGGTCGCCTCCGGCGGCAGCCGGCCCAGTCGGACACGGCTCATTGCTAGAGGCGCGATCGAGCTGAGGCTGGTCGTCCCCCCTGTCTTCTGGCGCCTTCGTCTCGTCCCCGTCCCCCGCCTCGTCTTCCTCCTCGGTGCTGGAGCCGATCGCCTCCGCCGAGTCTTCGCCGTAGTCGGGGTTCATCCCGAACCACTCCGAAGGCACCTCCTCGCCGTTCGCGGCCCGCTCGGGAACGAAGACGCTGGTGTCAGTGTAGTCGGCGATCGCCGCCGCGCGCTCGATGAGGGCGCCTTCCACAGCCGCCAGTTCTGCCTGGGCCTCTGACCGAAACACAGCCAGCCGGTCCAGGTCCAGCCTTGGATACCAAGCCTTGACAAATTCCAAGGCCCGGCGCGCTCCAGCCCGGGCCGAGGAACCCTTCCAAGCCTCAAGACGGCCGGCTGCGACCTCCAGCCAGTCGGCTGTTCGACTGGCGGTGCACAGAGCCGGCATGCCTGGCCACAGGGTGGAGATCGCCTAGGCCCCGTCACGTTGAAGCTGGCGCAGCAGCTGATGAGCCGGCCGCAGACGGGTCTCGATGCTTAGTAGCTGCTCATCGATGGACAGGGGTGCGTTGGCGGCGATCTCCTCGCCATTCGCCCTCCGCGTCTCGTGATCAGCCTCGATGGCTCGATTGACTGCTTGCGAGTGGCCAGGGAAGAAGTCTGCCCAAAACAGAAAGAAGCAGAGAGAACATCAGTAGTCGGCCCAACTTGCAGTCGGCAGCTCAAGGAAAGAAGGAAAAGAAACTCACCATCGACGATGTCCTCGATCTCGTGGAAGCCGGAAGTCAGCATCGCCTCCCTGTCGGTCCAGGAGGAGCGCTCCATCTCAAACTCGGCCAGGAGGGCGGTCTCTTTCCGCCCCGCCTCGTCCTGAGCCGCCTTCAGCAGCCCCTTCTGCTCCGCCAACTGCTCTGCCAGCGAGTCGCGTTCTTTGGCAAGATTGCCGCACTCTTCCTCTTTGGCATGAAGGGCCATGCTAACTTCGCCCAACTGTTCCTGGAGAGTGACATTGGCCTCTGAAAGAAACAAAAACAAAAGACGTTAAGTCGTCAGCAGCAAAGGTCGCCGGGAAGATCCGGCCCGACTACTCAGTAGTTGGCCCGAATCTCGGGGACTACAGCCCGCGGGTACGCCACCGCGCCCCCGCGGAAAAGAAGAAGAGCTTACTCCGGCTCTCCGACAAGTCGGCAGTCCGCTTCTCCAGCCGCTCAACATTTCGGTTGTACGCGGTGACGCGGAGGTTGTGGTACTCCTGCGACAAAAATCAGATGAAAACAAAAATGAGGAACTCGCCAGATTGATTTCTGGGCCGCCTGCGCAGCAGCCGGCCCGAAACTCGGGGACTACACCCAGTGGGTGCGCTGGCGCGCCCCCACAGAGAAAAATGAGAAAAGGCAAAGTCAAAAAAGAAAAACGTACTCGGATAGACGCTCGCGATGCCAGATGCGCCCTGGTGCAGCCCTGGATGGCTTCTCCTTCAGCTCACAGCTTCGCCTGCACATCCAGGAGCACCCGGTTCAGCGGACCGTCGCCGCCTCCTCGCACCCATCCAGTGGGCGCAGTGCTTGATGCCTCGGCATCTGGAATGGCCGAGCTGGCGGTGCCGACTTCCAAGGGGCGCGGCGCCGAGACCGCCTTCGCAAGACGGCGGCGCGCTGGTGAGGCGACTTGAAGAAGCAGCCTCGCCACCGCCTCGTCCTCAGCCGGCGGCACTGGAGGGCCCGCCGACTGCTTGCCATGCGGCGGAAGCGGCGGTGGCGGCGAGGCTGTGCCCGACGCAGAGGCCTCGCCTCCGTCCCTCTCCACGATGGAGTGCTCCCCGCCGACTTCTCTAGTCTGCCCCGTGAATTCCGGGGGCGGCGGCGCGGAGCTCAGTGGGACGACTAGCAACACCGACTAGCGGCGCGTGGCCTCCTCGGCCCGCTGTTTGGTCGCGGCGGCAGCTTCGGCCTCCTCCAGCCTCTTCTGGGCGGAGGCCGCCGCCTTCTCGGCCTGCGCCTTCTCCAGGCGGTCAGCCTCTTCCTCGTCACGCTTCTCCCGCGTGTTGTGCTCCGTTGCCTCCCAGAGGTCGGCGGTGGGGTCAATCCGCCGGGTGTTGGCGGATGTCTCGGCCGACCCCATGACAGAGGGGACGGCGACCCTCTCAAGAGAAAGAGGGGCCCTGAAGCAGAAAATAGAATGAAAAAGACTCGGAAAGAATTCATCAAAGAAAACAAGACAAAGGCGGCGAAGCCTTACACAGAGACTAGCGGCGGCTTCTTCACTTCCTTGCGGAAGCGGTTGGCCTTCGCGACCGCCTCCTCCCGCTTGGTCGCGGTGGCCGCCCCCTTGAACTTCTTCGGCCGACCGCCGAGCGAACTCGGCGCGGCCCGGCGCTTCTTCACGCCGACTTGACCGGTTAAGCCGGCGGAGGAGCTCGCGCCTGGATGGCCGGCTTTGGGTTGGCGGCTCGGGACGACTTCCCCTTCGGCGTCATCTTCTGGCCAGTCGGCGAAGGTCGCCGAGGGCCAGAGGCCGCCTTCCGCTCCCCCTCCTCCGCCTTCGGCATCGGCCTCCATCGCCGCCGCCCCCCAAGTCGGGGTCCTCGACATCGCTCTCTGCTCGATCTGGAGCGTAGTCGCGGGGCTGTCCGGTGGCGCCGCCTGCGGGCGGGATAAGTGGGTTCTGACTTGAAAAAAGCCAAGAAGATCAGAAGCCGGATTCGGCCACGAAGAAAAACAGAAATAAAAAATATACGACTTACCGCAGGAGGGGGGTTGGCACGCGAGTACGGCTCTTTGCCGAATTGCCATTCTTCTGCGAGCTCGCAGTTCGCGATGTGATTCACCATTTTCGCCACCTCTGCGTGGGGCATGTCCCAGGTGCACATCCGACTCGGGTCTCGGTGGCCGCTCATCTGACTAATCAGATGAGGTCGGCCTTGGAGAGGGAGGACTCGGCGCACCACGAAGGCGGCCAGCAAGTCGGCCCCGACCAGGCCTTCCGACTGCGTCAGCACCCGGAGTCGCGCGATGGCGGCGGCGCCGGTGAGAGTCAGCGACTGGGCCCGGTGGGACCAACTGGGAAGCCTCCCAGCCGGCGCACCGGCTTCGTAGGGCGGCAGGTTGACCCAGTCGCCCTCCGCGGCGACGTTCTTCACGTAGAAGTACGAGCGCTGCCACGTCTTCACCGATTTGATCAGCGCGATGGAGGGAAAGGGATTGTCGGCGGTAGACCTGCGCATTGCGATGAAGGCGCCGCACTGAGCCGGCACGCCGGCGACGTGCGTGCCAAGCTTGGATTGAAAGAGCTCTCCCCACAGCTCGATAGTGGGGAGAACACCGAGGAAACCCTCGCATAGGGTGGCGAAGGCAGCCAGCAGCACCACCGTGTTGGGGGTGAGGTGGTGCGGCTGGAGTCCATTGAACTCCAAGAAGGAGCGGAGGAAGCCGCTCACCGGCAGGCCTAAGCCGCGCATAAGGTGCGAGCGGAATATAACCCGCTTGCCCTCCTGCGGCGCCGGCCTTATTTCCCCACCGACGGGGCGCGGGCTCGTACCAAATTCGCGCCGGGGAGCCGGCGCGTCTTGTGAAGGTGCTCGATGGTGTCGTCATCCACTTTGGAGCCGTCCCAAACGCCGGAACGCACGGCCGAAGTCGCGGCGGCGGAGGAAGAGCTTATCGCTACGGAGCGGTGCAGCGTGGTGCGCCGATGGCTGGAGGAAGAAGAAGCAGGAGGAGGCGGGGGAGCAGGGAGGAATGGGCGCGTGTGCTTCCCGTCCAGTCCCCCCCCCCCCCGCCTACTTATAGGCCTGCGGGCTGAGAAGCCGATGAGGCGGCGTGGGATTAACTGCGCGCAGGACCCCACGCCCCCCACTATTTACCCACGAAGTTAATGCGCGAAGTAACGTCGTGGGAAACCCAACCGCCCGCACGGCCGCAACGGATCCGTTCGCGCGCCGAGACGCGGTAGTGGCGGGCCTCGCCTGACGGCCAATCCCGTCGCGCGCGTGGGCAGGCAGACTGCCTTTGCCACATGGTGCCGAGCGACGGGGCCGAGGCGGGCGACTGCGGGAAGCGTATCAGGCACGCTACCGGGTTCCCGCCGCAACATACGAAACTCCCCAAGGGGCAAGACGGCCCTCGATGAATCCGACTCAGGCCAATCGGCTTGATGGAAGGCGGCCACCAAAGCTTGCTTCCCCCCATCTAAGGAATGAAACTGCTGAGGCGCACGACGTGTCAACAACGGAGCCTCACCAGCTTCGGGGACTACTGTCGGAGTAATGGGCCACGGGTAGGCTAACCCGAGTCCCAGAACATTTCAAGACATCGGGGCAGACTGCGCCCCTCAAGTACCTACGGCGACTCCAAGATGAGCCGACTCCCAGAAGGCGACTCCAAGATGAGCCGAGTCCCAGAAGGCAACTCCGAGAAGAGCCGAGTCCCAGAGGCGACTCTCGTCTCGACCGAGTCCCAGAGGCGACTCCGAAGAAGCCAACTATGGGGAGTCGGCCCGCGACTCCCAACCACCCGGTAATTAAAGACGAGCATAGCCACAGTGCGCCGTACTCACGGAGATCTCCGCCCGGCGCGGCACTGTTGCCATGCCAGCCCTGACATCAGCCCCTGGGGCGGGGCCCTGTACCCAGGATGCCTTGTCTGTATGGCCCAGAGACGGCAGGGCCTACCAGTCAGCGAGAGCACCGAAGACGGCGGGCGCGCCGAGAGTCGGACCCGTTGGGAGTCGGCCCCCCGAAGCCGGCCGGCTCCTCCCACGGGCCCCACGCGCCATTAACCAGATGCGACCAGGGGATGGCCACAGTGATCGCCCGTAGGCGGCGGCACTGTTGCCATAACCCCATGACCAAGCCCGCATCATTAGAAGCACGGCTACAGTAATCTGCAGCTGACAAGACCCGCGCGGCGGGCGCGGGCTGATGCCCTCATACCAGGACAGTCGGCGGGCCCCAGGAGTCGGCGGAGAAGACGGCGCCTGAGAGACAGATGGCTGGGACCCGCGCCCAGCCGGATTTACCGTTGTAACCCTGGGGGGTAGGCCTATATAAACCCCCAGGGCACCCATGCAAAGGGTTCGCATCTTGTAGCATTAGACAGAACACGAAAGGAGGGAGAGAACTAGCGTAGCCTTCTCCTTCCTCCAAAAACAGCTCTAGGAGCACCCTTGTATTCACTTTGCCTTAGTGATCATGCAGAGACCCCGCAGAGCAGCAGTAGGGGTGTTATCTCCTCGGAGAGCCCTGAAGCTGGGTATGATCCGCCGGCGTGCATGTCTTCGCCTCATCACGTTTCTAGGCACCGGCCATGTTCTACTCGCCCCCACCATGATAAGCCATCCTTTGGCATATGTCGCACCCCACCCCCGACAGGTGGCCCGAACTAGTATAAATCTTGTGTCCCTCGTGTTGTTCATTGTTTAGCTTAGAATCTCGCGAGGTGATCGAACGTGGAGTGGTAGGGGGAAGATCTTCGCGCGCACCCCAGAGTTTGAACCTTAAGGGTCTGCCGGAACCCAACATCCGACATTTGGCGCGCCAGGTAGGGGTGCGCCGGAATCTTTCTTCCGCTGTTTCACGTTCGATCTTCCGTCGTGTCCATGGCTGATGCTCGCTGTGCTCGCGCCGAGCGTCAGGCTGCTCTCGCCGCCCGCGTCGCCCAAACGGCTCCCGTCGGTGAGTGTCCCCGTCATTCCCTGTCGCCTGCCGCCAACGCCGCCACCGGCCCGGAGGAGAACGAGCAGCAGGCCTCATTGCTGCATCCTTCGGTGCGGCGGGAAGTTTGCACCACCACCCCGTCGCTGACTCTAGCTGGTTCGTCGTCCCACGCCCGTCGCACCCCCACAGACGCACACGCCCCATTGCTCCTGGCGCGTGAGCTCCTGCACTACCGTCCCGTCGACAACCTCTACGAGGAGTGGCTTGCTCGCATCACCGAGCTCGTCAGCGCCGCAGGGGGCTCCCCTGCGCCGTCCTTCTCGCTGCCTCGCCCTCCGTTCTATGCAGAAGGCGCAGATCAGGAAGTGCCTCCGCCACCTCCTCCCGAAGAAGGCGCCCTGGCTCCAAGGCGCGCGGCCCCAGGACGAGATCCACCGCGTCCGGCGCCCGCGCGACAAGAAAGGAGCTGCCAAGAAATCCCTCGTCCCCAAGAAGGAGCTCGTGTGCTCGCGGCACCGGTGCGCCATGACCGCATCCCTGCGCCACCACGTCAAGACCCCGCGCTGCTCCAGGCAGCAGCGCGCGGGAATCCCGGGAGCAAGCCCTGCATCAGCAGAGAGCTCTAGTGGCCACCGCAGGCTGCCGCGCCTTCACCACCGACCTACGCAGTGTCGCTTGGCCGGGCAAGTTCAAACCTGACCTGCCTCCACGCTACGACGGCACTGCAGACCCCGCGGAGTTCCTACAGCTCTACGAGCTGGGCATTGAAGCCGCCAACATGGACGAAAAGGTCATGGCGAACTGGTTTCCCATGGCACTCAAGGACGGTGCCCGCACCTGGCTCCTAAACCTGCCTCCTGGCACGATCTCCTCCTGGGATGAGATGCGCAATCGCTTCATCGCCAACTTCCAGGGCACTCGCGACCGTCCGCCGGCCGTGGGTGACCTGGGCCGCATCAAGCAGCAACCCGGAGAGACCTTGCAGAAGTACATCCAGCGCTTCAACAGCGCTCGCCTCAAGATTCCCAAGGTGACCGACGAGGCCTCATCTCGGTGTTCTCTGATGGCATCCGCGACGTCAAGATGAAGGAGGAGCTGGCGTTCCATGAAGATCCGTGTACATCTCTGGAGCTGTTCAACCTGGCGACCAAGTGCGCAAGGGCCGGGGAGGGATGCCTCTCCCTTCTCGAGCTCCTAGCAGCAGACCCAGAAGAGAAGAAAGCCAAGACCAAGGACGTGAAGCACAAGGGAGCAGCTGTGCTCGCAGCAGAGCCAGACATGAAGCGCGGAAGGGACCAGCCGGAGTCGTCCAAGGGCAGCCGGTACTGTGTGTACCACGATCTCCACACCCACAACACCAACGAATGCCAAGAGCTCAGGGCCGTGCGAGAAGGCCGCGTCGATCGACGCCCCGAGCGCAACGATCGGGGCTACGGCCGAGGCAGAGCAAGAGGTGGAGGACGATGGGACGACCGTGGCCCTTGCCAAGGGTGGCGTGACCGGCCTCGTGAGGACCGCTGGCAGGACCAGCCTTGCGAGGGGTCTTGGAGGGATCAGCCTCGTGAGGATCGCCCGCAAGGCAACGCAGGACTTCTTCCTCTGCCACTACCGCCAAGAAGGAATGACGACCATCATCAGGACGAGGGGCTGGGGGCTTCCAGGAGCTGCGTGCAATCGCTTGCATCTTGGGCGATGCCCAGGCCCCAGCCTCTCGGGGCATCTTCAAGCGGTTTGCTCATGAGGTGAATGCAGTCCTCCCCAAGCTTGAGGCCACACTCCCTCTTAGGTGGTCTATGTGCACCATCACATTCAGCTCAACGGATCAACTCAAGTGCGCGGCAACGGCCGGTGTCCTCCCGATGCTCTTCTCCCCAGTCATCAGCAATGTGCAAGTTACCAGGACCCTTATCAATGGCGGAGCAGGGCTCAACGTTCTGTCCATCGAGACTTCAACAATCTTCAAGTGCCATATGATCATCTTCAACCAACCAAGCCTTCCTCAGGAGTCACTGATGGTTCCACTGTCCCGATAGGGCAGGTCCGCCTCCCTGTCACCTTTGGACAGTGCAAGAACTACCGTACCGAGCTCATTAACTTCGACGTCGCCCACATTCGCCTGCCATACAATGCCATCCTCGGGTACCCCGCTCTGGCCAAGTTCATGGCAGTGACTCACCATGGCTACAACGTCCTCAAGATGCCAGGAAGTGGCGGATCATCACGGTCCCCTGTGAAGAGAAGGATGCGGTGTGCTATCTCGAGCGCGCCTTCCAAGCCGCGTCAATCGAGGACCCAGACAGCAAGAGTGGCAACCTTCCCGAAGCAACCCGCAAGAAGAAGAAGACGTCACCTGGCTCAAGGTCTCAGGAGGCAGGCACCTCCGGAGGCGCCGCATCCGGACATGCACCCATCCAAGGGGCGCCACCCTCCATCGCATAGGGAGGCGCGCTCGGCGCCCTCCTCGTGCAAGGCTCGGGGGCTCTCTCTTGGGGAGCCACTGACTTTGCCAAGATGACGAGGGAGGCGCTTGGGCACCACCTGGAGGCGTGCTTCGCGACACGTTTCCCTCAGCAAGGCGTGAGGCAAGGAGGGCCCAACCCTCAGGAGTTCATCACCAAGGTCGCTGAGGAGTTGCAGGAATCAAGAGTCATGCACGGCAACCGCTGCCTGCCTGACGTAGCTCCCCATCCAGGCGAGGATGGCGGGCTACGCGTGTGCATCGACTACCCAGGGCTCAATCGAGTCGTGTTTCAGGAGTGCTTCTGGCCTTCGCGCGTGGGGCGTCGCGCGGGTCCACCGCACGGCTACATTCGCATGCCCTTTGGCCTGCCGAACGCGGCTGCTGCCCACCAGCGCCTGATGAGGAGCATCCTGGAAGCTCAGGTGGGCAGGCATCGCGCGCTCCTGGAGGAAATGGAGACGGACTTCGCCGAGCCGCCCGGACCCCCCGAGCCTCCCAAGGCTCGGAACTCCTAGGGCTCATGAGGATTGGCTTCTTCATCACGCACCGCCAGCTACTCCGACACTCGCCCTACAATGGTATCAGGTGACTTCTTTTAAGTTTTGTTTTAGCTGGGAGCACCCTTAGGGCTGCATCATTCCTAGGTCGCATGGGTCTGTTCCCGCGGCATGTATCCGTTTTGCTTATGTCTTCAGCTTACCTTGTTGGGGGCGCCCCTCGGGCTGCATCATCCCCAAGCCGCTTGGGCCTGACCCAGTGGCGTTTGCCTTTCTCTGCATCAATCTAAGTTGATTTGCTTCTTCATGCTTAACCTGCTTATGATTATCATCCGCTGCCTAACACAGGCCTCTCCTCTCTCATGCGAAGCGCTTGCATGTTAAAAGGGGGGCGCCTGAGCATCGCGACTCAGGAGCTCTTACGGGCTCTCTAGCCCTCACCCCCTGGCCTTGTCACGGCATCGCGACCTGGCATACCAGCGGCGGCTGAGCTTGCTCGAGGGCCGGGACCTGAGGACATAGAGCATTTGCATTTCAACCACCTTGCAAGAACGTACCACCGACAAAGGCCTAGAGCCAGGCGCAACCCGCCTCGAGGTAGGGCCCCGTGAGTCCTGCGCTGGCTCACGGGTGCCCAGATACACCTCTCATAGCCCTACCGTGCCGGCCACGTGTCAGGGCGGGGCTGTACACGCCCCGGGGGCTCCTCACGGAGGGGAGCCCCCCTCCCACGTACTAGTGGAAGGACCATGCTCCGTGTTGGCTGACGACACTACCGAGGAGCGGCTATGCCCGTACACATACGGAAGCGCTATGCTCCGCGTTGGTGATAAACAATTGAGGGCAGCCCACGGCTGTATCAACCTTAGGGAGCCCAGAGCTCAGTGTCTGGCCTCATCGCAAAGCCTCCCCTCGGGAGTGCCGCGCGAGGGGGCTGGGCACGAGGACTACGCCCGGGCCACGCCCGAGCACATGCCACCCAGCCAGGTCCCTCAGACCTAGTCATCGCACTCCCCTCCCTGAGCGGAGCCAAGGTATGAAGACCCGTTTGAGCGTCAAGGGGGAATCCTGAGCATCGCGACTCAGGAGCCTAACTGGTCACGTAGCATCTCACTCCTTAGTTACAAAAGGCTAACGGCGGTCGAGGTATGTGCGGGGCCGGGCCTTGCCGACGTAGAACGACAAATGCTCTTTTCCACCCCTCCCTATTTGCTGTTTGCGCGTCAAGGGGGACTCCTGAGCATCGCGACTCAGGAGCCTAACTTGTCACATAGCTCCTCACTACTTAGTCTCGTCCTGTCGATCCGGCCGGGGCTAATAGCGGCTAAGGTATGCGCGGGGCCGGCCCCTGCTGACATAGAACACAAGAAAATAGGAAGGAAATCGTAAAATCTAGCAAATCCAGAAGCAAATATTACAGACCATAGATTGTTCTCACAGTACCACACACAAATTTAAACGCCTCCACGAGGCATGGTGCTTGTTGCAGGAATCAAAGCAGGAAAGAGGCCGCGAGAAGATCACCCTTGGGCCGCGCCACCGCTCGTGGTGGAGTCGCGCTTGTCAGCTCCACCCCTGGAGCTGCGGTGCCGGCAGCGCCTCGCTTGGGCGCGGTGTTGAAGGCGCGGAACTTCGCCAGCAAGGCCTCCGCTCGACCCTTGACGGCTTCGGCAGCAGCGGCGGAGCGCTTGGCGTCCACGGGCTCCCGCAGGTCGTCAAGGTTGGCGTCGGGGTTTTCGAGGTAGACTTGGCTGAGGATCCGCGTCAGCACTGCGGAGGAAAGGACGCGAGCCTCAACTTCGGCCATGGGGCTGATGCCAATCACGACTTCCTCAAGCGCCTCGATGAGGAAGGGAACCAGCTTAGCGGGGCATTCCTTGGCTCCGGCCAGCGGTTTCTCCAGGACCCCGTCGTAAAGCGTTTTCAGCGCTATACGAGCCCTCTCCTCATAGTGCATGAAGGCTGCGCGGTCCTCGGCCAAGACCTTCGCCTCGGCATCCAGTTCGACCCTCTCCGTCTTTAGTGCCTGCTCCAGCGTCTTCAGCCAGTCACGGTCGGCTGAGAGTTCGGCATCGCGGTCCTTGACAGCAGCCTCCCGAGCCTTCATCTCCTCCTCCTTCACCTGGTGGTTGTGAATCTCCTTGGCGAGGTCACACGCAGCCCTTGCAACTCGCCCTCCAGCGTCTTGTAGCGGCCCTTAACAGTTGAGGCATCCTTCAATGCTGCGTCATGAGCGGCCATGGCCTGGGAGGTGGCTTGCTTCTCCTCCTCGGAAGCCGTCACAGCCTGGCTCAGTGCCGCTCGAACAGAGGCGTCATAGCGAATCCAGCTGGAGACCAACTCCAGGCGCCCGGCCACCAGGAGGGGGTCCGCGCTCCGGAGATCCTCCCGTAGCCGACTCAGCTCGTCGGCGGCACGGTCCAAGGCGACGGAGGAGGCAGAGGAAACCGGATCCGGCGGAGTAGGAGGAGAAGACGGCAGCGTGATCACGGCTTGGAAGGAAGGGACCTCCTGAGCCTTGGCACCTTCAGCGACAGCATCAAGCACGGGCGCCTCCAGAGTCAATGGGGCCACGGGGGCTGACTCCTCGCCGGAGCGTCCCTGCTGGCCTCGCGAGGACGATCGGGCAGGGGACGTGCAGGCCCCGCTGCCTCCCTTCCCCGTGAGTGAAGACACGGCCGCGGCTGATGAGCCTATTCCAGGCGGGGTCATCGCGTCTCCCTTCAGCCCCTTCGCCGCAGGTAGCAGCCTACCCAATGGAAGACTCTAGGCCTCGACGGCGAAAAGACAGGAGCAAGGCAAAGTTCGAGTACTTACTGATTGACTGCCACGGGATCCCATGGACTCCGGCCAAGCTTGAAGCCCGATAACCCTTTGCCGGGCTCAGCCTCGGGAGACCCAGCCGCAGAGGAAGGCGCACCTGAAGGGCTAGAGCTAACTTCGGCCGATGCGAGGTCTAGGGTAGACCCTCGGGAGATCAGCCCAGACCTGTCCTTCCTCGGGACCAGGGGCGCGTCCTCCCCCTCGCCTGGCTCCGGCCTCGTCGTCGTCAGGCATGGAGCGGAGGGCGCTGGACCTGCACCAGGGGGAGGTCTCCCCCGTCCCCTCGAAGGTCGCCTCCGAGTCACGCTCCTCGTCCTCGTCGTCATCTTCCTCCTCTCCCCCACTGGAGTCACCAGAGGACAAGTTCACCGTCGCAGTCGCCGCCTGGCCCTCAGGATCCTCCGCTGGCACCAGACCGACCCCGTCGAAGGTGGGCACGGTGTCCACCACCCGTTTCCAGTCATCACGAAGGAACAAAGGGACCGAAGCATCCATCGGGCCTGCCACATCCTCTTCGACCAAGAAGCGGAGGGCCGCGGTCATATTTTCATCACTCAGGGTGTCCAAGCTCAGGCGAAGGACGACGTCTACATCCGTGAGCCTCCACAGCAGGCGCGAGTGCGCCTGAAGAGGGGCCACACAGTGCGACAGGAACTCCCTCAGGAGCAAGGCCCCGGTCAACTTCGCCGCCCTCAGATTGCCCGGCCTCAGGTCGGCGTTCATCTTCTCTAGCACCAGTTTCGCCCACCGGTCGTCAAGCTTCGTGCGGGACCACACCTCAACAGCCTCAGGCTGCTCTGTGGGCAACTCCAGCAGGGGGTTGTGGTACCTGGCGTCCACCATGTTCTACTTGCTCCAGAAGCCTTCGGCCCTCTTCCCGGCCTTCGAGATGGTGTTGGACTTGGAATACGCGACAAAGCTCGCGCACGCCGAGATATTGTCACCGGTGACCCGAAGGGAGAAGAAGTGGCACAGCAAGGCCATAGAGAGACGACAAGGAAGAACTCAGAGTAGTAGGCGAAGAAGTGGCGCAGCAAGGTCACCCCGATGTGCACCTCACAGTAGTAGGCGAAGATCGACAGGAGAAGGATGGAGTTGGAATGGATATGCAGAGCATGCAACTGATACTGGCGAAGGACGACAAGGAAGAACTCAGAGAAAGGAGGGACCAGACCAGCGATAACGGCGCTCATGAAGAGGGGGTAGAAGGTGCTCCCCTTGTCCTCCGGTCGGGCGGAGCCAAGCCGGAGCGCAGTCTCCCCCATCTCGTTGATCTGCGCCGCCACCATCTGGCACGTAAGGGCGAGATTCTTCTCAGTCATGTTGGGGGAGACCAGAGCCGGCGAGTACCAGGCCGATGCAACCCCGGCCGGAGCCTTGCAGGGTGCCATTGCTCGCCGGAGGAGAAAGGATGCGGCAAATCTGGAGATTTCGGAAGCAGGAGGGCGAAGAGCAAGAAAGGGAATCTGGAGCAAGGAGAACAAGAGTAATGAAGGTAAGGCTAACCCTGGACCAGCCTTTTGTCAGTCGAGCAGTTGCCGAGGCGGCGTGGTGAAGCGGAGACGCACACATCCAATCAACTGCCACGCGGCGCCCAAGGCCGCAGGCTGATGGGGCCCGCGGCGCTCCGCACTTGCCCCTTCACTTCTCCGCTAAGCCAAGTCTGAGCGCGCCTTGGGCCCGAGGGCTACTGTCGGCATTCTGGGAACGGGGGTCCCAGACTTGCCTGCCTGCGGCCTGCGGTGTGGCTCGAGTGGTGGCCCAGTACGGCCCATCTTCATCAGCGCAAGGCTCAAGACCCTCGCGAGGGGCCAAGCCTCGCAGGGCGGACAACACAAGACTTCCTCGGGAACGGCCTCGCCAGGTAGGCTCGCAAGGAGGCGGAGAGATCAAGGCAGGGTACCTCGCGAGGTGCTCGTGAGGCAAGCCATGACGATCGAGACCAGGCGGGCGCCAGGCGGGTGCCGGCCTGCGCAGTGTCCTTGTTTCCTCTTTGGTGCAAAGGGGTCAAGCACATGCATGGAGTACCGAGGCATCAGGCAAAGGTTGCCATTTCAGTGCAACGAGACTAAGACCAGCGGAGCGGCAGGATGGAGGTCATCATGGAGCCCAAGACGGCGTCATCACCAGTGCCTTTGGCAGCCAAAGACCAAATTTAGTCAGGATAACTTGTACTAGATGTTCCCCTTTGAAATGGCCGTTGTTGGCGCCCTTCCCGCTCAATATTTGGGAAGAGGACCAGGGCCTCTATAAATAGGACTAGCCACCACAGAGGAAGGGACGAACTCATCAAGTGCTCATTAGACCGAGAGGCGATCGAACTCACCCAAGCAGTTCATCGCACCAGCTCAAGAACACCTCTTGCGAGGCTGTTCATCCTTTGTACTGTTCGTCATCAGCCCCTGAGGCAATCCACCACACCACACACTGGAGTAGGGTATTACACCACAGCGGTGCCCCGAACCAGTATAAATCTTGTGTCCCTCATGTTGTTCATCGTTTAGCTTAGATTCTCGCGAGGCGATCGGACGTGGAGTGGTAGGGGGAAGATCTTCGCGCGCACCCCAGAGTTTGAACCTTAAGGGTCTGCCGGAACCCAACATCCGACAGCTGTGCTACCGGAGAAGCATGAAGATCTGAAGAAGAAGCTGGGAATACCCATGGTGGAACCCGGGCAAGAACCTAAAGTGGATATTCGACCGGAGGACTACATCATACTGGATGACACTGACACGGACAGTCATGCAGATGATGACAGTGATGAGGACTATGAAGATGAAGTTGGAGCTGATATTATAGAGTCTTCCACTGATCAAAATTTCTAGACGACCACCATGTTACTAGTAGTATTCTTCCAAGTAGTTAGAATCGATCGTTTATTAATAGTAGTTTAGATCGTTTGTGTGAACCTTGTTTGATATTGACTGGTGTGAATTGGTTGTATTTGCCTCATATGCATATGGGTAGTGAAATCTCTCATAGACCTTATTCTATTCTGTTTTTTCACCCCCTCTAACCCATCAGATGCCTCCGAGACATTGATAACCCACAAGTATAGGGGATCGCAACAGCTTTCGAGGGTAAAGTATTCAACCCAAATTTATTGATTTGACACAAGGGGAGCCAAAGAATATTCTTGAGTATTAGTAGTTGAGTTGTCAATTCAACCACACCTGGATAACTTAGTATCTGCAGCAAAGTGTTTAGTAGAGAAAGTGGTATGATTATAAAGGTAACGGTAGCAAAAGTAAAGATAAATGTTTTTGGGTTTTTGTAGTAGTTGTAACAGTAGCAACGGAAAAGTAAATAAGCGAAGAACAATATATGAATAGCTCGTAGGCAATGTATCAGTGATGGATAATTATGCTGGATGCGATTCCTCATGCAATAGTTATAACATAGGGTGATATAGAACTAGCTCCAATACATCAATGTAATGTAGGCATGTATTCCGTAAATAGTCATACGTGCTTATGGAAAAGAACTTGCATGACATCTTTTGTCCTACCCTCCCGTGGAAGCGGGGTCCTTGCGGAAACTAAGGGATATTAAGGCCTCCTTTTAATAGAGAACCGGAACAAAGCATTAGCACATAGTGAATACATGAACTCCTCAAACTGCGGTCATCACCGAGAAGTATCCCGATTATTGTCACTTCGGGGTTGTTGGATCATAACACATAATAGGTGACTATAGACTTGCAAGATAGGATAAAGAACACACATATATTCATGAAAACATAATAGGTTCAGATCTGAAATCATGGCACTCGGGCCCTAGTGACAAGCATTAAGCATAGCGAAGTCATAGCAACATCAATCTCGAACATAGTGGATACTAGGGATCAAACCCTAACAAAACTAACTTGATTACATGGTAAATCTCATCCAACCCATCACCGTCCAGCAAGCCTATGATGGAATTACTCACGCACGGCGGTAAGCATCATGAAATTGGTGATGGACGATGGTTGATGATGACGACGGTGACGAATCCCCCTCTCCGGAGCCCCGAACGGACTCCAGAACAGCCCTCCCGAGAGAGATTAGGGCTTGGCGGCGGCTCCGTGTGGTAAAACGCGATGAAACTTTCTCTGTTATTTTTTCTCCCCGAACGTGAATATATGGACTTGGAGTTGAGGTTGGTGGAGGTCCATGGGGCCCACGAGATAAGAGGCCGCGCCCTAGGGGGGGGCGCCCCCAGTCTCGTGGTCAGGCTGTGGTCCCCCTGGCATTAATTCTTTCGCCAAAAATTCTTATTAATTCCAAAAAATGCCTCTGTGGATTTCCAGGACATTCCGAGAACTTTTCTTTTCTACACATAAAACAACATCATGGCAGTTCTGCTGAAAACAACGTCAGTCCAGGTTAGTTTCATTCAAATCATGCAAGTTAGAGTCCAAAACAGGGCAAAAGTGTTTGGAAAAGTAGATACGTTGGAGACGTATCAACTCCCCCAAGCTTAATCCTTTGCTTGTCCTCAAGCAATTCAGTTGATAAACGAAAAGTGATAAAGAAAAGCTTTTACAAACTATGTTTGCTCTTGTTGTTGTAACATGAAAAGCCAGCATTCAAGTTTCGGCAAATATTATGAACTAACCATACTCACAATAACACATAGGTCTCACAATTACTCATATCACTAGCATAATCAGCTAGCGAGCCATAATAATAAAACTCGGATGACACCACTTTCTCAAAATAATCATAACATGATATAACAAAATGGTATCTTGCTAGCCCTTTCTGAGACCACAAAACATAAATGTAGAGCACCTTTAAAGATTAAGGACTGACTAAACATTGTAATTCATGGTAAAAGAGATACAGTCAAGTCATGCCCAATATAAACCAATAGTAATGAATGCAAATGACAGTGTGCTCTCCAGCGGGTGCTTTTAATAAGAAGGATGATGACTCAACATAAAAGTAAATAGATAGGCCCTTCGCAGAGGGAAGAAGGGATTTGTAGAGGTGCCAGAGCTCGATTTTAAAATAGAGATTAAATAACATTTTGAGTGGCATACTTTTGCTGTCAACGCAACAACTATGAGATGACTGTATCTTCCATACTACATGCATTATGGGCAGTTCCCAAACAGAATGGTAAAGGTTTATACTCCCCCAACCACCAACAAGCATCAATCCATGGCTTGCTCGAAACAACGAGTGCCTCCAACATACAACAGCCCTGGCGGAGTTTTGTTTAATTATTTTGATTTGCTTTGATCTTTTTGGATCATGGGACTGGGCATCCCGGTTACCGGCCCTTTCTCATGAATGAGGAGCGGAGTCCACTCCTCTTGAGAATAACCCACCTAGCATGGAAGATATAGGCAGACCTAGTTGAAACATGAGCTGCTCGAGCATACAAAACAGAATTTCATTTGAAGGTTTGGAGTTTGGCACATAAAAATTTACTTGGAACGGCAGGTAAATACCGCATATAGGAAGGTATAGTGGACTCATATGGAACAACTTTGGGGTTTAAAGAGTTTGGATGCACAAGCAGTATTCTTGCTTAGTACAGGTGAAGGCTAGCAAAAGACTGGGAAGCGAACAACTGAGAGAGCGACAACAGTCGTAAACATGCATTAAAATTAATTCACACCGAGTACAAGCATGAGTAGGATATAATCTACCATGAACATAAATATCATGAAGGCTATGTTGATTTGATTCAACTACATGCGTGAACATGTGCCAAGTCGAGTCACTCAATTCATTCAAAGGAGGATTGAGGGAGTCCTGGACTAGGGGGTGTCCGGATAGCCGAACTATCATCATCGGCCGGACTCCAAGACTATGAAGATACAAGATTGAAGACTTCGTCCCGTGTCCGGATGGGACTTTCCTTGGTGTGGAAGGCAAGCTTGGCGATACGGATGTGTAGATCTCCTACCATTGTAACCGACTCTGTGTAACCCTAGCCCTCTCCGGTGTCTATATAAATCGGAGGGTTTTAGTCCATAGGACAGAACAGCAATCATACCATAGGCTAGCTTCTAGGGTTTAGCCTCCTTGATCTCGTGGTAGATCCACTCTTGTACTACCCATATCATCAATATCAATCAAGCAGGAGTAGGGTTTTACCTCCATCGAGAGGGCTCGAACCTGGGTAAAAACATCGTGTCCCTTGTCTCCTCTTACCATCCGCCTAGACGCACAGTTCGGGACCCCCTACCCGAGATCCGCCGGTTTTGACACCGAAATTGCTGCTTTCATTGAGAGTTCCTCTGTGTCGTCACCGATAGGCTTGATGGCTCCTTCGATCATCAACAACAACGGCGCAGTCCAGGGTGAGACTTGTCTTCCCGGACAGATCCTCGTATCCGGCGGCTTTACACTGCGGGCCAATTCGCTTGGCCATCTGGAGCAGATCGAAAGCTACGCCCCTGACCGTCAGGTCAGATTTGGAAGTCTGAACTTCACGTCCGACATCCGCGAAGACTTGATCTTCGATGGATTCGAGCCACAGCCGAGCGCCCCGCACTGTCACGATGGGCATGATTTAGCTCTGCTGCCGGACAGTGCCCTGGAGGCCGCACATGAGTCCGCTCCGACCCTTAACTCGGAGCCGGCTACGCAGATCGAGGACGGGTGGCTGGACACCGCCTCGGGGGCTGCTACCTCTATGGCGATGGAGCCAAATACCGACCTTGTCCCTTGTGAAGCTCGTGACTCTGAGGTGCCGGACTCCTCGCCGGACTCTGAACCCCTCGCGCCCCTACCGATCAGATCCGGTTGGGCGCCGATCATGGAGTTCACCGCTGCGGACATCTTTCAGCACTCACCTTTTGGCGACATCCTGAATTCGCTAAAGTATCTCTCGTTATCAGGAGAGCCCTGGCCGGATCACGGTCAGGACGGTTGGGATGCGGACGACGAAGAAATTCAAAGCCCACCCACCACCCACTTCGTAGCCACTGTCGACGACCTAACCAACATGCTAGACTTTGACTCCGAAGACATCGACGGTATGGACGACGATGCCGGAGACGACCAAGAACCAGCGCCTACTGGGCACTGGAAATCCACCTCAACTCATGACGTATACATGGTGGATACACCAAAAGGAAGCGATAACGAGGAACAACGGGATGCGGCGAAGGATAACTCCCCCGAAAAACAACCAAAACGGCAACGCAAGCACCGCCCGAAGTCCCGCCTCGATAACAACAGCACCCATACTGACCCAGCCGTAGAGCAGGGCGAACCAGTGGATGACGAACATGCCACCAAGTAACCATCCGAACAGGATAAATTGGACAAGCAACCCATCCCCGGTGAAAACAAAAGTCCAGACGATCTCACGCCGGACACATCACCGGAGCATAAGAACCTTCACAAAAGGCTCGTCGCCACTGCAAGAAGTTTGAAGAAGCAGAAGCGGAAGCTCAAAATAGCGGAAGACGTACTCAGAATGAGTTGGAGCAAAGTACTCAAGACCGCAGATAAATACGGCGATAGTCACCAAGCAAAGAGCTACCCGAAGCGCAAGCTGTTGCCCGAATTTGACGAGGAGGCCGTAGAGCCCCCACAGTCAAAAAACAAAGAGGCCGCCTAGCCGGATAGACGACCAGATGACAGGCTAAGAGCGGCAAGCGGCGCCGCACACAAGCCGGCACACGATCCACATAAGGATCCTCGCAAAAAGGATGGCCCGGTCAGGTCCATCTATGGGCCAAAAAAGAAGGCTCCAGGAAGCAACACAACACGCCGAGTGTTCGAAGATAACGGCACACCTAAATACAGGGGCGCCGCACACCCACTATGTTTCACCGATGAAGTACTGGATCACGAATTCCCAGCGGGATTCAAACCCATAAACATAGAGGCATATGACGGAACAACAGACCCGGAGTCTGGATTGAGGATTATATCCTACACATACATATGGCTAGAGGAGAAGATCTCCACGCCATAAAATACCTACCCCTCAAGCTCAAAGGGCCAGCTCGGCATTGGCTCAAAAGCCTCCCAGAAAATACCATCGGAAGTTGGGAAGAGCTCGAGGACGCGTTTCGAGCAAATTTTCAGGGAACTTATGTCCGCCCTCCGGATGCAGATGATTTAAGTCACATAACTCAACAGCTCGGAGAGTCAGCACACAAATTCTGGAACAGGTTCCTCACCAAAAAGAACCAAATAGTCGACTGTCCGGACGCCAAAGCCTTAGCAGCCTTTAAACATAACGTCCGAATGGCTCGCCAGACACCTCGGCCAGGAAAAACCAAGAACAATGGCCGCGCTAACATGCCTCATGACCCGCTTTTGCGCGGGGGAAGATAGCTGGCTGGCAAGATGCAGCACCAGCGACCCGAGTACATCCGAAGTCAGGGATGGAAATGGGAAATCACGAGGCAGAAAAGATCAGCGCCGGAATAAGGAAAATGGACCAAATAGCACGGCGGTCAACGCCGGGTTCAAAAGCTATTGGCCGAATAACAAAACACTGCCTCTTAAGGACAACAGTGATGAGCTATCCAACCTAAACAAAATCTTGGATAGGATATGTCAAATCCACAGTACCCCCGGGAAGCCTGCAAACCATACCCACAGAGATTGTTGGGTCTCCAAGCAGTCCGGCCGACTTAACGGCGAACACAAGGGGCTCGACATACCAAGCGAAGACGATGACGAACCCCACAAGCAGCACACCGGAAAACAGAAAACTTTCCCACTAGAAGTCAAAACAGTGAACTCACTTCACGTGCTAACAAGGAAAAACAGTGTGGCACCCGCTAAACCACGCGCCGCACGGTCCACCCCAGCGGAGTCCCGAAAATGGATGTCAAAATCAATTACTTTCGACCATCAGGATTACTCCAGAAGTATTCGAAACGCAGGAGGGACTGCTTTGATATTGGATCCCATAATCGACAAACTACAATTCACACAAGTCCTAATGGATGGTGGCAATGATATAAACCTGCTATACCAGGACACCATCCGCAGAATGGGGATAGACCCTACCAAAATTTGCCATAGCAGCACTTCCTTCAAAGGAGTGACGCCAGGCCTTTATGCCAATTGTACAAGCTCTGTACTACTAGAGGTTGTGTTCGGTTCATCCGACAACTTCCATCGCGAAAAGCTATTCTTCCATATCGCCCCATTGAAAAGTAGCCATCAAGCACTACTGGGACGCGAAGCTTTCGCCCGCTTTAACGTAATACCGCATTACGCGTCTCTTACACTTAAAATGCCCGGTCCACGCGGCATAATCTCATTAAAGGGTAACTCCGAGTGTTCCTCGACCATGGAAAAACGTGAGACTGCCTTGACAGCCACACACTAATCCGGCCTTGCTGATCAAAGCCCCTAAAAACAGGTCATTCAGACCTCGGGCACGGTTAGGCGAGTCCGGTATAAATAAACAAGGGGCTTCCCAGCCGCATGCCTCTTTACAAGGGGCTGCACGTATGAACAACGAGAGCCAATAAAGCTCAACTTTATTCATCTTCCAAATCATACTCTAAATACATTTTTTGCACGGTATTTTTTCCAAACTAAGTTCTTCTCTTTTACAGATGAACCACGTGCTACACCCGTCCAGGATACAGCACAACGGAGACACAGGCGCAGACGTGCAGCAGGGACCCGTTGCAAGGATTCTTTTCAGATTAAGACCCTGCGTAAACCTTTCTTACTGTCTCTTGTTGATACACATCCCCCGGTTTCCTGCCATAACCGAGGAGGAGGCTGGTGTTTTGGCATCGGCCGCATCAGAAGTTCTCGCCCGTACCTGGACACTAGGGGCTTAGGGCATTGTTCTGCCCATTATCATAAAGACCGAATACCTCAGGGAGTGTTCTGCGCCTCGAGTTAGGCCTTATATGCATCAGCTCCGAATCATGTCTTTGGTCAAATGTTGGGTTTGCCTGGCTCCTGTGTTTTGCTGCCTTACTTTCCGCTCCATCGGCTCACGCGGCACCAGGAGAACTACTGCGATTGTGCCCCGGTTTGGCCGGGCGAGCACCTCAGTAGAGAAAGCCGAAAACTGACTGTCATGATATAGCGAGAGACTGGTCAACCACTCGATCGACTACTGGAATGTTTAGAATTCCTCCGCTTTGACGAAGGACCGCTTCCCGATCAGGCACACACGTGCCCCGAGTTCGGAGAGCGCGGTGCCTCTAGGGGCTATATAGTAGCCCCACCATCGAGCTCCTATGGCTAAGTGAAAGTGATAAAGCATCATAGTCCGGTTGCCTAGTTTGCTATGCTATCACCTCCTTCAAAGGACCAAGACGTTGGATTAAGTGTGAAAATGCGCTTTTTTTGCAAACACCCCTGCACCATGTGCGTGGGGGCTGAAGCCAAAGACTGCCATCTTTCAGGTTATACATGCATATACATTAACGGCCGCACAGGAGATATTTCAATACTTGAACGCACAAGTATAAAAAGCCGTTACATTATAAATATGGTTTCACAAAACATACATGTCATTTGAACATAACATTTTTCGAGCACTGCGAATCTATTAAATGAGCGCCCTACAGGACTTCCTCAAAATAGTGCTCGGCGGGTAGTCGGCTTTTGTCCGAACCCCGGGATGCAACATCGGTGGCATCCATCTCCGCCCAGTATGTCTTAACACGGGCGAGAGCCATCCGTGCACCCACTATGCATGCCGACCGCTTCATTGCCTTGATATGCGGCACCGCCCCAAGGAATTGCTGTAGTAAGCCAAAATAACTCTTCGGCTTGGGCCTTTCCGGCCATAGATGAGTCACCACATCCGTCATGGCAAGTCCGTACAATCTATTCAGCTCAGCCCACTCAGCCAACCGATCGGTCAATGGAAGTGGACGCTCCGGACTATGGAATTGAGACCAAAAAAGCTCTTCCATTTCGTGATCCTTCTGGCTTCGGAAGTGCACGACTGCGTCCGCCGCACTTGCCGCCAAATTCAGATAAGGGTCCTTCGCACCCCACAACTGGCCCAACTGAGCATACTATGGATCCGTGAACTTCCTACGCAGCAGAAAGGGCTTTCCAGCCGCAATGTCTCCGACCTGACGCAGTTCCTCCTTTATAGCCCGCATTGCAGAACGGGCATCCTTGGCTTCGGTGGTGGCCTTCTTCAGGTCCTCTTGCTCCGCTTGGCGTTCTCTTTCAAGAACCTCATAGCGGTCGGTAGCATCTTTTAGTTGCACGGCCATTCCGGCCATCTCCTCCCTGCTTTGGCAGTGAGCAGCCTTTTCGTCTTTTAGCTCCTCCGCTGCCTTCGAGGCAGCCGCATCACTTTTTCTGGCTTGCTCCTTGGCTTGAGCAAGCTCTTCCCGAAGGTCTTCCACAGCAGCGGCACCATTTGCATCAAGCATACATGTTGTAATGAGTGGGCATCAGCTCCCTTACCAGGTGACCGCGGAGAAACCACCTACCTTGTGACTCGTCAAGTCATTTATTGACCAGCATGATGTCCGCATCCGCAACGTTGAGTTGCCGCTTCAGCTCGGCAACCCTATCAGTCCGGCTGGCCACCGAATGTTCCGCCACCTGCATAGGAAAGGCGACATTTTATAACTGAGATTATGATCCTCGACACGCTGTCGCTTTCGACAACATACCAAGTCTCAGGGGCTACTATCTATACAGGGCGCACTCTATGTGCAAAACTGTCAAAAGGTATGTCATTTTTTGCGTACCTCAAACCCCGTCAGTAAACTTCCGACGGCCTCATGCAATCCGCTCTCGGCAGATAAGATCCTTTCAATCACCATACTCATTAATGTGCGGTGATCTTCTGAGATAGACGCCCTCTCGAGTAGATCCTGCAGCTCCACCGGCCGTACTCCAGTGGGTGCCAAACTCCCCAGCCCCGCCGGACTCGGGGAGACCTCCGTGACGACACCTCAAGGTCGTCTGCCCCGCCCGACGGGGCGGCAGATGGAGGCGTTTCGCTCTCCATCATCTCCGGACGAAGGTCCCCCGAGGATGAGCTCTGCTGAGAAGGGCTGAGATCCGAACTACAAGGTAAAAACTTCGGTTATCCTTAGAAATAAAATAGGGATGTCCCTTATTACAAAACTCCCCTTTTTCCTACTTACGGCTCGCTGGAGGGCTGATTCCATTGGGGAGACTGTGCGGCCGGGACTCCTCCCGGCACAGGACCTTCCGGTGCAGATTTCTTTCCCCGCTTTGAGGCCTTGGCCTCCGGGTCTTCAGAAGCGGTCCTCTTCTCCCCCTGGAGGGAGGGATTCTTGATTCCCCCCTTGTTGAGAGCCTCCTTAGTAGAGGCGGTAGTTTCCCTGTTCCCCCCTTCGCCCTCCTCCGAAGGCGCTACCTCCAACATTTTGGTTAACACGGAATCCGGCGTGGTCTCAGGGAGGGGGGCCAGGCACCGTATCAGTTTTGCTTGCGCTATCCACTCCTGTCCAAGGGATAGCTGGTTAAAAGGCAAATCCATGATAAATAAATGGACGATATGTTCGGACACAGGGCTACTTACTTGAGTATCCAGGCGATTGCAGCTTAAGCCAGCGTCCTCAATCAAGTCCGGACACATCTCTTGTGATCCAAAGAACAGTTTGTACATCTCCACGGGTGTCATACCCATGAAGTGTTGGAGAGCTCGTGGTCCCTTCGGATTGAATTCCCATAGGCGGAGGGGGCGACATTTGCAGGGCAGAAGACGCCGAATCAGCATAACCTGCGTCACTACGACCAGATTGATCTCCCTCTCTTGGAGGTCTCGAATCTGGCCCTGCAATAGGGATACGTCCTTGGACGGCCCCCAGTCAAGCCCTTTGTTGACCCAGGACGTCAGCCATTGTGGAGGACCCGAGTGAAAGGCAGACGGCGGCCTCTGCCTGCTGCCCCTGGGAGCGGTGATATAAAACCACTCCTGTTGCCACAAGCCGAGCTCCTCCTGAAAAGAACCCTCGGGCCATGGAGCATCGGCCCTCTTGCTTATAACCGCCCCACCGCACTCTGCCTGACGCCCCTCAATCATCTTCAGCTCCACGTTGAAGGTTTTGAGCCACAAACCGAAGTGAGGGGTAATGCGGAGGAAGGCTTCACAGACGACAATAAATGATGAGATGTGGAGGATGGACTCCGGAGCCAAGTCGTGGAATTCCAGCCCGTAATAAAACATGAGACCCCTCACGAAGGGATCCATCGGGAAGCCTAAACCCCGACGGAGGTGAGACACGAACACGACACTCTCGCCAGGCTCGGGAGTAGGAATGACTTGGCCTTGGGCAGGCAACCTATGCGAAATCTCGTAGGTTAAGTACCTGGCGCCTCTCAGCTTTAGCACGTCCTCTTCCGTGACGGAGGAGGGCATCCACCGGCCCTGTAGGTCGGAGTCGGACATTGTCGAAGAACCGAAGTGCCCGAATCTGGAGCCCTGGGTGTTGGAACTCGGGGCGAGGGGTGGATTCGATTGAGGATTGAAGAAAAGGAACGAGCCTTGGTCTCATTATAAAGAGGGAGAATACCAAGAGCCGTCCCCATGACCGTTTGGAACTCGCCTTCGATGGAGGGGGCGTGGCAACGGGCGCGGTTGGGTTACCCACGTCCGTATTGATGAGAATCCCGGAATAAGGGGAACACGATCTCTGCTTCGACAAGATGTGCCATGGAAACCACTTCGCTAAACACGCTGAGGTGGTATAATAAAAACGATTCGAGTAAAAGCTTGGTTGTGGTGTGACGTCACGCCACAGAATACGTCAGCAAATTGAACTTGTGTAAATATTATTCTCTCTACGGTGGTATGGGAATTTATTTTACAGAGCCGGACACTATCCTGGTGTTCACAATCTTCTATGAATTATTCGGAGGAGGTACCCGCCTTGCAATGCCGAAGACAATATGCGCGCCGGACTCGTCGTCATTGAAGCCTGGTTCAGGGGCTACTGAGGGAGTCCTAGACTAGGGGGTGTCCGGATAGCCGAACTATCATCATCGGCCGGACTCCAAGACTATGAAGATACAAGATTGAAGACTTCGTCCCGTGTCCGGATGGGATTTTCCTTGGCGTGGAAGGCAAGCTTGGCGATACGGATATGTAGATCTCCTACCATTGTAACCGACTCTGTGTAACCCTAGCCCTCTTCGGTGTCTATATAAACCGGAGGGTTTTAGTCCATAGGACAGAACAACAATCATACCATAGGCTAGCTTCTAG
Organism: Triticum timopheevii; assembly: GCA_963921465.1. NCBI lineage: Eukaryota > Viridiplantae > Streptophyta > Magnoliopsida > Poales > Poaceae > Triticum > Triticum timopheevii. Next base: position 314,222,152 of record OY997262.1, on the reverse strand, counting down.
GGTTTAGTCTCCTTGATCTTGTGGTAGATCCACTCTTGTACTACCCATATCATCAATATCAATCAAGCAGGAGTAGGGTTTTACCTCCATCGAGAGGGCCCGAACCTGGGTAAAAACATCGTGTCCCTTGTCTCCTGTTACCATCCGCCTAGACGCACAGTTCGGGACCCCCTACCCGAGATCCGCCGGTTTTGACACCGACAAGGATACCATCCCATCATATCACATCATAATCATTCTAATAGCATGTTGGCACGCAAGGTAAACCATTATAACTCATAGCTAATCAAGCATGGCACAAGTAACTATAATCTCGAAATGTCATTGCAAATATGTTTACTTCATAATAGCTGACTCAGGAATGATGAACTCATCATATTTACAAAAACAAGAGAGGTCGAGTTCATACCAGCTTTTCTCATCCCAATAAGTCCATCATATATCATCATTACTGCCTTTCACTTGCACGACCGAATGATGTGTATAATAATAAGAGTGTACGTGCATTGGACTAAGCTGGAATCTGCAAGCATTCAACTCAAGAGAGAAGACAAGTAATATGGGCTCTAAATTAAATAAACAATCATGCATATAAGAGCCACTAAGCATTTTCAATATGGTCTTCTCGACCCCCAAAAGAAAGAAAAGAAAAGAAAACTATTTACACGGGAAAGCTCCCAACAAGTAAAAGAAGAACGAGAAATATTTTTGGGTTTTCATTTTAATTCTACTACAAGCATGGAAATTAAACTAACTAATTTCTTTTGGTTTTTCTTCAACTTTATCAAACACATAAGAAGAAAAACTAGAAAAAGAAATTTAAACTAGCATGGATAATACAATGAAAGAGTATGAGCACCGACGACTAGTGTGTGAACATGAATATAAAGTCGGTGAGAAGTACGTACTCCCCCAAGCTTAGGCTTTTGGCCTAAGTTGGTTTAATACCAATGACCACCTGGCTGATATCCATAAGTGAAATTGGGGTAGTACTAAGATGCAGAGGCGACCGCCTCCTGACCAGCAGCGTGTTGGCGAGCTGCCTCCATTCCCCTCTCATATTCAGTTGCTTCTTCCCTGGTGACAACATATCTTCCTTTTGCCTGATAATCAAAAAGCTAGGGAGTAGGAAGAGTAACATGGACGACGTTGCGTCTGTCATAGATTAGTCGATAATGGAGGAATTGTTCATTCCTCTCAAGAAAATGATGATCAAACATAGCTTCTTCCAAATAAACAGGAGGTACAATCATGTCCCCCTCTCGTGGAGCTATGTTAAGAAAATTAGCAACATGGGTTGCATAAATTCCTCCAAAGAAATCTCCCCTTCTACTATTATTCTGCAACCTACGTGCAACTATTGCCCCCAAGTTATAACCTTTATAACCTGACATAGCACTCTTGAGGACACAAAGATCAGGAGCACACATGTGACATATTTCGTACTTACCGTTAATGCATCTACCAATAAAGAGCGCAAAATAATGTATAGCAGGAAAATGAATGCTCCCTATGGTAGCTTGTGCTATGTCCCTAGATTCTCCCACAGTAATACTAGCAAGAAAATCTCTAAATTCAGATTTGTGAGGATCATTAATATTACCCCACTGCGGGAGTTTGCAAGCAGTTGTGAAATCCTCTAAATCCATGGTATAAGATGTATCATAAATATTCAACATGACACTAGGAGAATTACGCGCAGAGATATATTCGAACCTCCGCACAAAGGAATCAGTCAATTGATAATATTGAGGACACTTATCTTGTAAGAAGTCCTCCAGCTCGGCATTACGCACATACGCGTCAAATTCCTCCTTGAAGTCTGCTTTGACCATAAAATCATCGGATGGCCACTCACAGGCCCGTACATTTGCGTCCCTTGGCAAATTAACATCTTGTTCATGTATAGCAATCATTGGCCCTTTCTTTGCCGAGGAACCTCCTTGGTACATTCTTCTAAGCATATTTCTTTTTCTGTAAATTTCTGAAATTTTAGTAACTTCAAAATAAAAGTGGATAAAACTAAACAAGATTGATAGCAACTACGCCTATATCATGCATTGGAATTGCTTGAGACCTCAAAAATTTAACATGCAAGCTCAAGAACATGGTCACCTATGCAGCAAAAATTTGCAATGAATAAAGCACTAGAACAAAAACTAATTGGACCAATGGAGGAGTCACATACCAAGCAAAAATCTCCCAAAGCAGTTTTGTGAATGAAGCTTTGAGCTAAGAGATCGAAAATCGCAGCAAAACAAGCTAGAACTCATGCTTGAGCTGGATGGGGATTTTATTGGGTAGAAGATGAAGTGTGTGGGTGCTGGCATAAGTGGAGGGGAGCCACCAGGGGCCCATGAGACAGGGGGCGCGCCCTATAGGGGGGGCACCCTCCTCTCTCATGGCCTGGTGCTTTCCCCTCCTGCAGTGTTTTCAGTGCCTAAAATCCTCAAATATTCCAGAAAAAATCATACTAAATTTACAGGGCATTTGGAGCACTTTTATTTTTGGACTATTTTTTAATGCACGGATAATTCAGAAAACAGACGGATAATACTATTTTTGCTTTATTTATTCTAAATAACAGAAAGTAAAAGGAGGGTACAGAAGGTTGTTCCTTCTAGTTTCATCCATCTCGTGATCATCAAAATGAATCCACTAACAAGGTTGAGCAAGTCTTGTTAACAAACTCATTCCGAATAACACGGAACCGGAGAAATTTCGAATAACACTAACTTACCTCAATGGGGACATGAAAATCCCCAACAATAAGAATATCATACTTTTTCTTGATAGTAGGGAGAGGAAATTCAAAACCTCCAAAAATGATAGTTGGAACTTTTTCAATAGAATTGATACTATGAACTTGAGATTGTTTCCTCGGAAAGTGTATTGTATGCTCATTACCATTAACATGAAAAGTGACATTGCCTTTGTTGCAATCAATAACAACCCCTGCAGTATTAAGAAATGGTCTACCAAGGATAATAGACATACTATCGTCCTCGGGAATATCAAGAATAACAAAGTCCGTTAAGATAGTGACATTTGCAACCACAACAGGCACATCCTCACAAATACCAACAGGTATAGCAGTTGATTTATCGGCCATTTGCAAAGATATTTCAGTAGGTGTCAACTTATTCAATTCAAGTCTATGATATAAAGAGAGAGGCATAACACTAACACCGGCTCCAAGATCACATAAAGCAGTTCTAACATAATTTATTTTAATAGAGCATGGTATAGTTGGTACACCCGGATCTCCAAGTTTCTTTGGTATTCCACCGTTAAAAGTGTAATTAGCAAGCATGGTGGATATTTCAGCTTCCGGAATCTTTCTTTTGTTTGTGATGATATCCTTCATATACTTAGCATAAGGATTTACTTTAAGCATATCAGTTAAGTGCATATGCAAGAAAATAGGTCTAATCATTTTAGCAAAGCGCTCAAAATCCTCATCATCCTTTGACTTGGATGGTTTAGGAGGAAAGGGCATGGGTTTCTGAACCCATGGTTCTCTTTCTTTACCGTGCTTCCTAGCAACAAAATCTCTCTTATCATAATGTTGATTCTTTGATTATGGGTTATCAAGATCAACAGCAGGTTCAATCTCTACATCATTGTCTTTGCTAGGTTGAGCATCAACATGAACATTATCATTAACATTATCACTAGGTTCATGTTCATCACCTGATTTTGTTTCAGCATTAGAAATAGAAATATCATTGGGATTCTCAAGTGTGTCTACACTAGGTTCACTAGAAGCATGCAAAGTCCTATCATTTTTCTTCTTCTTGTTTTTAGAAGAACTAGGTGCCTCTAAATTATTTCTCTGAGAATCTTGCTCGATTCTAGGGTGGCCTTCAGGATACAAAGGTTCCTGAGTCATTCTACCAGTTCTAGTAGCCACTCTAACGACAAAGTCATTTTTATTATTTAGTTCATCAAGCAAATCATTTTGAGCTTTAAGTACTTGCTCAGCTTGAGTAGCAACCATAGAAGCATATTTGCTAACACGGTGAAGTTCATCTTTAACTCTAGCCAGATTATCACCTACGCGTCCTATCTCGAAAGCATTATTCTTTAACTCTCTACCAACATAAGCATTAAAACTTTCTTGTCTAGACATAAAGTCGTCAAATTCATCTAAACATGGGCTATGAAATTTAGTAGAGGGTATTTCAACTTTATCATATCTATAGAGAGAATTTACCTTTACTACCTGTGTCGGGTTATCAAGACAATGTGGTTTTTCAGGCAGTATATTAAGACCATGTATTTCTTCAATAGGTGGTAAATTCTTAACATCTTCAGCTTTAATACCTTTTTCTTTGATTGATTTCTTTGCCTCTTGCATATCTTCAGGACTGAGAAATAAAACACCTCCTTCTTCGGAGTGGGTTTAGGAATAGGCTCAGGAGTTGGCTCAATTGCTTCAGGAATTACTTCAGGAACTGGCTCGGGAAGAGTCCAATTATTTTCATTAGTCAACATATTATTCAATAATATTTCAGCTTCGTCAACTGTTCTTTCCCTGAAAACACAACCAGCACAACTATCCAAGTAGTCCTTGGAAGCATCGGTTAGTCCATTATAAAAGATATCAAGTTTTTCATTTTTCTTAAGAGGATGATCAGGCAAAGCATTAAGTAACCGGAGAAGCCTCCCCCAAGCTTGTGGGAGACTCTCTTCTTTGATTTGCACAAAATTATATATTTCCCGCAAGGCAGTTTGTTTCTTATGAGCAGGGAAATATTTAGCAGAGAAGTAATAAATCATATCCTGGGGACTACGCACACAACCAGGAGCAAGAGAATTATACCAAGTCTTAGCATCACCCTTCAATGACAACGGAAATATCTTAAGGATGTATAAATAGCGAGACTTCTCATCATGAGTGAACAGGGTGGCTATATCATTCAACTTGGTAAGATGTGCCACAACAGTTTCAGATTCAAGGCCATAAAAAGGATCAGATTCAACTAAAGTAATAATATCAGGATCAACAGAGAATTCATAATCCTTATCAGTAACACAGATAGGTGAAGTAGAAAAAGTAGGATCGGGTTTCATTCTAGCATTAAGAGACTGCTGCTTCCATTTAGCTAATAATTTATTAAGATCATTTATATCATTGCAAGAAAGGATTTCCATAGCAGCTGCTTCATTCATAACATAACCGTTAGGAACAACAGGTAATACATAATCATTTGGGGAACCTTCATCATCACTATCATCAATAATAGGTTCTTCAATATTTTCATTCCCCCTAACTCTAGCAAGTTGTTCATCTAGAAATTCACCTAATGGCAAAGTAGTATCACGCACAGAAGTAGTTTCATCATGCATAGCAGAAGTGGCATCATCAATAACATGCGACATATCAGAATTCATAGCAGTAGTAGGTTTAGGTGTCGCAAGCCTACTAATAACGGAAGGAGAATCTAGTGCAGAGCTAGATGGCAGTTCCTTACCTCCCCTCGTAGTTGAGGGCAAAATCTTGGTTTTAGCGTCTTTCAAGTTCTTCATAGTGATCAACAGATATAAATCCCAAGTGACTTAGAGAATAGAGCTATGATACCCGGCAACGGTGCCAGAAATTAGTCTTGATAACCCACAAATATAGGGGATCGCAACAGCTTTCGAGGGTAAAGTATTCAACCCAAATTTATTGATTTGACACAAGGGGAGCCAAAGAATATTCTTGAGTATTAGCAGTTGAGTTGTCAATTCAACTACACCTGGATAACTTAGTATCTGCAGCAAAGTGTTTAGTAGCAAAAGTGGTATGATAATAAAGGTAACAGTAGCAAAAGTAAAGATAAATGTTTTTGGGTTTTTGTAGTAGTTGTAACAATAGCAACGGAAAATTAAATAAGTGAAGAACAATATATGAAAAGCTCGTAGGCAATGTATCAGTGATGGATAATTATGCCGGATGCGATTCCTCATGAAATAGTTATAGCATAGGGTGATATAGAACTAGCTCCAATTCATCAATGTAATGTAGGCATGTATTCCGTAAATAGTCATACGTGCTTATGGAAAAGAACTTGCATGACATCTTTTGTCCTACCCTCCTGTGGAAGCGGGGTCCTAGCGGAAACTAAGGGATATTAAGGCCTCCTTTTAATAGAGAATCGGACAAAGCATTAGCACATAGTGAATACATGAACTCCTCAAACTACGGTTGAGGGAGTCCTGGACTAGGGGGTGTCCGGATAGCCGGACTATCAATATCCGCCGGACTCCCAGACTACGAAGATACAAGATTGAAGACTCCGGCTCGTGTCCGGATGGTACTTTCCTTGGCGTGGAAGGCAAGCTTGGCAATATGGATATGTAGATCTCCTACCATTGTAACCGACTCTGTGTAACCCTAGCCTCCTCTGGTTTCTATATAAACCGGAGGGCTTTAGTCCGTAGGACAACATACATCTCAACAATCATACCATAGGCTAGCTTCTAGGGTTTAGCCTCCTTGATCTCATGGTAGATCTACTCTTGTACTACCCATATCATCAATATTAATCAAGCAGGACGTAGGGTTTTACCTCCATCGAGAGGGCCCGAACCTGGGTAAAAACATTGTGTCCCTCGTCTCTTGTTACCATCCGCCTAGACGCACAGTTCGGGACCCCCTACCCGAGATCCGCCGGTTTTGACACCGACATTGGTGCTTTCATTGAGAGTTCCTCTGTGTCGTCACCGATAGGCTTGATGGCATCTTCAACCAACAACGCTGTCCAGGGTGAGACTTTTCTCCCCGGACAGATCTTCGTATTCGGCGGCTTTGCACTGCGGGCCAATTCTCTTGGCCATATGGAGCAGATCGAAAGCTACGCCCCTGGCCGTCAGGTCAGATTTGGAAGCTTAAACTTCACGGCCGATGTCCGCGGAGACTTGATCTTCGACGGACCCGAGCCACAGCCGAGCACGCCGCACTGTGATGATGGGAATGATCTAGCTCTGCCGCCAAACAGTGCCTTGGTGGCCGCACACGGATCAGCTTCGGCCATTAGCCCGGAGCTGATCGCCCAGATCGAGGGCCGGTGGATAGACGCCGCCCTGGGGGCTTCAACATCCACGGCGATGGAGCCGAACACCTATCTTGTCCCTGGGGAAACTCGTGATTCCGTAGCGCCGGACTCCTTGCCGGACTCCGAACCTCCCGCGCCCCTACCAATCAATCAGGATTGGGCGCCGGTTATGGAATTCACCGCCGCGGACATATTCCAACACTCGCCTTTTAGCGATATCCTGAATTCATTAAAGCATCTCTCGTTATCGGGAGAGTCCTGGCCGGACTATGGCCAGGATGGTTGGAGTACGGACGACGAAGAAGTTCAGAGCCCACCCACCACCCACTTTGTAGCCACTGTCGAGGATTTAACTTACATGCTAGACTTCGACTCCGACGACATCGACGCTATGGACGACGATGCCGAAGACGAACAGGAACCAGCGCCTACAGGGCACTGGAAGGCCACCTCGTCATATGACGTATACATGGTGGATACCCCAAAAGAAGGGGATGGCGAAGAAGCAGCGGAGGCAGACTCTAAAGAAGCAGCCCAAACGCCGGCGTCAGCGGCGCCGCTCTAAATCCCGCCACAGCAAGAATGGAGATTCCGGCACAGGAGACAATAATACTCCAAAAAGTGCCGAAGACAATCCCCTCCAGCAAGACTCAGCGCAGGAGGATGCAGAAGCAAGCCCCCACGAGAGGGCGGCAGACGAAGGGGTTGAGGATGATAACTATATGCCTCCCTCCGAAGACGGAGCAAGGCTCAACTATGACAAATTCGTCCTACCAGAGGATCCCGTCGAAGAAGAGCGCTTCAAGCGCAGGCTTATCACCACAGCAAACAGCCTAAAGAAAAAGCAGCAGCGGCTTCTAGCTGATCAGGACCTGCTGGCCGATCGATGGAACGAGGTCCTCGCGGCCGAAGAGTATACACTCGAATGTCCCTCCAAAAGTTACCCAAGACGCAAGCTGCTCCCCCGGTTAGAGGAGGAAGCATACATACCTCCATCACCAGCGCATGATATGGCTGACCGACCACCCCGTGGTCGTGACAGAGAGGCGTCCAGGCCCCCAGCCAAGACCAAACCCCGGCATCGCTCCAAAAATACGAAGCCAAGAGGGAACGCGCCGGACTTGCGAGACATATTGGAGGACAAAGCAAGACAATCCAGATCCATCTATGGATCACGTGGGCGCCCTACGATCCACGACGAATACCGTCGTGCCGGATACAATAATCCCGACCGAGCCGAACACAGCAGACAGCGCTCTCTCGAGCTGCGTCGCGATATCGCTCAATACAGGGGCGCCGCACACCCGTTATGCTTCACTGACGAAGTAATGGATTATCAGATCCCCGAAGGGTTTAAACCCGTAAACATCGAATCTTACGATGGCACAACAGACCCCGCGGTGTGGATCGAAGACTATCTTCTCCACATCCATATGGCCCGCGGCGACGATCTTCACGCCATCAAATACCTCCCACTCAAGCTTAAAGGACCAGCTCGGCATTGGCTTAACAGCCTGCCCGCAGAGTCAATTGGGTGTTGGGAAGACCTGGAGGCCGCATTCCTTGACAACTTCCAAGGTACATATGTGCGGCCACCAGACGCCGATGACCTAAGCCACATAATTCAGCAGCCAGATGAATCGGCCAGACAATTCTGGACACGGTTCTTGACGAAGAAAAATCAAATCGTCGATTGTTCGGATGCAGAGGCCCTTGCAGCCTTCAAGCATAACATCCGGGACGAATGGCTAGCCCGGCACCTGGGGCAGGAAAAGCCGAAGTCAATGGCATCCCTCACATCGTTAATGACCCGCTTTTGCACGGGAGAGGACAGCTGGCTAGCCCGCAGCAACAATCTCCGTAAAAATTCTGGCAGTCCGGATACTAAGGACAACAACGGCAGGTCACGTCGAATCAAAAACAAGCGCCGCATTAACGGCGACGATAAGGAGGATACGGCAGTCAATGCCGGATTCCGAGGCTCTAAACCCGGTCAGTGAAAGAAGCCATTTAAAAGAACCACTCTGGGTCCGTCCAACCTGGACCGAATACTCGACCGCTTATGCCAGATACATGGCACCTCTGAAAAGCCAGCTAACCACACCAACAGAGATTGTTGGGTGTTCAAGCAGGCTGGCAAGTTAATTGCCGAAAACAATGACAAGGGGCTAAATAGCGACGACGAGGAGGAGACCCGGCCCCCGAACAATAGAGGACAGAAGGGTTTTCCCCCACAAGTGAGGACGGTGAACATGATATACGCGACCCATATACCCAAGAGGGAGAGGAAACGCGCACTACGGGACGTCTATGCGATGAAGCCAGTCGCCCCAAAATTCAACCCATGGTCCTCTTGCCCGATCATTTTCGATCGAAGAGGCCACCCGACCAGCATACGCCATGGCGGATTTGCCGCATTGGTTCTAGACCCAATCGTCGATGGGTTCCACCTCACGAGAGTCCTGATGGACGGCGGTAGCAGCCTGAACCTGCTTTATCAGGACACAGTGCACAAAATGGGCATAGACCCATCAAGGATTAAACCTACAAAGACAACCTTTAAAGGTGTCATCCCAGGAGTGGAAGCCAACTGTACAGGCTCAGTCACACTGGAAGTGGTCTTCGGATCCCCGGATAATTTCCGAAGTGAAGAGTTAATCTTCGACATAGTCCCGTTTTGCAGCGGCTATCACGCTCTGCTCGGACGAACTGCGTTTGCAAAATTCAACGCGGTGCCGTATTATGAATACCTAAAGCTCAAGATGCCCGGCCCTCGTGGAGTCATCACGGTCAATGGGAATACGGAACGCTCCCTCCGAACGGAGGAACATACAGCGGCTCTCGCGGCAGAAGTACAAAGCAGCCTTCTCAGGCAATTCTCGAATCCGGCAGTTAAAAAGCCGGATACAGCAAAGCACGCCCGGAGCAACACCAACCAACACCACCTAGCGCGATCAGAGCACGCGTAGCAATGCGGCCCCAACCCTCACCCGCGCATAATCGCAAGAATAACACTCCGCGTACGTCATTACGCTTTGGAGATACCATGGGTGCAGGGAAAGGGGCATGATCACAATGGACCAAAAGTGCGGCTCGACCACACCAGGGGCTCACGAGTGCGCCTCCCTTCCTTTTTATTTTTATTTTTTCTTCTTCTTTTATGTACACAGGAATCTGTTAACCAGAAGCCCTGTCCGGTGGCGAACCTGACGAACTCATGATACAACAGTCAGGGACTAAAGACGGCCGCGACGAACATTCAGGTGGTCTCAATTACGAGCATCAAATTCGATTATATACACCAAGTCTGCAGCTCATCCCTGGAGGGGGACATGTTTATTTAGTCCAAATCCCTTTCTTACCGCACTATTTGTATCAGTCCGATCTACTATCAGACTTTCTTTTATAAATAATGCAGCACCTTTTTTGCAATTGCGTTATCTTTTATATATGTTCATTATATGACATCTTGCACCCGTATATTTTGGCACGGCCGAATACGCCAGGGGCTTCTGTTCCCCACATTATGGTGTGATTAAGTCCGAACACTTTCACAAGTGCGGCACCCCGAACTTATAGCATTATATGAATCGGCTCCGAATCATGTCTTGGGTCAATAGTTGGGTTTGCCCGGCTCCCATGTTTTGGTGCCTTACGTTCCGTTCCGTCGGCTAAGGTAGCACTGGGAGAACCACTGCGATTGCGCCCCAGTTGAGCCGGGTTAACGCCTCAATGGAGAAAGCTAAAACTGACTGGCATGATAAGGCGAGAGACTGGTCGCTGTTCGAGAGGTTTTTTTAGGTCCCTAAAGAGTCACGCCGCTTCGAGCGAAGTTCCGGACGATGTCCGAAGAAGGTGTGGATAGCGCCCCGGATTCGGTCTTCCGAATACCAGGGGTTTTGCCGAAATTTAAAATTATAGAATTCTATGGCTAAGTGAGAGTGTTCAAGCATTATAAGTCCGGTTGCCTCGTTCGTTGTGTTGAGCGCCTCCCTCGATGGACCCAACGATGGGAACAAGAGTGCTCATGTTTATCCCGAACACCCCAGCACTCGCGGCTTGGGGGCTGAAGCCAACGACTTGCCATCTCTCAGATTTTATAAACGGCCGCACAGAAGGTAATATTTTAAATTAAACAAGTGTTGTACATGGCGCATATGAACGAAGTTTTCAGCGCACAGGATAAATATACAGCGAGTTCACTCAAAAATTACATCTCGGGAGCACTCATCTGCAATATCGCAGGCTTCCTTCAGGACAATCTTATAGTACTTCTCCGGCGTGCGATACTCCTTGCCCGGCGGTGGTGGGTCCGTGAGAAGCTTCTCCGCATCCAATTTGCCCCATTGCACCTTTATGCGGGCAAGGGCACGACGAGCACCTTCAATGCAGGCGGAGCGCTTGACTACATCCAGCCTGGGGCATGCATCCACCAGCCGCCGCACTAGGCCAAAGTAGCTGCCAGGCATGACCTGTCCAGGCCATAGCCGGACTATGAGGCCCTTCATGGCCTCCTCAGCTACCTTGTGGAGTTCGACCAGCTGCTTCAGCTGGTCGCTTGGGGGCACCGGATGGCCGGCCTCAGCGTACTGAGACCAGAAGACCTTCTCCGTCGAGCTCCCCTCCTCGCCACGATAGAATGCGGCGGAATCAGACGCACTACACGGCAGATCTGCAAACGCCCCTGGAGAGCTCCGAATTCGGGTAAGTGTCAGGTAGTTCACATTAACATGCCTGCTTTGCATGCAAAATGCCTTACCCGCCGCTATCTTCTTTATGTCCTCAACTTCCTGAAGGGCCTTACGAGCCTCGGCCTTGGCGGACTTGGCACTTTCGAGAGCCGAGGAAAGCTCGGACTCTCGAGTCTTGGAGTCACGCTCCAAACTCTCACGCTTTTCCATGAGAGCCTGGAGCTCTTGTCGGACTTCCGCCACCAGTGCCTCTTGCTTTTCTCGCTCAGCCCGCTCCGTGGCCGCATTGCGTTCGGCCGCGGACACGGCATCCTTCAGGGCTGCCACCTCGTTAGTGGCCCCTGCAATACACATATTATCCTTGTTAATTTTGTTTGCAACCAAAACCCTTTTCTGTAAGGTACTCAAAGAGGTGTTACACACCTTCTTTCTCCTCGAGCTGCTTCTTTGCATGGCCGAGCTCTTGCTCGGACCGCTCGAGGTCCTTCTTCAGCACATCGACCTCCGCCGTCAAAGTGGCAGAGGTCAGCAGCGCAGCCTGCAAACCCATATTGACATATTTTTAGCAACCCCGCGTACATCTTGTTAGATCCTTAGTCCGGCTTTTTTTGCCGAACACCGAACTAAGCATCAGGGGCTACTGTCTATGCGGTATTACATTATATAAATTTAACTTCTTACCTCAAAGCCTATTAGAAGGCTGCTGCAGGCTTCGGTCAGCCCGCTCTTAGCAAGGTGAACCTTCTCAATCACCGCACTCATGATAGTGCGGTGTTCTTCCTCGATGGAAGCGCCTCCAACAGGTTATCCGGCGCCTCCGGTTGGACGGAGGCCGCCGGCGTCACGGTCCTGCCCTTCTTTCGAAGGGGCCGCTTGCCGGACTCTGGAACCACTGCGGGTCCCGATGTAGAGTCCGGCTCAAAGTCCGGGAGGTCGCCTGACGGCGCCTCCGGAGCCTCCTCCTGATGGGTCCCTCTTTGGGATCCCACCTCGGCATCCTGTCGGCGCGTGGGGTAGACGCAGTCGGGATGGAATTCACATCCGACGAGGCCAGTGACCCGCTCGATGAGTCGGGGAGATCATCCTTGGCCGGACTACGGATAGAATGCGGCATTAAAAGGATACTACACGACATAAAAGAAATTACACATCAAGGATCCGGATACTTACGATCTCGCCGGACGCTTGGCCCTTGGAGGCCACTCATCCTCGCCAACGCTGATGTTGGCAAAACTGTCCGGGGGGATAGTTCTCCCCCTCTTGGACCCTTCGGCCTCCCCGATTGGGGAAGCCTTCCTCTTCTTCTCTCCCTCCTCCGGGAGAGAATACTCCTCCTCCTCGTCTTTGGGGGAGGAGTCCTCATCATCGTCAGACGCCTGATTGCGGGAACTCTTTCGAGTCCCCGCGGCCACCTTCTTGGCCTTCTTCTCCGGCACCACGTGTGGTGCCGGGACCAGCAGCCCTGCTAAGCGGGCGTCCACTGGGTCTTCTGGCATGGGAGCCGGGCTAATGAGCAGCTTGGCCTTCTCCATCCATTCCTGTCAAAGGAAGAGGCAGATTAAAACCTCACTAGAGTCAATCTAATTACCACAAGTGTCCCGTAATGGGGTCGAATCACTTACCTCGTCAGTCGGGGACTGCGAGCTGAATCCGCGGTCTTCGGTCGCGGATGCGGGGGCCTCGGCGCCCTTGAACAGCACCCTCCAGGCGCCTTCGTAAGTTGTATCGAAGAGCCCGTTTATCGCCTGGTGCCGTTCCGGATTGAACTCCCACAAATTGAATGCCCGTTCTTGGCATGGGAGCATCCGCCGGACGAGCATGACTTGGACCACGTCGACAAGCCTGAGCTTATTTCTCACCATCTTCTTGATGCAGGCTCGGAGTCCCGTCACCTCCACCGGATTGCCCCACTGCAAGCCCTTCTCTTTCCAGGAGGTGAGCTGCGTGGGGATTCCAGATCTAAACTCGGGGGCCGCCGCCCATGTGGGCTTGCGCGGCACGGTGATATAGAACCACCCCGATTGCCACCCTTTGACGGAATCCACGAAGGTCCCTTCGAGCCAAGGGACGTTGGGCAATTTGCCCAACATGGCGCCGCCGCATTCCGCTTGCGTGCCCTTCACAACCTTCGGCTTGATGTTGAAGGTCTTGAGCCACAGGCCGAAGTGGGGCTGGATGCAGAGGAAGGCCTCGCACACGATGATAAACGCCGAGATGTTGAGGATGAAGTTCGGCGCCAGATCGTGGAAATCCAGGCCATAATAAAACATGAGCCCCCGGACAAATGGATGGAGCGGAAAGCCCAGTCCGCGGAGGAAGTGGGGGAGGAAGACGACCCTCTCATGAGGCCCTGGGGTAGGAACGAGCTGCCCTTCGTCGGGCAGCCGATGCGCGATATCGCCTGAAAGGTATCCGGCGCTGCGCAGCTTGGTGATGTCCTCCTCCTTAGCGGTGGAGGCTAACCATTTACCTCCCGCTCCGGACATATTCGAAGAAGGTCGAGGCGAGATGCGCGGACTCGGGCGTTGGAGCTTGAGTTCGCAGGGATGGATAAGCAAAGGAGGAAGAAGGCATAGGTGAGAAGGTGAATCCTTATCCCTTATATGTAGGCGGACGAAACTGTGCGTCCCCCACTAGCCTGGTAAAACTCGCTTACCTCCCAAGCGCCACCATCAATGGCGCGGTTGGGTTACCCACGCATGTATTGATGAGAATCCCGAAATAAGGGGAACACGATCTCTGCTTCGACAAGACGTGCCAAGGAAACCGCTTCGCTAAACGTGCTGAGGTGGTATAGTAAAAAACGATTCAAACAAAGGCTTGGTTGCGGTGTGATGGCACGCCGCATAATACGTCAGCAGATTGAGTTAAGTGTGTATTTTATTCTCTATACGGTGGAATGTGGAATTTATTTTGCAGAGCCGGACACTATCCTGGTGTTCATGATCTCCTCTGGATTATTCAAGGGAGGAACCCGCCTTGCAATGCCGAACATTGTGCACGCCGGACTTATCGTCATTGAAGACTGGTTCAGGGGCTACTGAGGGAGTCCTGGACTAGGGGGTGTCCGGATAGCTGGACTATCAATATCCGCCGGACTCCCAGACTACGAAGATACAAGATTGAAGACTCCGGCTCGTGTCCGGATGGTACTTTCCTTGGCGTGGAAGGCAAGCTTGGCAATACTGATATGTAGATCTCCTACCATTGTAACCGACTCTGTGTAACCCTAGCCTCCTCCGGTGTCTATATAAACCGGAGGGCTTTAGTCCGTAGGACAACATACATCTCAACAATCATACCATAGGCTAGCTTCTAGGGTTTAGCCTCCTTGATCTCGTGGTAGATCTACTCTTGTACTACCCATATCATCAATATTAATCAAGCAGGACGTAGGGTTTTACCTCCATCGAGAGGGCCCGAACCTGGGTAAAAACATTGTGTCCCTCATCTCTTGTTACCATCTGCCTAGACGCACAGTTCGGGACCCCCTACCCGAGATCCGCCGGTTTGGACACCGACAACGGTCATCACCTAGAAGTATCCTGATTATTGTCACTTCGGGGTTGTCGGATCATAACACATAATAGGTGACTATAGAATTGCAAGATAGGATCAAGAACACACATATATTCATGAAAACATAATAGGTTCAGATCTGAAATCATGGCACTCGGGCCCTAGTGACAAGCATTAAGCATAGCAAAGTCATAGCAACATCAATCTCAGAACATAGTGGATACTAGGGATCAAACCCTAAGAAAACTAACTTGATTACATGGTAAATGTCATCCAACCCATCACCGTCCAGCAAGCCTATGATGGAATTACTCACGCACGGTGGTGAGCATCATGAAATTGGTGATGGAGGATGGTTGATGATGACGACGGTGACGAATCCCCCTCTCCGGAGCCCCGAACGGACTCCAGATCAGCCCTCCCGAGAGAGATTAGGGCTTGGCGGCGGCTCCGTGTCGTAAAATGCGATGAAATTTTCTCTTTGATTTTTTTCTCCCCGAACGTGAATATATAGAGTTGGAGTTGAGGTCGATGGAGGTCCAGGGGGGCCACGAGATAGGAGGCCGTGCCCTAGGGGGGCGCCCCCCTGTCTCATGGATAGGCTCTGGCCCCCTGGCATTAATTCTTTCGCCAAAAACTCTTATTAATTCCAAAAAGAGCCTCCGTGGATTTCCCGGATGAGGGAGTCCTGGACTAGGGGGTGTCCGGATAGCCGGACTATCAATATCCGCCGGACTCCCAGACTACGAAGATACAAGATTGAAGACTCCGGCTCGTGTCCGGATGGTACTTTCCTTGGCGTGGAAGGCAAGCTTGGCAATACGGATATGTAGATCTCCTACCATTGTAACCGACTCTGTGTAACCCTAGCCTCCTCCGGTGTCTATATAAACCGGAGGGCTTTAGTCCGTAGGACAACATACATCTCAACAATCATACCATAGGCTAGCTTCTAGGGTTTAGCCTCCTTGATCTCGTGGTAGATCTACTCTTGTACTACCCATATCATCAATATTAATCAAGCAGGACGTAGGGTTTTACCTCCATCGAGAGGGCCCGAACCTGGGTAAAAACATTGTGTCCCTCGTCTCCTGTTACCATCCGCCTGGACGCACAGTTCGGGACCCCCCACCCGAGATCCGCCGGTTTTGACACCGACATTGGTGCTTTCATTGGGAGTTCCTCTGTGTCGTCACCGATAGGCTTGATGGCATCTTCAACCAACAACGCTGTCCAGGGTGAGACTTTTCTCCCCGGACAGATCTTCGTATTCGGTGGCTTCGCCCTGCGGGCCAATTCACTTGGCCATCTAGAGTAGATCGAAAGCTATGCCCCTGG
Organism: Triticum timopheevii; assembly: GCA_963921465.1. NCBI lineage: Eukaryota > Viridiplantae > Streptophyta > Magnoliopsida > Poales > Poaceae > Triticum > Triticum timopheevii. The sequence continues at coordinate 314,205,561 of OY997262.1, read as the reverse complement.
CCGTCAGGTCAGATTTGGAAGCTTAAACTTCACGGCCGATGTCCGCGGAGACTTGATCTTCGATGGACCCGAGCCACAGCCAAGCGCGCCGCACTGTGACGATGGGCATGATCTAGCTCTGCCACCGAACAGTGCCTTGGTGGCCGCACACGGATCAGCTTCAGCCATTAGCCCGGAGCCGATCGCCCAGATCGAGGGCCGGTGGATAGACGCCGCCCTGGGGGCTTCAACATCCACGGCGATGGAGCCGAACACCTATCTTGTCCCTGGGGAAACTCGTGATTCCGAGGCGCCGGACTCCTCGCCGGACTCCGAACCTCCCGCGCCCCTACCAATCGATCAGGATTGGGCGCCGGTTATGGAATTCACCGCCGCGGACATATTCCAACACTCGCCTTTTGGCGATATCCTGAATTCATTAAGGCATCTCTCGTTATCGGGAGAGTCCTGGCCGGACTATGGCCAGGATGGTTGGAGTACGGACGACGAAGAAATTGAAAGCCCACCCACCACCCACTTCGTAGCCACTGTCGAGGATTTAACCGACATGCTAGACTTCGACTCCGACGACATCGACGCTATGGACGACGATGCCGGAGACGAACAGGAACCAGCGCCTACAGGGCACTGGAAGGCCACCTCGTCATATGACGTATACATGGTGGATACCCCAAAAGAAGGGGATGGCGAAGAAGCAGCGGAGGCAGACTCTTTAAAGAAGCAGCCCAAACGCCGGCGTCAGCGGCGCCGCTCTAAATCCCGCCACAGCAAGAATGGAGATTCCGGCACAGGAGACAATAATACTCCAGAAAGTGCCGAAGACAATCCCCTCCAGCAAGACTCAGCGCAGGAGGATGCAGAAGCAAGCCCCCACGAGAGGGCGGCAGACGAAGGGGTTGAGGATGATAACTATATGCCTCCCTCCGAAGACGAAGCAAGCCTCAACGATGATGAATTCGTCGTACTAGAGGATCCCGTCGAACAAGAGCGCTTCAAGCGCAGGCTTATCGCCACAGCAAACAGCCTAAAGAAAATGCAGCAGCAGCTTCAAGCTGACCAGGACCTGCTGGCCGATCGATGGACCGAGGTCCTCGCGGCCGAAGAGTATAAACTCGAACGTCCCTCCAAAAGTTACCCAAGACGCAAGCTGCTCCCCCGATTAGAGGAGGAAGCATACATACCTTCATCACCAGCGCACGATATGGCTGACCGACCACCCCGTGGTCGTGACAGAGAGGCGTCCAGGCCCCCAGCCAAGGACATACCCCGGCATCGCTCCAAAAGTACGAAGCCAAGAGGGAACGCGCCTGACTTGCGAGACATATTGGAGGACAAAGCAAGACAATCCAGATCCATCTATGGATCACGTGGGCGCCCTACGACCCACGACGAATACCGTCGTGCCGGATACAATAATCCCGGCTGAACCGAACACAGCAGACAGCGCTCTCTCGAGCTGCGTCGCGATATCGCTCAATACAGGGGCGCCACACACCCATTATGCTTCACTGACGAAGTAATGGATCATCAGATCCCCGAAGGGTTTAAACCCGTAAACATCGAATCTTACGACGGCACAACAGACCCCGCAGTGTGGATCGAAGACTATCTTCTCCACATCCATATGGCCTGCGGCGACGATCTTCACGCCATCAAATACCTCCCACTCAAGCTTAAAGGACCAGCTCGGCATTGGCTTAACAGCCTGCCCGCAGAGTCAATTGGGTGTTGGGAAGACCTGGAGGCCGCATTCCTTGACAACTTCCAAGGTACATATGTGCGGCCACCAGACGCCGATGACCTAAGCCACATCATTCAGCAGCTAGATGAATCGGCCAGAAAATTCTGGACACGGTTCTTGACGAAGAAAAATCAAATCGTCGATTGTCCAGATGCAGAGGCCCTTGCAGCCTTCAAACATAACATCCGGGACGAATGGCTAGCCCGGCACCTGGGGCAGGAAAAGCCGAAGTCAATGGCAGCCCTCACATCGTTAATGACCTGCTTTTGCGCGGGAGAGGACAGCTGCCTAGCCCGCAGCAACAATCTCCGTAAAAATTCTGGCAGTCCGGATACTAAGGACAACAACGGCAGGTCACGTCGAATCAAAAACAAGCGCCGCATTAACGGCGACGATAAGGAGGATACGGCAGTCAATGTCGGATTCCGAGGCTCTAAACCCGATCAGCGGAAGAAGCCATTTAAAAGAACCACTCCGGGCCCGTCCAACCTGGACCGAATACTCGATCGCTTATGCCAGATACATGGCACCTCTGAAAAGCCAGCTAACCACACCAACAGAGATTGTTGGGTGTTCAAGCAGGCTGGCAAGTTAATTGCCGAAAACAATGACAAGGGGCTAAATAGCGACGACGAGGAGGAGACCCAGCCACCAAACAATAGAGGACAGAAGGGTTTTCCCCCACAAGTGAGGACGGTAAATATGATATACGCGACCCATATACCCAAGAGGGAGAGGAAACGCGCACTACGGGACGTCTATGCGATGGAGCCAGTCGCCCCAAAATTCAACCCATGGTCCTCTTGCCCGATCACTTTCGATCGAAGAGACCACCCGACCAGCATACGCCATGGCGGATTCGCTGCATTGGTTTTAGACCCAATCGTCGATGGGTTCCACCTCACGAGAGTCCTGATGGACGGCGGTAGCAGCCTGAACCTGCTTTATCAGGACACTGTGCGCAAAATGGGCATAGACCCATCAAGGATTAAACCTACAAAGACAACCTTTAAAGGTGTCATCCCAGGAGCGGAAGCCAACTGTACAGGCTCAGTCACACTGGAAGTGGTCTTCGGATCCCCGGATAATTTCCGAAGCGAAGAGTTAATCTTCGACATAGTCCCGTTTCGCAGCGGCTATCACGCTCTGCTCGGACGAACCGCGTTTGCAAAATTCAACGCGGTGCCGCATTATGCATACCTAAAGCTCAAGATGCCCGGCCCTCGTGGATTCATCACGGTCAATGGGAATACGGAACGCTCCCTCCGCACGGAGGAACATACAGCGGCCCTCGCGGCAGAAGTACAGAGCAGCCTTCTCAGGCAATTCTCGAGTCCGGCAGTTAAAAAGCCGGATACAGCAAAGCGCGCCCGGAGCAACACCAACCAAGACCACCTGGCGCGATCAGAGCACGCGTAGCAATGCGGCCCCAACCCTCACCCGCGCATAATCACAAGAATAACACTCCGCATACATCATTACGCTTTGGAGATACCATGGGTGCAGGGAAAGGGGCACGATCACAATGGACCCAGAGTGCGGCTCGACCACACCAGGGGCTCACAAGTGCGCCTTCCTTCCTTTTTATTCTTTTTTCTTCTTCTTTTATGTACACAGGACTCTGTCAACCAGAAGCCCTGTCCGGTGGCGAACCTGCCGAACTCATGATACAACAATCAGGGACTAAAGAAGGCCGCGACAAACATTCAGGTGGTCTCAATTACGAGCATTAAATTCGATTATATACACCAAGTCTGCAGCTCATCCCTGGAGGGGGACATGTTTATTTAGTCCAAATCCCTTGCTTACCGCACTATTTGTATCAGTCCGATCTACTATCAGACTTTCTTTTATAAATAATGCAGCACCTTTTTTGCAATTGCGTTATCTTCTATATATGTTCATTATATGACATCTTGCACCCGTATATTTTGGTACGGCCGAATACGCCAGGGGCTTCGGTTCCCCACATTATGGTGCGATTAAGTCCGAACACTTTCACAAGTGCGGCACCCCGAACTTATAGCATTATATGAATCGGCTCCGAATCATGTCTTGGGTCAATAGTTGGGTTTGCCTGGCTCCCATGTTTTGGTGCCTTACGTTCCGTTCCGTCGGCTAAGGTAGCACTGGGAGAACCACTGCGATTGCGCCCCGGTTGAGCCGGGTTAACGCCTCAGTGGAGAAAGCTAAAACTGACTAGCATGATAAGGCGAGAGACTGGTCGCTGTTCGAGAGGTTTTTTCGGGTCCTTAAAGACTCACGCCGCTTCGAGCGAAGTTCCGGACGATGTCCGAAGAAGGCGTGGATAGCGCCCCAGATTCGGTCTTCCGAATACCAGGGGCTTCGCCGAAATTTAAAATTATAGAATTCTATGGCTAAGTGAGAGTGTTCAAGCATTATAAGTCCGATTGCCTCGTTCGTTGTGTTGAGCGCCTCCCTCGATGGACCCAACAATGGGAACAAGAGTGCTCATGTTTATCCCAAACACCCCAGCACTCGCGGCTTGGGGGCTGAAGCCAACGACTTGCCATCTCTCAGATTTTATAAACGGCCGCACAGAAGGTAATATTTTAAATTAAACAAGTGTTGCACATGGCGCATATGAACGAAGTTTTCAGCGCACAGGATAAATATACAGCAAGTTCACTCAAAAATTACATCTCGGGAGCACTCATCTGCAATATCGCAGGCTTCCTTCAGGACAATCTTATAGTACTTCTCCGGTGTGCGATACTCCTTGCCCGGCGGCGGTGGGTCCGTGAGAAGCTTCTCCGCATCCAGTTTTCCCCATTGCACCTTTATGCGGGCAAGGGCACGACGAGCGCCTTCAATGCAGGCGGAGCGCTTGACTACATCCAGCCTGGGGCATGCATCCACCAACCGCCGCACTAGGCCAAAGTAGCTGCCAGGCATGGCCTGTCCAGGCCACAGCCGGACTATGAGGCCCTTCATGGCCTCCTCAGCTACCTTGTGGAGTTCGACCAGCTGCTTCAGCTGGTCGCTTGGGGGCACCGGATGGCCGGCCTCAGCGTACTGAGACCAGAAGACCTTCTCCGTCGAGCTCCCCTCCTCGCCACGATAGAATGCGGCGGCATCAGACGCACTACGCGGCAGATCTGCAAACGCCCCTGGAGAGCTCCGAATTCGGGTAAGTGTTAGGTAGTTCACATTAACATGCCTGCTTTGCATGAAAAATGCCTTACCCGCCGCTATCTTCTTTACGTCCTCCACTTCCTGAAGGGCCTTACGGGCCTCGGCCTTGGCGGACTTGGCACTTTCGAGAGCCGAGGCAAGCTCGGACTCTCGAGTCTTGGAGTCATGCTCCAAACTCTCATGCTTTTCCATGAGAGCCTGGAGCTCTTGCCGAACTTCCGCCACCAGTGCCTCTTGTTTTTCTCGCTCAACCCGCTCCGTGGCCGCATTGCGTTCGGCCGCGGACACGACATCCTTCAGGGCTGCCACCTCGTTAGTGGCCCCTGCAATACACATATTATCCTTGTTAATTTTGTTTGCAACCAAAATCCTTTTCTGTAAGGTACTTATTCAAAGAGGTGTTACTCACCTTCTTTTTCCTCGAGCTGCTTCTTGGCATCACCGAGCTCTCGCTCGGACCGCTCGAGATCCTTCTTCAGCACGTCGACCTCCGCCGTTAGTGCGGCAGAGGTCAGCAGCGCAGCCTGCAAACCCATATTGACATATTTTTAGCAACCCTGCGTACATCTTGTTAGATCCTTAGTCTGGCTTTTCTTGCCGAACACCGAACTAAGCATCAGGGGCTATTGTCTATGTGGTATTACATTATATAAATTCAACTTCTTACCTCAAAGCCTGTTAGAAGGCTGCTGCAGGCTTCGGTCAGCCCGCTCTTAGCGAGCTGAACCTTCTCAATCACCGCACTCATGATGGTGCGGTGTTCTTCCTTGATGGAAGCGCCTTTAAGCGCCTCCAACAGGTTGTCCGGTGCCTCCGGTTGGACGGAGGCCGCCGGCGTGACGGTCCTGCCCTTCTTTCGAAGGGGCCGCTTGCCGGACTCTGGAACCACTGCGGGTTCCGATGTAGAGTCCGGCACGAAGTCCGGGAGGTCGCCTGACAGCGCCTCCGGAGCCTCCTCCTGATGGTTCCCTCTTTGGGATCCCACCTCAGCGTTCTCATCGGCGCGTGGGGTAGAGGCAGTCGGGATGGAATTCACATCCGACGAGGCTAGTAACCCGCTCGATGAGTCGGGGAGATCATCCTTGGCCGGACTATGGACAGAATGCGGCGTTAGAAGGATGCTACGCGACATAAAAGAAATTACACATCAGGGATCCGGATGCTTACGATCTCACCGGATGCTTGGCCCTTGGAGGCCACTCATCCTCGCCAACGCTGATGTTGGTAAAACTGTCCGGGGGGATAGTTCTCCCCCTCTTGGACCCTTCGGCCTCCCCGGTTGGGGAAGCCTTCCTCTTCTTCTCTCCCTCCTCCGGGAGAGAATACTCCTCCTCCTCGTCTTCACTGGAGGAGTCCTCATCGTTGTCAGACGCCTGATTGCGGGAACTCTTTCGAGTCCCCACGGCCACCTTCTTGGCCTTCTTCTCCGGCACCACGTGCGGTGCCGGAACCAGCAGCCCTGCTAAGCGGGCGTCTACAGGGTCTTCTGGCATGGGAGCTGGGCTGATGAGCAGCTTGGCCTTCTCCATCCATTCCTGTCAAAGGAAGAGGCAAATTAAAACCTCACTAGAGTCAATCTAATTACCACAAGTGTCCCGTCATGGGGTTGAATCACTTACCTCGTCAGTTGGAGACTGCGAGCTGAATCCGCGGTCTTCGGTCGCGGATGCGGGGGCTTCGGCGCCCTTGAACAGCACCCTCCAGGCGCCTTCGTATGTTGTATCGAAGAGCCCGCTTAGCGCCTGGTGCTGTTCCGGATTGAACTCCCACAAACTGAATGCCCGTTCTTGGCATGGGAGAATCCGCCGGAGGAGCATGACTTGGACCACATCGACAAGCCGGAGCCTATTGCTCACCATCTTCTTGATGCAGGCTCGGAGTCCCGTCACCTCCACCGGATTGCCCCACTGCAAGCCCTTCTCTTTCCAGGAGGTGAGCTGCGTGGGGATTCCAGATCTAAACTCGGGGGCCACCACCCATGTGGGCTTGCGCGGCTCGGTGATATAGAACCACCCCGATTGCCACGCCTTGACGGAATCCACGAAGGTCCCTTCGAGCCAAGGGACGTTGGGCAATTTGCCCAACATGGCGCCGCCGCATTCCGCTTGCGTGCCCTTCACAACCTTCGGCTTGACGTTGAAGGTCTTGAGCCACAGGCCGAAGTGGGGCTGGATGCAGAGGAAGGCCTCGCACACGACGATAAACGCCGAGATGTTGAGGATGAAGTTCGGCGCCAGATCGTGGAAATCCAGGCCATAATAAAACATGAGCCCCCGGACAAATGGATGGAGCGGAAAGCCCAGTCCGCGGAGGAAGTGGGGGAGGAAGACGACCCTCTCATGAGGCCCTGGGGTAGGAACGAGCTGCCCTTCGTCGGGCAGCCGATGCGCGATATCGCCTGAAAGGTATCCGGCACTGCGCAGCTTGGTGATGTCCTCCTCCTTAGCGGTGGAGGCTAACCATTTACCTCCCACTCCGGACATATTCGGAGAAGGTCGAGGCGAGATGCGCGGACTCGGGCGTTGGAGCTTGAGTTCGCAGGGATGGATAAGCAAAGGAGGAAGAAGGCGTAGGTGAGAAGGTGAATCCTTATCCCTTATATGTAGACGGACGAAACTGTGCTCCCCCACCAGCCTGGTAAAACTCGCTTACCTCGCAAGCGCCACCATCAATGGCGCGGTTGGGTTACCCACGCACGTATTGATGAGAATCCCGGAATAAGGGGAACACGGTCTCTGCTTCGACAAGACGTGCGAAGGAAACCGCTTCGCTAAACGTGCTGAGGTGGTATAGTAAAAAACGATTCAAACAAAGGCTTGGTTGCGGTGTGATGGCATGCCGCATAATACGTCAGCAGATTGAGTTAAGTGTGTATTTTATTCTCTCTACGGTGGAATGTGGAATTTATTTTGCAGAGCCGGACACTATCCTGGTGTTCATGATCTCCTCTGGATTATTCAAGGGAGGAACCCACCTTGCAATGCCGAACATTGTGCACGCCGGACTTATCGTCATTGAAGACTGGTTCAGGGGCTACTGAGGGAGTCCTGGACTAGGGGGTGTCCGGATAGCCGGACTATCAATATCCGCCGGACTCCCAGACTACGAAGATACAAGATTGAAGACTCCGGCTCGTGTCCGGATGGTACTTTCCTTGGCGTGGAAGGCAAGCTTGGCAATACGGATATGTAGATCTCCTACCATTGTAACCGACTCTGTGTAACCCTAGCCTCCTCCGGTGTCTATATAAACCGGAGGGCTTTAGTCCGTAGGACAACATACATCTCAACAATCATACCATAGGCTAGATTCTAGGGTTTAGCCTCCTTGATCTCGTGGTAGATCTACTCTTGTACTACCCATATCATCAATATTAATCAAGCAGGACGTAGGGTTTTACCTCCATCGAGAGGGCCCGAACCTGGGTAAAAACATTGTGTCCCTCGTCTCTTGTTACCATCCGCCTAGACGCACAGTTCGGGACCCCCTACCCGAGATCCGCCGGTTTTGACACCGACAACGGTCATCACCTAGAAGTATCCTGATTATTGTCACTTCGGGGTTGTCGGATCATAACACATAATAGGTGACTATAGACTTGCAAGATAGGATCAAGAACACACATATATTCATGAATATATAATAGGTTCAGATCTGAAATCATGGCCCTCGGGCCCTAGTGACAAGCATTAAGCATAGCAAAGTCATAGCAACATCAATCTCAGAACATAGTGGATACTAGGGATCAAACCCTAACAAAACTAACTTGATTACATGGTAAATGTCATCCAACCCATCACCGTCCAGCAAGCCTATGATGGAATTACTCACGCACGGTGGTGAGCATCATGAAATTGGTGATGGAGGATGGTTGATGATGACGACGGTGACGAATCACCCTCTCCGGAGCCCCAAACGGACTCCAGATCAGCCCTCCCGAGAGAGATTAGCGCTTGGCGGCGGCTCTGTGTCGTAAAATGCGATGAAATTTTCTCTCTGATTTTTTTCTCCCCGAACATGAATATATAGAGTTGGAGTTGAGGTCGGTGGAGGTCCAGGGGGCCCACGAGATAGGAGGCCCACAACAACAACTACAACAACAACAACAACTACAACAACAACAACAACAACAACAACAACAACAACAACAACAACAACAACAACAACAACAACAACAACAACAACAACAACAACAACAACAACAACAACGACGACGACAACAACAACAACAGGCCACCTCCACCACCCCTATTGACAACCTAGCCCGTTTTCTGAGGTTGAATCCGCCGGTGTTTTCTAGCAGCACCGAGCCGATTGTTGCAGATGATTGGCTCCACAAGATTGGGAGGGAGCTGACCACTGCTGGATGCACAGATGCAGTGAGAGTGCGCTTTGCCGCACATCAACTTGATGGACCTGCCCTCTTGGTGGGAGAACTTCACTGCCACTTACCCCATTGATACAGTTACATGGGATTAGTTCCAGCAGGCCTTCCGCACCGCACGTGTTTCAGCTAGAGCCATGAGTTTGAAGAAGCGTGAGTTTCGCAACTTACACCAAGGGAGTCTTACAGTAGGGCAGTATGTGGATGAGTTTAGCAAGCTAGCACGCTATGCCCCAGATGATGTGCCCACAGATGCCGCAAAGCAGGAGAAGTTTCTTGAGGGACTCAATGATGAGCTGAGTATGCAGTTGATGGTGGCAACCTTCAACAACTACCAGGAGCTGGTAGACAGGGCCCTCATGATTGAAGGAAAGCAGCAACAGATAGACAACCACAAGAGGAAGTATGGACAGGGGAGGTATAATTCTGGAGCTCAGCAGAAGCCTCGCTGTTCCCCGTACTCGGGAGGACACACTTATCATAACCATGGAGGGTATAATCATGGAGGACATTCGCTCAATGGAGGAAGTTCACACAAACACAATTTCCCTAAGAATGGTAATGGGAATGGAGGAAGCAACAGTCAGAGCCGTTCCAACCCCGCGACACCTGCCAAGAAGGATCTGAGTGACATTACTTGTTACAAGTGCGGGAAGACCGGACACTACGCTACTGAATGTTCTAAAGCAAAGAATGGGAATGGCAATGGAAGTGCTGCAAAGAAGCCCACCCCTTTCACTAGAGGTCAGGTGAACCACGTCAGTGTGGAGGAGATTGACGAGCAGCCCGATGCAGTTGTCGGTAAGTTTTTGATTAATGCATTTACAGCCCTTGTTCTTCTTGGTACTGGTGCATCTCATTCATTCATATCAAGGAAATTTGTGGACAAGTTTAAGTTGCCAAACGTAGACCTTAAGTCACCTATGTTAGTGAGTTCCCCAGGAGCAGAGTATATGGCTAATCGGGGATGTTATCAGTTGCCAATAACCATATGAAGACATGTTTTCCCCACCGACCTTATTGTCCTAGAGTCACAAGGATTGGATGTGATACTAGGCATGGATTGGTGATACGTCTCCAACGTATCTACAATTTTTTAATTGTTCCATGCTATTATATTACCCGTTTTGGATGTTTCTGGGCTTTACTTTACACTTTTATATCATTTAACCTACTAACCGGAGGCCCAGTCCGAATTGCTGTTTTTTTGCCTATTTCAGTGTTTCGAAGAAAAGGAATATCAAACGGAGTCCAAACGGAATGAAACCTTCCGGAGCGATCTTTTTGGAATATACGCAATCTTGAAGACTTGGAGTGGACGTCAAGAAGCAGCCGAGGCGGCCATGATGCAGGAGGGCGCGCCAGATAATCTCATAACTATGCACTTTTCTATCAATTGCTCGACAATAATTTGTTCACCCACCGTAATACTTATGCTATCTTGAGAGAAGACACTAGTGAAACCTATGGCCCCCGGGTCTATCTTTTATCATATAAGTTTCCCATCTACTTTTATTTGCATCTTTACTTTCCAATCTATATCATCAAAATACCAAAAATATTTATCTTATCTTATTATCTCTATCAGATCTCACTTTTGCAAGTTACCGTGAAGGGATTGACAACCCCTTTATCGTGTTGGTTGCGAGGTTCTTGTTTGTTTGTGTAGGTACGAGGGACTTCTGTGGAGCCTCCTACTGGATTGATACCTTGGTTCTCAAAAACTGAGGGAAATACTTACGCTACTTTGCTGCATCACCCTTTCCTCTTCAAGGGAAAACCAAAGCAGTGCTCAAGAGGTAGCAAGAAGGATTTCTGGCACCGTTGCCGGGAGGTCTTCGCTCAAGTCAAGACATACCAAGTACCCATCACAAACTCATCTCCCTCGCATTACATTATTTGCCATTTGCCTCTCGTTTTCCTCTCCCCCACTTCACCCTTGTCGTTTTATTCACCCTCTCTTTTCCCTTTGCCTCTTTTTCGCTTGCCTCTTGTGTGCTTATGTGCTGGATTGCTCGTCACGATGGCTCAAGATAATACTAAATTGTGTGACTTTTCCAATACCAATAATAAGGATTTCCTTAGCACTCCGATTGCTCCTCTTAATGATGCTGAATCTTGTGAAATCAATGCTGCTTTGTTGAATCTTGTTATGAAAGATCAATTCTCCGGCCTTCCTAGTGAAGATGCCGCTACTCATCTAAACAACTTTGTTGATTTGTGTGATATGAAAAAGAAGAAATACATGGATAATGATATTGTTAAATTGAAGTTATTTCCGTTATCACTTAGAGATCGTGCTAAAACTTGGTTTTCGTCTTTGCCTAAAAAGAGTATTGATTCATGGAATAAGTGCAAAGATGCTTTTATCTCTAAGTATTTTCCTCCCGCCAAGATCCTCTCTCTTAGAAACGATATTATGAATTTTAAACAACTTGATCATGAGCATGTTGCCCAATCTTGGGAAAGAATTAAATTAATGATTCGCAATTGCCCTACACATGGTTTAAATTTATGGATGATCATACAAAAAATTTATGCCAGATTGAATTTTGCTTCTAGAAATCTTTTAGATTCGGCTGCGGGAGGCACTTTTATGGAAATCACTTTAGGAGAAGCTACTAAACTCCTAGATAATATTATGGTTAATTATTCTCAATGGCACACCAAAATATCTACTAGTAAAAAAGTTCATGCAATCAAAGAATTAATGTTTTGAGTGGAAAGATGGATGAACTTATGAAATTGTTTGCTACTAAGAGTGCTCCTATTGATCCTAATGATATGCCTCTGTCTACTTTGATTGAGAATAATAATGAATCTATGGATGTGAATTTTGTTGGTAGGAATAATTTTGGTAACAACGCATATAGAGGAAATTTTAATCCTAGGCCGTTTCCTAGTAATTCCTCTAATAATTATGGTAATTCCTACAACAATTCTTATGGAAATTGTAATAAGATGCCCTCTTATTTTGATAATAGTCTTAAAGAATTTATGATCTCTCAAAAGAATTTCAATGCTTTGCTTGAAGAAAAATTACTTAAAGTTGATGAATTGGCTAGGAAAGTGGATAGAATTTCTCTTGATGTTGATTCTTTGAAACTTAGATCTATCCCACCTAAGCATGATATCAATGAGTCTCTCAAAGCCATGAGAATTTCCATTTATGAGTGCAAAGAAAGAACCGCTAGAATGCATGCTAAGAAAGATTGCTTTGTAAAAGTGTGTTCTTCTAATTTCCATGAAAATAATGATGAAGATCTAAAAGTTATTGACGTGTCTCCTATTAAGTCTTTGTTTTGAAATATGAATCTTGATAATGATGGGACTGGAGATGAGTCAACTTTAGTTAAAAGGCGTCCCAATGATTCGGAGTTTTTAGATCTTGATGCTAAAATTGGTAAAAGTGGGATTGGAGAAATTAAAACTTTACATAGCAATGAACCCACTATTTTGGATTTCAAGGAATTTAATTACGAAAATTGTTCTTTAATTGATTGTATTTCCTTGTTGCAATCTATGTTGAATTCTCCTCATGCTTATAGTCAAAATAAAGCTTTTACCAAACATATCGCTGATTCCTTGATGCAATCTTATGAGGAAAAACTTGAATTGGAAGTTTCTATACCTAGAAAACTTTATGATAACTGGGAACCTACTATTAAAATTAAAATTAAAGATCATTAATGCTATGCTTTGTGTGATTTGGGTGCTAGTGTTTCCACGATTCCAAAAACTTTATGTGATGTGCTAGGTTTCCGTGATTTTGATGATTGTTGTTTAAACTTGCACCTTGCAGATTCCACTATTAAGAAACCTGTGGTAAGGGTTAATGATGTTCTTATTGTTTCAAATAGGAATTATTTTCCCATAGATTTTATCGTTCTTGATATAGATTGCAATCTTTCATGTCCTATTATTCTTGGTAGACCTTTCCTTAGAACGATTGGTGCAATTATTGATATGAAGGAAGGAAATATTAGATTCCAATTTCCGTTAAGGAAAAGCATGGAACACTTTCCTAGAAAGAAAATCAAATTACCTTATGAATCTATTATGCAAGCCACTTATGAGTTGAATACCAAAAATGGCAATACTTAGATCTATTCTCGCTTTTATGCCTAGCTAGGGGCGTTAAACGATAGTGCTTGTTGTGTGGCAACCCAATTTTATTTTTGTTCCTTGCTTTTTGCTTCTGTTTAGTATAAATGATTCATCTAGATTATGTTTAGATGTGGTTTTATGCTGTAATTAGTGTTTGTGCCAAGTAGAACCTATAGGATGACCTACGGTGATAGTTAATTTGATTCTGCTGAAAAACAGAAACTTCTGCACGCACGAGAATAATTTTAATAAATTGCACGAACGTGCTTTTGAGCTGATTCTTTCTGCAGTACATCAATAGACAAATTTCCCAGTACTTCCTATTTTGGTAGGAGTTTTAGACTTTCAGAACTATTCGAAAGTTACAGATTGCTACAGACTGTTCTGTTTTTGACAGATTCTGTTTTTCGTGTGTTGTTTGCTTATTTTGATGCATCTATGGCTAGTATCGGGGTGTATGAACCATAGAGAAGTTGGAATACAGTAGGTTTAACACCAGTATAAATAAAGAATGATTTAATTACAGTAGCTTATGTGATGGTTTTTATTTCTTGCACTAACGGAGCTCATGAGATTTCCTGTTGAGTTTTGTGTTGTGAAGTTTTCAAGTTTTGGGTAAAGATTTGATGGACTATGGAATAAGGAGCAGCAAGAGCCTATGCTTGGGATGCCCATGGCACCCCAAGATAATCCAAGGACAACCAAAAGCCTAAGCTTGGGGATTCCCCGGAAGGCATCCCCTCTTTCGTCTTCGTCTATCGGTAACTTTACTTGGAACGATATTTTTATTCACCACATGATATGTGTTTTGCTTGGAGCGTCTTGTATGATATGAGTATTTGCTTTTTAGTTTACCACAGTCATCCTTGCTGTACACACATTTTGTGAGATACACACTTGATTTAGAATTTATTAGAAGACTCTATGTGCTTCACTTATATCTTTTGAGCTAGATAGTTTTGCTCTAGTGCTTCACTTATACTTTTTAGAGCACGGCGGTGGCTTGATTTTGTAGAAATTGTTGATATCTCATGCTTCACTTATATTATTTTGAGAGTCTTTTAGAAGAGCATGATATTTGCTATGGTTATAAATTTGGTCCTAGAGTGATGGGCATCCAAGTTGGGTATAATAAAAACTATCATAGGAAGTGAATTGGAAGCTATGATCAATTTGATGCTTGATAATTGTTTTGAGATATGAGGATGGTAATATTAGAGTCATGCTAGTTGGGTAATTGTGAGTTTAAGAAATACTTGTGTTAAAGTTTGTGATTCCCGTAGCATGCGCGTATGGTGAACCGTTATGTGACGAAGTTGGAGCACGTTTTATTTATTGATTGTCTTCCTTATGGGTGGAGGTCGGGATAGCGCGATGGTTAACTCCTACCAACCCTTCCCCTAGGAGCATGCGTGTAGTACTTTGTTTTGATTACTTGTAGATTTTTGCAATAAGTATATGAGTTCTTTATGACTAATGTTGAGTCCATGGATTATACGCACTCTCATCCTTCCACCATTGCTAGCCTCTTGTGCCGCGCAACTTTCGCCGGTACCATACACCCACCATATACCTTCCTCAAAACAGCCACCATACCTACCTATTATGGCATTTCCATAGCCATTCCGAGATATATTTCCATGCAACTTTCCACCGTTCCGTTTATTATGACACGCCCCATCATTGTCATATTGCTTTTAGATGATCATGTAGTTGACATCGTATTTTTGGCAAAGCCACCTTTATAATTCTTTCATACATGTCATTCTTGATTCATTGCATATCCTGGTACGCAGCCGGAGGCATTCACGTAAAGTCATATTTTGTTCTAAGATTTTTGAGTTGTAAGTAAATAAAAGTGTGATGATCTTCATTATTAGAGCATTGTCCCAAGTGAGGAGAGGATGATGGAGACTATGATTCCCCCACAAGTCGGGATGAGACTCCAGACTTTATGAAAAATAATAATAAAAGAGGCCAAAGAAGCCCATAAAAAAAGAGAAAAGAGGCCAAAGAAGCCCACCAAAAAAAGAAAAAAAAAGAGAAAAAAAGAGAGAAGGGACAATGTTACTATCCTTTTACCACACTTGTGCTTCAAAGTAGCACCATGATCTTCATGATAGAGAGTCTCTTATGTTGTCACTTTCATATACTAGTGGGAATTTTTCATTATAGAACTTGGCTTGTATATTTCAATGATGGGCTTCCTCAAAATGCCCTACGTCTTCGTGAGCAAGCGAGTTGGATGCACACACACTTAGTTTCTTTTTGAGCTTTCATATACTTATAGCTCTAGTGCATCCATTGCATGGCAATCCCTACTCACTCACCTTGATATCTATTAATGGGAATCTCCATAGCCCGTTGATACGCCTAGTTGATGTGAGGCTATCTTCTCCTTTTTGTCTTCTCCGCAACCACCATTCTATTCCACATAAAGTGCTATGTCCATGGCTCACGCTCATGTATTGCATGAAGATAGAAAAAGTTTGAAAATACTAAAGTATGAAACAATTGCTTGGCTGAAACCGGGGTTGAGCATGATTTAAATATTTTTTGTGATGAAGATAGAGCATATCCAGACTATATGATTTTGTAGGGATAACTTTCTTTGGCCATGTTATGCTTGAAGTATTATTACTCTTATGCCAATATGAACATTTATTTTGAATCATTTGGATCTGAACATTCATGCCACAATAAAGAAAATTATATTGAGAAATATGCTAGGTAGCATTCCACATCAAAAATTCTGTTTTTATCATTTACCTACTTGAGGACTAGCAGGAATTAAGCTTGGGGATGCTTGATACGTCTCCAACGTATCTATAATTTTTGATTGTTCCACGCTATTATATTACCCGTTTTGGATGTTTATGGGCTTTACTTTACACTTTTATATCATTTTTGGGACTAACCTACTAACCGGAGGCCCAACCCGAATTGCTGTTTTTTTGCCTATTTCAGTGTGTCGAAGAAAAGGAATATCAAAGGGAGTCCAAACGGAATGAAACCTTCGGGAGCGATCTTTTTGGAACAAACGCAATCGAGAAGACTTGGAGTGGACGTCAAGAAGCAGCCGAGGTGGCCACGAGGCAGGAGGGCGCGCCCTAGGGGGTGGGTACACCCCCCACCCTCGTGGGCCCCTCGTGGCTCCCCTGATCTACCTCCTTCGCCTATATATATCCACGTACCCCGAAAACATCCAGGAGCACCACGAAAAACTATTTCCACCGCCACAACCTTCTATATCCGCGAGATTCCATCTTGGAGCCTTCGTACACACTCTGCCGAGGGGGAATCGACCATGGAGGGCCTCTACATCATCTCCAAGGCCTCTTCGATGAGTTGTGAGTAGTTTACCACAGACCTTTGGGTCCATAGTTATTAGCTAGATGGCTTCTTCTCTCTCTTCGAATCTCAATACAAAGTTCTCCTCGATCTTCTTGGAGATCTATTCGATGTAACTCTTTTTGCGGTGTGTTTGTTAAGATCCGATGAATTGTGGGTTTATGATCAAGTTTATCTATGAGAAATATTTGAATCTCCTCTGAATTCTTTTATGTATGATTGTTTATCTTTGCAAGTCTCTTCGAATTATCAGTTTGGTTTGGCCTACTAGATTGATCTTTCTTGCAATGGGAGAAGTGCTTAGCTTTGGGTTCAATCTCGCGGTGTCCTTTCCCAGTGACAGCAGGGGCAGCAAGGCACGTATTGTATTGTTGCCATCAAGGATAAAAAGATAGGGTTTATATCATATTGCTTGAGTTTATCCCTCTACATCATGTCATCTTGCTTAATGCGTTACTCTGTTCTTATGAACTTAATACTCTAGATGCAGGTAGGAGTCGGTCGATGTGTGGAGTAATAGTAGTAGATGCAGAATCGTTTCGATCTACTTGTTGCGGATGTGATGCCTATATACATGATCATGCCTAGATAATCTCATAACTATGCACTTTTCTATCAATTGCTCGACAGTAATTTGTTCACCCACCGTAATACTTATGCTATCTTGAGAGAAGCCACTAGTGAAACCTATGGCTCCCGGTTCTATCTTTTACCATATAAGTTTCCCATCTACTTTGATTTGCATCTTTACTTTCCAATCTATATCATAAAAATACCAAAAATATTTATCTTATCTTATTATATCTATCAGATCTCACTTTTGCAAGTTACCGTGAAGGGATTGACAACCCCTTTATCATGTTGGTTGCGAGGTTCTTGTTTTTTGTGTAGGTACGAGGGACTTCTGTGAAGCCTCCTACTGGATTGATACCTTGGTTCTCAAAAACTGAGTGAAATACTTATGCTACTTTGCTGCATCACCCTTTCCTCTTCAGGGGAAAACCAACGGAGTGCTCAAGAGGTAGCAATTGGCTATATATCTAAGTTTGAGGGGAACATTGACTGTGTCAGTAAGTCTATTCTTCTCACCACCCCAGAGGGAAAAAGGATCAAGTATGTGTCAGGCATGCGCCGAGGAGGACTCAAGTGAATTCCCTTTCTGGAGATGTTCAGGAGGAAGTACCAGTTGTGAAGGATTATCCTGATGTATTTCCGGAGGAGTTACCAGGCATGCCACCAGATCGAGACATTGAGTTTTTGATTGAGTTGTGTTGGTGTACAAAAGTGTGGGTACTTCTATACCCCTTACTTGTGCACGGACGGTCGCAGCCATACCTACAGCAGGGCTTAGCAAAGCAGAGGAGGACGGCAGAAGGCAAGACGGGAGCAAAGAATATCAAAGCGGACACTCAAGGTAACATGCAACAGGAGGCGAGCAGGGCCATGCCCGACAACAAGCCTTGCCAAGGTGACCTGCGAAGGCCCCTAGCAAACTCCTTGCCGAGACAACATGTGAAAAGACCAGCAGGGCCACCACCCCTGGGGTTGAGAGCTCTGACACCATTGACAACGTTAAGACCAAGATTTGTAGAGCACATGCCTGGTAGCATGCAGCCCCTCACGAAGATTGGCAACCCACGAATCCACGTGGGATCAGAAGGAGAAGACCCCCGGCAAGACCCTTGCTGGGGACGAATCCAAGGCCCCTAACAAGCCTTGCTGGGGACGATCACTGAGCCGCGGCCAGACCCATGCCTGGCAAGGTTTCACCATTCACCACCAATCCAGTACGACGATAGGCATGCCAGCTAAGCATGTGCCTGCAAGGCGGCATGCAGATCTTCGTGGAAGCCTACCATTTCGCCAACACAGCAGCTAGTTGGCCAGCGTAGCACTGCATGCCTCATCGGCCCGGACATGTGGCGAGGCGAGGAGGAGTGGCGAAGGATGAGATGGCCTCTGTTGCCGTCCCCAATAAAGTAAGAGGACACGTAGGCAACACACTAAATGTGCTTGTCCTACGCTGGTCAAGCGATAAGCTCGTACCACTGTAGCTTGCCACCTCTTGTGTGCCACTATGGCAACCCCTTTGTGTATAAAAGGAGGCCCGAAGTGCACAGAGAGAGGATTCGGACTATTGGACAAAGCACACATGGTAGCTAGTTCAAAAGCTCAAGAACACACATATAACCAGATAAAGCAGGACTAGGGTATTACGCATCTTCGCGGCCCGAACCTGGACAAAAATCCTCTGTGTGCTAACAGCTCGACCTGCTCTTCGTGCAACTAATCCCTCGCTGAACGTAGATGGGATCCTTGTGCCCCCACAGGTGATCGGTTTCCCCGACATCTTTGGCGCGCCGGGTAGGGGCGGTTGGTTGTGAGAATCTGGTCTGCTAGTTAGTGCAGCAGTTTCTTCGTCGCCATGGTGCCAAAAAGAGGATGGCCGCAGCGGCCAGCCTGATCGAGGCCGTCCACGCCATCCTGGTACGAAGTGCCAGGAGAGCGGCGGCGTCTACGGTCACAACAACAATTTGCACAACAATAAAAAGCTAAGTCCTCTCAACGTTGAGTAATTATTGCTTTTTTATGAGGTTATCCCCCTCGATGGTTTCGGTCCTTGTATGGAGAACCTGCACACGAAAGGAACCCTACCGTGATTGGCAACGCCCCTGTTCTGTTTCGAGTCTGCTCAATAGTTCGGGTGGTGTGCTCTACTAATGACGGTGGGGTACCTTGCCGTAATCAACAGTGCCCCTGTTCTGCCTCGAGTCCGCTCGACAGTCCAGGTGACTGCGCCAAGAGCGGCAGGGTAGCCCGCTGGCATCGACGCCCTCTGCAGCCTACTAAGGATCCGTCCTTCTAGCACCAACAGCAAGGGGTGCATGTGCCGTCAGGCCTATCCAACCAAGCGTAGGGTGCCAAAGATACAAGGATGAACTAGAATAGGAAGATAACAAGCAACCAGTTCAAAGTACAACAAAAGTTATATTACATCAAAAGTTGCCACGATTCTAACTTAAGATAATCTGTCTTGGGTACGAACTCGCAGCAACTACAAGGAACAAAGCAGTTAATCCCGGCGCTGGCCCTCCAGCCTCGTGACTCCGCTGACACAGCTGATGATGGGCTTGATGTGCTCCTTGAGCGCCTGACAGTCGACGTCCTCCGGCAAGCTGTCGATCGCTTGACAAAATTCGATGCTGGGGTTCCAGGGCCCCACCTTGGTGAGAACCTTGATCAAGGCATCCCGACAAAGTTGCCGGGACTCCTAGGCCAGGTAGGCCACCCTGGTGGACTAGAGCAGCTTCAGGGCGGCAAGAATACACTCGAAGAACTCGGATAGCCTGGCGCTCTCAGCCACTCTCGTCTCGTGGGAGAACCTGAAGTTTCGCATGCGCATGGCAGTCAACTGCGTGGTGATCTTCTCCGCGACGTCCACTAGGTGGCTGGTCCAAAGCTTCATGCTTTCCACGAGCTCGTTGTGGGAAGAGATGGCAGTCCGCAATAGCAGTTGCTTGTCCTCGAGATCCTTGGCCAAGATCTGCTCACGAGCCTTGGACTCCGAGAGCATCTTCTCCTGGCTGCCCAGCTTCAACTTCAGATCATCAATGGACTCGATGGAGAGCAGCTTGATTTTGTCAGAAATGGTGGTCTGCATCTCCGCCAGGTCATAGAGAGTTTTCTCTCTGTCGTCCTTGAGCGTGGAGATCTCTTTGGTGAGCTCGGCCAGGTTGGCCTCTAGCTTTTCCACCTTGCCAGCCAGCTCAATCTTGGTGGCCTCGGCCGCCTCGGCATGGTCGATGGCCTCCTTTAGCTTGCCGGCATGGTCAAGGGCCAGAGCATCGAGCGCTTCCTAGTGCTTTTGCGTCAGGTCTTGGGTCCGGTGCGCGATGAGCTGCTCGATCTCCTCGTCCTTGGCGTGAAGCATGGCGGCAAGCGCTGCTTCGCGAGCCACTGAGTCTTCCTCCTGGACATCAAGTGAGATGCAGCGCTGCGTCTGGTCGGTCTCGTCCTTGGCATCCATGGCCTTTGCCACCTCCCGCGCCTCGTCAAAATCAGCCTGCTTCAAGAGGAGGTCCTGCTGGCGCTCGCTCAGCTGGATTTGGGAGGCCCTCAGATCCTCCCAAGCCTCATCAAACCAGGTTTTCATCTGGGGGACGCGCTCCTGGAAGTCCGCCTCGGCTTTATCCATAGTCGCCATTCTGGAGTCCGCCTTCTCCTTGCGAGCCTGAAGGAGAGCCTGGAGCTTGTGGAAGTTGGCGCCTATAGTTTTAAGGAGTTGGTCCTCCTTGGAGATCCCACTGCTGACGCTCGGTTCATCAACAACCTGGAGCCCGGCAGCGGTGAGGATCTCCTCATCAAAGACCTCCCCCTCGATTGGCGTTCTAGTGCCTGCCTCTCCTGGGATGCTGACGAAGAGGTCATCGCCAACCTTCAAGTACCTGCTCGGGGCAGGGGCTGAGGAGGAGGAGGGTTGGTCATTGACCACCTCGTCCCTGGCAGGATCCTTGGTGGCCTCTCCAGTGGTGGCCTCACCAGCCTCCCTGGTAGGCCCCGTGGTGGCCTTCTCGGCAGCAGCCTTGCCGGCTCCTCATGCAGGCTTCTCAGCCACCTTCTCCCCGGCAGGATCCTTGCCGGCCTCCCCGACAAGCCCCGTGGAGGCCTCCTCGGTGGGTCCACGGCCTCCTCGGTAGCACTATTGGTGGCCTCGGCCTCGGCATCCTTGGCGGTCTCCATGATCACGGCGTCGATATCCGCCCGATTTGCTGAGGAAGGATCTGAAACCAAAGAAGGGGGAAAGATAAAGCCAAAGTCAGGGCAACTCTAGACAAAAGGAAGGAAAGAAATCAAAGCGATAATGGCAGAAAGCAGAAGGCGTATACTTACCCATGACAGGTGGGGATGATGCATCCCTGTTGCCGGGATGGGGTCACCAGCGCCTGTGCCCGCCTCCTCCTGCTCCAAGTGCATGGGCTCGCTAGTAGGTGCCCTTGCCGGGGACGCCCCTCTGTTCAGCGTAGTTGTTGGGGGCGGTGTGTCGGGGGCAGCCCATTGGGGCTCCTCCTCCTGCTGCTCCCTTCCTGCAGTCCCGGCAAGGTCACCAGTAAGAAGACACACTCCAATGCCCGCCAGCAAGAAATAAGTGGCAAACTTATGCTGGGGGCTGCGCCGGGGGCTGGACTCCAGGCTGGTGAAGATCATCCCTGACGCACGAGGAGTGCTTGCCGGGGGCTCAGCACTCATCGAGGCCCTGGCCCTTTTCACCCTCTGGGCCAGCGTCTCCGAGTCGCTACAACAATGAAGCCAGATCAAGATAAAGTAAATCAAGTAAAGAGTCAGAGAATAGATGGGGGAAATAGAGTGGATACTCGCCCTCCTCTTCTTCTGCCCCCTCTTCTTCCTTGGGCTAAACGACCCAAGGTCATATTTGGCCGCTGGGACGGAGCCCTCCGCGGAAGGAGACGGAGTCCTTACGCGCTCTACCATCGGAGAAGCAGTGGCGCGTCTGCTTGAAGAGGAAGAAGTGGCACTACGTATGGTCGAGGAGGAGGCAGTAGCTGCTGTCCTCTTTGCTGCTGTGGTCCTCTTCACCACCGCGTCCGCCTCCAACGCCTCCGCGATTGTGCGCCTCGTCTGGCGCATGGGCTCCGCCTGAGCCCCTTGCTGCTGTGTGGCCTTGCCAGGGCGGACTGGCTTGTTGGAGCTAGCCCGTCGCAAGACGCGCTTCTTCTTCGGGGCCTAGGGCTCGTCCACCCCGGACGCCTCCCTGGCCGGCTCTTTGGCCTCCTCCGTGGCAGGGGTCCCCGGCACCAGCACCACTGGTCTCTTCTGCTGGCCCCACCCACTTGAGGAATGTTTGATCCTCTTCGGCCTCCTCAGCCTCGTCCTCCACGGTGCCACAGCTGCCAGCCTCCGCAGCAAGGTCTGCCTCCTTCGCCCTGGCGGGAATGTACACCACCTCCTTGTCGGTAGTGGGGCAGATGAGCTCTAGCTCGTCGCAGACAGTGCCCTCCGACAAGTTGTCGAAGAACTACTGCACCAACACCGCCTTTGGCTCAGCCCAGGTTGGATCCAGGCCGTGGGCGTTGAAGGCCGGCATCGTGGAAATAATGTCGGTCAGAAGAGAGTTATTGCTCATTGGATGCACCCCAGCCGGCAACCTGAACGGGTGGCCGGTCTTGCCGGCCTTTGCGGCCTTGCGGGCGCACACAGCGTTGTCGTCCTCATCCATCTTGAGCTGAAAGAGCCTCTAGCAGACAGATGCGTGTTGCATCACCGTGAACTTGTGCTTCAAGCCAGGGCAGAGCCTTAGGATGTCCGCTGCGTTCCTGAAATCCCAGGACGGCCTCCCCTTCTAGTACAAGGGAGCAATACGACGACTAATGAAATCAGCCCCAACCATCTCCAGCGTGAGGCCGGCAGAGACGAGGCAGAGGATCCTAGTGGTGGCAACCGTGAGCTTCACATCGTTGGGGTTGAAGTTGCTCCAGTCATCGCCGCGGACCGGCGGACTCCGACGGACCTCGCAGAAATGCCGTGGCTCCTTCTCCACAATCCAGCACCACCGGCCCCACCATTCATCCCACCGCTCCTTCTGGAAGCCTTTCGGATATGCACCCTTGCACAGAGGCCTCGGGATCCAAGCTACGGAGCCAGAGATGGCGTCCCCTTGCTGAACCCGGGGAAATAAATAGTGGCGAAAGAGTGTCGTGCTGGGGTAGAATCCGACGAAGCCCTCGAAGAGATGAGCGAAAAGGGCCATACACGCCACCGTGTTCAGCGTGAACTCCAGGAGATGGAAGCTGTAGGTGTGCATGATGTCATTGAAGAAATCTGAGAAAGGGGCAGAGGCCGCAGGAGAAGTAGTCGACGAAGAAGGGATAAATATCTGGGCCGGCCTTGGCAAAGGGAGCGGGGATGACCTCCGTGGCGGGGTGCCCCATCATCTCCTTCCCCCACAAGCACAAGAACTGGTCCTTGAGCGTGAGCACGTCAATCACCGGAGGGAAGAAGGCGTGCTCCTTCCGCATCTTCACCAGCTCACTTTTCGGCACCTCCTTCCCCGCGACGGCGTTGGCCACTTTCTTGCCCTTGCTAGCTTTGGGCGCCATGGCGGCCAAGGAGAAGCAGGAGATCAAGAGGCAATGGAGGCGCGGCGGTGGCGAGCAGGGGCGTAGAACTCTGGTATGGATTTGGGGAGAACAGGGGAACAGCGGTTCCGAGATTGGGAGAAGTAGAGAAGGTAAATGAGCAGTGCCCCTGCGGTTTTTCCTTTTTATGGGGAAGGCGCGGGCCGGCTCTTTACCATTTACTGCGGGGTGACGCATGCGTGCCACGCCCATCCCATGCGCGACCCCCACATCACGCACTCGACGCGGGTTGTGGGGAAGCGCAACTGACAGAAAGATCATGGCGGTGCGCCTCTACCACGCCCGTCCGCGCACTGCTTTGGGCCTGGCCCAACTGTGCCTTGCGCTTATGTGTGGCCCAGGCCCGGGGGCTCCTGTCGGTGTACAAAAGTGTGGGTACTTCTGTACCCCTTACGTGTGCACGAACGGTCGCAGCCACGCCTACAGCAGGGCTTTGCAAAGCAGAGGAGGACAATAGAAGGCAAGACGGGAGCAAAGAATATCAGAGCAAACGCTCAAGGTAACAGGCAGAAGGAGGCGAGTAGGGCCACGCCCGGCAACAATCCTTGCCAAGGCGACCTGCGAAGCCCACAGGCAAGCTCCTTGCCGAGACAGCTTGCAAAGTGACCAGCAGGGCCACCACCCTTGGGGTTGAGAGCTCTGACACCATCGACAACGTTAAGAACAAGATTTGAAGAGCACATGCCTGGTAGCGTGCAGCCCCTCATTAAGATTGGCAACCCACGAATCCACGTGGATAAGAAGGCGAAGACCCCCGGCAAGACCCTTGCCAGGGATGACTCCAAGGCCCCGGGCAAGCCTTGCCGGGGACGATCGCTGAGCTGCGGCCAAACCCATGCCCGGCAAGGTTTCACCATTTCACCACCAATCCAGTATGACGATAGGCACGCTAGCTAAGCAGGCGCCTACGTGGCGGCATGCTGATCTTCGTGGAAGCCGACCATTTTGCCAACACAACAGCTGGTTGGCCAGTGTAGCGCTACATGCCTCGTCGGCCCGGATGCGTGGCGAGGCAAGGAGGAGCGGCGAAGGATGAGATGGCCTCTGTTGCCATCCCCAATAAAGCAAGAGGACACGTAGGCAACGCATTAAATGCGCTTGCCCTATGTTGATCGAGCGATAAGCTCGTACCACTGTAGCTTGCCACCTCCTGTGTGCCACTGTGGCAACCCCTTTATGTATAAAAGGAGGCCCGAGGCGCACAGAGAGAGGATTCAGACTTTTGGACAAAGCATGCATGGTAGCTAGTTCAAAAGCTCAAGAACACACATATAACCAGATAAAGCAGGACTAGGGTATTACGCATCTTCGCGGCTCGAACCTGGATAAAAATCCTCTGTATACTAACAGCTCGACCTGCTCTTCGTGCAACTAATCCCCCGCCAAACATAGAAGGGATCCTTGTGACCCCTTAGGTGATCGGTTTCCCCGACAAGTTGTTTCGAGGCACCAGTCCAATATCAAAGAGACCGTATCGGATGCCCACCAATGATCTGGAAGAAATTAAGAAGCAGATTAAGGAGTTATTGGAGAAAGGTTATATTTGACAAAGCTCATGACCTTGGGGAGCCCCAGTGCTTCTAGTTGAGAAGAAGGATGGATCTTTACGGATGGTTGTTGATTATCATGCACTAAATGAGGTGACGATCAAGAACAAATACCCTCTGCCAATGATCAACGATTTGTTTGACCAACTGCAAGGAGCAAAGTTTTCTCCAAGATTGATCTTCAATCAGGTTATCACTAGCTGAAGATCCGAGAGCAGGATATACCTAAGACAGCTTTTACCACAAGGTATGGGCGATATGAGTATACGGTTATGTCATTTGGTATGACTAATGCCCCTGCCTATTTTATGAGTATGATGAACAAGGTGTTCATGGAGTTCTTGGACAAGTTTGTCGTGGTGTTCATTGATGATATATTGGTCTACTCGAAGAATGAAGAAGAACACAAGGAACATTTGTGCTTGGTTCTTGAGAAGCTCAGGGAACATCAGTTGTATGCCAAGTTCAACAAATATGAGTTTTGGTTGAAGGAAGTTGGATTTCTCAGACATGTTATATCAGGAGAAGGAATAACAGTAGACCCTACCAAGGTTGCATCTGTCACTGAGTGGTTGGCACCCACCTCAGTTGGAGAAATCCGAAGTTTTCTTGGACTCGTAGGTTACTATCGGAGATTTATTGAGAATTTTTCCAAGATTGCGAATCCCATGACGGAGTTACTGAAGAAAGACACCTAGTTTAAATGGACTGTGGATTGTGAGGCCTGTTTTCAGGAGTTGAAGAAACATTTGGTTACAGCCCCAGTGCTGATTCTCCCAGACATACGCAAGGATTTCTAAGTTTATTGCGACGCTTCACGTCAAGGACTTGGAGGCATTCTTACACAAGAAGGACGATTTGTTTCATATGCCTCGCGTCAGCTTCGACCTCATGAGTTGAATTATGCCACGCATGATTTGGAGTTAGCAGCCGCAGTGCATGCGCTCAAGACCTGGAGACACTTTCTCATTGGTAACCATTGAGATGTTTACATGGATCATAAGAGTTTGAAGTACATCTTCACACAAAATTAGTTGAACCTCAGGCAGAGGAGATGGTTGGAGCTCAAAAAGGATTATGACATGAGATTGCATTATCATCCAGGAAAGGCCAATGTCGTAGCAGATGCATTGAGCCGCAAGAGTTATGTTAACACGCTCATAACCTGAGGATTACCACAGGAGTTAGCCGATGATCTCCGAGAACTTCGCTTGGAGATAGTTCTGAGAGGTTATGTTGCAGCATTGGAAATTCAGTCCACTTTGCTGGGAAAGATCCGAGAAGCCTAGAAGACAAACAAGGAGATTGCTGAGATAAAGGAAAGGACGAGTAAAGGAAAGGCTAAAGGTTTTCACGAGGATGAGTATGAAACTTTATTGTTTGAGGATCGTATCTATGTGCCTAATGACCCTGAGATCAGGATGTTAATTCTTCAGGAGGCTCATGATTCACCTTATTCGATTCACCTAGGCAACACCAAGATGTATTTTGATTTGAAGGAGAGTTTTTGGTGGACAGGAATGAAGAAGGATATTGCAGAATATGTAGCAGTATGCGACGTATGTCAAAGAGTTAAGGCAGAGCATCAGAAACTAGCAGGGTTACTTTAGCCTTTGTCGATACTCGAATGGAAGTGGGATAAAGTTGACATGGATTTCATCATCGGATTACCCAGGACCTATTCAGGATATGATTCTATCTGGGTTGTAGTTGATTGCTTGACCAAGGTAGCCCATTTCATCCCCGTGAAGACAACTTATACGAGTGCTAAGTTGGCAAAGATATACATGACCAGGATCGTATGTCTGCATGGAGTTCCGAGGACCATCATATCAGATAGAGGAACACAGTTTAATTCAAAGTTTTGGAATCAGTTGAACGGAACTTTGGGTACCAGGCTAGAGTTCAGTACAACCTTTCACCCGCAAACAGATGGACAGGCCGAGAGAGTCAATCAGATTCTGGAGGAGATGTTGAGAGCTTGTGCGCTGGATTATGGATCTAGTTCGGATTATAATTTTCCCTATGCAGAGTTCTCCTATAACAACAGTTATCAAGCAAGTTTGAAGATGGCCCCTTTCGAAGCTTTGTATGGATGGAGGTGCAGGACACCATTATCATGGGATGAAGTTGGAGATCGACAATTGTTTGGACCAGACTTAATCAGAGATTCTGAGGAGAAGGTTAAGTTGATTTGAGATAGACTCAAGATAGCCCAGTCCAGGCAGAAGAGTTATGCCGATACTAAACGCAAGGAGGTAGCCTATGAAGTCGGAGATAGAGCATATCTTCGTGTATCCCCACTTCGAGGAGTTAAGAAATTTGGAGTCAAAGGTAAGCTAGCACCATGATTTGTGGGGCCATACAGAGTTTCAGAACGTATGGGAGAAGTTGCCTACAAGTTGGTATTACCCGAAGGTTTGTCAGGAGTTCATGATGTGTTTCATGTTTCCCAGTTGAAGAAGTGCCATGCAGAGATGGTTGACATTCCTCTGAGAGATATTGTGCCACTGGAAGCGATTCAGTTGGATAGTAATCTGACCTATGAAGAGAAACCCGTTAAGATTATCGAGTTTTCCAGTCGAGTTACCCGCAGCAAAGTCATCAAGTTTTGCAAAGTCCAGTGGAGCCACCAAACCAAGGAAGAAGCCACCTGGGAGCGAGAAGAAGACCTCCGCAAGGACCACCCACACCTTTTTGCTGACCAACCTGAATCTCGAGGGCGAGATTCATCTTAAGGGGGGTAGGTTTGTAACATCCCGATTTTCAATTTGGATGTTACTCATAGACCATTCATATGCATCCATGATTTATTTCATTTTGCTGTTTAGTTTTGGTTGCATTTTGATCCAAGAGGCCTTAAGCAACTTAAGGACTAATTTGAGAGAGTTGGAGGTTTCACAAAATTCCAATTTTGATTTATCAAAACTTGGAAAATTGGATCAAATTGGTTTTCAAAATTATTTTCCAAATACTTTAAAATAAAGAGAGAAGATAACAAGACTTCTTCAAAATCAATAGAAAAATATTGGAAACTGGATTTCAAATTTTTGGAGAGTTTATTGGATTTTATTCGCTAGTTTATTTATTTGTTAGCCAAGTAATTAGTACTGTAATGTTTGTTTTTAGTTTAGGCATTACGCCCAGAAAAATGTTCACTAGGTCATTAATAAGGCATATAGCTACGTGAAGTTTTCTGGAATTTTTAGGATTTTATTTATATTTTTTGCGTGTCTTTGTCCCTAGAAAATTGTTTTTTTAAAGGAAGTTTGGGCCAACCAAACTGGGCCGCGCCCAGCCCAGTCAGCCAACAGCCTCGCCCGTCCGCTCGGGACGGAGTCCCGAGCCATCACGCCGTCGGACTCTGGCAGGGGACCGAGACCGCCGCCGCCTCGCTTTCCCCCTCCCCAAGTCAGCCGCCCCGCTTCTATATAAATGGAGCCCCCAACCCCGTCTCTCTACACCTCGACTGAAGCCACCGCCGCCCGCGCCGCCGCACTTCGCCGCCGCTCGCTGCCGCGCGCCCTCGCCGCTGTCGCAGCGCCGCCGCCGCCCACTACCGTCGCTGCCGCCAGCCCTGCCCCGTGCCGCAAGCCCCGCCGCCAAGCCGCGCCGCCAGCCGAAGCCGCCGTCATTGCCGTCGATCTCGTTGCCGCCGCCGCCCAAACCTATCGAACCGGTATAAACCGATCCAAACCGCCATTTTTTCGGTTTTTCCTGTTTGTTCGGTTTAGTTATTTAGTTTCTTTTAATTAGGGAACGTTCGTTCGTTTAGTTTCTGTAACGAACGAATTCAGTAGATTAGGTTCTGTAGCGAACGTTCGTTCGATAGTATTTTTTCCTTTTATTTTAGTTTTCGTCCAGGGACCTATCCATGAATATATTTTTCGCAGATTAGCCACTGATCTTTAAACTCTCGTAACTTTTAGCTCGTTTGTCCAAATTCAACAAAACCAAGGCCTAAATCTTCAGAGGATTTGGAACATGTGTTTCGGTTGTAGTACTTGAGGTATGAACCTATTACCTTTGATCTCCCCGGGAATATATGTTATGCTCATATATTGCTTAGCCATGCTCGTAGACGGGGATTGGTTTGTGATATTCATGAAAGATGTGAGAGATAATAATTTTGGACAACACTAAGGTGGCAACTTTAATACA
The DNA here is from genome assembly GCA_963921465.1 of Triticum timopheevii. Taxonomy (NCBI): domain Eukaryota; kingdom Viridiplantae; phylum Streptophyta; class Magnoliopsida; order Poales; family Poaceae; genus Triticum; species Triticum timopheevii. The sequence continues at coordinate 314,175,960 of OY997262.1, read as the reverse complement.
CATCTGGGTGGATTGGTTGGGGCACCTGGGGAAACCAGTGCTTGCCCATGGGAATCCTGGAGTACCCGTGTGATTTTCCCTCGATTCGCCACCTAGGCTCAAAGGGATCATATGATATTTCATGCCTAGAAACTTCCGTGTGTAGCTACAAGCCATTATGGGCTCTGGCATAGTTCAGTAAGTTGTGTGAGATCTTGAAGAGGCGGACTAGAAGATGTAGGGTAAAGTAGGTGTACCGGTCTACCCAGAGTAGAGAGTTAATACTTCAGAAAGACGATGTCTCGATCTTCCGATCATCGATGCGGTCGAGTCTTGTGTGGAAAAGTGTGCAACCTCTGCAGAGTGCATAAACTAATCATGGTTAGCTATGTCCCCGGTTATGGACATTTTGAGTATCTAGAAGTGGATATTATCTGTTGATCTCATCACTCTTTAAATTATTGAATCGGGTTTAATTATGATACTTGGTTATTTCTGGTATTTGAGTTGGATGAATCTACTCAATCATTGGTATAAACTTTGTAGTAAATAAAATTAATTCCTTTGTTGTACAAAAAATTAGCTTTATGCAAAACTTTAAACTTAGAGCCTCCACCAGCCAAATATGCATGTAGATATAGTTTCTTGCATTCATTTGCTCTATAGTGTAACTCTGCCAGCATATTCCATGTGCTGACCTACATGGCTGCAACGTCTCATGTTGCAGAATTTACCGACGAAGAATAAGGTGCGCTAGGTCATTGTCATGCACTTAGCTATGTCATTGGAGTTGATGGACTCATTTATCTTCGAAGCTTTCGTAGTTATTTCGTTTAGATGGCCTTCAGCCATATTATTTGTGTAATAAATACTCTTTATGAGGACCTTGATGTAATATGTGTGTGACTGAACCCCTGTTATAATTCCTCGAGTACTTTGTGTGTCAGCAAACCGACCCAGGGATGACACTTAAGCAAAGAGACTTTGGTCCATTGGGATCGTGGTCGCTACATCTTCGTTGAATATGTAGGAATCAATATGGTAACTAGGTCCCGCTATTGATTATTGACCGGAGAGGTGTCTCGATCGTGGTTCAACCGATTATTGACCGGAGGGTTCCACCTACCCCGGAGGGACACATGGGCTGCAAAGGGGGCGCACCATCCCCTAGTGGGCTGGGCGCCACTCCCCCACCTAGACCCATGCGCTTAGGGTTGGTGGGAACCCTAGATGGGGGTGCCCCCCTTGGTTTGGGCCCCTAGGGCCGCTGCCCCTCCTTGGAGGAGGAGCTAGGGCTGGCACACCTACCATGTTGCCCCTATATATAGTGTGGGGGTGGTAGGGCAGCCGCACGGCTCCACCCTTGCCCTCCATCGCTTCCAACTCCCCCCACCTTTCCTCCGATATGCGCTTGGTGAAGCCCTGCTGGAATTCCGCTGCCACCACCACCACCATACTGCTGTGATGGTTCCTATCACATCTACCTCCTCTCCCTTTCTTGCTGGATCAAGAAGGAGAGGACACCATCAGGATGAACATGTGCTAATCTCGGAGGTGTCGTCAGTTCTGCACTAGATTGGATTGAATCATGATCTCATCATGAAGAGTACGACTACATCAATTACGTTATGATGCTATCACTTTTGATTTACAAGGGTATGTAGACACATGATGACCCACAAGTATATGGGGTCAATTGTAGCCTTTTCGATAAGTAAGAGCGTCGAACCCAACGAGGGGCAAAAGGAAATGACAAGTGGTTTTCAGCAAGGTAATCTGGGAAGTGCTAAAATTGTAAGTAGCAGAGTAGTTTGATAACAAGATAATTTGTAACGAGCAAGTAACGGTAGTAGTAAAAAAAGTGCAGCAAGGTAGCCCAATCCATTTGAGGCAAAGGACAGGCCGAAACGGTCTCTTATGGTAAGCAAAGTGTTCTTGAGGGTACACGGGAATTTCATCTAGTCACTTTCATCATGTTGGCTTAATTCATGTTCGCTACTTTGATAATTTGGTGTGTGGGTGGACGGGTGTTTAGGTGTTGTTCTTACTTGAACAACCTCCTACTTATTATGAAACCCCTCGCAAGCATTTGCAACTATGAGAAAAGTATTAAGAATAAATTCTATACATAACATTATAATTTTGGATCCAATCGGTCCCTTACGGAATAGCGCATAAACTAGGGTTTAAGCTTCTGTCACTCCCGCAACCCATCATCTAATAACTACTCCACAATACATTCCCTTAGGCCCAAATATGGTGAAGTGTCATGTAGTCGACGTTCACATGACACCACAAGGGAATCACAACATACATATCATCAAAATATCAAACACATATCAAGTTCACATGATTACTCCCGTGACCTCAAGAACAAAAGTAACTACTCACAAATGATAATCATGCTCAAGATCAGAGGGGTATTAAATAGCATAATGGATCTGAACATATAACCTTCCACCAAATAAACCATATAGTAATCAACTACAAGATGTAATCAACACTACTAGTCACCCACAAGCACTAATCTACAGTTCCGGTACAAAGATTGAACACAAGAGATGAACTAGGGTTTGAGATGAGATGGTGTTGTTGAAGATGTTGATGAACATGGCCCTCCCCAAGATGGGAGAGTTGTTGGTGATGATGATGACGATGATTTCCCCTCCGGGAGAGAAGTTCCCCCGGCAGAATTGCTCCGTCAGAGGGAAAAAGTGCTCCTGCTCAGGTTCCTCCTCGAGACGGCGGCACTTCGTCCCAAAAGTCCCCCCCCCCCTTATTTTATAGGTCAAAATGACTTATATACCACAAGAGGGGCACCAGAGGTGGTCCTGGGTGAGCACAACCCACCAGGGCGCGCCTGGGCTGCCTAGATTGCCCAAGTGGGTTGTGCCCACCTGGTGGCCCCCCTTTGGTACTTATTTGCTCCAATATTCCTCAAATATTCCATAAAAAATCCTCGTAAAGTTTTAGCTCATTTGGAATTGTACAGAATAGGTAGCCTGACGTAGCTTTTTCAGGTCCAAATTTCCAGCTGCCAGAATTCTCCCCTTTGTGTGTACCTTGCATATTATGAGAGGAGAGGCATTAGAATTACTCCAAAAAGCTTTATTATACAATAAAACAACATAAATAATAGTAGATAAAGATGATACAAAATGGACCTATGAACTCCCCCAAGCTTAGACCTTGCTTGTCCTCAAGAGAAAACCAAAATTGAAAAACATGTTGTCAGCGTTCTGTGAACGGGGGTCCCCAGACTTGCCTGCCTACGGCCTACAACATGGCTCATCAGTGGCCCAGTACGGCCCGTCTTCACCAAAAACTGCTCATGACCCTCGCGATGGGCCAAGCCTCACGGGGCAGATGAGGCAAGGCCTCCTCAGGGGTGGCCTCATCGGGCAGTCTCGTGAGGAGGCGGAGAGATCAAGGCGAGGGGTACCTCACGAGGTCCTCATGACGCAAGCCAAGACGATCAAGACCAGGCGGGCGCCAGGCGGGCGACATCCTGCGCAGTGTCCTCGTTTTCTCTTTGGTGCAAAGGGGGCAAACGCAAGTGCGGAGTATCAAGGCATCAAGCAAAGGTTTCCATATCGGTGCAATGAGACCAAGACCAGCAGAGCGGCAGGACGGAGGTCACCATGAAGCCCAAGACGGCTTCATCACCAGTGCCTTTGGCAGTCGAAGACCACCTTTAGTCAGGATTGCCTATACTAGCTGTCACCTTTCAAAATGGCTGTTGTTGGCTCCCTTCCCGCTCAATATTTGGGAAGAGGACCAGGGCCTCTATAAATAGAGATAGCCATCACAGTAGGAAGAGGGGAGAATCTCATCTAGAGCCAAGAGAGCGAATCCGAGGCTAGCTCATCCACACCACCACAAGAACACCTCTCACGAGGCTGCTCTTCCTCTGTATTGTTCATCATCAGCCCAAGAGGCAATCCACCACACCACACACACTAGATTAGGGTATTACACCACAACGGTGGCCCGAACCAGTATAAACCTCGTGTCTCTTGCGTTTGTCATCGTGCTAGCTTAGAATCGCGGATAGGTTGTGCGTGTGTTTCGGTAGGGAGAAGATCTTTTTGCGCACCCCAGAGTTCGAACCTTAAGGGTTTTGCCGGAACTCGATATCCGAGATTTGGCGCGCCAGGTAGGGGTGCGCCGGAGCTCTCCCTTACGTCGGCTCGTTCTCCACCAACACCGCGCTTCGCCCTCATGGTGGACATCGCGCCTCCGGCTCCGGCGGTCGATGCCAGCGCTAGGGCCAGGGGGCTCCGAGCCTTGGCCCCCACCTTGTGGCAGGTGCTGTGGCCGCACAAGTTCAAGCCAGAGGTGCCGCCGTGCTATGACGGTGCGGCGGATCCACTGGCTTTCCTGATGGCATACAAGGAGGTCATCCTCAAGGCCGGAGGCAACGACAAGGTCATGGCCAACTGGTTTCCCATGGCCCTCACCGGCGTCCCGCGCGTTTGGCTGCTGAACATGCCAACATCTTCTGTGGCCTCCTTGGAGGAGCTGTGCAACCTCTTCCTCACCCACTACGGTACGTCGGCGCCCCCGGTCGTCGCAGCTCTCCTGGGAGGCTCACAGGCGCCACCCTCGGACCGCCATGCCAAGCCGTTCTTCCGCCAGATCGGCGCCACCCTCGCGCGGCAAGGAGCCCCTCGGGGTTGGGCGGCACCCAAAGCCGACCTGACCTTCAACTCGGACGATCACCCCGTCAACACCGCCTGCTCGGGTGCGCTCCCAATGCTTTGCACGCCAACCATCTGCCAAGTGGCCATCACCAAGACGCTCATCGATGGCGGCGCCGGCCCCAACATGTTCTCGGTGGAGGCCTTCAGCCTCCTCCATGTACCGCTGGAACGGCTCCGACCCAGCAAGCCTTTCTCGGGCGTCGGAGGCGGTTCCTCCAGCTCCCTGGGGCAGATCCGCCTTCCTGTGACCTTCGGCACCCACGACAACTTCCGCACAGAGCTAGTCAACTTTGACATCGCCCACATCGGCCTCCCGTACAATGCCATCCTCGGATACCTCGCCTTGGCTCAGTTCATGGCAGCGACCCATCCGGCCTACAACCTCATGAAGATGCCTGGGATCAGCGGCGTCCTCACCGTACCTGGAGACACCAACGATGCTCTGCTGGCGCTCAAGCTCGCCCTCAATACAGTCGCGGTAGCGCAGCCTACCGGCATGGACACCTCCAAGGCCAAGGGGGCTGCCGACCAAGTAGAAGAAGTTGTTTACTCAGGACAAGGCGGAGACCAAGCAGGTGCCGGTTGAGGAGGACGGGTCCTCAGAAGCCACCTTCACTATAGGTGCCAACTTCGACCCCGATCAAGAGGAAGCACGGGTGAAGTTCCTGCGCACGAACAAGGATGTGTTCGCATGGGAACCCAAGCAGCTAGCAGGGGTCCCAAGGCAGGTGATTGAGCATCACCTGAATGTGTGCCCCAATGTATGCCCCGTGAAGCATAAAGCCAGGCGGCAGTCCATTGAGAAGCAGGCCTTCATCGTCCAAGAAACCCGCAAGCTAGAGGCAGCAGGTGTTATTCGCGAGGTTAGCTACCCCGAATGGTTGGCAAACCCTGTTATTGTGCCGAAAAAGGGAGGGAAGGAGCGCATGTGTGTCGACTTCACCAACCTCAACAAGGCCTGCCCTCAAGATCCGTTCCCACTCCCTCGCATCGACCAAATTGTCGACTCCACTGCCGAGTGCGACCTGCTGTGTTTCCTGGATGCATTTTCGGGCTATCACCAAATCAAGATGGCGGTAGAAGACACGGAGAAGATGGCCTTCCTAACCCAATGTGGGGTATACTACTACACCTGCATGCCGTTCGGGTTGTGCAATGCGGGTGCAACCTTCCAGGCTAATGCACATTGCCTTAGGCCGGCAGCTCGGGAAAAACGCCGAGGCTTACGTCGACAATATTGTGGTGAAGTCTCGGGAGGCGAAGGCCTTGATCCAGGATATGGAGGAGACCTTCGCGAGCCTCCGCAAGGTGGTCCTGCGACTCAACCCAGAAAAGTGCCTATTTGGCGTTCCTTCTGGCAAGCTTCTGGGCTTCCTCGTGTCCCACAGAGGGATCGAGGCCAACCCGGAGAAGGTCAAGGCAATCGAAGACATGAGTCCACCGCAAACCATCAGAGAAATGCAGAAGCTCGCCGGACACGTAACTGCATTAGGACGCTTCATCTCCAAGCTGGGGGAGCACACCCTGCCTTTCTTTAAGCTGATAAAGAAGAAGGGCCCGTTTATATGGACACAGGAGGCCGACCAAGCGTTTCAAGACCTCAAGAAGTATCTTACCAGCCCTCCTATGATGGTGGCACCACGCCCTCTCGAACACCTGGTGCTCTACCTCACCGCCACACCCTACTCTACTAGTGCAGCTCTAGTGGCGGTTCGGGAAGAGCGCCATGTCAAGGCTACATCACGACCGGCCACGGCCCTGGCCGTGGCGGCACAATACCAGGAAGGCCTCGCGAAGACCACTGCCTCGGCAGATGGAGACCAGCCTCAGCAGGAAGACGCCCCTAGGGCTGAAGAGGCCGCACCAGGCAGCTAGGCGCTGGGGGCTCCGTCATCTCAGGAGGCGCCTAACCCTCTGGAGGGCATACACCTCGTAAGCACACCCACCCTCGTCGAGCATCCGGTGTACTTCGTCAGCACGGTGTTGCGGGATACAAGGGCACGATACCCCATGCCTCAGAAGCTCTTGCTCGCACTATTGGTGGCCTCGCAAAAGTTGCGGCACTACTTGCAAGGTCACCCCATCAAGGTCGTCTCGGCCTACCCATTGGAAAGGGTACTCAGGAGCCAAAACTCAGCTAGAAGGGTCACCGAATGGAACATCGAGTTGCAAGCGTTTCAGTTGGAATTCAGCACAACCAGAGTCGACAAGGGAGCCGCACTTGCAGATTTTGTGGCAGAATGGACAGAGGCCCCAGGGCTCGAGGCAGGCGAGGATCGATCACTTTCCCTAGGAAGCGAGGAACTAGATGGCTGGGTCATGTACTTCGATGGAGCATTCTCGCGGGACGGCACGGGGGCTGGTGCAGTGCTTATATCCCCCACTCAGGACAAGCTCTATTACACCGTGCAGCTCTGTTTCCAGCATGGCGAGAAGGTCTCCAACAACATAGCAGAATACTAGGGCCTCATAGAAGGCTTGAAAGTTGCAGCAGCACTGGGGGAGAAGCACTTCATCATCAAAGGCGATTCACAGCTCCTCGTCAACTTCTCCAACAAAGTGTACGAGCCGAAGGACGAGCACATGGAAGCATATCTTGCGGAGGTGCGCAAGATGGAAAAGCAGTTTTGGGGGCTGGAGTTGCAGCATGTGCCCTGCGGCACCAACCAAGAGGCTGATGACATCACTAGGAGGGCATCCAGGCGGCTGCCTCAGGAGCCATGCGTTTTCGAGGAACGACTCTTCAAGCCATCGGCGCCACCGCCACTGTCAAGCACAGCACAACCTCAGGAGGAACTCCCTTAGCCACCAGCCACAGGAGGCCCGGCCTTGGCCCAACCTCGGGAGCATGTTTACTCCTGGCACTGAAGCCTTAGGAGGGATGCTGGACCACGGAATTCAAGGACTACCTGATGCAAGGGACGCTACCAGAGAAAGAGGAGGACACGGAACGCGTGGCCCGGCAGGCCATGGCCTACTGCATCCAAGACGAAGAGCTCTATCGAAAGCAGCCAAATGATGTTTCCCTGCGTTGCATCTCTAGGGAACAGGGGAAGGAGTTGCTGGCTGACATACACGGTGGAGATTGCGGACACCACTCATCGGGAAGGCGTTTCGCAGCGGGTTCTGCTAGCCTACGGGACTCAATGACGCAATCGAGTTGGTGAAGGCCTGTGAAGCCTGCCAATTCCATGCCAAGCAGATCCATCAGCCAGCTCAGGGCCTGCAAACCATCCCACTCTCGTGGCCGTTCGTGGTCTGGGGGCTGGATATCTTGGGCCCGTTTCCTCGAGCGCCTAGGGGCTACCGCTACCTCTACGTCCCCATCGACAAGTTCACCAAGTGGGTGGAGATGGAGGCTGTCCGCACCATCCCAGCTAGTTCTGCAGTCAAGTTCATCAATGGCCTCGTGAGCCGATTCGGGGTCCCTGATCGCCTCATCATCGACAACGGTTCGTAGTTCACCAGCAATCTCTTCAAAACATATTGTGCTAACCTTGGAACACAGATATGCTACGCTTCGGTGGCACACCCCCGGAGTAACAGCCAGGCCGAGCGCGCCAACGCAGAGGTCCTGAAGGGACTCAAAACCAGGACCTTCAAAAGGAAGCTAGAGGCTTGCGGCAGGGGCTGGTATGATGAGCTCTAGTCTGTGTTGTGGTCCATCCGCACTATCGCCACCAAGTCGACTGGCGAGACCCCGTTCTTCCTCATCTATGGAGCAGAGGCGGTCCTCCCTCATGAGGTCAGGCGTCGCTCGGCGCAAGTCCTAGCATTTGATGAAGCGCAACAGGACGCCATGCGGGGGATGGACCTCGTGCTGGGGGAGGAGCGCCGTCGAGAAACCGCACTACGAGCAGCAAGATACCAGCAGGCGCTGCGGCGGTATCATTGCCGCAACATCCGCCCCAGGACTCTTGAGGTAGGTGACCTCGTACTCAGGCGGGTGCTCTCCAGGGAAGGGCTGCATAATCTCTCGCCCATGTGGGAGGGCCTGTTCAAGGTTGTCCATGTTTCCAGGCCTGGCGCCGCGCGCCTGGAGACTCAGGAAGGGGTGCCCGTCCCAAACGCTTCGAACATTCAGCACCTCCGGAAGTTCTACCCTTGAAGAAAGGCCCAGTGCATGTGAAGCTCGCCGCCCAAAGAAAGGCCTGGTGCCTGTGAAGAAGGCCCAGTGCCTGTGAAGCTCGCTGCCCGTGACACTCACACGTAATAATGAGTTGGGGCTGTACACGCCCCGGAGTCTTCGGAGTGCCGCCATCGGGCCTCGGGGGCTCCCGCCCACGCCTAGTGGCAGCACTTAGCTCCGCGGTGGTGAGAAGACGTCGAAGACTAGACTAGGTGCCGGACGCGGCTTTTCATTTGCTTTCCGCAGTTGGCTTGTTCTCCCTTGTTTGAACCTTTATTGAAGTTTCTTCTAGTGTTGTTCGCCGACTTCTGCCCTTGTTCTCTGTTTTTGGCTTTTGTCTGGCTCGCTCTCTCTCTCTTGCAAACCTCTCGAGAGGGTTGCGCGGGCGCCCTCATGAGCCCTTCTCTCGCCTAATTTTCACGAGGCTCCATCGTTCAAGTTCACAGCGGGAGCACCCCTCCCGATCCATGCCCCTCGGGCATCGCGACGCAAAGCACCAGGCCATAGCCGGCAACCCTCGCGACTAAGGTTCTGAAATGATTCTCCCAACTGATTTTTGCAGCTCTTAAGGCGCCTGGCGAGGCCTCAAGCAGGCACCTCACAAGGCGGAAACTACTGCAAACATCCTGCACTAAGTTGTTCCTACGCGCAGGCACATAACCACGACACCATAGCACAACACATGGACAATGATTGTAGCACGATAATTAGGGGATCATAGTCTGTTGCACGCCCCCACGGGGCTCAATACTACTCTCTCTCTCTCAATGCAGGAAAAGGAGAAAACAAAATAAAAACAACCCACAGCTCGCGAGAAGGGATCTACGTCATCCTCCTGAGCTCAATCAGACTCCGCCTCGTGCTTTACCGGGGCACGGCAACGGGATGACCCGCTACCACCCTTGAAGCGGGCACGGTGGCGTGGTGGCTGGTCGCGGCCACCGCTGGAGGAGCTGTCACGGGAGGAGGAGCCGCTGAAGCTTGGCGAGCTGCGGTCGCCGCCGGGAGCAGGTTCGCCTTCACCCTCGTCACGACCGTCGCCAAAGCCGAGCACCCCATTGCCGTCATCGTCTTTAGGGAAGCACCCAACATGGTGTCCATCTTCTCCGAACACCCTCATGTAGAGGTTCGCGTCGCCATCATGCTTGAAGTGGAGGGTACACCACCGGCCCAAGCCACGCGTGCGGGTAAACGTCTGCCAGCCCCAGGCCAGGGTCACGTTCCCGGCGACGGAGATCTCCACCGCAACCCAGGAGGCCCTGCTGCAGCAGCCGTCCGCCTGCAGCCAGAGCCCACCGGGGCCAGCGGCCGGCAGTTCACCGGCGAAGAAGCGAGGGAGCTGGAGCCAATTGCTGGCCGGGTTTTCCGACCACACAACAAACTCCGACAGCACCTCTGCCGAATGGAAGCGCGACCGGGGAGGCCGCGCAGCCACGGCACACCTTCCTCAACCGACTGGGCTGCCTCGATACGGGCCGCCACCACTACATGAAGGGCCACCACCACGACCACGAGAAGCCACGACGGGAGTCGCGGGATGCTTGTGGGGACGGCCGCGGCCACACTTGGTCGGAGGAGAGCCAGGCCCTTCCTGGCGAGCCTTCCCCTTCTCCGTGGTCGAGAACCTCTTCATGAGCGCCATGGGACGCTGCAAGCAACCGGAGCGAGGAGGGAGAAGAAGCAGGCAGGGCGAGGGGAGATGTGCAACGGGGGCTTTCGGCCCTCCCCATTTATAGCCTAAGGGAGGCCAACCGTCGGCATCCATGATCACAGGTAATGATGACTCTTTTTGCAGGCAGCATGGACTCATCAAATCGGGCAGTTGTCGAGGCAGCATGGTGAAGCGGTGACGCCCACGTCAAACCAACCGCCACACGGCAACCAAGGTCGCGGGCTATTGGGGCCTACGGCGCTCCGCACTTGCCCTTTGGCTTCGCCGCTAAGCCAAGTCCGAGCACGCCTTGGGCCCGGGGGCTACTATCGGCGTTCTGGGAATAGGGGTCTCCAGACTTGCCTGCCTGCGGCCTGCAGCATGGCTCATCAGTGGCCCAATACGGCCCGTCTTTACCAACAAACGGTGAAGACCCTCGCGAGGGGCCAAGCCTCGCGGGGAGGACGATGCAAGGCCTCCTCAGGGGCAGCCTAATCAGGCAGGCTCATGAGGAGGCATAGAGATCAAGGCGAGGGGTACCTCGTGAGGTGCTCATGACACAAGCCATGACGATCAAGACTAGGCGGGCGCCAGGCGGGTGCCAGCTTGCGCAGTGTCCTCGTTTCCTCTTTGGTGCAAAGGGGGCAAGCGCAGGCGCGCAGTACCGAGGCATCAAGCAAAGGTTTCCATATCGGTGCAACGAGACCAAGACCACCAGAGCGGCAGGAAGGAGGTCACCATGGAGCCCAAGACGGTGTCATCACCAGTGCCTTTGGCAGTCGAAGACCACCTTTAGTCAGGATAGCCTGTACTAGATGTCCCCTTTCAAAATAGCCGTTGTTGGCTCCCTTCCCGCTCAATATTTGGGAAGAGGACTAGGGCCTCTATAAATAGAGATAGCCATCACAGTAGGAAGAGGGGAGAATCTCATCTAGAGCCAAGAGAGAGAATCCGAGCCTAGCTCATCCACACCACCACAAGAACACCTCTTGCGAGGTTGTTCTTCCTCTGCACTGTTCATCATCAGCCCAAGAGGCAATCCACCACACCACACACACTGGATTAGGGTATTGCACCACAACGGTGGCCCGAACCAGTATAAACCTCGTGTCTCTTGCATTGTTCATCATGCTAGCTTAGAATCGCGGCGAGGTTGTGGGCGTGTTTCGGTAGGGAGGAGATCTTCGTGCGCACCCTAGAGTTCGAACCTTAAGGGTTTTGCTGGAACCGGATATCCGACACATTTCCACGTGCTTAGAGAGAGAGGTGTTGACATATACAAAAATACGGACGTAACAACATCATGTAACTTATTATAACAGCAACAAACTTTAACATAAAGCTTTTATCATAGACTTCTCATGAACAAGTGACAATTCATCACACAATCGAAGTATAAAGCATAAATTTATTTGGAAACCAACAAACTATGTTCTCAGTCAACTTTGCAACTACAATTCATCATGTTTTCAGGAAGGGTCACATATCGGAGCCTTTAGGAAAGTCCACATACTCAACCATCATTTAGTATTCTATAATTGCTAACACTCACCGCATACACATGAGCAAAACGTTTCAACCGGACACTTAGAAAGCTAGGGGCTTATAGTTTCGCCTCCTAACGTATTCAGCTCAAGGGTGATGTCAACAATAAGAACTCATGCTACACATATTCAACTAGATATATGTGCCTAGATCTTTCCTCACCACATGATGCTTTCCAAAGGAGAAAATAAAAAGGAATAGAGAGAAGAACTTTGACTCTTTGCATGAAAGTAAATACATAAAAGTAAAAGATAGGCCCTTGGCAGAGGGAAGCAGAGGTTGACATGCACTTTTTGTTTGTATGCTCAAACCCTTAGTGCAAGAGAACGTCACGTTATATTGCCCCTTATGATGGCAACCTTTATTATGCAGTCTGTCGCTTTTATTCTTCGCCGTCACAAGTTCGTACAATGCTCAATTTTCCCTTACACTAAATGATCTCATACTTTTAGAAGCAATTTTATTGCCTTTTTGCACCGATGACAACTTACTTGAATGATCTTACTCGATCCAGAGGTAGGCATGGTGGACTCTCAAACAAGATTTGGGTTTAAGGGTTTTGGATGCACAAGTAGTATCTCTACTTAGTGCGGAATTTTTGGCTAGAAAAGATAGGGGCAAGCACCACATGTTGAAGGATCTATGACAATATAACTTCTATGTGAATATGAACAAACATAAATCATTATGTTGTCTTCCTTGTCCAACGTCAACAATTTTGGCATATAATATTTTGATGGGTGCTCACAATCACAAAAGATTTCCAGGATAGTGTATTTGCATGTGAATCTTCTCTTCCCTTATTAATTCTTTCATGAGTTGCATCATTGAACAATCCTATGTTTGCCAATTTACAATAAATTTTTCTACTTATACTCTTCCTTGTGTAATGTCATCACTTACCATAAGATTAGTATATGATCCTTTCATTTATTTCCTTTCTTTTTATTGAAACAAGAAAGTGAAGAAAGCAAAACTCAAACTAAACTTTATTATATATCTCGCACACGATTACAAAGATTGATCGCTAAGCAAACTCTTGAAAAGAAAGGATCGAACTAAACTTTTATTCATCTAAAGCAAAAGATAACCATGGATCAAACTAAGAAAAGTAAAGACAAAATATAGTGGAGATGATACGGGGGCACCTCCCCCAAGCATGGCAAAAGCCAAGGGGAGTGCCCATATACTCGATACTCAATTTTCTTTTGGTGATGAAGAAGGAGGTGGTGGTGATGAAGTAGTAGCGATCTTGTCCTCAGGTTTCCACGGCAGAGGCTCACCATCATAAGAGGAAGAGTAAGTCTCCCGGGTCCTGCAACTGGCAGCCAAACTCATACCTTTAAACCTTGCCTCATATTCAAAGACTTGCTTTGGAGGTCGTAGATCTGGCTCTGGAGGAAGTTGATTTGCTCGTTGAAGGAGAAGACGATGTCCTTCATGTACTTGCTAACCACCATGAGATCACGGGTATAGTCCGCGATCATGAGGTGATTAGCATTGAGTCCACGTTCCACCATCCCCTTGCAGGAGAAGACTTCCTGCTCCATAGCTTCAAGCCTTGGCTCCACGGATCCAGTTTCCTTGGGGCCTTGCACATCGCGGATGTGCAGCACCCCATCGCGCATCTGGATAGCTTGAGGGTGCTGCATCACCTCCCGCAGATATGGGTTGATGATGTTCTCGAAGAACTTGTCCTTGGAGGAGCTTGAAGCGTCCATGGTGGATTAGATCTGACAGAAAACAACAAGAAAAGAAAATAGAATATTTCTCCACGATACGGAGGTCAATAGGTTCGGGGGGGTATATAAAGATTTTTTATCTTGGGGAACAAGCAGAACGGAAGAAAAACGGAGTCCGGAAAGTACCCGAGGTGGGCACAACCCACCGGGGCGCGCCTGACACTGATGTATCGTGCCCACCAGGGTCACTTTCCTGGTAGTTTCTTATTTTTCTATTTTTTTAAATATTCCAAAACTGTCAAAAAATATTTTTGTGGATTTTCCAAAGTTCGTTTACATACCATATCACGTACCTCCTTTTTTCACGATTCTGGAGTGTTCCGGAAAGTTTATTTTATGTGTTCTTCCGGTGTCATAGTTTGGATAATATTGCTCTCAACATTAATGGGCATACCTGAGATATATTGTTTTTATTAATTGCACATTAACAACCTTCGGGTTAATACCTTCTGCGTTATTTATTTTGATAGCTCTGGATCGACAAACCTCCTCGATAACAGAGGGTCCTTCCAATTTGTAGAGGAGTTTTCTTGCAAAGACTCTGAAACGAGAGTTGTACAAAAGAACATATTATCCAATCTTGAACTCACGCTTTTGGATTCTTTTTTCATGCCATCTTTTAACTTTTTCTTTGAGTAACTTTGCATTTTCATAAGCTTGGGTTCTCCATTCATCTAATGAGCTAATATCAAATAGCCTCTTTTCACCAGCAAGTTTGAAATCATAATTGAGTTCTTTGATTTCCCAATATGCTTTATGTTCTAACTCAAGAGGCAAATGACAAGCTTTTCCATAAACCATTTTATAAGGAGACATACCCATACGAATTTTATATGCTGTTCTATAAGCCCAAAGTGCATCATCTAATTTCTTAGACCAATTCTTACATGACCTATTGATAGTCTTTCGTAAGATTAATTTTATTTCTCTATTGCTAAGTGCAACTTGACCACTAGACTAAGGATGATAACATGATGCAATTCTATGGTTAACATCATACTTAGCAAGCATTTTACGGAAAGCACCATGAATAAAGTGTGAACCACCATCTATCACTAAATATCTAGGGACTCCAAACCTTGGGAAAATAACTTCCTTAAGCATTTTAATAGAGGTGTCGTGATCAACACTACTGATTGGAATAGCTTGTACCCACTTAGTAACATAATCAACAGCAACCAAAATATGAGTATACCCATTAGAGGAAGGAAAAGGTCCCATGAAATCAAATCCTCAAACATCAAATGATTCAACAGCAAGTGAATAATTCATAGGCCACTGGTACGCGCCGATGCTATACAAACGGTTTTTAACCCCATTCCGCGACGACATTTGGAACCATCACCTAGTGAGTGTGGTCAATGGGGGGTCCTTCCCACATGACCCAGAAACCGTCGAGGATAGGGAGCCAAGATGCATATACAGTACTCCTACTCGTTTGTGCTTGCATTGCCATCGCAGTCAGTATTCTGTGGTGCTATGTTTATGATGCGCGGCCCATAACAAACGGTTCACTATTATAGAATGTGTATGATAACCATTCCCGAACTGTATGCGATAACTAATTAAGAAGATTAGCTAACCGTTGTACGAGTGTCGGATAGGATTACGAAACGTCGGACCATCGTAATCGTACATGACAACTATCGCACACACTATTCTATGGTGCAACGTCTACGATGCATACTTCATCAGAAACAGTTCATGGCTGTGAATCATGTATGATAAGGCAACTATCACAAACGTTTAGTTTGCCTGCATGGTTTGTGATATTGTCTGACATCACACACAAATTGCAACCGTGTGCATGCTTGCACCCGTTTCCTCTCTGTGAACCGTCTCGGATTATGGTGTATATCGCAAACGTTTGTGTTTTACAAACCATGTGTGCCGCAATGACCCGGGGAGCGTAATTTCACCGTAATTTAATTGCTGCTATATCAAATTGTACCAGTTTTGAATTTGAATTTGAATGTATGCTGTCGGTGTCAAAACCGGCGGATCTCGGGTAGGGGGTCCCGAACTGTGCGTCTAGGCGGATGGTAACAGGAGACAAGGGACACGATGTTTTACCCAGGTTCGGGCCCTCTTGATGGAGGTAAAACCCTACGTCCTGCTTGATTAATATTGATAGTATGGGTAGTACAAGAGTGGATCTACCACGAGATCAAGGAGGCTAAACCCTAGAAGCTAGCCTATGGTATGATTGTTGTAATGGATGTTATGTCCTATGGACTAAAACCCTCTGGTTTATATAGACACCGGAGAGGGCTAGGGTTACACAAAGTCGGTTACAGTGGTAGGAGATCTACATATCCGTATCGCCAAGCTTGCCTTCCACGCCAAGGAAAGTCCCATCCGGACACAGGACGGAACCTTCAATCTTGTATCTTCGTAGTCTTGGAGTCCGGCGGACGATGATAGTCCAGCTGTCCGGACACCCCCTAGTCCAGGACTCCCTCAGTAGCCCCTGAACCTGGCTTCAATGACGATGAGTCCGGCACGCATAATGTTCGGCATTGCAAGGCGGGTTCCTCCCTTAAACAATCTAGAGAAGATCATGAACACCAGGATAGTGTCCGGCTCTGCAAAATAAATTCCACATTCCACCGTAGAGAGAATAAAATGTACACAGGTTCAATCTGTTGACGTATTTTGCGGCATGACGTCACACCACTACCAAGCCTTTACTTGAATCGTTTTTTATTATACCGCCTCAGCGCGTTTAGCGAAGCAGTTTCCTTGGCACGTCTTGTCGAAGCAGAGATCGTGTTCCCCTTATTCCGGGATTCTCATCAATACGGGTGTGGGTAACCCAACCGCGCCCGTCGCCACGCCTCCTCTATCGAAGGCGAGTCCCGAACGGTCACGGAGACGGCTCTTGGTATTCTCCTCTTTATAATAGGACCAAGGCTCGTTTCTTTTCTTCAATCTTCCACCGAATCTTCTCCTCGCTCCAAGTTCCAACACCCAGAGCCCCAGATTCAAGCGCTTCGGACCTTCAACAATGTCCGGCTTCGACCTTCAGGGCTGGTGGATGCCCTCCTCCGTTACGGAGGAGGACGTGCTAAAGCTGCGAGAAGCCAAGTACCTGTGCTACGAGATTTCGCACAGGTTGCCCGCCGAAAGGCAGGCCATCCCCACGCCTGAGCCCGGCGAGTACGTCGTCTTTGTATCCCACCTCCGTCGGTGTTTAGGCTTCCCGACGGATACTTTTGTGAGAGGGCTCATGTTTTATTATGGGTTGGAATTCCACGACTTGGCTCCAGAGTCCATCCTCCAAATCTCCGCATTCATCGTTGTCTGCGAAGCCTTCCTCCGCGTCACTCCCCACTTCGGCATATGGATGAAGACCTTCAATATGGAGCCGAAAATGATCAGGGGGCGTCAAGCAGAGTGCGGCGGGGCGGCCGTAAGCAGGAGGGCCGATGCCCCGTGGCCCGTGGGCTCCTTCCAAGAGGAGCTCGGCTTGTGGCAGCAGGAGTGGTTCTATATCATCGCTCCAAAGGGCAGCAGGCAGAAGCCGCCGCCTCCATTCCGC
Source organism: Triticum timopheevii (assembly GCA_963921465.1). Lineage (NCBI taxonomy): Eukaryota > Viridiplantae > Streptophyta > Magnoliopsida > Poales > Poaceae > Triticum > Triticum timopheevii. The sequence goes on along the minus strand of OY997262.1, from coordinate 314,158,670 downwards.
TCGGGACCTCCGCGACGGTTGATGTCGTGGGTCAACCAAGGGCTCAATTGGGGGCCGTCAAAAGACGTGCCCCTATTGCAGGGCCGGATTCGAGACCTCCAGGCGAGGGAGGTCGATCTGGTCGTGGTGATGCAGGTTATGCTGATTAGGCGTCTCCTGCCCTGCAAACGCCGTCCTCTCCGGCTATGGGAGTTCAATCCGGAGGGACCACGGATTCTCCAACACTTCATGGGTACGACACCCATGGAGATGTACAAGTTGTTCTTCGGACTGCAGGCGGCGTGTCCGGAATTGACCGAGGATGCCGGCCTAAGCTGCAATCGCCCGGATACTCAAGTAAGTAGCTCAGTGTTCGGACGCACCGTTTGTTTGCCTTTCTACAATTTCGCCTTTTAACCCGTTATCCTTCAACAGGAGTGGATAGTGCAAGCAAAGCTGATACGGTGTTCGGCCCCCCTCCCAGAGACCGCGCCGGAGCCTGTGTTGGTCAGAATGTTGGAGGTCGCGCCTTTAGAAGAAGGCGGAGGGGAAAATAGAAGAGCTATCACCTCGCCCAAGGGGGCGCTTGAAGAAGGGGAGAAGAGGACCGCCTCCGAAGACCCGGAGGCCAAAGCCCCTAAGCGGGGGAAGAAATCTTCACCGGAGGGTCCTGTGTCCGGGGAGGTCCCGGCCGCATAATCTTTTCCAAAGAATCAGCCCTCCAGCGAGCCGTGAGTAGAAAAAGGGGAGTTCATTAATAAGAAACATCCCTATTTGTGCTTCTGAGGATAACCGAAATTTTTACCTTGTAGTTCGGATCTGCGACCTTCTCAGATGAGCTCGTCTTCGGGGGATCTTCGTCCGGAGATGATGGAGAACGAGACGCCTCCGTCTGCTACGCCGTCGGATAGGGCAGACGAGCCTGAAGTGTTGTCACGGAGGGTGTCCCCGAGCCCGGCAGAGCCGAAGAGTTCGGCGCCGACTAGTGTTCGGCCGGGGGGAGCTGAAGGACCTGCTTGAGAGGGCGTCCATCTCAGAAGATCACCGTGCATTGATGAGCATGGTGATTGGAAGGATTTTGTCCGCCGAAAGCGGATTGCATAATGCCGTCAGGAGTTTGCTGGCGGGATTTGAGGTACGTAAAAACGACGCACCTTTTTGACAGTTTTGCACATGAAAGTGTGCCCTATATAGATAGTAGCCCCTGAGACTCGGTAGGTTGTCGAAAGCGACAGCGTGCCGAGGATCAAAATCGCAGGTATTGAGTGTCACCTTTCCTATGTAGGTGGCGGATAGTCTGGGGGCTAGCCGGACTGATGGAGTTGCTGAATTAATGCGGCAACTCGATGTTGCGGATGCAGACATCGCGCTAGTCAACAAGCGACTTGACGAGTCGCAAGGTAAGTTGTCTCTCCGCAGTCACCTATTTAAGTGAGTCAAAGCCCACCTCTTACAATATCTATGCTTGACGCAGATGGTGCTGCTGCTGTGGAGAGCCTTCAGGCAGAACTTGCTCAAGCCAAGGAGCAAGCCAGAAGGAGTGATGCGGCTGCCTCGAGGGTGGCCGAAGTTAGAAGCCGAAAGGGCTGCCCACTGCCGAAGCAGGGAAGAGATGGCCGAATTGGCTGTTAAATTGAAGGATGCTACCGACTGCAATGAGGCTCTTGAAAAGGAGCGCCTATCGGAGCGAGAAGACCTGGGGAAGGCCACCGCCGAGGCCAAGGATGCTCGTTCTGCAATGCGGGCTATGAAGGAAGAGTTGCGTCAAGCCGGAGACATTGTGGCTGGCAAGCCTTTTCTGCTGCGTCGCCGGTTTACGGATCCAAATTATGCCCAGCTTGGCCAGCTGTGGGGTCCGGAGGATCCATATATGGACTTAGCGGCAAGTGCGGCGGATGCCGTTGTGCACTTCCGGAGTCAAAAGGATCACAAGACGGAAGAGCTGTTTTGGTCTCAATTCCATAGTCCGGATCGTTCACTTCCGCTGACCGATCGGTTGGCCGAATGGGCCGAGCTGAACAGGTTGTCCGGACTTGCCATGACGGATATCGTGACTCATGTCCGGCCAGAGAGGCCCAAGGCGACGAGCTATTTTGGCTTATTGCAGCAATTTCTTGGGGCGGTGCCGCATATCAAGGAGATGAAGCGGTCGGCCTGCATAGAAGGTGCGCGGATGGCCCTTGCCCGTGTGAAGACACATTGGACAGAGATGGATGCCACCGCTGTTGCAACCCAGGGTTCGGACGAAAGCCGGTTACCCGCCGAGCACTATTTTGGGGAAGTTATGCGTGGTGCTCGTGTAATAGAGTCGCAGTGCTCGAAAAATGTCACGTTCAAATGAACGTTGTATTTTGTAAAACAATGGTTATGATGTAATCGCTTTTTATACTTGTGCGTTCCAAGTATTGAAATATCTCCTATGCGGCCGTTTATGTATACGTGTGTATAACCTGAAAGATGGCAGTCTTTGGCTTCAGCCCCCACGCACAGGGTGCGGGGGTGTTCGCAAAAATAGCGCATTGTCACACTTAATCCGACGTCTCGGTCCTGTTGAGGAGGTGGTAGCGTAGCAAACGAGGCAACCGGACTATGATGCTTTATCACTTTCACTTAGCCAGTGGAGTTCGAGGGTGGGGCTACGATATAGCCCCTGGGGGCACCGCGCTCTCCGAATTCGGGGTGCGTGCGTGCCTGACCGGGAAACGGTCCTTCGTCAAAGCGGAGGAATTCTAAACATTCCGGTGGTCGATCGAGTGGTTGACCAGTCTCTTGCTGTATCATGACAGTCAGTTTTCGGCTTTCTCTACTGAGGTGCTTCGCCCAGCCGAACTGGGGCACAATCGCAGTAGTTCTCCTGGTGCCGCGTTAGCCGATGATACGGAACGTAAGGCAGCAAAACACAGGAGCCGGGCAAACCCAACATTTGACCAAAGACATGATTCGGAGCTGATGCATATAAGGCCTAACTCGAGACGCCGAACACTCCCTAAGGTGTTCGGTCTTTATAATAATGGGCAGAACAATGCCCTAAGCCCCTAGTGTCCAGGTACGGGCAGGGTCCTCTGACGCGGCCGATGCCAAAATGTCAGGCTCCACTCTGGTTATAATGAGAAGCCAGGGGATTATAGCAACAAGAGACAGTAAAAAAGGTTTACGCAGGGTCTTAATCTGAAAAGAATCCTTGCGACGGGTCCCTACTGCACGTCTGCGCCTGTGTCTCCGTTGTGCCGTTATCCTGGACGGGTGTGCACGTTGTTCATCTGTAAAAAGAGAGGAACTTAGTTTGAAAGGAAATCGTGCGAAAAAAGGTATATGAAAAATATTAATAAATAAGTAAAGCGGAGTCTATATTAGCTCATTGTTGCTTGTACGCGCAGCCCCTTGCGAAGGGGTGTGCGGCTAGGGAGCCCCTAGCTTACTTATGCCGGACTCGTCTAGCCGTGTCCGGGGTCTTTAAATGACCCTCGTAATGAAATGATGCCACGTGGACCGGGCATTTTAAGTGTAAGAGACGCGTAATGTGGTATGGCATTGAAGCGGACAAAAGCTTCGCATCCCAATAGTGCTTGATAGCTACTTTTGAATGGGACGACATGAAATATTAGTTTTTCGCGTCGGAAGTTGTTCGGTGACCCGAACACAACTTCTAGCAATAAGGAGCCTGTGCACTTGGCGTAAGGGCCTGGCGTCAATCTTTTAAAGGAAGTGCGGCTATGTCGAATTTTAGTAAGGTCTATCCCCAACTTGCGGATTGTGTTTGGACATAGCAGGTTTAAATCGCTGCCTCCGTCCATCAGGACTTGTGTAAATTGTAGTCCGTCGATTATAGGATCCAATCTCAGGGCAATCCATCCTGCATTTCGAACGCTTCTGGAATAATCCAGGTGGTCGAAAGTGATTGGTTTTGATATCCAATCTCGATGTTCCGCTGGGTTGGACCGTGCGAGACCCATTTTAGCGGGTGTCGCATTGTTTTTCCGTATTATCACCTGAAGTGAGTTTACTGCTTTGACTTCTCGTGGGAAAGTCTTTTGTTTTCCGGTGCTCTGCTGGTGGGGTTTATCATCGTCCTCGCTTGATGCGTCGAGCCCCTTGCGTTCGGTGTTGAGTCGGCCGCACTGTTTGAAAACCCAACAATCTCGGTGAGTGTGGTTTGCAGGCCTTCCGGGGGTACTGTGGATTTGACATATCCGATCCAAAATTTTGTTTAAGTTGGATAGCTCATCACTGTTATCCTCAAGAGGCAGTGTTTTGTTGTTTGCCCGCGAGCTTTTGAATCCGGCGTTGACCGCCGTGTTCTTTGGGCTTTTCTCTTTATTCTGGCGCTGATCCTTTATGCGCCGTGATTTTCCATTTCCATCTCTGGTCTCGGATGTACTTGGGTCGCTGGTGCTGCATCTTGCTAACCAGCTATCTTCCCCCGCACAAAAGTGGGTCATTAGGCTTGTTAGCACGGACATTGTCCTCGGCTTCTCTTGGCCGAGGTGTCTGGCGAGCCATTGGTCTCGGACGTTGTGTTTAAAAGCTGCTAAGGCTTCGGCGTCCGGACAATTGACTATTTGGTTCTTTTTAGTAAGGAACCTGTTCTAGAATTTGCGCGCTGACTCTCCGGGCTGTTGAGTTATATGACTTAGATCGTCTGCATCCGGAGGGCGGACATAAGTCCCTTGAAAATTTGCTCTAAACGCGTCCTCAAGCTCTTCCCAACTTCCAACAGTGTTTTCTGGGAGGCTTTTGAGCCAATGACGGGCTGGCCCTTTGAGCTTGAGGGGTAAATATTTTATGGCGTTGAGATCATCTCCTCTAGCCATGTGTATGTGTAGTATAAAATCCTCTATCCAGACTCCAGGGTCTGTTGTTCCGTCGTAAGCCTCTATGTTTATGGGTTTAAACCCTGCTGGGAATTCATGATCCAGCACCTCATTGGTGAAACATAGTGGGTGTGCGGCGCCCCTGTATTTGGGTGTACCGCTGTCTTCGAACACTTGACGTGTTTTTTTGCTTCCTGGGGCCCTATTTTTTGGCCCGTAAATGGACCTGGCTGGGCCATCTGTTTTCCCAGGGTCGTCAGTCGGCTTGTGTGCGGCGCCGCTTGTAGATTTTGGCCTATCATCTGGCCGTCTATCCGGCCAGGCGGCCTCTTTGTTTTTTGACTGTGGGGGCTCTATGGCTTCCTCGTCAAATTCTGGGAGCAGCTTGCGCTTCGGGTAGCTCTTTGATTGATGGCCATTGCCGTATTTGTCTGCGGTTTTGAGCACTTTGCTCCACCTCATTCTGAGTATGTCTTCCGCTGTTTTGAGCTTCCGTTTTTCCTTCTTCAAACTTCTTGCAGTGGCGGCGAGTCTTTTCCGGAGGCTCTTATTCTCCGGTGGCGTGTCTGGCGTGAGGTCGTCTGGACTATTGGTTTCGCCGGGCATGGATTGATTATCCGACTCGTCCTGTTCGGACGGTTGCTTGGCTGCATGTTCGTCGTCCACTGGTTTGCCCTGCTCTATTGCTGGGTCATTACGAGCGCTGTTGTTGTCGAGGCGGGACTTAGGGCGGCGTCTGCGTCGCCGTTTTGGTTGTTTATCGGCGGGATTATCTTTTTCCACGCCCCGTTGGTCCTCGTTATCGATTCCTTTTGGGGTATCCACCATATATATATCATGTGTTTGGGTGGTCTTCCAGTGTCCTGTGGGCGCTGGTTCTTGAGCGTCTCCGGCATCGTCGTCCATGCCGTCGATGTCTTCGGAGTCATAGTCTAGCATGTCTGTTAGATCGTCGACAGTGGCTACAAAGTGGGTGGTGGGTGGGCTTTGAATTTCTTCTTTGTCCGCATCCCAACCATCTTGCCGTAATCCGGCCAGGGCTCTCCGGATAGCGAGAGATGCTTTAGCGAATTTAGGATGTCGCCAAAAGGCGAGTGTTGGAAGATGTTCGCGGCGGTGAATTCCATGATCGGCGCCCAATCGGATTCGATTGGCAGGGGCGCAGGAGGTTCGGAGTCCGGTAGGGAGTCCGGCACCTCGGAGTCACAAGTTTTACAGGGGACAAGGTTAGTGTTCGGCTCCATCGCCGTGGAAGTTGCAGCCCCCGAGGTGGTGTCCAGCCACAGGTCCTCGATCTGCGCGATCGGCTCCGGACCAAGGGCCAGAGCGGATTCGTGTGCAGCCACCAAGGCACTGTCCGGCGGCAGAGCTAAATCATGCCCATCATGACAGCACGGCGCGCTCGGCTGTGGCTCGAGTCCGTCGAAGATCAAGTCCCCATGGATGTCGGCTGTGAAGTTTAGGCTTCCGAACCTGACCTGACGGCCAGGGGCGTAGCTTTCGATCTGCTCCAGATGGCCAAGTGAATTGGCCCGCAGTGCGAAGCCACTGAATACGAAGATCTGTCCGGGGAGAAGAGTCTCACCCAGGACGACGTTATTGTTGATTGAAGAAGCCATCGAGCCTATCGGTGACGACACAGAGGAACTCTCAATGAAAGCACCAATGTCGGTGTCAAAACCGGCGGATCTCGGGTAGGGGGTCCCGAACTGTGCGTCTAGGCGGATGCTAACAGGAGACAAGGGACACGATGTTTTACCCAGGTTCGGGCCCTCTTGATGGAGGTAAAACCCTACGTCCTACTTGATTAATATTGATAGTATGGGTAGTACAAGAGTGGATCTACCACGAGATCAAGGAGGCTAAACCCTAGAAGCTAGCCTATGGTATGATTGTTGTAATGGATGTTATGTCCTACGGACTAAAACCCTCCGTTTTATATAGACATCGGAGAGGGCTAGGGTTACACAGAGTCGGTTACAATGGTAGTCTTCAATCTGGACACGGGACGGAGCCTTCCACGTTTTATATATCCGTATCACCAAGCTTGCCTTCCACGCCAAGGAAATTCCCATCTGGACACGGGACGGAGTCTTCAATCTTGTATCTTCGTAGTCTTGGAGTCTGGCGGACGATGATAGTCCGGCTGTCCGGACACCCCCTAGTCCAGGACTCCCTCATATGCTATCGCTTTATTCATATCCATCAGGTTCAGACAACCAATGCATTATTCGATTCATAGGTATATATCAAGAATTACATAAGAACCAAATAAAGAATGATGAAACACAGTTGTATACTTGTACTATTAAAGACGGTAAAGAAAGAAGCGAAATACATTCTGGTTGCTGAATAAGGTGAAGCGGAATGCCCATATTGTGCCCTCCTCCATGCAGAAGGAACGCATGACTCTAGTCCAACCCCTTGTGATGGCCGACCGCCCATCCTTCACGGTCTTCATGAAAACATCTAGATAATCATCATGTTGTGGTAGAAATGCTTTAACCTTTGCATGCCCACCAATCATGTAGTTTGAGAGGTAATCTTGAGTAAACTGCTTTGAGAACCACTTCAAAGGAAAAAAGATTCAGACATTGTCATCTAACACAACTCATTATGGACAGTAAAAACAAGGCTGCAGAGTTCTTACTTACCATCATGCAGTTCGCTGTTGTATTGGATAAAGTGTAAACAAATAGTTTAATTGCCATCTTTTGACCCATTTTACTAACAATCTTTATCATCTTCCTCACTTGATGCTGGTTCATCGATATCTCATTTCCCATTACGCAGAAAGGGCCAAAGCGCGGATCTTGACCAATGACATATGTACCTAAAAGCACCAAGTTTATATTAGAAGCTAAACACCAATTGCACAATGATGTAGTACAGCACTCTTTTATAATATCTTATAACATCAAATATACTCACATATTAGATGAATTAACATCTTATATTATGGGCCGGAAGAAGTTTATTGCATTCTTACAAATTATCGGCTGATTAACTGCTGTTGTATATATCCATGGGTTAGAGTTAGTTTGAGCTAGTTCGGGCTCAAATAGCCCTAAAGTATATCTAAACATGAGGGCTAGTTTGAGCTAGTTGCGTCTATAACCCACCCAAAAAACTACCCAACCCAAGAGGTGGTAATTGGAGCTAGTTCTCCTAGTGCATTTATTGTCAATCTAAGTATCTAATCCTGTCATCCAAACACCTCTTTGGATGGAGTTAGTTCAGGGTTAGTCATGAGCTAGAAACTAACTCTAACCTCTAGCTAAGTTGAGTATCCAAACAGGGTTGTGTTATTGTTGTTGATGCTGCTGCTCTTCTATGTATATCTAGACATCATCAGAAAATTAAGGTAACACTCTTCCTTGTTGCTATGTAGCCTAGGATTGCATATGTAGACATTAAGTACAGTGCATGTTGCTATGTAGCCTCAGATATCTTACATATGGCCCTAGTTAACCTAATGATAAATGGGTTGTAGATATATTTCTAAAAGTCCGATTCACCGATTAGTCCCTTATCAGCCCCCGGCCTATATGGTACCAACTACCGATATCCTGAGCAGTGAGCATATATAAGCCATGTGATGAAACTAACCTCGATGGAAAACAACAATCGTTCCCAAAATTGTCCTGTGTAGGTGCATCGAGAAGCATGTTTAGCACAACAGGCTAAACATCAACCAAAATTATCCATGACAGATAAAATAATCTCCAAGAGATAGCTTCAGTGTGCAGGTTTAAGCACGCTAATAAAGCAAAACAAGTGGAAAGGTGTGTTAACTGCAACAGGCCTAACATTTAACAACAAGAAAACATAGTCATTCAAACTGGTATTGTGCCGGTCTAAGTACACTGGTTATTGTTAAATAAAAACGGAAAGGCGTGTTAACTACAAGATGCAGCAACCAAATGTAGTCATTCATAGTGGCCTTGTTGAAACTGGTACTGATGAAATTGAACTACACAGTTCATACTTGCACATATAGAACATCACATTGTGAATAACTGGAATAAATAAGGCATACTACAAACAACCAAAGATAGCATTTGAAATTAGACATATGCTAACTACAAACAACGGAACAATCAAAAAACTTTAAAAGAGGCATATGCTAGTTATAACAGGCTTAACAGCAAGCAAATATATGCAATCCTATCAGTATGTTTAAAACTGGATTGATGAAATGTACTACACGGTAAATAACTGCACATATAGAGCATCGTATTGTGAACAACTAAAATAAACAAGGCATACTGCAAACAACCAGATATAGAAATTAAAACTGGACATATTCTCACTACACTAAAAAAGGAACTCGACAAAACAAATCACGGGTTTCCCCCTGTGAAGAGGCACGACAAAACAAATCATGAGTTTCCTCATTTGTCATAGATGGGCTCGTTCACGTGGGAAGAGCATGGATCGTGGATGCGCTCCATGTTGTCGCAGATGGGCTCCTTCCCCTTAGAAGAGCACGGTTGTAGGGTGCCCTCCCTGATGTCGCAGACGAGCTCTTTCCCCTTGGAAGAGCAGATGGTCTCTTTCCCCTTGGAAGAGCAGGAGAGAGTGCCCTCCTCGTGGTCACCGTCGACGAGGTCTGACTTGGAAGCTGTGGATCCCAAGCCAGTGTCGTAGAACATGTCCTTCAGAAATGACGAAAGGGGCTCGATGGTGTTGTAGGATGGCAAGTTGTTGACAGTGAGCCAGAGGAGATCAGTGGAGGAGCCATGGATGAGATCGAGGCGGTTGAACCTGAGGTGTTGGGGTGGCCCACTTAACCTGTGACATAGCCAGCCTTAGGCCGTCACTGTCGATAACCTCGATGTCATAGCCGGCGTCCACGACATACCCGCATACTCTAGCCTACTACTTGAGTGCCTGCCGCCAGTAATGGTCGTCGGCTTCCTCGGCGACGTCAGGCGAAGAGACCGTGATACACCTCTTTTGGGCTAGTCGCTCCTCGAGCTCCACGGGAAGCGTAGCCGGGCTTAGGCTGCGACGCTCTGGAGTGGGGGTGGGGATCTATGGGAAAGGGGGCATTTGGTAGGCGTCATCTAAGAAACTCAGGGTGGCCTGGGTATGGAGATTGGTGGGTAAGCTGCACGGGCAAATCGACAGATGTTAACAATGGAGGTCTTAGGGCGGCGGCGGTGGGGACCTTGCTAGGGTTTCGACCGAGGCAGGGTATGTGTGTGTGTGCGTGCGCGCCCGAGGAGGTTTTGGTGTGTTTGTGTGTGTGGAGGGGGGCGGGGTGTGTTTGAGGAAATGACGCGGGTACTGAAAATTTTACTATGCGGGAGTCAAACGCGGGGGTGAAATGTCAGGGCTATTGAAAATTTTAATGATGGTGCATCGCACACGGTTCGGAGATAACAACCGTGTGTTATGAAACAGAAAAACCCTCAAGGCGGGTGGATATTTTCTAGGAGCATGCGGGATTGGGAACAAGAAACATCGCACACGGTCCGGAGATAACAACCGTGTGTTATGAAACAGAGAAACCCTCAAGGCGGGCAAATATTTTCTAGGGATGCAGGCAGGATTGGGAACAAGAAACATCACAAACAGTCCAGAGATAACAACCGTGTGTTATGAAACAGAAAAACCCTCCTCAAGGCAGGCAGATATTTTCTAAGGATGCAGGCAGGATTGGGAACAAGAAACAATGCACACGGTCCAGAGATAACAACTGTGTGTTATGAAACAGAAAAATCCTCCTCGAGGTGGGCACATATTTTCTAGGGATGCAGGCGGGATTGGGAACAAGAAACATCGCACACGGTCCAGATACAACAACCGTGTGTTATGAAACAGAAAAACCCTCAAGGCGGGCAGATATTTTTGAGAGGGGGAGCCTCGTGGAGCCCAATGTACTGTGTGGCACGGGGTTAGTTGGAGTAAACCGCGTCTGTTGCGTCATCTGACTTGTCTAATGTTCATAAATTTGGCAAAAAAATGACGCGGGAGAGGGTCAGAACATGAACACACTTGCATGTGGACCAAATTTATGTATGAAAAGGGTGGTTTGATTTTCAAATACCAAATGCAACTTCGATGTTGCACCTATCTCGCAAAGCGCATGGTATTGCTTCCCCCCTTGTGTCGGCACGAAGGGAATCCTAAGCTATGAATGCATGCCCCCCCCCCCAACCGAGGCTCACCTAGCAAACTGTGAAGTAGCTAGCAGCCCCCCTCCCTCGTGTCGGCACAAAGGGAATCCTAAGCTATGAATGGGTCCCCCCAACTGTGGTTCACCTAGCAAAGTGCGAAGTAGCTAGCAGCCCCTCCTCGTGTCGACACGAAGGGAATCCTAAGCTATGAATGCATGCCCCCCAACCGAGGCTCACCTAGCAAAGTGTGAAGTAGCTAGCAGCCCCCCCTCCCTCATGTCAGCACGAAGGGAATGCTAACCTATGAATGAATGCCCCCCCAACTGTGGTTCACCAAGCAAAGTGCAAAGTACCTAGCAGCCCCCCCTCGTGTCGGCACGAAAGGAATTCTAAGATATGAATGCATCCCCCCAACCGAGGTTCACCTAGCAAAGTGCAAAGTAGCAGCCCCCCTCTCCCCCCCCCCCCCCCACACACACACACTTTCAGTCGGCTGGCCAAAGAGGCATCTCATGAAGATTAATCATAAAACAGACAAAGAATAATCCACCTTGGTCGTACAACCTCTCTCTTGTTGCTGGTCAACGTGATGGTCGTCCAAGCGACCCCGGAGATAGGCTAGCTCGCCAATAATCACGCAAGTAGCTAGTCCCCGAAGACAACCACTGCATGTGTGTGGCCCAAACATATGTATGGAGAGGTGTGTTTTCTAGTACACAATGGATCAACTTTGATGTGGCACCGTGATTTCGAACTAGAAATCCCCACACTGAGTGAGGGTTAGGTTGATGATGCATATGTATGTTATACCACACTTCAAGCCAACGATGGGGATTCATGCATGCATGCGTGCATAGTATATGCGCTCATACTTTAATTTGGTCTGAATCTCACCATGACCTATACTACTATAACACGAACCAAATGAAGAATCCGCCATGGTAACCTATCTTGTTGTCAGTCAAGGCGATCATGGATGTCCACGCAGGCCCATGAATATATAGGCTTGTCGCCGATAACCACGCGAGGGAGTGTACCGTTCGAAGACAACCACTACATGCATATGTATGGAGTGATGCATGCATTCATGTTTGAATACCATTTCGCAACATTGATGTGGCGCATGCGTCGAAAATCATACACTCACCCCACACAGAGCAAGATCGGTTCATGACATGTCGTTGTACTGGCCACTTCGACTCGATGGGAGGGATTCATGCGTACACATGCATGTGTACGTGTGTGCTCATATATATATATACATATATACACACACACACACACATTGTATTACAAGCAAAAAATAACCCCCTCCTAAGTCAAATTAACCACTCTCCTTGTCAGGCAAAAAGTAGTGATGGACCAAGTGGGCCCACAAATGGAAGGCATCGGTATCGCTGATAACCGCTTAAGTGGGTGCGAGAGGACAACCACCATCACTTTTGCGTGTGGGCCAAACATTCGTTGAATACCTAAAATGCACAACTTTGATGTGCTACATGCCTCAAAAATCGTAAACTATGCACCCACACAGAGCGAGGTTCATGAAGTACTACATATGATGGTCTGTTTCCCCCTCTTCGATGCATACTATATGCTCCTATAGTAATACAACCCAAAAAGAATCCACATCGATGGTGAAATTAATTAAACTCTCCTGATGTAGGTCAAAGTGATGCATCCATCGATGATGGCCTCGTGGGCCCACAGATGGAAGCGTCACACGTGAGTGTCCTAGCTAGGATAACCACCTCCTGCATGGATGTGGGTGCAAAGAGGTGTTGTGTGATGTTTGAATAGCCATTTTCATAATTTTGATGTGGCACGTGCCTCGGAAACCGAAAAGTGCCGACACTGAGTGAGGTGTGCTTGTTCACGGACGCGTACGTATAGTATATATACATGCTAGTCCCCTCCCACCTCTTCGAGCGTACTATATACCACCATAACACAAACAAAAAATATTCTATCTTGCTGGTGAAATTAACCTCACTACCGACTGTTCGTCAAAGTGATGGACGACGACCTCGTGGGCCCACAGAAAGCGTCATACACGAGTATCGAGTGTCGTGTAGGACAAACATTGGCTTCATGTGGACAAAATATGTATGTATGAAAGGGTTGTGTAATGTTTTAAATTATGAATTCACGACTCTGATGTGGCACCGGCTTGCCTAACAAAATGGCCAACCCACATGGTGGCTCACAACTCGTAGTGTATTGCGAGCCACCCGCCACCCCCAGACGCACACACCCAAACACACACGGCGAATCCACCGCAACTATGATGCATGTTAAATTAATTATCCCGCGGTGAACATATATATGTTACCAAAGTAGGGTCATTTTAATTTAAAAGAACAAAGATCATTAAGACGTTTTAGTACATTAATTGATTGATTTTCTACGGGTATAATGTGCAAAAACTAAATTGGAGCTACATGCACACGTGACAGTGCACCTAAATGGATTGCAAAAACACATGTGTCTAACTGGGTGCATGTTTACTCCCCGTGTAACAAATTTCAAACAATGAGAATCTTGATTTAAATTCTAGTACATCCAAAACTTATTTGAAGTTCATGAAACTTATCGTATTGTCATATGGACACCAATACATAGTTGCATTGTACTTTTTTTGGGTTCAAATTTGAGACCAGTTTTGATGTAATATTTATCTAATTACAAACAGGAGATTATTAATAATTGGGAACCAATATCCCAAACGGACTATTTATTCGAACCGCGAGCTTTATACCAACAATGGATACGTGCCATGCTCCGGTTAAGCAATAAAGTGGCATCATTAATCATCCAAATAGAAAAAGCATAAGAGAGTTCAATTTGTGACACCTTTTTCCAAGTTTACAATGACAATGTACTACGATTTCTGAATGATTCTTTTGGAGGATTTCAGTACATACATGTCTCCTTTTCCAAGTTTACAATGACAATGCTTGATCCATATGGGTACAATCCATATGCATTTCTCCTTTGGATTCATGTGTACTAGTTTTCTTAGGGAACTTTTCATCTACTCCAACATCTTGTGAAGATCGAATATGGCATGTTAATTCCCATGTTAGTCATCTCAGATCAAAGATGGCATGCTAGTGCATTTTACAAATCATGCAAACCAATTAGGCCTGTAGTAGTGTTCAAAACTACATCTATGCACTTACATGTTTTCTTATTTTGCGGATAAGATTAGGCCCAGTGGTGGATAATGTGATACAATATAACAATCACGTCGAATGCCTAGATTTGCGTCTCTCAAAAATTACTTTGAACTCCTACTGAGTGACCTTACCAAAGATTATATTCACTAGGTTCTTTGTTGTCAGAGCAAGGGTGCTGAAGGTAATGAGGTTTGCCCTACATTTATTTCGCAAAAACGAATGGTTTGTTGATCAGCGCTGGCACCTGCGGCAGAATGGAATAGGCTCCAAAAATGCTGAATTTCGTTTTGGAACTTTAGATGACAAAGTAATCAGAATTCATCATGTCAACCCCATACATGACTTTTCAGTGGCTGGCCCCTTTGCAAAAGTTGTGAGGTTTCAAAACCAGACTTAGAAGTGGTAATATTAGTTTGAACCTCTCTGATATCAATGTTCAGTGGATCAACGCGAGCGTTTGCAGCTGATGAGCTGAATTCATTTCTAATATCAGTTTGAACCTTGTAATCTTAAAATTTGAGCCATATAACTCTGGAATTTGAACCTTGTAATATTTGAGCTTTTGTGGTACAGTCGTTGAAATGGCATCGTATGAGACCCGTATATTGGTAGCACTATTTTGACCTTAATATGCAATGGTCTTAGATTTGATTTTATTAACCATTCTCGAATCTGTTTACTTTGTCGATCTCACAACACATGATTTGTATAGCTAACTCTACTGTGATCTTTGATATTGTACATAGTTGGTTTCTTCCACTATGTACCCTGTAGAGCGCAGAATTAATTATCGCACTCGAGTGTCCATCATCACCCTTCTGTGTAACTTTGACCTCATCACCCATGGGTAAACTTCTGACTGAAGTCATTCCACACACTTTGTTTTTACAAAGCTTTTTGCCAATAAATGCCCATGATTTGTCCCTCTTCTGGACGACGCTAGCAAACCAAGCCGGGCGGGAAGCTTGCACGGTAGCGCGGGAACAGGCTCACCGGTGATACATTTGGCGCCTCTTCGAGCCCACGCGTGGTCAAACTGCGGTGCGGTGTTGTCATGCGTGCACTGCAATCCTCCGCTATGAACGCCGTGACAAGACGTGACGATTATAGGCCGGCTAGCCCCCATTTGTTACAACGTCCATTTAAGCCCCTTGTGTCTCTTCAACCGTTCGATCGCGTACCACCATTGCAAGAAGCACACCCATCATGACAATTTCTTAGAGGGTATCCTGCACGGCTCCAATGGCGTTCCGAGCGGCTGCCGACGATGAGCAGAAGTTCGCCATGCATGCCGTGGTGGACACCCACCAAAGGTTCACGAAGCTCTCGGTGGTGTACACCAACAACCCGGTCTGGGTGGAGCACTCCATCCACATCATGGAGTTGTTTCTTGCTGAGGAGAAGTACAAGGTTGTCATGTTTGACCTGAAGTACACCCGCACTCGTGCCGGGTCTCATCCCAAGGTCGCCGTCGCCCATATGTGCGTGCGCAACCATGTCCTCATCTACCACTACTGCCTGGCCACAAGGCCTTGCAAGCGTTTCGCCAGGTTTGTCAACAACCCCCACTACATGTTCGATACGGTGGCATCACCAACGATGTCAAGGTGCTCTAGAATTCGGGCATCGCCTGCCAGAATCTTGTCGACAGTCAGGGCCAATACAAGATCTGGGGCAGCAAGGAGGATGAGAAGGACTCATTGGTTCACCTCGCCGAGGCAATCGTCAACCCCTACTATAGAGACATGAAGGATTCCTACAACAAGGACAAGCGTGCCTGGCACTCGGCCTGGATGGATAAACTCGACAAAGCTCACGTCATGTATGCGGCCAAGGAGGTGTACACGTGCTACGACATGTACAGGTGGATCATTGACATGAGGAAGTGCCTCCTTCCCCAAAACGACCAGGGATCCAACCGGAAGCAGAGAAATGGCAAGCATCGTCGCAACAAGAAGTAGATGATTAGATCCTCGTTTCTCTTAGTTTAGTGTGTATGTAATTGCTTACTTTGGTGTGTGAAAATTCTATGTGTGTAGTCACTTGTGTAATTGTATGCTTAACTTGGTTATGCAATGTTGTCTTTTTAAGTATATATATGTTGATGCTTTGCAGACAGCGCAAATCACATCGCACACGGACAAAACAATGGAACCCGTCGGTGATGATTTCATCAATCACTAACAATTGTATACCAGCAATCGTTTGCTCACAAACACACACACACCGCTTGTTAGCAGGAATCGTCTGTGTTGTTATCGTTCTTCCCACACATTTTTGATTACACACCTGTTTGCCGCGTATCACACAAATCTGGTTAAGTTGAACCATTTCTGTTCTCTTGGCTCAATGCAAACAGTTCATCCGAGTGAACTGTATGCCGTATATCGCACACACCTTCATCTGGCTGCCCGTTTCTGTTGTTCCGCCTCATCACAAACAGTTCATCTGAGTGAACCGTATGCTCTACATCGCCACGCCTTCATCTTGCAGCCCGTTTCTTTTGTTCACCCTCATCGCAAGCGGTTAATTGAACTGAACCGTGTGCCCTGAATAGCACACGCACCAAAAATCTAAACCGTGTTTGATGCATCCGTCATCACAAACGTTTTGCACCTTTTTTTGACGGGTTTTACACCACCGTTTGTGATTATTGCATCGCACACATAGTCGAAGGTTCTCTGATCATAGTGTCGTGTTAGCAGCATCCTATAGTAGTGGGCATTTCTTGACGCTTACCAATATTACCTATTCTTTGACATTCATCACAAGATAAGACGAACTTACAGGCATCCTTGAAGAGAGTAGGCCAATAAAAACCAGATTTCAATACCTTATGATCGGTTCTGTCCCCTGCATGATGTCCTCCATAAGCTTCGGAGTGACATTTCCGTAGGATTGGTTCCTGTTCATGCTCAGGTACACAACATCTAATAATACCATCTACTCCTTCTTTATAAAGATGCGGGTCATCCCAAAAGTAATGTCTTAAATCATAGAAGAACTTTTTCTTTTGTTGGTATGTAAAGCTAGGTGGTATGTATTTAGCAACAATACAATTAGCATAGTCAGCATACCAAGGTGTACTATTAGAAACATTTACTGCAGCTAACTGTTCATCGGGAAGCTAGCATTAATAGGTTGTGGGTCATCAAGAATATTCTCAAGCCTAAACAAGTTATCAGCTATGGGGTTCTCCGCTCCTTTTCTATCGATGATATGCAAATAAAATTCTTATAGCAAAAGAACCCACCTAATGGGTCTAGGTTTAGCATCTTTCTTTTCCATAAGATATTTTATAGAAGCATGATCGGTGTGAACAATCACTTTAGAATCAACAATATATAGGATCTAAATTTACCACAAGCAAACACCACTGCTAAGAATTCTTTTTCAGTAGTAGCATAATTTCGTTGAGCACTGTCTAGAGTATTACTAGCATAATGGATAACATTTAATTTCTTATCAACTCTTTGTCCTAGAATAGCACCAACAGCATAATCACTGGCATCACACATAATCTCGAACGGCAAGTTCCAATCAGGTGGTTGAACAACAGGTGCAGTAATTAAGGCTTTCTTTAGTGTTTCAAAGGCTTCCAAACAATCATCATCAAACACAAAAGGAATATCCTTTTGTAAAAGATTTGTAAGAGGCCTAGAAATTTTAGAGAAGTCTTTGATAAACCTCCTATAGAAACTAGCATGACCAAGGAAACTACGAATACCTTTGATATCTTTAGGACATGGCATTTTCCAATTGCATCAACCTTGGCTTTGTCCACCTCAATGCCTCTTTCAGAAATTTTATGGCCCAAAATAATACCTTCGTTAACCATGAAGTGGCACTTCTCCCAATTCAAGACAAGATTTGTTTGTTCACATCTCTGCAAAACTCGATCAAGATTGCTTAAACAATCATCAAAAGACTTCCCATAAACAGAAAAGTCATCCATGAAAACCTCAACAATCTTTTCACAAAAATTGGAGAATATAGTAGTCATACACCATTGAAAGGTAGCAGGTGCATTACATAGACCAAAAGGCATATGCCTATAAGCATAAGTTCCAACAGGACAAGTAAAAGTGGTATTTTCTTGATTAGGTTGTGAATCAGATATTTGCGAAAAACCAGAATATCCATCAAGGAAGCAAAAATGTGTGTTCTTAGATAATCTTTCTAGCATTTGATCAATAAAAGGCAGAGGGTAATGATATTTTCTAGCTACTTTGTTTAATTTTCTATAATCAATTACCATTCTATAGCCTGTGACAATTCTTTGTGGAATAAGTTCATTCTTATCATTAGGAACAACAGTTATACCTCCCTTCTTAGGGACACAATGAACAGGACTTACCAATCTGCTATCAGCTATAGGATAGATTATACCTGCTTCAAGAAGTTTCAATATTTCCGTTCTTACCACTTCCTGCATCTTAGGATTTAACGGACATTGGTGACCAACAACGGGTTTAGCATCAGGCCCCATATTAATTTTGTGCTGACATGGAGTGGGACTAATGCCCTTAAGATCATCAAGAGTATATCCAATAATAGCAGCTCGGTGCTCCCTTAGAACTTTTAATAATCTTTCTTCTTCATGTTTTGAAAGGTTAGCACTCTTTTTCTCATCAAGATAAGCATATTTTAAAGTGTTAGGCAATTGTTTTAATTAAAACAGAGGATCACCTTTAGGTGGAGGGGGACCTCCTAGAGTTTCAATAGGTAGATTGTGTTTAAGCAGAGGCTGTTGTTCGAAAAAGATTCTATCTATTTCATTCCTTTCACGCATATGCAAATCATTCTCATTATCTAGCAAATATTGTTCTAAAGGATCAGTAGGACGCACAGCAATAGAAGCAAGACCAATAATTTCATCCTTACTAGGCAGGTCTTTCTTATGAGGTTTTCTACTAAACCTGGAAATATTAAATTCATGAGATTCATCACCGAAGCTAACACCAACAATTTGTTTCTCACAATCTATTCTAGCATTGACGGTGTTTAAGAAAGGTCTACCAAAGATAATTGGTCAAAAGTCATCTTGTGGAAGCCAAGAACAAGAAAATCAGTAGGGTATTTTATTTTCCCACACAAGACTTCAACATCTCTAGGGATCCCAATTGGTGATATAGTATCTCTATTGGCAAGTTTAATAGTAACATCTATGTCTTCTATTTCAGCAGGTGCTATTTCATTCTTAATTCTTCATATAAGGAAAAAGTAATAGCACTCACGCTAGCACCTATATCAGATAAACCATGATAACAGTGATCTCCTATCTTAACTAAGACAACAGGCATGCCAACAACTGGTCTATGTTTATCTTTTTCATCGGGTTTGGCAATTCCAGCAGCTTCACCACAGAAGCAAATAACATGCCCATCAATATTATCAACCAAGAGATCTTTAACCATAGAAACACTAGGTTCAACTCTGATTTGTTCAGCTGGTTTGGGTGTTCTAATATAACTTTCGTTGACTATAGTTGAAACTTTAGCATGTTCCTTCATCCAAACAGGGAAAGGTGGTTTTAAAATATAAGTAGTGGGAACAACTGGGTCAACATTGTAAATGATAGTTTCTTCTTTAGCATTTACCATTTCTTTAATTTCTTCTTTAATAGGTGGGTGATATTTAAATCACTTCTCCTTAGGGATATCAACATGAGTAGCAAAAGATTCACAAAAGGAAGCTACTATCTCAGAGTCAAGTCCATATTTAGTGCTAAACTTTTGAAAAGCATCGGTATTCATAAAAGTTTAACACAATAACTTAGATTCAATACCTGACTCTATACCTTTGTCGAGTTCCCAGTCTTCAGAGCTACATTTAATTCTTTCTAAAAGATCCCACTGGAATTCAATAGTCTTCTTCATAAAAGAACCAGTACAAGAAGTATCGAGCATGGATTGATCATTACGAGAAAGCCGAGCATAAAAATTCACTAATTTCTCTTGAGAGCTCATGATTGGGGCATGAATATAACATTGACTTAAGCCTCCCCCAAGCTAGAGCAATACTTTCTCCTTCACGAGGCCAAAAATTATATATATAATTAGGATCATGATGAACTCCATGCATAGGATAAAATTCTTGATGGAATTCCAATTTCAACCGATTCCAATTCCAAGATCCAATATCATTGCATAACCTATACCATGTCAATGATTTTCCCTTCAAAGATAAAGGGAAAACCTTCTTCTTAGCTTCATCTCCGGGCAAACCTGCAAGCTTAAACAATCCACAAATTTCATCCACATATATCAAGTGCATATCAGGATGTTCGGGTCCATCTCCTGCATAAGGATTAACTAGCAGTTGTTCTACCATACCCGAAGGAATTTCATATTAAATATTTTTGGTAGGTGCAGTAGGTTGAGGGGACACTAATTGTGGATCTAGTGGAGGTGAAGATACCGCGAACAAACCCCTCAAAGGATTGTTTTCCACAGTAGCAAGTAACAATAAATTTCAGCATGTAGTAATAATGTTTCCTTACCAATTTCCACTTACCAAAAGCGCTTCACTCCCCGGCAACAACACCAGAAAATATCCTTGATGACCCAGAAGTATATGGGGTCAATTGTAGCCTTTTCGATAATTAAGAGTGTTGAACCCAATGAGGAGCAGAAGGAAATGACAAGTGGTTTCCAGCAAGGTAATGTCTGGAAGTGCTAAAATTGTAAGTAGCGGAGTAGTTTGATAGCAAGATAATTTGTAACGAGCAAGTAACGGTAGTAGTAACAAAAGTTAAGCAAGGTAGACCAATCCTTTTGAGGCAAAGGATAGGCCGAAACAGACTCTTATGATAAGCAAAGTGTTCTTGAGGGTACACGGGAATTTCATCTAGTCACTTTCATCATGTTGGCTTAATTCGTGTTCGCTACTTTGATAATTTGGTATGTGGGTGGACGGGTGCTTAGGTTCTTTTCTTACTTCAACAAACCTCCTACTTATGATTAACCCACTCGCAAGCATCCGGAACTACAAGAAAAGTATTAAGAATAAATTCTAAACATAGCATTAAACTTTTGGATCCAATCGGTCCCTTACGGAATAGCGCATAAACTAGGGTTTAAGCTTCTGTCACTCTCGCAACCCATCTAATAACTACTCCACAATGCATTCCCTTAGGCCCAAATATGGTGAAGTGTCATGTAGTCGACGTTCACATGATACCACTAAGGGAATCACAACATACATATCATCAATATATCGAACACATATCAAGTTCACATGATTACTTGCAACATGATTTATCCCGTGACCTCAAGAACAAAAGTAACTACTCACAAATGATAATCATGCTCAAGATTAGAGGGGTATTAAATAGCATAATGGATCTGAACATATAATGTTCCACCAAATAAACCATATAGTAATCAAGTACAATATGTAATCAACACTACTAGTCACCCACAAGCACCAATCTATAGTTCCGGAACAAAGATTGAACACAAGAGATGAACTAGGGTTTGAGATGAGATGGTGATGTTGAAGATGTTGATGAAGATAGCCCTCCCCAAGATGGGAGAGTTGTTGGTGATGATGATGACGATGATTTCCCCCTCCAGGAGGGAAGTTCCCCCGGCGGAATTGCTTCGACGGAGGGCAA
Organism: Triticum timopheevii; assembly: GCA_963921465.1. Taxonomy (NCBI): domain Eukaryota; kingdom Viridiplantae; phylum Streptophyta; class Magnoliopsida; order Poales; family Poaceae; genus Triticum; species Triticum timopheevii. The sequence goes on along the minus strand of OY997262.1, from coordinate 314,136,958 downwards.
AACTGCTCCTGCCGAGGTTCCGCCTCGAGACGGCGGCGCTTCATCCCAAAAGTCCTCCCCTTATTTTTTTTCTAGGTTAAAATGACTTATATACCAGAAGAGGGGCACCGGAGGTGGGCCTGGGTGAGCATAACCCACCAGGGCATGCCTGGGCTCCCTGGCGCACCCAGGTGGGTTGTGCCCGCCTGGTGGGCCCCCTCTGGTACTTATTTGCTCCAATATTCCTCAAATATTCCATAGAAATCCTTGTAAAGTTTCAGCTCATTTGGAGTTGTACAGAATAGGTAACGTGATGTAGCTTTTTCAGGTCCAGATTTCCAGCTGCCAGAATTCTCCCCCTTTGTGTGTACCTTGCATATTATGAGAGAAAAGGCATTATAATTACTCCAAAAAGCTTTATTATACAATAAAACAACATAAATAACAGTAGGTAAACATGATGCAAAATGGACATATCGACACACACACGTCTCATTTCTATACATCCCCTAGATTAGATCTTGGGTGTTCATAAGAAATGTTGATTTTCATGCTTCGTTCCCCATCAGAAACCATTTGGAAAGTTTGATTGAATTTCAGTATACAACAGAAGGTTGGCAAGTTCTTTTCGGTGGGACCGAAGGGCCAACTCAATGAGACTGAGACGGTAGGGTTTAGGCCATGGCTATGTCAAGTGTATCTCGAGGAGTCCAGTTTGATGTGTTATGGTAGGACCAAGATGGACTTTATATAATTTTTCCATTGGAGCAATATCTCTAAGCACTTGAGCAGTTAGACCATCATAAAAACATGGTCCCCTTTTAATAGTATGGCTTTCCTATGGACTTAATCTGATCTTGGATCACTTACCCAAAAATGTAGAGTCTTGAATCTTTGCCAACACATGTTATTTTCATTTTGAGGGTTCCACATTCACATTCCATTGCCATAACTATATTGAACTTTCCTGAAAAATTCTTTGAGTAGGCATTAGTTCAATGATGATGTTGTTATGAATTACCAAAACCAACCGGGGATTAGTTACACTTTCAGATGCTATATCTTACAATTAATTTGCATGACCTGCATGTCATGGTAGAACATGATTGCCGGAGCCATATGATTGTTACTTTTATGATCCGTGTGTCAAATTACATGTATGCATTTTTTTTATTACCTTAGAGATAGTGATAATGTTTATTGCAAATACATGGTGGTGACAAGTTTTGGGGTGGTGGACCCCAACACAAAAGCCATATGCGAGGGAGTTGTCCGGTGAAGAAAAGTTCAAGAAATGGGCTAAGACAGAAAAGTCCCGCCACGTTAGCAAAAATAGCTTGCCATAATAGTGATTTCTGTTGCCACGACAACACGTTTCGGTAGCTATTTCATGTTGTCCATTATGCGGCCTAGCATGGAACCTACAATGGGTTCTTAACGCGATCCACCAGGGCACCAGGCTGGGAGTCAACATGGTGAGTGTCTGTGTCAAAACCGACGGATCTCGTGTAGGGGGTCCTGAGCTGTGGTTCTTGCATTAATGGGGAACAGGGGACGATGTTTACCCAGGTTCAGGCCCTCTCGAAGAGGTAAAACCCTACATCCTGCTTGATTATATTGAAGTGTATATGATGGTTATAGAGTCGATCTACCACGAGATCAGATGAACTAAACCCTAGGTGAGTCGGATGATGATTCTTCTTCTAGCCTATGCGGGCTAAACCCTCTAGTTTATATAGACACCAGGGGTACTAGGGTTACACATGGTCGGTTACAATAAGGGAATAAACATGGCGATTCTTCCATCTTGACTTGGAGGACACACCAAGAATCCGAAGGTTCCCTGTCCAGATAGGGAATGTCCTTATAGCTCGTCCTTGTAGTAGTTCACAAGGCAACTGATACGTCTCCAACGTATCTACATTTTTGTTTGTTCCTTGCTATTATATTATCCATCCTGGATGTTTTATATTCATTATTATGCTATTTTATATCATTTTTTTGGACTAACCTATTAACCTAGTCCCTAGTGCTAGTTGCTATTTTTTCCTTGTTTTTGTCTTTTACAGAAAATCAATACCAAATGGAGTCCAAACAGAACAAAACTTTTTGAATATTTTTCTTGGACAAGAAGACACCTAGGAAGCTTCGGGAGGAGGCTAGAAGGCCCACTGGTGAGCCACAAGCTCACCAGGCGCCCCTGGGGGCGCCCTATGAGCTTATGGGCCCCCGTGGCTCCTGTGACCTAATCTCAGCTCTATAAATACCCAATATTCCGCGTAGACTAGAGGGCACACCAAAAATACTTTTCTGCCATCGCAAGTTTTTGTTCCCGTACGATCCCATCTTGGGGCCTTTCCGGCACTACGCCAGACGGGGATTCGATCACGGAGGGCGTCTACACCAACCTTGCTGCCCTTCCGATGATGTGTGAGTAGTTTACCATAGACCTACGGGTCGATAGCTAGTAGCTAGATGGCTTCTTCTCTCTCCTTAAGCTCCAATATAATGTTCTCCTTGATGTTCTTGGAGATCTTTTCAATGTAATCTTCTTTTGCGGTGCGTTCGTTGAGATCCGATGAATTGTGGATTTATGATCAGAATATCTATGAATATTATTTGAGTCTTTTCTGAACTCTTTTATGCATGATTAAGATAGCTTTGTATTTCACTCCGATCTATTGATTTGGTTTGGCCAACTAGATCGATTTTTCTTGCAGTGGGAGAGGTGCTTTGTAATTGGTTCAATCTTCTGGTGCTCAATCCCAGTGACAGAAGGGGATATGCTACGTATTTGTATTGTTTCCATTAAGGATATAATGGTGGGGTTTATTTCATATTGATTGGAATTATCCCTCTACCTCATGTCATATTGCTTAAGGTGTTCCCGTTCTTGTTAACTTAATATACTAGATGCATGCTGGATAGTGGTCAATGTGTGGAGTAATAGTAGTAGATGCAGGCAGGAGTCGGTCTACTTGTCACGGACATGATGCCTATATTTGATCACTGCCTTAGATAACGTCATAACTTTGTGCTTTTCTATCAATTGCTCAACAGTAGTTTGTTTACCCACCGTATGCGTTCTTTCAAGAGAGAAGCCTCTAATGAAAACTATGGCCGCCAGGTCTACTCTCATCATATTATTTTCAGATCTATAAAACCAAAAATACAAAAATACCTTGGTGCAATTTATTGACCTTTACTTTATTTTACACTTTTATTTATCTTTTATACCTATCTCTATCAGATCTCAACCTTGCCATTAACCGTGAAGGGATTGACAACCCCTTTTATCGTGTTGGTGCAAGTATTTGTTTGTTTTTGTAGGTGCAACTATTGGAGACTTGTATGTTCCTCCTACTGGATTGATACCTTGGTTCTTAACTAAGGGAAACACTTATCTCTACTTTGCTGCATCACCCTTTCCTCTTCAAGGGAAAAACCAACGCAAGCTGAAGAAGTAGCAGGAAGAATTTCTGGCGTCATTGCCGGGGAGGATCTACATCAAGCCTACCAAGTACCTATCATAAACTCTCATCTCTTGCACTTACATCATTTTCCATTTTCCTCTCGTTTTTCTCTCCCCTACTTCTAAACATTTTCAGAAAAACACAAAAGTATTTTCCTTTTTATCCGCCTTCTTTCCGTTTGTCTTTTCATTTGCTTTTTGTTTGCTTGTCTGCTAGATTTCTTGCTTTAAACTATTATCATGACTAATTCTAGTATGGCAGAAACAAATGATGCGAGAACTCCTAAAATTGGACGTTCTACTAATCTGGATGCTAAAAATTTCGTTATGGGAGAAGGGAATGTTATATGAAAAGAAACTATCCATGAATTCTTTAATTGCGTTGGAACTTTGACTTGTGATGATGTTCCTATAATAAAAAGAACTAAAACTTATGTGGAAGCTATTTTAGCACTTGTTCTTAAAATTGAAAAAAGGTTTATTCGTAGTCATCCTACTTTTCAAATATTGTTTTATGAGTTTCCCATTATAAAAGATCTTAGAGCTACGAAAATAGCTACCCTTGTCCTTATGAATGAGTATGATTATATAGTGCGGGAAGCTAGAGAGATCTTTGATTTTTATGGTATGAACCATAAAAACTGGTATTAGATGAGATCCTTTACAATAGTGATTATTAATTAAGGCATTTGCTTGGAAATGATCGTATCTTTGATGAGAATCTTAAAAAAGAGATCCCTATTTTGGATATGATCCAACAAGTTTTCAATTATGTTAATCACCGATATTCTTGGATTGTAGCTGGTAATCAAAGGGGATGTGTGGATGGACAACTTGATGATGCTAAAATTTCTATGGATCATGTCTTTCATGTTACATTTTAGAAACTTCCTGACAAAAATACACCTTATGGATTGAATACCAAATATGACAATACCTAGATCTATGCATTATGCCTAGCTAAGGGCATAAAACAATAGAGCTTGTTGGGAGGCAACCCAATTTTATTTTATGTTTTTTTGCTTATTTTTTCAATAAATGTGCAATTATACTTCTATTATGATTTTGTTTTAATTTTTTAATTAGTGTTTTGGCCAAGTAAGACCTTTGGGATGATTTGGGTGACAGTTGATTTGATTTTGCTGAAAAACAAAAACTTTTGCGCTCAGTTATGGAATTTTAGAAATTCACATAAACACAACTTTGATCTGAATTTTATATGCAAGATTGGTATACAAATTTCCTACGCTTTCCTAATGTTTTAGAATTTTTGGAGTTATAGAAGTTTGGTTGAAGTCCAGATTACTACAGTCTATTTTGTTTTCACATATTCTGTTTTCATTGTGTTGTTTGCTTATTTTGATGAATCTATGGGTAGTATCAGGGGCTATGAACCATGGAGAAGTTAAAATACAGTAGATATAACACCAATATAAAATTATAATGAGTTTACAACAGTACCTAAAAGTGGTTCTTTGCTTTGTTTCACTAACGGATCTCACGAGTTTTTTGTTGAGTTTTGTGTTGTGAAGCTTTCAGGTTTTGGGTGAGGTTTCAACGGACTACGGAATAAGGAGTGTAAAGATTCTAAGCTTGGGGATGCCCAAGCCGCACCAAGGTAAAGGACAACCAATCATCAAAGCTTGGGGATGACGCGGATGGCATCCCCTCTTTGTGTCTACAATCCATCATAAAATTACTTGAGGCTATATTTTTATTCACCACATGATATGTGTTTTTCTTGGATCATGTTGTATTATTTGAGTCTTTGCTTTTTAGTTTGCCAAAATCACACCTTTTGAAAGGGACACACATTAATCGTGAATTTATTAGAATACTCTATGTGCTTCACTTATATCTTTTGAGCTAGGTAGTTGCTCTAGTGCTTCACTTATATCTTTTTAGAGCATGGCGGTGATTTTATTTTGAAGAAATTGATGAACTCTCATACTTCACTTATATTATTTTGAGAGTCTTAAAAATATTATGGCAATTTTCTTAGGTTATGAATTTATTCCTAATATGATGGGTACTCAAGAGGGATACAATTAAAACTTTCATGAAGATCATTGAACATATGAGAAGTTTGATTCCTTGCATTTGTTTTGAGAAATAAAGATGGTGATATTAGAGTCATGCTCGTGAGTAATTGTGGATTAGTAAGAATATTTGTGCTAAGGTTTGTATTCCCGAAGCATGCATATATGGTCTCTCGTTATGCGATGAAGTTGGAGCATGATTTATTTTTGATTGTCTTCCTTATGGGTGGCGGTCGGGGACGAGCGATGGTATTTTCCTACCAATCTATCCCCCTAGGAGCATGCATATTAGTACTTTGTTTTGAGGGCTAATAAAATTTTGCAATAATTATGTGAGTTCATTATTAGTAATGTTGAGTCCATGGATTATACACACTCTCACCCTTGCATTATTGCTAGCCTCTTTGGTACTATGCATTTTCTCATCTTGAGAGTTGGCGCAAACTTCGCCGGTGCATCCAAACCCCGTGATATGATACGCTCTTTAGCACATAATCCACCTTATATCTTCCTCAAAACAGCCACCATGCCTACCTATTATGGCATTTCCATAGCCATTCCAAGATATATACCCGTGCAACTTCCACCGTTTCATTTTACTATGACACATACCATCATTGTCATATTGCTTTGCGTGATCATATAGTTGACATAGCATTTGTGGATTGGCCACCGTTCATATTTTTTATACATGTCATGCTAGAGCATTGCACATTCCAGTACACCACCGGAGGCATTCATATAGAGTCATATTTTTGTTCTAGTATCGAGTTGTAATTCTTGAGTTGTAAGTAAGTAAAAGTGTCATGAGCATTGTCCCACATGAGGAAAGGATGATGGAGACTATGATTTCTCCAGAGGTTGGGATTGGACTCCAGACTAAAAAAAGAGGCCAAAGATCCCAAAACAAAAAAACAAAAAATAATAAAAAATGAAAAAAAATGAGAGAAAAAGAGAGAAGGGACAATGCTACTATCATTTTCCACACTTGTGCTTCAAATAACACCATGTTCTTCATAATAAAGAGTCTCCTATTTTGTCACTTCCATATATTACTAGCAGGAATTTTTTATTATAGAGCTTGGCTTGTATATTCCAATGATGGGCTTCCTCAAATTGCCCTAGGTCTTCGTGAGCAAGCGAGTTGGATCCACACCCACTTAGTTTTCTTTTTGAGCTTTCATACACTTATAGCTCTAGTGCATCTGTTGCATGGCAATCCCTACTTCTTGCATTGACATCAATTGATGGGCATCTACATAGCCCATTGATTAGCCTCATCGGTGTGAAGATTTCTCCTCTTTTTTCTCCACACAACCTCCACCATCATATCCTATTCCACCTATAGTGCTATATCCATGAGTTACGCTCATGTATTGCGTGAAACTTGAAAAAACATAAGAACATTAAAAGTATGAACCAATTGCTTGGCTTATCATCGGGTTTGTGCATGACAAATACTTTGTGTTATGAATATAGAACATGACAAGATTATATGATTTTGTAGGGATAACTTTCTTTAGCCATAATATTTTGAGAAGACATGATTGTTGTATTAGTATGCTTGAATTATTACTGTTTTTATGTCAATATTAAACTTTTTTTTTGAATCATATGGATCCGAATATTCATACCACAATAAGAAAGATTACATGATAAATATGTTAGGGAGCATTCCACATCAAAAATTCTTGATTAAGGATGAGCAGGAATTAAACTTGGGGATGCTTGATACGTCTCCAATGTATCTATAATTTTTTATTGTTCCATGCTATTATATTACCATCTTGGATGTTTTATATGCATTTTTTTAGCATCAGAAGTATCTCTAGAGGGGGTGATTAGACTACTTGACCAAATAAAAATCTAGCCTTTTCCCAATTTTAGTTGTGGGAAGATTTTAACTATTAGCACAAGTCAAGCAATCAACCTACACATGCAATTCTAAGAGTATAGCAGCGGAAAGTAAAACATTGCATATGAAGGTAAAGGGGAAGGGTTTGTAGAAGGAAAATGCAATGGAGACACAAAATTTTTTGACGCGGTTCCGATAGGTGGTGCTATCGTACGTCCACGTTGATGGAGACTTCAACCCACGAAGGGTAACGGCTGCGCTAGTCAACGTAGGGCTCCACCCACAAAGGGTCCACGAAGAATCAACCTTGTCTAACCCACCATGTGTCGTGGTGGGCGCACGGCAGATGCCAAGGGATGGCTAAAGAGAGGAGGAGGCTCGAGGGTGCTGGTGGGCTCTAGAGGCGATGGCATGAGCGGGCGCGGGACGCCGGACATACCCAGGTTCGGGGCTCTTTGGAGAGATAACACCCCTAGTCCTTACAAGTGTCATTTGATGTTCGATGGTACAATGTTTCTCCTAGAGTTGTATGGAGGAGGAAGGGATGTTGGCCAAGGCTTAGGCTGCTCCTTCTCTCTGGGTGGATGTTGCTGCTTACATTCTCTACTTGGTTGCCTCTTCTTACATGCCTCATGCCCGTATATGTGTGGGCTCCTGGGGGGTTTTATAGACCAACCACCCAGGGGTACAATGGTAATGCTACAAGTCGGTGGGTCCGGTTGTCAGCGTCCGGGGACCCAGGCTAGGGCCCGCTGGGGGCCTGTGGTTCGCCGGGTTCCCCTAGATGTGGGCCCCACATGCCTAGGGGGACTGTGCGCCGTCTTGTCGATCGTCAGGGCATGGCCGAGTCGAGTCGTGTACAGTGGCGCTCTGTCAGGTCGCCGCTTGCTGTCATCAGCGGTGAGGGTGGGGGCACTGTAGCCACGCCAGCCCTGGTCAGCGGGTAGGTGAGGGGCACTGTTGCCATGCTCCGGCTGACCAGGGGCATGGGCAGGGCACTGTGGCCTTGGTCATCAGTGATTGAAGACTCGTCCCATCGTACGGCCTGGATGGGACGGGAGCTGACCCGTGGCTGGATTGCGGAGCACGCCACGGGTGGAGCTGGCTTGTTGAGGAAGCTTTGTTGTGCCGGGTTCGGCTGTCTTGTGCTGGTTGTTGAGGCCGAGTCAATGCGCCTTGCCGGGTCGGAGAGTTTGGTCGGGTTGCGGGGCTTGGCCAGGTCGAGCGACCTGGCCAAGCGCGTGCCGGCTTGAGGGGCGATGTTGGCCCATTGTTTTTGAAAAGGATCCGGGTTCCGTTGCCTGCCCGGGGTTCATCCCCCCGACACCATGGCCATCACCCACGAAGGACTTGCCCTTACAAACTTCTTGGTTCAACTCCACATCTCGACGGAGGCTCCCAAGCGACACCTAACCAATCTAGGAGACACCACTCTCCAAAAGTTAATAGATGGTGTGTTGATGATGAACTCCTTGCTCTTGTGCTTCAAAAGATAGTCTCCCCAACACTCAACTCTCTCTCACAGATTTGGCTATGGTGGAAAGATGATTTGAGTGGAAAGCAACTTGGGGAAGGCTAGAGATTAAGATTCTTGTGGTAGGATTGGAATATCTTGATCTCAACACATGAGTTGGTGGTTCTCTCTCAGAAATGTATGGTCGAAGTTTAGGCACGTTCTTATGGCTCTCTCACATATGGAGAAGGGGGTGGAGGGGTATATATAACCTCCACACAAAATCCAACCATTACACACATTTAAACCATCTTGATGAGACTGAATGAATAAACTCGGTGGCACCGATTAGTTCAAAATGTGAACGCTAGGCATCTCGGTGGGACCGACTGGAACAACTTGGTGAGACCGATGTGCTAGGGCTTAGGGTAAACATCATCTCCGTGGTGCCGATTGCATCAACACGGTGCGACCAAAATGAACAAGGAGCAAACAGAGAATCTGTCAAGCAAACTCGATGAGATCAATTGCACATTCTGGTGAGACCAAAATGTTAGAACAAGAAAGAGAGAGTTTGCAAGGCCATCTCGGTGAGACCGAGACCCGTATTGGTGAAACCGAATTGCTAGGGTGTCTGGCAGTGGCTATGTCATATGAACTTGGTGGGTCCAAATAGAAAGAATCAGTGGGACCGAGTTGGAGTTTAGGATTTTGACATATTTGGATGGAGAAAGTGGTTGAGGATTTTGGAGCAATATCACTAAGCATTTGAGCAAGCAAGTCATTAAGCAACACCTCATCCCCTTTTAATAGTATTGGCTTTCCTATGGACTCAAAAATGTGATCTTGGATCACTAAAATAAAGATGGAAAGTCTTGAGCTTATTGCCAACACATGTCCTTAGCATTTTGAGGGGTCCACATATCTAGTCCATGTCATACCATTCATTGAACTTCCTGAAACATTTATCTTGAACGGATATTAGTTCAATGAGCTATATGTTGTTTTGAATTACCGAAACCACCCGGGGATTAGTTGCGCTTTCAATCTCCTCCTTTTTGGTAATTGATGACAACTTATAGATCAAAACTTTGACAAATGATAAAATGAATGAAATACATCGCTGCTTTGAGAAGTACGTGATAAGATAGAGCTCCCCCTAAATTTGTGCATTATTTTAAATTTGCGTTTGAATGCAAATGCACAATCGGTTAGGATCATGGGTCATGTTGTGTGTTTCACATACAGCTTGGTGGAGCACACAAAATGATAAGAATACAATAACATGCACACATCACCAATGACATAAGTGAATGATCATACATAAGCAATCATAGGAATAGACATTTAAGCAGACATTAAACATAGTATGATCAAACACATCACCACATATAGTATCTCACAAGCATAAAACAATAAGCAACACCAACCAAATGAAGTAGAAAGGCAATAAAAACCAACAAAGAGGCAAAAGACTCTCTCTCTCTCTCGAAGCCTATGATCTATACATTTTCTCCCCCCTTAAGCAACATCACCAGAAAGCTTGAAAACATATAGTGATGTACGAGACTATAGGCACGATCTCTGGGAGCTCCTGAAGGGGTCTTCTGGCTTGTTGCTCCGGTGTGCGTAGATGATGTTGAGATAACTCCTTATGCAAATGCCTCAGCCGATGTCTGTTGAGCAGGTGGAGTTGACACTGGTGTTGGCACTATGGCAGTGGCGGCTAGAGCGGAGTGTGTAGTCCTGATATCTGCAAGTAGCTCAGTAGTAGACCTCTGTTCCCTTGGCACTGTCCGAATTCTATTAGTGGTAGGCATGTCATCACTATCCTCAGCATCATCTCTCAGCTTATCAACAATGGATTGAATCTCTATGACCTTGACATCAAAATTATACATCTTATCTTCCACTATCCGCTCTAGGTTCTCTTGATTCTTGGTTAAGTTGGCCAAACTCTTCTCAATCCTAAGAGATGCTTCTAGCAGATATGTCAGTTGATCTTGCTTGGTCTTGAGATTCACAATGGATGCATTAGGTTCACTTGCTACTTTGCTGCTTTGTCTGCCTTTGCTTTCTCAGCTTTCTCTTTAGCTTCAACTGAAGTTGGGTGTGAAGCATCCATCACCACTTCATTATCCTCAAATTCTAGCGAGAGAGGAAGGTGTTCTATGTCAAGCAGATATGTGCATCTACCAACCTTAGATTTGATAAGCATATGTATGTGTGGTGCATATCCACATGACCTCTTATAATCAACAACAGTACGTTTGATTGTCTCTCTGCAACTGGGATATCTCTAATGGGTCTCTTTGGAGCAGCAGCCTTAGGTGCAGGCTTAGGCTTGGGCTTGGAGGGTGCACCTGCAGACTTCATGGCATCTCCCATGAGCTCCTAAGACTTGGCAAGGGGTGCAGCTGGTTCCTCTTCTTCTTCTTCTTTAGAAGTCTGCTTTTCAAAGTCAGCCATTGGATCAACAAGTTTGCACCATCTTCCTCTTTTCCTTTCTTTCTTATTCTTCTCACCAGCACCACTTGGTGCCTCAGCATTCACTTGCTCTTGAGTAATTGTAGACTTTCTGACTTTTGACATAGGATCTCTCCTGGCAGGGGCTTTCTTCTGGAGACCTGGCTTTGTGGTAGTAGCAGCATACTCTTTCTTGAGCACTTTCTTCTTTGAGGTTACCTCCTCTTCAATCACAAAGTATTCATCCTCACTGTCTGATGTTTTATTCTTTCTCTGTCTTGTGGTAGCTTTGGGTAGATTGCCTGGAGGCTTCTGCTGCCATCATCATAGCTTCCACTAGAACTTGTGCCCCCACTGAGATTAACTTGCTCCTCTGACCTGTTCTGGCTATCACTGGCTTCAGACATCTCTACAGACAGACCCCGTAAATGGATATGTATGGGCAGAGTGGATGAGCATCACAAAAATCAGCTTGTTTTGCAAGAATTGAGTCAAGATCTTAGCTTTAGTTTTCTGTAGAAAGCATTTCGGAGCTACCGATATGAAAATCTCAGTGACACCGAAGCACGAACATAGTCTAAACACACAACATCGGTCAAACCAAATTGCAGTTCGTTGACTCCAAGATGCTAGGGTTTCACTAAGGTTTTGCTTTCGGTCTCACCGATCAGTACACTTCGGTGGCACGAGTTATACTAAGTGCAATGGCCAGGTCCAATCGGTGGGACCGAAAACTTCATTTCGGTCGGTCTGAGATGAGCTCGGCGGAAAGCAAACCCTAATTTTTTTTCATAAAATCTAATCTAAGGAAGTTTTTTGTGGATAGGAAGTTTTCATTCGTGGCAAGAGTCTAGGCATTGTCTTTGTGCATTGAATCAGAAAACGGAATTAGCACAAAGGGGTCGAACCGTAACCAAACTTGGTGACGATTCGCTACGGCGGAGACGGTGGTGGAAAATACCGTTGACACACAGTGATAGCCAGCATTGGGGCATGAACTCGTGCAGTTTGAAGAAATTTTCAAACGTACGGGTATGCAGTGTATATATACCAAGTCGCTGTCGGTGGCACCGAATGGAATGGTTTGGTGGCGCTGAGATGCAAAACTGCATGCAATTAGTGCAACTCGGTGGGACCGAGTCGTTCTAATCGGTATCACGTAGATGAAAACCTAGATCAATCTGGTGATTTTGGTGGGACCGAGTAGGAGTGAGTTGGTCTGTCTGAAACACACAAGAACGTTTTGGAAGGCAGCCCTTGACGGATCAGTGCCTCCGAGTGCTACTCACCCAGAGGGTCCGAAAAAGACTTGTTCAATTTTTTTATGTAGCATGAATAGAGTGAGATGAGAAAAGCATAGATAGCTAGAGAAGCACTGGTACCTTAAGGTGCTATACAAACGGTTTTTAACCCCTTTCCGTGACGGCATTTGGAACCGTCGCCAAGTGAGTGTGGGCGATAGGGGGGGTCCTTCCCACACGACCCAGAAACCATCGGGGATGGGCGAGCGGCTATTGACGTTTGCCACAGAATAAACGTATGAGAAGCCGCCCCAGTCCCACACGTTACATCTCGACATTATGTTTCTGATCAGAGAGACATTGCAAACGATTACGCCGCTATAGTCATGTGAAAAAAGGTGGACATCAACATTTAATCTGCCGATATGTTTGTGATAAGTACATTATCGTACACGGTTCAAGAATGTAAAATTTGTGCGGTGCCTCTACTAACGCCAACGTGTACATTTTCATAGCTGTGTGCGATTGGTATTCCTATCACACACTGGTTTGAAACGTTTGCCGTATTACCATGAATCACACATGCATATGAGACAAAACCGTGTGTGCGGTCGTCGGGCATCGCAAACGTTTCACATCAAAGAACCGTTTGTTTTCTTTTTCATCACACACGCTGTTTTCTTTCTAATCGTGTGCACATTATTTTATTCGCTCCTGTACATTTTTTTGGCTGTAATTTATTATTTGAATTGGAAATTTTGAAATATGAAACGTGCAATTCAAATTTTCAGCACAATGGTTCAACGAATCCATAAATATAATTGTCAGTACAATATGTTCAGTAATTATAGGATTAGACAACAATTTACTATTATGAACCACAATATTTACAGGCGGTAAAGGTGAAGAGACAAGTGTAAATCATTTTGACTCCCGATGGTTTTGAAGAACCGGAATGCCCATAATGTGCCTTCCTGCCCGCCCATCCTTCACCGCCTTCAGGAAGACTTCTACTGCATTATCATGGTAGCATGAATTATATACTTTAAACTTAATTGCCTCCACTCCGCTCATGTAGTTTGCAAGGTAATCATCAGCAAATAGCTCCGTAAACCACTGAAAAGATAAAAATATCAGACCATGAGGTCTAATAGAGTAACTTATTCTGGGCAAGGGGAAAAGGCAACACATTACTTACCATCCTAAAGTTCACTATTGTCTTTGACAAAGTGTAAATAAAGAGCTTAATTCCCATCACCCGTTTCTTTCGCCTAACAATCTTTCTTAATTAGTTTCATCACTTGACGCTTGTTCACGAATATCTCATTGCCCATACGCAAAAGGGATCGAAGCGTGGATCAGTACCGCTCATATATGTACCTACAAGCAACTAGTAAAGGTTAGAAGCTATACTGAGATTGCACAAATGATGTAAAATACAACTACCTACATTCCTAAGTACAAGTATTTTTAGAGATTTCAATATGAACTACATACGGATGTATATAGAATTATAGATATAGTTTATATTAGAATTTAGATTCACTCATTTTGCTCCTTATGTAGTCTATATTGGAATCTCTAAACATACTTAAATTTAGGAATAGATGGTGTATAAGACATGGGATGTAGCTAACCTCGACGGCAAACAATGGCATCACCCGTTGTAGCCCTGTGTAAGTACATGGAAAGCCAACATTAAGTACAACAGGATTAACATCCACCAAAAATAGCAAATGGTAATAAAACGGCAGCATCTCTAGTGATATCTTCATTGCGAAAGAGTAGCACGGTAGCAAAGGGACGGATTAAAAAATGGATACAATTGTTAATTGCAACAGGCTTAATAACATCCTAATATATTTTTTGTAAGTTTGTAGCCATTGAATACAACTATTTAAAATGGATACAACTGTTAATTGCAACAGGCTTAATGGCCATTGAAATCGGTACTGATAAAAATGCAATTGGCATAGTTGAACATCACAAGGCAGGTGCTGCCAGAGCAGATAATGGCCCAGTTGTCTATAAAAAAGGTAGGGAAAATAGCTAACACGTGTTAGCCATGTTTACTCCAAGATGCTTAAGACATCGATCGTACAAAACATACCATTAATTGCAACCGGTATTGGTAAGATTGAACTTGTGAGTTCATACTTGGTAAGTACTAAGAGGTAGTTGCTGGGGCACTTCATCTTGGCCAGAGCCCGCCCAAAGTCAGCGGCTGCGGTGGCAAGCTCTTCCTCCGGGTCGAAGCTTGGATCAGTGCCCCCGACATGTGTACCTATAGGCAATGAATAAATGGTAGAGATTAAATTGCAATTGCACAAATGATGTGAAATACTGTGACATGGGATGTAGCTAACCTCGACAGCAAACAACAACATCGGCTGTTATGACCCTGCGTAAGTACATGGATAGGCATGTTAAGTACAACAACGTTAACATCCATCAAAAATAACAAATGGGCAACATCTCTAGTGATATCCTGAGTCATGTATTGCAAGTTTGTTGGTGGTATTGATGAAATTGAACTGGACAGTTAATACTTGAACATCACGCAGTGTGCAGTACTAAAATAAACAATGCACGAACATCCTTAATACATCAAACATACAAAACATAGCCATTGCAAGTGGTATTGGTAAGATTTAGCTGGTCAGATCATACCTGTTAAGTCTTGGGGGGTAGTCGCTAGGGCACTTCTTCTGGGACAGAGCCTGCACCATGTTGGTCGCGGCGGAGGCGAGGTGTTCCTTCGGGTCAACACGCACAGCAGCCATCGTGCCATGGACCGCCATCAGCTCCTCGAACTCCACGTGATATGTGGTTGGGCTTGCGCGATGATGCTCTAGAGGTAGGGTAGTGGGGATTTGGAGGCATGAGGGTGTTTCGCAGGTGCCATTTAAGCAATCAGGCCGGGGCCGTGATAGAGATCGGTGGGTTACCTGACTGGATCCGAGCAGAACATAGATGTGGTTGAAGTTGTGGTTGCAGCGGCGGCGGTTTGAGTTCCCGGTAGGGGGAGGCGCGGGGGGAGGGGGTGGGAGATACTAAGGAAATTTGATGGGTGGGGATGTGGTTGGAGGAATAAATTCTGAAATCGCGCACCTAATGAAAATTTCACTGTGAAACTTGAAACTTGGGCGGGGGAAACACACAACGCAGATGAAGCGTGTAAAATTCTCGTGCGAGAAAACGGAAAATTGGCAGATCCCGTCTCCAAAAAAATGTACATGTGTAGTCGATTTTTTCGATGAATGGTACGCCTGATTTATTAGGAACCATCGCATAGGTAACTGACTCATGGATCATTAACGCAAAAAAACACACACGGGTACGGCACAGAAACCGTGTGTTTTGTGATCTTCTAATGATTAACACAAAAAAACGCACACGGGCACATATGGTAATCAACGCTCAAAGCCCTCAAAGGATGCTCTTACCGACATTGTATGTTAATACTACAAACTTAAAGTACTACGGGTAATTTGCTCTAATACTACAAACTTAAACAACCTCTCACATGCTGCCATCAGGGCATGCTGGCCAAACATCGGTGTTCTCCTTCCCGGCCTTGTAGGCGGCAGCCCACCGTGCTTCGATCTCCGCCAAGCTGTCCTCACCACGGCATGCGGCCTCTTCTTTTTTGCGGTGGCGGGACTCTCTTTTCTTGACTGCTTTCTGCCTTTTTCGATCCTCCTGTGCGGCTTTCGCCGCATCTAGATCCACCGCCCATTCAGCCATGGTAGCCTCAAAGTCCACCCACGTAACTGTGTGGCCGCTGACGGCGATGAACTCGGCATGGTGAGATGCCATCACTTCCTTACCATGTGTGCGGTCGTGAGCGGCGAGGAATGCGGCGCGGCGGGATGCCATCGCTTCCTTACCAGTTACTATGTGGCGCGGTGCCATGAACGACACTTCAAGAGAGCTCTGGAACGGAGGGGCCAGGCAGCCGTACAGTGCAGTGGTTTTTAAGAGCTCAACGACAAACGACAAAGGAAATTTCGCTTCCCTTACAATTTTGCTCGTTCTTGCACACGGTTCATCTTCGTCACTTCCGGAAACAGTGTGCGCTGAGGCTATTGTGTGTTGCATTATGATTGGCCGGAACCCCAGCCACGCAGATCGCGCGTGTGCACTGTAGGATGTGCCACGACTGAACAGCAATCCACGTCCCTCACATCACATCCTTGCAGCTGTAGCTGGATTGGATTTATATGCGCCAAATGCCTAGAAAATGCACATAATCCCCTAAATATGGTAAATGAGCCCGAAAAATGCCAAATTTGAACACGGTGATTTGCAAGGTGTATGTTCTTCATAGAAAAAACTCCAGGTCAAAGAACAAAGAAAATTTGGATTCCCCTTCAATCTTGGTGATTTTCCTCTTGAAAGTATGGAACTTCCCCGGCGATGGTTTGATTTATGAAGGGCGCGCATGACGACATAAGCCAAACCTTCTCAAATTTTTACCAAGGCAGGGTGAGGTCATACCATGGCACCATGCCAGGCGTCATGTTTGTCATGCATTTATTTCATTTTTTCTATAGTTGAGAACCCAATAAACAAACATTTGTGGTTGACTATTGCCACACATTTCATCGATTCCTTGTAAAAGGCATGAGAATTTACTAAATGGCATGAGCATCATTTTCCAGGCCGTTCTTGTGCATGCTTTCATGCACCAATTGTTTGAACTCTAATTATGCGCATTAATGCCTAGAAAATGCACATAATCCCGTAAATATGGTAAATGAACCCGAAAAAGTGTCAAATTTAAACGCGGTGATTTGCAGGGTGTAGGTTCATCGTAGAAAAAAACTTATGGACAAAGGACAAAGGAAATTTGGACCTCCCCCCTTCAATCTTGGTGATTTCCCCCTCGAAACCATGAAACTTCCTCGGTGATGGTTCGATTTATGAAAGGCGTGCATGACGACATGAGGAAAACATTCTCAAAATTTTAACAGGGCACGGTGAGGCCATACCATGTCACCACACCAGGCGTCATGTTTTTTAAGCATGTATTTCATTTTTGTATAGTTCTTAACCCAGTAATGACGCATTTATGGTTGACTATTGCCACACATTTCCTTGAAATATCTGCCTATTCCTTGTAAAAGGCATGAGAATGTACTAAATAGCACGAGCGTGGTTTTCTAGACCATTCTTGTGCACCTTTTTATGCACCGATTGTTCAAATTTGAATTATGTGCATTAATGCCTAGAAAATGCAAATAATCCCCTAAATATGGTAAATGAGCCCAGAAAAATGTCAAATTTGAACATGTTGCATCTGAGGCATTATGTTGATCATTGGAAAAAACAGAATGACAAAGTAGGACAGAAATTTGGATTCCCCTTCAATCTTGGTGATTTCCCTCTCGAAAGCATGCAACTTCCTCGGTGATGGTTCGATTTATGAAGGGCGTGCATGAAGACATTAATCAAACCTTCTAAGCTTTTAGCCCGGGCACGGTGAGGCCATACCATGATGGCACCATGACAGGCGTCATGTTTTCCAAGCACATATTTCATTTTTTCTATAGTTGCTAACCCAGTAAATGACACATTTTGGTTGACTATATATTGCCATGCATTCCCTTGAAATCTCTGCCCATTCCCTGTAAAAGGCTTGAGAATTTACTAAATACCACGAGTATGGTTTTTCCAGACCGTTCGTGTGTACCTTTTCATGCATCGATTGTTTGAATTAGAATAATTTGGATTAATGCCTAGAAAATGCACATAATCCCCTAATATGGTAAATGAGCCCGGAAAGATGCCAAATTTGAGCATGTTGCATTCGAGGGGGTATGTTGATTGTAGAAAAAACTGAATGACAAGCTAGGACGGAAATTTGGATTCCCCTTCAATCTTGGTGATTTCCCTCTCGAAAGCATGGAACTTCCTCGGTGATGGTTCGATTTATGAAGGGTGTGCATGACGACATTAATCGTACCTTCTTAGCTTTTAACCAGGGCATAGTGAGGCCATACCATGATGGTACCATGCCAGGCGTCATGTTTTTCAAGCATGTATTTCGTTTTTTTATAGTTGCTAACCCAGTAACTGACGTGTTTTGGTTGACTATTGCCATGCATTCCCTTGAAATCTCTGCCCATTCCCTATAAAAGGCTTGAGAATTTACTAAATACCACAAGTATGGTTTTTCCAGACAATTCATGTGCATGTACCTTTTCATGCACCGATTGTTTGAATTTGAATTATGTGGATTAATTCCTAGAAAATGCACATAATCCCCTAATAGGGTAACTGAGCCCGGAAAGATGCCAAATTTGAGCATGTTGCATTCGAGGGGGTATGTTGATTGTAGAAAACTGAATGACAAGCTAGGAAGGAAATTTGGATTCTTGGCCCCTTCAATCTTGCTGATTCCCCTCGAAACCATGAATTTTCCTCGGTAATGGTTCGATTTATGAATGGCGTGCATGACGACATAAGACAAACATTCTCAATTTTTACCAGGGCATGGTGAGGCCATACCATGGCACCATGCTAGGGTTCATGTTTTCCAAGCATGTATTTCATTTTTTGTATAGTACCCAGTAAACACATTTCCTTGAAATATCTGCCATTCCTTGTAAAGGCATGAGAATTAACTAAATAGCACGACCACAGTTTTCTAGACCGTTCTCGTGCACCTTTTCAAGCACCGATTGTTTGAATTTGAATTATGTGCATTAATGTCTAGAAAATGCACATAATTCCCTAAATATTGTAAATGAACCCGGAAAAGTGCCAAATTTGAACACGGTGATTAGCAGGGTTTATGTTCATCGTACAAAAAAAACCCATGGACAAAGGACAAAGGAAATTTGGATTCCCATTGAATCTCTGTGATTTACTATCGCACACAATTCATCTCTGTCGCCTCTGCGAATCGTGTGTGTTCACTCACACAGTCAAAGGAAAAAAGAAAACCCTCGCCCCCTTTGTCCCCACCCACTCGCCGTGGACTCCTCTGCAACTCTGCACCTCATCAACTTCTATCGCTTGGCCACCCTAAGCTCGACGGTGCTGTTGTCGGCGGGCGAAGGTTGCGCTCCAAGCGGCACGTAATTTCGCCGGTACCGCTTTCCGCTGCCTATCTGCACCGACATTCTAGACTCTGGTCGACTGGGGTTTTCTTCGGGATTGGGCCGGGGATTT
The DNA here is from genome assembly GCA_963921465.1 of Triticum timopheevii. NCBI lineage: Eukaryota > Viridiplantae > Streptophyta > Magnoliopsida > Poales > Poaceae > Triticum > Triticum timopheevii. The sequence goes on along the minus strand of OY997262.1, from coordinate 314,117,274 downwards.
TTCTCATGGAGAACTTAGCGAAACTTTCACTCATCTCTTATCGCAGTCCGTCCATCACTATTAATCAACCGGCGGAAACCACCGTGGAATCATTTTTGTGATTCGTGGGTGTTCATTCATGTGTCCACAGTGCAAGCACAAATTGGGTAAGTGTGGTCGCGGCCAGTCAGAAACGAAGTTCTCTCTCACTATTCCGGATGACTTCAGGGAGCGGTCGATATGTCTAATCTCAACCTACCACAGTCGGCATGGCTTAAATTTGTGAACATATACTGTTTGTTGCTACATTATCTGTATATTTGAGTCAAATCTTTGTTACATTATCTATTTTTAATTATATATTTTTGTACTTTGCTTTCATCTATATATTGCTCTGTTCTATCAGTTACTCCCACATTTGCATCTTGCTCTGTTATTTCAATATATCTAATTTACGATCTTAATTTTCATTTCAAGCAGTACATCCCTTGCTTTGCAAGAACATGAGTAGAAGGAAATCTTGGGCTTTACTTTGTTGAAGACTCCCAAGATGTCATATTGACAACGCAGCATGGACATACAATGACGGTTAGCGTAAACCTTGATAAAGATGGTCATTCCTATTTTAATGCAGGCCTTTGGAGAAAATGTCTAAGTGTTATGAACTGAAAGATGGCAATAAAATTCTAGTGCGTGCACCACAGCCTGGTATAATTAACATGGATGTTTACTTCCCCAACGTCATCAGCCTATCAAAGTCTGATCGAGGTTAGTGTCCTTTCAACTTTATCCATGATGTCATATTACTTAGCAAAATCGGGGTATTTGTTCTGACTAATTGATCACTATTTAAGCAACCAATTGTGATTTCATTTTCTAACTCTGTTCATAGGCAGTAACAAATTCTATTTACCAAATTACGCGCACTATATATTCTTCTGCCATGTTCGGAATAAATAATACCTTTCCACCTTTTAAGCAGGATATGTTGGATGCACAGTGAATGATCTGTATGTTACTAAGCGTACCAAATTTCACTAGAAGGACTTGAAGCATGTCGTGGATAATCTGACAGAGATAGCACAGCGTATGGACGCTGAATTTTGGATGGGATTAATTATACCTATGGTGCACACATTGAACAAGACCAATTGTGTGCACAAAACGCTGGTAAAAAGTCTTATTTTAATGTTGAAGCTCATAAACTATATATATATATATATATATCTACAACGATATGTTACAATTGGTTTTTATTCTACATTTCAACAGAAATTGCCCACTATAGCAGTTCCTGGTTCGATTTCCCGGCGTGGTTGAATTACACTTGTGCCTGCTATTAACGCCAAAGTGATTGCAAGGTACTGCATTTCCCACGGAAATGGAACCATTCAAATTAACAAATTCTCGCTTGTCGTGGCAATGCATCCATATTGGAAAATTGGAGACAGTGTTCTACTCATGCTCTACCATGGCACAGGAGGGCTCTTGCCTTTCATTGACGATATGCCGAGTCGCCGTGATCAAGCTGCTTCCAGTGGATAGTTGTGGTTGTTGGCCCTCAACCTCTTAAATTGTGCTAGCTGTTACTATGTTAAGTATGTAGATATGGACCATATGGTTGTTGGCCATTAGCCTCTTAAAATGTGATAGTTGTTACTATGTCAAGTATCTAGATATGGACCATATGGTTGTCAAAACCATGTTACGAAGATCCTCCTTTTGTCAAATAGTGTAACCACTATATATATGTTACTCAAATGCTGTTAGCCAAGTTCTTAAATTTTCATGGAAAGTATTAGTATCGTACATAGTTCTTTGAGTTTAAGCGTGTGCCCGATGTCTAGAAGGCATTTGCATATTAATTGACCATATTGCAAATTCACACACATGTTAACATAAGGAAACGTATGTGTAACTTACTAATAATCGCACACGAGTACTCACAGACACATCGTGTGCGATACTCCTAGCCACCGCAAGCAACTAGTTTGCAGTTTTCAAAGATTTTTATACACACAGAAACACACAAACTTCTTGTATTAACCGTCTCTATTGTAATTTATCATCGCAAACAGTTCATCCGAGTCGGCTATTTGCCACGTATCACACACATCTTGTTTACATGCCTCATTTGTGTTCTTTTGGCTCATCGCAAACAATTCATCCATGTGAACTGTATGCCGCATATCACACATATTGTTAAGTTGAACCATTTCTGTTGTGTTCCTTAATCGAGAACAGTCTGTCCGAGTGAACCGTATGTCGTATATCACACACACCTTGATCTGGCTAACCGTTTCTGCTACACTCCCTAATAGCAAACAGTTCATCGGAGCAAACTATATGCCGTATATCGCACACACATTGATATGGCTGCCCGTTTCTGTTGCTTTGCCTCATTGCAAATAGTTCGAATTGACTAATCATGTGCCCTGCATCGCACACATAACTAAAATTTGAACCATTTTTTATGGTTCCGCCATCGCAAACGTTTTGCACCTTTTTTGACGGTTCTTTTACACCATCATTTGCGATTAATGCATCGCACAAAGTTTTGTGAAAGGGTCTCTGATCATAGTGTCGCGTTAGGAGCATCCTGCAGTAGTGACAGTTCTTAGGCATTCTTGTCCGTCCATCTGGCCAATAAAACCCAAGACAATCAAAACAACAAATGGATGTCCTCGAATGGAGAAATTACGCAACCAACATGCTCACACAATAAGATAGCAAATGAAATATGTGACAAAGCTTGCATAAACAATTCTAGCATCTACCAAGCAATTTGCGATGACTAGGTCATCTATATATGAGTATATTGACTTAGGAGTCAAATGAGACCATTTGATCATAGGTCATACTCATCGTTTAAGCACAAGTGGGGTTGCCACTTTTACATAAAGCATTGATGTGTTCACACCATTAGAGTTGCTTTAGCTCAATTCTTAGAGCAAAGCTCCCCCTAGATGTGATATTCCCCCTAAGAGGGATGAACTAACCTTGGGTTTTGTCAATGATGACTTCATGTAGATAGTGAAGATGTGGATGCTCAATGTTGATGTAGATCTTTTAGAGTAGTCCATTGGAGTGTTGCACTTTCAATACCTACATGGGTTAGTCCCACAAGGAACATACAAAGATATCCATAGACATGGAGTGAATTGCACATATTATGATGTCCATGGAAGCATTAGGTTACCTTGTCCGTTGTCTTACCAATGAGAGGGTTTGTGACTCCATGAAGTAGTGCAAGATATGAAAGTTGATTGCACAAGTCCTTGCCAAAATGAATATGAGTGAAGTATGTTGGTGGAGTCACCCTCAAGAACACTCTAGTTCTTCTTCTTTGGGACCCACATCAACTTGATGGGAATCCTTGGAGTTGTAGTCATACTTGATGATGTAGAGTTTGGCGTAGTTTTGGAACCCACTTGAGCATGGTCTTAGGAGCTTCTTCAGAGTCAATCTCTTCTTGAAGCTTGTCTTGCCTTTAGGTTGTGGTCTTGTGGTGGAAGATCATCTTGAGCTTGTGTTCCCTTGAATGAAGTGGGGTCATACTTCTCTTGTTGAGGAACAAAAGTTGTCTTGGGGTATTGATCTTCTTCCCACTCAACTCCATTGGCATTGAACTTTCGTTTAAAACCAACACCTTGGTTCTTACGGTGTCTTCCTTGCTTGCGTACAATTTCCTCAAATTGCTTACTTCCAGCAAGGCTCTTGTAAACACCTTTCTCTATAATCCCCTTCAATAAGCTATTTTCCTGCTCAAGTGTAACTTGGCTAAGAGAATCATTAGTGGAATCAAGAGAACTACTAGAAGCAACAATATTAGATTTAACATGGTTATTATTACTACTAGAGGAAGAACCTTTCTTGCTCTTGTTGCTAGATTTTACTTGAGGCATATAAGTAGACAAGAGGAGGCGTTTGGCAAGATAAGAAGAACTCTTCTTTCAAAGATCATCATTGATAGCTTTTAGAAACTCATGCTCTTGCTCTAAATTTAGCTTCTCGAAGCATAGTTTCTCATGAGTCCTTAGGAGCTCTTTATGATCCTGAGTTGTTTCATGAGCTAACTTAAGATTGTTTAGTTCTTTAATTAGACTCTCAATCTCCTTCTTATCATTGTCATTCGTTTCACCTTGATTAGCATGATTACTAGCAAGTTCATCATAGTTTTCATCACTTGTTTTGTCAACTAGTAAATCATCATCACCTAGCAAATCATCTTCATCACTATTGAAGTCAACAGACTCGGGGTGTGATACCTTAGGGCCTTTAGCCATGAAGCTTCTTCCAATTCCTTCATTTGGTGAGTCAAAAATGTCGTAGGAGTTGGATGACACAAGTGCAAGACCGGCAACACCTTCATCTTGAGTATAGTCGGAGTCGGAGTGATAGCTTCTCTCAGAGTAGTTGTCGGAGTCGGAACCAGATACCCATTCACCAACGTGAGCTTGATGTCTTCGTATTGTGTAGCTCTTTGATGACTTGTACTTCCTTTCTGAATCCTTGCTTCTATGAGAGGGTCTTTGTTCATAACGATAATCTCTACTCATTCTCTCTCTTGGAGGTGATTCATCTCTCCTACTCCTCCTTTTTGGTGAGTCTTCTATTTTCTTGTAGGGAGCCATACACTCATTGGAGTAGTGTCCAGGTCTTCCACAATTTTAGCAATTACGATCATGACTAGAAGATCTTTTGTCATTGTAGGACCTTGACTTGGAGATTCTATCATTGCTTCTATTCTTGTAGAACTTGTTGAAGTTCTTCACCATTAAGCTCAATTCTTTATTGGAGACTTGCTTTTCACTTGATGTTATAGGAGCATCACTAGAAGCTTTGTAGGCACCACTTGACTTGTTGTGGAGCTCTTCCTTATCCTTGAGTGACATCTCATGAGCAATAATTCAACCAGTGACTTCTATAGCTTGAGATCTTTCTAGTTGGGCATCATTTGGATCAAAGTGCACACGGTGTCGTATTTTCCATCCAAGGCTCTTAGGATTTTCTTGATGACGAATTTGTCGGTCATCTCTTCACTTCCTAAGCCAGCAATATCATTTGTGATGAGAGCAAGCCTACAGTACATTTCGGCGACTCCTTCACCATCCTTCATCTTGAACTTGTCAAATTGACTTTGAAGCACATCCAATTTGGATTCCTTGATGGACTCGGTACCTTATTTCATATCAATCGAAGTATCCCAAATTTCCTTAGCATTCTCAAGGCGGCTGATTTTTTTGAATTCTTCAGGGCACAATCCGTTGAAGAGAATATCGCAAGCTTGAGCATTGTATTGCAACATCTTCAACTCTTCTACTGTCACTTCACGATCCGGTTCTTTTCCATCCTCGAAGAAATCACCTTGCAATCCAACACGCACAATAGCCCAAACGGCGGGGTTATGACCAAGAATATGCATTTTCATCTTATGCTTCCAACTAGCAAAATTTGTACCATCAAAGTAAGGACCTCTACGGTGGTAATTTCCCTCGCTAGATGCCATACTCTCCTAGGTTCTGAAGCCAAGGCTATGATCACCAAAGAAATGGAAATCAAGGAAAATGGGGACCAAAGCTCTGATACCACTTGTAGGATCAAAAGTATGTCTAGAGGGGGGTGATTAGACTACTTGACCAAATAAAAATCTAGCCTTTTCCCAATTTTAGTTGTGGGTAGATTTTAACTATTAGCACAAGTCAAGCAATCAACCTACACATTCAATTCTAAGAGTATAACAACGGAAAATAAAACATCACATATGAAGGTAAAGGGAAGGGTTTGGAGAAGGCAAAAGCAATGGAGACACGGAGATTTTTGGCATGTTTCCGATAGGTGGTGCTATCGTACGTCCACGTTGATGGAGACTTCAACACATGAAGGGTAACGGCTGCTTGATGTCCCACAAGTATATGGGATCTATCATAGTCCTTTCGATAACAGATAGCTTTGTGATAAGGTAATTTGTAACGGGTAACAAGCAATGAAAGTAAATAAGGTGCGGCAAGGTGGCCCAATCCTTTTTGTAGCAAAGGACAAGCCTAGACAAGTTCTTATATAGAGAAAAGTGCTCCCGAGGACACATGGGAATTATCGTCAAGCTAGTTTTCATCACGCTCATATGATTCGCATTCGTTACTTTGATAATTTGATATGTGGGTGGACCAGGGCTTGGGTACTGTCCTTTCTTGGACAGGCATCCCACTTATGATTAACCCCTATTGCAAGCATCCGCAACTACAAAAGAAGTATTAAGGTAAACCTAACCATAGCATGAAACTGGTGGATCCAAATCAGCCCCTTACGAAGCAACGCATAAACTAGGGTTTAAGCTTCTGTCACTCTAGCAACCCATCATCTACTTATTACTTCCCAATGCCTTCCTCTAGGCCCAAATAATGGTGAAGTGTCATGTAGTCGAGGTTCACATAACACCACTGGAGGAGAGACAACATACATCTCATCAAAATATCGAATGAATGCCAAATTCACATGACTACTAATAGCAAGACTTCTCCCATGTCCTCAGGAACAAATGTAACTACACACAAAGCATATTCGTGTTCATAATTAGAGCTGTATTAATATGCATTAAGGATCTAAACATATTATCTTCCACCAAATAAACCAACTAGCATCAACTACAAGGAGTAATCAACACTACTAGCAACCCACAGGTACCAATCTGAGGTTTGGGTACAAAGATTGGATACAAGAGATGAACTAGGGTTTGAGAGGATGAAGATGTTTATGGAGATTGACCCCCTCCCTATGAGAGGATCGTTGGTGATGACGATGGTGATGATTTCCCCCTCCCGGAGGGAAGTTTCCCCGGCAGAACAGCTCCGCCGGAGCCCTAGATAGGTTCCGCCAAGGTTCTGCCTCGTGGCGGCGGAGTTTCATCCCAAAAGCTTGCTTATAATTTTTTTCCAGGGTAAAAGACTTCATATAGCAGAAGATGGGCACCAGAGGGCTGCTAGGGGGCCCACGAGGCAGGGGGCGCGCCCCCCACCCTCGTGGATGGTGGGTTGCCCCCCTCAGGTATTTCTTCCGCTCCATATTTTTTATTAATTCCCAAAATGACTTTCGTGGAGTTTTAGGACTTTTGGAGCTGTGGAGAATAGGTGTCTAATATTTGCTCCTTTTCTAACCCAGAATCCCAGCTGCCGGCATTCTCCCTCTTCATGTAAACCTTGTAAAATAAGAGAGTATTGTGACATAATGTGTAATAATAGTCCGTAATGCAATAAATATCGATTTAAAAGCATGATGCAGAATGGACATATCAACTGCCCCAATCTTAGACCTCGCTTGTCCTCAAGCGGAAGCCGATATCAAAAAATATGTCCACATGTTTAGAGATAGAGGTGTCGATAAAATAAAATACGGACATGAGGGCATCATGATCATTCTTATAACAGCAACATATATATATATATATATATATATATATATATATATATATATATATATATTGTCATATGATTTCTTATGCTCAAGTAACAATCTATCCACAATATCAAGTATGAATCAGAAACTTCATTGAGAACCAACAAACTATGATCTCGGTCATTGAAGCAATTACAATTTATCATAACATCAGAAAGAGTCAATATAAGAGCTTTTCAACAAGTCCACATACTCAATTATCATTTAGTCTTTCACAATTGCTAACACTCCCGCAATACTTGTGGTTATGGAGTTTTAATCGGACACAGAGAAAGATAGGGGCTTATAGTGTTGCCTCCCAACCTTTTACCTCAAGGGTAATGTCAACAATAATAGTTCATGCTAACTTACATCCAATTGGATATATATATATATCAGGATCTTTCCAACACGAGGTGCTTGACAAAGGATAAAATGTAAAAAGGAAAGGTGAAGATCACCATGACTCTTACATAAGAAGAAAAGTAAAAGATAGGCCCTTCGCAGAGGGAAGCAGAGGTTGTCATGTGCTTTTATGGTTGGATGCATGAAATCTTAATGCAAAAGAACGTCACTTTATATTGCCACTTGTGATATGAACCTTTATTATGCAGTCTGTCGCTTTTATTACTTACATATCACAAGTTCGTATAAAGCTTATTTTCTCCACACTAATAAGTCATACATATTTAGAGAGCATTTTTTATTGCATGCAACATGACAACTTACTTGAAGGATCTTACTCAATCCATAGATAGGTATGGTGGACTCTCATGGCAAAACTGGGTTTAAGGATATTTGGAAGCACAAGTAGTATCTCTACTTGGTGCAAGGAATTTGGCTAGCATGAGGGGGAAAGGCAAGCTCAACATGTTGGATGATCCATGACAATATACTTTAACTAAGATGTGAGAAAACATAACCCATTACGTTGTCTTCCTTGTCCAACATCAACTCTTTAGCATGTCATACTTTAATGAGTGCTCACAATCATAAAAGATGTCCAAGATAGTATATTTATATATGAGAACCTCTCTTTATTTATTACTTCCTATTAATTGCAACGATGACCAAAACTATGTTTGCCAACTCTCAACAACTTTTAATCATCATACTCTTTATATGTGAAGTCATTACTCTCCAAAAGATCAATGTGATCTCTTTTATTTCTTTTTGTTCTTTTTATTCCCTCAAGATCATAGAAAAATAGCAAAGCCCTTGACTCAACACTAATCTTTATTATATATAGCTCACAGACTCGATTACATAGAGGAATCATAAAGCAAAAACTCAAAACTAAATCATACCAAAACTTTATTCTACTATATCAAGATATTACTAAAAGGATTGAACTGAGTAAAACGGTAAAGATAGGAGTGTGATGGTGATACGATACTGGGGCACCTCCCCCGAGCTTGGCAGTTGCCAAGGGGAGTGCCCATACCCATGTAATTAGTTCCTCGGAGGTGGTGATGAAGGAGTTGTTTATGATGTAGGCTTCTTCCGCAATTTGCGCTTGAGGATGGAATTTCGCTCCCTTAGATCACCGATCTCTTGCTCAAGGCTTAATATCCTTTTGCATAGTTCCTATTTGTTTTCCTGCAAGAGACAAAAAGGGATAAACTCGATCTTTGGTTTCTTTGCTCTATCAGGGAGGCTTGACTTTTTAAACTCCACATGCATGTCCCCAGGTTGAGGTAATGGGACTTCATCTTCATCTGAGCTCGTCCCCTCCTTTCCTTTAGGCTCGTGGTCTTCTTCTTCCTCAGTGGTTCAACCATAGTGCTCCAAGTCCCCGTAGACCTTAGGGTCTGCAAGGTAATCAGCCACATAACTTTTTCCTGGGACGACATATTGCTCTAACCTGCGGCAGGGACATCTCAAAACAAAGACAGAGGATATTTGCGTGATACGGTGGTCAAAACCTTTGGGAGATTATATAATGAATTTTTACCGACCAAAAGAAGTATCGTGCAAGAAAACAGAGTTCAGAGAGCACACGAGGTGCCCACGAGGCAGGGGGCGCGCCCTCCACCCTCGTGGGTGCCTTGTGTCCTTCTTGGACTACTTCTTATTTTCCTATTTTCTTAAATATTCCAAAACGGAGAAAAAAATGATATTAGAACTGTTTTGGAGTCGGTTTACTTACCGTACCACATACCTATTCCTTTTCGGAGTCTGAAACGTTCTGGAAAGTGTCCCTTATGTATTCCTCCGGGGTTACGGTTTCAATAACATTTTCAACATTTATAGGATTACGTGAGATACAATGTTTGATTCTTTGACCGTTCACCACCTTCGGATTTGTGCCTTCGAAGTTGTTGATTTTTATGGCACCGGAATGATAGACTTCCTCGATAACATAAGGGCCTTCCCATTTAGAGATAAGTTTTCCTGCAAAAAATCTTTAGTGAGAGTTGTATAGCAACACATAAACACCTAATTAAACTTACGCTTTTGTATCCTTTTGTCGTGCCATCTTTTAACTTTTTCTTTAAACAGCTTGGCATTCTCATAGGCTTTGGGTTCTCCATTCATCAAGTGAGATAATGTCAAGTAATCTCTTCTCACCAGCGAGTTTGAAATCATAATTGAGCTCTTTAATAGCCCAATATGCCTTATGTTCTAGTTCGAGAGGTAAGTGACATGCTTTTCCATAAACCATTTTATACGGAGACATACCCATAGGATTTTTATACACAGTTCTATAGGCCCATAATGCATCATCAAGTTTCTTGGACCAATTCTTTCTAGATCTATTAACAGTCTTTTGCAAAATTAATTTAAGCTCTCTGTTACTCAATTCTACTTGACCACTAGACTGTGGGTGATATGGAGATGCAATTCTATGATTAACATCATACTTAGCAAGCATTTTACGAAAAGCACCATGAATAAAATGTGAACCACCATCAGTCATTAAATATCTAGGGACTCCAAACCTCGGGAAAATAACTTCTTTAAGCATCTTAATAGAGGTGTTATAATCAGCACTACTAGTTGGAATAGCTTCTACCCACTTAGTAACATAATCATCAGCAACTAAAATATGTGTATATCCATTAGAGGCAGGAAAAGGTCCCATATAATCAAAGCCCCAAACATCAAACGGTACAATAACAAGGGAATAATTCATAGGCATTTCTTGACGTCTACCAATATTACCAATTCTTTGACATTCATCACAAGACAAGACAAACATATGAGCATATTTGAAGAGAGTAGGCCAATAAAAACTGGATTGCAATACCTTATGTGCAGTTCTATCTCCAGCGTGGTGTCCTCCATAAGCCTCGGAGTGACACTTGCGTAGGATCTGTTCCTGTTCATGCTCAGGTACACAACGTATAATAACACCATCTACTCCTTTATAAAGGTGTGGGTCATCCCAGAAGTAATGTCTTAAATCATAGATTTTTTTTCTTTTGTTGGTATGTGAAACTAGGTGGTATAAATTTAGCAACAATGTAATTAGCATAATCAGCATACCATGGAGCAGTACGAGTAGCATTTATGACAGCTAATTGTTCATCAGGAAAGCTATCATCAATAGGTAGTGGGTCATCAAGAACATTCTCTAACCTAGACAAGTTGTGTGCAACAGGGTTCTCAGCTCCCTTTCTATCAATAATATGCAAATCAAATTCTTATAGCAAGAGAACCCATCTAATAAGTCTAGGTTTAGCATCTTTCTTTTCCATAAGATATTTAATAGGAGCATGATCAATGTGAATAGTTACTTTAGAATCAACAATATAAGGTCTGAACTTATCACAAGCAAATACAACTGCTAAGAATTCTTTTTCAGTAGTAGCATAATTTCTCTGGGCAGTGTCTAGAGTTTTACTAGCATATTGAATAACATTTAGTTTCTTATCAACTCTTTGTCCTAAAACAACACCTACAGCATAATCACTAGCATCACACATAATCTCAAAGGGTAAATTCCAATCAGGTGGCTGAACAATAGGGGCAGAAATCAAAGCTTTCTTAAGTATTTCAAATGCTTCTACACAATCATCATCGAAGACAAAAGGAATATCTTTTTGTAATAGATTAGTCAGAGGCCTAGAAATTTTAGAAAGTCCTTAATGCACCTCCTATAAAAAGCGGCATGACCAAGGAAACTTCTTATACCTTTAATGTCCTTTGGGACACGACATCTTTTCAATTGCATCGACTTTAGCTTTATCAACTTCAATACCTCTTTCAGAAATTTTATGCCCCAGGACAATGCCTTCATTAACCATAAAGTGGCACTTCTCCCAATTCAAAACAAGACTAGTATCTTCGCATCTCTGCAAAACTCATTCAAGGTTGCTCAAACAATCATCAAAGGGGGATCCATAAACGGAGAAATCATCCATGAATACCACACAAATCTTTTCACAAAAGTAAGAGAATATAGCCATCATGCATCTTTGAAAGGTAGCAGGTGCATTATATAAACCAAAAGGCATACGCCTATAAGCAAAAGTACCGAAAGGGCAAGTAAAAGTGGTCTTTTCTTGATCCTCCGCTGACACAGGTATTTGAGAGAAACCAGAGTAACCATCTGGAAAGCAAAAATGTGTATGTTTGGATAGTCTTTCTAGCATTTGATCAATAAAAGGTAAAGGGTAATGATATTTTTTAGTAGCTTTATTTAATATGCGGAAATCAATTACCATCCTATAACCTGTAATAATTCTTTGTGGGATCAATTCATCTTTATCATTAGGAACGACAGTAATACCTCCCTTCTTAGGGACACAATGGACAGGACTTACCCACCGACTATTAGCAATGGGATAAATTATACCTGCCTCAAGGAGCTTTAGTATTTCCTTTCTTACCACTTCTTTCATCTTAGGATTTAACCATCGTTGGTGATCAATAACTGGTTTGGCGTCTTCCTCCAATTTTATTTTGTGTTGGCATAGCGTGGGACTAATACCCTTAAGATCATCAAGAGTATATCCAATAGCAGCACGGTGCTTCTTCAGAGTTTTCAATAATCTCTCATCTTCCTGCTCTGAAAGGTTAGCACTAATAATAACATGATATATCTTCTTTTCATCAAGATAAGCATATTTAAGAGTATCAGGTAATGGTTTAAGCTCAAACACGGGATCACCCTTGGGTGGAGGAGGATCCCCAAGAATTTCAATAGGCATGTTGTGTTTCAAAATAGGTCCCTATTTAAAGAATAATTCATGTATTTCCCTTCTTTCATTCATAAACATATCATTTTCATGGTCTAGCAAATATTGTTCTAAAGGAACATTAGGAGGAACGGCAATAGAAGCAAGACCAATAATTTCATCCTTACTAGGCAATTCTTTATCATGGGGTTGTCTATGAAATTTAGCAAAATTAAACTCATGAGACATATCCCCCAAACCAATAGTAACAACATCCTTTTCGCAATCTATCTTAGCATTAACAGTGTTCAATAAGGGTCTACCAAATATAATGGGACAAAAGTCATCTTGTGGGGAACCAAGAACAAGAAAATCAGCAGGATATTTAACTTTCCCACACAAGACTTCAACATCTCTAACAATCCCAATTGGTGAAATAGTATCTCTATTGGCAAGCTTAATTGTAACATCAATTCCTTTTATCTCAACAGGTGCAATGTCATGCATAATTTCTTCATATAAGGAATGAGGTATTGCACTAGCACTAGAACCCATATCACATAAGCCATGATAACAATGATCTCCTATTTTAACAAAAATAACAGGCATGCCTACAACAGGTCTATGTTTATGTCTATTATCTGGTCTAGCAATTCTAGCAGCTTCATCACATAAGTAAATAACATGCCCATCAATATTATCAGCCAAGAGATCTAGCAATACTAGGTTCAACTTTAATTTGCTCAGGTGGTGTATATGTTCTAGTATTACTCTTACGAACCACAGTTGAAGCTTTAGCATGATCCTTTATCCTAACAGGGAAAGGTGGTTTCTCAATATAAGTGGAAGGAACAATAGGATCATTATAAGTGATAGTCTTTTCTTCAACTGTAATAGGTGCAACTACTTTTACTTCAGTGGGAGGATTATATTTAAACCACTTCTCCTTAAGGAGGTCGACATGAGTAGCAAATGATTCACAGAAGGAAGCTACTATCTCAGAGTCAAATCCATATTTAGTGCCAAATCCACGAGAAGCATCGGTATTCATAAAAGATTTAACACAATCAAACTTAGGTGTCATACCTGACTCCTTACCTTCGTCAGGATCCCAATATTCAGTGTTGCATTTAGTTCCTTCCAATAAATCCCATCTTAATTCAATAGTCTTCATCATAAAGGAACCAGCACAAGAAGTATCGAGCATGGAGCGATTGTTGAGAGAAAGCCGAGCATAAATTTTTTGAATAATCATTTCTCTTGAGAGCTCATGATTGGGGCATGAATATAACATTGAATTAAGCCTCCCCCAAGCTTGAGCGATGCTTTCTCCTTCGCGAGGCCAAAAATTATATATATAATTACGATCACGATGAACAAGATGCATAGGATAAAACTTCTGGTGAAATTCCAATTTCAATCGTTTGTAGTCCCATGATCCCATATCATCACATAGCCTATGCCATGTCAATGCATATCCCTTCAAAGATAAAGGGAAGACCTTCTTCTTGATAACATCATCGGGCATACCTGCAAGCTTAAATAATCCACAAACATCATCCACATAGATTAGGTGTAAATCAGGATGCAATGTTCCATCTCCTGTAAAGGGATTAGCTAGCAGTTTCTTTACCATACCCGAAGGAATTTAAAGTAAACATTTTCAGTAGGTTCATTAGGTTGAGGAGCAACTCTTTGCTCTACTGGTCGGGGTGAAGATACCCTGAACAAGCCCCTCAAAGGATTATGTTCCATAGTAACAAGTGACAGTAAATTTCAGCACACTATATAAATTTTTCCTTACCAAGTTCCACTTACCAAAGGCGCTTCGCTCCCCGGCAACGTCGCCGAAAAAGAGTCTTGATGACCCACAAGTATAGGGGATCTATCATAGTCCTTTCGATAAGTAAGAGTGTCGAACCCAACGAGGAGCAGAAGGAAATGACAAGTGGTTTTTAGTAAGGTATTCTCTGCAAGCACTGAAATTATCGGTAATAGATAGTTTTGTGATAAGGTAATTTGTAACGGGTAACAAGCAATGAAAGTAAATAAGGTGCAGCAAGGTGTCCCAATCCTTTTTGTAGCAAAGGACAAGCCTGGACAAGTTCTTATATAGAGAAAAACGCCCCCGAGGACATATGGGAATTATCGTCAAGCTAATTTTCATCACACTCATATGATTCGCGTTCGTTACTTTGATAATTTGATATGTGGGTGGACCAGTGCTTGGGTACTGCCGTTTCTTGGACAAGCATCAAACTTATGATTAACCCCTATTACAATCATCCGCAACTACAAAAGAAGTATTAAGGTAAACCGAACCATAGCATGAAACTAGTGGATCCCAATCAGCCCCTTACGAAGCAACTCTTAAACTAGGGTTTAAGCTTTTGTCACTCTAGCAACCCATCATCTACTTATTACTTCCCAATGCCTTCCTCTAGGCCCAAATAATGGTGAAGTGTCATGTAGTCGACGTTCACATAATACCACTAGAGGAGAGACAACATACATCTCATCAAAATATCGAACAAATGCCAAATTCACATGACTACTACTAGCAAGACTTTTCCCATGTCCTCTGGAACAAACGTAACTACTCACAAAGCATATTCATGTGCATAATCAGATGTGTATTAATATGCATTATGGATCTGAACATATGATCTTCCACCAAATAAACCAACTAGCATCAACTACAAGGAGTAATCAACACAACTAGCAACCCACAGGTACCAATCTGAGGTTTGGGTTCAAAGATTGGATACAAGAGATGAACTAGGGTTTGAGAGGAGATAGTGCTGGTGAAGATGTTGATGGAGATTGACCCCCTCCCAATGATAGGATCGTTGGTAATGACGATGGTGATGATTTCCCCCTCTCGGAGGGAAGTATCCCCGGCAAAACAGCTCCGCCGGAGCCCTAGATTGGTTCTGCCAAGGTTCCGCCTCGTGGCGGTGGAGTTTTGTCCCGAAAGCTTGCTTATGATTTTTTTTTCTAGGGTAAAAGACTGCATATAGCAGAAGAACGGCACCGGAGGGCTGCCAGGGGGCCCACGTGGCAGGGGGCGCCGCCCACCCTCGTGGATGGTGGGTGGCCCCCCTCGGGTATTTCTTTCGCTCCATATTTTTTATTAATTCCCAAAATGACTTTCGTGGAGTTTCAGGACTTTTGGAGCTGTGCAGAACAGGTCTCTAATATTTGCTCCTTTTCCAGGCCAAAATCCCAGCTGCCAACATTCTCCCTCTTCATGTAAACCTTGTAAAATAAGAGATAATAGCCATAAGTATTGTGACATAACGTGTAATAACAATCCATAATGCAATAAATATCTATATAAAAGCATGATGCAAAATGGACGTATCACTGCAGGAGTCCACGAGGGCTCCACCCACGAGGGGTCCATGAAGATGCAACCTTATCTATCCCACCATGGCCATCACCCACGAAGGATTTGCCTCACTCGGGTAGATTGATGCCTGCTAGAACTACGTCGGTATATCCCCAAAGAGGAAGGGATGATGCAGTATAGCGACGGTAGGTATTTCCTTCAGTGATGAGACCATGGTTATTGTACCAGAAGGAGAATCTCCTCACACCACGTAAACAACACCTGCACACAAATAACAAATACTCGCAACCCGACGTGTTAAAGGGGTTGTCAATCCTTTTCGGGTACGGCGCCTCAAGATAGGGAAATAACATGAGATAAAAGTGGTAGATAAGATAAATAGATCACGGAACAAATAAATTGCAGCAAGGTATTTTGTATTTTTCGTTTAATAGATCTAAAAATAAATGCAAAGAAAAATAGATCGCAAAGGCAAATATGATGAAAAGAGACCCGGGGGTCGTAGGTTTCACTAGTGGCTTCTCTCGAGAAAAATAGCAAACGATGGGAAAACAATTATTGTTGGGCAATTGATAGAACTTCAAATAATCATGACGATATCCAGGCAATGATCATTATATAGGCATCACGTCCAAGATTAGTAGACCGACTCCTGTCTGCATCTACTACTATTACTCCACACATTGACCTCTATCCAGCATTCATCTAGTGTATTAAGTTGATGGAGAAATGGAATAATGCAATAAGAATGATGACATGATGTAGACAAGGTCTATTTATGTAAAAATAGACCCGACCTTGTTATCCTTAATAGCAACGATACATACGTGTCGTTTCCCTTTCTGTCACTAGGATCAAGCACCGTAAGATCGAACCCATCACAAAGCACCTCTTCCCATTGCAAGATAAATAGATCACGTTGGTCAAACAAAACCCGAATATAGGAGAAGAAATACGATACTCTAAGCAATCATGCATATAAGAGATCAAAGAAGACTCAAATAACTTTCATGGATAAAAACATAGATTTGATCATAAACTCAAAGTTCATCGGATCCCAACAAAACACATCACAAAAAGGCTTACATCATATGGATCTCCAAGAGACCATTGTAAGAGAGAGAGGAAGCCATCTAGCTACTAACTACGGAACCGTAGGTCTACAAAGAACTACTCACGCATCATCCGAGAGGCACCAATGGAAGTGGTGAACCCATCCATGATGGTGTCTAGGTTGGATCTGGTGTTTCTAGACTCTACGGTGGCTGGAATTGATTTTTGTCGACTCCCCTAGGGTTTCTGGAATATTTGGGTATTTATAGAGCAAATAGGCGGTTTAGGGGGCACCCGAGGTGGGCACAACCCACCTGGGTGCGTCCAGGCCTCAGGGTGCACCCTGGTGGGTTATGCTCCCCTTGAAGCACCCCCCCCCCTCCAGGTGTTTCCCTAGCCCACTGGATGTCTTCTGGCCCAAAAGAATCCTCAAAAAGTTTCGCTGCGTTTGGACTCTATTGGTATTGATTTCATGCAATGTAAAAAA
This sequence comes from Triticum timopheevii, assembly GCA_963921465.1. Taxonomy (NCBI): domain Eukaryota; kingdom Viridiplantae; phylum Streptophyta; class Magnoliopsida; order Poales; family Poaceae; genus Triticum; species Triticum timopheevii. The sequence continues at coordinate 314,099,849 of OY997262.1, read as the reverse complement.
CATGCAGAAAACAGCAACTGGCACTAGGCACTATGCCAATTGGTTAGTACCAAAAAATGATATAAAATGACCATAAAATGATTGTAAAACATCCAAGAATGATAATATAACAGCATGGAACAATCAAAAGTTATAGATACATTGGAGAAGTATCAGCATCCCCAAGCTTAATTCCTGCTCGTCCTCGAGTAGCTAAATGATAAAAACAGAAGTTTTGATGTGGAATGCTGCCTAACATGTTTATCACATTTCTTTTCTTTATAGCATGGACATTTGGACTTTTATATGATTCAAAGCAATAGTCTAGTTTTCACATGAAGACTTTAATACTCAAGCATACCAACGTCCAACCATGTCTTTCAAAATATCAACACTAAAGCAAGTTATCCCTAGCCCATTATGCTCAACCATTGATCCATTCATGAAACACACTCGAATATTAGCTACACCCAAAGCTCAAATACGACCATACTGCCCCTTAGTTGGTGCTTTATAAGAGAAGGTGGAGACTCAAATTCAAAATAAAAATTGCATAAGTAAAAGAAAGGCCTTTCGCGGAGGGGATGGAAGGATTTGTAGAGGTGCCAGAGTTCAAAGCTTAAATTGAGAGATAAAAACATTTTTGAGAGGCATACTTTTCCCACCAACGAAAACGAATTAGAGCTCCCAATACTTTCCATGCTAGATACATCATAGGCGGTTCCCAAATAGAAAATAAAGTTTATTCCTTTTTCCACCATTACTTTCACTTTCCATGGCTAGCCGAATCCACGGTTGCCATCCATACCACACTTTATAAGGAATTTATTGTTTGACAACATAAAGTAAATTCATTTTTCATTTCGGGACTGTGCATCCCTAATACCTTTGCTGTACTCTCGTGCAATGACAAGTGACTAAACACTCATTGTGAGAATAACACATCTAGCATGGAAAATATTGTCCACCCTTCACCGCCTCGCGAGCGGTAGAGCACACAAAAGAGAAGTTTATTTTGAAAATTAGAGATGGCACATGCAAATTTGCTTAGAACGGCATGTAAATACTGCATATAGGTAGATATAGTGGACTCATATATATGGCAAAACTGGTTTAAAGGGTTTTGCATGCACAAATAGTGATCATACTTAGTGCAAAATGAAGGCTAGCAAAAAAGATTGAGAAGTGACCAACCAAAAAGCGAAAAATCTCGTACCCAAGCATTAAGCATAAGTAACACCGAATAATGCACCATAAGTGGGATATAAATTTCATTGCATAACTATTGGCTTTCGTGCTTGCATAGGGAATCACAAACCTTAACATCAATATTCTTACTAAAGCACAATTACTTATCAACATGACTCACATATCATATCATCATATCTCAAAACCATTACTAAGAATTAAGTTTATTTTGTCCAATTATCTTCATGAAAGTTTTTATTATATCCTCCTTGGATATCTATCACTTTGGGACTATTTTCATATATTGCTTTTGACAAGCTCAAACAAATATAAGTGAAGAACATGAGCATAATTTTTTTGTTTCTCTAAAAATAATCTAAGTGAAGCAAGAGAGAATTTTTGAAAATTTTACTAACTCCCAAATAAATCTAAGTGAAGCATGAGGGCATTTCTTCAAAAATAACAAAGCACACCGCGCACAAAAAGATATAAGTGAAGTACTAGAGCAAATCCATGGCTCTAAAACTTTAAGTGAAGCATAGGAGCAAGCATAGCATAATTTTTGGCTCTCTCAAAAAGGTGTGTTCAGCAAGGATTCAAGACTTAGAACACAAAGCAAAACAAGCAAAGACTCATATCATACAATACGCTCCAAGCAAAACTCATAATATGTGACGAATAAAAATATAGCTTCAAGTAAAATACCGATGGTTGTTAGAAGAAAGCGGGGATGCCACTCGGGGGCATCCGCAAGCTTAGTTGCTTGCTACTTCTTTGAATATTATATTGGGGTGCCTCGGGCATCCCCAAGCTTAGCCTTTTTCTAATCCTTATTCCTTCATCCATCATAAGATCACCCAAAACTTGAAAACTTCAATCACACAAAACTCCAACAAAACCTTCGTGAGATCTGTTAGTATAAGAAAGCAAACCACCACTATAAGTACTGTTGAAAACCTATTATTATTTTATTTTTGCATTATATCTACTGTATTCCAACTTTTCTATGGCAAAACTCATCAAATAAAACCATAGAATCATTAAAACAAGCACACAACGCAAAGAAAACAAAATCTGTCAAAAACAGAACAGTCTGTAGCAATATGGATATTTCGAATACTTATGTAACTCCAAAAATCTTGCAAAATTAGGAAAACCTGAGTAATTTGTATGCTAATATTCTTGAGAATGAATCAACTCAAAAGCACTTTTATGTGATTTATGAAAACTATTTTCGTGAGTGCATAAGTTTCTGTTTTTCAGCAAGATCAAATCAAATTTCACCCAAATCAACCCAAAGGCCTTGCTTGGCACAAACACTAATTAAAACACAAAAAACACAATCATAACAGTAGAATAATTGTTCTAACACACAAGAACAGAAAGCAAAAATAAAAAAAATAAATTTTATTCATCAGGTTCCCTCCCAACAAGTGCTATCGTTTTACGCCCCTAGCTAGGCCTAACGCGTCGGATCTAAGTGTTGTCATCTTTGGTTCTAGATCCATAAGATGCCCACATGATTCATTCATATGGTGGCCTAATTCTTGTTCTAGGGAAGTGTTCCATACCCTTCCTTAGTGGATATTGAAATTTAATATTTCCTTCTTTCATATCTATCACGGCACCAATAGTACGTAAAAACGGTCTACCAAGGATAATTGGACAAGACTAATTGCAATCAATATCAAGAACAATAAAATCTGTTGGAAAATAATTCCTATTTTCAAGAATAAGAACATCATTAATTCTTCCCAAAGGCTTTTTAATAGTAGAATCTGCCAAGTGCAAATTTAAAGAGCATTCTTCAATATTGGTAAGACCAAGCACATCACATAAAGATTTCAGAACTGTAGAAACACTAGCATCCAAGTCACACAAAGCAAAACACTCATAATTTTTAATCTTGACTTTGATAGTAGGTTCCCACTCATAATGCAATTTTCTAGGAATTGAAACTTCTAATTCCAGCTTTTCTTCAAAAGCTTTCATCATGGCATCAACAATATGTTTAGTAAAAGCTTTATTTTGTTCATAAGTATGGGGTGAATTTATCATGGATTGCAACAAAGAAATACAATCAACCAAAGAGCAACTATCATAATTAAAGTATTTGTAATCCAAAATAGTGGCACATCACTAGTTAAAGTCTTGACCTCTTCAAACCCACTTTTATCAATTTTCTCAACAAGATTTTCACCCTACGAATCATAGGGACACCTTCTAGCTAAAGTTGACTCTTCTCCAATCCCTTTTTCATCAATCATAACTTTACTAAACAAAGAATCAATAGAAGAACCACCAATCATTTTAAGATCTTCATCACTTTTATGAAAGTAATCACTAGAAAATGCTCTTTCTAAAAATTCGCTTTTAGCTCTAAGCATAGTGGTTCTTTTCTTACTTTCATCCATAGAAACATAAAGAGCTTTAATTGATTCTTCAACTTTAGGCACAATTTTTTTGTCTTGAGAGTTTCTACATCATGAGAAATTCTATCAACACTTCTAGACAAATCATCAATTTTATTCAACTTTTCTTCTATCGAAGTATTGAAAGCTTTTTGAGTATTGATAAATTCTTTAATATTCTTCTCAAGATCAGAGGTGTTTCTGTTATTATTATAAGTAGGATTACCATAGGAATTACCATAACTATTAGAGGAATTACTAGGAAAAGTCCTAGGATTAAAATTACTTCTATAAGCATTGTTATTGAAATTGTTTCACGAGACAAAAATCACATCTATGGCATCACTATTTTGCTCAATCAAAGTAGACTAAGGCACATCATTAAAATCAATATGAGCACTTTTATTAGCAACCAAATTCATAAGAGCATCAACTTTTTCACTCAAAGAACTTATTTCTTCTATGAATTGACTTTTTTACTAGTAGGAGCTCTTTCGGTATGCCATTGTGAGTAATTTGCCATAATATTGTCTAGCAATTTAGTAGCTTCACCCAAAGTAATTTCCATAAAAGTACCCCTCATGGCGGAATCTAAAAGATTATGAGAAACAAAATTTAATCCCGCATAAATTTTTTGTGTGATCATCCAAAAATTTAGCCCATGAGTTGGGCAATTCCTTAGCATCAATTTCATCCTTTCCCAAAATTGTGCAACATACTCATGTTTAATTTGCTTGAAATTCATGATCTGAATTCTAAGGGAAATAATTTTTGCGGGCGGAAAATACTTAGTGATAAAAGCATCCTTGCACTTGTTCCAAGAATCAACACTATTGCGTGGCAAAGAAGAAAACCAAATTTTTGCACGATCTCACAAAGAAAACGAAAATAATTTCAACTTCAGAACATCATTGTCCACATCTTGTTTCTTTCGCATATCACATAATTCCTCGAATGTGTTAAGATGGGACGCGGCATCCTCATTAGGAGTACTGGCAAATTGATCTTTCATGTCAAGATTCAGCAAAGTAGTATTAATATCACAAGACTCTCCATTACTGGCAAGAGGAGCAATCGGAGAGCTAATAAAATCATTGTTGTTGGTATTTGAGAAATCACACAACTTGGTGTTCTCTTGAGTCATGATGACTTCACAACAAGATTGCACTCCAAAACAGATCTGACGAGAAAACAGTGAACGAAAAAAAGGGCGAATAAAACAACATTTTTTTGTAAAGTGGGGGAGAGGAAAACGAGAGGCAAATGGAAAATAATGTAAATTGCGAGGAGATAAGATTTGTGATTAGGAACCTGGTTGATGTTGAAGATCCTTCCCGGCAACGGTGCCAGAAATTCCTTTTCATGTCTGCTAGAACTACATCGGTATTTCCCCAAAGAGGAAGGGATGATGCAGTATAGCGATGGTAGGTATTTCCCTCGGTGATGAGACCAATGTTATCGAACCAGAAGGAGAACCTCCTCACACCACGTAAACAACACCTGCAAACAAATAACAAATACTCGCAACCCAATGTGTTAAAGGGGTTGTCAATTCCTTTCGGGTATGGCACCTCAAGATAGGCAAATAACATCAGATAAAAGTGGTAGATAGGATAAATAGATCGCGGAACAAATAAATTGCATCAAGGTATTTTTGTTTTTTGGTTTAAGACATCTGAAAATAAATGCAAAGAAAAATATATCGCAAAGGCAATTATGATGAAAAGAGACCCGGGGGGCGTAGGTTTCACTAGTGGCTTCTCTCGAGAAAAATAGAAAATGGTGGGAAAACAATTACTGTTGGGCAATTGATAGAACATCAAATAATCATGACGATATCTAGGCTTTATATAGGCATCACGTCCAAGATTAGTAGACCGACTCCTGCCTGCATCTACTACTATCACTCCACACATTGACTGCTATCCAGCATGCATCTAGTGTATTAAGTTCATGGAGAAACGGAGTAATGCAATAAGAGTGATGACATGATGTAGACAAGATCTATTTATGTAGAAATAGACCCCATCTTGTTATCCTTAATAGCAATGATACATATGTGTCGTTTCCCTTTCTGTCACTGGGATCAAGCACCGTAAGATCAAACCCATCACAAAGCACCTCTTCCATTGCAAGATAAATAGATCAAGTTGGCCAAACAAAACCCAAATATCGGAGAATAAATACGAGGATATAAGCAATCATGCATATAAGAGATCAAAGAAGACTCAAATAACTTTCATGGATAAAAACATAGATCTGATCATAAACTCAAAGTTCATCGGATCCCAACAAACACACCGCAAAAAGGCTTACATCATATGGATCTCCTAGAGACCATTGTATTGATAATCAAGAGATAGATAGGAAGCCATCTAGCTACTAACTACGGACCCGTAGGTGTACAAAGAACTATTCACGCATCATCGGAGAGGCACCAATGGAAGTGGTGAACCCCTCTGTGATGGTGTCTAGATTGGATCTGGTGTTTCTAGACTCTGCGTTGGCTGGAATTGATTTTTGTCGACTCCCCTAGGGTTTCTGTAATATTGGTGTATTTATAGAGCAAAGAGGCGGTTTAGGGGGCACCCGAGGTGGGCACAACCCACCTGGGCGCGCCTTGGCCTCCAGGCGCGCCCTGGTGGGTTGTGCCCACCTCGGGTGCCCCCAGGCCCGCCCTGGTGGGTTATGCTCCCCTCAAAGCACCTCCCAGGTCCTGCCCTGGCCCACTGGATGTCTTCTGGCCCAAAAAATCCTCAAAAAGTTTCGCTGCATTTGGACTCAGTTTGGTATTGATTTCCTACGATGTAAAAAACATGCAGAAAACAGCAACTTGCACTGGGCACTATGTGAATAGTTTAGTACCAAAAAATGATATAAAATGACTATAAAATGATTGTAAAACATCCAAGGATGATAATATAATAGCATGGAACAATCAAAACTTATAGATACATTGGAGACATATCATAGATCTTCACGAAGTAGGTGATCTCCTTGCCCTGAAAAGCTTCTTGGTTCAACTCCACATCTTGACGGAGGCTCCCAAGCGACACTAACTAATCCTCCCTTTTTTGATGTCTTGTATCCGCATCAGTACGTTCCCCAAAGTGTAAGGGATGATGCAGTACATATAAGGAGGTAGATCCTTCAGTTATGAAACCAAGGTTGTCGAACCAGTAGGAGAACCAAGCAACACTATGTAAATGGTACCTACACACAAAGAACAAATACTTGCAACCCGACGCAAAAGAGGGGTTGTCAATCCCTCTCGGGAAAAAGATTGGTGAAGTGATAGATTGGTAGATGCAAATAAAATAAAGGGAAATAAAATTCAGTGAGGTATTTTTGTGTTTTTGGTAATATAGATCTGAAAATAAAAGATGCAAATAAATAAAAAGGAAAATAGCAATATAGATATGAAAATATATGATGAGAAATAGACTCGGGGGCCGTAGATTTCACTAGTGGCTTCTCTCGATAAAATAGCATACAATGGGTAAACAAATTACTGTTGGGTAATTGATAGAACCTCAAATAATTATGACAATATCCAGGAAATGATCATTATATAGGCATCACGTCCAAGATTAGTAGACCGACTCTTGCCTGCATCTACTACTATTAAGCCACACATCGACTGCTATCCAACATGCATCTAGTGTATTAAGTTCATGGAGAAACGGAGTGATGCATTAAGAACGATGACATGTTGTAGATGAGATCTATTCATGTAGGAATAGCCCCCATCTTGTTATTCATAATAGCAACAATACATATGTGTCTTGCTGCCCCTTCTGTCACTGGGAAAGAACATCGTACGATCGAACCCATCACAAAGCACCTCTTCCCATGCCAAGAAAATCGATCTAGTCGGCCTAACTAAACCAAAGATTCGAAGAAGAAATACGAGGCTATAAGTAATCATGCATATAAGAGATCAAAGATACTCAAATAACTTTCATGGATATAAAGATCTGATCATAAACTCAAAGTTCATCGGGTCCCAACAAACACACCGCAAAAAGAGTTATAACAAATAGATCTCCAAGAGACCATTGTATTGAGAATCGAAAAGAGAGAAGAAGCCATCTAGATACTTCCTATGGACCCGTAGGTCTACAATGAACTACTCACGCATCATCAGAGAGGCACCAATGCGGATGATAAACCCCTCAGTGATGGTGTCTAGATTGGATCTTTTGGTTCTAGAACTTGCGGTGGCTGGAATTGTGTTTCATCGGCCCTCCTAGGGGTTTTGGATTTTTTGGGGTATTTATAAAGCAAAGAGGCGGTGTGGGAGGCGGCCGAGGTGGGCACAACCCACCAGGGCGCGCCTGGGGGGCGGGTGGGTTGTGCTCCCCTTGGAGCCCCCTCTGGTACTTCTTTGGCCCAATAGGTGTCTTATGGTCCAGAAAAATTCTCCAAAAAGTTTTGCTGCGTTTGGACATCATTTGGTACTGATATTCTGCAAAGTAAAAAATAAGCAAAAAATAGCAACTGGCATAGGGCACTATGTCAATAGGTTAGTCCCAAAAAATGACATAAAGTTGCTAAAAATGATTGTATAACATCCAAGAATGATAATATAATGGCATGGAACAATCAAAAATCATAGATACATTGGAGACGTATCAGCATCCCCAAGCTTAATTCCTGCTCGTCCTCGAGTAGGTAAATGATAAAACAGAATTTTTGATGTGGAATGCTGCCTATCATGTTTATCGTATTCTTTTCTTTTGTAGCATGGACATATGGACTTTTATATGGTTCAAAGCAATAGTCTAGTTTCGACATGAAGATTTTAATACTCAAGCATATCAACAAGCAACCATGTCTTTCAAAATATCAACACTAAAGCAAGTTATCCCTAGCCCATCATGCTCAATCATTGACCCATTCATGAAACACACTCGCATATTAGCAACATCCAATGCTCAAGTACGATCATAGTGCCCCTTAGTTGGTTCTTTATAAAAGAAGATGGAGACTCAAAATAAAAATAAAATTTGCATAGCGTAAATAGAAAGGCCCTTCACAGAGGGAAGTAGGGATTTGTAGAGGTGCCAGAGTTCAAAGCGAAAAATGAGAGATAAAAACATTTTGAGAGGCATACTTTTCCTGTAAACGAAAATGACCAAGCAATTCCCAACACTTTCCATGCTAGATATATCATAGGCGGTTCCCAAATAGAAAATAAAGTTTGTTCTTTTTTCCACCATTCTTTCACAATCCATGGCTAGCCGTATCCACAGGTGCCCTCAATACCAACACTTTCCAAGGAATTTATTATTTGACAACATAAAGTAAATGTCTTTTTCATTTCGGTACTGGGCATCCCTAATACCTTTGTCGTACTCTCGTGCAATGACAAGTGAATAAACACCCATCTTGAGAATAACACATCTAGCATGGAAAATACTGGCCACCCCTGCCGCTTCATGAGCGGTACGAGCACACAAAAAGGAAGTTATTTTGAAAATTTAGAGATGACACATACAAATTTGCTTAGAACAGGACGAAAATACCGCATATAGGTAGATATGGTGGACTCATCTGGCAAAACTGGGTTTAAGGATTTTGGATGCACAAGTAGTATTTCTACTTAGTATGAGTGAAGGCTAGCAAAAATATTGAGAAGTAACCAACCAAGAAATGGAAAATCACATAAGCAAGCATTAAGCATAACTAACACCGAATAATGCACCATAAGTAGGATGTAATTTCATTGCATAATCATTGACTTTCATGCTTGCATAGGGAATCACAAACATTAACATCAATATTTTTACTAAAGCATAATTACTCATCAACATGACTCACATATTACTATCATCATATCTCAAAATTATTACAAAGAATCAAGTTTATTTTGTCCAATGATCTTCATGAATTTTTTTATTATATCCCTCTTGAATATCTATTACTTTGGGACTAATTTCATATGTTGCAATTGCTTTTTGACAAGCTCAAACAAATTTAGGTGAAGATCATGAGCATAAAGATTTTCATCTCTCAAGATAATATAAGTGAAGCATGAGAGAATTTCTTCAAAATTACAAACTCTCAAATAAATCTAAGTGAAGCATGAGAGCATTTTTTCAAAAATATTAAAGCACACGGTGCTCAAATATATATAAGGGTTTAGGGTTAGGCACCCCAAGGCAATATTTTCAAGGACAACCAAGAGCCTAAGATTGAGGATGCCCCAGAAGGCATCCTCTCTTTCGTCTTCGGCTATCGGTAACTTTACTTGGGGCTATATTTTTACTCACCACATGATATGTGTTTTGCTTGGAGCGTCTTGAATGATTCGAGTCTTTGCTTTTTAGTTTGCCACAAACATCCTTGCTGTACACACCTTCTGAGAGGGAAATACATGAATCGCGATTTATTAGAATACTCTATGTGCTTCACTTATATCTTTTGAGCTAAGCAATTTTGCTCTAGTGCTTCACTTATATCTTTTGAGAGCACGATTGTGGTTTTATTTTATAGAAATTGATGAACTCTCATGCTTCACTCATATTATTTTGAGAGTCTTTAAACAACATGGTAATTTTCTTTGGTTATAAAATTAGTCCTAATGTGATAGGCATCCAAGAGGGATATTGACGGTGTCCTGGACTAGGGGGTACTCAACGCGTCGTCTCCCGATCAGTTGGATTGGGCCGAGGACCCCCATGGCCGTATACTCATGGGCCAGTCCGGACAGCTGCCGCATACAAGGAAGAATCAACAAGACTTGGCGATCAAGACAAGGACTCCTCCCCCACCGGCGTATTCGGCTAGGACTCTTGTTATCCTAGGCCTCTGGTGCATTATATAAACCGAGGCCAGGCTAGTCGATAGAGACGAACAACAATCATACCATAGGATAGATTCTAGGGTTTAGCTTCTCTGATCTCGTGGTAGATCAACTCTTGTACTACCCATATCATCAATATTAATCAAGCAGGAGTAGGGTTTTACCTCCATCGAGAGGGCCCGAACCTGGGTAAAAATATCGTGTCCCTTGTCTCCTGTTACCATTGATCCTAAGACGCACTGCTTGGGACCCCCTACCCGAGATCCACCGGTTTTGACACCGAATTGGTGCTTTCATTCAGAGTTCCGCCGTGTGATCGGCGAAAGGATCAATGGCTCGACTGCAGGTCAACTGCGACGCCGGCTTCTTCGTCACCAGCTCGACTGGTCACCTTGGCTTGACCGAGGACTGCGCCCTACCTCCGATCGTCATGTTCGTATGAGGGCCTTCATCAACACCAACTCCGATCTCTATCAAGATCATGGAGGAGTCATCCATGGAGCTCGGGTGCTCAACGTCAACAGTGCCCTCAGGCGACCGTGCTGTTTTTCTGGACAGCAAACTTGTATCTGCCGCCACTGCCTCCTCGAGTGTCGCCTAAACGATTACTTCGGTGGAATTATGCGGAATTAAATCTACAACAACCCTACAAAAATTTTGTCAACTTCCAATGGAGGAATCTCCGGCAATCTCCGATATACCGGAGCCCTGTTGAATCTGGACGAGAATCCGGACGAGTTTAGGGCGTGGCATCCAGCATCTAGCTCGGATGTCCTTGGAAGATCCAACCGTTGATTTGCTGCGGAATTACCATATCTACCACCTGCCAAAAATTCAGCTCGATCCGACCGTCCAAACTCCGAGAAACTTCCGAGTAGTGCGTCACTTTTTAGATCTACTTTCTGCGCGAGAACGAATCCGACCCGAATTCATCTTCTTTATGAACGGGATCTCGGACATCCTTTTTAAAGGAAGTTTTCGTACGGGGTGTTGTGTTTTATTCTCAAACACATCCCAGTAGTATTAAAAGTATTCTTGCAATACGAACTTCACCGTCGCGCCGGTGTCAAACCATCCCGACAACATCACTCCATGGCGGCCGACCTGTGTTAGACACGTCGTCGCTTTGTTGAGCCGACCTCAATTTCTTCGGATCATCATCTCAGCCAGCCGAACAATAGTTCGGCATCGCAAAGGACAAAACGCCACCAACATCGCCGCCCCACGGATTACACGGAGCGGGCACACCTGCATCACCGCACGGTCACTTCATCAAGCCGGCATCGACCACGTCACGACCTGCATTGGCAGGGTCGAACTGTTGCTTTCTCAAGCTGGTGTCCACCACGCCGACCTACTTCGACTCATCGGCTGACACCGAGGCTTCATCACGTTAGCTGGACCGGGGGCTTCATCATCTCTTCATCAACCTACTCCGGAGACTTCGGCGTCGCTGGCCGACCGGCTCCGTCACGTTAGCTAGACCGAGGGCTTTGCCTCGGCGAGCCAACCTTTGCCAGCATCGCCATGCCGTTGCTTTATCACCCATCAGGCGATAGGTGTGCGGATCGAGTCCCAATTTTGGGAATCACCTTTCTTCGGATTGCTACAACAAATAAGCCAGGTGCTATTAATCCTTGTATTTTTTGCTTGTTAGGGTTCATTTTTCCCAATGAATTATTACTCTGGTTTGTCCGTCATATGTACGCAGGTCTATCAAATGGTGGCCGCATTAACGACCGTCGCATGGTGGTTCGGTCAGTTTCCGTACATAGTCCGGCGAATGCCGCATCCGGAACTCGAACTGACCTATGAATTCAGGCCTTGCCATGCCTTTACCGCATCACGCCGCCGCCCTGCATCGACATTGACTTCAGCGCCAGGCCATATTTCTTCTATTACTCACTTTGCATAAATTATTTGTTATGCAACGAATTTTTTTATTATTATTACTATTATCTCCGGTTTGCACTATTTTTTGTGCACAGGAAAATGATCCAGCCGGACTATATCCTTTGGCGTCACCTCGGCTGGACGGGGGGCTTCGTCAACACTTCATTACCCCATGCCGGGAACTTCGGCATCACCCTGCCGTCCTGCATTGACCGTGCTATGTCACCACTTCGGAGTGCCGAGCTCTTTGCTCCGCCACCTCGGGACCGGCTCTAGGATGGAACCTTGTCCCGCATCAAGCTCGGACCGCGTCATCAATACCGAACACATTAACCAGCTAAGTTGTCTTCATGCTCAAAGTTTTAAATTTGTAACTTGTGTTCGGCTCGGCCAAGCACTATACTTTTTTGGAAAAAAGTTGCTTGTAAAAATTTCCTTGTCCAAAACTTTGTTTGTGACGCGCAAATTCAAATACCCTGTTTACTTGGGGGCTTCCTTCATGAAGCTTTTTCCTCTTGCATATGATTATACTTGTACGGCTTCGTTCCTTATTCGTGTATTACGCCACAATATGCACCATATTGACTTAAGCGATTTGCAAGCTGGGTTGCCTGGCTCCTGTGCTTACCCATACGTTCCCGCTTGTTCGGCTAGGGAGTAAAGGGAGCACCTCTGCGATTGTCATGATCGGGTCAACCGAGCCGGACCTCAGGCTGGGTGAAGCCGAAAGCTAGCGCTCTTATTGTTTTCAATCATGGTCGGCACACAACGGAACTCATGAGTACAAAAAATCTATTGCACAAGTCTCATATTAACAATGAGCCCCGAAGAAAGGTATCGGTGGGGGTACTATTTTCTTCGAAGATCCTTCTTACACTTTATCAGTAATATAGCATAAGTTCCCTGAGTGCGCTTTGTCTGTTACAGCCTTATGACTTGATTGCTTGGTTATTGGAAACACCGTCGATATTCTTGACAGATGGAGTACATAACACTTTTCGGTCCTTGACCGAAGAGGGAGAAGCCGACGGTCGGTTAAGACGCGTTTAAAGTTCGGTTGAACATAGATATGATATACGTACTTCGGTACATACAATCATTCTTTTACCCAAGTCACTTGGGGGCTCTTATGTTTATTTGAGCCGTTTTATAATAAGTGTTTTTCTTCTTAGTCATTGCAGAGTTTTTATTATTATTTATCACTCCTTTTCTCGACACGAGTGTGCGGTCACTAGCTGGGGAGCCTAATTTCTCTCTCAAAACCACTAGAGTTTAGTTTTCTAAACTGGCCTAATGAGAAGTACTCCGCCTTCGAGATGGAAGACTGAAGCCGTAGGCTGACCCGCTTGAAGTCTTGAGATAGGATGTGTCATGTTAAAGCACGGCAGAAGCATTTTTTTCTTCTAAAGTCCAATTTTCGGATTGGCACCGAACACTTGATCTAGTTCGGACATTAAACTTTTGAATAAGTTTTTTGGCTTTTCAAGCCTATGGCACTTTTAAACTATTTGTGCGTTTCCAGCATTAGTCTCGCAGTGCAACGCCGGACACCTTTAGGGATTCGGCAAAAACATTCTCGGATATTGCTATATATGCATCGGTTTCGAATTGTGTCTTCGGTCAATAGTTGGGTTGCCCGGCTCCTGTGTTTGCCGCCAACGTTCCGCTTTGTTCGGCTAGGTGTGCCAAGGGAGAACCACTGCAATTGCGCTTCCAACTCGCATGGTCAAGCACCTCAGTGGAGAAAGCCCAAAACTGACTATCATAATAGGCATAAACTGGTCAGCGATCCGATGACTATATTAAATGACGGGCCATTCATAACATTGGCCGAAGTGTTTATGGCTTCACCTCGACTGTCGTCGAACACTACCGGGGGCTAGTAACTAGCCTCCCAAACTAAATCCTCAATATTTTGCTCTTCCATTTAGAGCTGAAGTTTCGTGATCATGCTTAGCATGACAACCCAAAGAAAGGAACCGATAGCGGGACTATTTTCTTTGGAAGATATTTCCTATGTTAAACAGTAATATAACACATCTCTCTGCGTACCTTTGTTTATAAAACCGTATGGCCAGATTGCCTTGTTTGTCATAAATCTATGCCCTTATAAAGGCTTTATAAAGTAGGACAAACACTCCTTGGCTACTAGTCGAGGAGGTTGAAGCCGATGGTCGGTCAACAAAGTTTTGTACAATACGGATCCGAGCATTAATGACATAAAGTACTTGGATACATAGAGTCATTACACATAATTTGTGAATTTACTATGGATATCGATCCTCAATTCGGCCACCCGTGCCCGCATTAAGGCTCGGGGGCTACTGGGCTTCAGGCTCATTATTTACAAATATTAAAGGGGCACATCGATCCCCTGATCTGGTGTTGCCACCCGACCAGTGCCTCGGGGGCTACTGCATTGCCTGTCCAATGCAAAAAAATTTAAGTGTAATACAGTCTCCGAGGAGATTTTGATCCTCAGGTTGGTCGGCCGCACCCAACCTGAGTCTCAAGGACTGAGCACGCCGCTTTTTGTGTCCCGAAGTATTCTGCCGAGCTAGGACTTGATCCTCAGGCCGATTTTGCAAATCAACCTGAATCTCAGCGGTTACTGGGATCAACGGTCTTATGTCATCCTTCAGGTGCATCTTGGGTTTTAGACCGATACACACCTTGAGGGCTACTGGCTATATATCTCGTCAGAGAATAAATTGCATCAATAAAAAATATTGACCAAAAATCAGCCCATGACCGAGGTGCTGAACCACCTCGGAAGCAGTTCGGCATATAGCTCGGATGCAAGTGGCTGGCTCCTTAGAGGGAATTTCCGGCATTAAGCTCGGCTAAACTCCTTCAACTTTTTTGGACCAAGATGATCTATGACATCTTGGATATAGTCCGGCGTTGGAGCTTGGACACAGTCCGGCGTTGGAGTTCGGATACATTTCGGCGTTGGAGCTCGAAAGCAGTCCGGCATTGATGCTCGGCTGCAAGAGATACCTTGAATGCAGTCCGGCGTTAGAGCTCGGACGCAAGAGGACACTGCCTCCCGGGAACAACTTCGAACCGGAGGTGTGGCATAAAAATAATAAGGCATTGATAAAGGCCGGAAACTTAAAGGGGCTCCTCGGATACCCGACGTATAAACTCGTCGAATGCATTTCGGCGATCCTCAAGATAGAAGATGAGAAGATTTGTTGAACCACTTTTCAAGACCGGCAACCGAAGATGAAGAACAGTTCGGAAGAATCGAGGAGCGCCCTAACTTGAAGACCGGTTCAGGGGGCTACTGACGGTGTCCTGGACTAGGGGGTACTCAACACGTCGTCTCCCGATCAGTTGGATTGGGCCGAGGACCCCCATGGCCGTATACTCATGGGCCAGTCTGGACAGCTGCCGCATACAAGGAAGAATCAACAAGACTTGGCGATCAAGACAAGGACTCCTCCCCCCGCCAGCGTATTCGGCTAGGACTCTTGTTATCCTAGGCCTCTGGTGCATTATATAAACCGAGGCCAGGCTAGTCGATAGAGACAAACAACAATCATACCATAGGCTAGATTCTAGGGTTTAGCCTCTCTGATCTCGTGGTAGATCAACTCTTGTACTACCCATATCATCAATATTAATCAAGCAGGAGTAGGGTTTTACCTCCATCGAGAAGGCCCGAACCTGGGTAAAAATATCGTGTCCCTTGTCTCCTGTTACCATTGATCCTAAGACGCACTGCTTGGGACCCCCTACCCGAGATCCGCCAGTTTTGACACCGACAGATATAATAAAAACTTTCATATAAAGTACATTGAATACTATGAGAAGTTTGATTTTTTATGATTGTTTTGAGTATGAAGGTGGTGATATTAGATTCATGCTAGTGAGTAATTGTGAATTTGAGAAATACTTGTGTTAAAGTTTGTGATTCCCGTAGCATGCACGTATGGTGAACCGTTATGTGATGAAGTCGGAGCATGATTTATTTTTTGATTGTCTTCCTTATGAGTGGCGGTCGGGGACGAGCGATGGTCTTTTCTTACCAATCTATCCCCCAAGGAGCATGCACGTAGTACTTCATTTTGATAACTAATAGATTTTGGCAATAAGTATGTGAGTCCTTTATGACTAATGTTGAGTCCATGGATTATACGCACTCTCACCCTTCCACCATTGCTAGCCTCTCTTGTGCCGCGCAACTTTCGCCGGTACCATATACCTTCCTCAAAACAACCACCATACCTACCTATTATGGCATTTCCATAGCCATTCCAAGATATATTGCCATGCAACTTTCCGCCATTCCATTTATTATGACACGCTTCATCGTTGTCATATTGCTTTGCATGATCATGTAGTTGACATCGTATTCGTGGCAAAGACACCTTTCATAATTCTTTGATACATGTCACTCTTGATTCATTACACATCCCGGTACACCTCTGGAGGCATTCATATAGAGTCATATTTTGTTCTAAGTATCGAGTTGTAATTCTTGAGTTGTAAGTAAATAAAAGTGTGATGATCTTCATTATTGGAGCATTGTCCCAGTGAGGAAAGTATGATGGAGACTATGATTCCCCCACAAGTCGGGATGAGACTCCAGACAAAAAAAGAGGCCAAAAAAATGAGAAAGGCCCAAAAAAGAGAGAAAAAGAGAGAAGGGGCAATGTTACTATCCTTTTTCCACACTTGTGCTTCAAAGTAGCACCATGGTCTTCGTGATAGAGAGTATCCTATTTTGTCACTTTCATATGCTAGTGGGAATTTTTCATTATAGAACTTGGCTTGTATATTCCAATGATGGGCTTCCTAAAATTTCCCTAGGTCTTCATGAGCAAGCGAGTTGGATGCACACCCACTTAGTTTTATTTTTGAGCTTTCATAAACTTATAGCTCTAGTGCATCCGTTGCATTGCAATCCCTACTCACTCGCATTGATATCTATCGATGGGCATCTCCATAGCCCATTGATACGCCTAGTTGATGTGAGACCATCTCCTTCCTTTTGTCTTCTCCACAACCACCATATTCTATTCCACCTATAGTGCTATGTCCATGGCTCACGCTCATGTTTTGCGTGAAAGTTGAAAAATTATGAGAACATCAAAAGTATGAAACAATTGATTTGCTTGTCATCACGGTTGTGCATGATTTAAATATTTTGTGTGATGAAGATGGAGCATAGCCAGACTATATGATTTTGTAGGAATAAGCTTTCTTTGCCATGTTATTTTGAGAAGACATAATTGCCTTGTTAGTATGCTTGAAGTATTATTATTTTTATGTCAATATTAAACTTTTGTTTTGAATCTTATGGATCTGAACATTCATGCCACAATAAAGAAAATTACATGCACAAATATGTTAGGTAGCATTCCACATCAAAAATTCTATTTTTATCATTTACCTACTCGAGGACGAGCGGGAATTAAGCTTGGGGATGCTTGATACATCTCCATGCTATTATATATTCTATTTTGGATGTTTTATATGCATTAATATGCTATTTTATATTAATTTTGGGACTAACCTATTAACCTAGATCCTAGTGCCAATTCTTGTTTCTTCCTTGTTTTTGAGTTTCACAGAAAAGGAATACCAAACGGAGTCCAAACGGAATGAAACTTTCGTGATGATTTTTCTTGGACCAGAAGACAACCAGGAGACTTGGAGATGAAGTCGGAGGAGCCATGAGGCGGCCACATGGACGGAGGGCGCGCCCCCACTCTTGTGGGCTCCCTTGACCCTCCTGACCTAATTCTTTCGCCTATATATATATAAATATTCCCATATATCCCCAAACCAACCGAGGCATCTAGGAAAACACTTTTCCGCCACTGCAACCTTCTATACCCGTGATATACCATCTAGGGACCTTTTCCGGCACCCTGCCAGAAGGGGATTCGATCATGGAGGGCTTCTACATCAACTCTATTGCCCTTCCAATGAAGCGTGAGTAGTTTACCACAGACCTACGGGTCCATAGCAAGTAGCTAGATGGCTTTTCTCTCTCTTTGATTCTCAATACCATGTTCTCCTCGATGTTCTTGGAGATCTATTTGATGTAATACTTTTTTATGGTGTGTTTGCCGAGATCCAATGAATTGTGGATTTATGATCAGCTTATTTATGAATATTATTTGGATCTTCTCTGAATTATTATAATTCTCTTTGAACTATCGGTTTGGTTTGGCCAACTAGATTGGTTTTTCTTGCAATGGGAGAAGTGCTTAGCTTTGGGTTCAATCTTGCGGTGTCCTTTCCCAGTGACAGTAGGGGCAGCAAGGCACGTATTGTATTGTTGCCATCGAGGATAAAAAGATGGGGTTTTCATCATATTGCTTGAGTTAATTCCTCTACATCATGTCATCTTACTTAATGCATTACTTCATTCTTTATGAACTTAATACTCTAGATGCATGCTGGATAGCGGTCGATGTGTGGAGTAATAGTAGTAGATGCAGAATCGTTTTGGTCTACTTGACATGGACGTGATGCCTATATTCATGATCATTGCCTTAGATATCGCCATAACTTTGCACTTTTCTATCAATTGCCTAGCATTAATTTGCTCACCACCGTATTATTTGCTATCTTGATAGAAGCCTCCAGTGAAACCTATGGCCCTCGGGTCTATTTTCCATCATATAAGTTTCCAATCTACTATTTTGCAATCTTTTACTTTCCGATCTATAAACCAAAAATACCAAAAAAAATTACTTTATAATTTATCTATCTCTATCAGTCTCACTTTTGCAAGTAACCGTGAAGGGATTGGCAACACCTTTATCGCATTGGGTGCAAGTTTGTTTGATTGTTTGTGCAGATATTCGGTGATCGCATTGTATCCTACTGGATTAATACCTTGGTTCTCAAATAGAGGGAAATACTTATCTCTAATTTGCTACATCACCCTTTCCTCTTCAAGGGAAAAACCAACGCAAAATCAAGAGGTAGAAGTAGAAATACTTGTGTTAAAGTTTTTGATTCTCGTAGCATACACATAAGGTGAACCATTATGTGATGAAGTCGGGGTATGATTTATTTTTTGATTGCCATCCTTTTTGTGGAGGTCGGGATCGCACGATGGTTAACTCCTACCAACCCTTCCCCTAGGAGCATGAGTGTAGTACTTTGTTTCAATGGCCTATAGACTTTTGCAATAAGTATGTGAGTTGTTTATGACTACTGTTGATTCCATGGATTATACGCACTCTCACTCTTTCACCATTGCTAGCCTCTCTAGTATCGTTCAACTTTTGCCGGTGCATTAAACCCACCATATAGCCTTCCTCAAAACAGCCACCATACCTACCTATTATGGCATTTCCATAGCCATTCCAAGATATATTGCCATGCAACTTCCACCGCTCCATTTATTATGACACACACCATCATTGTCATATTGCTATGCATGATCATGTAGTTGGCATACTATTTGTGGCAAAGACACAATTCATATTTTTTATATATGTCACTCTTGATCATAGCACATCCCGATACACCGCCGGAGGCATTCATATAAAGTCATATCTTGTTCTAGTATCGAGTTGTAATTCTTGAGTTGTAAGTAAATAAAAGTGTGATGATCTTCATTATTAGAGCATTGTCCCAAGTGAGGAAAGGATGATGGAAGCTATGATTCCCTCACAAGTTGGGCTGAGTCTCCGGACTTTAAAGAAAATAAAAGAGGCCAGAGAAGCCCAAATACAAAAAAGAGGCCAAAGAAGCCCAACCAAAAAAAGGAGAGAAAAGAGAGAAGGGACAATGCTACTATACTTTTACCACACTTGTGCTTCAAAGTAGCACCATGATCTTCATGGTAGAGAGTCTCCTATTATGTCACTTTCATATACTAGTGGGAATTTTTTGTTATATAACTTGGCTTGTATATTCCAATGATGGGCTTCCTCAAAGTGCCCTAGGTCTTCGTGAGCAAGCAAGTTGGATGAACACCCACTTAGTTTCTTTTTGAGCTCATACATTTATAGCTCTAGTGCATCCGTTGCATGGCAATCCCTACTGACTTGCATCAATATCGATTGATGGGCATCTCCATAGCCTATTAATTTGCCTATTTGATGTTAGACTATCTCCTTATTTTTGTCTTCTCCACAACCACCATATTCTATTCCAGCTATAGTGCTATATCCATGGCTCATGCTCATGTATTGCGTGAAAGTTGAAAAAGTTTGAGAACAATGAAGTATGAAATAGTTGCTTGGCTAATACCGGGGTTGTGCATGATGAAATATTTTGTGTGATGAAGATGGAGCATAGCCAGACCATATGATTTTGTAGGGATAACTTTCTTTGGCCATGTTATTTTGAGAAGACATGATTGCTTTATTATTATGCTTGAAGTATTATTGTTTTATGTCAATATTAAACTTTTGTTTTGAATCTTATGGATCTGAACATTCATGCCACGATAAAGAAGATTACACTGATAAATATGTTAGTTAGCATTCCACATCAAAAATTCTGTTTTTATCATTTACCTACTCAAGGACGAGCAGGAATTAAACTTGGAGATGCTTGATACATCTCCAACATATCTATAATTTTTGATTGTTCCACGCTATTATATTATCTATTTTGGATGATTTATATGTATTAATATACTATTTTATATCATTTTTTGGGAATAACCTATTAACCTAGTGCCCACTGCCAGTTGTTGTTTTTTTCCTTATTTTTGGCTTTTTCAGAAAGGAATATCAAACGGAGTACAAACAGAATAAAAAATTTGCGATGATTTTTCTTGGACCAGAAGACACCCGTATGACTTGGAGAGGGGGTCAGGAGCTTCTCGAGGAAGCCACAAGCCAGGGGTGCACCCTGAGGGCTTGTGGGCCCCTCGGAGGTCTCCTAACCCTCATTCTTGCTTTATAAATTCGCAAATATTCCCAAACCACCAGAGGAGTCCACCAAGATACTTTTCCGCCACCGCAAGCCTCTGACCTCATGAGATCCCATCTTGGGACCTTTTTCGGCGATCTACCGAAGGGGGATTCAATCATGGAGGGCTTCTACATCAACCCTATTGTCCTACCGATGATGTGTGAGTAGCTTACCACAGACCTACGGGTCCATAGCAAGTATCTACATGGCTTCTTCTTTCTCTCTTTGATCTTCAATACAAAGTTCTGCCCGATGTTCTTGGAGATCTATTCGATGTAATACTTTTTGCGGCGTGTCTGTTGAGATCCGATGAATTGTGAGTTTATGATCAGATTATCTATAAATATTATTTGAGTCTCCTCTAAATTCTTATATGCATGATTTGATATCTTTGTATTTCTCTTCGAACTATCGATTTGGTTTGGCCAACTAGATTGGTTTTTCTTGCAATGGGAGAAGTGCTTAGTTTTGGGTTCAATCTTGCGGTGTCCTCACGCAGTGACAGAAGGGGTAGCGAGGCATGTATTTTATTGTTGCCATCAAGGATAAAAGATGGGGTTTATATCATATTGCTTGAGTTTATCCCTCTACATCATGTAATCTTGCTTAAAGCGTTACTCCGTTCTTATGAACTTAATACTCTAGACGCATGTTGGATAGTGGTTGATGTGTGGATTAATAGTAGAAGATGCAGGCAGGAGTCGGTCTACTTGTCATGGACGTGATGCCTATATTCATGATCATTGTCTTAGATATCATCATAATTATTTGTTTTTCTATCAATTGCTCAACAGTAATTTGTTTACCCACCGTGTGCTTTCTTCAAGAGAGAAGCCTCTAGTGAAACCTATGGCCCCCGGGTCTATTTTCCATCATATGTTTTCAACCAAAAACCCAAAAATACCTCGCTGAGTTTTATTTGTTTTTACTTTGTTTTACGTTTTAGTAATATTTTATATCCATCTCTATTAGATCTCATCCTTGCAAGTGACCGTGAAAGGATTGACAACCCTTTTATCGCACTGGGTGCAAGTGTTTGATTGTTTGTGCAGGTGCATAGTGTCAGTGTTCAGGGAACGGGGGTGCCCAGACTTGCCTGCCTGCGGCGTGGCTCAAGGAGTGGCCCAGTACGGCCCATCTTCATCAGCACACGCTCAAGACCCTCGCGAGGGGCCAAGCCTTGCGGGGCGGGCAACAGGAGGCTTCCTCAGGCACGGCCTCGTCGGGCTGGCTCGCGAGGAGGCGGAGAGACCAAGGCGTGGTACCTCACGAGGTGCCCGTGACGCAAGCCATGACGACCAAGGCCAGGCGGGCGTCGGCCTGCGCAGAGTCCTTGTTTCCCCTTTGGTGCAAAGGGGGCAAGCGCAGGCAAGGGTATCAA
Source organism: Triticum timopheevii (assembly GCA_963921465.1). Lineage (NCBI taxonomy): Eukaryota > Viridiplantae > Streptophyta > Magnoliopsida > Poales > Poaceae > Triticum > Triticum timopheevii. Next base: position 314,077,291 of record OY997262.1, on the reverse strand, counting down.
GCAAAGGCAACCATTTCGGTGCAACAAGACCAAGACCAGTAGGACAGCAGAATGGAGGTCATCATGGAGCCCAAGCCAGCGTCATCGTCAGGGTCTTTGGCAGGCGAGGACCAACTTTAGTCAGGATAAGTGTACTAGATGTTCCCCTTCAAAATGGCCAATTGTTGGCGCCCTTCCCTCTCAATATTTGGGAAGAGGCCCGGGGCCTTCACCTATAAATAGGACTAGCCACCCACAGGGTAGGGCATCTGGATCTGATCGGATCCACATCCAAGACACACAGAGAGAGGCGACTGAACTCCCCTAGCAGTTCATCGCATCAACCAAGAACAGACCCCCGCGAGGCTGTTCTTCCCTTGTACTGTTCCTCATCAGACCCAGAGGCAATCCACACACCACAAACTGGAGTAGGGTATTACACCACAATGGTGGCCTGAACCAGTATAAATCTCATGTCCCTCGTGTTGTTCTTCGTGTAGTTTTAGATCCTTACGAGGCGGTGAGACATGGGTAGGCTGGGGGTGTGATCTCCGCGTACACCCCAGTGTTCGAACCTCAAGGGTCTGCCGGAACCCCAAATCCGACATTTGGCGCGCCAGGTAGGGGTGTGCCGGAATCTGCCTTCCGTCGCCTCGTGTTTTCACCGCCCATCCCATCCATGTCAGACGCACGTCGAGCCCGCGCCGAGCGCCGGGCCGCTCTCGCCACTCGCATCGCCCAGACGACCCCCGTCGGCGGGCGCCCCCATCGTTCCCCTTCGCCTGCCGTCAACGCCACCACCGGCCCGGCGGGGAACGAACAGCAGGCATTGTCCCTGCATCCATCAGTGCGGCGAGAAGGCCGCACCGCCACTCTGTCGCTGACTTCGGCCGGCTCCTCGTCCCACGCCCGTTGCGCTCCTGTGGACGCGCACGCCACGCTGCTTCTAGCGCGAGAGCTCCTGCACTACCGTCCCGTCGACGACCTCTACGACGAGTGGCTCGTCCGCATCACCGAGCTCGTCAGCGTCGCTGGGGGCTCCCCTGCACCGTCCCTCTCGTTGCACCGCGCCCCGCCCTGCGTGGGCGACGAAGCTCCGGGGGCGCCTCAGCCGCCTCCCCCTCAAGAAGGAGCCTTGGCTCCAAGGCGCGTGGCCCCTGGGCGTAACCCACTCCGTCCGGCACCATCACAGCAAGAGAAGAGCTGCCAAGAGATCCCTCGTCCCCAGGAAGCCGCCCGTGTGCTCCCCGCACCGGCTCGGCACGAGCGCGCACCTGCTCCAGCATACCAAGACCCCGCGTTGCACCTGGCCGCAGCGCACAGAGACCCGCAAGACCAAGCTCTCCGTCACCAAAGGGCTCCCGCGGCCACTGCAGGCTGTCGTGCCTTCTCTGCCGAGCTGCGCAGCGTGGCTTGGTCGGGCAAGTTCAAGCCGGACCTGCCCCCGCGCTATGATGGCACGGCTGACCCTGCTAAGTTCCTCCAGCTCTATGAGCTGGGCATCGAAGCCGCCAACGGGGACGAGAAGGTCACGGCGAACTGGTTCCCCATGGCGCTCAAGGACGGCGCCCGCACCTGGCTCCTGAACCTGGCTCCTGGCACGATATCCTCCTGGGACGAGATACACACCCGATTCATCACCAACTTCCAAGGCACCCGCGACCAGCTCCCGGCCATGAGCGACTTGCGCCGCATCAAGCAGCAGCCGGGAGAGACCCTGCAGAAGTTCATCCAGCACTTCAACAGCGCTCGCCTTAAGAACCCCAAGGTGTCTGAGGAGGCCATCATCTCAGCCTTCTCTGACGGCGTGCGTGACGTCAAGATGAAGGAGGAGCTCGCGATCCATGAAGACCTGTGCACCTCCCTAGAGCTGTTCAATCTGGCGACCAAGTGCGCTAGGGCTGAGGAAGGGCGCTTGTCCCTCCTCGAGCTGCCAGCTGCTGACCCAGAAGAGAATAAGCCTAAGACCAAGGATGTGAAGCGCAAGGGGGCTGCCGTGCTTGCGGCAGAGCCAGACACCAAGCGATGCAGGGATCAGCCTGAGTCATCCAAGGGCAGCCGGTACTGCGTGTACCACGACCTCCATACCCACAACACCAACGAATGCCAAGGGCTCAGGGCCGTGCGAGACGTGCATGCCAACCGACGCCCCAAGCGCAGCGATAGGGGCTATGGCCGAGGAGGAGGAAGAAGTGGATGACGATGAGAAGACCGTGGCCCTCGCCAAGGGTGGCGAGACCGACCTCGCGAGGACCGCTGGCAGGACCAGCCTCGTGAGGGAGGTTGGAGGGACCCACCTCGCGAGGGGGGTTGGAGGGATCAACCTCGCGAGGATCGCCCACAAGGCAATGTGGGCCTCCCTCCTCTGCCACCACAGCCATGGAGGAACGAAGACCGTCACCAGGACGAGGGGGCTGGAGGTTTCTAGGAGCCGCGCGCAATTGCTTGCAACTTGGGCGGCGCACAAGCCCCGGCCTCTTAGTGCATCTTCAAGCAGTTTGCTCGCGAAGTGAATGCAGTCCTCCCCAAGCTTGAGGCCACATGCCCTCTCAGGTGGTCATCGTGTGCTATCACGTTCAACTCTGCGGATCAGCTCAAGTGCGCGGCCATAGCAGAAGTCCTCCCGATGCTTTGTTCCCCAATCATCAGCAATGTGCAAGTCACCAGGACCCTCATCAATGGCGGAGCGGGGCTCAATGTCCTATCCGTCGAGACGTTCAACAATCTCCAAGTGCCATACAATCAGCTGCAGCCAACCAAGCCTTTCTCAGGAGTCACTGATGGTTCCACAGTTCCGATAGGGCAGGTCCGCCTTCCTGTTACCTTCAGGAAGCGCAACAACTGCTACACCGAGCTCATTGACTTCAACGTCGCTCACATCCGCCTGTCGTATAATGCCATCCTCAGGTACCCAGCCCTGGCCAAGTTCATGGCCGTGACCCATCACGGCTACAATGTCCTCAAGATGCCAGGAAGCGGCGGAGTCATCACTGTGCCTTGTGAAGAGAAAGACGCTGTGTGTTCTCTGGAACGCGCTTTCCAAGCCGCATCGATCGAAGACCCAGATCACAAGAACGGGAGGCCTCCCGATGCTGCTCCTAAGAAGAAGAAGACATCGCCTGGCCCGAACCCTCGGGAGGCAGGCCCCTCAGGGTCCGCGCCCGTTCAGGGGGCACCTCCTTCTGTTGCATAGGGAGGCGCGCCCGGCGCCCTCCTCGAGCAGGGCTCGGGGGCTCTCTTCTGTAGGGCCATCGAATTTGCTAAGATTACGAGGGAGGCGCTCGGGCACCACTTGGAGGCGTGCTTCAACGCACGTTTCCCTCAGGAGGAAGCAAGGCAAGGAGGACCAAACCCTCAGGAATTCGTCAGTGAGATCATTCAGGAGCTGCCGGAGTCAAGAGTCATGAGTGGCAGCCGCCGCTTGCCTGCCGTAGCTCCCCATCCAAGCAAGGATGGTGGGCTGCGCGTCTGCATCGACATACCAGGACTCAACCGAGCCGTCTCTCAGGAGCGCCTCTGGCCCTCACGCGTGGGGCGCTGCGAAGGCCCACCCCACAGCTATGTTCGCATGCCTTACGGCCTGCCAAACGCGGCTGCTGTGCGTCAGTGCCTCATTGGGAGCATCTTGGAGGCTCAGGCGGTCAGGCATTTCGCGGTCCTGGCAGAGATGGAGATGGTCCGCGAGGAGCCGCCAGCACCTCCGGAGCCTCCCGAGGCCCCAAGGCCTGAGGTCTCATGAAGATCGTCTCCCGCAGCGCACGCCGTCCGCTACTTCAGCATCCCTCCATCTTCAGAATCATCAGGTGACATCCTTCGAGTTTCATTTTCAGCTGGGAGCGCCCCCCAGGGCTACATCATTCCCAGGCCGCATGGGTCCGTCCCTGCGGCATGTATCCCCTTTTAGTTCATGTTTTCAGCTTACTTTATCGGGGGCGCCCCTCGGGCTGCATTATCCCCAAGCTACCTGGGCCAGACCCGGGGGCATGTATCCCTCTCGCGTTTATTTGGGTTGTGCGTTCGACCCATCATGATCATTGTTTGATGCTTGCCTATGGAACCCTTCTTTCTTCATGTCGGCTGCTTGCACGTTAAAGGGGGGGTACCTGAGCATCGCGACTCATGGGCTCTTACTGGCTCTACAGCCCTCATCCTCTGGCCTTGTCCACGGCATCGCGACCTGGCAAACCAGCGACGGCTGAGCCCCGCTCGAGGGCTGGGACCCGAGGACGTAGAGCACCAACATCTAACCAAATCTGCAGGAACACATCACAAGTAAAGGCCCAGAGCCAGGCGCAACCCGCCTTGAGGTAGGGCCCCGTGAGTCCTGCGCTAGCTCACGGGTGCCCAGATACACCTCGCCAGGCCCTACCGTGCCAGCCACGTGTCAGGGCAGGGTTGTACATGCCCCGGGGGCTCCTCCCGGAGGGGAGCCCCCTCCCACGCACCAGTGGAAGCACCATGCTCCGCGCTGGCTGATGACACTGCCGAGGAGCGGCTGTGCCCGTACACATACGGAAGCGCTATGCTTCACACTGGTGATAAACAACTGAGGGTGGCCCCTGGCTGCATCAACCTCAGGGAGCCCAGAGCTCAATGTCCGGCCTCATCGTAACGCCTCCCCTCGGGAGGGCCGCGTGAGGGGGCTGGGCATGGGGGCTGCGCCCGGGTCACGCCCAGGCGCACACCACCCAGCCAGGCCCCTCGCGCCTGGTTCGTCGCACGCCTCTCCCCGAGCGGAGCCAAGGTACGAAGGCCATTTGAACGTCAAGGGGGACTCCTGAGCATCGTGACTCAGGAGCCTAACTGGCCACGTAGCCCCTCACCCCTTAGTTCCGAAAGGCTAACGGCGGTTGAGGTATGCGCGGGGCCGGGCTCTGCCGACGTAGAACGGTAAATTCACCCATGCATCTCACCTCCCTACTTGCTGTTCGTGCGTCAAGGGGGACTCCTGAGCATCGCGACTCAGGAGCCTAACTTGTCACATAGCCCCTCACTCCTTGGTCCCGTCCTGGTTTCCGGTCGGGGCTAACGGCGGCTGAGGTATGCGCGGGGCCGGGCTCTGCCGACGTAGAACACAAGCAAGTAGGAAGGAAAAACGCAAATCTCAAGAAATTCAATAGCAAATATTACAGTCCATAGAGTACTTTGACAACGCCAAACACAAGTTTAAACGCCTCCACGAGGCAGAATGCATGTTGCAGGAATTGAAAGCAGGACGGGAGCCGCGAAGGGGTCACTTTTTGGCGGCGCCATCGCTGGTGACGGTGCTACGCTGGGCAGCTTCGCCTCGTGGAGCCTCAAGACCGGCAGCGCCTCGCTTTGGTTTGGTGCTGAAGGCCCGGAACTTCGCCAGCAGAGCCTCCACGCGACCCTTCACGGCCTCAGCAGCGACGGCGGCAAGCTCGCCGCTCACAGGCTCTAGCAGGCTGTTGAGGTCAATGCTGGGGTCATGGAGGTAGACGTGGGTGAAGACGCGCGTTAGCGCCGCAGAAGAAAGGACACGCGCCTCAGCCTCAGCCGTGGGGCCAAGACCGAGGGCGACATCTTTGAGGGCGTGGACCAGGAAAGGAAGCAGCTTGGCGGGGCCCTCCTCGGCGCCGGCCAGCGGGCTTTCCAGGCCGCTGTCATAGAGCGACCTCAGCAGGGTGCGAGCCTTCACCTCCAGCTTCGCGAAGGCCACGCGGTCCTCGGCCAGGACCCGCGCCTTGCCGTCCAGCTCAATCTTCTTCGCCTCCAACGCCTGCTCCAGCGCAATCAAGCGGCCCTGGCGTTCCTCAAGTTTGGCATCCCGGTCCTTGGCGGCAGCCTCGCGAGCCTTCATGTCTTCCTCCTTCTCCTGGCGGACACAGGCCTCCTTGGCAAGCTGGTCGCGCAGGCCTTGCAGTTCGCTCTCCAGCACCTTGTAGCGACCCTGGACATCCGCAACCTCACCCAAGGCGGCATCACGAGCGGCCTTCGCCTCAAGGACGGCCTGCTTCTCCTCGTTGCAGGCTGTCGCAACCTGAGCCAGCGCCGCTCGTACTGAAGCATCAGAGCGAACCCAGCCAGAGACCAACTCCATGCGCCCGTCCACCAAGCAAGGGTCGGCTCCCAGAAGATCTTTCCGCAGCTGGTCCAGCTCAGCAGCAGCATGATCGAAAACGGTAGGAGGAGTCGGAGAGATGGCAATTGGCGGAGTAGGAGGCGAAGATGGCAGCATAATCACAACACCATGAGTCAGGACCTTCTACGCCTCGACGACTGCGGCAGTGGCGTCAGGCAAAGACACCACAGGAGTCGCTTGGGCCATGGGGGCTGAGCTTGCTCCAGCTGGCCCCGCCAGGCCTCGCGAGGATGACCGGGCAGGAGAGGCCCGTGTCTTGTTGCCCCCTTCTCCGGCGGATGGGGGTGCCACCCCGGATGAAGCCTCAGGAGCCCCCTTCAGCTTCTTCGCCGCAGGCACCGGCCTAGCCAAGGAATATGGACGTCAAGCCTCAACAACAAAGCAGGAAGCAAAACGAGAATCGAGCACTTACTCATCATCGCTCGCGGGCTCAAGCAACCTCCGGACGAACTTGAAGCCCGAGAGCCGGATGCTGGGGTCAACTTCAAGAGGCTTGGGAGCAGGAGGCGTGTCTGCAGATCGCCTCGGAGTCGGAGCGGACCCGCGGGGAACCAGCCCCATCCTGTCCTTCTTCGGGATTAGGGGCGAGCTCTCGCCACCCTGCTCGTCGCCGTCCTCATCGTCATCCGGCATGAGGCGAAGAGTGCGGGACCTACACCGAGGGAGGGGCGTTCTCGACTCCCCGTCGGTTGCCTCCGAATCGGGCTCCTTGTCCTCCTCCTCCTCTTCTTCCTCCTCTCTGATGGAGTTGCTGGAGGACACATTCACCGTCGCCAGGGCCGGCGGGTCCTCAGGAACCTCCGTGGGCACAGGCCCGCCCTCGTTGAAAGCGGACATGGAGTTCACCACCTGCTCCCAATCATCCCGAAGGAACAAGGGCACGGGAGCATCCTCCAACCTTGCCATGTTTCCCCCAACCAAGGATTGGAGGACCGCGGTCAGATCCTCGTCGGCCAGGGCTTCAGGGTTCGAGCGAAGGGCGGCATCGGCCCCCCCAAGCTTCCATAGCGGGAGCGAGTGTTCCCGGAGCGGAGCCACCCGATGCTCCAGGAACTCCCTCAGGAGCGACGCCCCGGTCAGTTTCGCCGTCGCCATGTTGTCCGGCCACAGGTCCGGGTCCATCTTCTCCAGCACCGGCCTTGCGAGGGGATCAACGAGCTTCGCGCGGGACCAAGCATCAACGAACATGGGCTGCCCCGTGGGCAGAATCAGCCGGGAGTGGGTGCGCCCAGCATCCACCATGACCCACTTGCTCCTGAAGCCGTCAATTCTCTTCCCGTGCTTCGAGATGGCGTTAGAGCTGCCGTGCGCGACAAAGCTCGCGCACGCGGTGATGGGGCCGCGGGAGACCCGAAGGTAGAAGTAATGGCGCAGCAAGGCCACCGAAGGCCTCACCCTGACATGAGCCTCGCAGTAGTAGGCGAAAATCTCCAGGAGAAGAACGGAGTTGGGATGAAGGTGCAGGGCTTGCAGATTGTAATGGGGGAGAACAGAAAGGAAGAACTCGGAAAAAGGGGGCACTAGACCGGCGGCGATGGCGCTCATGAAGAGCAAGTAGAAGGTGCTTCCTCTGTCCTCAGGAAGGGCGGAACCGACCTTGAGCGCGGCCGCCCCGTCGTTGCCTTGCGCCGCCATCATCTGGCGCGTCCGAGCAAGATTCTTCTCCGACACATTCAGAGGATCCAAGGTGGGCGAGTACCATGCTCCGGCTGGGGTCTGGCGAGGCGCCATGCCTTGCTAGGATGCAGGGTTGGAGTAGATCTGGAGACTTCGGAAGCAAGAAGGACAGGAGCAAGAAAGGAGATCTGGGCAGTGAAGGAGAAGGCAAGGAAGGTAAGCCTAGACAGGTACTGCTCCCTTATCAGCTTGTGCAGTTGCCGAGGTGTCGTGGGGGAGCCAGGACGCCCACGTCCAATCAACCGCCACGCGGCGCTTCGCACTTGCCTCTTCGCTTCTCTGCTAAGCCAAGTCCAAGCGCGCCTTGGGCCCGGGGGCTACTATCGGCGTTCTGGGAACGGGGGTACTCAGACTTGCCTGCCTGCGGCCTGCGGCGTGGCTCAAGGAGTGGCCCAGTACGACCCATCTTCATCAGCACACGCTCAAGACCCTCGCGAGGGGCCAAGCCTCGTGGGGCGGGCAACAGGAGGCTTCCTCAGGCACGGCCTCGTCAGGCTGGCTCGCGAGGAGGCGGAGAGATCAAGGCGGGGTACCTCACGAGGTGCCCGTGACGCAAGCCATGACGAACAAGGCCAGGCTGGCACCAGGCGGGCGCCGGCCTGCGCAGAGTCCTTGTTTCCCCTTTGGTGCAAAGGGGCAAGCGCAGGCAAGGGTATCAAGCAAAAGCAACCATTTTGGTGCAACAAGACCAAGACCAGCAGGACGGCAGAATGGAGGTCATCGTGGAGCCCAAGCCAGCATCATCGTCAGGGTCTTTGGCATGCGAGGACCAACTTTAGTCAGGATAAGTGCACTAGATGTTCCCCTTCAAAATGGCCAGTTGTTGGTGCCCTTCCCGCTCAATATTTGGGAAGAGGCCCGGGGCCTTCGCCTATAAATAGGACTAGCCACCCACAGGGTAGGGCATCTGGATCTGATTGGATCCGCATCCAAGACACAGAGAGAGAGAGGGGACTGAACTCCCCTAGCAGTTCATCGCATCAACCAAGAACAGACCCTCGCGAGGCTGTTCTTCCCTTGTACTGTTCCTCATCAGCCCCAGAGGCAATCCACACACCACAAACTGGAGTAGGGTATTACACCACAATGGTGTCCTGAACCAGTATATATCTCGTGTCCCTCGTGTTGTTCTTCGTGTAGTTTTAGATCCTTACGAGGCGGTGAGACATGGGTAGGCTGGGGGTGTGATCTCCGCGTACACCCCAGTGTTCGAACCTCAAGGGTCTGCCGGAACCCGAAATCCGACACAAGATTGGAGACTTGCTTGTATCTCCTACTGGATTGATACCTTGGTTCTCAAACTGAGGGAAATACTTATCTCTACTTTGCTGCATCACCCTTTCCTCTTCAATGTAAAAACCAACGCAAGCTCAAGAAGTAGCATGCACCAGTCCTTTACCTCCCGGGATGTAAAATTGGATCCATTGTTCGTTATTATACTATGGGGGACACCGTAACAATGGACCACACCCGATATAAAGTCGATGACTGGTCTGGACTTAGCTGAAGTTACTCGTTTTGCCTCGATCCACTTAGTGAATTTGTCGACCATGACCTATAGATATTTCTTATTCTTGCCGCCCCCCTTTAAGTGGTCCGACCATATCCAGCCCCCAGACCACGAAAGGCCAGGTAATCGATATCATACGAAGAGCCGTGCGGGGCATGTGGCTTTGATTTGCATAGAGGTGGCATCTGACGCAATGTTAGACTGATGTGTGTGCTTCTGCGCGAGCGGTGGGCAAGAAGAACCCTACCCGGAAGGCCTTCCTTGCCAGGGCCCGAGCTGCCGGGTGGTGACCGCACATGCCAGCGTGTATTTCGACCAAAATTTGATGCTCCTCTTCTTCAGATATGCATCTCTGGAGGACTGCGGTAGTGCTTTCCTTGTATAGTTCACCCTCATGGACCTTATAGGCTTTAGAGCGCCGAATTATGTGTCGTGCCTCAGTCTGGTCATCGTGGATCTCTTGTCAAAGAAGCTAGGTGACGAAGGGCTCGGTCCATGGCATGATTACTGCCATGACTTTGTGAGCAGAAGGTGTTACTTCGAGTGCCAAGCCTCCGATGATTTCTTCGTTTGGTTTGATGACAGGAGGTGTGATCTGTTCATGGCCATTAGCTCCGATGTCCTTTCCCTCGTCCTGCCAAACCACGGATGGCTTGAAAAGATGCTCCAAGAAGGGTTTTTTAGGGACCAGGTCACACTTGGCGTCCATGCGAGCAAGGACATCAGAAGCTTGATTGGTGTCTCTGGAGACATGGTGAAATTCCAACCCTTCGAATTAGGTGGATATTTTAAGGATGGGCATTCCAATAGGCCGCCATCTTTGGGTCTTTAGCGTCAAATTCGTTGTTGACTTGGAAGATGGCGAGGTTAGAATCTCCCCGCACCTCAAGCCATCATACGCCCATTGACGTTGACATCCGAAGTCCATGCAACAGAGCCTCATATTCGGCCGCATTGTTTGAATTAGTGTACATAATCTGGAGTACATATCGAATATTGTCGCCGGTGGGGATGTAAGGATCACCCCAGCCCACAGTCCAGCTAGCATTTTGGAGCCGCCGAAGTACATCATCCAATGGGAGTATGTAATGTATTCCCTGGGGAGCTTGGCTTCTGTCCATTTGGTGAGAAAGTCAGCCAACACCTGAGATTTAATAGCTCGCCGTGGTTTGTACATGATTTCGAAAGGAAGGAGCTCTATGGTACATTTGGCAATGCGGCCAGTGGCGTCCCTATTATTGATTATGTCGTTCATCGGTACTTTAGATGCCATCATGACCAAACACTCTTGAAAGTAGTGTCGGAGTTTCGGGATGCCATAAAAACGTATAAGCTATCTTCTGGTAATGGGGATACCGAGATTTGCACGGGGTGAGTACTTCTGATATGTAGTAGACTAGCTTCGGCACCTAGAATTTGGGGCCCTCTGCTTCTTGTTCTACCATAAGAACCACATTGACAACTTGATTTCTGGACAGAATGTACAACAACATGGGTTCATCTATGCCGGGTGCCTCAAGTATAGGATTGCCGGCCAAAAATGTTTTTATTTCTTCCAACGTGACAGTTGCATCATCGGTCCACTTGAAGTTTTTGGTCCGTTTGAGCAGTATGTAGATCGGTAGTGCCTTTTCGCCAAGGCGGGAGATAAAGCGGCTCAAGGCCTCCATGCAGCCTAGACATCCTTCAGCGTCGTAGGGATTGCTAGTTGGGATAGGGCTCGGATTTCAGCCGAATTGGCCTCAATTCCTCTATGGGAGACAATAAATCCGAGCAGTTTGTCGGCGGGAACTCCGAAGACGCATTTGTCCGGATTGATCCGTATATCGTAAGCTCGTAGGTTACCAAAAGTTTGGCGGAGGTCATCCACCAACTGGCTCACGTGTTTAGTCTTGATGACCACGTCGTCTACGTATGCCTCGACTATTTTGCCGATTTGATTTTCTATGCATGTTTGAATCATGCGCTGGTATGTGGCGCCTGTATTTTTCAACCCGAACGACATTGTGTTGAAGCAGAATGGCCCGTAGGGGGTGATGAAGGCGGTTGCGGCTTGGTCAGATTCCTTCATTTTTATTTGATGGTATCCGGAGTAGGCATCAAGGAAGCACAGTGAGTCGTGTCCGGTGGTGGCATCGATGATCTGGTGTATGGGAGGTAAAGGGAAGGGATCCTTAGGGCATGCTTTATTTAGATCTTTAAAATCGACGCACAACCGCCAGGATTTATCCTTCTTGGGCACCATGACCAGGTGTGCCAACCACTCAGGGTGTTTGACTTCTCGAATGAATCCGGCTTCAAGTAATTTTGCTAATTCTTCTCCCATAGCTTGACGCTTGGGTTCAGAAAATTGGCGCAGTGCCTGTTTGACAGGCTTAAGACCTTGATTACGTTCAGGCTATGCTCCTCTAGTCTTCGTGGGATTCCTGGCATATCTAAAGGGTGTCAGGCAAATATGTCACAGTTTTCGCGCAAGAACGTGCGCAATGCTTCTTCAACTACGGGGTTCAACTGAGCTCCAATGGATGCTATTTTGTTGGGGTCCATTGGATGCACTTGGATTTTGATGATTTCATCTGCTGGTTTGAAGGATGTGGATTGGGCTTTTCATTGAGGATTACATCGTCCCTATCCATCATTGAGCGGAGTGTAGTAAATTCCTCGGTTGCGAGAGCCTCGGATGGTGCTTCGAGGGCGAGAGATGCCATTTTGTTTTTGGGACGAAGAGCTCTATCCGGATCGCTTGTAATTGTGATCACGCCATTGGGCCCTGGCATTTTGAGTTTCATATACCCGTAATGTGGTATGGCCTGAAACCTTGCGCATGCGTCATGCCCCAATAGAGCGTGGTAACCGCTATGGAAGCGCATGATGTGGAAGAGTAGTTCTTTGGACTGTAGTTCTCCGGAGTGACGAATACTACGTCGAGAGTGAATCATTCGGAGCAGTGCGCATCTTTGCCGGGGATAATTCCTCGAAAGGTAGTGTAGCTTTATTTGACGTGAGATCTGTTGAATTGCATTTTGTCAAGGGTGTCCTCATAGACGAGTTTTAAACCACTGCCCGCATCCATTAGCACCTTGTGAAGCTTGAAGCCGTCCACTATGGGGTCGAGGACTAGGGCAGCAGGTGCTCGGACGGGGCAGGCTCTTGGCTCATCTTCCTTATCGAAGGTGATTGGTGTATCTGCCCATGAATTTGCGGCTGTCACCTGGTGGATTTGACGAGCTTTCTAAGGGCTCTCTTCCTCTGATTCTTTGAGGAAAACGTCTTGTAGATCGTCAGGATTTCCACGTCATTGTTCGGGGGTGTTGTTGAACGTCTGCGGGGGGTGATATTCCAAGAATAGCCTCTCCACTCTTTGCGACTTGCCTAACCACCCAGCAAGCTCGAAGGTTGTGGCTTGTGTTCAGTAGGACCGAGTGTACGGGACATGGTTTGTCCAGTAGCTCGTCAAGGACTATTCTGGATCCTGAGAGGGCTTTATTCATTTTCTCAGTGGGCTCGTGTCCGGTCGACCGTCGCGAGTGGGCGTGCTTTGACTGAGCTTTTCTGGGTTCGGCATGGATTGACTCCACGCGCAGCTATTGAGCCTGCCAGGTGCTTTCCGTGGCGCAACATTTGCGTACCAGATCCGATAGCTCGGTGAAGCTTTGAACGTCACGACGGGCGAGGGCATTTTAGATTCCTTCATCCCGGCGGCTATGTTGAAAGGTTGCTACGATTTCGTGGTCGTTGCAGTCTGCCGTTCTGTTTTTAACAAGGAGGAATCTGGCCCAGAAGTGATGGAATGTTTCTCTTGGCTGTTGCTTTATGTACATTAGATCCCATATGTCGGTTTTCCCTGAATTACTTGGGGAGTACTCAACATGGGGGGTGGGTGGAAAAAAACTTTGTATCCCAATGGTTTGTGGGTCCAAGCTTTGGCGGCGATGTCATGTGCCATCACGGCATTCAGTGCGCCAGGCTCGGAATCCGGACTGTCAACAGGGTACTGTTGCACGAACTCGAGGTCAAGCTTTAGGTCGTGGCTTGATTCCAGGCTCCTTCCAGGACAAACACCGGATTCCAAGCTGGAAGCCTGGACCAAATGATCGGAAATCCAGACATAATCTGTTTTTAGCTCCGGTGACTGTGAGCCCCCAGCCAAATCCTCGATGGTGGGGACGAGGTGTGTGACAAGCGGGACGTAAATTTCCCTGTTATCAGGTTTGAGCCTGATCTGATCATAGACCGAGGATGGGCCGTCAGAAATTCCCATGGCCTGGATCCGGTCTAACAACTCATTTAATGATGAGAGGTCTGCCGGGTCCATGCTCCTTGAGTACTCGGGGTCGACCCGTAGTATTGCTACTCCGGGGGTGTTCAAAGTCACGCTCGAGTAGTGTTCAACCGGAGTTAGTCCAAACGTATCGACGGGGTCGAGCTTTAAGCCGAATCCAGGGTGGAGGAGTTTATTGTTCCCGATGTTAAGGCGTCGGGATTTACGAGCTCTTCGAGGGGACCCGAAGACCTTGTTAAGATAAGATCTCCCCGGGAGTCTGCGGCGTACTCTAGGTTCCCAAACCTGATCTCCTGATGTGGGGCAAAACTTTCGATCTTGCCGAGGCGACCGGTTGGATCGGTGTGCAGCACAATGCTGCCGAACGCAAAGATCTGGCCGGGGACGAAGATGTCCCCGGTGCCGATGCCATTGTTAATGACTAGGAGAGCCATTGACCCTTCGGCGACCCAACAATGGAACTCTCGGTGAAATCACCAATGTCGGTGTCAAAACCGGTGGATCTCGGGTAGAGGGTCCCGAGCTATGGATCTTGGATTAATGGGGAACAGGGGACGAAGGAGACGATATTTACCCAGGTTCGGGCCCTCTCGAAGAGGTAAAACCCTACGTCCTGCTTGATTATATTGAAGTGTATATGATGGTTACAGAGTTGATCTACCACGAGATCAGATGAACTAAACCCTAGGTGAGTAGGATGATGATTGTTCTTCTAGCCTCTACAGTCTAAACCCTCTAGTTTATATAGAGACCAGGGGTACTAAGGTTACACGTGGTCGGTTACAACAAGGGAATAAACATGTCGATTCTTCTATCTTGACTTGGAGGACACACCAAGACTCCGAAGGTTCCCTGTCCGTATACGGAGTCGCCTTATAGGTCGGCCTTGTAGCAGTCGCAGGGCAGCCCACCTGTCCGGCCCATAAGAGATAGGCCGGCAGCCCGAGGACCCTCTAGTCCAGGACTCCCTTAGTGAGAGGCCCCTTTGCCGAATCCCGTTAGTAGCCCTTGAACTGTTCTTCAAGCTAGCAGCACATCGGCTTCCCGGAATAGTTGATTTACTTGGGCCACCAGTCTTGAAACTGGTTCAACGAAAACATCCCCTTGCAGTCAAGTTTTAACGTCGGACTGTATCCGAGGTGACCAATACCACCTCGGTTTCTTACAAGTTTCAAAAGAACTTGGCCGAGTTGTACACTGGAAAAGATTTCCCGCACAGCTGGCCTGCTGGCGCAAAGTATTCCCGTGCACCATCGTGATGCTTATCCGGCTTGGTTCTAATAACCTAGACCGGTCTTATCCACATGACCACCTGGCCATGCGGCATCTGATACGTCGCAAACGTATGTATAATGTTGATTGTTTCATACTATTATATTATTATTTTTATATACTTTTTATAGCAATTTGTATTCAAACTAATCTATTAATTTAGTGCCCACTAAAAATTCATAGGATTTTTTTAGGATTCCAGTCTATAGGAATATTTCTATGGAAGTCCTATGGATATGGGATTGGGCTCACCAAATTACATTGGAATCAATTCCTATGCCCTCCATTCCACAGGAATCTCAAATGAGCTCAAACCTCATTTTGGTTTTCCTTTGAGAAGTCCAATGCATTTCCACTCTACCTCTCTCGACTTTCTTATGAATCCTCTATACTTTTTTGTGCTTTTCGTGTGCATCATTTTAAAGATATATCTTACAAAATTCTTAGTGTTTTGAAATCCTATTGGAATTCACACCACGTGGCATCTCAAATTTGTGCCTTTTGTTCCCACGTTCTGAATTTTGCTCAATTCAAAGAAGCCCTATAACATTCCTATAGAATTCAGTTCCTTAGAAAATGTGTTCCGATATGAATTGGCCAATGCCACACTCTCTAACACAGGGGCGGCCACGAGCAACCAAGGCACATAATAATGTGGGAAACACTACAAGGAGGTGAAGCACTAAAAGTTGTGAAAAGCCCATCATTTCCTGCCCCCCTTCTTCCCTATTTTCTTCTCCGTAATTGATGTTGCCCAGCGTTAGCCCCTATCCCATTATCTTCTCGTGATACTATGCCGAGCTGGTCCAATGGGATTCCGGATAGGTAGGCACCCATTCCGCTGCCCGGCCCCTCCCTCTCTCTATCTCTCTCTCCCCCCGATCGCTCGTGCAGCGAGCGACGGACGAAAAAGCGAGCACCCAGAGGCAGAGGCTCAGGCACGCACGGCCGAACGAATACCAGCCACACGCCCACGCGCCGGGCAATGGCCTCGGTGGTCATCCGCACAGCCTATCGCCATCCGACCTCACCTCACCCCCATCCATCACCCCTCGCCACCACTATAGAACGCGCCGGGGCACACCCCTAGTACCGGGCACGGAGCACCTCGTCACTCTCCCGCTCCACTCCCCTTCCCAGATCCCCACCCATATTCCGCATAGTGTGTCAGCCCGCCACTTGCTCTCGGCTCTTGGACGCGCTTGGGACGCTCATTTTTGGATTCACCCGCTTGCTCCCAAGCAGAGGATAGGGGGGGAGTTGAGCCGTTGCAGTCTTGAGAAGGAGAAACAATGGCGCTCTCGTCGACCTTCTCCCTCCCGCGGGGCTTCCTCGGCGTGCTGCCTCAGGAGCACCATTTCGCTCCCGCCGTCGAGCTCCAGGTCAGGCCGCTCAAGGTTAGTTACCATACGCCTCCTCTGCTCTTCTCTCGCCATGGCCGATTCTTCTCTGTTCTTGTTCTTGCCGGTTCGAGTAATTCGACGGCCGCTAGCTAGTGCTCTGTTCCTGCTCGTCTTCTTTGCAAACTGTAATCGTTGCTGCTGTCGCCATGGCCAATGCTGGATCGATTTGGCGAGCAGACGCCGAGGAGGAGGTCGTCCGGCATTTCTGCGTCGCTGTCGGAGAGGGAAGCAGAGTACCACTCGCAGCGGCCGCCGACGCCGCTGCTGGACACCGTGAACTACCCCATCCACATGAAGAACCTGTCCCTCAAGGAGCTGCAGCAGCTCTCCGACGAGCTGCGCTCCGACGTCATCTTCCACGTCTCCAAGACCGGCGGCCACCTCGGGTCCAGCCTCGGCGTCGTCGAGCTCACCGTCGCGCTGCACTACGTCTTCAACACCCCGCAGGACAAGCTCCTCTGGGACGTCGGCCACCAGGTAAGCAAGCTCGACAAATTAACAATGCGCACCTGTCCTACCCAGCGATCGGCAGGCGTGCCCCGGATTGGGGTAACGTGCCCGCGCCATGTGAGGTGCTGCGCAGCTCGGAGACCGGTCGATTGATGGACCGTGCCGTTTTTGTTTATTCGATGCAGTCGTACCCGCACAAGATTCTGACGGGGCGGCGCGATAAGATGCCGACGATGCGGCAGACCAACGGCCTGTCGGGCTTCGTCAAGCGCTCCGAGAGCGAGTACGACAGCTTCGGCACCGGCCACAGCTCCACCACCATCTCCGCCGCCCTCGGTAACCAACCACCTCTGCATCTGATTATGAATCAATCTAATCTGCTCGTGAAAAATCTGTAGTGAACGGACGTGGTAATCAAGTGTGTGTGCGTGTGGTTGTCAGGGATGGCCGTCGGGAGGGACCTCAAGGGCGCCAAGAACAACGTGGTGGCGGTGATTGGGGACGGGGCCATGACGGCCGGGCAGGCGTACGAGGCGATGAACAACGCCGGCTACCTCGACTCGGACATGATCGTCATCCTCAACGACAACAAGCAGGTGTCGCTGCCGACGGCGACGCTCGACGGGCCGGCGCCGCCCGTGGGCGCGCTCAGCGGCGCCCTCAGCAAGCTGCAGTCCAGCCGGCCGCTCAGGGAGCTCAGGGAGGTGGCCAAGGTACAGCCTCACAAATGCACCTCCTACACTGCACACTCCATAGATAGTACGGCAAAAGCCACGTTGACTTGAAAGCAGCGGCGTGAATCAAATTCCAACTTGCTGCGTGATTAGGTTTGTTAAAAAAAGAGATAACAAGTCGTGTGCGCATGTTTCAACTAAAAACTACAAACAAATTTGAAACAGTGGATGAAATGACAGGCAAATCAGCATGAGAACAACAGTTTTTAAAATCGAACCAAACGTGTCAGTGTTGCCGTGGGAGTACGCCTCCGAGTTTTAAATCTTAAAACTTTTGTATGGTACATACCAAAACTAGCTGTTTTCTTCCAGATGCAACGCACGCATACTCCATCAGTGCCAGGTGTAGTGCATGTCTCTAGCTATGTATCCACTAGAAATGGCGATGAAACCTAGAGTAGCATATCTAGTGCTGCCCACTAGCGTTTTTGTCCTCAACAAAAGAGCTCAGTTCACGGAAGGGAGTATCTTAACAAGCGATGGGGGTTATAATTTTAAAAACAAGTGACGTGGCGCAAGCACAATCTGACAGCAAGGACATTGGTGTATCTCTTTTCTAATCCTGTTGGATTTGAGTCGAATGAGTAGTTTATCTTCACTTCAAATCTGATCACTTGACAACTCAAATTGATAATGTTACTGGGCTATCTGGGCTGATCGTATTCCTTTTGTAAACTAGGCGGCCCTAATTAACCAGCGTTTAATTGTTGGGCCGAGCGGAAGGAACTGGGCCCAGATATTCGACTGATTTTCCCGCGTGTTTTGTCTTCTCGTCAGGGAGTGACGAAGCAAATCGGCGGGTCGGTGCACGAGATCGCGGCCAAGGTGGACGAGTACGCCCGCGGCATGATCAGCGGCTCCGGGTCGTCGCTGTTCGAGGAGCTCGGGCTGTATTACATCGGCCCCGTCGACGGCCACAACATCGACGACCTCATCACCATCCTCCGGGAGGTCAAGGGCACCAAGACCACCGGCCCCGTGCTCATCCATGTCATCACCGAGAAAGGCCGCGGCTACCCCTACGCCGAGCGAGCCTCCGACAAGTACCACGGTAGGTAACATACATGGATGATCAAGCACCACCGCATCTTTCTTGCATTTAATTGTTGTGTGTGATCGATCCATGGCGCAGGCGTGGCCAAGTTCGATCCGGCGACGGGGAGGCAGTTCAAGGTCCCGGCCAAGACGCTGTCCTACACCAACTACTTCGCGGAGGCGCTCATAGCCGAGGCGGAGCAGGACAGCAAGATCGTGGCAATCCACGCGGCCATGGGGGGCGGCACGGGGCTCAACTACTTCCTTCGCCGCTTCCCCAACCGGTGCTTCGACGTCGGGATCGCCGAGCAGCACGCGGTGACCTTCGCGGCCGGCCTGGCCTGCGAGGGGCTCAAGCCCTTCTGCGCCATCTACTCCTCGTTCCTGCAGAGAGGCTACGACCAGGTGGTGCACGACGTGGACCTCCAGAAGCTCCCGGTGAGGTTCGCCATGGACAGGGCGGGGCTGGTCGGCGCCGACGGGCCCACCCACTGCGGGGCCTTCGACGTGGCGTTCATGGCGTGCCTGCCCAACATGGTCGTCATGGCGCCGTCCGACGAGGCCGAGCTTCTGAACATGGTCGCCACCGCCGCGGCCATCGACGACCGCCCCTCGTGCTTCCGCTATCCGAGAGGGAACGGCATCGGCGTCCCGTTGCCGGAAAACTACAAAGGCACCGCCATCGAGGTGCGTTTCGATCTCGAGTTCATAACTCCGAGAGCAAATTAGAGAGAGACTGTGTCCGCTACCGACGACTGATCCACGTATGTCTGGCAGGTCGGCAAAGGCAGGATCATGATCGAGGGCGAGAGGGTGGCGCTGCTGGGGTACGGATCGGCGGTGCAGTACTGCATGGCGGCCTCGTCCATCGTGGCGCAGCACGGCCTCAGGGTCACCGTCGCCGACGCCAGGTTCTGCAAGCCGTTGGACCACGCCCTCATCAGGAGCCTCGCCAAGTCCCACGAGGTGATCATCACCGTCGAGGAAGGCTCCATCGGCGGCTTCGGCTCACACGTGGCTCAGTTCATGGCCCTGGATGGCCTTCTCGACGGCAAACTCAAGGTACTCAATTGAGCAACATTGTCAATTAGTCAGGCACACTGACTGACGGACAGAAAGTCAGAAACCAACACTGATGGCGTGAGTGACTGACGATGAATTTTTCTTTGGGTTGTGCAGTGGCGGCCGGTGGTGCTCCCCGACAAGTACATCGACCATGGATCACCGGCCGATCAGCTGGTGGAGGCCGGGCTGACGCCGTCGCACATCGCCGCGACGGTGTTCAACATCCTGGGGCAGGCAAGAGAGGCCCTCGCCATCATGACGGTGCAGAATGCCTAGAGCCGCCGGTGTGCTGCCTCTATAGAGAACCTTGTACATTTTGGTTGTTAGGTGATTCAGAGAGATTAGTCGGCGTCAGAAAATTAAATGATCCTGATCAGGGGAAACGTTGGTAGTTTTCGTTCTTTGGTGCACTGACGTTGATGTACATGGTTAATTGTTCATGGAGTGGACACATACGTTGTCTTTGTATCCGTGAAATATGTTTATAAGAACATCTACAGTCGGATTTGGTAAATCCGGCCCCTCAAACGTCCTGGCACTCACCGGGCACACCTCATACTTAATGCTATGCATCGAGTACCTTATATTTAATCCCCTAGGTCCATATGAACCATATAAAAAAGTTCCTACGTAGTACTACATACACCACGGTAGCCTAAATTAAACTTCGTCATCGGAGATGTGCACTATGTCTGTGACGGGTGCTAGGTAGCTGAGCGCGTCGCAGGGCCCCGGCTCCTCATCCATATACGCGAGCATCTCGTCGATGCCTGCGGCGTTCTCGGCCTCCACCTCCTGCAAACGACGGTGCTTGGCCTCCGGCGCCGGTTCCGACCGGAGGGAATCGAGTATCGCCTGCTGCTCTGCCTACATATCTGCGACTTCAGTGTCCCCCACGTCCTCGTCCTTCTCCTCTAGCTCCTCCTCCCCTCCCCCCCCACCTCCTCCTCCTCCTCCTCCAAGTCCTCCCTCAGATCCGATGCATCCGAAGGTAGCCCCACGGCGATCTGGGCTTCGCGGATTTCCCGGATCTGCTCAAGGAGCTGCAGCCGGTGCTCCGACATTAGATAGGGTAGATCCTTACCCGACGGCATGGGGGGATGGCTTCTACAGGTGGCGGACGGCGAGTGAAAAGTGGCGGCGGCAGCGGCGGACGGGATGGGAAAAATGTGGATGGGTAGGGTTTCGGTGCGAGTGGTCAGCTTAAATAGTCGTGCTAGGGCGACGGAGGAAGGAGCTTTGGACCGCCGGGTTTTCATACGATTTCGTGTGGGATCCAATTGTCAGTCCGACGTGGCGGACGCGCCCGGTCGCACTCGGGCCTCCCTGTATCCATCTTATATTTGGGTTGGATATGAGGGGTGCCGGTCAGCTCAGACGTTTGAAGCTCGTTTGAGACGCCCGTCTTGGTCGCTTTTCTTTGACCGGTCACTGACCGGACTGTCCGCCCGGGCATTTGAGTCGGGTTTGGGGCACCCGGCTGTAAATGCTTTAACAAAGGCATTAGAAGCGTCCAGCTTTAAATTAATAAAGCCCACAAATCAGACATCATTCAACAGGTACTAATACAAACAAGCGCGAAATAGAACAAGGAAGAAGCTCTGGACCGAGTTCGAAAGGGCATCAACCCCCGATAGAGGGCGCATGCCCAAAACATAACCTCAAAAGACCCTCACCAAATTAGTAAACGTGCTGCAGTTTTTTTTTTGTGAAGCAACGAGCCTCCCACGTCGATTTCCATTAAAGCAACCGCCACACTTATACAAAGTATCAACATAAAAAGCAGAAAAAAGCCCGGAAACAGGGCACTACAGGTGGGAGGGGGGGGGGGGGTGCGCAGCAAGCCACTCCCAAGCCCAACGCAATACAAAACAGTTGCTAGCACACACAGGTGGAATTGCATATCACATACTTGAAATATAACAACAAACTACAAAAGCTCTAGAATCAAATTAATCTCATGCTTGATCATCCACCTATTCTTCTTCCCGGCGGAGTCTCCATGCCTTTGACTAAAGATCTTCAGTAGAACCTCACTGATTCTCAGTGCCTCATCTTCACTTGCATTTCTGTCTTGAGAAAAATTCACTGCAGGTCATTAAACTTGAGCCGGTTGACACTTAAGTACCACTACTTTAAAATACCCGAACTACGGTCCATATACTTGCGCAGGGGGTTCACTTTGGTCCGTATATACGATTTGAGCTACGTATTTGCTGACTTGGCCGAGTCAGCCTTTGCCAGCTGTGCTTTGACCGCCACATGTGCAGCACCTGGTGTGTGTGTGTGTGGGGGGGGGGGGGGGTTAATACTAGATGGCTGGAGGTTTTTTTTGCAAATGCGAGCTCCCGCACCTGCTCCGCCGCTACCCGCAGGTGCTCCACGCCAGCATCATCGTCGACCTCGCGCCCGTCGTCGAGTACCTCCAGGGGATGGACGTCAAGCCAGGCGACGTGCCGCGCGTGCTCGAGGGCACCATGAGCACCTCCGTCGCCTACCTCGTCGGCATCGGCGTCGCCAGGCGACAGATCAGCGGCGTCATCTGGGTAGCGATTTCTGGTTGTGAAGGGGGTCGGCGCCGGCCGTTGGAGCCGAACCAACAGCGAAGCGGGCGCACGACCGCACGAGGGCACCACCGTAGCATCCGATTCTTCCCACATGATCCAACCCCGCCTGCCGGCTCGGCTCATGGGATGAGAGCATCATCCCGCGGCCGCCCGCCCGCACCGCCGCACGAGCCGGGCACGTAACGTAACCTCGCCAACGGTCGCCCTCTCCCCGTTGCCTCTGAAAGTGCGTTATATCGACTAGAGGGGGGGTGAATAGGCGATTTTTATGAATTCTTCACTGAGGAATTTGCTGGTGAGGAAATTCCTTACCGAAGAACTACTTGCAGCGGAATAAGTACTCAGAAGTAAACATAACAGGATACAAACATAGTCATCATGATGAAATGAAGACTAGCACAGAGTACAGAAAGCGTAAACACAGGATAACAAGATGAAGACGGACAGACTGAAGAAATTGAACTGAGGAATTTGTGAAAGTCTTCAGTCAAAGTCTTCAAGCACAGATATGAACAACATACAACACAGTAATGAGGAAATGAAAGAGTTGAGGAAATAGAACCAGTTAGTTGGTGAAGACAATGATTTGGTAAACCAGTTCCAACTGCTGTCTCAGTTGTACGTCTGGTTGGAGCGGCTGAGTATTTAAACTCGAGGACACACAGTCCCGGACGCCCAGTCTCTGAGCCGCAACTCAGGACACCCAGTCCTCACCGTATTCTCCTTGAACTAAGACCACGCAGGCCTCGTCCAATCACTCGTGGTAAGTCTTCAGGTGACTTCCAAACCTTCACAGACTCGGTCGCTCGGCGATCCACAATTCCTCTTGGATGCTCTAGACCTTGACGCCTAACCGTCTGAAAGAAGCACAATCTTCAAAGGTAACAAGCGTCGGATCCACGCAGGATCAATTTCTTCAGTGATGCTCAATCACTTTGGGTTTGTGCGGGGTTTGGTTTTGGGATTTTCCTCACTTGATGATTTTCGCTCAAAGTCCTCGGAGGATGGGTTGCTCTCAGATGACAAGTGTCAAGTTCTCTCGGAGCAGCCAACCAGCTAGTGGTTGCAGGGGGCGGCTATTTATAGCCTAGGGAGAAGCCCGACATGATAAGACATAAATGCCCTTCAATGATATGACCGTTAGGTGGATAAGATATTTTGGACAGCCGGCGCGCAGCACAGCAACGGTCGGAAATTTGACTCTCAAATTCCTCAGGGCTATCATGTTCCTCACTGTGTAGGCAATTCGCACTGGCGAATTCCTAACTCCTCAGTCAGAGCAAAGTCCTCGGTGACCAGAAGAACTGCGTCTCTGTCACTGAAGAAATTGACTGAACTGTATGAGATTTCCAATGGCTTCAATCGAAGGGATTGTTAGATGTAGGATTTTGAGTTGAGCATCACATGGAAATTTTTCCTTAGTATTTCCTCGACCCCCTTTAACAGTACGGTGCTTCCTATGACTCAAGAAAGAGAAAATGGAACTATGAAAACAAAAGTCTTCACGCTTCATATTCCTCGAATGAATACCAAGTCTTCAAGGTCACACCAATTTCTTCACTTTCAAAGTCTTCAGAAAGTCTTCAGAATATCAAAGTCTTCAGTCGAAGAACTTCATTTTTAGGGGTCGACTTTCTCTGTAAATATCAAACTCCTCATAGACTTATAGACCTGTGTACACTCACAACCGCATCAGTCACTTAACCTATAAGTCTTCAATACACCAAAATCACTAAGGGGCACTAGATGCACTTACAATCTCCCCCTTTTTGGTGATTGATGACAACATAGGTTAAGTTTTCAATGGGGATAAACATATGAAGTGTAAATACTGATATTGAGGAATTTGATTGCAAGATATAGAAGAACTCCCCCTGAATATATGCATAGTGAGGAATTTGCTTTTGAGGCAATGCACATTTGAAGAATTGAATCATGGAGATCTCCCCCTATATCTTGTAATTCATACACACATTTGATATATAATATGAAGAATTTGAAATGCATGATGAAATATGGTGCCTGATGAGATTCAGCATGCGTGCAATAATATTAACGAGGAATAAGCATGCAGAATAATGCATCAAAAGTATCAGAGCACAGTGCATCAAAGTCAGAGCACAATGCACCGTTCAAAAGTATCAGGGCACCATCGGATTTAAGATTACAACTCGATCCAATAAATGGTTTCGGAAGAACGAGAGTTGTAACTTAACAAAACGCCCATAATATAAACCCGCTTGAAGACTAACTCAGATTTCTCCCCCTTTGTCATCAAATGACCAAAAGGATCGAAACTGAGGACTAACACCCTTGAAGAATTTCAAGTCGATGGAGGAGCGCTAGTGTTGTCGGGGTTGTTCGTTGAAGTAGGGCCTGCCGCAGTGTCGTCCAAATCTTCATGCTCATCAGTTTCACGCGATGAAGAATAAGATCTGGCCACCAGATCAGGAACTTTGACTCTCTTGAATTTCTTCGGAGGTGGTGCAGACCAGTCAAATGCTTCCTGGAGACCCATAGTCTTCAGTTCTTCCGCGGAATATACATGAGTGAGAACAGCCCAGGTGCGGTTGAGGGTTTCATGAAGGTGATACTGATTTTTCTTCACTGCATTATGGGTTGAGGTCATGTTGTGAAGAATTGCAGCAAACTGACGTTTCACCCATTTGTGATTGCGATCAACCTTCTGATGAAGACTGAGGAGTAACTCACGGTCAGTCATCACCCTGGGTGCTGTTGCTTGAGGCTTTTGCTTGGCTGATGTATTTGCGGCAGTGTCATGTGTTGCAGAATCGTCATTGGTGGAGTAAGATGTAGCTAGACGGAATTGACCATCCAATGGACGAGTGCCTTCATCGATCACAACAGCTGCCTTGCCCTTATCATCAGATGATGAAACTGGTCGCTTGAGGACTTCAATGGGCGGCAAGTAGCTACCATGGTTCAGAGTGTCAGCCTTGTAATTCAGTGAAGATCTTGCCCTTATGAATCTCATAATCCAAGGCGCATAGGGCTTCAGCTCAAAAGGTGACATAGCAACATTAGCCAGAGTCCTCATGAAGAAATTATGGAAGTTGACGGGAACGCCATGAATGATGTTGAAAAGCATGTTCTTCATGATGCCAACGACATCTTCATCATTTGAGTCATGGCCTTTGATAGGACTCATTGTCTTCGTCAGGATGCGATAGACAGTCCGAGGCACATATAGCGATTCCTTGACGAGGAATTTGGTTCATGGGGCCTGCCCTGGCTTCAAAGGCTTCATGAGCACTTGCATATAATGATCTGTCAGTTCGCGGTCATTGTAGATGCAACGTGCACTGGCATGGGGAGGATCAAGAGGAAGGACACGAAGCAATTCAGTTGCTGGTGCCTTATAGTGAGTGTTTTCTGTCATCCAATCCAGCACCCGTGAATTGACATCTTCAGCATCTCCGGTGATATGCAAAGTGGCATAGAACTGAAGAATGAGTTCTTCATTCCAATCACAGATATCAGTGCAGAAGTTCAGTAGTCCTGCATCGTGAATAACTCGGAGGACCGGTTCGAAGCACGACAGAGATTCCATATCCACATGAGGAATATGTTCATGATCGAAGATTTTGTCCTTGTCAAAGAGAACTGAGGAATAGAAGTTGGCTTGAGTAGCAGTCCATAAACGTCTCTTCCTTATGCGAGCAGAGTCATATGGATTGTAATCAGAAAAGAAGTCTTCAGCCTTGAATTTTTGCTTGCTAGAGAACGGATTCTTCGGTTTGGGCAGAGGAGTGTCAGTGATTTGCAGCACAACCTCAGGAATGACGATCTCAGGTACTTCAGGCTGAGGAATTTCTGGTTCCTCTTCTTGTGCAGTTTGGGGATCAGCAGCAGCAGGTTCTTCAGCACTAGCGGCTGGAATTTCTTCATGAACAGACGATGTGGGATGAGTTTCTTCAGAGCCCATTTGAACAGTTGTAGCCGGGGACTGAGGAATTTGTTGAATAGGAGTGAAGAGAGGAGTATTGGGATGCTGACTTTCCCAAAAGTCATCATTCATCACTGGTGTAGTGCATCCAATATCCACATCTTCATCTTCTTTTTCAATTTCCTCAACACCAGCCTCTTCAGCTGTGAACTGAGGTATAGGTGAGGAAACGACTGGCGCTGAAGGGGATGTTTCCACTTCAATTTCTTCATCAAACTGCTCTGAGGTAGCAACAGAATGATTTTCTTCATCAGATCCGCTTGGGATCTTGTAGTCTTCTCCATAAGGAACAATTTCCTTGGATGACATGGAGAAAATCGGAATGGCATCAATAGGATTTTCAAGCGAGCTGGTCATTGGCTTCATTTTCTTCGCGGCCGAAAAATTTGACGCAGCTGATGCCTTCCTTTTCTTCACAGCAGCTCGCTCTGCAGCCTTGGTCTTCTTCACTTCATAAGCAGAAGGAAGAATTGGAGTTGGTGTTGGCGCGGGAGGAGCTGAGGACTGTGGTTCATTTTCTTCAGGCGCAACTGGTGCAGTTGCCCTGATCTCTTCAGTTTCTTCAGGCGCACCACTAGTGGATGCCCTGGGAATTTCTTCAGCGGCTGGGATGGAGTCATCAGCGCTGGAACTTGTATTCTCATCAGCAGGCTGAAAGTCATCAGCAGTGCTGGCATGTTCTTCAGCAGGCTGAGCAGAGTCTGCAGCCTGAGGATTTTCTTGTTGCGATGGGGCTGCAACAGTTGTCATTTTCTTCGTCAAATTGACGAATCTCACTTTGGCTCCTTGCCAATCAGCATTGTATGCATCAAAGTCCTTGCTGAGGGCTTGGATCTCAGATTGAGCCTTGAGAAGTTCTTCAGGTGTTAGTCTGACAACGTTCTTCTTCAGAAGCTTCTCCTTTCTAGCTTGTGCTCTCTTTATCTCACGAGCCTTTTCAAACTTCCATTTCTCTTGAGAGATGAAATGGGTCAGCATATGACTTTGACCAGGAGTCAGAGGCAGATCAGGCATTGGAGTGTTTGGATCCTGATGCCATAAGTCAATATAGTCGAGGATCTTCTTCGGATCCAGAAGTAGTGGCACAGGTGTTCCTTTGGCTCTGGCGGCCTTTGCTTGTCTGTCTCTGATGATTTCTGCAAGTTCTTCATCAGAAGCCTCATCATCAGAGGGCACTTGGAAAGCAACTTGTTTCTTTCTTGGACTTGGCCGAGGACCCCGTCCAGCTGTTGCTTTTGTCTTCAGCAGAGTGGGGCCTGATGAGGACATTGGTGCAGCTGAGGAACTCGCTGAGACACCAGAAGCAATTGAGAAACCCTGAGTCCTTTGACATGTAGCCAGATGCACAGGAGTTGAGGACTTGGAGGGAGCTGCTGAGGACTTTGGTGGAGCAGCAGTAGTCTGAGAAATTTGCCGTGAGGGCGCGGCTGAGGAACTTGGCCATGAGGGCGCTGATGGTGAAGCACTTGGCTTGCGAGCAGGATTCTTCGGCATTGATTTCCTCGGCTTGACCGAGGTCTCAGCGGCAGCAGCAGCAGCAGAATCCTCATTGAATTTCCTCACTGCCTCCTTGGCTTGTCTTGCCAATTTTGCTTGGCGCCTAGCCCATTCTTCAGGAAAGTCTTCACCACTTTTGATGCTAGTGGGATCAGCGACTTGGCCAGGTGCCAATGGAGCCCTTGGGCATGGAGGATTTAAGGCGAATTTCTTCATGTACTTTGGAGTAACATATCGATATTCCCTCCATTCTCGTGCCCATCTTCGTTCAATCCTCTGAATGCGCACCTTGCGCTGATTCTTGTTTTCTTTGCCAAACTTGGCTTCATCAGGTGTGCAATAATCCTTGTATATTTCATCAGGGATCTCGAAAGTAGTCATGACCTCCAGTTTCTTTCCTCCTTTCTGTGGTCTCTTTCATTCAGCCATTTTCTTCATATGAGGAATTTGAACAATTGAACACTCTGAAGAAGTATGCAGTTTTTCTTCGAGGAACGCTGCAAATGAGTTAAGTTGATGAGAACCTAGTGATTCAGCAGCGGACATGAGTACCTGTGAACAGAGTGTAGGTGCGAGGAATTTGGAGAGGTCATATGCGTTCTCAGAAGATTTTTCGAAAAGACAAGTTTTGAGGATTTTGACCAGTTGAGCCTTGAGGAATTTCACTAAGTGTTCTTGTCTTAGGTTCCAGAGTTGTACAGATCGAAAATCCGCACAATTGAGGAATCTTAAAGAAATGAATGCTTAGAGAGATGGATCAAGAGCATATAGTGTGTGAGGTGTTCATATGTGAAGATTTGAAGAATAAAACACCTTTGAAGATTTTCAGAAAAGTTTGAGAATCAAAGCGAGTAATAAAAGTGACTTTTAATTACCCGAACTGAAGAACACGACGAACAGAGATGAACAGCGATGAAGTTCGTCAAGTTATATCTCCCACGCCCTAACTTGGCAGAGGGAGACGGCTACGGCGGCGGCGGAGTGAAGATTTCCGCAGCCGGCGCGAGTACGACGGTGACGAGGTCGAGGCAGTGAAGCTCTTCCTCACCGGCGGCGATGGAGTAGCGGCGGCGCTAGGGTTTGAGGAGAGCTCGAGCGAGAGACAGCGACCGAGCGGAGTAAATGAAGTAAGGAAGGGGAGAGGGGTATTTATAGCCACGGTAAAAACTGTTCGCCCGAAGATTTTGGGACGAACATGCCCCTGCCCTTTCTTCTTCACGCGACATGTGTCACCCACGTACTGTGCAGATGAGATCGTGTAAGATCGTGGGTGAATAAAATAATGCATCGTGGGATGCGGAATGGTTTGAGCGGTAAAACCGAAAATCTGGATAAGATTTGTTTTAAAGTTTCGTTCGCAATTTCTTCAGCTAATAAGGACACAGTGAAGACTTTGAACGAGTTTCAATCAGAACGCACATGAAGAATTTGTGAATAGATTGGGTTGAGTGTAGCATAGAGGGGGAAGGGTCCGATCACATTCACTTAGCAGAAATAACAACTTGAAGAAATAGCAATAAGTGAATGCCGTAGAGGACATAAACTCATATATATATATATATAGCCAATGAAGAAAAACGATGAAAAAAATGAAGATTTTGCAAAGTTGAAGAATTTGAAAAACTGAAGAATTTCAAAAATGAGGAAAAACTCAAATTTGAAGATTTTCAACTTTTGCGGTGGCATGACCCACCGTATAAGAATGATGATTCCAGACACCGCGTACAATTGTCGTAGGGTTCTGAGAATCAAATTCTTCATTAATTTCTTCACACTTAGAGTGTTATTCTTCATTGATTGAAGAAAAAACGTTTCTTCATGTGTTGCACATCTAAGTCATCAATTCTGCATAAGGGTTAGGATGTGTGTCCTTTTCAAAGAACATTCGAAGATTCTAAGATATTTAGCTCACACCGCAACTTGCTAAATCTCTTCTCGTCCAAGGGCTTAGTGAAGATATCAGCTAGCTGTTCTTCAGTCTTCACATGCTCGATGGAGATGTCGCCCTTCAACACATGATCACAAAGAAAATGATGACGAATCTGGATGTGCTTAGTCTTCGAGTGCTGAACTGGGTTGTGAGCAATCTTGATGGCACTCTCATTGTCGCAGAGGAGAGGCACATTCTTCACGTGGACGCCATAGTCCTTGAGGGTTTGCTGAAGGAAATATGCCCTAGAGGCAATAATAAAGTTATTATTTATTTCCTTATATCATGATAAATGTTTATTATTCATGCTAGAATTGTATTAACCGGAAACATAATACATGTGTGAATACATAGACAAACATAATGTCACTAGTATGCCTCTACTTGACTAGCTCGTTTATCAAAGATGGTTATGTTTCCTAGCCATGGACAAAAGAGTTGTCATTTGATTAACGGGATCACATCATTAGGAGAATGATGTGATTGACATGACCCATTCTGTTAGCCTAGCACTTGATCATTTAGTATGTTGCTATTTCTTTCCTCATGACTTATACATGTTCCTGTAACTATGAGAATTATGCAACTCCCGTTTACCGGAGGAACACTTTGGGTGCTACCAAACGTCACAACGTAACTGGGTGATTATAAAGGAGTACTACAGGTGTCTCCAAAGGTACATGTTGGGTTGGCGTATTTCGAGATTAGGTTTTTTCACTCCGATTGTCGGAGAGGTATCTTTGGGCCCTCTCGGTAATGCACATCACTATAAGCCTTGCAAGCAATGTAGCTAATGAGTTAGTTACGGAATGATGCATTACGTAACGAGTAAAGAGACTTGCCGATAACGAGATTGAACTAGGTATTGGATACCGACGATCGAATCTCGGGCAAGTAACATACCGATGACAAAGGGAACAACGTATGTTGTTATGCGGTTTGACCGATAAAGATCTTCGTAGAATATGTAGGAACCAATATGGGCATCCAGGTTCCGCTATTGGTTATTGACCAAGAATAGTTCTAGGTCATGTCTACATAGTTCTCGAACCCGTAGGGTCCGCACGCTTAACGTTACGATGACAGTTTTATTATGAGTTTAAAAGTTTTAATGTACCGAAGGAGTTCGGAGTCCCGGATGAGATCGGGGACATGACGAGGAGTCTCGAAATGGTCGAGACGTAAAGATCGATATATTGGACGACTATATTCGGACTTCGGAAAGGTTCCGAGTGATTCGGGTATTTATCGGAGTATCGGAGAGTTACGGGAATTCGCCGGGGAGAAGTATTGGGCCTTATTGGGCCATACGGGAAAGAGAGAGGGGCTGCCTAGGGCAGGCCGCGCGCCCCCCAAAGGCCTAGTCCGAATTGGACTAGGGGGAGGGGCCGCAGCCCCTCCTTCCTTCCTGAGGGAGTCCTGGACTAGGGGGTGTCCGGACAGCCGGACTATCATTATCCGCCGGACTCCAAGACTACGAAGATACAAGATTGAAGACTCCGTCCCGTGTCCGGATGGGACTTTCCTTGGCGTGGAAGGCAAGCTTGGCGATACGGATATGTAGATCTCCTACCATTGTAACAGACTCTGTGTAACCCTAGCCTCCTCCGATGTCTATATAAACCGGAGGGGTTTAGTCCGTAGGACACAACATACATTACAACAATCATACCATAGGCTAGCTTCTAGGGTTTAGCCTCCTTGATCTCGTGGTAGATCCACTCTTGTACTACCCATATCATCAATATTAATCAAGCAGGACGTAGGGTTTTACCTCCATCGAGAGGGCCTGAACCTGGGTAGAAATATCGTGTCCCTCGTCTCCTGTTACCATCTGCCTAGATGCACAGTTCGGGAGCCCCTACCCGAGATCCGCCAGTTTTGACACCGACATTGGTGCTTTCATGGAGAGTTCCTTTGTGTCGTCACCGATAGGGAGGATGCCTCCACCCGTCTTCAAAGACGATGTTTTCGCCGAAGGGGCCTTGGCCGCCGGCCAAACTATCCGGCTTGGTGGTTTTCTTATGACCGCCTGTCCGGCCGCCGCTTCGACAATGACTTCTCAAGTCGTCAGAAGCAATCTTCGCGTCAGCCCTAAAGCTGCCGAACAGTTGGATCCAATAGAGCTCTCGTCTGTTAACGAGCTCTTGGATCGCATCGCTGCCCTGGGAGTCGCTATGGACTACAACCAAATTGGGCTTAAAACCGATCTGAGAGAGATTAACTCTCCCCAGGCCACCCACCACTTCACAGTGGTAGAGGAGCAATACGGCAACTCCTTGCCTGTATTGAAAACTATTCATGTCCGGATTCCCGAACCCTCCATGTCGGATTCCCGCGGAGAGACGGACTTCGATCGAGCATTGAACTTAAAATCATGCATCGCTCCGGACTCGCTGGATTGTGTCCAGCAAACCAAGCTTCCGAATTCGAAAACCCCTCGGCCTTTGAGCCCCAAGATGGGCAGGGATCTGGATCTTAGTCCACCCACCCGCCCAGACATATGCGATCTATCTCTAATACAGCAAGAGCCCGCTGAAACAGTACATCACTACTGGGCCAGATTCCTCCTGGTTATGAACAGGATAAAGGACTGCCGAGAGGAAAACGCAATCTCAATCTTCTGCAATAACTGCACGGACAAGGGAATACTAAACGCCATTGATCGTCGCAGAATTACGCGCTTCACCGATCTGGCATCCATAGTACGAAAGTACTGTGCGATGGAGAGTTTCTGGAAAACCGAAAATCAATTTTGGGATAATCCGGCCCCAAACCCAGTCCGCAGCAAAAGGGCGCCTTACACTCAGGCCCCAGATGCAAAAACGAAAAAACAAAAACCCAATAAGGGAAACGGAACCGTACTGGAGGGATGGCTCAATGGACCCTGTAAGCTTCATAGTACAGAGGGAGCCGTCCCAACACACAGCCTTCGAGCATGTTGGATATTACGGCAGGTGGCCAAAAGTGGCGAGGAACTTCTAGCTCCGGGAAACCACTCCAACAATACCAGTACGGTATCAACAGTCTTCGAGACCTTCGCATCAAACAATATGCGAAAGCGAACAATCCGCGGACTCGCCGAAGTCTACCAAGTAGCAACAGCAAACCCATGGAGCGACACAGCTATTACCTTCAACGCCAGCGACGAGCCTAAATTCCGAACAGCCAGAGCGCCAGCTGCACTGGTACTTAGTCCCATAGTGGACGGCTTTCGACTGACAAAAGTCCTCATGGATGGCGGCAGCGGACTAAACCTCATTTACGAGGAAACTCTGCGAAAAATGGAAATCGATTGGAGCCGTATTGAGCAAAGCAGCACAACCTTTAGAGGAATAATCCCTAGCCGGGAAGCGCGCTGCACCGAAAAAATCACACTCGATGTGGTGTTCGGCTCTCCGGACAATTACAGATCCGAAGAAGTCACGTTCCAGGTGGCCCCGTTCAGCAGCGGATATCACGCCATATTAGGACGAGAGGCATTCACAATCTTTCAAGCAGTACCTCATTACGGGTACATGAAGCTCAAAATGCATGGGCCCAGCGGAATAATCACTCTCGTTAGTGATCCGGACATAGCACTCCGCGCCAAAAATAAGACAGGCGCACTAGCCCTCGAGGCACTATGCGAAGCCTTAGCGGCAGAAGAACTCACCGCGCTGCACTCTACGGTGAACAGGGACGATGTGATACTCGATAAAAGATCCAAGTCCACCTCCTTCAAATCTGCAGATGAAATAATAAAATTCCAGGTCCATCCAACGGACCCAACAAAGACGGCCTCCATTGGGGCACAATTGAACCCCGAAGTAGACGCCGCACTGCGTGAATTCCTTCGGGAAAATTGGGACATCTTCGCTTGGCATCCTTCGGACATGCCCGGAATCCCACGCAGGTTGGCAGAACACAGCCTAAACATGCTAAAAGGATTTAAGCTAGTCAAACAGGCTCTTCGACGATTTTCCGAACCCAAAAGACAGGCAATGGGAGAAGAGCTAGCCAAACTATTGGAGGCCGGATTCATTAGAGATATCAAACATTCGGACTGGCTAGCAAATCTGGTGATGGTACCAAAGAAGGATAAATCCTGGCGCCTCTGTGTCGATTTTAAAGACCTCAATAAGGCTTGCCCAAAGGATCCCTTCCCTCTCCCCAGCATCGACCAAATTATCGATGCTACCGCAGGGCACGATTCGTTGTGCTTCCTGGACGCATACTCTGGCTATCATCAAATCAAGATGGCGGAAGCAGACCAAGCCGCAACAGCATTCATCACTCCATACGGACCATTCTGCTTCAATACAATGCCCTTCGGACTTAAAAATGCCAGCGCAACATATCAGCGCATGATTCAAACATGTCTGGCCACCCAGATCGGCAAAACAGTCGAGGCATACGTAGACGACGTAGTCGTCAAAACAAAACACGTCGAAACTCTAGTAGACGATTTGAGGCTCACATTCGACAACCTCAGAGCATATGACATCAAGCTGAATCCGGAAAAATGCGTTTTCGGCGTACCAGCCGGAAAGCTGCTGGGCTTCATTGTATCCGGTAGAGGAATTGAAGCAAATCCGGCTAAAATCCGAGCTCTGTCACAGTTGGATATTCCAAAAAGACCTCAAACAAATACAAAAATTAACAGGATGCGTGGCAGCCTTAAGCCGCTTTATCTCCCGTCTAGGAGAAAAGGCGTTGCCCCTCTGTCGCCTCCTCAGGCGCACCGAACACTTTGAGTGGACGGATGCTGCCACTGCCGGACTCGAAGAAATAAACGCCATATTGGCAACAAATCCGATCCTGGCTGCGCCCACTCTGGGCGAACCAATGTTGTTATACATCGCAGCAACGCATCAAGTTGTAAGCGCGGTCCTCGTCGTCGAACGAGCGACAGAAGGGCATAAATTCCCTCTTCAAAAACCAGTGTATTATGTATCCATTGTGTTAACCCCCTGCAAATCCCGTTACCCGCACTATCAGAAGATAGCATATGCGGTGTTCATGGCGTCCCGGAAGCTCCGACACTATTTTCAAGAGTGTTCGATAACAGTGGCCTCTGAAGTACCACTCAATGACATTATAAATAACCGCGACGCAACGGGCAGGATTGCAAAATGGGCCATTGAGCTCTTACCATTCGATATAACTTACAAACCTCGGCGAGCTATAAAGTCACAAGTTTTAGCTGACTTCGTCGCTGAATGGACCGAAGCCGAACTCCCTAAAGAGTACGGCGCATACTCCAATTGGGTTATGCATTTCGACGGCTCTAAAATGTTGGCCGGACTGGGGGCTGGCGTCGTACTGACGTCCCCAACCGGGGACACAGTCCAGTACGTACTTCAAATAATGTACACGGACTCCAACAACGCAGCCGAATATGAGGCCCTATTACATGGTCTCCGGATGGCAGTCTCCATGGGTATTCAACGCCTAGAGGTGCGCGGGGACTCAAACCTTGCAATATCCCAAATAAATGGAGACTTTGACGCCAAGGATCCGAAAATGGCAGCATATCGCAACGCCGTTCTAAAAATGTCAGCTCGGTTTGAAGGATTAGAATTCCATCACATAGCCCGAGATAATAACCAAGCGGCCGACGTACAGGCACGCATCGGTGCGAAACGTGATGCTGTCCCTCCAAATATCTTCCTGGAACGGCTCTTCAAGCCATCCGTACTATGGGAAGAGGAGCCCGGTAGTGA
This sequence comes from Triticum timopheevii, assembly GCA_963921465.1. Classification (NCBI taxonomy): domain Eukaryota; kingdom Viridiplantae; phylum Streptophyta; class Magnoliopsida; order Poales; family Poaceae; genus Triticum; species Triticum timopheevii. The sequence continues at coordinate 314,042,115 of OY997262.1, read as the reverse complement.
CAAACCGGAAAAAACCGCACCAATCGGTGATTCAGCGGATGACATAACACCTTCAGCCCACGTCATAATGGTAGTAATCGCCGCGTGGACAGAACCTTTCCTAGCCTACTTACTTAGGCAGGAACTTCCCGAAGACCAAAACGAGGCCCGCTGCATAGTCCGGTGATCGAAAGCCTACAAGGTCCACGAGGGAGAACTTTATAAGAAAAGTACAACCGGAGTCCTTCAGAGGTGTATCGCCGAAGAGGAAGGGCGAAACCTCCTGGCTGAAATTCATGCCGGACTAGGCGGACACCACGCAGCAGCCCGGGCCCTTGTAGGAAAGGCATTCCGTACAGGATTTTATTGGCCGACGGCCCGGGCAGACGCGTAGGACTTAGTTCAGCGATGCGTTGGTTGTCAGCTCTTTGCTAATCAGAGCCATATGCCGCCCACCGCCCTCAAAACCATACCCATTACCTGGCCGTTCGCGGTCTGGGGGCTTGATATGGTTGGACCCCTTAAAGGGGGAACCCACAAGCAAAGGTACCTATTGGTCATGGTGGATAAATTCACCAAATGGATAGAGGCCAAACCGGTCAAAACGGCAGAGTCCGGACCAGTGATAGACTTTATATCAGGGGTAGTACACCGTTATGGAGTCCCCCACAGCATCATCACTGACAACGGCACGAACTTCACAGCCGACGATGTTAAGTCATGGTGCAAAAACATGGGCATCAAGCTCGACTACGCTTCAGTTTATCACCCTCAAACCAACGGTCAAGTGGAACGAGCAAATGGTCTAATAATGAGCGGCATTAAACCCAGATTAGTGAGGTCACTTACTAAATCCGACACACAATGGGTCGAGGAGGTCGACTCCGTACTCCGGGGGCTGCGGACAACGCCTAACCGTACTACCGGATTCACACCATTTTTTATGGTATACAGCGCAGAGGCAGTCTTGCCCTGTGACATTATTCATGACTCACCTCGAGTGCGCATGTATGAGGAAAGAGAGGCTGAGCTTGATCGGCAGGACAGCTTGGACACATTGGAGGAAGAACGTGACGTCGCGAAGGCTCGTTCCGCATTTTATCAGCAGCAGGCCAGAAGATATCAAAGCAGAGAGGTATGGGCCAAGACTTACAACGTTGGTGAACTAGTTCTACGCCTGCTGGACAAGAAAAAGGACAAGCTCAAGCCCAAATGGGAGGGCCCCTTCATAATCGATCAAGTCCTGACCGGCGGAGCATACCGTCTATGAAATGCGTCGGATAACCGACTCGAGCCGAACCCATGGAACGCAGCCCGCCTCCGACGATTCTATGCCTAGCGCCGGACTAAGAGTTCGTCCCCTTCCCCCGTCCAAACTTTTACACTCGGCTGTCTTTTGTTTCTCTTTTTATGCCTTTTTATTTAAAAGCCCTTACGGGCCTATTTTCGCATTATTTGCACACGCATGATGTGCCATCCGCACTTATTATTCCTGGGGGCTTCTTTTACAGAAGCTCAACTACATGGGTTTCATACCCAGCACATGTGTCACGCTTCCACATGTACCTTTTACTCGCCATTATATGCATCGATATGACTTAAGTTTTGGCCAAGCTGGGTTGCCTGGCTCCTGTGCTTACCCCTACGTTCCCGATTGTTCGGCTAGGAGGTAAAGGGAGCACCTCTGCGATTGTTACTGCCGGGTCAGCCGGATGTGTACCTCAGACTGGGTGAAGCCGAAAGCTAGCGTTCTTAAGGGAATATTCGGTCGGTGACTTAAAAGATGACTTTTTACCTATTTATCTATCTTCCCCCAGATGTTTTACTGCTTTCTTTGCAGTTCGGACATGCACTTTAGGGCATGCCTCCCAGGGAAAGGAACCCTTAACGGAACTATTCTCCCTGGAAGATGTTTCTTACTAACTGAGGGAGTCCTGGACTAGGGGGTGTCCGGATAGCCGGACTATCAATATCCGCCGGACTCCAAGACTACAAAGATACAAGATTGAAGACTCCGGCTCGTGTCCGGATGGTACTTTCCTTGGCGTGGAAGGCAAGCTTGGCAATACGGATATGTAGATCTCCTACCATTGTAACCGACTCTGTGTAACCCTAGCCCTCTCCGGTGTCTATATAAACCGGAGGGCTTTAGTCCGTAGGACAATATACATCTCAACAATCATACCATCGGCTAGCTTCTAGGGTTTAGCCTCCTTGATCTCGTGGTAGATCTACTCTTGTACTACCCATATCATCAATATGAATCAAGCAGGACGTAGGGTTTTACCTCCATCGAGAGGGCCCGAACCTGGGTAAAAACATTGTGTCCCTTGTTTCCTGTTACCATCCGCCTAGACGCACAGTTCGGGACCCCCTACCCGAGATCCGCCGGTTTTGACACCGACATTGGTGCTTTCATTGAGAGTTCCTCCGTGTCGTCACCGATAGGCTTGATGGCATCTTCAACCAACAGCGCTGTCCAGGGTGAGACTTTTCTCCCCGGACAGATCTTCGTATTCGGCGGCTTTGCACTGCGGGCCAATTTTCTTGGCCATCTGGAGCAGATCGAAAGCTACGCCCCTGGCCGTCAGGTCAGATTTGGAAGCTTAAACTTCACGGCCGATGTCCGCGGAGACTTGATCTTCGACAGACCCGAGCCACAGCCGAGCGCGCCGCACTGTGACGATGGGCATGATCTAGCTCTGCCGCCGAACAGTGCCTTGGTGGCCGCACACGGATCAGCTTCGGCCATTAGCCCAGAGCCGATCGCCCAGATCGAGGACCGATGGATAGACGCCGCCCTGGGGGCTTCAACATCCACGGCGGTGGAGCCGAACACCTGTCTTGTCCCTGGCGAAACTCGTGATTCCGAGGCGCCGGACTCCTCGCCGGACTCCGAACCTCCCGCGCCCCTACCAATCGATCATGATTGGGCGCCGGTTATGGAATTCACCGCCGCAGACATATTCCAACACTCGCCTTTTGGCGATATCCTGAATTCATTAAAGCATCTCTCGTTATCGGGAGAGCCCTGGCCGGACTATGGCCAGGACGGTTGGAGTACGGACGACGAAGAAATTCAGAGCCCACCCACCACCCACTTTGTAGCCACTGTCGAGGATTTAACCGACATGCTAGACTTCGACTCCGACGACATCGACGCTATGGACGACGATGCCGGAGACGAACAGGAACCAGCGCCCACAGGGCACTGGAAGGCCACCTCGTCATATGACGTATACATGGTGGATACCCCAAAAGAAGGGGATGGCGAAGAAGCAGCGGAGGCAGACTCTTTAAAGAAGCAGCCCAAACGCCGGCGTCAGCGGCGCCGCTCTAAATCCCGCCACAGCAAGAATGGAGATTCCGGCATAGGAGACAATAATACTCCAGAAAGTGCCGAAGACAATCCCCTCCAGCAAGACTCAGCGCAGGAGGATGCAGAAGCAAGCCCCCATGAGAGGGCGGCAGACGAAGGGGTTGAGGATGATAACTATATGCCTCCCTCCGAAGACGAAGCAAGCCTCAACGATGACGAATTCGTCGTACCAGAGGATCCCGTCGAACAAGAGCGCTTCAAGCGTAGGCTTATCGCCACAGCAAACAGCCTAAAGGAAAAGCAGCAGCAGCTTCAAGCTGATCAGGACCTGCTGGCCGATCGATGGACCGAGGTCCTCGCGGCCGAAGAGTATAAACTCGAACGTTGTAGGATCGAAAGTATGTCTAGAGGGGGGGGGGTGATTAGACTACTTGACAATATAAAAATTCAGCCTTTTGATAAAGACAAGTTTTTGGCAAGTTCACAATGATGATCAAGTCAAGTATCACCCTACACATGCAATTCTAGAGTATAGGTAGCGGAAAGTAAATTGCACATGTAGTAAAGAGAGGTGGAGAAGAGCAAACGCAATTTGGAGACATGGAGATTTTTTCTCGTGGTTCCGATAGGTGGTGCTATCGTCAATCCACGTTGATGGAGACTTCAACCCACGGAGGGTAACGGCTGCGAGAGTCCACGGAGGGCTCCACCCACGAAGGGTCCACGAAGAAGCAACCTTGTCTATGCCATCATGGCCTACGCCCACGGAGGGCTAGCCTTACTCGGGGTAGATCTTCACGAAGTAGGCGATCTCCTTGCCCTTACAAACTTCTTGGTTCAACTCCACATCTCGACGGAGGCTCCCAAGCGACACCTAACCAATCTAGGAGGCACCACCCTCCAAAAGGTAATAGATGGTGTTGATGATGATGAACTCCTTGCTCTTGTGCTTCAAATGATAATCTCTCCAACACTCAACTCTCCTCACTGATTTGGCTGTGGTGGAAGAAAGGATTGAGTGGAAAGCAACTTGGGAAGGCTAGAGATCAAGTTTCATATGGTGGGAGTGGAGCTACTTGATCTCAACACAAGGGTAGGTAGTTCTCTTCTCAGAAATGTAAAGTAGGAGTGGTAGTTCTTTCTGATGGCTCTCTCCACGAATGAAGAGGGGGTGGAGGGGTATTTATAGCCTCCACACAAAATCCAACCGTTACACACATTTGACCAATCTCGGTCAGACCGAAGTTGACAACTCGGTGAGACCGAAAGTTCAAATCATGTGAACGTTGGGATTTTCGGTGGGACCGAAAATACAAACTCGGTGAGTCCGATTCGTCCAAAGACAAGAGCTTGCCAATCTCGGTGGGACCGACTTCATCATCTCGGTGACACCGATTTGATGATAGAAGGTTACAGAAGCTTGGCAACTCAAGTTTCGGTGAGACCGAGTTCAGAATCGGAAAATCCGAGAATTCTAGGGTTTGGCTATATGGCTGAGGTGGTTCATCTCGGTGTGACTGGGTTTGGAAAATCGGTGGGACCGAGATTACTTATGAGTGTATTATGGAAGTGAGAGTTGCTGATAGTTTAGGAGATGTATCACTAAGCACTTTGAGCAACCAGATCATTATCATAACCTCATCCCCTTTTAATAGTATTGGCTTTCCTATAGACTCAATGTGATCTTGGATCACTAAACCAAAAATGGAGTCTTGAGCTTTTGCCAATGCTTGCCTTAGCATTTTTAGGGGTCCACTTCTTCAGTCCTTGCCATACCCATATCACTGAACTTTCTGAAATGATTCTCAAGAAACTATTAGTTCAATGATATATATGTTGTTATTAATTACCAAAACCACCCGGGGATTAGTTGCACTTTCAATCTCCCCCTTTTTGGTAATTGATGACAACATATAGATCAAAGCTTCGACAAAGGATATAATCAATGAATAATATCGTCGCTTTGAGAAGTATGTGATAAGCAAGAGCTCCCCCTAAATTTGTGCATTATTTAAGATTTGCGTTTGAATGCAAATGCACAATCGATTAGGATCATGGGTCACTCTTCCATGTCACATACATCTTGGTGGAGCGCACAAAATGATAAGAATGAATAGCATGCACCCAATCACCAAGACATGAGTAAATGGTCATACAAGATAGGAATAGCATATGATAAGCATTAAGCACACATTAAGGCATAGTACGACCAAGCACTCATCAAACGTAGTATCAAACACACAGAATGTCACGAAAACCAAAAGAACAAAAGCGCAAAAAAGACAACAGCACTCTCTCTCTCGAAGTCCTATGATCTATACAATTTCTCCCCCTTTGGCAACAAGTTACCAAAAAGTTCGAAAAGTATAGAGCTAAACGTCACTAGGGACTTTGCTGGCGGCTCCTGTCTGGGTTGATGTTGGAGTTGAGATGGCTGCATCGGCGAAGACTTCTGCTGATGTCTGTGGAGCTGGAGGAGTGGTCACTGGAGCTGGAGCTGGAGCAACTGATGGAGCTGTGGGAGGTGCTGAGGCTGTAGTCCTGGTGTCTGTCACTGGAATAGCAACTGATCGGGGTCCTGTGGGAACCGGAGCAGTCTGTTCATAAGCATCCTGGACTAGGTCATCCTGCATCTCACGCATGAGCTCTTCCTTCTCCCTCTTTGCTTCCTCGATATCTGCCTCAAGCTTGTTGACAGTTACTTGCACTTCAGTCAGCTTCACATCCAGAGCATGGATCTTGTCTTCAACAATCCTCTCAAGGCTCTCCTGAGACTGTACAATGCTGGCCAGGCGTTGTTCAATCCTTTGGGTAGCTTCAAGGAGCTGCTCTCCAACACTCTTTGGTTTAGCTGCTGCTGCTGCTGCTGCTGCTGCTTCCTTCTCAGCTTTGGCATTCTTGGCAGCTTCAATCTTTGCTTGACCTTCAACAGAAGTTGGATCCTCCTCATCCATCACAACATCATTGTCCTCATGCTCAGGCTGCAGTGGTAGGTGTTCTCTATCCAACAAGAATGTGCCCGTGCCAAACTTGGCATTGATAAGCATCTGAATATGCGGGGCAAATCCACACGACCTTTTCTGGTCAGCTGCAGTCCTCTTAATAGTCTCAACTATCAAGTCCATCACCTTGAACGGTGCCTTCTCATCAAGTATATGCAGCATGTTGATAGAGTACCCTCTGATCATGCGATGATCTCCAGACTTGGGCATCAAGGTATGCCTCAGAATAGTGTTTGTGGTAGGTAGACCTGCCTGGAGATAATACACTGAGCCAAGCTTCCAGATTGCTAAATCCTTAGCTGGAACCTCCTTGTACATATTCTTCATAGATTCATGGTTCTTCTTGGGCTTGGCAGCAGGCTTTGCTGGAGCTGCCTTGACTGGAGCAGATGGCTTGGACTTTGAAGTGGCTCCAGCCCTGATGGCATCACCCATGAGCTTAGGCTTCTGAGGAGGCTGGGGTGCTTCCTCATCCTCATCCTCTTCTGCTGCATCATCATGCACAATCCTCTTCCTCTTGGAAGTTTTCTTCACCTTGCTTGTAGTTTCCTCTTCCATACTCAGCTTTTTGGCAACAGTGGACTGCTTCACTTTTCTGGTGCCTTTCTTGGTTTGCTGCCCTTGAGGCTCTTTGGCAACAACCTTTCTCTTTGGCTTGGAGGAGACCTCTTCCTCAACAATGAAATCAGAATCTTCTTCATCAGAGTTCCTCTTCTTTCTGGCCCTAGTGGCTGCAGGAGGCAAACCACTTGGTGTGCTCCTCTCACCATCATCTGATGAGCTGCTGGGTTCAGGACTAGTGCCTGCCTCTGGAATATCAGCAATAGGTGACTCAGACCTGTTCTGGCTGTCACTGGCATCTGACATGGCTGACAACCTGTGAATAGATAAGGTGTAGGCAGAGTAGAAGAGTTATCACAAACTGCAGAAGATTTTGCAAACAGAATGAGTTCAAATTCTAGTATTAGGTTTTCACAGAAGACATTTCGGTCAGTCCGAGTTTAAAATTCGGTGAATCCGAAGTGTTCAAACAGAAGCATTCACACCACTTTCGGTTGGACCGAAGTGGGTTTCGGTCCTGCCGAAAACACTAGGGTTTCACTAAATCCTCATTTCGGTCACACCGATTTGCACAACTCGGTTGGACCGAAAGGTGTAGTGCAATGGCCAGAGGCCAAATCGGTCATACCGAGAATGTAAAATCGGTCTCACCGAGATGTGTTCGGCGGAAACCTAACCCTAAAACTTTTACTCGAATTTCGTTCAAAGGAACTAATCTTGTGTTCAGGAAGATTTCAATCGTGGCAAGATTACAGGCAAACCAAACGTGCATTGAATCGGAGATGATAGCACGAGTGGGATCGAAACTCACCCTAACTTGGTGGAGTTCCTCTACGGCGGCAACGGCGCGGAGAAGATGTCCGTTGACGGCGACGGAGACCTGCGGCGAGGGCGCACAGGCGACGACGGAGACGATCCAGAGACCAGGCGACGGCAGCAAGGGGTGTGGGGGCGAAGCGTTTTGAAGTAGAAATCAACGCGCGGCCCTCGGAGTATATATACCCCTTTGCTGTCAGTGGGACCGAGTTGTAAAACTCGGTGGCACCGAGATGGATAACTGCTGGGCAGTTATGCACTTCGGTCACGCCGAAATTCACAACTCGGTTTCACCGAGGTGAAAACTTAGATCAATCCAAATGCTTTCGGTTTGACCGAGTTTGAGTGGGTTGGTCTGACCGAAATCACTTAGAAGGTTTTGGAAGTTAGCCCTTGACGGATCGGTGGCTCCGAGTGCTCCTCACTCGGAGGGTCCGAAAATGACTTGTTCAAAGTTTGTGATGTAAGCATGAATAGAATTTGAGACAAGAAAGCATAGATAGCTAGGGGAGGTACTTAGGCATTCTTGTCCATCCATTTGGTCAGAAAAAAAATCAAAAAGACCAAAGCAACAAATGGATGTCCTCGAATGGATTAAATCATGCATCCAACATGCTCACACAATAAGATAGCAAATGAAATATGTGTCAAACATGCACAATCAAAACTCTAGCTACTATCACACAATTTGTCGATGACTAGGTCATCTATATATGAGTATATTGACTTAGGAGTCAAATGAGAACATTTGATCATAGGTCATACTCATCGTTTAAGCACAAGTGGGGTTACCACTTTTACATAAAGCATTGATGTGTTCACATCATTTGAAGATGCTTTAGCTCAATTCTTTAGAGCAAAGCTCCCCCTAGATGTGAGAACCCCTTTTAAAGGGTCAAACTAACCTTGGGTTGTCGTAGAAGACTTCATGTAGATGTTGAAGATGTGGATGCTCAATGTTGATGAAGATCATCAAGAGTTGGGAGCAATCCTTTGGATTCGGGCACTTTCAATACCTACATGGGTTAGTCCCACAAGGAACAAACAAGGATATCCATGGACATAGATTGAAGTACACAATGGATGATGTCCATGAGAGCTATGATTACCTTGTCCCTTGACTTACCAACAAGAGGGTTTGTGACTCCATGAACTAGTGCAAGATGTGGAAGTTGATTGCACAAGTTCTTGCCAAAATGAATATGAGTGAAGTATGTTGGCGGAGTCACCCTCAAGAACTCTCTAGTTCTTCTTCTTCGGGATCCACATCATCTTGATGGGAATCCTTGGGGTTGTAGTTGAGCTTGACGAAGTAGAACTTGACGTTTCCTTGGGAACCCACTTGACCATGGCTTTAGGTGCTTCAATAAATGCATCAATCTCCTCTTGAAGCTTGTCCTTGTCTTTTAGCTTGTGGTCTTGTGGTGGAAGATCATCTTGAGCTTGTTCCACATTGGAAGAAGTAGGATCGTACTTCTCCTTTTGAGAAACAAACTTTGGAGTGGGATATTGACCTTCTTCCCATTCAACACCCTCGGCGTTGAACTTTCGCTCAAAACCAATTCCTTGATTCTTCCGGTGCCTCCCTTGCTTGCGAACAATTTCCTCAAAGTTCTTGCTTCCGGCAAGGCTCTTGTAGACACCTTTCTCTATAATCCCTTTCAATAAACTATTTTCTTGCTCAAGTGTAACTTGGCTTGAAACATTGTTAGTGGAATCAAGAGAACTACTAGAACCAATATTGTTGCTTCTAGATGAAGAATTTTTCTTATGCTTGTCATGCTTAGTTTTAATAGGTGGCAAGAAATTAGACAAGAGAAGTCGTTTGGCAAGATATGAAGAACTCTTCTTTCGAAGATCGTCATTGATTGCTTTTAGGAACTCATGTTCTTGCTCTAGATTGAGCTTCTCGAAGCGTAGCTTCTCATGAGATCTTAGGAGCTCTCTATGATCTTCTTGAGTTGTTTCATGAGCTAACTTAAGAGTGTTTAGTTCTTTAGCTAGACGCTCAATCTCCTTCATAGCATTGTCATTCGACTCTTCTCGACTATAAAGACTACTAGCATGTTCATCATTACTAGTCTCACTAGATTTGTCATGTAAAAGCTCATCTTCACCAAGCAAGTCATCCTCATCACTATCAAAGTCAATGAATTCAGGGTGTGATACCTTGGGGCCTTTAGCCATGAAGCATCTTCCAATTCCCTCATTTGGTGAATCAAATAAGTCATAGGAGTTGGAGTTGGAGGACACGAGAGCAAGACCGGCAACACCTTCATCTTGACTGTAGTCGGAGTTGGAGTGATAGCTTCTTTCGGAATGATTGTCGGAGTCGGAGCCGGAGACCCATTCACCTACATGAGCTTGATGTTTTCTTCTTGTGTAGCTCCTTGATGACTTGTCTTTCCTCTCCGAATCCTTGCTTCTCCGAGAGGGTCTTCGTTCATAACGATCATCTCTGCTCCTTCTCTCTTTCCGAGGTGACTCATCTCTTGAGCTTCTTCTTCTTGGAGATTCTTCTCTTCTCTTGTGGGGAGCCGTACACTCATTTGAGTAGTGTCCGGGTCTTCCACAATTGTAGCAGTTTCGATCACGACTAGAAGATCTCTTTTCATCATATGATCTAGACTTTGAGCTTCTCTCTTTGCCTCTATTCTTGTAGAATTTGTTGAAGTTCTTGACCATTAGGCTTATCTCTTCATTGGAAACTAACTTGTCACTTGAGGTTGTGGGAGCATCACTTGTAGCTTTGTAAGCACCACTTGACTTGTTGTGAAGCTCTTCCTTATCCTTAAGTGTCATCTCATGAGCAACAATTCTTCCAATGACTTCGGTTGGCTTGAGATTCTTGTAGTTTGGCATCATTTGGATCAAAGTGCACACGGTGTCATACTTTCCATCCAAAGCTCTGAGAATCTTTTTGATGATGAATCGGTCGGTCATTTCTTCGCTTCCTAAGCTGGCAATCTCATTTGTGATGAGAGCAAGCCTAGAGTACATTTCAGCGACTCCTTCACCATCCTTCATCTTGAACTTGTCAAGTTGACCTTGAAGAATATCTAGCTTTGATTCCTTCACGGACTCGGTACCTTCGTGCATTTCAACCAAAGTATCCCAAATCTCTTTTGCATTCTCAAGACGGCTGATTTTGTTGAACTCCTCGGGACACAAAGCATTGAATAGAATGTCACAAGCTTGAGCATTGTTTTGCAACATCCGCAATTCATCCGTTGTAGCTTCGCGATCCGGAACTTTTCCTTCCTCGAAGAACTCACCTTGCAAACCAACACAAATAATGCCCCATGCGGCTGGGTTATGACCAAGAATATGCATTTTCATTTTATGCTTCCAACTAGCAAAATTTGTACCATCAAAGTAAGGACCTCTACGAAAATTACCCTCACTAGACGCCATACTCTCCTAGGTTGTGAAACCAAGCTTATGGAGTCCAATGCAATGGAAACCAATACAATGGAGACCAAAGCTCTGATACCACTTGTAGGATCGAAAGTATGTCTAGAGGGGGGGGGGGTGATTAGACTACTTGACAATATAAAAATTCAGCCTTTTGATAAAGACAAGTTTTTGGCAAGTTCACAATGATGATCAAGTCAAGTATCACCCTACACATGCAATTCTAGAGTATAGGCAGCGGAAAGTAAATTGCACATGTAGTAAAGAGAGGTGGAGAAGAGCAAACGCAATTTGGAGACACGGAGATTTTTTCTCGTGGTTCCGATAGGTGGTGCTATCGTCAATCCACGTTGATGGAGACTTCAACCCACGGAGGGTAACGGCTGCGAGAGTCCACGGAGGGCTCCACCCACGAAGGGTCCACGAAGAAGCAACCTTGTCTATGCCATCATGGCCTACGCCCACGGAGGGCTAGCCTTACTCGGGGTAGATCTTCACGAAGTAGGCGATCTCCTTGCCCTTACAAACTTCTTGGTTCAACTCCACATCTCGACGGAGGCTCCCAAGCGACACCTAACCAATCTAGGAGGCACCACCCTCCAAAAGGTAATAGATGGTGTTGATGATGATGAACTCCTTGCTCTTGTGCTTCAAATGATAATCTCCCCAACACTCAACTCTCCTCACTGATTTGGCTGTGGTGGAAGAAAGGATTGAGTGGAAAGCAACTTGGGAAGGCTAGAGATCAAGTTTCATATGGTGGGAGTGGAGCTACTTGATCTCAACACAAGGGTAGGTAGTTCTCTTCTCAGAAATGTAAGGTAGGAGTGGTAGTTCTTTCTGATGGCTCTCTCCACGAATGAAGAGGGGGTGGAGGGGTATTTATAGCCTCCACACAAAATCCAACCGTTACACACATTTGACCAATCTCGGTCAGACCGAAGTTGACAACTCGGTGAGACCGAAAGTTCAAATCATGTGAACGTTGGGATTTTCGGTGGGACCGAAAATAAAAACTCGGTGAGTCCGATTCGTCCAAAGACAAGAGCTTGCCAATCTCGGTGGGACCGACTTCATCATCTCGGTGACACCGATTTGATGACAGAAGGTTACAGAAGCTTGGCAACTCAAGTTTCGGTGAGACCGAGTTCAGAATCGGAAAATCCGAGAATTCTACGGTTAGGCTATATGGCTGAGGTGGTTCATCTCGGTGTGACTGGGTTTGGAAAATCGGTGGGACCGAGATTACTTATGAGTGTATTATGGAAGTGAGAGTTGCTGATAGTTTAGGAGATGTATCACTAAGCACTTTGAGCAACCAGATCATTATCATAACCTCATCCCCTTTTAATAGTATTGGCTTTCCTATAGACTCAATGTGATCTTGGATCACTAAACCAAAAATGGAGTCTTAAGCTTTTGCCAATGCTTGCCTTAGCATTTTGAGGGGTCCACTTCTTCAGTCCTTGCCATACCCATATCACTGAACTTTCTGAAATGATTCTCAAGAAACTATTAGTTCAATGATATATATGTTGTTATTAATTACCAAAACCACCCGGGGATTAGTTGCACTTTCAAACGTCCCTCCAAAAGTTACCCAAGACGCAAGTTGCTCCCCCGATTAGAGGAGGAAGCATACATACCTTCATCACCAGCGCACGATATGGCTGACCGACCATCCCGTGGTCGTGACAGAGAGGCGTCCAGGCCCCCAGCCAAGACCATACCCCGGCATCGCTCCAAAAGTACGAAGCCAAGAGGGAACACGCCGGACTTGCGAGACATATTGGAGGACAAAGCAAGACAATCCAGATCCATCTATGGATCACGTGGGCGCCCTACGACCCACGACGAATACCGTCGTGCCGGATACAATAATCCCGGCCGAGCCGAACACAGCAGACAGCGCTCTCTCGAGCTGCATCGCGGTATCGCTCAATACAGGGGCGCCGCACACCCGTTATGCTTCACTGACGAAGTAATGGATCATCAGATCCCCGAAGGGTTTAAACCCGTAAACATCGAATCCTACGATGGCACAACAGACCCCGAGGTGTGGATCAAAGACTATCTTCTCCACATCCATATGGCCCGCGGCGACGATCTTCACGCCATCAAATACCTCCCACTCAAGCTTAAAGGACCAGCTCGGCATTGGCTTAACGGCCTGCCCGCAGAGTCAATTGGGTGCTGGGAAGACCTGGAGGCCGCATTCCTTGACAACTTCCAAGGTACACATGTGCGGCCACCAGACGCCGATGACCTAAGCCACATCATTCAGCAGCCAGACGAATCGGCCAGACAATTCTGGACACGGTTCTTGACGAAGAAAAACCAAATCGTCGATTGTCCGGACGCAGAGGCCCTTGCAGCCTTCAAACATAACATCCGGGACGAATGGCTAGCCCGGCACCTGGGGCAGGAAAAGCCGAAGTCAATGGCAGCCCTCACATCGTTAATGACCCGCTTTTGCGCGGGAGAGGACAGCTGGCTAGCCCTCAGCAACAATCTCCGTAAAAATTCTGGCAGTCCGGATACTAAGGACAACAACGGCAGGTCACGTTGAATCAAAAACAAGCGCCGCATTAACGGTGACGATAAGGAGGATACGGCAGTCAATGCCGCATTCCGAGGCTCTAAACCCGGTCAGTGGAAGAAGCCATTTAAAAGAACCACTCCGGGTCCGTCCAATCTGGACCGAATACTCGACCGCTTATGCCAGATACATGGCACCTCTGAAAAGCTAGCTAATCACACCAATAGAGATTGTTGGGTGTTCAAGCAGGCTGGCAAGTTAATTGCCGAAAACAATGACAAGGGGCTAAATAGCGACGACGAGGAAGAGACCCGGCCGCCGAACAATAGAGGACAGAAGGGTTTTCCCCCACAAGTGCGGACGGTGAATATGATATACGCGACCCATATACCCAAGAGGGAGAGGAAACGCGCACTATTGGACGTCTACGCGATGGAGCCAGTCGCCCCAAAATTCAACCCATGGTCCTCTTGCCCGATCACTTTCGATCGAAGAGACCACCCGACCAGCATACGCCATGGCGGATTCGCCGCATTGGTTTTAGACCCAATCGTCGATGGGTTCCACCTCACGAGAGTCCTGATGGACGGCGGTAGCAGCCTGAACCTGCTTTATCAGGATACAGTGCGTAAAATGGGCATCGACCCATCAAGGATTAAACCTACAAAGACAACCTTTAAAGGTGTTATCCCAGGAGTGGAAGCCAACTGTACAGGCTCAGTCACACTGGAAGTGGTCTTCGGATCCCCGGATAATTTCCGAAGTGAAGAGTTAATCTTCGACATAGTCCCGTTTCGCAGCGGCTATCACGCTCTGCTCGGACGAACCGCGTTTGCAAAATTCAACGCGGTGCCGCATTATGCATACCTAAAGCTCAAGATGCCCGGCCCTCGTGGAGTCATCACGGTCAATGGGAATATGGAACGCTCCCTCCAAACGGAGGAACATACAGCGGCTCTCGCGGCAGAAGTACAGAGCAGCCTTCTCAGGCAATTCTCGAGTCCGGCAGTTAAAAAGCCGGATACAGCAAAGCGCGCCCGGAGCAACACCAACCAAGACCACCTGGCGCGATCAGAGCACGCGTAGCAATGCGGCCCCAACCCTCACCCGCGCATAATCGCAAGAATAACACTCCGCGTACATCATTACGCTTTGGAGATACCATGGGTGCAGGGAAAGGGGCACGATCACAATGGACCCAGAGTGCGGCTCGACCACACCAGGGGCTCACAAGTGCGCCTTCCTTCCTTTTTATTCTTTTTTCTTCTTCTTTTATGTAGACAAGACTCTGTTAACCAGAAGCCCTGTCCGGTGGCGAACCTGCCGAACTCATGATACAACAGTCAGGGACTAAAGAAGGCCGTGACGAATATTCAGGTGGTCTCAATTACGAGCATTAAATTCAATTATATACACCAAGTCTGCAGCTCATCCCTGGAGGGGGACATGCTTATCTAGTCCAAATCCCTTGCTTACCGCACTATTTGTATCAGTCCGATCTACTATCAGACTTTCTTTTATAAATAATGCAGCACCTTTTTATTGCAATTGCGTTATCTTTTATATATGTTCATTATATGACATCCTGCACCCGTATATTTTGGTACGGCCGAATACGCCAGGGGCTTCTGTTCCCC
Source organism: Triticum timopheevii (assembly GCA_963921465.1). Taxonomy (NCBI): domain Eukaryota; kingdom Viridiplantae; phylum Streptophyta; class Magnoliopsida; order Poales; family Poaceae; genus Triticum; species Triticum timopheevii. Next base: position 314,026,848 of record OY997262.1, on the reverse strand, counting down.
ACATTATGGTGTGATTAAGTCCGAACACTTTCACAAGTGCGGCACCCCGAACTTATAGCATTATATGAATCGGCTCCGAATCATGTCTTGGGTCAATAGTTGGGTTTGCCCGGCTCCCATGTTTTGGTGCCTTACGTTCCGTTCCGTCAGCTAAGGTAGCACTGGGAGAACCACTGCGATTGCGCCCCGGTTGAGCCGGGTTAACGCCTCAGTGGAGAAAGCTAAAACTAGCTGGCATGATAAGGCGAGAGACTGGTCGCTGTTCGAGAGGTTTTTTCGGGTCTTTAAAGACTCACGCCGCTTCGAGCGAAGTTCCGGATGATGTCCGAAGAAGGCGTGGATAGCGCCCCGGATTCGGTCTTCCGAATACCAGGGGCTTCGCCGAAATTTAAAATTATAGAATTCTATGGCTAAGTCAGAGTGTTCAAGCATTATAAGTCCGGTTGCCTCGTTCGTTGTGTTGAGCGCCTCCCTCGATGGACCCAACAATGGGAACAAGAGTGCTCATGTTTATCCCGAACACCCCAGCACTCGCGGCTTGGGGGCTGAAGCCAACGACTTGCCATCTCTCAGATTTTATAAACGGCCGCACAGAAGGTAATATTTTAAATTAAACAAGTGTTGCACACGGCGCATATGAACGAAGTTTTCAGCGCACAGGATAAACATACAACAAGTTCACTAAAAAATTACATCTCGGGAGCACTCATCTGCAATATCGCAGGCTCCCTTCAGGACAATCTTATAGTACTTCTCCGGCGTGCGATACTCCTTGCCCGGCGGCGGTGGGTCCGTGAGAAGCTTCTCCGCATCCAATTTGCCCCATTGCACCTTTATGCGGGCAAGGGCACGACGAGCGCCTTCAATGCAGGCGGAGCGCTTGACCACATCCAGCCTGGGGCATGCATCCACCAGCCGCCGCACTAGGCCAAAGTAGCTGCCAGGCATGGCCTGTCCAGGCCACAGCCGGACTATGAGGCCCTTCATGGCCTCCTCAGCTACCTTGTGGAGTTCGACCAGCTGCTTCAGCTGGTCGCTTGGGGGCACCGGATGGCCGGCCTCAGTGTACTGAGACCAGAAGACCTTCTCCATTGAGCTCCCCTCCTCACCACGATAGAATGCAGCGGCATTAGACGCACTACGTGGCAGATCTGCAAACGCCCCTGGAGAGCTCCGAATTCGGGTAAGTGTCAGGTAGTTCACATTAACATGCCTGCTTTGCATGAAAAATGCCTTACCCGCCGCTATCTTCTTTATGTCCTCAACTTCCTGAAGGGCCTTACGGGCCTCGGCCTTGGCGGACTTGGCACTTTCGAGAGCCGAGGTAAGCTCGGACTCTCTAGTCTTGGAGTCACGCTCCAAACTCTCATGCTTTTCCATGAGAGCCTGGAGCTCTTGCCGGACTTCCGCCACCAGTGCCTCTTGCTTTTCTCGCTCGGCCCGCTCCGTGGCCGCATTGCGTTCGGCCGCGGACACGGCATCCTTCAGGGATGCCACCTCGTTAGTGGCCCCTGCAATACACATATTATCCTTGTTAATTTTGTTTGCAACCAAAATCCTTTTCTGTAAGGTACTTATTCAAAGAGGTGTTACTCACCTTCTTTCTCCTCGAGCTGCTTCTTTGCATCGCCGAGCTCTTGCTCGGACCGCTCGAGGTCTTTCTTCAGCATGTTGACCTCCGCCGTTAGTGCGGCAGAGGTCAGCAGCGCAGCCTGCGAACCCATATTGACATATTTTTAGCAACCCTGCGTACATCTTGTTAGATCCCTAGTCCGGCTTTTCTTGCCGAACACCGAACTAAGCATCAGGGGCTACTGTCTATGCGGTATTACATTATATAAATCTAACTTCTTACCTCAAAGCCTATTAGAAGGCTGCTGCAGGCTTCGGTCAGCCCGCTCTTAGCAAGCTGAACCTTCTCAATCACCGCACTCATGATAGTGCGGTGTTCTTCCTCGATGGAAGCGCCTTTAAGCGCCTCCAACAGGTTATCCGGCGCCTCCGGTTGGACGGAGGCCGCCGGCATCACGGTCCTGCCCTTCCTTCGAAGGGGCCGCTTGCCGGACTCTGGAACCACTGCGGGTTCCGATGTAGAGTCCGGCACAAAGTCCGGGAGGTCGCCTGACGGCGCCTCCGGAGCCTCCTCCTGATGGGTCCCTCTTTGGGATCCCACCTCGGCGTCCTCGTCGGCGCATGGGGTAGAGGCAGTCGGGATGGAATTTACATCCGACGAGGCCAGTGACCCGCCCGATGAGTCGGGGAGATCATCCTTGGCCGGACTACGGATAGAATGCGGCGTTAGAAGGATACTACACGACATAAAAGAAATTACACATCAAGGATCCGGATAGTTACGATCTCGCCGGACGCTTGGCCCTTGGAGGCCACTCATCTTCGCCAACGCTGATGTTGGCAAAACTGTCCGGGGGGATAGTTCTCCCCCTCTTGGACCCTTCGGCCTCCCCGATTGGGGAAGCCTTCCTCTTCTTCTCTCCCTCCTTCGGGAGAGAATACTCCTCCTCCTCGTCTTCGGGGGAGGAGTCCTCGTCGTCGTCAGACGCCTGATTGCGGGAACTCTTTCGAGTCCCCGCGGCCACCTTCTTGGCCTTCTTCTCCGGCACCACGTGCGGTGCCGGGACCAGCAGCCCTACTAAGCGGGCGTCCACTGGGTCTTCTGGCATGGGAGCCGGGCTGATGAGCAGCTTGGCCTTCTCCATCCATTCCTGTCAAAGGAAGAGGCAGATTAAAACCTCACTAGAGTAAATCTAATTACCACAAGTGTCCCGTAATGGGGTTGAATCACTTACCTCGTCAGTCGGAGACTGCGAGCTGAATCCGCGGTCTTCGGTCGCGGGTGCAGGGGCTTTGGCGCCCTTAAACAGCACCCTCCAGGCGCCTTCGTATGTTGTATCGAAGAGCCTGTTTAGCGCCTGGTGCTGTTCCGGATTGAACTCCCACAAATTGAATGCCCGTTCTTGGCATGGGAGAATCCGCCGGAGGAGCATGACTTGGACCACGTCGACAAGCCGGAGCCTATTGCTCACCATCTTCTTGATGCAGGCTCGGAGTCCTGTCACCTCCACCGGACTGCCCCACTACAAGCCCTTCTCTTTCCAGGAGGTGAGCTGCGTGGGGATTCCAGATCTAAACTCGGGGGCCGCCGCCCATGTGGGCTTGCGCGGCTCGGTGATATAGAACCACCCCGGTTGCCACCCCTTGACGGAGTCCACGAAGGTCCCTTCTAGCCAAGGGACGTTGGGCAACTTGCCCAACATAGTGCCGCCGCATTCCACTTGCGTGCCCTTCACGACCTTCGGCTTGACGTTGAAGGTCTTGAGCCACAGGCCGAAGTGGGGCTGGATGCAGAGGAAGGCCTCGCACACGACGATAAACGCCGAGATGTTGAGGATGAAGTTCGCCGCCAGATCGTGGAAATCCAGGCCATAATAGAACATGAGCCCCCGGACAAATGGATGGAGCGGAAAGCCCAGTCCGCGGAGGAAGTGGGGGAGGAAGACGACCCTCTCATGAGGCCCTGGGGTAGGGATGAGCTGCCCCACGTCGGGCAGCCGATGCGCGATATCGCCGGAAAGGTATCCGGCGCTGCGCAGCTTGGTGATGTCCTCCTCCTTCGCGGTGGAGGCCAACCATTTACCTCCCGCTCCGGACATATTCGGAGAAGGTCGAGGCGAGATGCGCGAGCTCGGGCGTTGGAGCTTGAGTTCGCGGGATGGATAGGCAAAGGAGGAAGAAGGCGTAGGTGAGAAGGTGAATCCTTATCCCTTATATGTAGGCGGACAAAACTATGCGTCCCCCACCAGCCTGGTAAAACTTGCTTATCTCCCAAGCGCCACCATCAATGGCGCGGTTGGGTTACCCACGCACGTATTGATGAGAATCCCGGAATAAGGGGAACACGATCTCTGCTTCGACAGGACGTGCCAAGGAAACCGCTTCGCTAAACGTGCTGAGGTGGTATAGTACAAAATGATTCAAACAAAGTCTTGGTTGCGGTGTGATGGCACGCCGCATAATACGTCAGCAGATTGAGTTAAGTGTGTGTTTTATTCTCTCTATTGTGGAATGTGGAATTTATTTTGCAGAGCTGGACACTATCCTGGTGTTCATGATCTCCTCTGGATTATTCAAGGGAGGAACCCGCCTTGCAATGCCGAACATTGCGCACGCTGGACTTATCGTCAGTGAAGACTGGTTCAGGGGCTACTGAGGGAGTCCTGGACTAGGGGGTGTCCGGATAGCCGGACTATCAATATCCGCCGGACTCCAAGACTACGAAGATACAAGATTGAAGACTCCGGCTCGTGTCCGGATGGTACTTTCCTTGGCGTGGAAGGCAAGCTTGGCAATACGGATATGTAGATCTCCTACCATTGTAACCGACTCTGTGTAACCCTAGCCCTCTCCGGTGTCTATATAAACCGGAGGGCTTTAGTCCGTAGGACAATATACATCTCAACAATCATACCATAGGCTAGCTTCTAGGGTTTAGCCTCCTTGATCTCGTGGTAGATCTACTCTTGTACTACCCATATCATCAATATTAATCAAGCAGGATGTAGGGTTTTACCTCCATCGAGAGGGCCCGAACCTGGGTAAAAACATTGTGTCCCTTGTTTCCTGTTACCATCCGCCTAGACGCACAGTTCGGGACCCCCTACCCGAGATCCGCCGGTTTTGACACCGACACTAACCATGTAATATAACATAACTAGTTGGGCACTTGTCTGATAAAGCACTAATGACCCCTACGCCTGGTCTCCATGCATACCACGGTTGTTTCTTAACCAAAAAGGTATTCGGACACACTCCGGACTCTAGGGTCCCGAGGTTGAAGCGAAAAGGTCGGCAAAGACAAACGATCTACAATCCGGCTAGAAGGCATTTCACATGTCACTTTAAAGGATAACATACATTGTCAAATTTACTGATTGTATTCCTCCTTAATCCCGTCTAACAGGCTGTCTAATTTACAGTCCCGTTGGGAAAATTTAGTAGCCAACTCTACTTGGCGGTATACTAAACTCACAGGGATCTCCTTCCCATCGGGCCCCACCGGTCCAACTTCGGCCATATGGTTGGGATCCGCCTTCTTGTACCGCGTCTTCACCATGGCCCAAGCCTCCCTGGCACCTTGACGGCAAGCCGAAATCTTCCACAAACGGAAGCGCTGCCGCACTCCCTGCAGCTTCTCCGCAAGCTACCCGAGGCCCTCGGGTAGGGTGAGGGCTGGCCATAAAGTCTGAACGACGCCGCTCATTGCCTGCCGAACTCGTTCGAGCAGTTGCAGCAGCTCGGGAAGTTGATCACCCGTTGATACGGGCATCTCCTCCGCAGGGCGACCTGTGAGTATACCTACAAGACATATTATGTCAATTTGCTTCTTCGCCGAACTCTTCTTTTCAAAGGAGTTCGCTCAAGCACTTACTATAAATGCCGCGATGAAGCCACTGATTCTCCTTAACGGAGCTGGAGAGCTCGGCCCGAGCGCCTTTCAGCTCCTCTCCGAGCTTGGCGTGGGCATCCTGGAGCTTGTTCCTTTCTTGATGCACCCTATTCAGCACACTCTCGCCGGCCTTCAGCTGGCGCAGCAATGCTTGCCTGTCCGGATCTTGTCCGGCGGCCCCTGCAATGTCATTATTAGACTTGCGCGCACGCCGCACAGTGCTTATATTTATTAATAAAAATGTGTTACCAGGAGGGTCCTTGCGTCTCCTCCTGCGGCAGCAAGTGCGGTCTTAAGTTGGGCCTTGCAATCTTGCAGCTCCCGAGACAGCTGGGCATTCTTCTCTGTAAGAGCCTGCGTTTTCAATTGATCCTTAAATCAGTTAACATAACTACTTTAAGTCTCGGGGGCTACTGGTATATACAACCATCAAAATTCCCTTACCCGTATGTCTTTCACATACTGCTCCGTGGCTCTGGTAAAACCATCTTGAGCGGCACGGAGATGCGCGTCCCCTGCGTTAAAGGCATCCAATACCTCAGGGGAGAAGCACGCTTCACGAAATACTGTCCGACGGCACCTATGGTTCATAGCGCTCTCCACCTCAGACTTGGTGGCGGACAGTCTGTCGGTGTCCTCCGTTGGAGAAGGATCCGGCCCGCGTCTTGCGCTTGCATCCCCCTCCAGGCCGGGCGCTGGAGCCTGGCCGGTGTAGGTTGGATCGGCAACTTCTGTGCCCGCAGTCCGGCGAGCGCTTTTTCTCCTGCAAAAGATCATGAGCACTCAGGCGCTTCCTAGGAACGTCGCTCTGAAAATTCAAATACAAGCTATACCTTTGCGGCGACGTTTCCGTCCGCACAGCGCTCCTTTTCCGCCTGCTGGTCCGAACTGACCTCTGTTGGTCAGCCGCCGCGGGCTCGGCTTCCTGCCGTAAAGGCGCTTCCTGCAAAATACCATCATTCGCGAAGGTTAGAAATGGGCAGGGAAGAGATGATGGTGTCCGGACTTCGGTTGCGGTCACCTGGGAAGCCGGACACAGTCCGGGGTAATCCGCCGTAATGGCAACCAAAGCATTGTCTATGCTGAGCTGGTGAAACACCCCGTCGATCAGCTCCACCTCGATGTCCGGGTCCTCTTCGGAGGCCGGATCCAAGGATCTTTCTGGATCCTCGGGTTGCGGAGCAGGAGTCACCATGTCCTCCACAGTCCGGCGTAGATCCCGCGCCGAAGACATAATGTAAGAAGTTTAAACTTTGAAAGCATGGGTTGAACCCTTAAAGGTGTTCACTTACCCATCCTCTGGGGTTGATCATGGAAAACCCATTCAAAGGGTTCGTTCGAAGGAAGTCCTCCTTCTCCCCCTTGTACAGGCTGGACAGGATCTCCACCAGATCCTCGGTCGAATCCGGCCCTTTGCGGCCGTGACGGGTGGCATCGTTTTCCCCGTTGAAATCCCACATGGGGTGGCCTCTGTATTGCAATGGCTGTACCCCCCGCATGATGCATGTCGCCATGACTCCGATCATGGTCAAGCCAGTATGGGCCATTAATCTTATTCGGCCCATCAAGTAATGGACGCTCTTGTCTTCCTCCAATCGGGGGCTCCGTGGGCGCCAGCTGAGGCGCTTCTTCAAAGGAGCAGCACTAAACTCCGGGAGGCCGATCCGGACTGGGTCCGGTAGCGGAGCGTCTCCTATATAAAACCACTCTGAGGGCCAGTCTTCTTGGGAGTACCGGATGGGTCTCCGGTCCCGGCGATGCGCCATATTTCGGCGCCGCCCACTTGATATATGGACCCCTCGTGAGAACGGGGTACGAGGCAAAACAGCCTCTTCCACAATGCGAAATGGGGCTCGATGCCCAGGAATAGCTCAAAAAGAGCTACGTAGCCCGCGATATGCAGGACAGAGGCGGGCGTGAGGTGGTGGAGCTGGAGTCCGTAGAACTCCAGGAGCCCGCGGAGGAACGGATGTATTGGGAATCCGAGTCCCCTTATCAGATAGGGGACGAAGCATACTCGCTCCCCCTTATTGGGGCTTGGGGTAGCCTCCGCTTGCCTCCCACCTTGATAAGTAACCAGTCCGGCCCGGACTGGGACCATGAAGGCCAGAGGGAGAAATCCCCCCGTTTGGAGCTTCACTAGCTCGTTGTGCGAAACAGAGCACCTCCTCCAATTCCCCGGCGGTGGGCTGGGAGCGCGAGAAGAAGAGCCGCGTCGACGGTCCATGATGGAATGGATTTTTAGGTCAAAGGCGCTTCGACGAAGTATTCGCGGGAGGAAGATGGTTTGGTTTGGATCTGGATTTTTGCCTCTTTTATAGGCGGACGACTCGCACAACTAGGGGGTGAAACGTAAAAGACACCCTAGCTTTTCGCATTCGTGCGACGCGTGGAAGAGGGCCATTATTTGGCGTAGAAGCCGAGGAACACAGTATTCAAGATGAAGCCGGACATTGTTCGACAGGTGCATGGAATTTGAAGGGAGAACCCGCCTTGCAACGCCGAAGACTATACACGCGCTGGACTTATCGTCATTGAAGCCTGGTTCGGGGGCTACTGAGGGAGTCCTGGACTAGGGGGTGTCCGGACAGCCGGACTATCATTATTCGCCGGACTCCAAGACTACGAAGATATAAGATTGAAGACTCCGTCCCGTGTCCGGATGGGACTTTCCTTGGCGTGGAAGGCAAGCTTGGCGGTACGGATATGTAGATCTCCTACCATTGTAACCGACTCTGTGTAACCCTAGCCTCCTCCGGTGTCTATATAAACCGGAGGGGTTTAGTCCGTAGGACACAACATACATTACAACAATCATACCATAGGCTAGCTTCTAGGGTTTAGCCTCCTTGATCTCGTGGTAGATCCACTCTTGTACTACCCATATCATCAATATTAATCAAGCAGGACGTAAGGTTTTACCTCCATCGAGAGGTCCCGAACCTGGGGTAAAAACATCGTGTCCCTCGTCTCCTGTTACCATCTGCCTAGACGCACAGTTCGGGACCCCCTACCCGAGATCCGCCGGTTTTGACACCGACACTTCCCTTCTCTCTTCCCTTTCCTTCTCTCCTACTCCTACTACATGGAAGATCTCCTAGTTGGACTAGGAAAGGAGGGAATCCTACTCCCGGTGGGAGTAGGACTCCCCCCTTGGCGCGCCCCCTAGGCCGGCGGCCTCCTCCCCCTTGGCTCCTTTATATACGGGGGCGGGGGGCACCCCATAGACACACAAGTTGATCTATGGATCGTTCCTTAGCCGTGTGCGGTGCCCCCTTCCACCATATTCCACCTTGGTCATATTGTTGCGGAGCTTAGGCGAAGCCCTGCGCCGGTAGAACATCATCATCATCACCACACCGTCGTGCTGTCGGAACTCATCTCCGGAGCCTTTGCTGGATCGGAGGGCCAGAGATCATCATCGAGCTGAACGTGTGCTGAACTCGGAGGCTCCGTAGATTCGGTGCTTGGATCGGTCGGATCGTGAAGACGTATGACTACATCAACCGTGTTGTGCTAATGCTTCCGCTTACGGTCGACGAGGGTACGTGGACGAACACTCTCCCCTCTCATTGCTATATCATCACCATGATCTTGCATGTGTGTAGGAAAATTTTGAAATTACTACGTTCCCCAACAGTGGCATCCGAGCCTAGGTTTTATGCGTTGATGTTATATGCACGAGTAGAACACAAGTGAGTTGTGGGCGATACAAGTCATACTGCTTACCAGCATGTCATACTTTGGTTCAGCGGTATTGTTGGTTGAAGCGGCCCGGACCGACATTACACGTACGCTTACGCGAGACTGGTTTTACCGCCGTGCTTTGCACACAGGTGACTAGCGGGTGTCTGTTTCTCCAACTTTAGTTGAACCGAGTGTGGCTACGCCCGGTCCTTGCGAAGGTTAAAACAGCACCAACTTGACAAACTATCGTTGTGGTTTTGATGCGTAGGTAAGGACGGTTCTTGCTAAGCCCGTAGCAGCCACGTAAAATTTGCAACTACAAAGTAGAGGACGTCTAACTTGTTTTTGCAGGGCTTGTTGTGATGTGATATGGTCAAGACATGATGAGATATAAGTTGTTGTATGAGATGATCATGTTTTGTTGAAGTTATCGGAAACTGGCAGAAGCCCTATGGTTGTCTCTTTGTTGCATAAAGATGCAAGTGCCAAATAATTACTTTACTTTATCATTATGCGATAGCAATAGTTGCAGGAGCAATAGTTGGCGAGACGACCATGTGACGACACATTGATATAGATCAAGATGATGAAGATCATGGTGTCGTGCCGGTGATGATAGAGATCATGACAGTACTTTGGAGATGGAGATCAAAGGCGCAAGATGATCATGGCCATATCATGTCACATATTTTGATTGCATATGATGTTTATCTGTTATACATCTTATTCTGTTTTGTTTGACGGTAGCATTTTAAGATGATCTCTCACTAAATTATCAAGAAGTGTTCTCCCTGAGTATGCACCGTTGCGAAAGTTCTTCGTGCTGAGGCACCACGTGATGATCGGGTGTGATAGGATCTACGTTCAAATACAACGGGTGCAAAACAGTTGCACACGCGGAATACTCAGGTTAAACTTGACGAGCCTAGCATATATAGATATGGCCTTGGAACACGGAGACCGAAAGGTCGAGCGTGAATCATATAGTAGATATGATCAACATAGTGATGTTCACCATTGAAAACTACTCCATCTCACGTGATGATCGGACATGGTTTAGTTGATTTGGATCACGTGATCACTTAGATGACTAGAGAGATGTCTGTCTAAGTGGGAGTTCTTAAGTAATATGATTAATTGAACTTTAATTTATCATGAACTTAGTCCTGGTAGTATTTTGCAAATTATGTTGTAGATCAATAGCTTGCGTTGTTGCTTTCATATGTTTATTTTGATATGTTCCTAGAGAAAACTGTGTTGAAAGATGTTAGTAGCAACAATGCGGATTGGATCCATGTTCTGAGGTTTATCCTCACTGTTGCACAGAAGAATTATGTCCTTGATGCACCACTAGGTGACAGACCTATTGCAGGAGCAGATGCAGACGTTATGAACGTTTGGCTAGCTCAATATGATGACTACTTGATAGTTTTGTGCACCATGCTTTATGTCTTAGAATCGGGACTTCAAAGACGTTTTGAACGTCATGGACCATATGAGATGTTCCAGGAATTGAAGTTAATATTTCAAGCAAATACCCGAGTTGAGAGATATGAAGTCTCCAACAAGTTCTATAGCTAAAAGATGGAGTAGAATCTCTCAACTAGTGAGCATGTACTTAGATTGTCTGGGTACTTCAATCGCTTGAATCGAGTGGGAGTTAATCTTCCAGATAAGATAGTGATTGACAGAATTCTCTAGTCACCATCACTAAGTTACTAGAACTTCGTGATGAACTATAGTATGCAAGGGACGACGTAAACGATTCCCAAGCTCTTCATGATGTTGAAATCGACGATGGTAGAAATCAAGAAAGAGCATCAAGTGTTGATGATTGACAAGACCACTAGTTTCAAGAGAAGGGCAAAGGGAAAGAAAGGGAACTTCAAGTGGAAAGACAAGCAAGTTGTCACTCCCGTGAAGAAGACCAAAGCTGGACCAAAGCCTAAAACTGAGTGCTTACACTGCAAAGGAAATGGTCACTAGAAGCGGAAATGCCCTAAATATTTGGTGGATAAGAAGGATGGCAAAGTGAACAAGGGTATATTTGATATACAGGTGTTTGATGTGTGCCTTACTAGTGTTTATAGTAGCCCCTGAGTATTTGATACTTGTTCGGTTGCTAAGATTAGTAACTCGAAACAGGAGTTACAGAATAAACAGAGACTAGTTGAGGGTGAAGTGACGATGAGTGTTGGAAGTAGTTCCAAGATTGATATGATCATCATTGCACACTCCCTATACTTTCGGGATTAGTGTTAAACCTAAATAAATGTTATTTGGCGTTTGCGTTAAGCATGAATATGATTTGATCATGTTTATTGCGATACGGTTATTCATTTAAAGTTAGAGAATAAATTGTTATTCTGTTTACATGAATAAGACCTTCGATGGTCATACACCCAATGAACATAGTTTGCTGGATCTCGATCGTAGTGATACACATATTCATAATATTGATGCCAAAAGATGCAAAGTTAATAATGATGGTGCAACTTATTTGTGGCACTGCCGTTTAAGTCATATCGGTGTAAAGCGCATGAAGAAACTCCATACTGATGGGCTTTTGGAATCACTTGATTATGAATCACTTGGTACTTGCGAACCGTGCCTTATGGGCAAGATGACTAAAACACCGTTCTCCGGTACTATGGAGAGAGCAACAGATTTGTTGGAGATCATACATACAGATGTATGTGGTCCAATGAATGTTGAGGCTCGTGGCGGATATCGTTATTTTCTCACCTTCACAGATGATTTAAGAAGATACGGGTATATCTACTTAATGAAACACAAGTCTGAAACATTTGAAAAGTTCAAAGAATTTCAGAGTGAAGTGGAAAATCATCGTAACAAGAAAATAAAGTTTCTACGATCTGATTGTGGAGGAGAATATTTGAGTTACGAGTTTGGTATTCAATTAAAACAATGTGAAATAGTTTCACAGCTCACGCCACCTGGAACACCACAATGTAATGGTGTGTCCGAACATCGTAACCGCACTTTATTGGATATGGTGCGATCTATGATGTCTCTTATTGATTTACCATTGTCGTTTTAGGGTTATGCATTAGAGACAGCTGCATTCACGTTAAAAAGGCACCATCTAAATCCGTTGAGACGACACCATATGAACTGTGATTTAGCAAGAAACCCAAGTTGTCGTTTCTTAAAGTTTGGGGCTGCAAAGCTTATGTGAAAAAGTTTCATCCTGATAAGCTCAAACCCAAATCGGAGAAATGTGTCTTCATAGAATACCCAAAGGAAACTGTTGGGTACACCTTCTATCACAGATCCGAAGGCAAGATATTCGTTGCTAAAATGGATCCTTTCTAGAGAAGGAGTTTCTCTCGAAAGAAGTGAGTGGGAGGAAAGTAGAACTTGATGAGGTAACTGTACCTTCTCCCGAATTGGAAAATATTTCATCATTGAAATCAATTCCAGTGATTCCTACACCAATTACTGAGGAAGCTAATGATGATGATCATGAAACTTCAGATCAAGTTACTACAGAACCTCGTAGGTATTCCAGAGTACGGTCCGCACCAGAGTGGTACGGTAATCCTGTTCTGAAAGTCATGTTACTAGACCATGATAAACCTACGAACTATGAGGAAGCGATGATGAGCCCAGATTCCGCAAAATGGTTTGAGGCCATGAAATCTGAGATGGGATCCATGTATAAGAACAAAGTGTGGACTTTGGTGGACTTGCCCGATGATCGGCAAGCCATAGAAAATAAATGGATCTTCAAGAGGAAGACGGACGCTGATAGTAGTGTTACTATCTACAAAGCTAGACTTGTCGAAAAAGGTTTTTGACAAAGTTCAAGGTGTTGAATACAATGAGATTTTCTCACTCGTATCGATGCTTAAAAGTCTGTCCGAATCATGTTAGCAATTGCCACATTTTATGAAATTTGGCAAATGGATTTCAAAACTACATTCCTTAATGAATTTATTAAAGAAGAGTTGTATATGATACAACCAAAAGGTTTTGTCAATCCTAAAGGTGCTAACAAAATGTGCAAGCTCCAGCGATCCATCTATGGACTGGTGCAAGCACCTCAGAGTTGGAATATACACTTTGATAAGTTGATCAAAGCATATGGTTTAATACAGACTTTTGGAAAGGCCTGTATTTACAAGAAAGTGAGTGGGAGCACTACAACATTTCTGATAAGTATATGTGAATGACATATTGTTGATCGGAAATAATGTAGAATTATTCTGCAAAGCATAAAGGAATGTTTTAAAGTTCTTTAAAAGAAAGACCTTAGTAAAAGCTACTTACATATCGAGCATCAAGATCTATTGAGATAGATCAAGACGCTTGATAAGATTTTCAATGAGTACATACCTTGACAAGATTTTGAAATAGTTCAAAATGGAACAGTCAAAGAAAGAGTTCTTGCCTGTGATGCAAAGGTGTGAAGTTGAGTAAGACTCAAGACCCGACCATGGCAGAAAATAGAAAAAAGAATGAAAAGTCATTCCCTATGCCTCAGTCATAGGTTCTATAAAGTATGCTATGCTGTGAACCAGACCTATTGTATACCTTGCTTTGAGTTTGACAAAGGAATACAATTTTGATCTAAGAGTAGATCACTGGACAGCGGTCAAGAATATCCTTAGTGAGAACTAAGGAGATGTTTCTCGATTATGGAGGTGATAAAAGAACTCGTCGTAAAAAGTTACAACGATACAAGCTTTTACACCAATCCAGATGACTCTAAGTCTCAATCTAGATACATACTGAAAGTGGGAGCAATTAGCTAGAGTAGCTCCATGCAGAGCATTGTGGACATAGAATATTTGCAAAATACATATGGCTCTGAATATGACAGACCCATTGACTAAACTTCTCTCACAAGCAAAACATGATCATACCTTAGTACTCTTTGGGTGTTAATCACATAGCAATGTGAACTAGATTATTGACTCTAGTAAACCCTTTGGGTGTTGATCACATGATGATGTGAACTATGGGTATTAATCACATACAGATGTGAATATTGGTGTTAAATCACATGGCAATGTGGACTAGATTATTGACTCTAGTGCAAGTGGGAGACTGAAGGAAATATGCTCTAGAGGCAATAATAAAGTTATTATTTATTTCCTTATATCATGATAAATGTTTATTATTCATGCTAGAATTGTATTAACCGAAAACATAATACATGTGTGAATACATAGACAAACATAACGTCACTAGTATGCCTCTATTTGACTAGCTCGTTTATCAAAGATGGTTAGGTTTCCTAGCCATGGACAAAAGAGTTGTCATTTGATTAACGGGATCACATCATTAGGAGAATGATGTGATTGACATGACCCATTCTGTTAGCCTAGCACTTGATCGTTTAGTATGTTGCTATTGCTTTCTTCATGACTTATACATGTTCCTGTAACTATGAGAATTATGCAACTCCCGTTTACCGGAGGAACACTTTGGGTGCTACCAAACGTCACAACGTAACTGGGTGATTATAAAGGAGTACTACAGGTGTCTCCAAAGGTACATGTTGGGTTGGCGTATTTCGAGATTAGGTTTTGTCACTCCGATTGTCGGAGAGGTATCTCTGGGCCCTCTCGGTAATGCACATCACTATAAGCCTTGCAAGCAATGTAGCTAATGAGCTAGTTACGGAATGATGCATTACGTAACGAGTAAAGAGACTTGCCGGTAACGAGATTGAACTAGGTATTGGATACCGACGATCGAATCTCGGGCAAGTAACATACCGATGACAAAGGGAACAACGTATATTGTTATGCGGTTTGACTGATAAAGATCTTCGTAGAATATGTAGGAACCAATATGGGCATCCAGGTTCTGCTATTGGTTATTGACCAAGAATAGTTCTAGGTCATGTCTACATAGTTCTCGAACCCGTAGGGTCCGCACGCTTAACGTTACGATGATAGTTTTATTATGAGTTTGTAAGTTTTGATGTACCGAAGGAGTTCGGAGTCCCGGATGAGATCGGGGACATGACAAGGAGTCTCGAAATGGTCGAGACGTAAAGATCTATATATTGGATGACTATATTCGGACTTCGGAAAGGTTCCGAGTGATTCGGGTATTTATCGGAGTACCAGAGAGTGACGGGAATTTGCCGGGGAGAAGTATTGGGCCTTATTGGGCCATACGGGAAAGAGAGAGGGGCTGCCTAGGGCAGGCCGCGCCCCCCCAAGGCCTAGTCCAAATTGGACTAGGGGGAGGGGCCGCACCCCCTCCTTCCTTCCCTTCTCTCTTCCCTTTCCTTCTCTCCTACTCCTACTACATGGAAGATCTCCTAGTTGGACTAGGAAAGGAGGGAATCCTACTCCCGGTGGGAGTAGGACTCCCCCCTTGGCGCGCCCCCTAGGCCGGCGGCCTCCTCCCCCTTGGCTCCTTTATATACGGGGGCAGGGGGCACCCCATAGACACACAAGTTGATCTACGGATGATTCCTTAGCTGTGTGTGGTGCCCCCTTCCACCATATTCCACCTCGGTCATATTGTCGCGGAGCTTAGGCGAAGCCCTGCGCCGGTAGAACATCATCATCGTCACCACGCCGTCGTGCTGACGGAACTCATCTCCGGAGCCTTTGCTGGATCGGAGGGCTGGAGATCATCATCGAGCTGAACGTGTGCTGAACTCGGAGTCTCCGTACGTTCGGTGCTTGGATCGGTCGGATCGTGAAGACGTACGACTACATCAACCGCGTTGTGCTAACGCTTCCGCTTACGGTCTACGAGGGTACGTGGACGAACACTCTCCCCTCTCGTTGCTATATCATCACCATGATCTTGCGTGTGCGTAGGAAAATTTTGAAATTACTATGTTCCCCAACATTTGCTTCATCCAAAGCAGTTGGGCACAGCATGAGCCAGCAGCAATGTATTCAGCTTCAGCAGTAGACAGTGATACGCAGTTCTGTTTCTTCGAGGACCAACAGACCAAAGATCGTCCGAGGAAATGACAAGTGCCAGATGTTGACTTGCGGTCCACACGATCACCAGCATAGTCAGAGTCAGAATATCCAATGAGATCAAAAGCAGAGCCCTTGGGGTACCATAATCCTAGTGTTGGTGTGTGAGCTAGATATCGAAGAATATGCTTCACAGCCTTATGGTGTGATTCCTCCGGTGCAGCTTGAAATCGGGCACACATGCAAACACTAAGCATTATATCTGGCCTAGATGCACATAAGTACAATAAGGAACCAATCATGGAGCGGTATACCTTGTGATCGAAGTCAATACCATTTTCATCAGTGCATAGATGGCCATTTGTGGGCATAGGAATTTTGACGCCTTTGCAATCTTGCATGCCGATTTTCCTCAGTACATCTTTGAGGTATTTCTCCTGAGATATGAATATGCCATTGCGCTGCTGACGAATTTGAAGACCTAAGAAGAATTTCAACTCTCCCATCATAGACATTTGATATTCTTCACTCATCATATAGGCAAATTCATCACTATAACGTTGGTCAGTACAGCCAAAGATAATATCATCAACATATATTTGGCACACAAATAGTTCACCATCATATGATTTAGTAAAAAGAGTAGGGTCGAGTGAACCGGGTGTGAAGCCATTCTTCATGAAGAATTCCTTCAATGTATCATACCACGCCCGAGGGGCTTGCTTGAGGCCATAGAGAGCCTTATTGAGTCTGAAGACTTTGTCAGGATTCTCGGGATCTTCAAAACCTGGGGGTTGAGCAACATATACTTCTTCCTCAAGCTTACCATTGAGGAATGCACTTTTCACATCCATTTGATATAAGATGATATCATGATGGTTAGCGTAAGCAAGTAATATGCGAATAGCCTCAAGTCTAGCAACAGGTGCAAAAGTTTCATCGAAATCAATTCCTTCAACCTGCGTGTAGCCTTGATCTACTAGTCATGCCTTATTCCTCACCACAAGGCCATTTTCATCTTGCTTGTTGCGGTAGATCCACTTTGTGCCAATGATATTATGCTTGCGAGGATCTGGGCAATTGACCAATTCCCAGACATTGTTCAGCTCGAACTGATGTAGTTCTTCTTGCATAGCCTGAATCCACTCCGGCTCCAGAAATGCTTCATCTACCTTAGTGGGCTCTATGATAGAGACAAAAGCATAGTGCCCACAAAAGTTAGATAAATGTGATGCTTTTGAGCGAGTGAGAGGACCTGGTGCGCTAATGTCATCGATGATCTTCTCCACTTGCACTTCTTTCGCAACGCGTGGATGAGTTGGTTGTCGCTGAGGATTTTGATCAGCATTTTCTTCAGCACCATTTTCCTCATCATGTTCTTCAGGTGCATCAGCTCGACGTTCTTCATGAACAGGAATGAATTCTTCAGCAGATTCTTCAGTCAGAATGACATCCTCAGTTGCCTTGAGCTTGATAGCATCTTCAGGTGCTGGTTCATCTAACACAGAAGGTAGGTGCTCTCTTTGCGAGCCATTAGTTTCATCGAACCGCACATCTACAGTGTCAACAATCTTGTGAAGAACAATGTTGAAGACTCTGTAGGTGTGCGAGTCCTTTCCGTACCCAAGCATAAAACCTTCATGTGCTTTCGGTGCAAATTTAGAGTTGTGGTGAGGATCTCTAATCCAACATTTAGCACCGAAGACTTTGAAATAACTCACATTGGGTTTCTTGTCAGTGAGGAGTTCATAGGCAGTCTTCTTGAAGAATTTGTGAAGATATACTCTGTTGATGATGTGGCAAGCAGTATGAATTGCATCAATCCAAAAACGCTAAGGCGTTTTGTACTCATCAAGCATAGTGCAAGCCATCTCAACAAGAGTTCTATTCTTGCGCTCCACGACGCCATTCTGCTGAGGAGTATAGGGAGCAGATAACTCATGAGTAATACCAAGTTCATCAAGATATGCATCAAGACCGGAATTCTTGAACTCAGTTCCATTGTCACTTCTGATATGCTTGATCTTCACACCAAAGTTGGTTGAAGCCCTCGAGGAAAATCGTTTGAAGACTTCCTGCACTTCATGTTTGTAAGTAACAATGTGTACACATGTATATCGAGAATAATCATCAACAATGACAAAACCATATAGAGATGCATCATTAGTGACTGCTGAGTAATGATTAGGTCCGAAGAGGTCCATGTGAAGCAATTCAAATGGACGGGTAGTGGTCATGATAGTCTTCGCTGGATGCTTGGCCTTGGTCATTTTTCCAGCTTCACATGCTCCGCATAAGTGATCCTTGAGGAATTTGACATTCTCAATGCCAATGACATGCTTCTTCTTCGCAAGCGTGTTCAAATTCCTCATGCCTGCGTGATCAAGTCGTCTATGCCATAGCCAGCCTTCTGAAGCTTTTGCAAGTAGACACACGGCGGGTTGTGGTCCTGTAGAGAAATCAACAATATACAGATCTCCTCTCCTAAAGCCTTCGAAGACTTTGGAATTGTCAGCTTCCATAATCACAACACAGTGATATTTGCCAAAGACAACAACCATATCAAGATCACAAAGCATTGAGACTGACATGAGATTGTATTCTAAGGACTCAACAAGCATGACTTTGTCCATGTGCTTATCCTTAGAGATAGCAACCTTACCAAGACCCAATACCTGACTTTTGCCTTTGTCAGCAAAGATGATATGCTTCAGAGGTGACGGTGATAAGGGAGCATCCATCAATAGATTCTTGTCACCAGTCATGTTATTTGTACATCCACTATCGAGGACCCATTCATTGGTTTTGGGTTGATCATCCTGCAGATGAATTAGTGTAACTTACAATCTCATATGCTTCATCAGTGAAGAATATGATATCAAGTTCATCAGATGTATTTCATCAAGCAGTAAACAGATATAGCAGTATGAGGACGTGTGAAATGAAAGTTCATTTCATCATGATTTGCCTGCGTCCTTTCAGGCAATTTTTGTCAGGTCCCCAGCAAATTCTTCAGACGTTAGAGCACGTCTGGAGACCTGACCCTGCAGAAGAGATTAGTTCTTTTTCTTCACCACCCACATCTGGAGGGGTGGCAAAGAGTTCATCATTCTGCGAGCACCATATGAGAAAGGTGGCAAAGATGCCAAACCATTTCGCTTCACATAAGAGGGGTTAGGGTAAGCATATGAATAAGCAGAGTAATTCTTCGAGGACTTATGAACATAATGGTTTGAAGAATAATGCACATATTCATAGCCCTTAGCTCTACCTTGCGAGACAGAGTTGTTAGCACGATGATAATCATATGAGGATTTTGATCCAGTTGAGGAATTTGATCCATGTGAAGAATTTGGTCCATATGAGGACTTGGATCCATATGAAGAATTTGGTCCATATGAAGAATTTGATCTGGGGTTCCTGTTCTTCACAGGTGGTGTCATGAGGACATTCACCTGAAGACTTTCAACACAACTTTTGGGAACCCAGATTTTCTTCATAGGGGAACCGTTCCTGCAGTTAGTGCCAACATATCTAGAAAATACTTCACCATTCTGATTTTTGAACAGTTTATAATTGGAGTCAAATGACTCATCAGAAGAATGAGGAGATTCACATGTAAAGCCAGATAAGTTAGATGGATCAACTGGAGGTCCCTTTGCAGCAGCCCATGAGGTTTTGGGGTACTGCTCAGGCTTCCAATATGTTGCATCAGCATTGAGTTTCCTCTCAAAGGCAATACCCTCTTTCCTAGGGTTTCTGTTGAGGATTTGCTTTTTGAGCACATCACAAAGTGTCTGATGCCCTTTGAGGCTTTTGTACATGCCTGTCATGTACAGTTCCTTCAGCCCTGCATTGTCAGTGATGCTAGCAATGTCCTCAGATGAGGAATTAGTGATAGCAGAGACAGATGAAGGATTTGTAATAGTTGAAGCATTTGAATATTCAGGTGAAGAATTAGCAGATTCACGTTCAATGCACTTTAAGCATGGGGGAACAAATTCTTCCTGAGAAGCGCTGATTTGTTGAGCTAGTAATGAATCGCGCTCCTTCTGAAGATCTTCATAACACACTCTTAGCTTCTCAAGATCTTCTTTTCTTTGAAGAGATTCAAGAGAAAGCTTCTTGTGATCTTGCTTTTCTTGAAGAAATTCATAAGAAAGTTTCTCATGATCAGTCAAGAGAGCGTTATGATGACCTTGAAGGTTATCAAACCTAGACTAAAGTCTCTGAAGATTTTCAGTCAAGGCTTTAGTACGATCCATTTCTTCACCCAACATATCGTCACTTTTATCTAGCATGTTTTGAACCTTTTCAAGAGCCCGTTGTTGTTTCACAGCAATCTTAGCAAGTTTAGAGTAGCTGGGCTTGAGATCCTCATCAGATTCATTTTCACTAGATTCAGAGGAGTCGTATTTGAGTACCTTAGCACCTTTTGCCATGAAGCAATAGGTGGGAGCGTAGCCATCATTATCTTCATCAGGCTTGTCGGTGGAGTCAGTTTCTTCAGTGTTGAAGATGGACTTGCTGACGAAGGCAGTAGCAACGGCCAGACTCGCCACACCAGACTCAGATTCTTCAGACACCTCCTCTTCATCATTTTCCTCAGATTCAGCTTCAGATTCCATTTCCTTGCCAATGAATGCCCGAGCCTTCTTGGAGCTGCTCTTCTTGTGAGATGAAGACTTCGAGGATTTTGATGACGAAGATTTTGACGATTTCTTCTTCTTCTTCGCATCATCAGAACTGTAATCCTTGTATTTCTTCTTCTTCATTTCCTTTTCCCACTGAGGACAATCTTGAATATAGTGACCAGGCTTCTTGCATTTGTGGCAAAGCCTTCTCTTATAGTCATTGGATGAGGAATCATTGCCTCTTGAGGATTTTCCAAAGCGACCACGTCTTGTGAACTTCTGGAATTTCTTCACAAGCAGTGCAAGATCCTGGCTCAGTTCTTCAGGGTCACCAAGGCTACTACCAGAATCCTCATATTCAGAGTCAGACACAGCCTTGGCCTTCAGGGCACATGGTTTGCCATAGTTTGAACCATAGAGATCTCTCTTTTCAGCAAGCTGGAACTCGTGAGTGTTTAGCCTTTCGAGGATAACAGCAGGATCAAGCGACTTGTAGTCAGCACGTTCTTGTATCATCAGTCCCAGAGTATCAAATGAGGAATCAAGCGATCTCAACAGTTTCTTCACAACTTCATGATCAGTAATGTCAGTGGCACCGAGGGCTTGAAGCTCATTTGAGATGTCAGTGAGGCAATCAAAGGTTTGTTGGACATTCTCATTGTCGAGTCTTTTGAAGCGGTTGAAGAGATTCCGAAGAACATCGACTCGAGAGTCACGCTGAGTTGAAACTCCTTCATTTACTTTGGACAGCCTATCCCAGATAAGCTTAGTAGTTTCCAAAGCACTCACTCTTCCATACTGTCCTTTGCTTAGATGGCCACATATGATATTCTTTGCTTGAGAATTGAGTTGTTTGAATCTCTTCACATCGGTACCGTTCAGTGTGGGAGTGACAGAGGGGACACCATTTTCCACAACATACCAGAGATCGTTATCAATTGCCTCAAGATGCATTCGCATCTTGTTCTTCCAGTAGGGGTAGTCCGTTCCATCAAAGGTAGGACACCCAGCCGAGACCTTGATCATACCTGCGGTCGACATAACTAAAACTCCAGGCGGTTAAACCAAAATCACACAAAACAAGGGAGTACCTTGCTCTGATACCAATTGAAAGTGCATTATATCGACTAGAGGGGGGGTGAATAGGCGATTTTTATGAATTCTTCACTGAGGAATTTGCTGGTGAGGAAATTCCTTAGCGAAGAACTACTTGCAGCGGAATAAGTACTCAGAAGTAAACATAACAGGATACAAACATAGTCATCATGATGAAATGAAGACTAGCACAGAGTACAGAAAGCGTAAACACATGATGACAAGATGAAGACGGACAGACTGAAGAAATTGAACTGAGGAATTTGTGAAAGTCTTCAGTCAAAGTCTTCAAGCACAGATATGAACAACATACAACACAGTAATGAGGAAATGAAAGAGTTGAGGAAATAGAACCAGTTAGTTGGTGAAGACAATGATTTGGTAAACAAGTTCCAACTGCTGTCTCAGTTGTACGTCTGGTTGGAGCGGCTGAGTATTTAAACTCGAGGACACGCAGTCCCGGACACCCAGTCTCTGAGCCGCAACTCAGGACACCCATTCCTCACTGTATTCTCCTTGAACTAAGACCACGCAGGCCTCGTCCAATCACTCGTGGTAAGTCTTCAGGTGACTTCCAAACCTTCACAGACTTGGTCACTCGGCGATCCACAATTCCTCTTGGATGCTCTAGACCTTGACGCCTAACCGTCTGGAAGAAGCACAGTCTTCAAAGGTAACAAGCGTCGGATTCACGCAGGATCAATTTCTTCAGTGATGCTCAATCACTTTGGGTTTGTGTGGGGTTTGGTTTTGGGATTTTCCTCACTTGATGATTTTCGCTCAAAGTCCTCGGAGGATGGGTTGCTCTCAGATGACAAGTGTCAAGTTCTCTCGGAGCAGCCAACCAGCTAGTGGTTGTAGGGGGCGGCTATTTATAGCCTAGGGAGCAGCCCGACATGATAAGACATAAATGCCCTTCAATGATATGAACGTTAGGTGGATAAGATATTTTGGACAGCCGGCGCACAGCACAGCAACGGTCGGAAATTTGACTCTCAAATTCCTCAGGGCTATCATGTTCCTCACTGTGTAGGCAATTCGCACCGGCGAATTCCTAACTCCTCAGTCAGAGCAAAGTCCTCAGTGACCAGAAGAACTGCGTCTCTGTCACTGAAGAAATTGACTGAACTGTATGAGATTTCCAATGGCTTCACTCGAAGGGATTGTTAGATGTAGGATTTTGAGTTGAGCATCACATGGAAATTTTTCCTTAGTATTTCCTCGACCCCCTTTAACAGTACGGTGTTTCCTATGACTCAAGAAAGAGAAAATGGAACTATGAAAACAAAAGTCTTCACGCTTCATATTCCTCGAATGAATACCAAGTCTTCAAGGTCACACCAATTTCTTCACTTTCAAAGTCTTCAGAAAGTCTTCAGAATATCAAAGTCTTCAGTCGAAGAACTTCATTTTTAGGGGTCGACTTTCTCTGTAAATATCAAACTCCTCATAGACTTATAGACCTGTGTACACTCACAACCGCATCAGTCACTTAACCTATAAGTCTTCAATACACCAAAATCACTAAGGGGCAC
Source organism: Triticum timopheevii (assembly GCA_963921465.1). NCBI lineage: Eukaryota > Viridiplantae > Streptophyta > Magnoliopsida > Poales > Poaceae > Triticum > Triticum timopheevii. Next base: position 314,003,513 of record OY997262.1, on the reverse strand, counting down.
TAGATGCACTTACAGCCTCACCGTCTTTATAATCCCGGGCTCGTCTGGGCATCACACACCACCGCCACATCACTCTACTCCACCTATCTGTCTCGCGCTCCTTGTTCACACCATCTCCCTTGGCTTTCCCTTCGGCGCTTCGAGAGAGAGAAGGAAGAAGGAAGATGGCGGACGAGGGGACGGCCAACTGCATCGACATCATCCTCGCCGTCATCCTGCCGCCGCTCGGCGTCTTCTTCAAGTTCGCCTGCGGGGTGAGCGCCCGACCCAGCTCTATCACTGCCCCGCCCTAGCTGCACGTTTAACTTCGCAGTGGGCTCGTGATTCCGTCAGGAGTTGGGCTAATTGACTGCTCGTGCTGCTGAACGTGGTTTTGCAGATCGAGTTCTGGATCTGCTTGCTGCTCACCTTCTTCGGCTACCTCCCCGACATCATCTACGCCGTCTGGGTCATCACCGGAGGGGCTCCTCACCTCTGCCTGCCTCTAGCTATGCATGCCAAACCTCGGGGGAACTTGTTATGTTTCCTGGGTATTTTCTGTTCTGTAGAGTCCTCTACAGATGTGACGCCCCCGATTCAATCGTACAATAATCATGCACGCAAACGTGTACGATCAAGATCAGGGACTCACGGGAGGATATCACAACACAAATCTAAAACATAAATAAGTCATACAAGCATCATAATACAAGCCAGGGGCCTCGAGGGCTCGAATACAAGTGCTCGATCATAGACGAGTCAGCGGAAGCAACAATATCTGAGTACAGACGTAAGTTAAACAAGTTTGCCTTAAGAAGGCTAGCACAAACTGGGATACAGATCGAAAGAGGCGCAGGCCTCCTGCCTGGGATCCTCCTAACTACTCCTGGTCGTTGTCAGCGGCTTGCACGTAGTAGTAGGCACCTCCAGAGTAGTAGTCGTCGTCGACGGTGGCGTCTGGCTCCTGGGCTCCAGCATCTGGTTGCGACAACCAGAAAGAAAGGAAAGGGGGAAAAGGGGGGAGAAAGCAACCATGATTACTCATCCAAAGTACTCGCAAGCAAGGAGCTACACTACATATGCATGTGTATATGTGTAAAGGGCCATATCAGTGGACTGAACTACAGAATGCCAGAATAAGAGGGGGATAGCTAATCATGTCGAAGACTACGCTTCTGGCAGCCTCCGTCTTGCAGCATGTAGAAGAGAGTAGATTGAAGTCCTCCAAGTAGCATCTCCAAGTAGCATCTCCAAGTAGCATCTCCAAGTAGCATCTACAGTAGCATCGCATAGCATAATCCTACCCGGCGATCCTCTCCTCGTCGCCCTGTTAGAGAGCGATCACCGGGTTGTATCTAGCACTTGGAAGGGTGTGTTTTATTAAGTATCCGGTTCTAGTTGTCATAAGGTCAAGGTACAACTCCGGGTCATCCTTTTACCAAGGGACACGGCTATTCGAATAGATAAACTTCCCTGCAGGGGTGCACCACATAACCCAACACGCTCGATCCCATTTGGCCGGACACACTTTCCTGGGTCATGCCCGGCCTCGGAAGATCAACACGTCACAACCCCACCTAGGCACAACAGAGAGGTCAGCACGCCGGTCTAACTCCTATGGCGCAGGGGTCTGGGCCCATCGCCCTTTGCACACCTGCACGTTGCATACGCGGCCGGAAGCAGACCTAGCCTAGTGGCGTTCCAGTCCAATCCGGCGCGCGCCACTCAGTCGTTGACGTCACGAAGGCTTCGGCTGATACCGCGACGCCGGGATACCCATAACTACTCCCGCGTAGATGGTTAGTGCGTATAGACCAAATGGCCAGACTCAGATCAAATACCAAGATCTCGTTAAGCGTGTTATTATGAAGCAACCGCGGACGCCGACCAGGGCCAGGCCCACCTCTCACCTAGGCGGTCTCAACCTGTCCTGTCGCTCCGCCACAAAGATCCACACAGAGGGCCGTCGGGACAAAGGTCCTTTCAGCCCCCAATTCGTGAATCACTCGCGGGTACTCTTCGAGCGGACCCGACTTTAGTCACCATCTGTAGTATGTATGTATAGTATATACCCATGATCACCTCCCAAGTGATCACGGCCCGATAGTATAGCAAGGCAGACTGACAAGAATGTAGGGCCAATGATGATAAACTAGCATTCTATACTAAGCATTTAGGATTGCAGGTAAGGTATCAACAGATGTAGCAACAATGTCAGGCTATGCATCAGAATAGGATCAACGGAAAGTAGTAACATGCTACACTACTCTAATGCAAGCAGTATAGAGTAGAATAGGCGATATCTGGTGATCAGGGGGGGGGCTTGCCTGGTTGCTCTGGCAAGAGAGAGGGGTCGTCAACTCCGTAGTCGAACTGGGCAGCAGCAGCGCTGGTCTCCGTGTCTAGCGAGAGAAGAGGGGGAAGAAACAATAAATATTTAAGCAAGCAGGTGCATAGCGATGCATGACACGACAAGTATCGGTGCTAGAGGTGCCCTAACGCAGTTTGAGGTGATACCGGTGAAGGGGGGAAACATCTGGGAAAATATTCCCGGTGTTTCGCGTTTTCGGGCAAAGGAGCCGGAGGGGGAACTTGCGAGTTCGATAGGTTAGGGGGGTGTGGCGGACGAACGGGTTGCGTATCCGGAATCGTCTCATCGTTCTAAGCAACTTTCATGTTGAAAATAATTTAATCCGAGTTACAGATTAAAAGATATGATTTTCTAAAGATTTTATTATTTTCTGAAATTTAATTAATTATTTAATTTAATTCGAAATTAGATTTATGACATCAGCATGATGTCATGCTGACGTCAGCGGTCAATAGATTTGAGTGGTCAACCTGACCAGTGGGTCCTACTGGTCAGTGATACACATTAGTTAAACAGATTAATTAAACTAATCAAAATTAATTAAGGGGGTGGGCCCCACTGTCATACTAGTTAATTAGCTAATTAACAGTAGTTAATCGGGTTAACTAATCATTAGGTTAATTAATCTTAATTGGTTAATTTAATCATAATTAATTAAATTAATTAAATAGTTAATTAATTATTATTTTTAAAAATATTTTTTTATTAAACGTTCTAGGGCGGCCCCACATGTCAAAGGCCTAAAGGGCCTATCGGGTCCGGGCGACGGGCGTTATCGGGTGCGGGCGCTAGCGGATCGGGCGACGGGCGCTGGGCTATGTGGGTGCGGGCGCCCGAACTGGATGCAACCAGTCGGCGCCACGGCGAGGGGGGGGAACGCCGGCGCGGCACCGGCGGAAGGCTGCGCGCGTGCGCGAGAGCGCTGGGAAGGGCAGCGCCGCGAGCGAGAGGAGAGGGCCGCGGGCTCGTGGGCCGTCAAAGCCAGGGCGCGCTGGGGAGCAGGGGCGCGGCCAGGGGCAGCGGTGGCGGACGCTGGTGGAGCCGCGAGTAGAGACGTGTGGGGAGGCGGGCGCGCGTGGCGTGGCCGCGGCCAGGGACGGAGGAGGGCGCACGCTCCTGGGCACGAGCGGGCAGCAGTCAAGGGCGCACGGGTGGCGGGAGCCTCGGCGTGGGTCGCGAAAGGAGCGAGGCGAGCAGGGGCCGGGCGCGGTTGCGGGGTAGCTGTTGCAGCCGCAGCAGCAGCGGGTAGGCGCAGGGCACGGTCTATGGCGACGGTGAGCGCAGCCGGATGCGGCGTCGGGCGCGCAGTGCGTAGCATGGAGGGGGAAGAGGACCGGGGCGCGCGGGTATGGTGCGGCGTGGCGAGGGCGGCCCGGAGCGTGAGCTCCGGCATGCGGGTGCTGCGGGGGGGGGGGGGGGGGGAACGGCGTCGGCGACAGAGAAGGGAATGGACGGAGCTCACTGCGGAGTGCAGGGATCGGGGCAGCGGGCTCGACGGAGGTCGAGGGGGACGACGGGGACGAGCGGCGGAGCGGGAGGCAGTCCGGCGGGGGAGTGTGCCGGCGCGGTCTAGGCGGCGTGGGGCGGCGCAGTCGTCGCGGCAGGGGTCGGTGGGCTTCGAGGCGGCGATGGGGCGATGGGATCAGGGGGGTTGGCCCGATCCAGATCCGGGAAGGGAGAGAGGGAGGAGTGGGACGAGGGGGAGGGAGTGGGTGACGTGGTGGCTAGGGTTTCGGTCATGGGGGGATAAGGCAGGGGCGGGATGGGCCGGCTGGGCCAGGTGAGCTGGCCTGGCCGGTGAGCTGGGCCGTCTGGCCCAGTTGGCCAGGGGGCCTTTTATTCTTTTTTTGTTTCCTGTTTTCTTTTTATTCATTTTCTTTTCTGTTTAATTTCATTTTAAACCATATAGCCATTTTATAAAAATGTGTTTACTTCATCATAATTACCAGTGCAATATTTGGCACCCACCGAACATTTTTGTTTTGACTTTTGAAAACTTTTGTCGTTTGACTTGGTTTTTAATTTGGATTCGAATTGGTTGTGGAACTAACGCGAGATTAGCAATAGAAATCGAGGTGACGTGGCATTATTAGCAGAGGTTACTGTAGCTGGATTATCCGGGCGTCACAATTGTCCTCCACTACAGGAAATCTCGTCTCGAGATTTAGGAGGGGAGTAAGGGGGAAAGTTCTGGTTACGATATTCTAACGGATCTTCTCGAAGAAGTTAATCCCTTTCGTTGATGTCTCCCATTCTTTATTCCAATGCGTCATGATAAACTTGTCATCATTTCTTCGGGAACTCCATCGTACTTACGAAAGGATAAGGGGTAGCTCAGCTACGACAGAATGCTTTTGAGGGAAACAATCTGGGGTTAACCCATGAATGAGTATAAGATTATCTCTCGAGTTGAACATATGAAATACATCGAGAGTAAGGTACGAAGGTACAATAAGAGGTTCCAAACGGATAGATAGTTGCTCGAAGTCTGAACCAGAGTGCGAAAGGGGTTCAGAGTAGCGAGAGTAAGTATTGCGTCTGATACCAGAATAGATCACTAGGACGGTGGCCCGTGAATTGCATACGAGGCCACGTGCGAGGAGTAACTTTGGGAATAGGGGGTGTACAGGACAGTCAGGTTTCGATCCTGTGGAATTGTGGGTTATGGGCCCAACAGGTGTTTTTTTTAATAGGAGCAGTGACATTTTGCCCGGTCATGATGGCAAGGCATGTCAGAGAGTACCATGTGAGTTATGTCGGCAACAACGTTGGTACCAAGGGCGAGGGGCAAAGAGAACCATTTTCCCGCTCGTTGCAGCGAGGCGGACCAATAGGCAAAGTTCTCGTCCATCGGTGGTTACCGAAATGTCATCAACAATAGTAACAGGGTCTTGCTGACAGAATTGTACACCGGGGTGTTTATATAAGCAGGAGAATATTACTGCTTAGATCACAAGAAGGTTTAAACAAACCAACGGAAAGGAAAATTGGTTATCAGGTTTAAACAGAACAATGGAAAGGAAAATGTGTATACACACATATTTCGGGGGTATATCCTTCCCAAGGACAATCGGAGCATGATATCCTTGACAGGATAGAAAGTAGGAAACCATTTAGGTAAGGGGGGAGGAACCTCATGATATTACCCATACAACGGTGTTAGGATAAATGATAAAGAAAAACTAGCATTGTGCTTCAAATGCTCTTATGAAAATCGGATTACCACAGACATGCTTCGAGATAGCATTGACATGGTCTTCAAGCAAAGGTCAGACTTTGGATTCACAAAGGATCCATCAGGAACGACTTATAGAATAAGTCTTAGAATTTCCTCAGGAAAGAAGGGCTAAACTTGCTAAAAAGGATACTATAACAATAGGTCCTCCCACCAGGTGTGCTAGGCACGACATCACCTTACTGGGTCACATAAAGACCATTGTTATAACTCTTGGAAACGTGTTCCAACCATCATCTCTGGCCGAGATTCAGATCCGATTGGTGTCAAGATACCTTAGACTCGGGATGCCTGAGAAGAAAAGGTGCAACACAATTGACAAGTGGACATTGTAAGATTTTCAGGAAATGAACTATGGAAGCGAGTTCCAAAACAAGAGTTCATCCTTAATCCAAGGAGAGATGAGGAGGTGGCTGATGGATTCAGCAACATTTCGTCAAGATTTCCAAAAAGATGGATTTCCACAATTATGTGAACAAGGAGATAACATTAGTCATATCAAATGATATAACGATGTATGCTCGAGGAAAGACATACACAATTAAACATTGGTTGAAAGGTGCACCCGAAATATGGGCTGGGTTGCACGATCAATGTTATAATGGTGACTTGACGAACAAAAGAATTGGAATGAAACTCGACCATTCACTTCAAAGCAATAGGGTTGCTAGAAGTTTTGAATTCACACATCATAGTTCAATTGTCGGTATTCCGGTTAGAAACAACACGGGTACCAAGAAAGAATGGTGAGGGTGAGAAGTATCACCATACCAAGAATTCTTAAGAGGTGGTGAAATCCTCACAACATTCTTGATATATAAGATGGTATTACTTCGAGGTAGGACATAAGACAAGCTGGATAGCCAGGAACTCAAGGTACAGCCACAACACGAACAGTTTGTGTTGGAAAGAAGGCAAGGAAGTAGTCGATGACAACACAAATCATCGAGGGGCAAGGATGGTAATTCTCATCATGAATTTGATTGATATTCTGGAAAAGCTCAGAATACTGATGATGATCACGACACATTTGTCGAGAGATTTCATGAAGATGTAACCGATCGATGATGACATCAAGTCAAACGAATGATGAAGTGAAAGGTTATTTGAACCACGAGTACGACACAAACTCGAAATCAAGCTTGTTGTACAAGGCGAAATGATATGACGAGGAAAATCGACGTAAGCTTAGCTCATCATCGAAAGTGGTGCTCCGGGAATAAGTACCAGGAAGCACAGTTAAAATCATCAAGACAATGATATAGCCAAACAGGCTAGGAACGGCGTGATCGGGTACAAACTCGTACTTAAAGAAGATTACTAAGAGTTGTTAAACCGTAGTGCGGACTCGGTTCAGTTATCGGTGTCTTTGAGTGTTTAATAACTCAGAGCCCATGAAAAATTGTAATCGGTGAGAATGTAGTACTTGATGAAGAACTCATAAGAAGTTATGCAGTTCCAAGATAATCTTGAGGTACCAGGGGGTAATACTCGAAGACAGATCAAAGTAGAGGTTGGACTGGGGTATTGCTTTGCAGAAGACAAGTACTTCAACTTGTCCGAGAAATGGGATCCAAGAAGAACATTTGGTCGGAACCACGATTGCAAAGGATCAATTCACCGATGCCAAAGGATATTATATCAAGGAAATAGTTATTATTACAAGAAGCTACCATGATAGGATCTACATCGTGTCCATGGGCATGAACACAAAGTTCAAGGTCGACTCCCACTTCTCCAATGCATAACCTCTCATTCACTTCTCGCGTTCGATGAAGTACTAGTGTTGAAATTTTATCTGGCAAAATACCAGAAGAGTATGACTCATGAAAACTTTCGAGTTCACACATTTTAAGGAAGGCATAGGTTCAACCCATCGGGGCTTCTTAGAACATATACCATGAACTTCAGGAGTAAATAACACAAGCTCGAAAGTAGAGCATTGTTCAAAAGCAGATGATACAATTTACCAAAGGCATTATATACCCATGGAAAGGCTCTCAAGGTTATTCAATATGAAGGACACTGTCGGATAAAATCCAACAAAGGAACCGATGGTCCACAAGGGATCTGGGGTCAGCATCGGTACTCAACTAGAGGAAGAAGAATGCACGGGCATCGTATTATAGAACATCTGAATAACTCAATGCTTATATAACAAAGGAATTTCGATTTCCAAAACAAGGGATCAGAAGCAGTCGCTCTGATCAAGGATGGATAAGTTGGATAGACCAGAGGCACAATTGACGACAAATAGTTTGGTCGAGAACCAACTCATGTTCAAAAATGATGTCGGAGCCGGAAAGATAATTTAGAAGGGTTGATAGATGATTGTGTGCATTCGCACACATGTTGAACCAATAGGATCAAAATGACGGTGTCAAAAAAAACTAGTGAATATTGCCAGATATATGGGAAGCATCCATAATGCAAGTAGACAAGTATTTGCAGAGCAATAAAGCTGCTAAGGATTTTTGGAGGATTGAATAGTATTTCAAAGACTTTTGTGAAACATCTGAACAACTAGGGATGAGCGGATACTCGGAAAGTGCGAGAAATTTTTCTTAGGGGTATTCAGGTGGCAAAGAACTGCAAGGCAGTAGGCACAAAATATTCTCGGGGTATCTTGTAATAACAAGATTGACTGGGAATGAAAGTAAGCACGACAGGTGTAAGTATTTTTTTCATAGAGATATTTCGATGGAAGGGAATTGCAAAAGCAACGGGCACAAGGTCTCGAGAGAAAATAGGAGAGTATCTTAGAAATCTTCTGGTGCAGCCGGCGATCATCTGGACTGAGGGGCTCTCCGGGAGAAAGTATTTTCGAGAACCTAAAGTTAGTCTTTATAGAAAAATCATTTAACCCGAATAGAAGAGAGATCAGAGTCCCAGAGTATAGACAAGGAGTAAAAGATCCTAATACCACCCCATGGCGACGTGGGCCCATAGGCCACACAGCCATGTTAGTAAAGGTTTTGCAATCACTAGACTCAACTTCGGCCAAGGAGTTGGAAAGGGGATTCCTACAGGCAGTCGGCTCTGATACCAACTTGTGACGCCCCCGATTCAATCGTACACTAATCATGCACGCAAACGTGTACGATCAAGATCAGGGACTCATGGGAAGATATCACAACACAACTCTAAAACATAAATAAGTCATACAAGCATCATAATACAAGCCAGGGGCCTCGAGGGCTCGAATACAAGTGCTCGATCATAGACGAGTCAGCGGAAGCAACAATATCTGAGTACAGACATAAGTTAAACAAGTTTGCCTTAAGAAGGCTAGCACAAACTGGGATACAGATCGAAAGAGGCGCAGGCCTCCTGCCTGGGATCCTCCTAACTACTCCTGGTCATCGTCAGCGGCCTGCACGTAGTAGTAGGCACCTCCAGAGTAGTAGTCGTCGTCGACGGTGGCGTCTGGCTCCTGGGCTCCAGCATCTGGTTGCGACAACCAGAAAGAGAGGAAAGGGGGAAAAGAGGGAGAAAGCAACCGTGAGTACTCATCCAAAGTACTCGCAAGCAAGGAGCTACACTACATATGCATGTGTATATGTGTAAAGGGCCATATCAGTGGACTGAACTGCAGAATGCCAGAATAAGAGGGGGATAGCTAATCCTGTCGAAGACTACGCTTCTGGCAGCCTCCATCTTGCAGCATGTAGAAGAGAGTAGATTGAAGTCCTCCAAGTAGCATCTCCAAGTAGCATCTCCAAGTAGCATCTCCAAGTAGCATCTCCAGTAGCATCTCCAGTAGCATCGCATAGCATAATCCTACCCGGCGATCCTCTCCTCGTCGCCCTGTTAGAGAGCGATCACCGGGTTGTATCTGGCACTTGGAAGGGTGTGTTTTATTAAGTATCCGGTTCTAGTTGTCATAAGGTCAAGGTACAACTCCGGGTCGTCCTTTTACTGAGGGACACGGCTATTCGAATAGATAAACTTCCCTGCAGGGGTGCACCACATAACCCAACACGCTCGATCCCATTTGGCCGGACACACTTTCCTGGGTCATGCCCGGCCTCGGAAGATCAACACGTCGCAGCCCCACCTAGGCACAATAGAGAGGTCAGCACGCCGGTCTAACTCCTATGGCGCAGGGGTCTGGGCCCATCGCCCTTTGCACACCTGCACGTTGCGTACGCAGCCGGAAGCAGACCTAGCCTAGTGGCATTCCAGTCCAATCCGGCGCGCGCCACTCAGTCGCTGATGTCACGAAGGCTTCGGCTAATACCACGACGCCGGGATACCCATAACTACTCCCGCGTAGATGGTTAGTGCGTATAGACCAAATGGCCAGACTCAGATCAAATACCAAGATATCGTTAAGCGTGTTATTATGAAGCAACCGCGGACGCCGACCAGGGCCAGGCCCACCTCTCACCTAGGCGGTCTCAACCTGTCCTGTCGCTCCGCCACAAAGATCCACACAGAGGGCCGTCGGGATAAAGGTCCTTTCATCCCCCAATTCGTGAATCACTCGCGGGTACTCTTCGAGCGGACCCGACTTTAGTCACCATCTGTAGTATGTATGTATAGTATATACCCATGATCACCTCCCAAGTGATCACGGCCCGATAGTATAGCAAGGCAGACTGACAAGAATGTAGGGCCAATGATGATAAACTAGCATTCTATACTAAGCATTTAGGATTGCAGGTAAGGTATCAACAGATGTAGCAACAATGTCAGGCTATGCATTAGAATAGGATCAACGGAAAGCAGTAACATGCTACACTACTCTAATGCAAGCAGTATAGAGTAGAATAGGCGATATCCGGTGATCAAGGGGGGGGGGGCTTGCCTGGTTGCTCTGGCAAGAGAGAGGGGTCGTCAACTCCGTAGTCGAACTGGGCAGCAGCAGCGCCGGTCTCCGTGTCTAGCGAGAGAAGAGGGGGAAGAAACAATAAATATTTAAGCAAGCAGGTGCATAGCGATGCATGACACGACAAGTATCGGTGCTAGAGGTGCCCTAACGCGGTTTGAGGTGATACCGGTGAAGGGGGGAAACATCCGGGAAAGTATTCCCGGTGTTTCGCGTTTTCGGGCAGAGGAGCCGGAGGGGGAAGTTGCGACTTCGATAGGTTAGGGGGGTGTGGCGGACGAACGGTTTGCGTATCCAGAATCGTCTCATCGTTCTGAGCAACTTTCATGTTGAAAATAATTTAATCCGAGTTACAGATTAAAAGATATGATTTTCTAAAGATTTTATTATTTTCTGAAATTTAATTAATTATTTAATTTAATTCGAAATTAGATTTATGACATCAGCATGATGTCATGCTGACGTCAGCGGTCAACAGAGTTGACTGGTCAACCTGACCAGTGGGTCCCACTGGTCAGTGATACACATTAATTAAACAGATTAATTAAACTAATCAAAATTAATTAAGGGGGTGGGCCCCACTGTCATACTAGTTAATTAGCTAATTAACAGTAGTTAATCGGGCTAATTAATCATTAGGTTAATTAATCTTAATTGGTTAATTTAATCATAATTAATTAAATTAATTAAATAGTTAATTAATTATTATTTTTAAAAATATTTTTTTATTAAACGTTCTAGGGCGGCCCCACATGTCAAAGGCCTAGAGGGCCTATCGGGTCCGGGCGACGGGCGTTATCGGGTGCGGGCGCTAGCGGATCGGGCGACGGGCGCTGGGCTATGCGGGTGCGGGCGCCCGAACTGGATGCAACCAGTCGGCGCCACGGCGAGGGGGGGAACGCCGGCGCGGCACCGGCGGAAGGCTGCGCGCGTGCGCGAGAGCGCTGGGAACGGCAGCGCCGCGAGCGAGAGGAGAGGGCCGCGGGCGCGTGGGCCGTCAAAGCCAGGGCGCGCTGGGGAGCAGGGGCGCGGCCAGGGGCAGCGGTGGCGGACGCCGGTGGAGCCGCGAGTAGAGACGTGTGGGGAGGCGGGCGCGCGTGGCGTGGCTGCGGCCAGGGACGGAGGAGGGCGCATGCTCCTGGGCACGATCGGGCGGCAGTCAAGGGCGCACGGGTGGCGGGAGCCTCGGCGTGGGTCGCGAACGGAGCGAGGCGAGCAGGGGCCGGGCGCGGTTGCGGGGTAGCTGTTGTAGCCGCAGCAGCAGCGGGGAGGCGCAGGGCACGGTCTATGGCGACGGTGAGCGCAGCCGGATGCGGCGTCGGGCGCGCAGTGCGTAGCATGGAGGGGGAAGAGGACCGGGGCGCGCGGGTATGGTGCGGCGTGGCGAGGGCGGCCCGGAGCGTGAGCTCCGGCACGCGGGTGCTGCGGGGGGGGTGGGGGGAGGAACGGCGTCGGCGACAGAGAAGGGAATGGAGGGAGCTCACTGCGGAGTGCAGGGATCGGGGCAGCGGGCTCGACAGAGGTCGGGGGGACGACGGGGAGGAGCGGCGGAGCAGGAGGCAGTCCGGCGGGGGAGCGTGCCGGCGCGGTCTAGGCGGCGTGGGGCGGCGCAGTCGTCGCGGCAGGGGTCGGTGGGCTTCGAGGCGGCGATGGGGCGATGGGATCGGGGGGGTTGCCCCGATCCAGATCCGAGAAGGGAGAGAGGGAGGAGTGGGACGAGGGGGAGGGAGTGGGTGACGTGGTGGCTAGGGTTTCGGTCGTGGGGGGATAAGGCAGGGGCGGGGTGGGCCGGCTGGGCCAGGTGAGCCGGCCTGGCCGGTGAGCTGGGCCGTCTGGCCCAGTTGGCCAGGGGGCATTTTATTCTTTTTTTTGTTTCCTGTTTTCTTTTTATTTATTTTCTTTTCTGTTTAATTTCATTTTAAACCATATAGCCATTTTATAAAAATGTGTTTACTTCACCATAATTACCAGTGCAATATTTGGCACCCACCGAACATTTTTGTTTTGACTTTTGAAAACTTTTGTCGTTTGACTTGGTTTTTAATTTGGATTCGAATTGGTTGTGGAACTAACGCGAGATTAGCAATAGAAATCGAGGTGACGTGGCATTATTAGCAGAGGTTACTGTAGCTGGATTATCCGGGCATCACAACAGAATTTACAAAGACAATTTTTTTCTGGATAAAAACCTAAACAAATATAGTCCTCGTGTGAACCACACAACAAATGTTGCATCTTCCAAGCAAAAGAATTTTGCAAAACCAAAAGAGAAGCGCCCTGCAGCCTCTTGTTACTCCCATCTCTGTTCCAAAAACAGAGGAACCATCTTTTTTTGGTTCAGAAAACTGCGAGGAAAATCCTGAACTGACCTCTGCTTGCTCTGCTTCTTCTTTGTGCCAGGTGAACCATGGCGGACTTGTTCTGTGTCTAGTACAAGCCGTTTGTCTGAGACGCGAGCCACGGTTCATGGTGCTGCCTACGTGTGTTTTGATGCTGTTGTACATCTGTGTTGTTGTCCGTGCTTGATGATTAGCCTCCTCTCCCGTCACCTTCCCTTCTCCAGTGTAGTGTATCAATTCAGTTGTGTTGTTCCTCCGCGCATTTTCGTCGTCCATGTACTTTGAACTTTGATTAATTAATTAATCAATCAATTGATTGGTGGAGAAGTTTTCAGTTGTTCTCGAGCGTTCCTTGTGCAATTTTCCTTCCATCCGATTGGTTTTTTTGGTTGGCGAGTTCCCCGTGCTGTAGCGTTGGCGAGTTCCACGTTGCCGCCCTGGCTTTTACTATTTCCAAGTAAGCACGTCTGACGGAGTCCTGGACTAGGGGGTGTCCGGACAGCCGGACTATCATCATCCGCCGGACTATCAAGACTACGAAGATACAAGATTGAAGACTCCGTCCCGTGTCCGGATGGGACTTTCCTTGGCGTGGAAGGCAAGCTTGGCGATACGGATATGTAGATCTCCTACCATTGTAACCGACTCTGTGTAACCCTAGCCTCCTCCGGTGTCTATATTAACCGGAGGGCTTTAGTCCGTAGGACAACATACATTACAACAATCATACCATAGGCTAGCTTTAGGGTTTAGCCTCCTTGATCTCGTGGTAGATCCACTCTTGTACTACCCATATCATCAATATTAATCAAGCAGGATGTAGGGTTTTACCTCCATCAAGAGGGCCCGAACCTGGGTAAAAACATCGTGTCCCTCGTCTCTTGTTACCATCCGCCTAGACGCATAGTTCGGGACCCCCTACCCGAGATCTGCCAGTTTTGACACCGACATTGGTGCTTTCATTGAGAGTTCCTCTGTGTCGTCACCAATAGGCTTGATGGCATCTTCAACCAGCAACGCTGTCCAGGATGAGACTTTTCTCCCCGGACAGATCTTCGTATTCGGCGGCTTCGCACTGCGGGCCAATTCACTTGGCCATCTGGAGCAGATCGAAAGCTACGCCCCTGGCCGTCAGGTCAGATTTGGAAGCTTAAACTTCACGGCCGATGTCCGCGGAGACTTGATCTTCGACGGACTCGAGCCACAGCCAAGCGCGCCGCGCTGTGATGACGGGCATGATCTAGCTCTGCCACCGAACAGTGCCTTGGTGGCCGCACACGGGTCCGCTTCGGCCATTAGCCCGGAGCCGATCGCCCAGATCGAGGGCCGGTGGATAGACGCCGCCCTGGGGGCTTCAACATCCACGGCGATGGAGCCGAACACTAATCTTGTCCCCTGCGAAACTCGTGATTCCGAGGTGCCGGACTCCTTGCCAGACTCCGAACCTCCTGCGCCCTTACCAATCGATCCGGATTGGGCGCCGGTTATGGAATTCACCGCCACGGACATCTTCCAATACTCGCCTTTTGGCGATATCTTGAAATCACTAAAGCATCTCTCGTTATCAGGAGAGCCCTGGCCGGACTATGGCCAGGATGGTTGGGATGCGGACGGCGAAGAAATTCAGAGCCCACCCACCACCCACTTTGTAGCCACTGTCGACGATCTAACCGACATGCTAGACTACGACTCCGAAGACATCGACGCCATGGACGACGATGCCGGAGACGAACAGGAACCAGCGCCCACAGGGCACTGGAAGGCCACCTCGTCATATGACGTATACATGGTGGATACCCCAAAAGATGGGGACGGCGAAGAAACAGCGGAGGCAGATCCCTTAAAGAAACAGCCCAAAGCGCCGGCGTCAACGGCGCCGCTCTAAATCCCGCCACAGCAAGAATGGAGATTCCGGCACAGGAGATAACAATACCCCAGAGAGTGCCGAAGACAATCCCCTCCAGCAAGACTCAGCGCAGGAGGATGCAGAAGCAAGCCCTCACGAGGGGGCGGCAGACGAAGAGGTTGAGGATCATAACTATATGCCTCCCTCCGAAGACGAAGCAAGCCTCAACGATGATGAATTCGTCGTACCCGAGGATCCCGTCGAACAAGAGCGCTTCAAGCGCGGGCTTATCGCCACAGCAAACAGCCTAAAGAAAAAGCAGCAACAGCTTCAAGCTGATCAGGACCCGCTGACCGATCGATGGACTGAGGTCCTCGCGGCCGAAGAGTATAAACTTGAACGTCCCTCCAAAAGTTACCCAAGACGCAAGCTGCTCCCCCGATTAGAGGAGGAAGCATACATACCTCCATCACCAGCGCACGATATGGCTGACCGACCACCCCGTGGTCGTGACAGAGAGGCATCCAGGCCCCCAGCCAAGACCATACCCCGGCATCGCTCCAAAAGTACGAAGCCAAGAGGGAACGCGCCGGACTTGCGAGACATATTGGAGGACAAAGCAAGGCAATCAAGATCCATCTATGGATCACGTGGGTGCCCTACGACCCACGACGAATACCGTCGCGCCGGATACAATAACCCTAGCCGGGCCAAACACAGCAGACAGCGCTCTCTCGAGCAGCGTCGCGATATTGCTCAATACAGAGGCGCCGCACACCCGCTATGCTTCACTGAGGAAGTAATGGATCATCAGATCCCCGAAGGGTTTAAACCCGTAAACATCGAATCTTACGATGGCACAACAAACCTCGCGGTTTGGATCGAAGACTATCTTCTCCACATCCATATGTCCCGCGGCGACGATCTCCACGCCATCAAGTACCTCCCACTCAAGCTTAAAGGACCAGCTCGGCATTGGCTTAACAGCTTGCCCGCAGAGTCAATTGGGTGTTGGGAGGACCTGCAGGCCGCATTCCTTGATAACTTCCAAGGCACATATGTGCGACCACCAGACACCGACGACCTAAGCCACATCATTCAGCAGCCAGACGAATCGGCCAGACAATTCTGGACACGGTTCTTGACGAAGAAAAATCAAATCGTCGATTGTCCGGATGCAGAGGCCCTCGCAGCCTTCAAACATAACATCCGGGACGAATGGCTAGCCCGGCACCTGGGACAGGAAAAGCCGAAATCTATGGCAGCCCTCACATCATTAATGACCCGCTTCTGCGTGGGAGAGGATAGCTGGCTAGCTCGCAGCAACAACCTCCGTAAAAATTCTGGCAGTCCGGACATTAAGGACAATAACGGCAGGTCACGTCGAAACAAAAACAAACGCCGCATTAACGGCGACGACAAGGAGAATACGGCAGTCAACGCCGGATTCCGAGGCTCTAAACCCGGTCAACGGAAGAAGCCATTCAAAAGAACCACTTCGGGTCCATCCAATTTGGACCGAATACTCGACCGCTTATGCCAGATACATGGCACCCCTGAAAAACCAGCCAATCACACTAATAGAGATTGCTGGGTGTTCAAACAGGCAGGCAAGTTCATCGCTGAAAACAATGACAAGGGGCTAAACAGCAATGACGAGGAGGAGACCCGACCGCCAAACAGTAGAGGACAGAAGGGTTTTCCCCCACAAGTGCGGACGGTGAACATGATTTACGCAACCCATATACCAAAGAGGGAGAGGAAGCGCGCACTAAGGGATGTCTATGCGATGGAGCCAGTCGCCCCGAAGTTCGATCCATGGTCCTCTTGTCCGATAACTTTCGATCGAAGAGACCATCCGACCAGCATACGCCATGGCGGATTCGCCGCATTGGTTTTAGACCCAATCGTCGATGGATTCCACCTCACGAGAGTCCTGATGGACGGCGGTAGTAGCCTGAACCTGCTTTATCAGGATACAGTGCGCAAGATGGGCATAGACCCCTCAAGGATTAAACCTACAAAGACAACCTTTAAAGGTGTCATACCAGGAATGGAAGCCAATTGTACAGGCTCAGTCACACTGGATGTGGTCTTCAGATCCCCGGATAATTTCCGGAGTGAAGAGTTAATCTTCGACATAGTCCCGTTTCGCAGCGGCTATCACGCTCTGCTCGGACGAACCGCGTTTGCAAAATTCAATGCGGTACCGCATTATGCATACCTAAAGCTCAAGATGCCAGGCCCTCGTGGAGTCATCACGGTCAATGGGAATACGGAACGCTCCCTCCGAACGGAGGAACATACAGCGGCTCTCGCGGTAGAAGTACAGAGTAGCCTATTAAGGCAATTCTCCAGTCCGGCCGTTAAACAGCCGAATACAGCAAAACGCGCCCGAAGCCATACAGAGCATGCGTAGCAATGCGGCCCCAACCCTCGCCCGCGTATAATCGCAATAATAACACTCCGCGTACATCATTATGCTTTGGAGATAGCATGGGCACAGGGGAGGGGGCACGATCGCAACGGACCCAGAATGCGGTTCGACCACACCAGGGGCTCGCAAGTGTGCCCCCCCGTTAACCAGAAGCCCTGTACGGCGGCACACCTGCCGAACTCAGGATGCAATAGTCAGGGACTAAAGCGGGCTGCGACGAACACTCAGGTGGTCTCAATTACAAGCATTAAATTCGATTATATACACCAAGTCCGCAGCTCACCCCTGGAGGGGGACATGTTTAATTAGTCCACATCCCTTGCTTACCGCACTATTTGTATTAGTCCGCTCTCTTTGCAGACTTTCTTTCATAAATAATGCAGCACCTTTTTGATTGCAATTGCATTACCTTTTATATGTATGTTCATTACACGACATCTTGCACCCGTATATTTTGGTACGGCCGAATACACCAGGGGCATATGTTCCCCACTCTATGGTGTGATAAGTCCGAACACTTTCACAAGTGCGGCACCCCGAACTTATAGCATTATATGAATCGGCTCCGAATCATGTCTTGGGTCAATAGTTGGGTTTGCCCGGCTCCCACGTTTTGGTGCCTTACGTTCCGTTCCGTCGGCTAAGGTGGCACTGGGAGAACCACTGCGATTGCGCCCCGGTTGAGCCGGGCGAGCGCCTCAGTGGAGAAAGCTAAAACTGACTGGCATGATAAGGCGAGAGACTGGTCGCTGTTCGAGAGGTTTTTTCGGGTCCTTAAAGACTCACGCCGCTTCGAGCGAAGTTCCAGACAATGTCCGATGAAGGCGTAGATAGCGCCCCGGATTCGGCCTTTCGAATACCAGGGGCTTCGCCGAAATTTAAAATTATAGAATTCTATGGCTAAGTGAGAGTGTTCAAGCATTATAAGTCCGGTTGCCTTGTTCATTGTGTTGAGTGCCTACCTCGATGGACCCAACAATGGGAACAAGAGTGCTCAAGTTTATCCCGAACACCCCAGCACTCGTGGCTTGGGGGCTGAAGCCAACGACTTGCCATCTCTCAGATTTTATAAACGGCCGCACAGAAGGTAATATTTTAAATTAAACAAGCGTTGCTTAACGCGCACATGAACAAAGTTTCAGCGCGCAGGGTAATACACAGCAAATTCATTCAAAGATTACATTTCGGGGGCACTCATCCGCAATATTGCGGGCTCCCTTCAGGACAGTTTTATAATACATCTCGGGCGTGCGATACTCCTTGCCCGGCGGCGGGGTGTCCGTGAGAAGCTTCTCCGCATCCAACTTGCCCCATTGCACCTTTGTGCGGGCAAGAGCCCGGCGAGCGCCTTCAATACAGGCGGAGCGCTTGATGACATCCACCCAGGGGCATGCATCCACCAGCCGCCGCACGAGGCCAGAGTAGCTCCCAGGCATGGCCTGTCCAGGCCACAGCCGGACTATAAGGCCCTTCATGGCCTCCTCAGCTACCTTGTGGAGTTCTACCAGCTGATTCAGCTGGTCGCTTGGGGGCACCGGGTGTCCGGCCTCAGCATACTGAGACCAGAAGACTTTTTCCGTCGAGCTCCCCTCCTCGCCACGATAGAATGCGGCGGCATCGGACGCACTACGCGGCAGATCTGCAAACGCCCCTAGAGAGCTCCGAATGCGGGTAAGTGTCAGGTATTTTACATTAACATGCTTGCTTTGCATGAAAAATGCCTTACCCGCCGCTATTTTCTTTATATCTTCAACCTTCTGAAGGGCCTTATGGGCCTCGGCCTTGGCGGACTTGGCACTCTCGAGAGCCAAGGCAAGCTCGGACTCTCGAGTCTTGGAGTCACGCTCCAAACTCTCATGCTTTTCCATGAGAGCCTGGAGCTCTTGCCGAACTTCCGCCACCTGTGCCTCCTGCTTTTCTCGCTCTGCCCGTTCCGCGGCCGCACTATGTTCGGCCGCGGACACAACATCCTTTAGGGCGGCCACCTCGTTAGTGGCCCCTGCGATACACATATTGTCCTGGTTAATTTAAGTGCAACCAAAATCCTTTTCTGTAAGGTACCTATTCCAAGTGGTGTTACTCACCTTCTTTGTCCTCGAGCTGCTTCTTGCCATGGACGAGCTCTTGCTCGGACCGCTCGAGATCCTTTTTTAGCACATCGACCTCCACCGTTAGTGCGGCAGAGATCAGCAGCGCAGCCTGCAAACCCATATTGACATATTTTTAGCAACCCTGCGCATGTCTTGTTAGATCCTCAGTCCGGCTTTTTGTTTCCGAACACCGAACTGAGCATCAGGGGCTACTGTCTATGCGGTATTACATTACATAATTTTAACTTCTTACCTCAAAGCCTGTTAAAAGGCTGCTGCAGGCTTCGGTCAGCCCGCTTTTGGCGAGCTGAACCTTTTGAATCACCGCACTCATGATAGTGCAGTGTTCTTCCTCAATGGAAGCACCTTTAAGCGCCTCCAGCAAGTTATCCGGCGCCTCCGGTTGGACGGAGGCCACCAGTGTCACGGTCTTGCCCTTCTTTCGAAGGGGCCGCTTGCTAGACTCTGGAACCACTGCGGGTTCCGATGTAGAGTCCGGCACAAAGTCCGGGAGGCTGCCTGACGGCGCCTCCGGAGCCTCCTCCTGATGGGTCCCTCTCTGGGATCCCACCTCGGCGTCCTCGTCGGCGCGTGGGGTAGAGGCAGTCGGAAGTGAATTCACATCCGACGAGGCCAACGACCCGCTCGATGAGTCGGGAAGATCATCACCAGCCGGACTATGGACCAAATGCGGCGTTAGAAGGACATCACGCAACATAAAGGATATTGCATATAAAGGATCCGGATACTTACGATCTTGCCGGACGCCTGGCCCTTGGAGGCCACTCATCCTCGCCAACGCTGGTGTTGGCGAAACTGTCCGGGGGGATAACTCTCCCCCTCTTGGACCCTTCGGCCTCCCCCATGGGGGAGGCCTTCCTCTTCTGCTCTCCCTCTTCTGGGAGAGAACCCTCCTCGTCTTCGGGGGAGGAGTCCATCTCGTCGTCGGACACCTGATTGCGGGAACTCTTTCGAGTCCCCGCGGCCACCTTCTTGGCCTTCTTCTCCGGCACCACGTGCGGTGCCGGAACCAGCAGCCCTGCTAAACGGGCGTCCACTGGATCTTCTGGCATGGGAGCCGGGCAGATAAGCTGCCTAGCCTTCTCCATCCATTCCTGTCAAAGGAAAAAGAACCCTCTTATAATTAATTCGATTACTACAAAGTGTCCCGTAATGGGGTCGAATAACTTACCTCGTCAGCTGGATACTGCGAGCTGAATCCGCGATCTTCCGACGCGGATGCGGGGGCTTCGGCGCCCTTAAACAGCACCCTCCAGGCGCCTTCGTATGTTTTATCGAAGAGCCCGCTCAGCGCCTGGTGCTGTTCCGGATTGAACTCCCACAGATTGAATGCCCGTTCTTGGCATGGGAGAATCCGGTGGATGAGCATGACTTGGACTATATCGACGAGCCTGAGCTTATTGCTCACTAGCTTCTGGATGCAGGTTCGGAGTCCAGTCACCTCCTTCGAATCGCCCCACAGCAAGCCCTTCTCTTTCTAGGAAGTGAGTTGCGTGGGGACGCCAGATCTAAACTCGGGGGCCGCCACCCATGTGGGCTTGCGCGGCTCGGTGATGTAGAACCACCTCGATTGCCACCCCTTGACGGAGTCCACAAAGGCCCCTTCGAGCCAAAGGACATTGGGTAATTTACCCAACATAGCGCCTCCGCATTCCGCTTGCCCAGCACAACCTTCGGCTTGAGGTTGAAGGTCTTGACCCACAGGCCGAAGTGGGGCCGGATGCAGAGGAAGGCCTCGCACACGACGATAAACGTCGAGATGTTGAGGATGAAGTTCGGTGCCAGATCGTGGAAATCTAGGCCGTAATAGAACATGAGCCCCCGGACGAATGGATGGAGCGGAAAGCCCAGTCCGCGGAGGAAGTGGGGAAGAAAGACGACCCTCTTGTGAGGCCTGGGGGTGGGGACGAGCTGCCCCTCGTCGGGCAGCCGATGCGCGATATCGCCGGAAAGATATCCGGCGCTGCGCAGTCTGGTGATGTGCTCCTCCTTAATGGTGGAGGCCAACCATTTTCCTCCCGCTCCGGACATATTCGGAGGAGGTCGAGGCGAGATGTGCGAGCTTAGGCGTTGGAGCTTGAGTGCGCGGAGGTGGATAGGCAAAGGAGGAAGAAGGCGTAGGTGAGAAGGTAAATCCTTATCCCTTATATATAGGCGGACGAAAATTATGCGTCCCGCCGGCCGGATAAAACTCGCTTATCTCCCAAGCGCCACCGTCAATGGCGCGGTTGGGTTACCCACGTCCGTACTGATGAGAATCCCGGAATAAGGGGAACACGATCTCTGCTTCGATAGGACGTGCCAAGGAAACCGCTTCGCTGAGGTGGTATAGTAAAAAACGATTTAAACAAAGGCTTGGTAGCGGTGTGATGTCACGCCGCATAATACGTCAGCAGATTGAACTAAGTGTATATTTTATTCTCTCTATGGTGGAATGTGGAATTTATTTTGCAGAGCCGGACACTATCCTGGTGTTCATGATCTTCTTTGGATTATTCAAGGGAGGAACCCGCCTTGCAATGCCGGACATTATGCGCGCCGGACTTATCATCATTGAAGCCTGGTTCAGGGGCTACTGAGGGAGTCCTGGACTAGGGGGTGTCCGGACAGCCGGACTATCATCGTCCGTCGGACTATCAAGACTACGAAGATACAAGATTGAAGACTCCGTCCCTTGTCCGGATGGGACTTTCCTTGGCGTGGAAGGCAAGTTTGGTGATACGGATATGTAGATCTCCTACCATTGTAACCGACTCTGTGTAAGCCTAGCCTCCTCCGGTGTCTATATAAACCGGAGGGCTTTAGTCCGTAGGACAACATACATTACAACAATCATACCATAGGCTAGCTTTAGGGTTTAGCCTCCTTGATCTCTTGGTAGATCCACTCTTGTACTACCCATATCATCAATATTAATCAAGCAGGACGTAGGGTTTTACCTCCATCAAGAGGGCCCGAACCTGGGTAAAAACATCGTGTCCCTCGTCTCTTGTTACCATCCACCTAGACGCACAGTTCGGGACCCCCTACCCGAGATCCGCCGGTTTTGACACCAACAACGTCCATCACAGGCATAGCGCGGAACACCTTCAAAGAATTCTCAATGTCACCGCACTTGCATACATGTCGACCAGAGCAGTACCGTGCTTCATGTCTACCTCAACCCTGTGGCTCTCGACAAACTGGTGTACCTCTGCGCCAATGGTCAGCGCCCCCATGTCGCTGCACATCGAGAGCACGCTAACCATGGTGATGCAGTCTGGAGCGACGCGCGCCGCTCGCATCCTTGGACCGACGGCCCTTGGCATACGCGGAGATCATCGGGATCCACGAGAAGGCGTCCCTGTCGCTTGTCGCGTCGAATATCTCGCTCGCCATGCCGACGTCCCCTCTCACGGCGTACCCGTGGATCATCGTGTTCCAGGACACCAGGTCCCTGTCCCGCATTCCGTCCAACACCCTCCTCGCCTCCGGCACCTCGCCGCGCGCGACGTAGGACGCGAGCATGACGTTGCAGAGGAACACGTCCCGGCGGGGTGCCTCGTCGAACGCGGCATGCGCGAGCTCCGCGCGGCCCGACTTGGCGTACATCTCGACGAGCGCGGTGCGCACGAA
Source organism: Triticum timopheevii (assembly GCA_963921465.1). Classification (NCBI taxonomy): domain Eukaryota; kingdom Viridiplantae; phylum Streptophyta; class Magnoliopsida; order Poales; family Poaceae; genus Triticum; species Triticum timopheevii. Next base: position 313,980,749 of record OY997262.1, on the reverse strand, counting down.
AAGGTCGGCGGCGGCGAAGCTGGACCTGACCGCGCGCGCGTGGAGCGAGGCGCCGAGAGGCCGGGTCACGGCGGAGGACGAGGCGAGCGCGGCGGAGGGCGAGGGAGGGGGACAAGGAGTTGGCGAGGAGGCGGGGCGCGCGCGGGAGGATCCCGCGGAGGATGAGCAGGGCCTGCAGCGGGAGCGAGGCACGGAGGTAGGCGCGCATGACGGTGCTGACGATGAACGGGTCTGCGTCGGCCGAGTTGACCAGCCGCGCGTGCGCCGCCAGGTGCTCCGGCCGCGGCGGACGCCGATCTTGCCGAGGTGGTCGAGGACGGGGACCATGTTCTTGTGGACGCTGCAGCCGAGGGCGAGCGGGTAGGCGGCGAGGTCGTCGGGGCCGGGGCCGAGGACGAGGGAGCGGAGGAACCCGATGCGCTGGCGTTTTTACAAAACCCCCCCGGATGGACTAGTATTCACCCTAGGCATGACCAGGTGGCGGTCAAAGCGAGCTGGCGGCCGCTGACTTGGACAAGTCAGCAAATACGTAGACGAAATCGTATAAATGGACCAAAGTGAACCCCGTGCGCAAGTACATGGACCGTAGTTCGGGTATTTTGAAGTAGTGGTACTAAACTGTCAATCAGCTCAAGTTTAGTGACCTACAGTGAATTTTTATCTTCTGTCTTGGGTTCCGTGCAGAATTTTCCATGAGTTCAACAAAGAGTAAACTTTGAAAACTAGAGAGGGATCATCGGGATTTTTTTTATCAAAACAAGCCATATTTCGAGTCTTCCAAATAGTCCAGTAAATGGTAGTCCCTCCAATCAAGACAAGCCTCCTATTTTTCGTGGGGAAGGATCTAATCCATCCACCCAGCATATCAGAAATCCTCTCAGGAGGTCTGATCAGATCAAAGGCATACACAACCACTTGCCATACAAACCTGACCAAGCTACATTGGAACAACAAATGATTAATTCTCTCTACCTGCCGCAGTTTGTGAGTGTGTTGTTCATAAGATCAACGTGACCCGATTCTACTCTAAAAGCCCAATTAACTGTGTGGTCTTAAAAATTAGAAAGCATAGTGTAAAAGAATTGAACGATAGAGCTTTGAGAAATTTTTTACCCATCAAAATCGGGTTACCCAATTTCAATTGAAGATCAATGTGGACCACGCCCTCATCAGGAGCCTCGCCAAGTCCCACGAGGTGATCATCACCGTCGAGGAAGGCTCCATCGGCGGATTCGGCTCACACGTGGCCCAGTTCATGGCCCTGGATGGCCTTCTCGACGGCAAACTCAAGGTACTCAATTGAGCAACATTGTCTATTAGTCAGACAGACTGACTGGCGGACATAAAGTTAGAAACAAATACTGATGGTGTGAATGACTGACTGTCGGGGGCGCACGGTCTGTTTCCGTGGCCGCCGGGCACCTATGGGGCACGGAGGGCCCCTTTCTGATTCGGAGAGGGGGGCGGAGGCCGCGCGCAGAGCGGATCGAGGTCCCGGGCGCGCGCTGGGGAGACGGCGAGCGATTTTTTACCCAGCTTCAGAGCTCTCCGGAGAGATAAAACTCCTACTGCTGCTTTGTGTTGTTATTCGATCTTGCTCGAATGCGAGCGCACGGTGGTGTGGTGTGTATGTGTTGGGCCGGACCCTAATCCTGTGTCCCGAACCCTAATCCTGTGTCCTCAGATGAACCCAACCAACCCTTTCTACGTGCGCATGGGCCTCCCTTTTATAGTCTAAAGGGGGCACCAACAGGTGGCAGCGTAAGAAGAGGGGGTAGAAAGGTAAAAACGCAGGTTGGTGTAACAGTGACCAACAGTGTCCCCTACCTAACTCTGGCGGCAGGGGACAAGGGCATTTAATGCCCGTCCGGTCGCCCCAACAGTGCAGAGAAGCGACCGTCAAGTGAGCCACCGGTTGCCACGATGGCGTCTCTGTCAGCTCCGCTTGCCACCTCACCCCGCATGGCTGCGTAGTGCTTCGCCACGTGCCTTTGGGACGGCCCTGTGATGACACGTCGCCGGATGTGCTGGAGTTTGGTTGGCAATCTTGCCGTGGCGAGCGCCTTGCCGCGGTTCTTCTCTTGTCGGCCGGCAAGCTTGTCGGCCGTCGGGCCTTGCCGGGACGCGCGGGGCGCCGCGGCAAGTCTTCTGGAGGTGCCTCGGTCGGCCTTCCCGGCAAGCTCCTCTTGCCGGGGCCTTTGTTTTCTTCCCGGCAAGCTCTCCTTGCCGGGGCCTTGGTTGGCCTTCCCGGCAAGCTCCTCTTGCCGGGGGCTTTAGCTCGAGTACTCCGTTCTTGAACGGCATCAACGTAGCCGCGGAGGATCTTGGCGGACGCCCGGCAAGCCCTGCCGCGGGTTGCCGCGACTGCCCGTGCACAAGTTCGGGGTACTAAGGTACCCCCCTACTTTAGTACACTGATAGAAGCCCCCGGGCCTGGGCCATACACGGTGCCGAGCGTTGTTGGGCCAGGCCCAACACTGTGCACGGGCACGCGTGGCCTGGGTCCACACAGGATCGAACTCCGTTTCCACCGCGTCCTCCCGCAACGGCACGCGTCGATTGCGGCGTCGTGGGAGACGCGGTTAACACTTAATTCCAGGAAATGCGTAACGTCCGCATCCCCTATTTATAAGCGAAGGGAACGGGGTCGTTCCCCCACTTTCGCCACTTGCGGTTCCTTCCTCCGAAAGCTCCGATGCTCTCCTCCGTCTCCTGGATTGAGAACGAAACAGCGTCCCGCCGCCCGTCGCCGCCGCTGTCGCCGTCGCCTTCGCCTCCCCCCGCTGCCCCCGCCATGGCTCCGAAGGCCGGGAAGGCTACGAAGGCTGCGAAGGCCGCGAAGGCCGCGAAGTCTGCCGAGGCACTGGAGCTCGAGGCGCTGCGTAAGAAGCAGGTGCTCTTCTCCCCTGAGCTCACCCCGGAGGCGTTGCGGTCGGGGTTCTACCTCTTTTGGTCGACGGAAACGCGGGCGCACCCGCGCACGCCGGTGCTTTCCGCGGAAGCCTCCAAATCGAAGAAGTGCCCCAGAGGGTACTACTTCTTCCCTGTGTTCTTCTATTGCGGGCTCTGCCCGCCTTTTTCCGATTTCTTTTGCGACATCATGAATACCTATGGGTTCCATCTGCTTGATTTCACCCCCAATGCCGTTCTGACGATGGCGGTTTTCGCGCATCTTTGTGAGAACTTCGTTGGTATCCTCCCCAACGTCGCTCTTTTTCGCCATTATTTTTCCCCTCGGGCTGAGAAAGGGGAGCCACTGGCTGGCGGAATCGCCTGGACCTCCCGGATGGGCATGAAGGAGGCGTACTTGACGGGCGAGCTCCGCAGCAAGTGGAACGAGTGGAGGGCGGAGTGGTGTTGGATTTGTGATGCCGATCCGCCGTCGTTCACCAAGCTGCGCAAGACTCGGGTGGTGCGCGGCGGCGACTGGAGCGCCCTGTCGCCGGACGACGCCAAACTGACGATCGCCACCACCCGAATCCTCCGGCTCCGGCACGCCGGGCTCACAACAGGGGCGGTCGGCGTAGATTTCCTCCGCCGTCGTATCGCCCCTTTGCAGGCAAGGGGGAGGCCCGCCTGGCTGTTCGGCGGCCCGGCGGATTTCATGAGGCTGCGCCCGGGCCTCAACTTCAACTTCACGGTTCTGGAGCTTGACGCGATGCTGAGGGAGACGTTCAAGCACGACGCCAACCATCCGGAGTGGTTCCGGCTGCCGCCGGGTGTCATCCCCTTGTGCAACAACTCCCAGCGCGATCGCATCTGCGCAATGATGCCATAGTGCGATTCGCACGGGGTAAGTGCCAACTGGATAGAGCCCGCCGCCGAGGTCGTGTAGCAATTCTTCGATGACTTGTCGGAGACGGCAGTCAATTCTGACGAGCAGAAGCTCCTCACCTGCACCACCACTGCCGATGAGCTAGCGTACATCGCTAGCAGGGCCGAGGAGGTGGCGGCAGCCGCTGCCGCGGGCGAGTTTGGCTTCACGCTGGTGGAGGCGGAAGCAGCTGAGGCGGCAAGCCTTGCCGCCTGGAAAGATCTTGCCGGAGATGGTGATGACGAAGGGGAGGCCGCGGCCGAAGCGAGCCAGCCCGCCGAGGGCGCGAGTGGTCGGCCGTATTCGAGCAACTTGCCGCCGACGGATCCCTCCATGCAGCCCCAGTTCCGACCGAGAAGGTGTCTCCGTCGAGTTGGAGAGCCGGCAGAGGCGCAGGCCGATCAGCAACCGCAGCAGCCGCGGCGCCGCAGGACGCGCTCAGCCGCGGCAAGTTTCGTCGCGGCGGGAGGGTCCCAAGCCGCACCGGACACTGAGGCGGGGTCTTCCCAGGCCGCCACGCTTGACCCTGCCGCAGCCCTTGGCAAGCGCCAGAGGGAGCCTACTCCTCCGCCACGCTGCGTAGGGTGGACACCGGAGTTCGACCTTTCCGCGCTGAGCTCTGATGACGACGAGGAGGAGGACGAAGAGGAGTAAGGCTTCCTCCGTATTGCACTCGCCTTTCGCTTGATCCTTGTTGTTGTTTGTCTTGTATCTAATCTGTTTTTCCCTCCAAACTCCTGTTCGGTCTCAGGACTTTGGCGGAGAGGGCGGCGAAGAGGGCCAAGGTCCCCGTAGTTGAGGACGATCCTGCTGTGGCAGCAGAAGATACGTCGGAGACGACCTTGACGGACCCGGTCCCTTCCCCTCGTAGCAGCTCCCAGCACAGCCCCCAGCGTAAGTGCCTCGATCCACTTCCTGTCGTGGGGCGCGCATGGTCGCTGCTTCTTCTGCCAATATCTTGATTATTGGCTCTTTTTTTACAGGAGAAGAACAGGCCCACCAGGAGCAGTCGGAGGCCGACCCGGAGGTGTCGTCGGCCTCGACTACGCCACCAAGGGCTGATTCCCCGATATGGGAGCCATCTCCGGCAAGGATGGGGTTTCCGGCAAGAGGTGGGACCAGTGAGCCCCCGGTGGTGGAGCCCACGATCACAGAGCTCAGCACAGGTAACCCTCCTTGTCGGAAATTTTCCCTTGGGTTCTTCTTCTTCTGGTCTTCTTTTTTGAATATTTGCTTGACTTTTTCTCCCCCCTTTTCCTGCCTTCAGATCCTCCCTCTGCGGAGCCAATGGAGACCGAGGCCACCGGCGAGGAGAACTTGCACGGCGATACTGGTGATGCCGCTGCTACTGAAGAGGAGGCCGGCGCTGATGACCCTGCCGACGAAGAGGCCGCCAAGGCTGCTGGCGCTGGAGCTGGCGAGGGATCCGGCGATCGTACTGACGACCCGGGGGCCGCAGGAGCGCAGGGCGCTACACCGAACGCCGATCCCTTCGCCGCGGACGCAGCGCCAGGCTCCGAAGAGCCCCAGCCTGGCGCCTACTTGAAGGCCGGCGAAGGTATTTTCATCAGGCTCCCCTGGGCGCCGAGTTCCAGGGCGCCGGTCGAGGGAGAGGCTTTTGATGGAGAAGTACTCGCCTCCGCTGGGCTGGCGGTGGTTGACGTGCCAAGCAGCAGCAGTGGCGAATCTGAAGAGGAGCAGCTGCTCCGGAAGTTGGTGTCGCTCTACCGCGCCCGCCAAGCGAAGCTGGAGTCCTAGGAAGCGCTTGTTGCTCGGGCGGGAGTTGACATAGAAAAACATGCGCAAGAACTCAAGAGCCGCAACCAGGAGGCCCTCCAGTCCATTGCCGAGGAGAGGGCGCAGCTTGACGGAGCGAAGAAGGAGTTCATCCTGGAGAAGGCCGAAGCCGAAGAGCAGTAGAGGCTCACCGCCGAGGAGCTGTCCAAGCGGGGCGGCGAGCTGATACAGAGGAAGGCGCACTTGGACAGCCATGACGAAGAGCTCGTCGTCCGGGAACAATCACTTAGCGGGGCACTCAAGGAGGCGAAGGACGCCGCCGCGGCCGCCGAAGCCGCCAAGAAGAATTTGGAGGAGAAGGTGACGCGGCTGGAGGCGGACGTGACAAGGAAGAACGAAGATCTTGCCGCGCTTCAGCGCGATCGTGAGAAGGATGCGCGCGCCCACGGTGATCTGCAAGTCCAGCTCTCCGAGAAGATCAAGGAGCTGAATGCCGCTAAGGACTCGAGCGCTGATCTGGAGCTGAAATTGGCCACCTTGATGGAGACGCTGGACGCCACCAAGAAGCGAGAAGATATCCTGAGCAAAGACCTCAAGGGCAACGAGGAGCTGCTGGTGAGGGCTGCCGAGACCCAGAACACCTTCAAGACCACGGTGGAGCTCTGGACGGAAGGCCTCGTCAGCATCGCCGCGCTCATCGACGAGGAATTGGCGGAGCTGAACTTGACGGGCTTCGGGTACTCCTCCGAGGAGAATCTCCAGCCCAGTGCCAAGCTCACGCCCTTCTTCAAGGATGTGGTGACGGCTCTCCGGCAGCTCCGGGAAAGGATCCCTAAGCAGCTGGCCGATGAGTCGCGTGCGATCTGCGTCGGGGTCTTGGAGAAGGTGTTGGTGAAGGTCCTCTTCCGCAACCCGGGCATCGACCTCTCCCGCGTCACCAAGAAGCTGCCGGAGGGCGCTGATCTTGAAGAACTCAAGGCCATCGTCGCACCCATCATGGACAAGGTGAACGAGGTTAGGAGGGTCGACGGCGGGCGCGCGGATTAGGCCTCCCTTCTTCTCCTGTTTTTTTGGTCACGAGAACAGCTTAATCAGTGTTGCAATAAGTCATTCTTGTAATATAACTCTACTCTGGGTACTGCTCGCTATGTTATCCCCTTTACTTTGTTGCGTTCCTTGTATGTTTCTTTACCCTACGCTTCGAGGGACCTTGCCGGCGCAAACACGCTCGCTGAGTGCGGGACATCAGCGGCCCGCTGGCGGTGCTGCTTCCGGCAAGAGATCTTGTCGGGCCAGTTGCGGCGCGGTTGGACCATTGAGCGGACTCGAAAACGAATCCAGGGCGCAACTAAACCGTGAGTCGATTCCTCCGCGCACAGGTTTCCCATACAAGGCACGATCGTTCAAGGGGTATAACTTAAGAAAAAATGAGTAGGCTCAAACTTTGGCTACTTATCTTTTTTGTCTTCTTCCCCCCGGCAAGGCCAGTTTCCTCTGAACGATGCGCAGCCCAGACCTTTATCTTCTCTCCTCCTTCCCCCCGGGCGAACTTGTGGGTGGAGGAACGCTCTCTTTGATGAGAAAGAAGAGAAAATAATGACATGGGACCCTGAGGTCCTTTACTGCTTACGGGGGGCTAGTGCTGCACAAGGTGTCAGACATATATGCAAGGAAAATAGAAATGCACTGAACTTGACAAGATGTGCGGGGCACATAGACCTTTATTTACGCGCGGGAGCTGCGCACGGCTTTGTACAAAGTGTTACATGCGACAGCGGCAAGGCTTGTACAAAAGGTGGTTGTCGGAACGGGTCCGGCAACCGCGCCTTATGGATAAAACTTGCGAAGATGTTCTATGTTCCAGGAGTTGCTCACCGGAATGCCATCTTCGGTCTCTAGGCGGACAGCGCCAGGCCCGGTGACTCGTTTCACCCGATAAGGGCCTTCCCACTTCGGCGTCAACTTGTTTGGATTCTTGGCGGATTGAACGCGCCGAAGAACAAGGTCGCCTTCCTCGAAGCTTCTGGCGTTAACTTTGCAGCTATATAGCGGCGCAAAGCTTGCTGGTAGCGAGCGGCTCGCACAGCAGCCTGAAGACGATCCTCCTCGAGGAGCAGCGCATCATCTTGGCGCAGCTGCTCTTGCTCAAGCTCATCGTAAGCGAGCACTCGTGGCGATCCGTATACGAGTTCCGTGGGGAGAACTGCTTCCGCTCCATAGACAAGAGCGAAAGGCGTCTGGCCGGTGGCTCGATTTGGCGTCGTCCTGATCGACCAAAGAGCTGCCGGCAACTGCTCGATCCAATTCTTGCCGCACTTGTGTAGCCTGTCGAAAGTTCTGGTCTTGAGCCCGCGCAATACTTCAGCGTTCGCCCTCTCCGCTTGGCCGTTGCTTCTTGGGTGAGCAACAGAAGCGAAGCAGATCTTGGTGCCAAGATCTTGGACGTACTGCATGAAGGTGTGGCTCGTGAACTGTGTGCCATTGTCGGTGATGATCCCGTTGGGGATCCCGAAACGGCAAACAATCGACCTAAAGAACTTGACTGCTGATTGTGCTGTCACCTTCCTCACTGGCTCCACTTCAGGCTACTTTGTGAACTTGTCGATTGCAATGTACAAGTACTCAAAGCCCCCGACAGCTCGGGGGAAGGGGCCGAGGATGTCGAGCCCCCAGACCGAAAATGGCCAGGACAAAGGGATTGTTTGGAGAGCTTGAGCTGGTTGATGAATCTGTTTGGAATGGAACTGGCACACTTCACACTTGGTTACTTGTGCAGTTGCATCCTGGAGGGCTGTCGGCCAGAAGAAGCCTTGCCGGAAAGCCTTGCCGGCGAGTGCTCTTGCGCCAATGTGGTGACCACATATGCCTCCGTGTATTTCTGCCAACAGCTCTCGTCCATCTTCCCGGGAAATGCACTTCAATTTCACTCCGTTGAATCTTCTTCTGTACAGTATGTCATCGACAAACTGGTACATACTTGATTGTCGGGCTACTCTTTCCGCTGCTTGTTGCTCCTCGGGGAGTTCTCCTGTTTGAAGGAAATGGACGATCTGCTGTGCCCATGCCGGAGCCTGTGGCTCGACGACAAGGACTAAAGGCGCGAATGCAGCTGCGGGAACATCCGCTTCCACGGTAAGAGTCTGGGACCCTGCCGGAGCATGATGCTCCCCGGCAAGCGTGTCGGGACACAGCTTGTCGGGAGTGTCTTCTTCAACGAAACAAACCATAGGGCTTGTCGGAGTAGACTGCTCCTCAGCGCTCTCTGTGTCGAGCCTGGGAACCTTCTTGGCGGCGGCTCCGAGAAGCTCTACCGAAAAGTAGTCGCCAGTGACCAACTTTCTCTTTCTGCTCTGTCCGGTTGATGGTGCGACAGATGGTTGAGTCAGCTTGAGCACAAAAATTCCTGGTTCCACGGGTAACTTGAGTGCGGCACATTTTGACAGGCCATCTGCAACGTCATTCTGAGTTCTTGGAACATGTTCCATCTGTAAGCCGTCAAAATGTTCCTCTAGCTTCCTCACTCCCTCGATGTATGCTTCCATCAACGGACTCTGATAATCTTTGTTAACTTGGCGGACGACAAGCTGTGAGTCACCCCTGACAATGAGCTTTTTGATCCCAAGTTCTGCTGCTATTCTGAGTCCGGCAAGCAAGCCTTCATACTCTGCAGTATTGTTTGTTGCTTGCTCCTTGGGAAAGTGCATTTGGACCACGTACTTGAGGTGCTCTCCGGTGGGGGCGATAAGCAGTACGCCCGCACCAGCGCCTTGCAGCGAAAAGGCACCATCAAAGTACATGATCCACTCTCTGCTCGCTTCCTTGACGGGGATGCTCCTCTCCGGAGTCTCTTCATCAGGCGTTGGCGTCCACTCCGCTATGAATTCTGCCAAGGCTCGGCTCTGAATAGTTGAAGTACTTTCAAACTTGAGGCTAAAGCTTGACAATTCCAGTGCCCACTCGACAATCCTGCCTGTTGCTTCAGGATTTTGCAATATCCTCTTCAGCGGAAAACGAGTGACAACTGTGATCTCATGTGCTTGAAAGTAATGGCGCAGCTTTCTCGAGGCCATGAGGAGGCCGAAAAGCAACTTCTGCACACTGGAGTACCTTGATCTAGCCCCCTGTAGAAGGGAACTGACAAAGTAAACTGGGCGCTGCACCATTTTCTTCTGTTTCTCCTCTGGCAACTGTACAGCTCCATCTTTGCCGGAGCCAGAACTTGCCGGACCAGGGCTTGTCGGGCCAGAGCTTGTCGGGGAAGCCCCCTGCTTGTCGCTGGATCCGCTTGCCGCGGCCGCTGGCTCATCATCTGCCTCCCTCTCTGCTACTAACACAGCACTAACCACTTGATTGGTTGCCGCCAGATATAGCAGCAACTTCTCTTGTGGCTTTGGTGCGACAAGCGTCGGGGTGGAGGACAAATATTTCTTCAAGTCTTGCAGCGCAGCCTCCGCTTCCGGAGTCCATTTCATTGGACCCGCCTTTTTCAAGATTTTGAAAAATGGCAGGGCGCGTTTAGCAGACTTGGAAATGAACCTGCTAAGAGCAGCAACGCAGCCGGCAAGCCTTTGTACGTCCTTGACTCGCTTAGGTGCTTCGATTTGCTCGATGGCCTCGATCTTGTCGGGGTTAGCTTCAATTCCCCTTTGTGACACAAAGAATCCGAGAATCTTGCCGGAAGGGACTCCAAACACACACTTCTCGGGATTCAACTTGAGATTGATCTTGCGCAGATTTGTGAAGGTCTCGTCCAAATCTTGGATCAGAGTTGCCCTGTCTCTGCTCTTGACCACTATGTCATCCATGTAAGCTTCTACATTTCTGTGCAGTTGTGGCTCAAAAGCATGGCTGACTACTCTTGCAAACGTCGAACCAGCATTCTTTAGTCCGAAAGGCATCCGTACAAAGCAATACGTGCCACATGGAGTAATGAATGCGGTTTTCTCTTCATCTCCTTCTGCCATGAAGATCTGGTGATATCCTGAGTATGCATCAAGGATCGAAAGCAGATCACATCCCGCGGTGGAATCAACAATCTGATCGATGCGCGGCAAGGGGAATGGATCCTTGGGACAGGCTTTGTTGACATCAGTGAAGTCAATGCAGAGCCTCCACTTCTCGTTCGCCTTGCGCACGACTACCGGATTGGCTAGCCACGTTGGGTGGAGTACTCCTCGGACCAATCCCGCTGCTTCCAACTTCCTGATCTCCTATGCTATGAACTCTTGGCGCTCTACTGCTTGCTTCCTGACTTTTTGCTTGACGGGCCGCGCGTGAGGGCATACGGCAAGGTGGTGCTCGATTACTTCCCTGGGAACACCGGGGATGTCAGATGGTTGCCACGCAAACACATCAACATTCGCCCGCAGGAAAGCAACGAGCGCGCTTTCCTATTTAGGATCAAGCGTGGCACTGATGGTGAAGGTACCACCGGTGCCGTCCTTCTTGGCGGCCACCTTCTTGGTCTCTGGCGAGGCTACCTTTGCCTTCTTGCCCTTGCCGGTGGAGCTCGATGGTGCGCTCTCGACGGCAGCGCAGCACTCCGGGGAGGTGCGCTTGCCGGAGTGGGCATCACGGCTGCATTTGCCGGACTTGAGTTTCTCCTTCCCCTGGGGAGCTTCAGCGGCAAGTGGCTCGCGCTCTGCTGCGGCTGCTGCTTCCCGGTAGATCTTGTTGGCGCAGATGAGTGTATCCCTCTTGTCACCTTGGACAGAAATGACACTCATCGGGCCAGGCATCTTGAGCACGTTGTATGCGTAGTGAGAGGCTGCCATGAACTTGGCAAGCGATGGTCGGCCGAGTATCCCATTGTAGGGCAATGGGATATCAGCAACATCGAAGGTGACCCTCTCTGTCCTGAAATTTAGCTCGCTGCCAAACGTCACTGGCAGCATGATCTTCCCCTTGGGCTTGCTTCTTCCCGGATTTATCCCTTGAAAGGTACCAGTTTCTTCGAGCTCGTCGTCGGGGATCTGGAGCTTCTTGAGTACTGCGGAGGAAATCAGGTTCAGGCCGGCCCCGCCGTCAACCAACATCTTCGTGACCTTGAGGTTGCGGATTGTTGGTGAGACCAACATCGGCAAGCACCCGACCGCAGTGATGCGATCAGGGTGGTCCTCAACGTCGAAAATGATGGGCGTGCCGGACCATTTCAGAGGCTCGCGCGCCTCGACGGACAGCTCCACTGCGTTCACCTCTCGCACCCACTGCTTGAGTTGGCGGTGCGAGGCGTGCAGAGAGGCGCTGCCGTTGATGCACAGCACCTCTCTCGCCTTCTGAAACTCTTGGTCATCGGTCTCATCTTCCTCCATCTCATCCTCATCTTCGTCCTTGTCGCGGCCGCGGGGAGGCCTATCTCCTTGCCGCGGCCTGGCCTTGCTGCGGTGTCCTCCCCGGGCGGGAAACTTCTTGCCGGATCCTCCGCCACCTTCCTGGGCTCTCTCCTTATCGCGGCGCTCGTACTCGGCTTTCTGCAGCTCCGCCATCTCTTCGACTTTCTTGCAGGTTTGGAGATCGTGGCCCTTGGTGCGGTGGATCTTGCAATACCGCTTGCCGGAGCCATCCTGCTTGTCGGCGGCCACCACAGCCTCGCCGGAGTCATCGGCCTTGGCCTTGTCGGAGCCGCCTCCGTTGCCGGAATGCTCAAAAGCTAGCACATCCTTAGTCTTTCTCTTCCTGTTGTTCCGTCTCCGGTTCTTCCTTGCCGGGGCGGTATCCTCACTATCAGATCCTTCTGCTCCTGCAACCTCTCCGGGGATTTTCCTCCCCTCCTCAGCCCGTGCACACTTGTCGGCCAGAGCATAGAGCTCGCTGACGTCTCTGATCTTGCACATCGCCATCTCCTCCCACATCCTGCGGTTACGCACGTTTTGATGAAACGCGCTGATAAATGCGGCAGGGTGGACGTCTGGGATGTTGCGTTGCACCTGGCTGAATCTCTGTATGTACTTGCGTAGGGGCTCCCCCTCCTTCTGGACGAGCAAGTGGAGGTCACTCTCCTGGCCATGAGGCTTGTGGCCACCCGTGAAGGAGCCGACAAACTGATGACACAGGTCCGCCCATGAAGAGATGGAACCGTCCGGCAAGTGCATGAGCCAAGATCTGACATTGGGCTTGAGTACCAGCGGGAAGTAGTTGGCGAGGATCTTCTCATCGCGCCCTCCGGCAGCCTGCACCGTGATGGTGTAGATGCTGAGGAACTCCGATGGATGTATCCTGCCATCGTACTTCTCGGGCACGTCTGGCTTGAAGTTCTTGGTTTTGGGCCACTGGACTTGCCGCAGCTCGCAGGTGAACGCAGGGCAACCTGCCGCGTACGGCAAGTCGCCTGGCTCCCCTAGTGCATGCATGTCGTCAGTGAGCCCGGCACGCCGGTCAGATTGACGTCGCGTTTCCCTTCTGTGCTCGATGCGAGTGCGAGCGTCTTCGTGCTGCCATTCTTGGAGAACGTGGCGCTGATCGCGTCGGGTTCGCGGGTCCGACGATGCGGTGGAGTCGCCGTCGGGGTTGGTCCGACAAGCCGGCGATCTTGGCCTTCGGGGCTGGGAGTGCACGGAGGTGGCCCGCCCAGCTGTCTTGTCGGCGCCGGCTTGCGCTTGAACGCCTTGCCGGGGCTTGTCGCCGTTGGCGAAGGCGATGAGACAGTATATGGTTATCCTCCAGTCGTCGATCTTGTGCGGCGCCGGAGGGTAGTCTAGGAGCAGCTGGGCTCGGGCCAGCGCCTCCTCTGCTGTCTTGGGTGGTGGCAGCGACGAGCGGCGCGAGGAGCGGGATGTGCTCGGACTCCCAACTGGATTGGGAGGTGCAACATTCCGTCCTGGCGACCGTACCTCGCTCGCGCCGGCATGCGGGCGTGCATGCTGACCTCGAGCGTCTCGCGACCCACCAGCTTGGCCTTGTTCCAACGCGAGCACGGTGCTAGGAGCACCGGGGCGTTGTCGACCTTGCACCTCCTGGGAGGGGTGCGGTGTCTGTATGGTCGCCGACGCTTGCGGGGCCTTGTTTTTGGATCTGGTGACGACGTGAGTCCCACCGTCGGCGCCCGCTCCTCCGCCGGCGTCCACTCCACCGCCCGTTCGCTCCGGCGGTGGCGGCAGAATCGATGTAGACGGAGCGGCTACCTCCGAAGGCTTCTTCTTCGGCGGCATGTTGATGAAGGCGTTGATGTAGCGCGCGCGGAGACCGGATCAGATGCTCACGACCTCGACGCACCCCCTGCCTGGCGGGCCAAAGATGTCGGGGGCGCACGGTCTGTTTCCGTGGCCGCCGGGCACCTATGGGGCACGGAGGGCCCCTTTCTGATTCGGAGAGGGGGGCGGAGGCCGCGCGCAGAGCGGATCGAGGTCCCGGGCGCGCGCTGGGGAGGCGAGCGATTTTTTACCCAGCTTCGGAGCTCTCCGGAGAGATAAAACTCCTACTGCTGCTTTGTGTTGTTATTCGATCTTGCTCGAATGCGAGCGCACGGTGGTGTGGTGTGTATGTGTTGGGCCGGACCCTAATCCTGTGTCCCGAACCCTAATCATGTGTCCTCAGATGAACCCAACCAACCCTTTCTACGTGCGCATGGGCCTCCCTTTTATAGTCTAAAGGGGGCACCAACAGGTGGCAGCGTAAGAAGAGGGGGTAGAAAGGTAAAAACGCAGGTTGGTGTAACAGTGACCAACAGTGTCCCCTACCTAACTCTGGCGGCAGGGGACAAGGGCATTTAATGCCCGTCCGGTCGCCCCAACAGTGCAGAGAAGCGACCGTCAAGTGAGCCACCGGTTGCCACGATGGCGTCTCTGTCAGCTCCGCTTGCCACCTCGCCCCGCATGGCTGCGTAGTGCCTCGCCACGTGCCTTTGGGACGGCCCTGTGATGACACGTCGCCGGATGTGCTGGAGTTTGGTTGGCAATCTTGCCGTGGCGAGCGCCTTGCCGCGGTTCTTCTCTTGTCGGCCGGCAAGCTTGTCGGCCGTCGGGCCTTGCCGGGACGCGCGGGGCGCCGCGGCAAGTCTTCTGGAGGTGCCTCGGTCGGCCTTCCCGGCAAGCTCCTCTTGCCGGGGCCTTTGTTTTCTTCCCGGCAAGCTCTCCTTGCCGGGGCCTTGGTTGGCCTTCCCGGCAAGCTCCTCTTGCCGTGGGCTTTAGCTTGAGTACTCCGTTCTTGAAAGGCATCAACGTAGCCGCGGAGGATCTTGGCGGACGCCCGGCAAGCCCTGCCGCGGGTTGCCGCGACTGCCCGTGCACAAGTTCGGGGTACTAAGGTACCCCTACTTTAGTACACCGATACTGACGATGAATTTTTCTTCGGGTTGTGCAGTGGCGGCCGGTGGTGCTCCCCGACAAGTACATCGACCATGGATCACCGGCCGATCAGCTGGTGGAGGCCGGGCTGACGCCGTCGCACATCGCCGCGACGGTGTTCAACATCCTGGGGCAGGCAAGAGAGGCCCTCGCAATCATGACGGTGCAGAATGCCTAGAGCCGCCGGTGTGCTGCCTCCTATAGAGAACCTTGTACATTTTGGTCGTTAGGTGATTCAGAGAGATTAGTCGGCGTCAGAAAATCAAATGATCCTGATCAGGGGAAACGTTGGTAGTTTTCGTTCTTTGGTGCACTGACGTTGATGTACATGGTTAATTGTTCGTGGAGTGGACACATACGTTGTCTTTGTATCTGTGAAATGTGTACGTATGTTCATAGATTCTTGACGACTAGGACCCGCTTATACAGGGAGCACGAGCACGAGCCGCTGTTGTTTGGAATTGTGATGCCTTCTGTATATTTTCTTGAACCTGGGAACAAGCTTTATATTTCCATTACAAGCGTGCACGTGCAACGCACGTATCCTAACAAACTACAATAAAAACATGAATTATGTCTTGTTATTTTACCTGAACATCTAAATGCCTGTCACGCCCAAGTTTAAACTAATAGGATAAGGTTGAGAGCTTTTCACCCATTCGCTCCTGTGAAATGGGAATTCATGTTAATTATAATTATACAAGAGTACTAATTTATTAGAAACAAAAATAAACTGGAAAATGTGTCTTACTATAGCAACGGGACATCATCAACCATGTTGATGAACAAGCAAAGTTCATCTATTAAGTCGTCTTTTGTTGGAGTGACAAACGGCGAAATGATAAATGATTGCGACATGTGCTCAACTTGTGACGACGAGTTGGGTGCTTTGGGTTTGTTAGGAGGTCTTTTGACAATCATACAATCGGTGGGATCCGTGTTGGTGTTACCATCATCCAAGTTTCGGTTTCTTATATCGTCATCATTGAATTCCGAGTCGACTAAAATCAAAGATAATTTTGTTCTAAAATATGTCATATGAACCTAAAGTGAAGTAGTAATAATAAGACTTAGTTTTCAAATAATGATACAACACAAAATAATTAGTATCATGATACGATGCAAAATATACCTGTTCGGGAGTGTCGGACAAACTATCTCCTGTGAAGTACTCCATGTAATTTAACATCCGGAGACCACAAGATGACCTGGAAGATAAAGAAATTTTGATAAACATTAGTATTATAAAATGATGACGACTGAACCACAGAGTCATACCGGAGACGCTCGATAAAAAAAGAATTGAATAATGTTTGCGACTAATATAAATCAAATGACCAAAAGGGCTATCAATAAAATAATTGAATTTGTGAACGCATATTATTTTATATAAATCAAATGAACAAAAGCGCTATCAATAAAAAATGAATTTGTAAAAGCATATTTATTTGAGAGGAACCCATATAATTATTACTTCACCAAACGGGTACATATAAAATTTTAGATTTCACTCGTGCATTGCACGTGAACCCATAATTCTTTTGAGAGGAACCCATATGAAAAATAAAACAAAATAGACACTCCCAATAATCCATTTGGTCGATGATATGTTTAATGTGGGTGACGTGATTAGGCCACACAAAAGCAACCAGAGGTTGGATTGCAAAAGAAAAAAAAAGCAATCGAGGAACACTAATAAGGAGCAGCGGGTGAAAAGTAAAATAAAAGAACGGGCAGCGGTATCATTTTACGTCGCACATGATTTACATCAGTTCCTTTCTCCCAACAGGATGTATCTCGATTTTTCTTTTTTTGCAAAATGGATGTATCCCGATCTGCACCTAGCACTTGACTTTCTCCAGTGATGTGTGTGCGGTGAGACCGTGAGAGACACAGGCAGCCATCACTTTGCTTTCTCCGCCGCCCGCCTGCTCTGTTGCACGCCGCCGCTTCCTCTGCAGCACGCCGCATCCTCTCCCGGCATGACGTCGCCCGGCGCCCCCCTCCTCCCCCCCCCCAACCCACACCACCACCATGGCCTCGACCCTTCTCATCCTATCCCCAAGACGGACTCGCCCCGCCGGCCCTTATCCCCACGACGGCCTCACCCCGCCGGCTCCTGTCACCCCCGCGGCCTTGCCTCGCCACCAACTCCATCAATCTTCCCTAGATCGACTCTGCTGCTGCCATCCTACTGCCCCAGAGCAGATCGAGATGCGAGCTGCTGGACACGATGCGGGAGGAGGCATCTCGAATTGGACGGAGATCCAGTGCGTTGACGTGCCCGCCGTAATCATCGCCCCCCGTGCTTGGCTCACACAGTCGCTCCGGGAAGGAGTTCGCAGCTCACGTACGTGCTCGGTTGCTGAAGGTATGATGTTCGTTTAGATGTTGTTAATGCACCTATGGTTATCAGTGAGGATTTAGTCAGGTGACATTTTTGAGGCAACCATGCTGTGACAAAGCTGATTGATTTGTGGATTTGAATTCTGGGTGGCTTAATTTGTCAATATCAGCTATCTATAATTGATGTTGAGTCGTTGCTCTTTGTGGCTGTTGCTTGATTAGTGTGGTATTCTCATGTTGTAATGTCGCATTATTTCTGGCAGTAAGTAACAGAGAGTTCCAGGGTCACAACCAAGTTGGTACTGCACTATTTGTATCAAAAATACATGTGACACCATCATTTGACATATGAACTTTGCTGATGCTTATGCCATTGTATGCACAACAGGCGCCTTCGCCACATTGTCATTCATTTGTGAGATGTTTCTCTTTCTCTATGTTGGCATGGATGATATATAGAGTACTGGAAGATTGTTAGTGAAACACATTCAGATATTCTATCTATCTGATTGTTTCCATGTGTGTAGTAACATATTCGTTGTTCAAATCCAGAAATTGTAACACATTTTCTATACTACTATATGCAGCCCAATGAAGTGTATCGCCTTTGAGCTCCATTATTTAGGCCAGATCTCATGAGAGATGTTGTGTCAATTGCATTGGCATCAAATAAGGCAAAAGCTCTGAGTTATATTAGAAGGCGTACCCATCCGTCTGAAGACTGCTCTTAATATATTCTTCTCTTTCCCATGTTGTAAAATTTAGATTAGTCCACTTATTGGATTTTAATTCCATGTGATCGGATGCATATTTGAATAAATCCTCCAGTCCTTCTAGCTGTTGTACCAACAAATGGAAAAAGTATAAGCATCACAAGCGAGAAATAAGAAAAAAAACTACTTATGAAAAGATGGGGCAGTAGGACTAACTACTAACCGTATCAGTGAGGTCCTTGCGGTTCATTGATGGGCCAATTCCTCGTCCTCAGCCACCACAATTTGTTGACTTGTTTCGTTCTGGGTTAATTTCTGAGAACAATATTAAAAGTATTACCCGTATGTAGGATATAATATATTTAGAATGACTTTGGAAGATATAGTTGAAAAAGGAAAGTCACCTGTGTATGTTCAGAATCTTTGGCCTCTCTTTTTGCTATGTATTCTTCAAGGATTGGTGTATATTCTGGGCTCTCCGTGCAATTATTTTCCTCCACTTCATTATTGTTGAGTATTTCACTTGATTCGTCATCGCTCGGTAGCTGAAACACATGGTAGTAGAATATTATGATAGAGAGAATATCTTTCTGATATGATATTTGTACTAAAAAATTACAAACTGATCTGTGCCGTTAGAATTAGAATAGTAATGAGATGTGCAAAGAAAACTCGCCTCTGTCCATTCAGGGATTGTATCTCCATCGTTGGTTATCACAGCATCAAGAAGCATGTTTTGTGGACCCTCCGTAATTAAAGTATGAACCAAGCAGTAGTCAATTAAAGCACCATTATATTTGTCGACGGGATTGTGTCCACATGACGGTGCAGTGAGTATGTTGTCTGGCCTCATCCTTGTTCCAAAGTTTTGTCTCTGGTACGTATCATTTGTGTGTAGCCAATCACAATCTTCATTAGCTAAAGAAACATTGAGTGACTGTCAGTTAGGAAATCAAAGATTGGATATACAGTGTTTCATGTAGGTGGCATCAGCTGTATCGGATTGATTTTGTTCTCCAGTTGTAAGGACTATTGTTGACGATTTGGTTCGACACCGTTTGTCACGTAGGCTTTGCAATATCAGTTGCTTATGTTGCTCATAGCGGGCATTTTCTCTCTGCCTCTTAAGTGCTTGTTTTGCTTCTGTATTATAAGTGTTAATTTGGTACAAGACAACATGAGCAACAGTTCTTTTTACTCTGTATGGTAGTTAACATGAGCCACAATTGCTTACCATATGAACTGCTGCCTCTGTAGGATTGAAGTGGTGGTCGTAACACAGTCAGTTGGGAGGACCCAATGGCAGAGTTGATGTTGGCAGAGTCGATATTATTGACATTTTCCTTGCTAGAAACAGCAGTATATGGTGTTCGTAATGAATTCAGACCAGGAAGTGGAGTCCGATCACTCATTATGACATCAACAGGTATGCCTGCATCATAATTGTATGAACAATGTCAGTTGTTGACACACAAATGCCGGTATTATGGTTGGATGTAGGAGAACACATGACCTTCCGCAGCTGGTGTGTGTCGTTGCTGGGTGAGAGCAGACTGCGCAGTGGACCTCTCCACCGTGTCAAAACCTGCCCAAAAGAACACTTAATTGATATGATTTACTTGAGATTCATCAATGTATGATAAAAAATAGAGAAAATGGAGTAACCAGGCGACATGGCCCCGGGTGGCTTAGCTGGAGTGTTGATTTCATTTAGAATAGCAAATGGCGCACTTGGCCTCTCCACAGTGTCAAAATCCTAGCCAGAAGAACACTTAACTAACCTGATTTTACTTGTGATTCATGAAATGTATGGTAAAAAACAGAGAAAATGGAGTAACCAGGCGACATGGCCCCAGGTAGCTTAGATGGAGTGTTGATTTCATTTAGAATAGCAGTTGCAGCTTTCTTACGATCCCTTGCCTCTTGTCTTTTCTTTAATATTGCATCCATGTTTAGTGCATACCTCTCCCTTTCCCTCTGTCTCTTCAACTCTTTTGGATTTGCTTTTTGACCTGTGAGACAATGACATATTCTTCTGGATTTACAGACCTAAGTAGGTAAGAGTCGCAGCTTATGTATTTACCTGAATTGCTATTGTTGCTCAGGTCCTGAAAGGGAGTACGTACCCCACTATGCTGAGAGGATGCCATATTGTCTTCTCAACTTTTCTTTTTTGTGAAACACTTATTCAACTCTTTGTCAACTCAGTTTGTTCATGATGTACTGTAAGTATCAGTTTTGAAAGTACAAATTACATACTGTCATATTAAAAGAGCAATTTCCTTTGTCTTCTGTCAGATCATAAGATGTGCAAATTAAATTGATCTAACTTGTGCGTTGGCAGGTCTCGAGATGCCGTGGGGCCACACAGGGTGATGACACCGAAGGTAGGGCAGCGCGCCAGGTTGAGGACGTCCACTGGGTCGAGGACGTGGCGGACAGGGCGAGGGCGGCGTGGCGAGTATGGCGGGGCGAGGAGAGGTATGGCAGCAAGGCGGGTGGAGGACGTCGCGAACACCAGGGGCCAGGAGAGGTAGGGCAGCAAGGCAGGTCGAGGATGTCGCGGACACCAGAGGCGCGGCGGGGCGGCTGGCGGAGGCGAGGTTTGTGGCGTGATGCCGGCGTTGATCGTGGAGGTTCCTAGCGTGGTGGCGGCTTTGATCGCGGAGTCCACGTTAATTCCCTTGAGGTGTCATCGTTGGGGGCTGTGTAGCATCCTGAACGGGGAGTATGCCGGCAGAACATTTGTTTTCAGCCATAGATCTGACTGTAGTATAATGGATGTAACGTGGACTGTTGGATGCAACTTAATGGATCTGATCGGACGTGCGGGGTTATCCTGTGTGCACTTTTTGGGGTGCACGTAGGGAAGCCATGTTTGGTCTTTTAATAGTAGTATAGATTAAGAAGAATATTGTTGCCTAGTTAAACCATGAATGGAGTTTTCATAGTGAAATCCATGTATTTGGATACATAATTAATTCAGGTTCCATTCCAAGATCTTTGCATATCTGAAAAGTCAAAGTGCCCATAAGAATCAAGGTCTTCATGTGGTTTGTCCACAAGGAAGTGATTCTGACTAAGGTCAACTTGGTGTCACGTCCAATATGCGACCCTATCCAAAAGGAACTTGGTGTCACGTCCAATATGCGACCCTATCCAAAAGGAACTCGAAGGTCCCACCAAGGATAGACCCGCATATTGAAACGCTTTTGCAAGGTGGATATCATTACATCAACATTACATAATATATGGGGATACATACATAAGGCATACAATGCCACACGAATACAACAATACATTATACAAGAACAACATTCGACTACGGATGAATCATAAACAGAAACTCAAACAATATCCACCCTGCTAGCCCAAGCTGCCGACCTGGAACCTATCCCCTGATCAAAGAAGAAGCAGAAGAAGAACTCAACACAAGCAAGCATCGCTCTCGCGTCATGATCATCGCATAACCTGTACCTGCAACTGTTGTTGTAGTAATCAGTGAGCCACGAGGACTCAGCAATCCCATTACCATGGGTATCAAGACTAGCAAAGCTTAAAGGGAAAGGAAGGGGGTAAAGTGGTGAGGTTGCTGCAGTGACTAAGCATGATATGGTGGCTAACATATGCAAATGAGAGCGAGAAGAGAAACAAGCGGAACGGTCGTCAACTAGTAATGATCAAGAAGTGATCCTGAACTCCTACTTACGTCAAACATAACCCAGAAACCGTGTCCACTTCCCGGACTCCACCGAGAAGAGACCATCACGGCTACACACGCGGTTGATGCGTTTTAATTCGGATCAGGTGTCAAGTTATCTACAACCGGACATTAACAAATTCCCATCTGCCACATAACCGCGGGCATGGCTCTCGAAAGTTTAAACCCTGCAGGGGTGTCCCAACTTAGCCCATGATAAGCTCTCGCGATCAACGAAGGATATTCCTTCTCCCAGGAAGACCCGATCAGTCTCGGAATCCCGGTTTACAAGACATTTCGACAATGGTAAAACAAGACCAGCAAAGCCGCCCGATGCACCGACAATCCCGATAGGAGCTGCACATATCTCGTTCTCAGGGCAACACCGGATGAGATATCCTACGAGTAAAACCAGACCTCGAGTTTCCCCGAGGGGGCCCCGCAGTCTACTCGGTTTGGACCAACACTTAGACAAGCATTGGCCCGGGGGGGGGGGCTAATATAAAGATGACCCTTGGGTTAATTACTCCCAAGGGAAATGTAGGTGGTGGTGAGGCAAATGGTAAAACCAAGGTTGGGCCTTGCTGGAGGAGTTTTATTCAAAGCGAACTGTCAGGGGGGGTCCCATAAATCACCCGACCGTGTTAGGAACGCAAAATCCGGGAACATAACACCGGTATGACGGAAACTAGGGCGGCAAGAGTGGAACAAAACACCAGGCATAAGGCCGAGCCTTCCACCCTTTACCAAGTATATAGATGCATTAATAATATAAGAGATATTGTGATATCCCAACCAAAATCCTGTCCACCATGGAGCAATCTTCAACTTCACCTGCAACTAGCAACGCTATAAGAGGGGCTGAGCAAAGCGGTAACATAGCCAAGCAACGGTTTGCTAGGAAGGGTGTCAAAGGTTAGAGGTTCATGGCAATTTGGGAGGCTTGATGAGCAGCAGATAGGTAACGCAGCATAGCGATAGAACAAAGCAACTAGCATAGCAATGATAGTAGTGAGATCCAGGGTAGCGATCATCTTGCCTGAAATCCCGCAAGGAAGAAGAACGAGTCCATGAAGAAGATGAAGCCACGAAGATGAACCAAGCGTAGACGAACGAATCCTCACGATCGCAACGAAATGGGAGCTATCGAGAAGAAGCACACAACATGGTAAACACACTACACCGAGACAAGACATGATGCACAACAAGCATGATGCATGACAAAGCTACATGAGGCTACCCATGGCAAGAGATGATGTAAACAAGAACAACACATCAAGGCAAGTTTAAATGAGGCCGGGAACAACATATAACAATTCCGGTAAGTCCTCATATGCAAATTTTGAAATTGGTCCAGAACTGAATAAACCTTATGTTCAAGTTATTAAACAGCAAGTTAAGATGCACCAAGATGATCTACACAAAATTCTAGTCAAGTTACATATAAAGTTCATTAGATTCGGAGCTACGGCCTAGAAGATATGAGCAAAACATGTTAAACATGGCATTGATGCTAAATGCATCCAAACATCAAGAAAACACCCCAAAACAAGGATGCAACATGATAATATGAAGCTACATGCAAAATCAAGCAAGTTTCATATAGAGCACACTCAAAACGGAGCAACGGTTCAACACACACACTCTATACAAGTCATAGCAACAATCTGTCCAAAACAGCAACTAGGCATATTACAAGCATCAAAACAACAAGCTACAACACCCCAACATAATAACAAAAGGCATGGGCATGAAGTACTGGTAAAGGAAAACAAAACATGAACACTGAGCTATCTCCAGAAAAGACTAGAACATGCTCAAAACACATGGTAAGATTGCAAACATTAACAGTTTCAGACTTGGCAGAAAATAACATCAGGTTGCAATGTTTAGAGCTATCAAACAACATGTTAAAGGAACTTATCATGGCAAACAAAGGCATGGCATGATAGTACTAAATGCATAAAACAAGAGTCCCTTACTGACCATGTGCCAAAAAGGATCAGAAGATATGATGGCACCCATGTAAACATAGCAAGTTATATGACAGATTCATACATGGCAGGAACAACAATAAGTAGGCATGTTGGTGAGCTTGAACCACTTACCACAAAGAAATACATGGCATGGCAAGGCAACCAACAGTAAGAAGACATGTTTGTGAAACTATACATGGCAAGAGCAAGGTCATAGGGTGCATGGATCACTAGCAAACAATCATGGAAACATTGAACTTAATGTTAACAGGCTGAGAGCAACATCATTTAGCAACTTTGGAGCAAGATATGAACAATCTACAGCAAGCTATAATTGCAACCAAAGGCATGAATGGATAGAGCATAACATGTATAACAAAACATCCTTAGTGAACAACTCCATAATAATGCACGAAATGACTTGTAGCATCAGGTTAACATAGCAACAAAATATAACAGAATCTGCCTAGCAAAACAGTAACAGCAAGTACCCTCCTTAACAAGCTCAATGCACTCACTACACAAGTCACAAAAAATACAAGGATGGCACCACTGGAAATATGGCATGGCATAGATCAAAACACATGTAGACATCAACCTCATAGGATGCACACATCAAACATGGCAAAAATGACAAATGAGCATGTTATAACAGTTTCAGCAGATTAACATCAACATGCACTCTTCCAACAGCATTTCGGGCATCAAGATGAGCTCAAATGAAAATGATGCAATGGAATGAAATGAAGTACTCGTCGAGGCGAACAATTTGACATATTATACGCATGAAATGGAGCTACGAATGCAGAGTTATGATGCGATGAACATGGCATGATAATGCTAAATTATCAGGGACTTGGGCGAAATCGGGGTCAACCTCAGACAAATCTGGATCTGGCGCGGAACCCGAGGTTCGCCGGGGATCCCGCCGGGGTTGGAGAGGAAGGCGGCCGGGGAGGTCGAGGAGGAGGCCGGACGGAGCGGATCCGGCGCGGAGGAGGCCGGAGAGGCCGGGGACGGCGGCGCGGGGCCGGGGCGGCGCCGGTCCGGGCGGAGCCGTGGCGGGGCGGCGGCGCAGGGCGGCATGGCGGGCGCCGGCAAGGCGGCAGGGCGGAGTCGCGGCGACCGGGGGCGGCGAGGTCGGCGGGAGACGCGGCGGCGGCGAGGACGGTCGCCGGCGGGAGGCGGCTCGGGTGGCGCGGAGCACGCGGGGGGCTCCGGCCCCGACGGGCGAGCGGCGGCGGAGATCCGCGGCGGCGCACGGGTGAGCCGCGGGGCGACGGAGGCGGAGGCGGACGGGCTTCGGGGGCCCCGCGTGGGCCTGGCGGGCCGGCGGCGGCGCGCGGGCGCCGGGGCCACGTGGCGGCTTCGGATAGGCTGGGCGCGGCGGCGGACATGTCCGGGCAGCCGGGGAGATGCGTCCAGCGGCGCGCAGGGGAAGAGGCTAGGGTTTGGACTGCGAAAAATCGGGGAGGGGCACACATATATAGGTAGAGGGAGCTAGGAGACTCCAAATGGAGTGCGGTTTTCGCCCACACGATCGTGATCGAACGACCGAGAGCATGGAGGGGAGTTTGCTGGGTTTTGGGCCACTTTGGAAGGGGTGTTGGGCTGCAACTCAAAGAGGCTTTTACGGTTACCCGGTTAACCGTTGGAGTATCAAACGACCTCCAAATGGCACGAAACTTGACAGGCGGTCTACCGGTGCTATACCAAGGCCGCTTGGCAAATCTCGGGCCATTCCGAGAAAGTTTAACACCCGCTCACAACGAAATACCAAAGGGGAACACCGGATGACATAGGAGTGCCGAATTGCAAAACGGACAGCGGGGAAAATGCTCGGATGCATGAGATGAACACGAATGCGAAATGAGATGCACATGATGACATGATATGAAATGCAACACGCAAGCAAATGACATGGCAACAACGGTGAATAACTGGCAGACACCTGGCGCATCGAACCCGGGGCGTTACAACCTCCTCCACTAACAAGAGATCTCATCTCGAGATCTTAGGACCGAGACAGAAGGGAAAAAATGAGGTGAAACAAGAACTCAAGAGAAGAAGCAAAGAATCGAAAATCGAAAAGAGAGGAACGCCTAGAATGACGAGAATCGAAAAACTCGCGGAATCAGATAGACTATGAAATCACACCGGTTAGAACAAGATAAGAAACGAATAAGACTGAAAGGATTTAGGCAGCACTTCAGCTGAAACATGGGGGAATAGAACACGAGCTTGAGAGGATGTTAAGATACTTGATGAACTCTTGAAGACTGAATTGAATCACGAAGAACCACCATGAAGAACTCCGGTACCAAAAGGATGATGAGATAGAATGAAGGATGAAAGAATAAGATGAGCCTTGCGGTGATTTAGATGGAGGTTCCGACGAGATAGCCGAGGAAGCTTTGAACTCCGGGAAAGAAAAGATGAAAACACTTGGAACTAGAATTTATTCATCAAGAACAAACTCCGAAGAAAGGGATTAATCGCTTGAAGGAAATAAGAATAAGATTTATTGTATGCTCCCCCTTCATCAAATTAAATTGATGACAAGCAATGGATTTTGCATACTACTTATTCTTCTTGAAAAGAATTGAGAAGTGACATATCTCAAACTTGAGAAGGTCTTCATGAACCACCGGTAGGATTGTAAAGAATGAATGGATTAAAAAGATAATCAAGGAAAAGAATCTTGAATGAATCACCGTAAGAATTCGAAAATGACCGATGAAAGAGAATGCATCACCGGGAAGAATTAGAAGAACAAATATGCTAGAGGGGATTTAGATGCAAAAGAACAAAGAGATCATGAGCTGATAAAGAACACTTGAGCGAAGCACCGGAATAGTTGGATAAAGGTAGCTGAAATGTGAGGACGAAGAATTCTTCTGGAACGATGGCCTCCGGTGAAAATAAATGGAAAACAACTCCTGAAAAACTCCGGATGAGTTGAGAAAAGGGAAAATCTGACAAATGGAATAATTTGAGGGGATAATATGAAGCTAGAACCACGAATCTTCGAGATAACGGACAAGATTTAGAGGAAAAAAACTCTTCTTCGATCTTCAAATGATGGCGACAAACACCATTAGAATTACTGAGGCACTCTGGGGGAACGAAAAGCGAAGAGGTTGAGCCAACAATGAAATGATTCAAAATCGATCTTGGAAAGGCATCTGACTGATGTGATCCATTCTTACGTCACACTTTGAAAGGAATTTGAGAATAACTCCGGGGAATTAGAAGAGTCGGGTAAGATCCTGGGAAAAGACCTGTGGGTTAGGGCCTACTTGTTGGGGAACGTAGTAATTTCAAAAAATTTCCTACGCACACGCAAGATCATGGTGATGCATAGCAACGACAGGGGAGAGTGTTGTCTACGTACCCTCGTAGACCGAAGCGGAAGCGTTGACGCAATGTAGAGGAAGTAGTCGTACGTCCTCCCGGTCCGACTGATCCAAGCACCGTTACTCCGGCACCTCCGAGTTCTTGACACGCGTACAGCTCGATGACGCACCCCGATCTCCGATCCAGCAGAGGCGCGGGGAGGAGTTCCGTCAGCACGACGACGTGGTGACGATCTTGATGTTCTCCTGTCGCAGGGCTTCGCCTAAGCACCACTACAATATGACCGAGGTGTAATATCGTGGAGGGGGTCACCGCACACGGCTAAGGAACGATCTCAATGATCAACTTGTGTGTCTATGGGGTGCCCCCTACCCCCGTATATAAAGGAGGGAGGGAGGAGGTGGCCGGCCTCAAGGGGGGCGCGCCATAGGGAGGGGGAAACCTACTCCAAGTAGGTTTCCCTCTCTTTTTTCCTTATCTTATTTGGAGGGGGAAGGAAGGAGTACTAGTATTAGGAAGTAGTACTAGTAGTAGGAAGGAAGAGAGGGGGAAGGAGAAAGGAAAGGGGGGGCCGGCCCCCCTCCCCAATTCGGATTGGGCTTGGGGGGGCACGCCCCCCTCCCTTGCTCCTTCTCTCTTCCTCCTACATGGGCCCAATAAGGCCCATATACCTCCCGGGGGGTTCCGGTAACCTCCCGGAGCTCCAAACTTCTCCGGAACCTCTCCGGTGTCCAAATATATCCGTCCAATATATCAATCTTTATGTCTCGACCATTTCGAGACTCCTCGTCATGTCCGTGATCATATCCGGGACTCCGAACAACCTGAGGTACATCAAAATACATAAACTCATAATATAACTGTCATCGAAACCTTAAGCGTGCGGACCCTACGGTTCGAGAACAATGTAGACATGACCGAGACATGTCTCCGGTCAATAACCAATAGCGGGACCTGGATGCCCATATTGGTTCCTACATATTCTACGAAGATCTTTATCGGTCAAACCGCACAAGAACATACGTTGTTCCCTTTGTCATCGGTATGTTACTTGCCCGAGATTCGATCGTCGGTATCCAATACCTAGTTCAATCTCGTTACCGGCAAGTCTCTTTACTCGTTCCGTAATACATCATCTCACAACTAACTCATTAGTTGAAATGCTTGCAAGGCTTAAGTGATGTGTATTACCGAGAGGGCCCAGAGATACCTCTCCGACATTCGGAGTGACAAATCCTAATCTCGAAATACGCCAACTCAACAAGTACCTTCGGAGACACCTGTAGAGCACCTTTATAATCACCCAGTTATGTTGTGACGTTTGGTAGCACACAAAGTGTTCCTCCGGTAAACGGGAGTTGCATAATCTCATAGTCATAGGAACATGTATAAGTCATGAAGAAAGCAATAGCAACATACTAAACGATCGGGTGCTAAGCTAACTGAGTGGGTCATGTCAATCAGATCATTCAACTAATGATGTGATCCTGTTAATCAAATAACAACTCTTTGTCCATGGTTAGGAAACATAACCATCTTTGATTAACAAGCTAGTCAAGTAGAGGCATACTAGTGACACTCTGTTTGTCTATATATTCACACATGTATTATGTTTCCGGTTAATACAATTCTAGCATGAATAATAAACATTTATCATGAAATAAGGAAATAAATAATAACTTTATTATTGCCTCTAGGGAATATTTCCTTCAGTCTCCCACTTGCACTAGAGTCAATAATCTAGATCACATCACCATGTGATTAACATCGATAGTTCACATCATCATGTGATTAACACCCATAGTTCACATCGCCATGTGACCAACACCCAAAGGGTTTACTAGATTCAGTAATCTAGTTCACATCGCTATGTGATTAACACCCAAAGAGTACTAAGGTGTGATCATGTTTTGCTTGTGAGAGAATCTTAGTCAACGGGTCTTTCACATTTAGATCCGTTATGTATTTTGCAATTTTTATGTCTACAATGCTCTGCACGGAGCTACTCTAGCCAATTGCTCCCACTTTCAATATGTATCTAGATCCAGACTTAGAGTCATCCAGATTGGTGTCAAAACTTGCATCGACATAACCCTTTACGACGAACCTTTTTTCACTTCCATAATCGAGAAACATATCCTTATTCCACTAAGGATAATTTTTGACCGCTGTCCAGTGATCTACTCCTAGATCACTATCGTACTCCCTTGCCAAACTCAGTGTAGGGTATACAATAGATCTGGTACACAGCATGCCATACTTTATAGAACCTATGGCCAAGGCATAGGGAATGACTTTCATTCTCTTTCTATCTTCTGACGTGGTCGGGTTTTGTTTGAGTCTTACTCAATTTCACACCTTGTAACACAGGCAAGAACTCTTTCTTTGACTGTTCCATTTTGAACTACTTCAAAATCTTGTCAAGGTATGTACTCATTGAAAAAACTTATCAAGCGTCTTGATCTATCTCTATAGATCTTGATGCTCAATATGTAAGTAGCTTCACCGAGGTCTTTCTTTGAAAAACTCCTTTCAAACACTCCTTTATGCTTTGCAGAATAATTCTACATTATTTCCGATCTACAATATGTCATTCACATATACTTATCAGAAATGCTGTAGTGCTCCCACTCACTTTCTAGTAAATACAGGCTTCACTGCAAGTTTGTATAAACTATATGCTTTGATCAACTTATCAAAGCGTATATTCCAACTCCGAGATGCTTGCACCAGTCCATAGATGGATCGCTGGAGCTTGCACACTTTGTTAGCTCCCTTTGGATTGATAAAACCTTCTGGTTGCATCATATACAACTCTTCCTCCAGAAACCCATTCAGGAATGCAGTTTTTACATCCATTTGCCAGATTTTAGAAAATGTGGCAATTGCTCACATGATTCGGACAGACTTTTAAGCATCGATACAAATGAGAAAATCTCATTGTATTCAACATCTTGAACTTTGTAAAAAACCTTTTTCGACAAATCTAGCTTTGTAGATAGTAACACTACTATCAGCGTCCGTCTTCCTCTTGAAGATCCATTTATTTTCTATGGCTTGCCGATCATCGGGCAACTCCACCAAAGTCCACACTTTGTTCTCATACATGGATCCCATCTCAGATTTCATGACCTTAAGCCATTTTGCAGAATCTGGGCTCATCATCGCTTCCTCATAGTTCGTAGGTTCATCATGGTCTAGTAACATGACTTCCAGAACAGGATCACCGTACCACTCTGGTGCGGACCGTACTCTGGAAGACCTACGAGGTTCTGTAGTAACTTGATCTGAAGTTACATGATCATCATCATTAGCTTCCTCACTAATTGGTGTAGTAGTCACAGGAACAGATTTCTGTGATGAACTACTTTCCAATAAGGGAGAAGGTACAATTACCTCATCAAGTTCTACTTTCCTCCCACTCACTTCTTCCGAGAGAAACTCCTTCTCTAGAAAGGATCCATTTATTAGCAACGAATGTTTTGCCTTCGGATCTGTGATAGAAGGTGTACCCAACAATTTCCTTTGGGTATTCTATGAAGACGCACTTCTCCGATTTGGGTTTGAGCTTATCAGGATGAAACTTTTTTCACATAAGCATCGCTGCCCCAAACTTTAAGAAACGACAACTTTGGTTTCTTGCTAAACCATAGTTCATATAGTGTCATCTCAACGGATTTAGATGGTGCCCTATTTAATGTGAATGCAGTTGTCCCTAATGCATGATCCCAAAACGATATTGGTAAATCGGTAAGAAACATCATAGATTGTACTATATCCAATAAAGTACGGTTATGACGTTCGGACACACCATTATGATGTGGTGTTCCAGGTGGCATGAATTTGTGAAACTATTCCACATTGTTTTAATTGAAGACCAAACTCGTAACTCAAATATTTGTCTCCGCGATCAGATCGTAGAAACTTTATTTTTCTTGTTACGATGATTTTTCCACTTCACTCTGAAATTCTTTGAACCTTTCAACTATTTCAGACTTATGTTTCATCAAGTAGATATACCCATATCTGCTCAAATCATCTTGTAAAGGTCAGAAAATAACGATACTTGCCACGAGCCTTCATACTCATTGGTCTGCATACATCAGTATGTATTATTTCCAATAAGTCAGTTGCTCGCTCCACTGTTCCGGAGAACGGAGTCTTAGTCATCTTGCCCATGAGGCATGGTTCGCAAGCATCAAGTGATTCATAATCAAGTGATTCCAAAATCCCATCAGCATGGAGTTTCTTCATGTGCTTTACACCAATATGACCTAAACGGCAGTGCCACAAATAAGTTGCACTATCATTATTAACTTTGCATCTTTTGGTTTCAATATTATGAATATGTGTATCACTAGGATCGAGATCCAATGAACCATTTTCATTGGGTGTGTAACCATATAAGGTTTTATTCATGTAAACAGAACAACAATTTATTCTCTTACTTAAATGAATAACCTATTGCAATAAACACGATCAAATCATATTCATGCTCAACGCAAACACCAAATAACTTTTATTTAGGTTCAACACTAATCCCGAAAGTATAGGGAGTGTGCGATGATGATCATATCAATCTTGAAACTACTTTCAACACACATCGTCACTTCACCCTTAACTAGTTTCTGTTTATTCTGCAACTCCTGTTTCGAGTTACTACTCTTAGCAACTAAACCAGTACCAAATACCGAGGAGTTGCTATAAACACTAGTAAAGTACACATCAATAACATGTATATCAAATATACCTTTGTTCACTTTGCCATCCTTCTTATCCGCCAAATACTTGGGGTAGTTCTGCTTTCAGTGACCAGTCCCTTTGCAGTAGAAGCACTTAGTCTCAGGCTTAGGTCCAGACTTGGGCTTCTTCACTTGAGCAGCAACTTGCTTGCCATTCTTCTTGAAGTTCCCTTCTATCCCTTTGCCCTTTTCTTGAAACTAGTGGTCTTGTTAACCATCAACACTTGATGTTCTTTCTTGATTTCTACCTTCAACGATTTCATCATCAAGAAAAACTCGGGAATCATTTTCATCATCCCTTGCATACTATAGTTCATCACGAAGTTCTACTAACTTGGTGATGGTGACTAGAGAATTCTGTCAATCACTATCTTATCTGGAAGATTAACTCCCACTTGATTCAAGCGATTGAAGTACCCAGACAATCTGAGCACATGCTCACTAGTTGAGCGATTCTCCTCCATCTTTTAGCTATAGAACTTGTTGAAGACTTCATATCTCTCAACTCGGGTATTTGCTTGAAATATTAACTTCAATTCCTGGAACATCTCATATGGTCCATGATGTTCAAAACATCTTTGAAGTCCCGATTCTAAGCCATAAAGCATGGTGCACAAAACTATCAAGTAGTCATCATATTGAGCTAGCCAAACGTTCATAACGTCTGCATCTGCTCCTGCAATAGGTCTGTCACCTAGCGGTGCATTAAGGACATAATTCTTCTGTGCAGCAATGAGGATAAACCTCAGATCACGGATCCAATCCGCATCATTGCTACTAACATTTTCAACACAATTTTCTCTAGGAACATATTAAAATAAACATATGAAAGCAACAATGCGAGCTATTGATCTACAACATAATTTGCAAAAAACTACCAGGACTAAGTTCATGATAAATTTAAGTTCAATTAATCATATTACTTAAGAACTCCCACTTAGATAGACATCCCTCTAATCCTCTAAGTGATCACGTGATCCAAATTCAACTAAACCATAACCGATCATCACGTGAAATGGATTAGTTTTCAATGGTGAACATCTCATGTTGATCATATCTACTATATGATTCACGCTCGACCTTTCGGTCTCCGTGTTCCGAGGCCATATCTGCATATGCTAGGCTCGTCAAGTTTAACCTGAGTATTCCGCGTGTGCAAAACTGGCTTGCACCCGTTGTAGATGGACGTAGAGCTTATCACACCCGATCATCACGTGGTGTCTGGGCACGACGAACTTTGGCAACGGTGCATACTCAGGGAGAACACTTCTTGATAATTAGTGAGAGATCATCTTAAAATTCTACCGTCAATCAAAGCAAGAATAAGATGTATAATAGATAAACATCATATGCAATCAAAATATGTGACATGATATGGCCATGATCATCTTGCGCCTTTGATCTCCATCTCCAAAGTATTGTCATGATCTCTATCGTCACCGGCACGACACCATGATCTTCATCATCTTGATCTATATCAATGTGTCATCACATGTTTGTCTCACCAACTATTGCTCTTGCAACTATTGCTATCGTATAGCGATAAAGTAAAGCAATTATTTGGCTCTTGCATCTTATGCAACAAAGAGACATCCATAGGGCTTCTGCCAGTTGCCGATAACTTCAACAAAACATGATCATCTCATACAACAACTTATATCTTATCACGTCTTGACCATATCACATCACAACATGCCCTGCAAAAACAAGTTAGACGTCCTCTACTTTGTTGTTGCAAATTTTACGTGGCTGCTACGGGCTGA
The DNA here is from genome assembly GCA_963921465.1 of Triticum timopheevii. Lineage (NCBI taxonomy): Eukaryota > Viridiplantae > Streptophyta > Magnoliopsida > Poales > Poaceae > Triticum > Triticum timopheevii. Next base: position 313,947,320 of record OY997262.1, on the reverse strand, counting down.
GCAAGAACCGTTCTTCCCTACGCATCGAAACCACAACGATAGTTTGTCAAGTTAGTGCTGTTTTAACCTTCGCAAGGACCGGGCGTAGCCACACTCGGTTCAACTAAAGTTGGAGAAACTGACACCCGCTAGTCACCTGTGTGCAAAGCACGGCGGTAAAACCAGTCTCGCGTAAGCGTATGCGTAATGTCGGTCCGGGCCGCTTCATCCAACAATACCGCCGAACCAAAGTATGACATGCTGGTAAGCAGTATGACTTATATCGCCCACAATTCACTTGTGTTCTACTCGTGCATATTACATCAAACAATAAAACCTAGGCTCGGATGCCACTGTTGGGGAACGTAGTAATTTCAAAAAAATTTCCTACGCACACGCAAGATCATGGTGATGCATAGCAACGAGAGGGGAGAGTGTTCTCTACGTACCCTCGTAGACCGAAGCGGAAGCGTTGACGCAATGTAGAGGAAGTAGTCGTACGTCCTCCCGGTCCGACCGATCCAAGCACCGTTACTCCGGCACCTCCGAGTTCTTGACACGCGTACAGCTCGATGACGCACCCCGATCTCCGATCCAGCAGAGGCGCGGGGAGGAGTTCCGTCAGCACGACGGCGTGGTGACGATCTTGATGTTCTCCTGTCGCAGGACTTCGCCTAAGCACCACTACAATATGACCGAGGTGTAATATCGTGGAGGGGTCACCGCACACGGCTAAGGAACGATCTCAATGATCAACTTGTGTGTCTATGGGGTGCCCCCTACCCCCGTATATAAAGGAGGGAGGGAGGAGGTGGCCGGCCTCAAGGGGGGCGCGCCATAGGGAGGGGGAAACCTACTCCAAGTAGGTTTCCCTCTCTTTTTTCCTTATCTTATTTGGAGGGGGAAGGAAGGAGTACTAGTATTAGGAAGTAGTACTAGTAGTAGGAAGGAAGAGAGGGGGAAGGAGAAAGGAAAGGGGGGGCCGGCCCCCCTCCCCAATTCGGATTGCGCTTGGGGGGGCGCGCCCCCCTCCCTTGCTCCTTCTCTCTTCCTCCTACATGGGCCCAATAAGGCCCATATACCTCCCGGGGGGTTCCGGTAACCTCCCGGAGCTCCAAACTTCTCCGGAACCTCTCCGGTGTCCAAATATATCCGTCCAATATATCAATCTTTATGTCTCGACCATTTCGAGACTCCTCGTCATGTCCGTGATCATATCCGGGACTCTGAACAACCTGTGGTACATCAAAATACATAAACTCATAATATAACTGTCATCGAAACCTTAAGCGTGCGGACCCTACGGTTCGAGAACAATGTAGACATGACCGAGACATGTCTCCGGTCAATAACCAATAGCGGGACCTGGATGCCCATATTGGTTCCTACATATTCTACGAAGATCTTTATCGGTCAAACCGCACAACAACATACGTTGTTCCCTTTGTCATCGGTATGTTACTTGCCCGAGATTCGATCGTCAGTATCCAATACCTAGTTCAATCTCGTTACCGGCAAGTCTCTTTACTCGTTCCGTAATACATCATCTCACAACTAACTCATTAGTTGAAATGCTTGCAAGGCTTAAGTGATGTGTATTACCGAGAGGGCCCAGAGATACCTCTCCGACATTCGGAGTGACAAATCCTAATCTCGAAATACGCCAACTCAACAAGTACCTTCGGAGACACCTGTAGAGCACCTTTATAATCACCCAGTTACGTTGTGACGTTTGGTAGCACACAAAGTGTTCCTCCGGTAAACGGGAGTTGCATAATCTCATAGTCATAGGAACATGTATTAGTCATGAAGAAAGCAATAGCAACATACTAAACGATCGAGTGCTAAGCTAACTGAGTGGGTCATGTCAATCAGATCATTCAACTAATGATGTGATCCCGTTAATCAAATAACAACTCTTTGTCCATGGTTAGGAAACATAACCATCTTTGATTAACAAGCTAGTCAAGTAGCGGCATACTAGTGACACTCTGTTTGTCTATATATTCACACATGTATTATGTTTCCGGTTAATACAATTCTAGCATGAATAATAAACATTTATCATGAAATAAGGAAATAAATAATAATTTATTATTGCCTCTAGGGCATATTTCCTTCACTACTAAGAGAAAACACCGTTGGAAAGGGATGTTGAACAGATAGATGATGCACCGGAACAATTGAAATATTTGAATGAGGTGACACCCTCGAATTAATTCGAACATAGATGAATCTCCTGAGATTTCTTGAACACTCCGGAAGGATAAACTGGCGAGAGGTGAACGAACAAGGAGAACACTCTTGAGCCGATGGAAAGAATATAATCACTACCAAAAATTGGATTGAATCCACCGGAGAAGAAAAAGAGATGAAGAATGTCAAACAAAAGAGAATTCACCGGTTGAAATGATTGAGTTAAGACTGAAGAGGCTCCGTGCGAATGAAATAGATGGTCGAGAGAGAGTCAGACTCCAGGAAGAAAAAGGGTGGGAGGGCGGAAAAACAAAGGCAACTTGGAAGGGGAAACCGACGAATATCTTGAAGAGAAAAACACCGGTTGAAATCATTGAGGAAAGAAAGCAAAGACTTCGCACGAGTATGATGGATACTCGATTACGGACCCCGGTTCCGAGAGGAAGAAGGGTGGGCGGGTGGGAAAAGAAAACAACTGAGGATTGAACTTGGCGAAGAAGAAGAGGCTCGAGTCAACTTGACGAGAAATGCGCCGGATGAAAAGAGCTGAGACCCAACGAACGAAAAACTAACCACGTGATCCTAAAGAAAAATTTGAAAGGGAAGAGAAGTAATTCAAAACACCTACATCAAGATTCCTCACCAGAGCGACGAAGGGGCTGAGGAGTAAAAAGAATTCCTACTGTCCGATATAACTAGACTCCGAAAACAGTTTTCTTCTAGACTCAACAATGGCCAAACTACACGATCAATCAAGGGGGGCTCCTAGGGTCGGTCGAGGCTCTAATACCAACTTGTCACGCCCAATATGCGACCCTATCCAAAAGGAACTCGAAGGTCCCACCAAGGATAGACCCGCATATTGAAATGCTTTTGCAAGGTGGATATCATTACATCAACATTACATAATAGATGGGGATACATACATAAGGCATACAATGCCACACGAATACAACAATACATCATACAAGAACAACATCCGACTACGGATGAATCATAAACAGAAACTCAAACAATATCCACCCTGCTAGCCCAGGCTGCCGACCTGGAACCTATCCCCTGATCGAAGAAGAGGCAGAAGAAGAACTCAACACAAGCAAGCATCGCTCTTGCGTCATGATCATCGCATAACCTGTACCTGCAACTGTTGTTGTAGTAATCTGTGAGCCACGAGGACTCAGCAATCCCATTACCATGGGTATCAAGACTAGCAAAGCTTAAAGGGAAAGGAAGGGGGTAAAGTGGTGAGGTTGCAGCAGCGACTAAGCATGATATGGTGGCTAACATACGCAAATGAGAGCGAGAAGAGAAACAAGCGAAACGGTCGTTAACTAGTAATGATCAAGAAGTGATCCTGAACTCCTACTTACGTCAAACATAACCCAGAAACCGTGTCCACTTCCCGGACTCTGCCGAGAAGATACCATCACGGCTACACACGCAGTTGATGCGTTTTAATTCGGATCAGGTGTCAAGTTATCTACAACCAGACATTAACAAATTCCCATCTGCCACATAACCGCGGGCACGGCTCTCGAAAGTTTAAACCCTGCAGGGGTGTCCCAACTTAGCCCATGATAAGCTCTCGCGATCAACGAAGGATATTCCTTCTCCCAGGAAGACCCGATCAGTCTCGGAATCCCGGTTTACAAGACATTTCGACAATGGTAAAACAAGACCAGCAAAGCCGCCTGATGCACCAACAATCCCGATAGGAGCTGCACATATCTCGTTCTCAGGGCAACACCGGATGAGACATCCTACGAGTAAAACCAGACCTCGAGTTTCCCCGAGGGGGCCCCGCGGTCTACTAGGTTCGGACCAACACTTAGACAAGCATTGGCCCGGGGGGCTAATATAAAGATGACCCTTGGGTTAATTACTCCCAAGGGAAATGTAGGTGGTGGTGAGGCAAATGGTAAAACCAAGGTTGGGCCTTGCTGGAGGAGTTTTATTCAAAGCGAACTGTCAGGGGGGTCCCATAAATCACCCGACCGCGTTAGGAACGCAAAATCCGGGAACATAACACCGGTATGACGGAAACTAGGGCGGCAAGAGTGGAACAAAACACCAGGCATAAGGCCGAGCCTTTCACCCTTTACCAAGTATATAGATGCATTAATAATATAAGAGATATTGTGATATCCCAACCAAAATCCTGTCCACCATGGAGCAATCTTCAACTTCACCTGCAACTAGCAACGCTATAAGAGGGGCTGAGCAAAGCGGTAACATAGCCAAGCAACAGTTTGCTAGGAAGGGTGTCAAAGGTTAGAGGTTCATGACAATTTGGGAGGCTTGATGAGCAACAGATAGGTAACACAGCATAGCGATAGAACGAAGCAACTAGCATAGCAATGATAGTAGTGAGATCCAGGGTAGCGATCATCTTGCCTGAAATCCCGCAAGGAAGAAGAACGAGTCCATGAAGAAGATGAAGCCACGAAGAAGAACCAAGCGTAGACGAACGAATCCTCACGATCGCAACGAAATGGGAGCTATCGAGAAGAAGCACACAACATGGTAAACACACCACACATAGACAAGACATGATGCACAACAAGCATGATGCATGACAAAGCTACATGAGGCTACCCATGGCAAGAGATGATGCAAACAAGAACAACACATCAAGGCAAGTTTAAATGAGGCTGGGAACAACATATAACAATTCCGGTAAGTCCTCATATGCAAATTTCGAAATTGGTCTAGAACTGAATAAACCTTATGTTCAAGTTGTTAAAAAACAAGTTAAGATGCACCAAGATGATCTACATGAAATTCTAGTCAAGGTACATATAAAGTTCATTAGATTCGGAGCTACGGCCTAGAAGATATGAGCAAAACAAGTTAAACATGGCATTGATGCTAAATGCATCCAAACATCAAGCAAACACCCCAAAACAAGGATGCAACATGATAATATGAAGCTACATGCAAAATCAAGCAAGTTTCATATAGAGCACACTCAAAACGGAGCAACGGTTCAACACACACACTATATACAAGTCATAGCAATAATCTGTCCAAAACAGCAACTAGGCATATTACAAGCATCAAAACAACAAGCTACAGCACCCCAAAATAATAACAAAAGGCATGTGCATGAAGTACAGGTAAAGGACAACAAAACATGAACACTGAGCTATCTCCAGAAAAGACTAGAACATGCTCAAAACACATGGTAAGATTGCAAACATTAACAGTTTCAGACTTGGCAGAAAATAACATCAGGTTGCAATGTTTAGAGCTATCAAACAACATGTTACAAGAACTTATCATGGCAAACAAAGGCTTGGCATGTTAGTACTAAATGCATAGAACAAGAGTCCCTTACTGACCATGAGCCAAAAAGGATCAGAAGATATGATGGCACCCATGTAAACATAGCAAGTTATATGACAGATTCATACATGGCAGGAACAACAATAAGTAGGCATGTTGGTGAGCTTGAACCACTCACCACAGAGAAATACATGGCATGTCAAGGCAACCAACAGTAAGAAGACATGTTTGTGAAGCTATACATGGCAAGAGCAAGGTCATAGGGTGCATGGATCACTAGCAAACAATCATGGAAACATTGAACTTAATGTTAACAGGCTGAGAGCAACATCATTTAGCAACTTTGGAGCAAGATATGAACAATCTACAGCAAGCTATATTGCAACCAAGGGCATGAATGGATATAGCATAACATGTATAACAAAACATCCTTAGTGAACAACTCCATAATAATGCACGAAATGACTTGTAGCATCAGGTTAACATAGCAACAAAATATAACAGAATCTGCCTAGCAAAACAGTAACAGGAAGTACCCTCCTTAACAAGCTCAATGCACTCACTACACAAGTCACAAAAAATACAAGGATGGCACCACTGGAAAGATGGCATGGCATAGATCAAAACACATGTAGACATCAACCTCATAGGATGCACACATCAAACATGGCAAAAATGACAAATGAGCATGTTATAACACTTTCAGCAGATTAACATCAACATGCACTCTTCCAACAGCATTTCGGGCATCAAGATGAGCTCAAATGAAAATGATGCAATGGAATGAAATGAAGTACTCGTCGAGGCGAACAATTTGACATATTATACGCATGAAATGGAGCTACGAATGCAGAGTTATGATGCGATGAACATGGCATGATAATGCTAAATTATCAGGGGCAGGCGAAATCGGGGTCAACCTCAGACAAATCTGGATCTGGCGCGGAACCCGAGGTTCGCCGGAGATCCCGCCGGGGTTGGAGAGGAAGGCGGCCGGGGAGGTCGAGGAGGAGGCCGGACGGAGCGGATCCAGCGCGGAGGAGGCCGGAGAGGCCGGGGACGGCGCCGCGGGACCGGTGCGGCGCCGGTCCGGGCGGAGCCGTGGCGGGGCGGCGGGGCAGGGCGGCATGGCGGGCGCCGGCGAGGCGGCAGGGCGGAGTCGCGGCGACCGGGGGCAGCGAGGTCGGCGGGAGACGCGACGGCGGCGAGGACGGTCGCCGGCGGGAGGCGGCTCAGGCGGCGCGGAGCACGCGGGGGGCTCGGGCCCCGACGGGCGAGCAGCGGCGGAGATCCGCGGCGGCGCGCGGGCTAGCCGCGGGGCGACGGAGGCGGAGGCGGATGGGCTTCGGGGGCCCCGCGCGGGCCTGGCGGGCCGGCGGCGGCGCGCGGGCGCCGGGGCCACGTGGCGGCTCCGGATAGGCTGGGGCGCGGCGGCGGATATGTCCGGGCAGCCGGGGAGATGCGTCCGGCAGAGCGCAGGGGAAGAGGCTAGGGTTTGGACTGCGAAAAATCGGGGAGGGGCACACATATATAGGTAGAGGGATCTAGGAGACTCCAAATGGAGTGCGGTTTTCGCCCACACGATCGTGATCGAACGACCGAGAGCATGGAGGGGAGTTTGCTGGGTTTTGGGCCACTTTGGAAGGGGTGTTGGGCTGCAACTCAAAGAGGCTTTTACAGTTACCCGGTTAACCGTTGGAGTATCAAACGACCTCCAAATGGCATAAAACTTGACAGGCGGTCTACCGGTGCTATACCAAGGCTGCTTGGCAAATCTCGAGCCATTCCGAGAAAGTTTAACACCCGCTCACAACGAAAGACCAAAGGGGAACGCTGGATGACATAGGAGTGCCGGATTACAAAACGGACAACGGGGAAAATGCTCGGATGCATGAGATGAACACGAATGCGAAATGAGATGCACATGATGACATGATATGAAATGCAACACGCAAGCAAATGACATGGCAACGACGGCGAATAACTGGCGGACACCTGGCGCATCGAACCCGGGGCGTTACACTTGGCAAAACGCAATTGGGAAGGATCACGGAGATGTAGTTTCTGTGACCATGACGAATCTATCAAACACCTCTTTTTGGATTGTTTGATGGCCAAAGTTTTATGGCGCTCAGTACATATAGCGTTTAATATATCTCCTCCAAAAAGCATTCACACGTTATTTGGGACGTGACTAAATGGAGTAGAGGCAGAGACAGCTAAAAATATCCGTGTAGGAGTATGCGCTTTATTATGGGCTATATGGAATTGCATGAACTATTTGGTTTTTAACAGGAAAACACATATCCATTTTTTGCAGGTTATCTTCAAGGCCACTTCTTTGATCCATATGTGGTTGCTACTCACTCAGACAGATAACAGAGAGCATTTGGTTACTGGATCTACCCGTTGGGATATGGTAGTTCGGGCTATCTTCAACCGGTTTGGATGGCGGTCATATAATAGGATAGATGTTTCGTTACCTATTTCTCTTTCTTCCGCCGGTTGTGGCTATCCCTCTCATGATTAATTTTTAGCTTTGTGAGAGCCTTTTTGCTTTCGAGACTTTGTTGAATGTTTATTTATTAGTAAATGGCTGCATGCATCGCTCTGATGCACAGATCGAGGGCACTCCTCCTTTTCGAGGAAAAAATATATTAAAAAACGAGCGACGACACAACCAAGACCAAAGCCCACTCTCACCGAATTCAAAACGCAACCAAAGACGCCAAACAAATATACACACGCAGTGGCAAAGCTTGACCAAGTTCTTTTGGGGGAGGGGGCTCCCAGCAATGCACTAAGCTCCGCCATTGCACACACGGACCAATGGGGAACTTATCGAGAACAAGTCATCCACCCACCACTACCGGAGAGAATAAGTTGTGACTTCCATGAAAGGAGCGCACACGAACCTGGACACTTCTGCCTTGCACCAAACACGATGCCCAACACAACACAACACAAGCTCGTTACCCACACAACACAAGGCGAACGCCCTCAATGTTGCCGTAGTACTGGGGTCGCTGGCCTGACTTCCATCCACTCTACGTCATATGCAAACCGTCGGCACGACCTTCCAGGGTCGTCGCTCTGACATACTACTCCCATCCTTGAGCTGCAATGCTGCACAACCCATCTTGCAATGCCGCATGACCCATCTGTTATCATACCGAGAAGCATAGAACCACTCCCTGTAGACTATGACTGACACACCACTACCAGGACCGACCGCCCGTTTCCCACCGGGGCATGTCGATTGACCCGACAACCCTATAGCCTCAATCGCTCATGGATGGTATGTATGCTTCGTTTTACATGTATTGTTATTGGGAGGATATTTTTTTAAAACATTATTGGGAGGATGTTGATGACAAGATCACCAGTGAAGTTTTAACCTTTTCAAATGGGAAATCCTGAAGGTGAACACAGACTGCATCAAGACTCTGAGGCCAATCATGTCAGCAGCCCGACAACAGACAACCGCACTGTAGCTGTTCCGACAAGCGAAGGGAGCGCGGAAGATTCAAAGACTGAAGATGGGCCTGGAACGAGCCGGCCCAGAAGGCAAAGAAGGACTCCAGCGCGTTTTGTCGACCTGGCCTGGGCCCGTTAACTGTGTTAACGGTCTCCTCCTTTAAATAGCCAGTAGACTCCAATGTAATAGGTAGGAAGGAACTGGACGGCGGCTTCGGCCGATGCTTGTACCTTTTGTAGCTGTGTGGGCGGATCATCTACGCAAACTTCTTCCTCTCTCTCGATTTGAAATGAAACCCTAGCTCGAATTCCACCAGATCTAGCGGGATCCTCACACTTGGGGCCTGTTTGGAATACAGCCGATGAGCGCCCTATCATTTTTTTGGCGTTGACTAGCACGCCGGGCAGCCGTTTGGATTGGAACCAACGTTTCACGACCACGCCAAAATTTCGGCAGCTTCGTTCAGTTTTTGCACCCGCGAGTTGGCGGAACCACAGCGGCGGATTCCTTTGCCAATTTTTTGGCGAGCCCGCCATTGGCGGGGAGGACTAGGGCGTGATCAAAACAGCCCCTTGGTATCAGATACAATGGTCCTGGAGCTTCCTCGGCACCAGCACGGCACGCGGCGGTAGGATCGGCAACGAGCGGCAGCAATGGAGCAGCTGTCAGAGGAAGGGAAAGGCGTGTACGAGCTTCTCCGAGCCGATTTCGCGGCCGATCTGAGCCAACAGCTCAAGGATCAAGGTGAGCACCTACTTGAGGCCATGAGCAAGTTGATCGATTCCAATACTTCGGCTCTGGATGGTCTGATTTCGGCAAGGATTGATGGGGTCCGAGCGGAGCTGAACATGGAGATCATGTTGAGCAGTCGAAGGAGCCACCGCCGCGGAGGGATGGTTCGCCGGTGGTGGGCGGGCGCTCTGCAGGGCGTGGGGAAAACTTCTCTGATGGAGGTAACATCGAATCTGATCCCCGTGGAAAAGGTCTGCCATACGTCCCTCCCCAGTTTCGTGGTGCTCAGGATTCTCAATTGTTGCATCGAGCTAGTAGTTCGCGTGATCCAGTTTCAGTAGATATGGGGGAGGCCTTTTCCTTGGGTGTTCGTTCTGAATTGCCTCGGTTTGATGGAGCAAATCCGCGGCTGTGGCAAAATCATTGTGAGGATCAGTTCAGGCTTTGGGGTACTCCAGCCCATCATTGGATTTCTCTCGCTTCAGCACATTTTGAAGGAGCTGCAGCCCGTTGGTTGGAATCAATGCAGTGACGGCAGCCAAATGCAACGTGGTCTGAATTCTGTAGTAGTTTACAGAGCCGTTTCGGCCGGAATCAGCACCAAACCTTGCTCAGGCAATTGTTTCGTATTGCTCAAACAGGAACAGTGGTTGACTATGTTGATCGTTTTGCTGATTTGTATGGTCAACTGTCTGCTTATGAGGATGCTCCCAATTCGTTGCATTACACCACTCGTTTCCTCGATGGTCTAAAACCAGGAGTTCGAGTCGTTGTAGCGCTGCAGAAACTTAAAGACCTTGATGCTGCTTATGACTTGGCCCTGTTGCATGAGGAATTGGGTGAGGGCCTCACTCCCCTTAATTCGTCTTCCCTGATCAAAACTGGTGCCCTTCCCTTACCCCTTCCTCCTAAGGTTCGTCTGACTGATGATCGCAAGGTCTCTGAACCTGTCAAAACAGCTCACACTGAAGATAAGTGGTCAACTCTTCGATCTTATAGGTGTGCTAAGGGCTTGTGTTTCGTTTGTGGAGAGAAGTGGGCCAAGGATCATGTTTGTAAATCTACAGTGCAGCTGCATTTCGTGCAGGAACTCATCGATCATGTGCAAACATTGGAAGTTGGTTCTCCTACGTTTGATGATGACAGTGTTTCTGTCCATGCTATGCGCTTGTCTGCTGCTGTAGTGGGAAAAGATTCTAATGCTCCTACCTTACAGCTTGAAGTTCAGTTGCAAGGACTGTCTCTGGTATTTCTAGTTGACTCTGGCAGTACTCACTCCTTTGTGGACAACAAATTTATTGATCAGTTGCAAGGAGTTCAGTCCACTCCTACAGTTTCAGTGACTGTTGCTCGGGGCGATTCTCTGTCATGTTCTCAGTGTATGAAATAGTGCCCGTGGACTTGCTGTGGTACTGCTTTTGTGTCTAACTTCAGGTTGCTACCATTGGCCACCTATGATGGGATTTTGGGGTTAGACTGGCTGGCTCTTCACAGTCCTATGCAAGTGGATTGGATACAAAAATGGCTCTCATTTCATCAGAAAGGTACTCTGGTTACACTGCAGGGTCTGTTGCCAACTGAGTTTGCTGTTACCATGGTTTCTGTCAGTGCTGTTATTTGTCCTGGGGAAGGGGATGTTCCTCCTGATATGCAAGTAATATTTGATGAATTTGCATCAGTATTTGAAGCTCCCACTGGTCTTCCTCCCAGAAGAGCACATGATCATCATATTCCCCTTATTCCTTGAGCTAGACCTGTTTCTGTCAGACCATGTAGAATTGCTCCTCAACTCAAGGATGAGCTTGAGAAACAAATTCAGGAACTGCTTTCCTTGGGCATGATCAAATTCAGTAAAAGTCCATTTTCTTCTCCTGTGCTGTTAGTTAAAAAGAAGGAAGAAGGTACATGGAGGTTAGTTGTGGATTTGCAGACACTTGAATGCTATTACAATAAAAGGAAAGTATCCCATCACAGTTATTGATGAACTTTTGGATGAATTACCCGGGGCTTGTTGGTTTTCTAAGCTAGATCTGAAAGCTGTCTATCATCAAATCAGGCTAGATTTGAAATGAAACCCTAGCTCGAATTCCACCAGATCTAGCGGGATCCTCACAAATCAACCTCTACAATGGGTCCACCGCTTTGTTGAATTTCGTACTTATAGTTGTAAGTATATCTAAATTTAACAAATATCATTCGCTTAGCATGAATATCATCCATCCATTTCAAATGGGATGGACGTTTGCTGCCTCCTTATTCGTGGATGTTTGCCCTTGGACCTTTTTACAAAAGGAAAAAAATAACTGCAATGCATTGTCTTTTAGGTGTTGTTTTTAAGTGATGTTGCATGCAATTGGTTTGGAGATCACATGTGCATCTTCATGCAGGCTAGTTGTAGAGAGAAGTGAAAGAGAAAAATACAAGGAAAAAGTGAGATCGGAGGATTAATTATACTGTGGAGAGAAACATGCTAAAGCCATATCTCCACTAACATACAAGTCCATTCTCTTTCTTTAATTGATGTATTGGGAGCGCCCTAAGCACAGCCCAGTGTCTGTTAGGAGTGCACTGATCGTGGTCATTAGGCCGACATAGTGCCATCAAAAGTGGTATCATCATGGTTTACAAGAAACTTTGCATTTGCTAAAACCATCACCGCTAACATATACTATTACGCTCGCATTACATATGTGGTATTGCTATAAAATTGCAAGATACGACCGTCCAAAAGGCTCTAGAAAGGCAGGGAAATATAATTTAAGAATAGAAAGGACAGTTATAAGTGCAGTTTCAAAGCTTTGATCATCTTTCACGACAAGGAGATCTATCTAGGAACCCCAGACAATGATATAGTAATTGGCGTTATGTGTTAAATGATCACAGCATAAGAACATCCACTCAAATGATGTGACATCAGAGCATGATTTGCGATTCCCGGTCCTTTAGTGTACTAGCAGGCTATTCCCGCTCCACTGTCGCTGGTGGCTTCGATGTTATCTCCAGGCAAACACGGTTAACGCCTCGCACATTGTTGCAGATCCTATTCGACACGTCGGCCATGAACTTGCGTTCAAAATAATACCTGACAAAAGGGCAGTCAAAATATAAGATAGTATCCATAAACTCCCCCAAAAAAACTAGATTCTACCACATAATAGAGACATCCCTAATTACCAACACTTGTTAACAAAATGAGAGAGTTACCAAATAACAGAAATATCGGTAATCAACGCTTGTTAACAAAATGAGAGGAAGACAGAGACCACATTTCTGTACACAACAATGTGTAAGGCGCTAAAAACAATCCTATACAAAGACCACATGGACAAAGGGCATCAGAAAGGCAACTAATACATGACTAAATACACACAATCGAACAATTAACAAACTGTCCACGAACTTAGGGATACCAGTTGAGACTTGATTAGATAGCTTAGAATAACATAGCTTGGCAAACTGTAACTGTACATTACAACTGAGGAAACTTATGGATTTTGGGCTGGGCTAAAAAGGGAAGGCCAACAGGCAATGTAACATAGGTGAATGCTGATTTGTCTAAGTCAAACTAGTAGTATTCACAAACTACTCTAGGAGGAACCGAGCAACCAAAGGGGAGGCGGGAAGCCCAAGTATTGTTCCAGAATACTAAGCTAAAAAGCAAACAGAACAGTATTTTCTGCAGACTTATTATCTCAGAACTGCAACAAAATATCGCCATCTAGTGCACCATTAGAGTACAATTGCATCATAAAGTTGCGAAGGGGATATGATAGAGCGATAGGTTCAATGCAGCATACCAATCTGCAGTCATGCCATCCTCACTGGTAATTGCCTTTAAAATAACCGGATAGCCATAAGTTCTCTGGTCACCCTGGACCCCAACTGTTTCAACAGGCAAAAGCACAGCAAAAGATTGCCAAATTGTATCATAGACTCCTGCATCTCTAATGGCTTGAACATATATCTCATCCGCCTAGAAAACGTAAACAGAGAGGTCCAAAATTAACACCATATATCAAAGGTGATTTAGACCAATGGTTGAAAAAGATCAAACCTGACGAAGAACCTCCAAAGCATTGCCTTCTGTAACATCACCTGATGGGATACGTACAGCAAGACCAGGCCCAGGAAATGGGTGTCGCTTTAAGAATGACTCTGGGATATTTAAGATACTGCCCAACTTCCTCACCTTTTGCAGGACATAAATTTGACAAACAATAAGTGATAGGAATATTTTCTTCGAAATCAAAACGGAAATAATTTCCCAGTATGAGCTATCTTTCAGTAACATGTCAGATCATGCAAAGTGAAGTATCAATAAATATATGAAGTATCAGTATGAGGTATCTTTCAGTACATAGATGTATAGATGCAGATCAATACCTCATCCTTAAATAGGAGCTTCAGTGGTTCAATGAGCTTCAATTTCATATCTTCAGGAAGACCACCTACATTGTGATGGCTTTTGATGGTGTGGGAATGTGTCATACCACTCCCAGGGGGTGGGCATGATTCAATCACATCAGGGTATAATGTTCCTTGAACTAAATAATCAGGTCTTTTTCCTGTCTGCTGTTCTAACATGTGAGCAAATTCATCAAAGACAGCTATGAATTCTTTGCCAACAATCTTTCTTTTCATCTCTGGGTCTTTGACTCCTTTTAACTTGCTAAGAAATTGCTCCGAGGCATCAATACATGTGACAGGAAGGTGCAAGTCACTATTGAAGGTTGACATTACGCGTTCCTTCTCCTTGTATCTGCAGATAAGATCATATGTCAGTTTAGCTGCATACTGATTTCGAAGCAGAAAATGCTGAAGGAACAGTTACCTCAATAGACCATTGTCAACAAAAACACAATGAAGCCTATCACCTATTGCGTTATGAACGAGTGTGGCTGCAACTGTCGAATCAACTCCTCCTGATAACGCACAAATCACATCTTCATCAGGCCCAACCATACCTTTGATGGTCTTAATTTCCTCATCCAGCACATCCTGAATCTTCCAGTCAGCTTTAATCCCACAAACATCAAAAAGAAAGCGCCGCAGTGTTTCCTTTCCTTGGGTCGAATGTGTCACCTTGTATAATCAGATGATTGAAAAGTTTATGACAACCATGCTATGGTATAAACAATTTTATGAAGAAGCATGTGTACTTCGGCATGCACTGCAAACCCAAACAGTCAATACACAATCAGTAATATGCAAGCTGTGATCAGTGTGATACGCACCTTATATCCTCATCTTCCTTACCAAAACAAACACTCACGTAAACACACAACCCGTTGCCCCAAAGGCTTGTTCCATCCCAAGAAACCCAAGTAATTTGAAGCTTAACTTAGAAAATAGCCCACTTATATTTCACTTATCACTTACGGAAAAAGGGCAGGTCGCCCTGCAGTTCAAACTCAAAATGTGTCTCTCACAATCTCGCAAAATAAACTAATCAACAAACGCAATTTTACTTATTAGCATAATAATCTTAGTTTAAATCCATCTCCATCTATCCAAGATGACAGTATAAAACAGTAAATGGTAGCTACCTCCGGGTGGTACTGGAGTCCATAAAAACGCTTCTCCCGATGCTCGATGGCTGCGATTGCGCCCTGCACACTTCGTGCCACAACCTCGAACCCCTGAGGCAGTCTGACCACCTCGTCACCGTGGCTCATCCACACCGACTGTCTGTTCCCCACCCCGCTCTCCCCGTACAGCGCGGAGGACGTCCCAGTAGTCTCTACCTCCATATCGTCGTACTCCTGCCGCTCGCCAGCCTCGACGGCGCCGCCGAGGGACTGAACTAGGAGCTGCATACCGTAGCACACGCCCAGAACATGCGCGCCCGCCTCGGCAGCGAAATCGAGGAATCCCTCAGGGAAGGAGGGCGCGCCCGAGGCGTGGACGGAGTGGGGTCCTCCGGAGAGTATGATGGCGGGGGGACGTAACCCGGTGAGGGAGGAGAGCGGCGCGGTGCCGGAGACGCACAGTGAGAGGACTCCCAGCTGCCGGACGCGGCGGGTGATCAGCTGGGTGTACTGCGAGCCGAAGTCGAGGATGAGGACCAAGTTCTCGCCAGCGCCGGCGGAGGTCGGGAGGGAGGAGGCGGAGGCGGAGCCCATGGCGGCTAGGCCGCGGAGGGGAATAGGGGTTTTTGGGATTGGGGTTTAGGGGTCGGAATGACCCATGAGCTCTTTGGTTTCACCGGTATTTAAGGTCCCAAAAGTTCTTGTTTTTTTAATTGTTTTTTGACAGTTTTTATATTATTTTTTGAAGGAATGTCATCATGGCTACTTTATTGTTGTTGTTGAGTCGAGATCTTCAGAGGAATGCAACATAGGGGAGTGAGTCCCGTCCCGGTGTGAGAGCGAGAGAGCGAGAGAGCGAGAGCGCCCCCCGCCGTGCGTCACTCCGACGCCAGCGTCCCCCCCCCGGTCGCCTGTCGCTCCGGCAGCGCCGGCCACCCCCCTCCCCCCCCTCTCCCCTCTTCACCACCTGCTAGCATGGCTGGCAGCCCCCGTTCTGTTAACTCCATGTTCCTGTGGGAGAGACCGGTCGTCTCCGGGCTCGGGCTCTCCTCGGCGTCGGAGGGCTCTGTCGAGGCGGTCGTCGGGCCGGCTGCGCCCGCCATTTCACCGGTCGTGCGTCAAGAGGAGGCTGCGGTGGAGGAGCCGTGCCGGAGGCTGTCTTCGTGGAAGGAGGCGCCGGCTTCTAAGAAGACTCTGTGGAAGCGGAGGGTTGGCGCTGGCCTGCCGGCTGGGGGCTTGCGCCGCCCCACTCCAGAGCGCCGGGAGGTCTCGCCGGAGATGAGGGACAAGTGCTTCCGCTGCCTGGCCAAAGGGCACTTCCTGAAGGACTGCACCAACGACGTCGTGTGTCTTCGCTGCGGCCTCCCGGGGCATGTCGCCTCACAGTGCAAGCGGCCACGCAGCCCGTCTCCGGTGGAGGAGCTCCGACGGGAGGCGGCGGCTAAGGTGGCTCGCCGGGCTGACCCTCGCGGTGCGCTTGCGGGGCCTGGGTCGTCGTCTGCGGTGGGCATGTCAGCAAGGCTTCCGCCCCCTCCGCCGGTGCCTGCTCCTGCGGTGGACTCGGTGTGGCCTCGGCTGTCTGCGCAGCGGCTTGAGATGGAGGTCGACCAGACTATGGAGTCCTCGGAGTTGTGCGTGATCAGAAGGACTCGGGCTATGGATGACATTGAGCTCAGGCTTCGCCAGGCCATGGTGGTGTTCGTCGGGGGGGGGGGGGGGCACGCTCTGAGATCTCCTCGGAGTTGGTGTTGCGCGCTCTACAGGACAGGTTGGGCATCACCGCGGACAGAGTATCCGTGCACAAATTCTGGCCGGAGGACTTCGTGGTGGTGTTTGCTAGGCAAGAGGATCGGAATCTGGTGGGTAGGCGTCCGGTGTTGGATTTTCGCGGCCAGCGGCTCTCGTTCAGGCAGTGGATCAGGCAATCGCAGGCTGTGTATGCCACCATGCGGTTCAAGGTGAGATTAGTCATCGAGGGGCTGCCACCGCATGCTTGGGAGTTGGAGGTGGTGGAGGCTCTTCTCGGCGGGTCATGCATCATAGACTCTGTCGCGCCGGAGACCTCGGCGAGGACCGACCTCGCTGCGTTCAGGCTGTCGGCATGGACGGCGGACCCAGAGCTCATTCCTTCCAGGCGCTGGCTGGCGGTTCCGGAGCCGGAGGAGCAGCGGGATATGTTCCAACCAAAGACATTGTAGTACAAAGTGCTTATCCACCTAGACGCGATGACTTCGTTCCCGGAGGGAGAGGAGCCTTGGTTCTTGACAGGTTCATCGGATAGTGGACAGAGCGGCCTGCCGGATTCGGACACGAACCTGGGCAGTGATCCTAACACGCAGAGTTACGGGTGGCAGTTTGGGGTTCGCGATCAGAGGGGTGACAACGCCGGCTTCCAAGGCGGGCGCCGGAGTTCCACCGGTGGTGCTGCTCGCCATCTTGCGGTGGCGGGGGAGATGCTGGCGTGGAGATTACCGCCCATGGACTAGGCAAAAGGTAGAAGAAGCTTTGGGAAGCCTGGCGTGCGTGTGCAGGATAGGCTGACGTCCCGTCAGTCGGCTTTTGACCGGATCACAGCTGGGACAGGGTTGGTAGACAAGGAGATTTCGGCGGGTGTTCAAATTTCGAATTAGAAGGGTGCGTGTGTGGTGCTGGCACAGGCGGCCCCGCGGTTGGTTGAGAAGGCCACTACATGCCCAGACCGCAATCATGCTCCAATCATGGCCTCGGGTATGCAGCTGGATAAGGGCGTAGAGGAGACCGTTGCTGGGCCCGCGCAGTGTCGACGTGCGGAATCAATTGAGGGGAGGCTTGCGGGCGAGACACCCACCCTCTGCCGCGTCCCCGAGGCGGAGGTGGAATCTGGGCCACCAATGGTGCGTGGCGACAATCCCGCTGATGTGCTGATCAGGACGGATCCCTTGGTAGTCGGGCAGGACGGCACCACTCTGCCGGTGGTGGGCCTTGTGCTGCCTATGGTGTGCGGCGACAACACAGCTGCTGGGCTGGAACGGATGGATGGCCAATCACCAGGCGGGCAGGTGGACCTCACTCCAGATCCTCTGGGTGCGGTGTTGGGGATGGCCCAGCATGTGACTATGGAGCGGCCCGTGTGCCACACGCCTGGAGGGCTATCGCATGCCGCACCGGATCAGCTGGCCACGATTGGGACTGGGTCTGATCCGCCGGCATCGGGACTCGCTGCCTGCGACTGCGAAGCGGGACCCCAGGACAAGATGGAGGGAATGAATGGCTCAATGATTGGCGCGGATGGCCTGATGATTGGCACGGATCCCATTTCTGATAGGGAGTGTGTTGTCCCTGGACAAGTGGCGCCCAGGCAAGAGGGGGAGGCTACCCAGCTTTGCTCGAACGTTGGTTTTGACATGCAAAGCATGGAAGCGACATGCACTGGGGGTATGAAGCCACAGGAGGCCGCTGCTTTTGGAAAGATGAAATGGTTTTGCAATACGTTGGTCCGCAAACTTGCACCTCCTCTACTTCTTGAGGTGCCGGAGGATCTTGAAGGGAATGAAGATACCATTGCTGAGCTAGCGGAGATATTTGAATCACCGCTCCGGGAGCAGCACGTTAAGGTGATTGCAGCGCTGTTCGGAAAGGAGGTCCCTCCTACTTGTGATCTCCTGGGAGGTACCACGGCCGTGGTGAGTGCTGCTTGAGAGCTTGCGTTGGCTGTCGGGTTGTTCTCATGATCCTATGGATCTTAATCCTCATGTATTGTGTTGGAACTTGAGGGGCCTCAATTGCCCTGCCAAGAAGCATGCCGTTAGGGAGTTCGTAGTGGCAGCTAAGGCGAATCTAGTGTGTCTGCAAGAGACTAAGCTTGATGTACTTGACCAGTTTACTGTTATGCAATGCATTGCGCCATCCTATGATGGTTTTGACTATGTGCCTGCGGTGGAGACGCGTGGGGGCATTCTTGTTGCCTGGGATAGCTCAGCCTTGACTGTTGATAACATTGTGCGGGATGCTAACTCCATCACTGGATTGGTGCATGACAAGGGTGGACACGCTTGGTGGGTCACGGTGGTTTACGGACCGCAAGGAGAAGGACCCAAAACGCAGTTCTTATGCGATCTACATGCATTGAGAGCGAACTGCCCAGGGCCTTGGATGATCCTGGGTGATTTCAACATGATTTTGAGGGCGGAGGATAAAAGCAACAATAAGATCAATAGGCGCATTATGAGGAGATTCAAGGAGTTCGTCGACAACAATGAGCTCAAGGAAGTTTACATGCATGGTAGGAGATTTACGTGGACTAACGAAAGGGAAAATCCGGTTATGACGAAGATTGACCGTGTGCTTGTCTCGGTGGATTGGGAACTCAATCATCCGGATGTCCTTCTCCAAGCGCTCTCCACCAACATCTCGGATCACGCACCTTTGCACCTGACCACCTCTGCTCCTTTCTGCCCTAAGAAAAGATTTGGATTTGAGATGTTTTGGACCAAGTTGGAGGGGTTTGAGCAGGCCATCCAAGACGCTTGGGTTTGTGATGAGACTGTAGTTGACCCCTTCAAGAGGATGGACGCTCTGCTTAGGAACACTGCGGTGGCTTTGCAAGCTTGGGGACAAAGGAAGTCTGGTAACATCAAAATACAAATCGCCGTGGCAAACTATGTCATCCTCCGGTTCAATCGCGCCATGGAAGATCGAGCCCTTACCCCGGCGGAGCAATGGCTTAGGAGGATGGTTAAACACGCGCTGTTGGGGCTCTCCTCGCTGCTTCGTACCATTGAGCACCAGCGATCACGGCTGCGGTGGATCCGGGAAGGGGATGCTAACACTAAGCTGTTTCAAGCCGTGGCGAATGGCAGATGATCAAAGAACTTCATTCCTCACATCAGATACAACGGCGAGCTCGTCACGGAGCAGGAGAGGAAGGGAGAGATTTTCACTGAGGCCTATGAAAATCTGTTAGGTCATGCCGTTTCCAGAGAGGCTGAGCTAGATCTGAACTTTCTGAATATGGAGTCGCATGACATGGCTGATCTTGAAATCATGTTTACCGAGGAGGAAGTTTGGAACACCATTAAGGAAATGCCCCCGGATCGCGCCCCTGGACCGGATGGTTTTGTGGCCGCTTTCTATCAAAAGGCTTGGCAGATCATTAAAAACGACGTTATGGCCATGGTGATGAAGCTCTATGTGGAGGACGGGAGGGGTTTTGGAAAATTGAACAAAGCGCATATTGTGCTCATCCCGAAGAAGCCTGATGCCGAGGTGGTGGGCGACTTTCGCCCTATCAGTCTCACTCATAGTGCTGCAAAGCTGTTTGCGAAGATGTTGGCCAATCGGGCGAGGACAAGAATGAAGGAGATTGTCACGGCTAACCAATCCGCGTTCATCTGTGGTAGACACTTACACGACAACTTTCTCTTGGTGAGACAAGTGGCTAGGAGGATACATGCTCGCAAGGAGGCCGGGGTGTTCCTGAAGTTGGACATCTTGAGGGCTTTTGACTCCATTGCTTGGCCTTTCTTGTTTGAGGTGATGAGGACTAAAGGTTTTGGTCGGAAATGGATGGCGTGGGTTGCTATTTTGCTAAGGACGGCATCCACCAAGGTGGTGGTCAATGGTGTGCCGGGCAGAAGTTTTGCGCTTGCACAAGGTCTCAGACAAGGAGACCCGGTATCCCCCCTCTTGTTCATCATTGCTATGGATGCACTCTCTTGCATCATGGTCAAGGCAACTAATATGGGAGTGCTACTACCGTTTACCGGGGTCAAGCCTAGCCAAAGTGTGTCTATTTACGCCGACGATGTGGCTCTCTTTGTCAGGCCTAATGAGGTGGATCTTAGGTTTGTCACTATGGCCCTCAAAGCCTTCGGAGATGCGTCGGGCCTTAGAGTTAACTATGCCAAATCTTCTGCCATCATGATTCATGGTAATGAGGAGGATCAGAATAGAGTTACCAACCTCTTGCACTGCAATCTAGCGAAGTTTCCTTAAAAATATCTTGGTCTTCAACTCGCAATTCATCAACTTAAGAGGGCGGACTGGTAGCCAATGTTGGATAGCGCAAAGAAGTGCGCCCCGGGTTGGCAACGGGGCCTTCTACAGAGATCAGGACGGCTGGTGCTGGTTAAGTCCGTTGTAGCCGCAAAACCCATACATCATTTTATGATCTCTGATGCGCCAGCATGGGTATTTGAAGAGTTGGATAAGTGGATGAGGGCCTTTTTTTGGGCGGGCAAAGACAAGACCTCGGGGGGCCAATGCATGGTTGCATGGAACGCAGTTTGCAAGCCTACGTGCTTCGGAGGGCTGGGAATCAGAAACCTTAAGTTACATGGCCTTGCACTAAGAGTCAGGTGGGAATGGTTGAGGCGAACGGACCCGGAGCGCCCTTGGCAGGGCCTCAATCTGATGAAAGATGAAGATGCTCGAGCAGTTTCTGATAGCATGGTGAAAATCGAGGTTGGGGAGGGCACCAAGGTCTTATTTTGGAGAGACCGTTGGATCCATGGCTTTGCTATTGCTGACATTGCACCTATGATCCACGGTATGGTGGATGTGCGCATACGGAACAGACGCACTGTCAAGGAAGGGCTGGACGAGGGGCGATGGTTGCAGGATATTAATGGAGACCTGACCTTTACGGGCCATCTACAGCTTGTGCACCTCAACCTTGCCATGAGCACGGTGCAAAGAGATCTCAACGCACCTGACTACTTCTCCTGGCCCGCTGATCCTTCGGGGAGGTACACTGCGAGGTCCACTTATCAGCGGTTATGCCTTGGGGAAGAACGAGCCCCCTACGCCTCGTGTATCTGGAAGAGTTGGGCTCTCCTCAAGTGCAAAATCTTCATTTGGTTGGCTGTCCAGCACCGCATTTGGACTTCGGATCGGAGGGCTAAGCATGGCCTTCAAGATCATCCTTCGAGCTGTTACACGTGTCTGCAGGACGAAGACATGCTGAACACATCCTGGTCAAGTGTGGGTATGCACGGCAGGTGTGGCACATCTGTTTTGACACACTCCATCTTGCTTTTAGGACCCCAGTAGTGGATGACACCTTCTTGGATTGGTGGATTGAGACTAGGAGGAGTGCGCCCAGAGATCTAAAGAGAGGATATGACACTTTCGTCATCCTAGTTGCCTGGGAGCTTTGGAAGCAAAGGAACGCACGCGTTTTCAACAGGGTGCAGCAACAAAGGACCCCGATGGAGCTGGCGGATGACATCTTTCGAGAAGTCAAGAAATGGAGCCTGGCCAGATTTGGAGTTGGTAGCCTAACACATTTTGTGAGAGAGTAGCCCTAGTGTATAGTTGTCGGGTGTTTTTGGGTGTGTGGGTTTTGGCCTAGTCAGGTTGCTTTCAACTGGCTAGAGCCGCTCTTGTATTTTCAACCTCTTTCTTCTATAAAAATATGGTACGCCTTTGGCGTACTCTCGAAAAAAAACTCTTTATTCTATGATCGGCCACAATTTAATTTTGCAACGTGCTCATGCGCGCGTCCCCATGATGTCGATTGGGCGGTTAGAGTTAACGCGAGCGAAGTAGGACGATCGAAAGAAATGCACCCGCATTGATAAGTATAGTCTTATCGATTGTGTAGATAATTGGTAAATCATAGAGAAATAGTTTTTGTAAACATAATTTGTAGCCAACAACCTAAAACATTATTTGGATTATCGAAGTATCTAAATAACATGTGAATCTATAAAACCAAGTTTTTTAAAGCCTAAATGATGTTCTTTTTAAACGACTAATATACATTTTTCGGAACATTTCTAATAAATACTCCCTTCGTCTCATAATATAAGAGCGTTTTCAACACTAGTGTAGTTTGTAGCAATAAATCAATGTACTCAACATGCCAACTCTGGCAACCAACTCGTCAAGCTCGTTCAAGGACCAAGTTGATGGTGACCCACATGTGGCTGATGGAGCAGAGCAAGGTTGTGGCCTTGTCCACGCGGATGTGAAGCGCTCGCAAGCTCGAGGACGCGGATAAACAACAACGCAATTGTTTACCACGACACTAACAATAACGCAGTTCTTAAGAGAACGTGCTATGCAACAAAAAATTATGTTACACAATCACACCCATAAACACTACGAAGATGGCGGTAACGATCAAACTCACCGACGAGCAGAGTAGCGAAAGCAGTGAAGAGTCGGTACAATGCAATGATCCCGCCAACTCCCGCAGGTAGGTTACACCTCTCAGACGCGGGAATGTTCCCTGAGACGAGAGTCGAAGTAAACAACCCCTCTGAGGTATCCACGCTTTCCGAAGCAGTAGTCCGGCAGAGTTTCGACGTCCAGGAAGAAGAACTTCGAGAAAATTAGAGAGAGAGAAAGCCTAATGACGCTTTTGCATCCAAAGAGTCAACATTCAAGGTCCACATCTTGGCATCCTCCGCATTGGCGGCGATCTTCACCTTCTTTTCCTCGAGCGCGACCTTCCTCTCTTCGATCATGGTCCTCCTCTATTCGAGCTTGCGCTTCTTGTCCGTCGCCTCCATAAACAATTTGAACCTCTCCACCATCTTCTCCTCCTTGATGTCTGAGTGCTTCACGCATGCCTCCTCCTTCTTTGTCAAGATGTCCTCGAACCTGTCCGTGAACTTGGCCACTGCACCTTCTTGCTTCGCCCTCTTCTCCTCCCACTTCATCCCCCGTAAATTTCTTCTAACCTTTTTCAGTGGTTCTTGGGTTGGATCGGTAGGGTCACCGGTTTCTTCCTCGTTTGTTTAGGCGGTGGTATTGGCTATAAAAAGGTTCCACTTCGGTTGCTCATTCAGCTTCAACCAAAATGCATGACAGTGAAGTTTTTCTTATCCAACTTCTTGTACAACAAACAAGCACGAGAAGGCTACAAAAACAATGCATATCCGGCTAGTCAGCAACAAAACAAATGCATGTCTGGCTAGTGATCAACAAAACTATGCATATCCGGCTAGTGAACAACAAAAGAATGCATGTCCGGTTAGTGAATAACTTACTTGTTTGGTGATTTGTGCATTGCTAGGCCACCATGCAATGAGATGCTTCAAGTGTCCGCAATACTTGGGCATTGCCTCTTGGATGGTGTAGCATCGATGGTTGAGAGACTTCCATTCATGGTTGCAGATGACCTTGTCGGAGTAGGACGTGAAATGCTTGTTTCATGGAACCATATGTGAATGTTATTCCAAATGGTTGTGCCCTTTTGCTCAATGCCATGGAGAGGATCAAGGCTAGTGGTCAACCATGCATCACACAATAGCTCGTCCTCCCGCGTGTTGAAGCATTCTCCTCTACCCTTCTTCTTCGGACCGCCGGTTGTAGCCGTATCATCATCCTCGCCGTCCTCCCCCTCTAGCTACTGTTGTCCGGTGACCCAATGCTGCTATTGTTGTGTGTCCATGTCTGTCTGGGTGTAGGACTGTTGTGTGGTCGTCTAGGTGTAGGACTGCTGCTGATGGTGGTTGTTAGATTGAGTGAGATGCGAGTCTTCCACCGCCCCGTCCTCATAGCCCCCCCTCCTCCTTTGCCTCCATCATGGATGATGTCGAGCATCTCAGTGTCCTAGCCGTCATGTTGGGTAACGTAGCATGCAATTTCAAAAAAAAATCCTATGCTCACGCAAGATCTATCTAGGAGATGCATAGCAATGAGAAGGAGAGAGTGTGTCCACGTACCCTCATAGACCGAAAGCGGAAGCGTTAACTTAACATGGTTGATGTAGTCGAACGTCTTCTCCAATCAACCGATCAGGTACTGAACATACGGCACCTCCGAGTTCTGCACATGTTCAGCTCGATGACGTTCCTCGAACTCTTGATCCAGTAGAGGTACGAAGGAGTCGACGAGTTCCGTCAGCACGACGGTGTGGTGACGGTGTTGGTGATGTGATCCGTGCAGGGCTTCGCCTAAGCACTACGACAATATGATCGGAGGAGTAAACGGTGGCGGGTGGCACCGCACATGGCTAAGAAACAACTGTTGTGTTTTGGTGTGCCCCCTGCCCTCGTACATAAAGGAGGAGAGGGGAGGCTATCGTGGGAACGAACACCTATGGGGAAAAGGGCCTCTTTTCGGTCCAGCGGGGGGCGAAGATCGCACGAAGAGCGGATCGAGGCGAGGCACGCGAGCGTTTTTACCTAGCTTCGGAGATCTCCGGAGAGATGATACTCCTACTGTCGGGCTGTATTGTGTTCTTGCTCGAGAGCGTTCAGAGCTACAAGACCGAGCGTGAGTGTTTTCTAGTTTTGAACCCCCTCTACGTTGCGCATGGGCCTCCTTTTATATGCTAAAGGGGTCACCGATGGGTGGCAACGCATGCGAGGGTAAAAGTGTAAAAGAACTGCGGTTGGTACACCTACTTGCACAGTGTATCCTACCTAACTCTGACGGCAGGGGACAAGGGCATTGAATGACCGTCTGTGTCACCCAAACAGTGCAGAAAAGCGACTGTTAGGGGCGCCACCGCTTGCCACGATGGCTATCTTGTCAGCGTCGCTTGCCACCTCGCACCGCTTGGCTGCACAGCCTCTTGCCACGCGCACCTGGAACGGTCCCATGGCGACACGTTGGTGGATGTGCTGGAGCGTGGGTACAGAGAGGTAGCCTGCCGCGGCAAGTGCCTTGCCGCGGCCGTTGTCTTGGCGTGCCCGGAAGCTTGTCGCTCAACGGGCCTTGCCGGGACGCGAGGCGCGTCGCGGCAAGTTCCTTGAAATGTCTTGGTTGGCCTTCCCGGCAAGCTTCTCTTGCCGGGGCCTTGTCTCCTTCCCGGCAAGCTTCTCTTGCCGGGGCCTTGAACACTTTGTTCTTGAATGGCTCCAAAGGAACCACGGAGGATCTTGGCGGTCACCCAGCAAGCCTTGCCGCGGGGTGCTGCGACTGCCCGTGCACAAGTTCGAGATACTAGGGTACCCCTACTCTAGTACACCGATAGGAGCCCCCGGGCCTGGGCCATACACGGTGCCGAGCGCTGTTGGGCCAGGCCCAAAACAGGGCACAGGCACGCGTGGCCTGGGGCACGCCGTATCTGACTCTGGATCCACCGCGCTCTCCCTTAACGGCACGCGTCGAATGCGGCGTCGTGGGAGAGATCGTGGGTGGTTCTTTATTCGGAAAAAGCGTAACGTTTGCCTCTTCCCTATTTATAAGCAGGGGAAACAGGGGCAGTTCCCCCATCTCGTCAGTTGCTTCCCCAATCTCAGAAATCTCCGCCGCTCCCCTCCGCTTCCAAATCCGGAAGAAAGCAGCGCTTCGCCCTCCATCGCCGCCGTCGCCGACAACGCCGTCGATCTCTTCCACCACCTCCGCCATGGCTCCGAAAGCCGGGAAGGGCGTGAAGTCGGCCGAGGCGCTGCGGCTCGAGGCGCTGCGAAAAGAGCGGGCAACCTTCCCCTCCGAGCTCGACGCGACGGAGCTGAGGGAGTGGTACTACCTCTTCTGGTCGACGGAGACGCGAGCGCATCCGCGCACGAAGGTACTCTCCGCCGCCGCTTCGAAACGGGCTCCAACCGGATACCCCTTCTTCGTATTGTTCTTCTACTGCGGGCTCTGCCCGCCCTTCTCGGAGTTCTTCTGTGATATCATGAACACCTACGGGTTTCACCTACTTGACTTCACCCCCAACGCCATTCTGACCATGGCGGTTTTCGCACATCTCTACGAAAACTTTGTCGGAGTCCACCCAAATGTAGCCCTTTTCCGCCACTACTTCATGCCCCGGGTCGAGAGAGGAGAGCCTCTATCCGGCGGGATCGCCTGGATCTCGAGAGCCCGCAAGAAGGAGGCGTATCTGGAGGGGGAGCTCCACAGCAAATGGGAGGAGTGGAGAGCCGATTGGTGCTGGATCGTCGAGGAGAACCCGTAGCCGTTCACCGCCCTGCGCCAAGCTCCAGTGGTGCGCGGCGACGATTGGCGCAGCTTGGCCGCGGAAGACGACAAGCTGAAGATCGCCACCACCCGGATCTTGCGCCTCAGGCTTGCCGGGCTGACTGTAGGCGCTGTAGGTGCAGACTTTCTTCGCCGCCGCATTGCCCCCCTGTAAGAGAGGAAGAGACCCACCTGGGAATTCGGGGGTCCGACGGACATCATGAGGCTGCGCCCGGGCCTCAACTTCAATTTCACCGTCCTGGAATTGGACACGATGCTCAAGGAGTTGTTCAAGCACGATTCCCAACACCCAGAGTGGTTCAGGTTGCCGGCAGGGGTCGTTCCACTATACAACAACTCTTCGCTCGACCGCATCCGCGCGATGATGTCGCTGTGCGACTCACATGGCCTTGTCCCAACTTGGCAAGAGCCTGCAGACGATGTCGTGCAGCAGTTCTTCGACGGCTTGGTGGAGGTGGCGGTCCACGCCGACGAACAGAAGATCCTTACCCACGACACCACTGAGGAGGAGATGCAGCGCATCGCCACCAGGGCGGAAGAGGCGGCGGCAGCCGCCGCCGCGGGCGAGTTCGGGTTCACCGTGGAGGAGGCAGAGGCAGTAGAGGCGGCAAGCCTTGCCGAGCGAGAGTGGCTCGACGGCGAGGAAAGGCTTGCCGCGCCCGACACCGAGTCGAGCGAGCCCGCCGAGGGTGCGAGCGGCCCGCCGTCTCCAGGTGGCTTGCCGCAGGCGGAGCCCCCAGTGCAGCCTCCAGCTCCACCGGGAAGGTGTCTCCGCAGGGCCGGGGATGTAGCAGGGCGGCAGACGGGTCAGCAGCCGTCGCGCCGCGCGACACGCTCCGCCACGACAAGCAATGTTGCCGCGGGAGCGCCTCGCACCGCTGCGGCAACTGGAGCGGGGTCTTCCCGGACCACCGCCGCTGCCCCCGCCAAGCGGCCAAGGGATCCAACTCCCCCGCCTCGTCGCGTTGAAGGTGGGCCGGACTTCGACCTCTCCGCGCTCAGCTCCAACGAGGAGGAAGAAGAGTGAGAATCCTTGTTGTACTTGTAGTTCTTCAATTCTTGCTGTTTTTGTCTTGTATCTAATCTGCTTTACTCTGGACCTTGTTCCTTTTCAGGACCCTGGCCCAGAGAGCGGCGAAGAGAGACAAGGTTCCGGTGGTTATCATCGAGGACGAGCCCACAGCGACGGCAGGGGGCGCGCCCGAGACCGCCTTGCCGGACCCGGCAACCACTCCGCGAAGCAGCCCCCAGCGTAAGTATACAGTTTACTTCCCGCTTGTTGGGCGCGCACGGGTGTTCTTTATTTTGTTGACATCTGACTGTTGGTTTGTTTGTGTAGGAGCAAAACAGCTTCATCAGGAGGGCTCGGAAACCGTCTCCGACGTGCCATCTGCTTCAACTACACTGCCAAGGGAGGAATCCCCGGCAAGGGAACATTCTCCGGCAAGGGAGGAGTCTCCGGCAAGGAACAGCGCCAACGACCCCCCGGTGGTGGAGCCCATGGTTGAGGAGCCCAGCACAGGTAATCCTTCTTGCCTGAAAACTTCCCTTGAGTTCTTCTTTTTCTGATTTTTCTTTTTGGATATTTGCTTGACTTTTCTCCCTCTTCCAGCCTTCAGATCCACCTTCCACGGAGCCGATGGAGACCGAGGCCACCGACGAGGAGGACGCGCGCAGCAACACCAACGACGCCACTGCCACTGAGGAGGAAGCCAGCGCTGATGATCCTGCCGGCGAGGAGGCCGCCAAAGCCGCCGCAGGAGCTGGCGAAGGGTCTGGCGATCGCACTGACGGCCCCGAGGCCGCAGGAGCGCAGGGCGCTAAGCCGACCGCCGATCCCTCCGCCGCTGCCGCAGCATCAGGCTCCGAAGAGCCCCAGCCCGGCGCCTATCTCAAGGCTGGTGATGGTGTCATCAAGCTGCCCTGGGCGTCAAGCTCCAGGGCGCCGGTCGAAGGAGAAGCTTTCGATGGAGAGGTGCTCGCCTCCGGTGGACAGACGCTGGTCGACGCGCCAAGCAGCAGCGGCGGCGAGTCTGAGGAGGAGCGGCTGCTGCAGAAGTTGGTGTCACTCTACCGCGCCCGACAAGCCAAGCTGGAATCCCGGGAAGCGCTTGTCGCGCAGGCGGGAGTGGATATTGAGAAGCACGCGGAGGAGCTCCGGAGTCGCAACCAGGAAGCCCTCTGGTCCATTACAGAGGAGCGAGCGCAGCTCGTCGAGGCGTGGAAAGCCTTCCTTCTCGAGAAGGCTGAAGCTGAAGAGCAACAGCGGCTTGCCGCCGAGGATCTGTCCGCGCGGGAAGGCGAGTTGACGCAGCGGAAAGTCAACCTTGACAGCCACGAGGAGGAGCTTGCCGCGCGGGAGCGAACACTTGGCGGGGGCAAAGGATGCTGCCGCAGCTGCTGAGGCCGCCAAGAAGGAGCTGGAGACGAAGGTGACGCAGCTAGAGGCCGATCTCAAGGCGAGGGACGAAGAGCTTGCCGCGCTTCAGCGTGAGCGGGAGAAGGACGCCCTTGCCCACGGTGAGCTGCAGGGCCGCCTCGTCGAGAAGGGCAAGGAGCTGAGGACCGCCAAGGACTCCAATGCTGATCTGGAGTTGAAGCTGGCTACGTTGACCCAGACGCTGGACAGCGCCAAGGAGCAGGAGGTGACCCTGAGAGAGGAGATCAAGGCCAACGAAGCGCTGCTGACGAGGGCCGCCAAAACCCAGAACACCTTTAGGGAGACGGTGGAGCTCTGGACAGAGGGCCTCGTGAACATCGCCGCAGTCATCGACGAGGAGCTGGTGCAGCTGGGGGTGGAGGATCTCGGGTACTCCTCCGACAAGAACCTCCAGCCCAGCGCCAAGCTCACTTTATTCTTCAAGGGCGTGGCGACGGCCCTCCAGTGACTCCGGGAAAAGAACCCAAAGCAGCTGGCCGACGAGTCGCGCACGATCTGTGCCAGAGTTCTGGAGAAGGTGTTGGTGAAGGTGGCCTTCCGCAACCCAGGCCTCAACCTCACCAACGTCCTCAAGAAGCTGCCGGGGGATGCTGATCTGGAAGCGCTCAAGGCCCTTGTCGCACCCATTGTGGACAAGGTGAATGAGGTCAAGAGGGTTGATGGCGGCCGCGTAGATTAGACCGCCCATTTCCTCCTTTTCTTGCCGCTGCTAGTCATGTTACGGGAACAATCTATTAGAGCGCGGCAAGTTATCTTGTAATATAACTTTATTTTGGGTATCGATTGCTATGTTATTTCCTCTACTTGATTCCTTCCTTTGTATGTTTTCGCCCTACGCTTTTAGGGAACTTGCCAGTGCAGGCACCCTTGCCGCGAGCGCTGAGTGCGGAACATCAGCAGCCTGCTGGCGGTGCCGCTACCGACAAGAAACCTTGTCGCAACTAGTCGCAGCACACTTAAATTGTTGAGCGGACTCAAAACAAAGTAAGTGCGCAACTAGCTACGAGTTGGTTCCTCCGCGCATAGGTTTTCCATACAAAGCACGGTCGTTCGAGGAAGATAACTTAAAAGTTTTAAAACTGATTGCTCAAACTTTGGCAACTTAGCTTTTCTGTCGTTTGCTTCCCGGCAAGGCGAAACTTTCTTGAACGACGCCTAGTCCACACCATTATCTTCTCCTCCCCCCCGGTAAACTTGTGGGCAAGGGAACCTTCCCTTTCCTTGAGAAAAAGAAGGAAGAGAAAATAATGATATGGAGCCTTTTGACTCGTTATTGCTTACCGGGGCTATATGCTGCACAAAGTGTCAGATAATACATGCAAAAAAAATAGAAAACACGAAATCGACAAGTTGTGCGGAGCACATGAGCTTTATTTCTGTACGGGATCTGCGCCCGGCTTTGTACAAAGGGTTACATGCAACAGCGACAAGGCTTGTACAAAAGGTGGTTGCCGGAACAGGTTCCGGCAACCGCGCCTTACGGGTAAAACTTACGAAGATGCTCTATGTTCCAGGAGTTGCTCACCGGAAAGCCATCTTCGGTCTCAAGGCGGACAGCGCCAGGCCTAGTGACTCGTTTCACCCGGTAAGGGCCTTCCCACTTCGGCGTCAACTTGTTGGAATTCTTGGTGGATTGAACGCGCCGAAGAACAAGGTCGCCTTCCTCGAGACTTCTGGCATTAACTTTGCGGCTATGGTAGCGGCGGAAAGCTTGCTGGTATCGAGCAGCTCGTACAGCAGCCTGAAGACGGTCTTCCTCAAGGAGCAGCGCGTCATCTTGCCATAGCTGTTCTTGCTCAAGCTCATCATAAGCGAGCACTCGAGGCGACCCGTATACGAGTTCCGTGGGGAGAACTGCCTCTACCCCATAGACTAGGGCGAAAGGTGTCTGGCCAGTGGCTCGATTTGGTGTCGTCCTGATCGACCAAAGAACCACCGGCAGCTCCTCAATCCATTTCTTTCCGCACTTGTGCAGCCTGTCGAAAGTTCTGGTCTTGAGCCCGCGCAGCACTTCAGCATTTGCCCTCTCCGCTTGACCGTTGCTTCTCGAGTGAGCAACAGAAGCGAAACAGACCTTGGTGCCCAGCTCTTGGACATACTGCATGAAGGTGCGGCTCGTGAATTGCGTGCCGTTATCGGTGATGATCCTGTTAGGGATCCCGAAACGGCACACAATCGACTTGAAGAACTTGACTGCTGACTGTGCTGTCACCTTCCTCACTGCCTCCACTTCTGGCCACTTTGTGAACTTGTCGATTGCGACGTACAAGTACTCAAAGCCCCCGACAGCTCGGGGAAAGGGGCCGAGGATGTCGAGCCCCCAGACCGAAAATGGCCAGGATAAAGGGATCGTCTGGAGAGCTTGAGCTGGCTGGTGTATCTGCTTGGAATGGAACTGGCACGCTTCACACTTAGTTACTTGTGCAGTTGCATCCTGGAGGGCTGTCGGCCAAAAGAAACCTTGCCGGAACGCCTTGCCGGCAAGTGCTCTTGCGCCAATGTGGTGACCACATATGCCTCCATGTATCTCTGCCAACAGCTTTTGTCCGTCTTCCCGGGGTATACACTTCAATTTCACACCGTTGAGTCTTCTTTTGTACAGTGTGTCGTCGACAAACTGGTACATACTTGATTGCCAGGCTACTCTTTCCGCTTCTTCTTGCTCTTCGGGAAGTTCTCCTATCTGAAGGAAATGGACAATCTGCTGCGCCCATGCTGGAGCTTGCGGCTCGACAACAAGGACTAAAGGCATGTATGCTGCTGCGGGAACATCCGCTTCTACGGCAAGAACCTGTGGCTCAGCCGGAGCTTGATGTTCCCCGGCAAGCTTGCCGGAGCAAAACTTGTCGGGAGCGTCTGCTTCAACGGAACAAACCCTAGGGCTTGTCGGAGCAGACTGCCCCTCAGCACTCTTGGTGTTGATCTTGGGGACCTTCTTGGCGGCGGCTTCGGGGAGCTCTACCGGAAAGTAGTCACCGGAAATCAACTTCCTCTTTTGGTTCTGTCCAGTTGATGGTGTTACAGATGGTTGAGTCAGTTTGAGCACAAAGATTCCTGGTTCCACAGGTAACTTCAGCGCAGCGCACTTTGACAGGCCATCAGCAATGTCGTTCTGAGCTCTTGGAACATGTTCCATCTGTAGGCCGTCAAAATGCTCTTCCAGCTTTCTCACTTCATCAATGTAAGCTTCCATCAACGGACTCTGATAATCTTTGTTCACTTGGCGGACGACAAGCTGTGAGTCACCCCTGACAATGAGATTCTTGATTCCAAGGTCTGCAGCGATCCTGAGTCCGGCAAGCAAACCTTCATACTCTGCAGTATTGTTTGTTGCTTGCTCCTTGGGAAAGTGCATCTGGACTACGTACTTGAGGTGCTCTCCGGTGGGTGTGACAAGCAGCACGCCCGCACCGGCGCCTTGCAGCGAAAAGGCACCATCAAAGTACATGAGCCACTCTTTGCTCGCTTCCTTGACGGGGATGCTTGTTTCTGGAGTTTCTTCATCTGGTGTTGGCGTCCATTCTGCTATGAATTCTGCCAATGCTCGGCTCTGGATAGTTGAAGTGCTCTCAAACTTGAGGCCAAAGCTTGACAGTTCCAGTGCCCACTCGACAATCCTTCCTGTTGCTTCTGGATTTTGCAGTATCCTCTTCAGCGGAAAGCGAGTGACGACTGTGATCTCATGTGCTTGGAGGTAATGGCGCAGCTTTCTTGAGGCCATAAGAAGGCCGAAAAGCAATTTCTGCACACTAGAGTACCTTGACCTAGTCCCATGCAGAAGGGAACTGACAAAGTAAACTGGGCGCTGCACCATTTTCTTCTGCACCTCCTCATGTTCCTGCGCAGATCCATCCTTGTCTGGACCAGAGCTTGCCGGAGAAGCCCCCTGCTTGTCGCTGGATGCACTTGCCGCGGTTGCTGGTGAAGGAAATATGCCCTAGAGGCAATAATAAAGTTATTATTTATTTCCTCATATCATGATAAATGTTTATTATTCATGCTAGAATTGTATTAACCGGAAACATGATACATGTGTGAATACATAGACAAACACATAGTCACTAGTATGCCTCTACTTGACTAGCTCATTAATCAAAGATGGTTATGTTTCCTGACCATAGACATGTGTTGTCATTTGATTAATGGGATCACATCATTAGGAGAATGATGTGATTGACATGACCCATTCTGTTAGCCTAGCACTTGATCGTTTAGTATACTGCTATTGCTTTCTTCATGACTTATACAAAGTTCCTACAACTATGAGATTGTGCAACTCCCGTTTACCGGAAGAACACTTTGTGTGCTACCAAACGTCACAACGTA
Organism: Triticum timopheevii; assembly: GCA_963921465.1. Classification (NCBI taxonomy): domain Eukaryota; kingdom Viridiplantae; phylum Streptophyta; class Magnoliopsida; order Poales; family Poaceae; genus Triticum; species Triticum timopheevii. The sequence continues at coordinate 313,913,494 of OY997262.1, read as the reverse complement.
ACTGGGTGATTATAAAGGTGCTCTACAGGTGTTTCCGAAGGTACATGTTGGGTTGGCATAATTCGAGATTAGGATTTGTCACTCCGATTGTCGGAGAGGTATCTCTGGGCCCTCTCGGTAATACTCATCACCTAAGCCTTGCAAGCATGTAACTAATGAGTTAGTTATGAGATGACGCATTACGGAACGAGTAAAGAGACTTGCCGGTAATGAGATTGAACTAGGTATTGGATACCGACGATCAAATCTCGGGCAAGTAACATACCGATGACAAAGGGAACAAAGTATGTTGTTATGCAGTTTGACCGATAAAGATCTTCGTAGAATATGTAGGAACCAATATGGGCATCCAGAACCCGCTATTGGTTATTGACCGAGAATGGTTTTAGGTCATGTCTACATAGTTCTCGAACCCATAGGGTCCGCACGCTTAACGTTTCGATGAGAGTTTTATTATGAGTTTATAAGTTTTGATGTACCGAAGTTTGTTCAGAGTCCCGGATGTGATCATGGACATGACGAGGAGTCTCGAAATGGTCGAGACATAAAGATTGATATATTGGACGACTATATTCGGACACCGGAAAGGTTCCGGGAGTTTTCGAAGAAAACCGGAGTGCCGGGGGGGTTACCGGAACCCCCCGGGAGAGTTAATGGGCCACATGGGCCTAGGTGGGAAGAAAGAGGGGCGGCCAGGGTGGGCCGCGCGCCCCCTCTCCCTCTGGTCCGAATTGGACTAGGAGGGGGGGCGGCGCCCCCCTTTCCTTCCCCCCTCTCCCCCTTCCTTCCCCCTCCTAGTAGGAGTAGGAAAGGAGGAATCCTACTCCTACTAGGAGGAGGATTCCTCCTCCCTTGGCGCGCCCAAAGGGGCCGGCCGGCCTCCCCCCTCCCTCCTTTATATACGGGGGCAGGGGGCACCCCATAGACACACAAGTTGATCTACGGATCGTTCCTTAGCCGTGTGCGGTGCCCCCTTCCACCATATTCCACCTCGGTCATATCGTCGCGGAGTTTAGGCGAAGCCCTGCGCCGGTAGAACATCATCATCGTCACCACGCTGTCGTGCTGACGGAACTCATCTCCGGAGCCTTTGCTGGATCAGAGGGCCGGAGATCGTCATCGAGCTGAACATGTGCTGAACTCGGAGGCTCCGTACGTTCGGTGCTTGGATCGGTCGGATCGTGAAGACGTACGACTACATCAACCGCTTTGTGCTAACGCTTCCGCTTACGGTCTACAAGGGTACATGGACAAACACTCTCCCCTCTCGTTGCTATGCCATCACCATGATCTTGCGTGTGCATAGGAATTTTTTTGAAATTACTACGTTCCCCAACAGCTGGTTCATCATCCGCCTCCCTCTCCGCCACTAACGTAGCACTAACCACTTGATTGGTTGCCTCTATGTACAGCAGCAACTTCTCTTGTGGCTTAGGTGCGACAAGTGTTGGAGTGGAGGACAGGTATCTCTTCAAGTCCTGCAGCGCAGCCTCCGCTTCCGGAGTCCATTTCATTGGACCTGCCTTTTTCAATATTTTGAAAAATGGCAGGGCGCGCTCAGCAGACTTAGAAATAAACCTGCTGAGAGCAGCCACGCAACCGGCAAGCCTTCGTACATCCTTGACGCGCTTTGGTGCTTCAATCTGCTCAATGTCCTTGATCTTGTCGGGATTGGCTTCAATTCCCCTCTGAGACATGAAGAACCCGAGAAGCTTGCCGGAGGGGACTCCAAACACGCACTTCTCGCGGTTAAGCTTGAGGTTGATCTTGCGCAGATTTCTGAAGGTTTCATCTAAGTCTTGAATCAGAGTTGCTTTGTCCTTGCTCTTGACCACTATGTCATCCATGTAGGCTTCTACATTTCTGTGTATTTGTTGCTCAAAAGCGTGATTGACTACTCTTGCAAATGTTGAACCAGCATTCTTCAAACCGAAAGGCATCCGTACGAAACAGTATGTGCCACATGGAGTGATGAATGCGGTCTTCTCCTCATCCTCTTCTGCCATGAAGATCTGATGGTATCCTGAGTATGCATCAAGAAATGAAAGCAAATCACATCCAGCCGTGGAGTCAACAATCTGGTCAATGCGTGGCAAGGGAAATGGGTCTTTGGGGCAAGCTTTATTAACATTAGTAAAGTCAATACAAAGCCTCCATTTCCCATTTGCCTTACGCACGACTACAGGATTGGCCAACCACATAGGATGGAGCACTCCTCTGACAAGGCCTGCTGCTTCCAATTTCTTGATCTCTTCTGCAATGAATTCTTGGCGCTCCACTGCTTGTTTCCTGACTTTCTGCTTGACGGGCCGCGCGTGAGGACAGACGACAAGATGGTGCTCAATTACTTTCCTGGGAACACCGGGGATGTCAGACGGTTGCCACGCAAACACGTCGACATTCGCCCGCAGGAAAGCAACGTGCGCGCTTTCCTATTTAGGGTCGAGTGTGGAACTGATGGTGAAGGTACCACCAGTGCCGTCCTCCTTGGCGGACACCTTCTTGGTCTCTGGTGAAGCTGTCTTCGTCTTCTTACACTTGCCGGTGGAGCTCGATGGTGCATCCTCGACGGTAGCGCAGCACTCCGAAGAGGTGCGCTTGCCGGAGTGGGCATTAGAGCTCTTGCCGGACTTTGTCTTCTTCTTCCCCTCGGGAGATTCAGCGGCAAGTGTCTTGCGATCTGCTGCGGCTGCTGCTTCCCGGCAAATCTTGTCGGTGCAGATAAGGGCATCCTTCTTGTCGCCAGGGACAGAGATGATGCTTATCGGACCCGGCATCTTCAGTACGTTGTATGCATAGTGAGAGGCTGCCATGAACTTGGCGAGTGCTGGACGGCAGAGTATCCCATTGTAAGGCAACAGGAAATCAGCAACGTCAAAAGTGACCCTCTCAGTCCTGAAGTTCAACTCGCTACCAAATGTTACCGGCAACGTGATCATCCCCTTCGGCTTGCTCCTTCCCGGGTTGATTCCTTGGAATGTGCCAGTCTCTTCGAGCTCGCTGTCAGGGATCTGGAGCTTCTGGAGTACCGCGGAGGAGATCAGGTTCAAGCCGGCCCCACCATCAACTAGCATCTTTGTGACCTTGAGGTTGTGGATAGTTGGTGAAACCAACATCGGCAAGCACCCGACCACAGTTATGCGATCAGGGTGGTCCTCAATATCAAAGATGATAGGTGTGCTGGACCATTTCAGAGGCTTGCGTGACTCGACGGGTGGTTCTGCTGCATTAACTTCCCGCACCCACTGTTTGAGCTAGCGGTGCGAAGTATGCAGAGAAGCACCGCCGTCAACGCACAGAACCTCTGTACCTTTCTGAAAATCCTGCTCATCGGCCTCGTCATCATCCATATCCTCATCTTCCCGTCTTCATCTTCATCCTTGTCGCAGCCGCGGGGAGGTCTGTCTCCTTGCCGCTGCTTGGCCTTGCCGCGGCGTCCTCCCCGGCCGGGGCGCTTCTTGCCGGATCCTCCAGTACTTTCCTGGGCCTTCTCCTTGTCGCTTCGCTCGTACTCAGCTTTCTGCTGCTCGACAAGCTGCTCGACCTTCTTGCAGCTTTGGAGATCATGGCCCTTGGTGCGGTGGATCTTGCAATACTGCTTGTCGGCGGCCGCCACAGGTTCGGCTTCCTTGGCGCCACCTCCGTTGCTGGACTGCTCAACGACTAGCACATCTTTACCCTTTTTCTTCCTGTTGTTCTGCCGCCGATTTTTCCTTGCCGGGGCAGCATCATCGCTGTCAGATCCTCCTACTCCTGTGTTCTCTCCGGGGAGTTTCCTCCCCTCCTCAGCACGTGCACACTTGTCGGCCAGGGCGTATAGCTCACTGACGTCTCTGATCTTGCACATCGCCATCTCCTCCCGCATCCTGCGGTTACGCACGTTCTGATGGAACGCGCTGATGAACGCAACAGGGTGGACATCTGGGATGTTGCGCTGCACTTGGCTGAACCTTTGAATATACTTGCGCAGGGGCTCTCCTTCCTTCTGGGCGAGCAGATGCAAATCGCTCTCCTGGCCGTGAGGCTTGTGGCCGCCTGTAAAGGCGCCGACAAACTGATGGCACAGATCCGCCCATGAGGATATGGAGTTGTCTGACAAGTGCATGAGCCAGGATCTAACATTGGGCTTGAGCACCAGTGGGAAGTAGTTGGCAAGGATCTTGTCGTCGCGCCCCCCGGCAGCTTGCACCGCGATGGTGTAGATGACGAGGAACTCCAACGGATGCAACTTGCCGTCGTACTGGGCCACTGGACTTGCCGCAGCTCACGGGTAAACGCAGGGCAACCTACCGCGTACGGAAAGTCACCTGGTTCCCCTGGCGCATGCATGTCGACAGCAGGCCCAACGCGCTGGTCTGATTGACGCCGCGCTTCTCTTCGACGCTCGATGCGAGTACGAGCGTCCTCTTGCTGTCGTTCGTGGAGAACTTGGCGTTGATCGCGACGGGTTCGTGGATCTGATGACACAGTGGAGTCTTCATCGAGGTTGACCCGGCGAGTCGGCGATCTTGGCCTTCGGGGCGGAGAGTGCACGGTGGTTGCACCCCCACCGGTCTTGTCTCCATCGGCTCGCGCCTGGCAATCTTGCCGCGGCTGCGACGCATTCGGCTGCCATGGAGTGTCGCCGTTGGCGAAGCCGATAAGGCTCTGAATGGTGGCCCTCCAATCGTCGATCTTGTCCGCCGTTGGAGGGTAATCCAGGAGCAGTTGGGTTCGGGCCAACGCTTCTTCCGGAGTCTTCGGTGGCGGCGGTGAACGGTGCGAGGAGCGGGATATGCTCGGACTTCCAACCGGGTTGGAAGAAGCAGTACCCCGTCCGGGCGACCGTACCTCGCTCGTGCCGGCATGCTAGCGGGCATGCTGGTCTTGAGCGCCCCGAGATCGACCAGCTTGGCCTTGTTCTAACGCGCGTATGGTGCTGCGAGCACCATGACGCTGTCGGTCCCGCGCCTCCTGAGATGGGCGCGGTGCATGTACGGACGCCGAGGTTTGCGGGGCCTTGTCCTTGGACCTGGCAGCAGCGTGAGCTCCCTCGTCGGCGCCCGTTCCTCCGCCGGCGTCTACCCCACCACTTGTCTGCTCCGGTGGTGGTTGGATCGACGTGGACGGAGCAGCCACCTCCGAAGCCTTCTTCTTCGGTGGCATGTCGATGAAGAAGATGAAGATCTGGCTCGCATGAACGCTGGATCAGGTTCACACAACCTCGACGCCCCCTACCTGGCGCACCAAAGATGTCGTGGGAACGAACACCTATGGGGCAAAGGGCCCCTTTTCGGTCCGGCGGGGGGCGGAGATCACACGAAGAGCGGATCGAGGCAATGCACGCGAGCTTTTTTACCCAGCTTCGGAGCTCTCTGGAGAGATAATACTCCTACTGCTGCTTGTCGGGCTGTATTGTGTTCTTGATCGAGAGCGTTCAAAGCTACAAGACCAAGCGTGAGTGTTTTCTAGTTTTGAACCCCCTCTATGTTGTGCATGGATCTCCTTTTATATGCTAAAGGGGTCACCTACAGGTGGCAACACATGCGAGGGCAAAAGTGTAAAAGAACTGCGGTTGGTACACCTACTTGCACAGTGTATCCTACCTAACTCTAACGGCAGGGGACAAGGGCATTGAATGCCCGTCTGTGTCGCCCAAACAGTGCAGAAAAGCGACCGTTAGGGGCGCCACCGCTTGCCACGATGGCTATCTTGTCAGCGTCGCTTGCCACCTCGCACCGCTTGGCTGCACGGCCTCTTGCCACGCGCACCTGGAACGGTCCCATGGCGACACGTTGGTGGATGTGCTAGAGCGTGGGTACAGAGAGGTAGCCTGCCGCGGCAAGTGCCTTGCCGCGGCCGTTGTCTTGCCGCGCCCGGAAGCTTGTCGCTCAACGGGCCTTGTCGGGACGCGAGGCGCGTCGAGGCAAGTTCCTTGAAATGCCTTGGTTGGCCTTCCCGGCAAGCTTCTCTTGCCGGGGCCTTGTCTCCTTCCCGGCAAGCTTCTCTTGCCGGGGCCTTGAACACTTCGTTCTTGAATGGCTCCAAAGGAACCACGAAGGATCTTGGCGGTCACCCGGCAAGCCTTGCCGCGGGGTGCTGCGACTGCCCATGCACAAGTTCGGGATACTAGGGTACCCCTACTCTAGTACACCGACAGAGGCCGCCGGCCCTAGGGGCGCGCCAAGTGGGGGGATGATAACCCACAAGTATAGGGTATCGCAACAGTTTTCGAGGGTAGAGTCTTCAACCCAAATTTTTTAATTCGACACAAGGGGAGCCAAAGAATATTCTTAAGTATTAGCAGTTGAGTTGTCAATTCAACCACACCTGGATAACTTAGTATCTGCAGCAGAGTATTTAGTAGCAGAGTAGTATGGAAGTAACGCTAACAGTAGCAAAAGTAACGGTAGCAGTTTTGTAGTAATTATAATAGTAGCAACGGTAAAGTAAATAAGCAAGGCACAATATGTGAAAAGCTCGTAGCCATTGGATCAGTGATGGATAATTATGTCAGATGTGATTCCTCATGTAATAGTTATAACATAGGGTGACACAGAACTAGCTCCAGTTCATCAATGTAATGTAGGCATGTATTCCGAATATAGTCATACGTGCTTATGGAAAAGAACTTGCATGGCATCTTTTGTCCTACCCTCCCGTGGCAGCGGGGTCCTAGTGGAAACTAAGGGATATTAAGGCCTCCTTTTAATAGAGAACCGGACCAAAGCATTAGCACTTAGTGAATACATGAACTCCTCAAACTACGGTCATCACCGAGAAGTATCCTGATTATTGTCGGGGTTGTCAGATCATAACACATAATAGGTGACTATAGACTTGCAAGATAGGATCAAGAACCCACATATATTCATGGAAACATAATAGGTTCAGATCTGAATTCATGGCACTCGGGCCCTAGTGACAAGCATTAAGCATAGCAAAGTCATAGCAACATCAATCTCAGAACATAGTGGATACTAGGGATCAAACCCTAACAAAACTAACCTGATTACATGGTAAATCTCATCCAACCCATCACCGTCCAGCAAGCCTACGATGGAATTACTCATGCACGGCGGTGATCATCAAGAAATTGGTGATGGAGGATGGTTGATGATGATGACGACGATGAACCCCCCTCTCCGGAGCCCCAAACGGACTCCAGATCAGCCCTCCCGAGAGAGATTAGGGCTTGGCGGCGGCTCCGTATCGTAAAATGCGATGAAACTTCCTCTCTAATTTTTTCTCCGCGAAAGCAAATATATAGAGTTGGAATTGAGGTCGGTGGACATCCAAGGGACCCACGAGGCAAGGGGCGCGCCCAGTGGGAGGGGGCACGCCCCCACCCTCGTGGACAGGGTGTGGGCCCCCTGGCCTTGATTCTTTCGCCAATATTTTTTATATTTTCCTAAAATAATCTCCGTGGATTTTCAGGTCATTCCGAGAACTTTTGTTTCTGCACAAAAATAACACCATGGTAGTTCTACTAAAAACAGCGTCACTCCGGGTTAGTTTCATTCAAATCATGCAAGTTAGAGTTCAAAACAAGGGTAAAAGTGTTTGGAAAAGTAGATACGTTGGATACGTATCAACTCCCCCAAGCTTAATCCTTTGCTTGTCCTCAAGCAGTTCAGTTGACAAACTGAAAGTGATAAAGAAAAACTTTTACAAACTCTGTTTGATCTTGTTGTTGTAAATATGTAAAGCCAGCATTCAAGTTTTTAGCAAAGATTATGAACTAACCATATTCACAATAACACTTAGGTCTCATGTTTACTCATATCAACGGCATAATCAACTAGCGAGCAATAATAATAAAACTCGGATGACAACACTTTCTCAAAACAATCATAATATGATATAACAAGATGGTATCTCGCTAGCCCTTTCTGAGACCGCAAAACATAAATGCAGAGCACCTTTAAAGATCAAGGACTGACTAAACATTGTAATTCATGGTAAAAGAGATCCAGTCAAGTAATACCCAATATGAACTAATAGTAATGCATGCAAATGACAGCGGTGCTCTCCAGCGGGTGCTTTTTAATAAGAGGGTGATGAATCAACATAAAATTAAATAGATAGGCCCTTCGCAGAGGGAAGCAGGGATTTGTAGAGGTCCCAGAGCTCGATTTTAAAATAGAGAGGAAAAATATTTTGAGTGGTATACTTTCACTGTCAACGCAACAACTATGAGATCTCGATATCTTCCATGCTACACACATTATAGGCGGTTCCAAACAGAATGGTAAAGTTTATACTCCCCCACAACCAACAAGCATCAATCCATGGCTTGCCCAAAACAACGGGTGCCTCTAACTAGCAACAATCCTGGGGGAGTTTTGTTTAATTATTTCAATTTGATTTGATCTTTTTGATCATGGGACTGGGCATCCCGGTTACCAGCCATTTTCTCGTGAATGAGGAGCGGAGTCCACTCCTCTTGAGAATAACCCACCTAGCATGGAAGATACAGACAACCCTAGTTGAAACATGAGCTACTCGAGCATACAAAACAGAATTTCATTTGAAGATTTGGAGTTTGGCACATACAAATTGACATGGAACGGCAGGTAAATACCGCATATAGGAAGGTATGATGGACTCGTATGGAATAACTTTGGGGTTTATGGAGTTTGGATGCACAAGCAGTATGCCCGCTTAGTACGGGTGAAGGCTAGCAAGAGACTGGGAAGCGACCAACTGAGAGAGCGACAACAATCATGAACGTGCATTAAAATTAATCAATACTGAGTGCAAGCATGAGTAGGATATAATCCACCATGAACATAAATATCTTGAAGGCTATGTTTGATTTTGTTTCAACTACATGCGTGAACATGTCCCAAGTCAAGTCACTCGAGTCATTCAAAGGAGGATACCACCCTATCATACCACATCACAACCATTTTAATAGCATGTTGGCACGCAAGGTAAACCATTATAAGCTCCTAGCTAATTAAGCATGGCATAAGCAACTATAATCTCTAATTGTCATTGCAAACATGTTTATTCATAATAGGCTGAATCAGGAACGATGAACTAATCATATTTACAAAAACAAGAGAGGTCGAGTTCATACCAGCTTCTCTCATCTCAATCAGTCCCTCATATATCATCATTATTGCCTTTCACTTGCATGACCGAACGATGTGGATAATAATAATAGTGCACATGCATTGGACTAAGCTGGAATCTACAAGCATTCAATTCAAGGGAGAAGACAAGGTAATATGGGATCTTGGTTAACTCAACAATCATGCATATTGGAGCCACTAAACATTTTCATTATGGTCTTCTCCTCTCGACCCCCAAAGGAAAGAAAAGAAATAAAACTATTTACACGGGAAAGCTCCCAAAAAGCAAAAGAAGAACGAGAAATGTTTTTGGGTTTTCTTTTAATTACTACTACAAGCATGTAAATTAAACTAACTAATTTTTTGTTTTTTCTTAAGGTTTGTCAAACACACAAGAAGAAAGCTAGAAAAATAAATTAAACTAGCATGGATAGTGCAATGAAAAAGTATGAGCACCGACAACTAGAATGAGTGTGTGAACATGAATGTAATGTCGGTGAGAAATACGTACTCCCCCAAGCTTAGGCTTTTGGCCTAAGTTGGTCTATGCCCATGGATCGCGACTTCTCTCCCCGGTGTACTGAGGAGTGTCATCGTACTGCCACTAGCTGGCGATCTACTCCGGATCCCACTGATACGATGATGGACGATAAGGGTCCAATGGTGATTCCGGCTCAGGCTCTGGAGCTGATGTCTGGCCTCGGTGCGCGTACACGGCCGCTGGTAAGACGAGGTAATGGCCTGCAGTTAAATCAAACAAAGAAGGCGCAGGCAAGATAATAGTCTCATTGTGTTTCTTATTAAATCTTAAGTTATACAGAAGCATATTATCATCATTGTTAACAATAAACTCATGTGCTACCATGCTCTTATAATCTAGAAAAGTAGGGGGCAGCATTTTTTCCTCTTTCTCATAATGCCTAATAGGTATCTCGAAATGTCTAGCAAGGCGTGCAGCATAGATACCTCCAAAGATGGGGCCCTTTGTATGGTTCAGGCTTAATCATTTGGCAATAACGGCACCCATACTAAAAGATTTATCGCGAAACAAGGCATGGAACAAAATAATAATATCAGGAACACTGAGGTTTCCACAGTTTTCGCAACCAATTAAACATCGACTAGCAAATATGGCAAAGTAGCGTAAAACAGGAAAATGTATGCTAGTGATTCTTGCATCGGAAACCTTCCTCAATTCCCCTACAGTAATAGTATCAATAAAACCATCCACATCTTTACGATGTGGTTCATCTAAAATGCCCTCGAAGGGTATTCTGCAAACCGCGCAAAAATTACGTAATGACATCTCCTTAGCCTCATCATATAAATGAAAAGCTACTGAAGGAGGTGAATTTTTAGGATAATAGTAGAAGTTTTGCACAAAAGTATTGGTGAGTAAGAGATACTATTCGATCCGGTCGTGGAGAAAGTCGGTGAGGCCCGCATTATCAGCTAAAGAATAAAAGTCTTCATGAATCCCGGATGCTCTCAAGAATTATCACAAGGCCACTCACACAGCCTTACTTCCACTAAGCGAGGAAGATTATACTTGGCCTTTTATTTCTCCTTAGCTTGCTTATCCTTGGAGCCTTGGCTAGAAGAGCCCCTCAAAAATCTCTTCATCATTTTCTGAAAATTTCTGGAATTTTTAGTAACTCAAAATAAAAGTGAATCAAACTAAACAAAATAGATAGCAACTACTCCCACAAGTGCCTAGAGCCTATATCATGCATTAGAATTACTTGGGACCTCATAAATTTGACATGCAAGCTCAAGAACAGGGTCACCTAGGCAGCAAAAATTTGCAATGAATAAAGCACTAGAACAAAAACTAATTGGACCATTGGAGGAGTCACGTACCAAGGAACAATCTCCCAAAGCAGTTTTGTGAATGGAGCTTTGAGCAAGGAGATCGAAAATCGTAGCGAAATGAGCTAGAACTCGTGCTTGAGCTGGATGGGGATTTTTTGGGGAGGAAGATGGAGTGTGTGGGTGCAGGAATAAGTGGAGGGGGGCCACCATGGGCCCACGAGGCAGGGGGGCACGCCCTATAGGGGTGGGTGCGCTCTGGACCCTCGTGGCCAGGGGCCAGCTCCCCCTGTTGTGTTCTCAGTGCCAAATATTCTCAAATATTCCAGAAAAAATTATACTAAATTGGCAGGGCATTTGGAGAACATTTATTTTCGGGATATTTTTTTATTGCATGGATAATTCAGAAAACAGACAGATAATACTATTTTTGCTTTATTTGTTCTAAATAACAGAAAGTAAAAGGAGGTTACAGAAGGTTGTGCCTATTAGTTTCATCCATCTCATGCTCATCAAAAGGAGTCCACTAAAAAGGTTGATCAAGTCTTGTTAACAAACTCATTCCGAATAACATGGAACCGGAGAAATTTCGAATAACACTAGGTTACCTCAACGGGGATATGAACATCCCCAATAATAAGAATATCATATTTCTTCTTGACAGAAGGAAGAGAAAATTCAAAACCTCCAATAATGATAGTTGGAAATTTTTCAATAGAATTGATGCTATGAAATTGAGGTTGTTTCCTTGGAAAGTGTACCGTATGCTCATTACCATTAACATGAAAAGTGACATTGCCTTTGTTGCAATCAATAACAGCCCCTGCAGTATTCAAAAAGGGTCTACCAAGGATAATCGACATACTATGGTCCTCGGGAATATCAAGAATAACAAAGTCCGTTAAGATAGTGACATCTGCAACCAAAACAGGCACATCCTCACAAATACCGACAGGTATAGCAGTTGATTTATCAGCCATTTGCAAAGATATCTCAGTAGGTGTCAACTTATTCAATTCAAGTCTACGATATAAGGAGAGAGGCATAACACTAACACCGGCTCCAAGATCACATAAAGCAGTTTTAACATAGTTTCTTTTAATGGAGCATGGTATAGTTGGTACCCCTGGATCTCCAAGTTTCTTAGGTATTCCACCTTTAAAAGTGTAATTAGCAAGCATGGTGGAAATTTCAGCTTCCGGAATCTTTCTTTTATTTGGAATAATATCCTTCATGTATTTAGCATAAGGATTTACTTTAAGCATAGTAGTTAAGCGCATACGTAAGAAGATAGGTCTAATCATTTCAGCGAAGCGCTCAAAATCCTCATCATCCTTTTTCTTGGATGGCTTAGGAGGAAAAGGCATGGGTTTCTGAACCCATGATTCTCTTTCTTTACCGTGCTTCCTAGCAACAAAATCTCTCTTATCATAACGTTGATTCTTTGATTGTGGGTTATCAAGATCAACAGCAGGTTCAATCTCTACATCATTATTATTTCCAGGTTGAGCATCAGCATGAACATTATCATTAACACTATCACTAGGTTCATGTTCATCACCTGATTGTGTTTCAGCATCAGAAATAGAAATATCATTAGGATTCTCAAGTGTGTCTACAACAGGTTCACTAGAAGCATGCAAAGTCCTATCATTTTTCTTTTTCTTCTTTTTAGGAGGACTAGGTGCACTACATTATTACTCTGAGAATCTTGCTCAATTCTCTTAGGGTGGCCTTCAGGATACAAAGGTTCCTGAGTCATTTTATCAGTTCTAGTAGCCACTCTACAGCAAAATCATGTTTCTTATTTAATTCATCGAGAAAATCACTTTGAGCTTTAAGTACTTGTTCTGCTTGAGTGGTAACCATAGAAGCATATTTGCTAATGAGTTTAAGTTCACCTTTAACTCTAGCCATATAATCACTCAAGCGTCCAATCATGTAAGCATTGCTTTTTAATTGTCTACCAACATAAGCATTAAAAATTTCTTGCGTAGCCAAAAAATCATCAAATTCATCTAAACATTGGCTAGGAAATTTAGTAGACGGGATTTCAACTTTATCATATCTATAGAGAGAATTTACCTTTACTACATGTGTCGGGTTATCAAGACAATGTGTTTATTCAATAGGTGGTATATTAAGACCGTGTATTTCTTCAACAGGAGGTAAATTCTTAACATCTTCAACTTTAATACCTTTTTCTTTCATAGATTTCGTTGCCTCTTGCATATCTTCAGGACTAAGAAATAGAACTCCCCTTTTCTTCGGAGTTGGTTTAGGAATAGGCTCAGGAGTTGGCTCAATTGGCTCAGGAATTGGCTCAGGAAGAGTCTAATTATTTTCATTAGTCAACATACTATTCAATAACAATTCAGCTTGGTCCACCGTTCTTTCCCTGAAAACACAACCAGCACAACTATCCAAGTGGTCCTTGGAAGCATCGGTTAGTCCATTATAAAAGATATCAAGTGTTTCATTTTTCTTAAGAGGATGATCAGGTAAAGCATTAAGTAATCAGAGAAGCCTCCCCCAAACTTGTGGGAGACTCTCTTCTTCAATTGGCACAAAATTATATATTTCCCTCAAGGCAGCTTGTTTCTTATGAGCAGGGAAATATTTAGCAGAGAAGTAATAAATCATATCCTGGGGACTACGCACACAACCAGGATCAAGAGAATTAAACCAAGTTTTATCATCACCCTTTAATGAGAATGGAAATATCTTAAGGATATAATAATAGCGGGATTTCTCATCATTAGTGAAGAGGGTGGCTATATCATTTAACTTAGTAAGATGTGCCACAACAGTTTCAGATTCATTGCCATAAAAAGGATCAGATTCAACCAAAGTAATTATCTCAGGATCGACAGAGAATTCATAATCCTTATCAGTAACATAGATAGGTGAAGTAGCAAAAGCAGGGTCATATTTCATTCTAGCATTCAGAGATTTCTGTTTCAGTTTAACTAATAACTTCTTAAGGTCAGATCTATCATTGCAAGCAAGGAAATCTCTAGCAGTTTCTTCATCCATAACATAACCCTCAGGAACAACAGGCAATTCATATTTAGGGGGAGAACCTTCATCATCAATATCTTCAATAATATCATCTTCAATAATTTCATTCTCTCTAACCCTAGCAAGTTGTTCATCAAGATATTCACCTAATGGCACAGTAGTATCAAGTATAGAAGTAGTTTCATCATAAGTATCATGCATAGCAGAAGTGGCATCATCAATAACATGCGACATATCAGAATTCATAGCAGTATCAGGTTTAGGTGTCGCAAGATTACTCAAAACGGAAGGAGAATCTAGTGCAGAGCTAGATGGCAGCTCCTTACCTCCCCTCGTAGTTGAGGGAAAAATCTTAGTTCTTTCGTCTTTCAAGTTCCTCGTAGTGATCAGCAGATATAAATCCCAAGTGACTCAAAGAATAGAGGCATGCTCCCCGGCAACGGCGCCAGAAAATAGTCTTGATGACCCACAAGTATAGGGGATCGCAACAATTTTCGAGGGTAGAGTATTCAACCCAAATTTATTGATTCGACACAAGGGGAGCCAAAGAATATTGTCAAGTATTAGCAGTTGAGTTGTCAATTCAACCACACCTGGATAACTTAGTATCTGCAGCAAAGTATTTAGTAGCAAAGTAGTATGGAAGTAACGGTAATAGTAGCAAAAGTAATGGTAGCAGTTTTGTAGTAATTGTAACAGTAGCAACGGTAAGGTAAATAAGCAAAGCACAATATGTGAAAAGCTCGTAGGCATTGGATCAGTGATGGATAATTATGTCGGATGTGATTCCTCATGTAATAGTTATAACATAGGGTGACACAGAACTAGCTCCAGTTCATCAATGTAATGTAGGCATGTATTTTGAATATAGTCATACGTGCTTATGGAAAAGAAATTGCATGACATATTTTGTCCTACCCTCCCGTGGCAGCAGGGTCCTAGTGGAAACTAAGGGATATTAAGGCCTCCTTTTAATAGAGAACCGGACCAAAGCATTAGCACTTAGTGAATACATGAACTCCTCAAACTACGGTCATCACCGAGAAGTATCCCGATTATTGTCACTTCAGGGTTGTCAGATCATAACACATAATAGGTGACTATAGACTTGCAAGATAGGATCAAGAACCCACATATATTCATGAAAACATAATAGGTTCAGACCTGAAATCATGGCACTCGGGCCCTAGTGACAAGCATTAAGCATAGCAAAGTCATAGGAACATCAATCTCAGAACATAGTGGATACTAGGGATCAAACCCTAACAAAACTAACTTGATTACATGGTAAATCTCATCCAACCCATCACCGTCCAGCAAGCCTACGATGGAATTACTCACGCACGGTGGTGAGCATCATAAAATTGGTGATGGAGGATGGTTGATGATGATGACGATGATGAATCCCCCTCTTCGGAGCCCCGAACGGACTCCAGATCAGCCCTCCCGAGAGAGATTAGGGCTTGGTGGCGGCTCCGTATCGTAAAACGCGATGAAACTTTCTCTCTGGTTTTTTCTCCATGAAAGCAAATATATAGAGTTGGAGTTGAGGTCGGTGGACATCCAGGGGGGCCACGAGGCAGGGGGCGCGCCCCCACCCCCGTGGACAGGGTGTGGGCCCCTTGGCCTTGATTCTTTCGCCAGTATTTTTTATATTTTCAAAAAATAATCTCCGTGGATTTTCAGGTCATTCCGAGAACCTTTTTTTCTGCACAAAAATAACACCATGGCAGTTCTGCTGAAAACAGCATCGGTCCGGGTTAGTTTCATTCAAATCATGCAAGTTAGAGTCGAAAACAAGGGCAAAAGTGTTTGTAAAAGTAGATACGCTGGAGACGTATCAGGGGAGTCCCACTAGGACTCCTAGTCGGCCTCCCTTACCTTTCCCATGGAGGGGGGAAGAGGGAAGTGTAGGGAGAGAGGGAGAAGGAAAGAGAGGCCGTGCCCCTCCCCCTTGTCCAATTCGGACTCCCATGGGGGGTGCGCGCCACCTCTTGTCGACTGTCTCCTCCTCTCCACTATGGCCCAATAAGGCCCATTACTTCCCCGGGGGTTCCGGTAACCCCTCGGTACTCCGAAAATACCCGAACCTCTTCGAAACCATTCCGGTGTCCGAATATAACCTTCCAATATATATATCTTTACATCTCGACCATTTCAAGACTCCTTGTCATGTCTGTGATCTCATCTGGGACACCGAACAACCTTCGGTCACCAAAACACATAACTCATATAATACATAGTCATCGAACGTTAAGCGTGCGGACCCTATGGGATCTAGAACTATGTAGACATGACCGAGACACCTCTCCGGTCAATAACCAACAGTGGAACCTGGATTCTCATATTGGTTCCCACATATTCTATGAAGATCTTTACTGCAATGTCAACATACATTATTCCCTTTGTCATCGGTATGTTACTTGCCCGAGATTCGATCATTGGTATTCTCATACCTAGTTCAATATCGTTACCGGCAAGTCTCTTTACTCGTTCCGTAGTGCATCATCCCGTAACTAACTCATTAGTCACATTGCTTGAAAGGCTTCATATGATGTGCATTATCGAGAGGGCCCATAGATACCTCTTTGATACTCGAAGTGACAAATCCTAATCTCGATCTATGACAACCCAAGAAACACCTTTGGAGATATCTGTAGATAATCTTTATAATCACCCAGTTAGTTGTGACGTTTTATAGCACATAAGGCATTCCTCCGGTGTCCGGGAGTTGCATAATCTCATAGTCGGAGGAATATATATTTGACACGACGAAAGCAGTAGCAATAAAAACTGAACGATCATTATGCTAAGCTAACGGATGGGTCTTGTCCATCACATCATTACACTAATGATGTGATCCCGTTTATCAAATGACAACTCATGTCCATGGCTAGGAAACTTAACCATATTTGATCAACGAGCTAGTCTAGTAGAGGCATACTAGGGACACTGTGTTTTGTCTATGTATTCACACATGTATCAAGTTTCCGGTTAATACAATTCTAACATGAATAATAAACATTTATCATGATATAAGGAAATATAAAATAAGAACTTAATTATTGCCTCTAGAGCATATTTCCTTCAGTCTCCCACTTGAACTAGAGTCAATAATCTAGTTCACATAGCCATGTGATTTAACACCAATAGTTCACATATGTATGTGATTAACACCCATAGTTCACATCGCCATGTGACCAACACCCAAAGGGTTTACTAGAGTCAATAATGTAGTTCACATCGCTATGTGATTAACACCCAAAGAGTACTAAGGTGTGATCATGTTTTGCTTGTGAGATAAATTTAGTCAACGGGTCTGGTACATACAAAGCCGTATGTATTTTGCAAATTTTCTATGCCTACAAGCTCTGCATGGAGCTACTCTAACTAATTGCTCCCACTTTCAATATGTATCCAGATTGAGACTCAGAGTCATCTGGATCGGTGTAAAGCTTGCATCGGCATAACTCTTTATGACAAACTCTTTATCACCTCCATAACCGAGAAATACTTCCTTCAATACTGCAGGACGCTGCTAACATGACACTATGATCAGAGACCCTTCGAGAAACTATGTGTGATGCAATAATCACAAACAATGGTGTAAGAGAACCGACAAAAATGTGCAAAATGTTTGCGATGATGGATGCATCAAATACGGTTCAGATTTTAGTTGTGTGTGCGATGCACGACATACGGTTCAGTTCAATGAACTATTTGCGATGAGGAAGAAGAATGGAAACAGGCAACCAGATGAAGGCGTGTGCGATATAAGGCATACAGTTCAATCAGATTAACTGTTTGTGATAAGGCAGAACAACAGAAACAGACAGCTAGATAAAGGTGTGTGCGATTGAGGGCATACGCTTCAGAAGGATTAACTGTTTGCAATTAGGAAACAGAACAGAAACGATCAGCCAGATCAAAGGTGTGTGTGATTGATGGCATACACTTCACACGGATGAACTATTTGCGATTAGCCACAACAAGCAAAAACAGTTAGACAGATTAATGTGTGTGCGCTAGACGGGCACACATTCTAATTAAAAAAAGTGTGCGCGCACGATTCCTCGAACAAGACGTGTGCTGACATTGCCTATTGCGGTGCACCAAATGCCACGTACGCGGCCGAGAAAGCATGCCCACGTTACACCGTTCAAGAATAGTGCCGCACTTAGAAATTACAGAACCGTCAATAAATTTTGAGCCTGCGTCCCATCACCTTCCAAATTGCAAACCTGTTCACACCGATCAAAACCTAAACGGTTTCCCACTTAGGAGCGTATTAGTACTCGGTTATAAATATTGTACAATGCCAAGATGACTGCACATTTCTTCCTCAACTCTTCATCCATAAAAGCAAACAAGTCATTCAACATCGTTCTCTTGCATCTGCCATGGCCAGATTGAGTTCTCGGTCGAGAGATTACCACCACAGAGAGGCAATCATGGAAGCGGAAGCACGAGAGATGTCCCGCTTAGCCACAAAAGCAGCCGACATGTCCCGTCACGCCGCCGAAGCAGCACAGAGGTCTCGTGGCACCATCGAAGCAGCACGGAGGTCCCGCCGCACCGTCGATGCAGCAGACTAGTCTGGTCGCGCCGCGGAAGCAGCGGAGATGTCCTACCACGCCGCGAATGCAGCAGGGATGTCCTCCCGCGCTGCGGCAGCTTGGGAAAATATCTCGCGGGCAGGCGAGGACTCTTATAGGCACATGCATGCGATCGTCCATAGCCATATGGATCAGATCTTCGGCTGGACGAAGCTGCAGGATGAGTTGAATGCCTCGTTTGAACAACACCAGGCCGACCGCGACCTGCTGAGGGTGAAGATCGCCAGAAGGGCGGAGCAGGCAGAGGAGACTGCTGCATTATTGAAGAGGACATGCGTCATCGTCAAGAAACTTATGGACGAGAATGCCATGCTCCGTATCGAGCGTGAAAGGCTGGTGGAGGAATCCGCGGTTGCTTCCGAGCAGCGTATTAAGGACATGAAACTAATGAAAGAGATCATCGCCGCTCGCTGCGAGAACTTGTCTCCACGACCTGCAGCGCATCAAGAAAGTAGAGATCAGCGAGCCAGATCGTTGCATGTGTCTTCCTTCTTCTTTTGCCCTTATGTATTTCGGGCATAGCCACATGTGACTTTTTTAGTTATCTTCCTAGATATGTAAGACAATTATTATCCACTGTCATCGTCCTTATATTCATCATGCTTGCTATAAGTCAAAGTTGATGCTATATAGGTCCATCGGATCTTACATCAAGATCCGTGCAAAACTTTCTTTTCAGATTTTCCCTTTTCTCTCTTAAATCTCTGTCCAGTAAAACAGGGGCTCGGGCGCCATTGATGGAGACATTGGGAGGGAGGTGCGCGGCGGATAGAGGTCAAAGGGCTCTCCTCCTGATGAGCACGCGCAGGGGTTTGATCGCACGCCTCCCGTACTCAAATAGCTACCCCGCGTGAGACCTCCTAGCCAATAAAAAGAGGGACACGTGGCGGCATGTAATTGGTAAGTAGAACGCCCACGGTTTCAATAATAGTTGTGTTTCCGATTTGTAACGTGACAACACTTGTTCCAAAATGACTATTGATTTTTAATGTATGCGCCTTCGCAAATCGGACAGAAAAATTACCACTATGTTGGTGCCATGTCACGACACCATGCCAAGTTTCATAATTTTCAGGCGTGCTTTGGATTTACAGGAATTAAAAAACAAAGTTTCTCGATCTTTCCGACCGAACCACGACACCCAGATGTTTGAATTTCATTCTCATTTCTTGCATGGGACCTAGAAATTCACCCAAGGACACACATGTGATTTTTCAACCAACTTTGGTGCGCTAGAGCATGTGCTTGTAGTTCAAATTTGAATTATGCACATTAAATGCCCAGAAATTCATTAATGTATAAAAAAGGCCAAACGAACCTGGAATACTTCCA
The DNA here is from genome assembly GCA_963921465.1 of Triticum timopheevii. NCBI lineage: Eukaryota > Viridiplantae > Streptophyta > Magnoliopsida > Poales > Poaceae > Triticum > Triticum timopheevii. The sequence continues at coordinate 313,893,657 of OY997262.1, read as the reverse complement.
AAATTTAGCACGATACTTCTATTTGGTCTAATATGCCTGTGTAAACAAATTAAGGCGGGAGAAGGTAGTGTACGTATGTCGTTTCGCACACGGTGGTGACACGTTCCCTCTCGGAACCACGAGCCTTCTTGAGAGAAACTCTGGTTTACAAGCAGCTTATACCAAAGCTTGTCCCAATTCGGCCAAAAAATTATCGCAGCATGTTGGTGCCATGTCATGACACCATGCCAATTTTCATGATTTTCAGGCATGTTTCGGATTTACATGAATTAAAAAACCAAGTTTCTCAATCTTTCCGGCCGAGCCACAACGCCCAGATGTTTGAATTTCATTCTCATTTATTGCATGGGACCTAGAAATTCACCCAAGGACACACATGTGATTTTTCAACCAACTTTGGTGCATAGAGCATGTACTTGTAGTTCAAATTTGAATTATACATACTAAATGACCAGAAATTCAATTAATGTATAAAAAAGGCCAAACGAACCCGGAATAATTAAAAAATTGAGCACGATACTTCTATTTGGTCTAATCTGCTTGTGTAAAAAAATAAGTGGGAGAAGGCAGTGTACGTATGTTGTTTCGCACACGGAGGTGACACGTTCCTTTCGGAACCACGAGCCTTCTTGAGAGAAGCTCTGGTTTGCAAGAATCTTATACCAAAGCTTGTCCTAATTCGGCCAAAAAAATTACCGCATCATGTTGGTGTCATGTCCTAACACCATGTCAAGTTTCATAATTTTCAGGCGTGTTTTGGATTTACATCAATTAAAAAACCAAGTTTCTCAATCTTTTCGGCCGAGCCGCGACGCCTAGATGTTTGAATTTTCCCATTTCTTGCATGGGACCTAGAAATCTACCCAAGGACACACATGTGATTTTGCAACCAACTTTGGTGCATTGGATCATGTGCTTCTAGTTCAAATTTGAATTATGCATATTAAATGACCAGAAATTCGATTAATGTATAAGAAAGTCCGAACGAACCCGGAATAATTTCAAATTTTAACACGGCACTCATATAGTTCTATGTTGCCTCTGTAAAAAATAAGGGGAGAGTGTATATCGTTTCAAACACAAAGGTGACACGCCCCCCCCCCCTCGGGAACCACGAGTCTTCTCGAGAGAAACTCTGGTTTGCAATAAGCTTATTCCAAAAACTTGTCCAAATGCGGCCAACTTTTTTACCACAACATGTTGGTGCCATGACATGACGCCATGCCAAGTTTCATAATTTTTAGTCGAGTTTTGAATTTCTAGGAATTTAAAAATCAAGTTTCTCAATGTTCCCGACCGAGCCACGACACCCAGATGTTTGAATTTCATTCCCATTTCTTGCATGGGACCTATAAATTCACCCAAAGACACACAGGTGATTTTTCAACAAACTTTTGGGCACTGGAGCATGTGCTTGTAGTTCAAATTTGAATTATGCACATTAAATACCGAGAAACTCAATTAATCCATAAAAATGCCAAACGAACCCGGAATAATTCCAAATTTAAACACGACACTCATGTAGTTGCATGTTCACTGTACATAAATGTTTTAGCAATTCAAACACCGTCCTTTCCCTCCGTAACACCATTTTGTCTTTCAAAACATAATGAAAAAATCAGGTATACCACAAACAGCTTACTAGAAAGAATCATGCGGGATGCGATATAAAATATATTGGTGCACCGTCTTGTCTGGCTTACGCAGGAAGCTTCGTCGTCTACAGTCCATCGCCCCCACTTGAACCACATTTGCGCGCCAGTTTCTCGCGGCACTGAACAAAAAAAATTGCCACCGCGGAAATATCTATCTCCCCGCCCCCTCCCTCCCACCAAAAGCCACAAATCAACTGTTCCTCCATGATTTCCAAGTTCAAACCTTCACTGCTGCTTACTGGCAGCTCAGCCTCCTCACCGACGACTGTTCTTCTTGCAGTGCCGCCTCCTCGCCGGCTACCCTTCTTCTTGCAGCGCCGCCTCCTCACCGGCGACCCTTCTTCTTGCAGCGCCGCCTCCTCGCCGGCGACACTTCTTCTTGCTGCACGGCCTTCTCGCCGCCGACCCTTCTTCTTGCTGCGTGGCCTCGTCGATATGGTCAGGTAATCCACACCCCACCCACACCATCCTCCTCCTTTCTCGTCCCACATGCCCGACCGACGACGCGACACCTTCCCCCTCCTCCAATTAAGCGCCGCCCACAACCATTTTGCACACAGTATAACGTGGAACTCAGTAGCATCTGGCAGCGAAGAAGCATATCGCGGTCGCATGCTCGCACGAGGTCGCTATGGCTGCCATGCGTGCTGACCGCCAGATCTTGCAGGAGCACCTCGTCTTCGAGGCCACCGTCGACACCGCCACATGGTTGTCTGCTTTAAATTACAGTTCGTGCTGTTTTCTCGAGGCAACCGCCAATGCCTTCTAGTGAGTTGTGCTTTGTAATGTTAATATGCAATCTGATGTTCAGTTTACAGTTTGGTCCTCTAAAATGTAATGTTCAGTTAACACTTTGGTCCTCTAAAATGTAATGTTCAGTTAACAATTTTGTCCAACAATTGCTACATTTCGTAGTAGTGTTCTCAAGCATTCTTTGTTTTGTTAACTGTCTGTACATGTTTCTATTCTGCAATGTCGTGCTTAGTTAACTATTTTGGTTCATTTGGTCTGCTGTCCATTTAACTGTTTGGTTCAGTTCTACAATTTAATTTTCATTTGCTGTGGGTACAATTTTGTATTGTTATGCATATGAAATAAATCGAATTTGGCTGTACTCAATAGATATTCTACTGATAGTATGGCAACTCTCAGTTAACCTGATCAAGATCTTCCTTATGTGTGTTGCAGGGAAACAATGGGAGACACTGCGGTTTACCATCGAGGTTTGTTCAAGCTTGGTCCTTTGGCTAATAGCACATTATTGTGCAGTTGCATCAATCATTCTAATATTTAGGTTTCTTACAATTTGGTATTGCACATGTAGGTCCTGCTATCAGAGGCTTAGACCCATTGTTCGACCCATTTTACATATGGGGAAATGAGATGTCCATGAATATCAGTCAAGTTGAGAAGCTCAGAAAGATTGTTAGGATGAAGAAATTTGTGAAGAATAACAGCAAGATCTTTGTTTGTACAATGAAGAAGACATCAGTCAACTATAGGATGGTACTAACTCTTTTACCTTGTTTTTACCCCTTGCGCCATCAGTCAACTATAGGATGGTACTAACTCTTTTACCTTGTTTGCATATCTTTGTTTTCAGTACTTTTCAAAGCAGTTCACCAATGATTACCTCTCAAACCACCTGCATGGCCACGAGGCGAGGAAGGTATTCATTCAACACCCACAGTACAATATTGAAGTCTTGCTGAAGAGGACGAAGGTTGGGCGGGGAATGATCCATAGCAACTGGCCTAAAGTTGCAAGGGCATTCAACATCACTGAAGGCTCAACATTTGCCTTCCGCTTCTGCAGTTAGCAAGATGAGACTCATCTGTCTATTTACCGTGTATGATGCTACTTTGCAAAAGTTTTTGATGTTGCATGTGAAACTTGGTGCTGTTGTGTAATGGCGGAACTAAGTGCCAAAGCTATCTGATATAATTCGATTATGAAATCCTGGTTGTTGTTATATGGATATGAAATATTTGGTGTGTTTTTATAAGAAATATCAATTTGATTAGTACATGGATTATCAATAATAGGCTAATTACCCTGCTTATTGGGGTTTTCTATTGCAGACGGTTACTCAAACAACACCGTGGGCGATGAACTCAAACAACACGCACGGTTTCTAGAAAGTAGGCGTGTTCGATCAACTAACAATCACACGCGGCTTCCGGCAGAGAAATGTTTGCGTTAGGCCACCTTGCACAAACGTTTCCACACAAAAAACTGTGTGTGATATACATACGAGCGGAAATGTTTTTCTGGGATTCACTGTGTGGGATGTACACACGAATGGAAACAATTGGGTTTCGATGCCTCGCCCGATGGCGCACGAGCCAGCTTTTGTGCCAGGAGGGCCTATCCTCGGCGGTTTCTGGGTCATGTGGGAAGGACCCCCCTATCGCCCACACTGACTTGGCGACGGTTCCAAATGCCGTCGCAGAAAGGGGTTAAAAACTGTTTGTATAGCACATCGATGTACCAGTGCTTAGTCCTCTTAGGTAACTAAGGATAACTTTGACCACTATCCAGTGATCCAATCCTGGATCACTATCGTACCTCCTTGCCAAACTCATAGCAAGGCAGACAACTAGTCTGGTACATAACATGTCATACTTTATAGAACCTATGACTAGGCATAGGGAATGACTTTTATTCTCTTTCTATCTTCTGCCGTGGTCGGGCTTTGAGTCTTACTCAACTTTACACCTTGTAATACAGGCAAGAACTCCCATTTGGACTGATCCATTTCGAACTCTTTCAAAATCTTGTCAAGTATGTACTCATTGAAAAATCTTATCAAGCGTCTTGATCTATCTCTATAGATCTTGATGCCTAATATGTAAGCAGCTTCACTGATGACTTTCTTTGAAAAGCTCCTTTCAAACTCTCCTTTATGCTTTCCAAAAAATTCTACATCATTTCCGATCAACAATATGTCATTCACATATACTTATCAGAAAGGTTGTAGTGCTCCCACTCACTTTCTTGTAAATAGAAGCTTCAACAAAAGTCTGTATAAAACTATATGCTTTGATCAACTCATCAAAGTGTATATTCCAATTCCGAGATGCTTGCACTAGTCCATAGATGGATCGCTGGAGCTTACACACCTTGTTAGCACCTTTAGTGGTTGTTTGGATAGAGAATGTTAGCGCCGAGTTTTAGGAAAGCAGGTTTTAAGCAGATTTTTTGGTAAACCGGTATTACTTATTTTTCGGTGCATAATCAATTTAAGCAAATCTTTTTCCTCAAAAAAAAAATTTAAGCAAATCTTTGTTTGGGTTATGGAAGGTGTGAAACCAGCGTACGCATATCCTTGTTTGGAGCCTGGTTCGCCTTTGACTATTCCCTCGCCTCTAGAAAAAAAATCCGTTCTCCCACCAGTGAGCTCGTGGCTTTCCCAAAGCGCTCGTCACTTTCCAATTTGGCTGGATAGCAGCCTCCAAATCTCCGATTCGTCGTCGCCTTTGCCTCCGGCCAACACCACCACTTCTCAGCGGCTCGCCCTCTGCGTGTCCAGTTAATCACTGCTCGTCCCGAACTCATAGAAGCCACAACTCGCCTCTCCTCTTCCATGGACGACATGGCGCACGCGCGACGCCGGCGGTCGATTTCCCTTGATGCCTAGTTCGCCGTCTCTATCTCCACTTCGTCCGTTCCTGCATAGGCTTTGTACGGCTTTGGTAGTCAGGCCGCCGGAGCCCAAGAATAAGGACAGGGACATCGGTCTCGCCTGCTTCGTCGTCAAGCGCAAGCTCCTGGTGGATGCTTTGCGCCGTCCTTGGCGCCTTCGTCCTCATCGATGTCTCTATCATCATCAGCCTACTCCATGGCCTGCCATCAGGCAAGTACATCCACGCTCTCAAGAAGGTGCATCAATTCTTCAACCGCAGAAATGTGAGTACTACTTCACTTCATAGAACCAAAAAGGTACATGCTTGCCTATGAAAGATCTATTATCTTGGCATGTTCAGGTTCATATAGGCTAGCCAATTGATCTCACCAGAATTTATGTGCACAGAGTAGCTATTTAGTTCAGATTTGCAAGTTCATTTTTCAGATTGTTACTACCTTACAAGGTTAGTAGCTTAGTCCTGTCTATTTAGTTCATCCATCTCACAAACTACAAAAGGCATAGAGAGCTTTCACTGACTGCTTCATTAGGTGAAAAGCATGGCAAGAAATATTATTCAGCAGTGGGATCATCTCTAGCTGTAGAGATAGAGAGAGTGTGCTTGAATCTAAAGAGAATAGAAAGTTCTTGGACCTACCAAGGAATGAAAAGATATAATGATAAATACGCCGTGTATATGAAATGAAGATCAAAATAAATATTGCAGCTCTTAATCATCATCTTCTTCTTCCTGTGTGGTACGTCGTTGATGATAAGCCCACAACTGTTGAGCGATGCCTGCACGTAATCGCTCACCAGCAACTCGATCATCTTCTTGTACATTTGCTTGCCCTCGAACATGTTGGTCACCTGTGTCAACATTTCCTTCTGTTCCCTCTTGTTCATAAAGCTGAAACAACTCATCATCCCTATCAACCTTCCTTATGAAGTTATGGATGATGCAACAAGCCATAACAATTTGGACCTGTTTTTTGTAAGGATAAGGGATTCCTCCATTCCTGGTTAATATTGGAAATCGAGCTTTTAGAACACCAAAAGTGCGTTCTACAATATTATTCATTTGCCATATCTTCCATCACTGTCCTTTAGCTGATAGATAGACTTTCTGTTAAATGGCGGGATAAGAATCATGTAATGAGCGAAAGAATGACATTGCATCATTTTTGTGTGAAACTAATCAGCATAAATGAAATGTATGCCATTAATTTTATATTTTGGGTTCTTTATTGATCTAAAGAACATACATATATATAACTCCAAATATCAAGAGTAGGGATTTATAATTGGATCATATAATTAACAAGCAGCACCAACCAAACAAATATATAAATTTGCAACTGACATTGATTGTTTGAAAACAAAATTATAGAAGGATTAATGAAAAATTGCACATATGACTTAATCTCAACACTCAAAGGTACACTACAAGAAAAAAATCTACACATTGTCAACCCAAAGAGACCGAGTCTCTTCATCCATCTCCACGAAAATCGCCCTTTTATTGGCATGTTCAAATGCTTCTGCAGCTCTCAATTTTTTATTTGCCTCAAGTCCAGGCATGCTATTTAATATCTTCATACATGCTTTGACTGAGTAAGCTTCTATCTGTTGTGCCGCATTTTTCTTTGATTCAGCGATGATGAGTGATGCATCTGCTAGGTGATCAATTGCGTTTATAGCATCATCAGCTGATCGCTTATGCCCCTTTGAAGGTTCTTGTGATCCACTTGCATTGCACTTCTTCTCTTTCTCTACCTTGTTGCTATTAGGCTTCTTAGGACAATCAATAGTGGAATCATTTATTTCATCAGATTCTACTTGTACTACCTCATTCAGATCAATATGTGTTTTAATTGTTTCACCTTTCCCTTTGCTAGATACAGCACCGAGTCCGGATGCAGTAGAGCTCGCACATATGTCTTGCAGGTCTATCCAACTAGGCCACACTTTATCTCGGTATTCTTGAATATTCTTATCCTTCTGTAGTTTGTAAGTTCATTGTTAGTGTACTGGTCAAGTGTATGATATGGCAATTATATAAAAATTAATATGCTTAAACTTACCAAAATGAGTTCCGCCCATTTTTCTTCTGGAGCTTTGATCATTTTGTCATCGTCATCCCAACCAAATCCTGTGTGTTTTAGAAGTCTGTCCATGGTAGCATAACAACTCCTGTAGTACTTATGACAATTTTTTATTTGTTGCAACTCAAGTTTGTCTACCTTTGACTCATTGAACTGTTCTAGGATTTCACGCCATGCTTTTTTTGTGTATCCTGTTCCTTCCTTCCCTCCATTTATAGTTTGATCTTTTAGTATGTTCAGCAATATTTTGTCCTCTGAAGATTTCCATGTGTGGCGCTTTGTGACCTGCTTATCAGTCTTTTCCTTCTTAATACTTTTGATTTGGTCATCCATATTTCCTAAAGGGAAATAAAGCAATAAAAAGATTACTAGTTAAATCATGTAGGTTACATGAATACTGCAATCTTTGTTACCTTTGGCACTAATTATGATCTAAGGAAATTATCATGAAGGGCATTGCATCTACAAGGATGGCCTATACTGTAGTAAAAACAAGAACCTGCCAATTTATATATGTGTCTAATATATAGGAATAATTGGCTATTCATAACTCAAGTAAACACACATATGCTACAGATTTGCAATTTCAGTTTTGTAGTTGCACTCATGTACTTAAAGCATGAACCTTCTCGCTACAAATTTCAGTATGTTGATCAGTTCATGATTATGGACCTTACCTATAGGATGACGAATCTGCAAATTGAATGTTGCTGATGAAAACAAGTTCAGGAAGAGATCCCTTGTCTTCCCAGCAGCGGCCAACTGCCAGTAATCGGTGTTCCCAGCCTAGCGCCGGCGGCCAGGGAATCGGTGATCACAACAGGTGTTAGCGGCTAGCCAATTAACTAGGTTTCCAGATTTGTTTTGCCGAGGTTTGTTCCACCACTGTCCAGTTTATATAGAAACGATGGAAAAATGGGCATGTGGAAGTGGCTGCGGGAGGGAAGAAATGGCGCCAATAAGTTTGTTGAGGAAGGAGCGGAGAGAAAAAAGTTTGTTACGGAGAGTTTTCTGTAATCTTGTTTTCTCAAAAACGAGTATTAGTTGTTTTTGATAAAACGCAGTTTCCTTGCTTTGTGGAAACAGAATTTTAGATATCCACGCTTTTGTTGGAGGCCCCAAACATAGTTTTAGTTTGTTGGGCGGTTATATGAGCTCACGGAAAACAAGTTTGGCTAATCCAACGTATCCAAACAAGGCCTTAGTATCGACAAAACCTTCTATTTGCATCATACACAACTCTCCTTAGAGATATCCATTTTAGGAATACAGTTTTGACATCCGTTTGCTAGATTTCATAAAATATGGCAATTGCTAACATGATTTGGATGGACTTAAGCATCACTACGATTGAGAAAATCTAGTTGTAGTCAACACCTTGAACTTGTCGAAAACTTTTTGCGACTAGTCGAGCATTATAGACAGTAACATTACCATCAGCATCAGTCTTCTTCTTGAAGATTCATTTATTCTCTATGGGTCGCAAATCATCGGGCAGATCCACCAAAGTCCACACTTTGTTCTCATACATAGATCCTATCTCAGATTTCATGGCCTCAAGCCATTTATCAGAATCCAGGCTCATCATAGCTTCTTCATAGTTAGTAGGTTCGTCATGGTCAAGTAACATGACCTCCAGAGCAGGATTACCGTACCACTCTGGTGCGGATCGTGCTCTGCAGACCGACGAGGTTCTGTAGTAACTTGATCTGTAGTTTCATGATCTTTATCATTAGCTTTCTCTCTAGTTGGTGTAGGCATTACGGGAACTGATTTCTCGGATTAGCTACTTTCCAAATTGAGAGCAGGTACAATTACCTCATCAAGTTTTACTTTCCTCCCACTCACTTCTTTCGAGAGAAACTCTTTATCTAGAAAGGTTTCATTCTTAGCAACAAAAATCTTGCCTTCGGATTTGTGGTAGAAGGTGTACACAATTGTTTCCTTAGGGTATCCTATGAAGACACATTTCTCTGTTTCGGGTTCGAGCTTATCGGGCTGAAGCCTTTTGACATAAGCATCACATCCCCAAACTTTAAGAAACGACAGCTTAGGTTTGTTGCCAAACCATAGTTCATACAGTGTCATCTCAACGGATTTTGACGGTGCCTTGTTTAAAGTGAATGCAGCTGTCTCTAATGCATAGCCCCAAAACGATAGTGGTAAATCGGTAAGAGACATCATAGATCGCACCATATCTAATAAAGTCTAGTTACGACGTTCGGACACACCATTACGTTGTGGTGTTCCAGGTGGCGTGAGCTGTGAAACTATTCCACATTGTTTTAAATGAAGGCCAAACTCGTAACTTAAATATTCACCTCCACGATCAGATCGTAGAAACTTTATTTTCTTGTTACTATGATTCTCCACTTCACTCTGAAATTATTTGAACTTTTCAAATGTTTCAGACTTGTGTTTCATTAAGTAGATATACCCATATCTGCTCAAATCATTTGTGAAGGTCAGAGAATAACGATACCTGCCATGAGCCTCAACACTCATTGGACCGCATACATTGGTATGTATTATTTCCAATAAGTCATTAGCTCGTACCATTGTTCCGGAGAACGGAGTTTTAGTCATCTTGCCCCTGAGGCATGGTTTGCAAGTATCAAATGATTCATAATCAAGTGATTCCAAAAGCCCATCAGCATGGACTTTCTTCATGCGCTTTACACCAATATGACCTAAATGGCAGTGCCACAAGTATGTTGCACTATCATTATCAACTTTGCATCTTTGGCATCAATATTATATATATATATATATATATATATATATATATATATATATATATATCACTACGATCGCGATTCAATAAACCGTTAACATTGGGTGTATGACCATAGAAGGTTTTATTATGTAAAAAGAATAACAATTAGTCTCTGTCTTAAATGAATAATTGTATTGCAATAAACATGATCCTATCTTGTTCATGCTCAATGCAAACACCAAATAACATTTATTTAGGTTCAACACTAATCCCGAAAGTATATTGAGTGTGCGATGATGATCATGTCAATCTTGGAACCACTTCCAACACACATCGTCACTTCACCCTCAACTAGTCTCTATTTATTCTACAACTCCTGTTTGAGTTACTAATCTTAGCAACCGAACAGGTGTTAAATACACAGGAGCCACTACGAGCACTAGTAAGGTACACAATAATCTGTATATCAAATATACCTTTGTTCACTTTGCCATCCTTCTTATCCACCAAATGTTTAGGGCAGTTCCACTTCCAATGACCATTTCCTTTGCAGTATAAGCACTCAGTTTCAGGCTTGGGTCCATATTTGGGCTTCTTCACGGGAGTGACAACTTGCTTGCCGTTCTTCTTGAAGTTCCCTTTCTTTCCGTTTTCCCTTTTCTTGAAACTAGTGGTCTTGTTTAATCATCAGCATTTGATGTTTTTTCTTGATTTCTACCTTCATCGATTTCAGCATCACGAAGAGCTCGGGAATCGCTTTCGTCATCCCCTGCATATTATAGTTCATCACGAAGTTCCAGTAACTTGGTGATGGTGACTAGAGAACTCTATCAATCACTATCTTATCTTTAATATTAACTCCCACTTGATTCAAGCGATTGTAGTACCCAGACATTCTGACCACATGCTCATTAGCTGAGCTATTCTCCTCCATATTTTAGGTGAAGTACTTGTCAGTGGTCTCATACCTCTCGACACGGGCATGAGTCTGAAATACCAATATCAGCTCTTGGAACATCTCATATGCTCCTTGGCATTCAAAATGTTTTTGAAGTCCCAGTTCTAAGCCGTAAAGCAGGGTGCACTAAACTACCAAGTAGTCATCATATTGATCTATCCAACCGTTCATAACGTCTGCATCTGCTCCTGCAATAGGTCTGTCACCTAGCGGTGCATCATGGAAATAATTCTTCTGTGCAGTTATGAGGATAATTCTCAAGTTACGGACCCAGTCCGTGTAGTTGCTACCATCATCTATCAATACTTTCTCTAGGAACTTATCAAAAAACTAAGGGGAGATACAACACGAGCTATTGATCTACAACATAAGTTGCAAATACTATCAGGACTAAGTTCATGATAAATTAAGTTCAATTAATCAAATTACTTAAGAACTCCTGAAGGAAATATGCCCTAGAGGCAATAATAAATTTATTATTTATTTCCTCATATCATAATAAATGTTTATTATTCATGCTAGAATTGTATTAACCAGAAACATAATACATGTATGAATACATAGACGAACATAGTGTCACTAGTATGCCTCTACTTGACTAGCTCGTTGATCAAAGATGGTTGTGTTTCCTAGCCATAGACATGAGTTGTCATTTGATTAACGGGATCACATCATTAGGAGAATGATGTGATTGACTTGACCCATTCCGTTAGCTTAGCACTTGATCATTTAGTATGTTGCTATTGCTTTCTTCATGACTTATACATGTTCCTATGACTATGAGATTATGCAACTCCCGTTTACCGGAGGAACACTTTGTGTGCTACCAAACGTCACAACGTAACTGGGCGATTATAAAGGAGCTCTACAGGTGTCTCCGAAGGTACTTGTTGAGTTGGAGTATTTCGAGATTAGGATTCGTCACTCCGATTGTCGGAGAGGTATCTCTGGGCCCTCTCGGTAATGCACATCACTATAAGCCTTGCAAGCAATGTGACTAATGAGTTAGTTTCCGGATGATGCATTACATAACGAGTAAAGAGACTTGCCGGTAACGAGATTGAACTAGGTATTGAGACACCGACGACCGAATCTCGGGCAAGTAACATACCGATGACAAGGGAATAACGTATGTAGTTATGCGGTTTGACCGATAAAGATCTTCGTAGAATATGTGGGAACCAATATGAGCATCCAGGTTCCACTATTGGTTACTGTCCGGAAACAAGTCTCGGTCATGTCTACATAGTTCTCGAACCCGTAGGGTCCGCACGCTTAAAGTTTGGTGACGATCGATATTATGAGTTTTTGTGTTTTGATGTACCGAAGGTAGTTTAGAGTCCCAGATATGATCACGAACATGACTAGGAGTCTCGAAATGGTCGAGTCATAAATATCGATATATTGGATGACTATGTTCGAACACCGGAATGGTTTCGGAAGGTTTCAGACATATACCGGAGTACCGGGGGGGGGGGGGGGGGTTACCGGAACCCCACGGGGGGTTTATTGGGCCTCTTGGGCCCTAGTGGAGAAGAGGAGGGACGGCCAGGGTAGGCCGCGCCCCCCTCCCCCTCTAGTCCGAATTGGACAAGGAGGGGGGGCGGCGCCCCCTTTCCTTCCTCTCTCTCTCTCCCTTTCCCCCTTCTCCTACTACTACAAGGAAAGGAGGAGTCCTACTCCCGGTGGGAGTAGGATTCCCCCCTTGGCGCGCCCTCCTCCTAGGCCGTCCGCCTCCCCCCTTGCTCCTTTATATATGGGGGCAGGGGGCACCTCTAGACACAACAATTGATCATTGATCTCTTAGCCGTGTGCGGTGCCCCCCTCCACCATATTCCACCTCGGCAATATTGTAGCGGTGCTTAGGCGAAGCCCTGCGTCGGTAGCATCATCAACATCGTCATCACACCGTCGTGCTGACGGAACTCTCCCGCAAATCTCTGCTGGATCGGAGTTCGTGGGACATCATCGAGCTGAACGTGTGCTGGACTCGGAGGTGTCGTACGTTCGGTACTTGATCTGTCGGATCGTGAAGACGTATGACTACATCAACTGCGTTGTGCTATGCTTCCGCTTTCAGTCTATGAGGGTACATGGACAACACTCTGACCTCTCGTTGCTATGCATCACCATGATCTTGCGTGTGCGTAGGAATTTTTTTGAAATTACTACATTACCCAACAGTGGTATCAGAGCCTGGTTTTATGTGTAGATGTTATATGCACGAGTAGAACACAAGTGAGTTGTGGGCGATACAAGTCATACTGCTTACCAGCATGTCGTACTTTGGTTCGGCGGTATTGTTGGATGAAGCGGCCCGGACCGACATTACGCGTACGCTTACGCGAGACTGGTTCTACCGACGTGCTTTGGACATAGATGGCTGGCGGGTGTCAGTTTCTCCAACTTTAGTTGAACCGAGTGTGGCTACGCCCGGTCCTTGAGAAGGTTAAAACATCACTAACTTGACGAAATATCGTTGTGGTTTTGATGCGTAGGTAAGAACGTTTCTTGCTCAGCCCGTAGCAGCCACGTAAAACTTGCAACAACAAAGTAGAGGACGTCTAACTTGTTTTTGCAGGGCATGTTGTGATGTGATATGTTCAAGACATGATGCTAAATTTTATTGTATGAGATGATCATGTTTTGTAACAAAGTTATCAGCAACTGGCAGGAGCCATATGGTTGTCGCTTTATTGTATGCAATGCAATCGCCCTGTAATTGCTTTACTTTATCACTAAGCGATAGCGATAGTCGTAAAAGCAATAGTTGGCGAGACGACAACGATGCTACGATTGAGATCAAGGTGTCGCGCCGGTGATGACGGTGATCATGACGGTGCTTCGGAGATGGAGATCACAAGCACAAGATGATGATGGCCATATCATATCACTTATATTGATTGCATGTGATGTTTATCCTTTATGCATCTTATTTTGCTTGATTGACGATATCATTATAAGATGATCTCTCACTAAATTTCAAGGTATAAGTGTTCTCCCTGAGTATGCACCGTTCCGAAAGTTCTTCGTGTTGAGACACCACGTGATGATCGGGTGTGATAAGCTCTACTTTCAAATACAACGGGTGTAAGACAGTTTTACACACGCAGAATACTCAGGTTAAACTTGACGAGCCTAGCATATACAGATATGGCCTCGGAACACTGAGACCGAAAGGTCGAGCATGAATCATATAGTAGATATGATCAACATAGTGATGTTCACCATTGAAAACTACTCCATGTCACGGTATGATCGGACATGGTTTAGTTGATTTGGATGACGTGATCACTTAGATGATTAGAGGGATGTCTATCTAAGTGGGAGTTCTTGAGTAATATGATGAATTGAACTTTAATTTATCATGAACTTAGTACCTGATAGTATTTTTGCTTGTCTATGTTATTGTAGATAGACGGCTCGTGCCATTGTTCCGTTGAATTTTAATGCATTCCTTGAGAAAGCTAAGTTAAAAGATGATGGTAGCAATTACACGGACTGGGTCCGTAACATGAGGATTATCCTCATCACTACACAGAAGAATTACGTTCTGGAAGCACCGATGGGTGCCAAGCCTGCTGCAGATGCAACTAACGACGTTAAGAACGTCTGGCAGAGCAAAGTTGATGACTACTCGATAGTTCATTGTGCCATGCTTTACGGCTTAGAACCGAGACTTCAACGACGTTTTGAACGTCATGGAGCATATGAGATGTTACAGGAGTTGAAGTTAATATTTCAAGCAAATGCCTAGATTGAGAGATATGAAGTCTCCAGTAAGTTCTATAGCTGCAAGATGGAGGAGAATAGTTCTGTCAGTGAACATATACTCAAAACGTCTGGGTATAATAATCACTTGATTCAACTGGGAGTTAATCTTCCTGATGATAGTGTCATTGACAGAATTCTTCAATCACTGCCACCAAGCTACAAGAGCTTCGTGATGAACTTTAATATGCAAGGGATGAACAATACTATTCCCGAGCTCTTCGCAATGCTAAAAGCTGCGGAGGTGGAAATCAAAAAGGAGCATCAAGTGTTGATGGTCAACAAGACCACTAGTTTCAAGAAAAAGGGTAAAGGGAAGAAGAAGGGGAACTTCAAGAAGAATCGCAAGCAAGTTGCCGCTCAAGAGAAGAAATCTAAATCTGGACCTAAACCTGAGACTGAGTGCTTCTACTGCAAAGGGACTAGTCACCGGAAGTGGAACCGCCCCAAGTATTTAGCGGATAAGAAGGATGGAAAGGTGAACAAAGGTATATCTGATATACATGTTATTGATGTGTACCTTACTAATGCTCGCAGTAGCACCTGGGTATTTGATACTGGTTCTGTTGCTAATATTTGCAACTCGAAATAGGGACTACGGATTAAGCGAAGATTGGCTAAGGACGAGGTGACGATGCGCGTGGGAAATGGTTCCAAAGTCGATGTGATCGCGGTCGGCACGCTACCTCTACATCTACCTTCGGGATTAGTTTTAGACCTGAATAATTGTTATTTGGTGCCAGCGTTAAGCATGAACATTATATCTGGACCTTGTTTGATGCGAGATGGTTATTCATTTAAATCAGAAAATAATAGTTGTTCTATTTATATGAGTAATATCTTTTATGGTCATGCACCCTTGAAGAGTGGTCTATTTTTGTTGAATCTCGACAGTAGTGATACACATATTCATAATGTTGAAGCCAAAATATGCAGAGTTGATAATGATAGTGCAACTTATTTGTGGCACTGCCGTTTGGGTCATATTGGTGTAAAAAGCATGAAGAGACTCCATACTGATGGACTTTTGGAATCACTTGATTATGAATCACTTGGTACTTGCGAACCATGCCTCATGGGCAAGATGACTAAAATGTCGTTCTCCGGAACTATGGAGCGAGCAACAGATTTACTGGAAATCATACATACTAATGTATGTGGTCCAATGAACATTGAGGCTCACAGCGGGTATCGTTATTTTCCCACCTTCACTGATGATTTGAGCAGATATGGGTATATCTACTTAATGAAACATAAGTCTGAAACATTTGAAATGTTCAAAGAATTTCAGAGTGAAGTGGAAAATCATCATAATAAGAAAATAAAGTTTCTACGATCTGATTGTGGAGGAGAATATTTGAGTTACGAGTTTGGTCTACATTTGAAACAATGCGGAATAGTTTCGCAACTCATGCCACCCGGAACACCACAACGTAATGGTGTGTCTGAACGTCGTAATCGTACTTTACTAGATATGGTGCGATCAATGATGTCTCTTAGTAATTTACCGCTATCGTTTTGGAGTTATGCTTTAGAGACGGTTGCATTCATGTTAAATAGGGCACCATCAAAATCCGTTGAAACGACGCCTTATGAACTGTGGTTTGGCAAGAAACCAAAGTTGTCATTTCTTAAAGTTTGGGGTTGCGACGCTTATGTGAAAAAACTTCAACCTGATAAGCTCGAACCCAAATCGGAGAAATGTGTCTTCATAGGATACCCAAAGGAGACTATTGGGTACACCTTCTATCACAGATCCGAAGGCAAGACATTTGTTGCTAAATTTGGATCCTTTCTAGAGAAGGAGTTTCTCTCGGAAGAAGTGAGTGGGAGGAAAGTAGAACTTGATGAGGTAACTGTACCTGCTCCCTTATTGGAAAGTAGTTCATCACAGAAACCGGTTCCTGTGACACCTACACCAATTAGTGAGGAAGTTAATGATATTGATCATGAAAGTTCAGATCAAGTTACTACCGAACCTCGTAGGTCAACCAGAGTAAGATCCGCACCAGAGTGGTACGGTAATCCTATTCTGGAGGTCATGTTACTTGACCATGGCGAACCTACAAACTATGAGGAAGCGATGATGAGCCCAGATTCTGCAGAATGGCTTGAGGCCATGAAATCTGAGATGGGATCCATGTATGAGAACAAAGTATGGACTTTGGTTGACCTGCCCGATGATCGGCAAGCCATCAAAAATAAATGGATCTTCAAGAAGAAGACTGACGCTGATGGTAATGTTACTGTCTACAAAGCTCGACTTGTTGTGAAAGGTTTTCGACAAGTTCAAGGGGTTGACTACGATGATACTTTCTCACCCATAGTGATGCTTAAATCTGTCCGAATCATGTTAGCGATTGCTGCATTTTATGATTATGAAATTTGGCAAATGGATGTCAAAACTGCATTCCTGAATGGATTTCTGGAAGAAGAGTTGTCTATGATGCAACCAGAAGGTTTTCTCGATCCAAAAGGTGCTAACAAAGAGTGCAAGCTCCAGCGATCCATTTATGGACTGGTGCAAGCCTCTCGGAGTTGGAATAAACGCTTTCATAGTGTGATCAAAGCATATGGTTTTATACAGACTTTTGGAGAAGCCTGTATGTACAAGAAAATGAGTGGGAGCTCTGTAGCATTTCTGATATTATATGTAGACGACATATTGTTGATTGGAAATGATATAGAATTTTTGGATAGCATAAAAGGATATTTGAATAAATGTTTTTCAGTGAAAGACCTCGGTGAAGTTGCTTATATGTTGGGCATCAAGATCTATAGAGATAGATCAAGACGCTTAATTGGACTTTCACAAAGCACATACCTTGATAAAGTTTTGAAAAAGTTCAAAATGGATCAAGCAAAGACAGTGTTCTTGCCTGTATTACAAGGTGTGAAGATGAGTCAGACTCAATGCCCGACCACTGCAGAAGATAGAGAGAAAATGAAAGATGTTCCCTATGCTTCATACATAAGCTCTATCATGTATGCAATGTTGTGTACCAGACCTGATGTGTGCCTTGCTATTAGTTTAGAAGGGAGGTACCAAAGTAATCCAGGATTTGATCACTGGACAGCGGTCAAGAATATCCTAAAATACCTGACAAGGACTAAGGATATGTTTCTCGTTTATGGAGGTGACAAAGAGCTAGTCGTAAATGGTTACATCGATGCAAGCTTTGACACTAATCCGGACGATTATAAATCGCAAACCGGATATGTGTTTATATTGAACGGTGGAGCTGTCAGTTGGTACAGTTCTAAACAAAGCGTCGTGGTGGGATCTACGTGTAAAGCGGAGTACATAACTGCTTCGGAAGCAGCAAATGAAGGAGTCTGGATGAAAGAGTTCATATCCAATCTAGGTGTCATACCTAGTGCATCGGGTCCAATGAAAATCTTTTGTTACAATACTGGTGCAATTGCCTTGGCAAAGGAATCTAGATTTCACAAGAGAACGAAGCACATCAGGAGACGCTTCAATTCCATCTGGGACCAAGTCCAGGTGGGAGACATAGAGATTTGCAAGGTACATACGGATCTGAATATTGCATACCTGTTGACTAAGCCTCTTCCACGAGCAAACATGATCAGCACCAAGGCTCCATGGGTGTTAGAATCATTACTGTGTAATCTAGATTATTGACTCTAGTTCAAGTGGGAGACTGAAGGAAATATGCCCTAGAGGTAATAATAAAGTTATTATTTATTTCCTCATATCATAATAAATGTTTATTATTCATGCTAGAATTGTATTAACCGGAAACATAATACATGTGAGACAAACATAGTGTCACTAGTATGCCTCTACTTGACTAGCTCATTGATCAAAGATTGTTGTGTTTCCTAGCCATAGACATGAGTTGTCATTTGATTAACGGGATCACATCTTAGGAGAATGATGTGATTGACTTGACCCATTCCGTTAGCTTAGCACTTGATCGTTTAGTATGTTGCTATTGCTTTCTTCATGACTTATACATGTTCCTATGACTATGAGATTATGCAACTCCCGTTTACCGAAGGAACACTTTGTGTGCTACCAAACATCACAACGTAACTGGGTGATTATAAGGGAGCTCTACAGGTGTCTCCGAAGCTACTTGTTGAGTTGGCGTATTTCGAGATTAGGATTTGTCACTCCGATTGTCGGAGAGGTATCTCTGGGCCCTCTCGGTATTGCACATCACTATAAGACTTGCAAGCAATGTGACTAATGAGTTAGTTGCAGGATGATGCATTACATAACGAGTAAAGAGACTTGATGGTAATGAGATTGAACTAGGTATTGAGACACCGACGATCGAATCTCGGGCAACTAACATACCGATGACAAAGGGAACAACGTATGTAGTTATGTGGTTTGACCGATAAAGATCTTCGTAGAATATGTGGGAACCAATATGAGCATCCAGGTTCCGCTATTGGTTATTGACCGGAAATGAGTCTTGGTCATGTCTACATAGTTCTCGAACCCGTAGGGTCCGCACGCTTAAAGTTTGGTGACGATCGGTATTATGAGTTTCTGTGTTTTGATGAACCAAAGGTAGTTCGGAGTCCCGGATATGGTCACGGACATGACGAGGAGTCTCGAAATGGTCGAGTCGTAAAGATTGATATATTGGATGACTATGTCCAGACACCAGAATGGTTTCGGAAGGTTTCAGACATATACCGGAGTACCGGGGGTTTACCAGAACCCCTCGGGGGTTTATTGGGCCTCATGGGCCCTAGTGGAGAAGAGGAGGGGCGGCCAGGGCAGGCCACGTGCCCCTCCCCCTCTAGTCCAAATTGGACAAGGAGGGGGGCGGCGCCCCCCTTTCCTTCCTCTCTCTCTCTCTCCCTTTCCCCCTTCTCCTACTACTACAAGGAAAGGAGGAGTCCTACTCCCGGTGGGAGTAGGACTCCCCCCTTGGCGCGCCCTGATCCGAGGCCGGCCGCCTCCCCCCCCTTGCTCCTTTATATATGAGGGCAGGGGGCACCTCTAGACACAACAATTGATCATTGATCTCTTAGCCGCATGTGGTGCCCCCTCCACCATATTCCACCTCGGTAATATCATAGTGGTGCTTAGGCGAAGCCCTGTGTCGGTAGCATCATCAACACCGTCATCACGCCGTCGTGCTGACAGAACTCTCGCGCAAATCTCTACTGGATCGGAGTTCATGGGACGTCATCGAGCTGAACATGTGCTGAACTCGGAGGTGTTGTATGCTCGGTACTTGATTGGTCGGATCGTGAACACGTACAACTACATCAACCGCATTGTGCTAACGATTCCGCTTTCGGTCTAGAGGGTACATGGACAACACTCTCCCCTCTCGTTGCTATGCATCACCATGATCTTGCGTGTGCGTAGGAAATTTTTTGAAATTACTACGTTACCCAACAACTCCCACTTAGATAGACATCCCTCAAGTCATCTAAATGATACGTGACCCAAATCAACTAAACCATGTCCGATCATCACGTGAGATGGAGTAGTCATCAATGGTGAACATCTCTATGTTGATCATATCTACTATATGATTCACGCTCGACCTTTCGGTCTCCAGTGTTCCGAGGCCATATCTGTATATGCTAGGTTTATCAAGTTTAACCCGAGTATTCCCATGTGCAAAACTGGCTTGCACCCGTTGAATTTGAATGTAGATCTTATCACACCCGATCATCACGTGGTGTCTCAGCACGAAGAACTTTCGCAACGGTGCATACTCGGGAAGAACACTTATACATTGAAATTTTACGAAGGGATCATCTTATAATGCTACCGTCTTACTAAGCAAAATAAGATGCATATAAGATAAACATCACATGCAATCAAAATATGTGACATGATATGGCCATCATCATCTTGTACTTTTGATCTCCATCTCCAAAGCATCATCATGATTTCCATCATCATCAACTCGACACCATGATCCCCATCGTAGCGTCATGGTCGTCTCGCCAACTATTGCTTCTACCACTATCGCTACCGCTTAGTGATAAAGTAAAGCAATTACATGGCGTTTGCATTTCATGCAATAAAGTGGCAACCATAAGGCTCCTGCCAGTTGCCGATAACTTCTACAAAACATGATCATCTCATACAACAACGTATATCACATCATGTCTTGACCATATCACATCACAACATGCCCTGCAAAAACAAGTTAGAAGTCCTCTACTCTATTGTTGCAAGTTTTACGTGGCTGCTACGGGCTTCTAGCATGAACCGTACTTACCGATGGCACAAAAACCACAATGGTGATTTATCAAGTTTGTTGTTTTAATCTTCACAAGGACCGGCCGCAGTCAAATTCGATTCAACTAAAAGTTGGAGAAACAGACACCCGCCAGCCATCTTTATGCAAAACACAACTTTATCCAACAATACACCGAATCAAAATAAGACGTTTGTGGTCAGCAGTATGACGATCACCATCCACAACTCTTTGTGTTCTAATCGTGCATATCATCAATGCATAAACCTGGCTCTGATACCACTGTTGGGAAACATAGCATGCAAGATCTATTTGAAGGAAATATGCCCTAGAGGCAATAATAAAGTTGTTATTTATATTTCCTTATATCATTATAAATTTTTATTATTCATGCTAGAATTGTATTAACCGGAAACTTGATACATGTGTGAATACATAGACAAAACAAAGTGTCCCTAGTAAGCATCTACTAGACTAGCTCGTTAATCAAAGATGGTTAAGTTTCCTGACCATAGACATGTGTTGTCATTTGATGAACGGGATCACATAATTAGGAGAATGATGTGATGAACAAGACCCATCCGTTAGGTTAGCATAATGATCGGTAAGTTTTATTTCTATTGCTTTCTTCATGACTTATACATATTCCTTTGACTATGAGATTATGCAACTCCCGAATACCGGAGGAACACCTTGTGTGCTATCAAACATCACAACATATTGGGTGATTATAAAGATGCTTTACAGGTGTCTCCGAAGGTGTTTGTTGGGTTGGCATAGATCAAGATTAGGATTTGTCACTCCGTGTATCCGAGAGGTATCTCTGGGTCCTCTTGGTAATGCACATCACTATAAGCCTTGCAAGCAATGTGACTAATGAGTTAGTTATGGGATGATGCATTACAGAACGAGTAAAGAGACTTGCCAGTAATGAGATTGAACTAGGTATGAGGATACCGACGATCGAATCTCGGGCAAGGAACATACCGATGACAAAGGGAATAACGTATGTTGTTATTACAGTTTGACCGATACAGATCTTTGTAGAATATGTAGGAACCAATATGAACATCCAAGTTCCGCTATTGGTTATTGACCGGAGATGTGCCTCAGTCATGTCTACATAGTTCTCGAACTCGTAGGGTCCGCACGATTAACGTTTGATGACGATTTGTATTATGAGTTGTGTGTTTTGGTGACCGAAGATAGTTCGGAGTCTCGGATGAGATCACAGACATGACGAGGAGTCTCGAAATGGTCGAGAGGTAAAGATTGATATATTGGAAGGTTACGTTCGGACACCGGAATGGTTTCGGGAAGTTTAGGATGTTTTTCGGAGTACCGGGAGGTTATCGGAACCCCCCGGGGCAAGTCATGGGCCTCATGGGCCACGGGAGAGAGAGGGGACAGCCCACAAGGGGTGGCCGGGCCCCCCCACCCCATGGATTCCAAATTGGACTAGGGGAGGGGGCGGCGCCCCCCTTTCCCTCTCCTACTCCATCTCCCTTTCCCCCTTACCTACTCCGGAAAAGGAAAGGGGAATCCTACTAGGACTGGGAGTCCTAGTAGGACTCCCCCCATGGCGTGCCCCTCTAGGCCGGTCGCCTCCTCCCCTCCTCCTTTATATACGGGGACAGAGGGGCACCCCGAAGCACAACTGTTGTTCTCTTAGTCGTGCGCAGTGCCCCCTCCATAGTTTACTCCTCCGGTTATAGCGTCGTAGTGCTTAGGTGAAGCCCTGCGCGGATCACATCACCATCACCGTCACCACACCATCGTGATGACAAACTCTCCCTCGACTCTCTGCTGGATCAAGAGTTGGAGGCATGTCATCGAGATGAACGTGTGTTGAACTCGGAGGTGTCTTATGTTCGGTACTAGATCGGTTGGATCATGAAGACGTTCAACTACATCAACTGCGTTAACCTAACGCTTCCGCTTTCGGTCTACGATGGAACGTGGACACACTCTTCCTCTCTCATTGCTATGCATCTCCTAGATAGATCTTGCATGATCATAGGAATTTTTTTGAAATTGCATGCTACGTTCCCCAACAGTGGCATCCGAGCCAGGTCTATGCGTAGATGATATGCACGAGTAGAACACAAAGAGTTATGGGCGATGATCATCATACTGCTTACCACCAATGTCTTATTTTGATTCGCCGATATTTTTGGATGAAGCGGCCCGGACCAACCTTACATGACCGCGTTCTTAAGACCGGTTCCACCGATAGACATGCAACTAGTTTTGCATATAGGTGGCTGGCGGGTGTCTATTTCTCCAACTTTAGTTGAATCGAATTTGACTGTGGCCAGTCCTTGTGAAGGTTAAAACAGCAAACTTGATAAATCACCATTGTGGTTTTTGTGCCGTAGGTATGTACGGTTCATGCTAGAAGCCCATGGCAGCCATGTAAAACTTGCAACAAACAAAGTAGAGGACGTCTAACTTGTTTTTGTAGGCTATTTTGAAAGTGCAACTATCCCTGGGTGGTTGGTAATTATTAAAAACATATAGCTCATTGAACTAATGCTATTTCAAGATGAATATTTCAGGAAAGTTTAGTGATTGACATGGCATGGATTAGGAATGTGGACCCCTCAAAATGCTAAGGACAAAGGATTGGCTCAAGCTCTAAATCTAAAGACTCTACATTTTACTTTTAGTGATCCAAGATCACATTGACTCCATAAGAAAAGCCAATATTATTAAAAGGGGATGAGGTGTTGCTTAATGGCTTGCTTGCTCAAGATGCTTAGTGATATGCTCCAAAAAACCTCAACCACTTTCTAATATCCACATATGTCCCAAACCAAAACTCAAACTCGGCCTCACCGATTTGGTCTATCCGGCGCCACCGAGTTGATTTGCTGCCAGAAACCCTAATCACTTCGGTCTCACCGATAGGGATCTCGGTCTCACCGAGATGGGATTGCAAACTCTCTGTTTCCCTTCGTAACGTTTCAGTCTAACCAAGATGAGTGATCGGTCCCACCTAGTTCGCAATGCAAACTCTTTGTTTCCCTTCATAACGTTTCGGTCTCACCGAGATGAGCAAATCAGTCCCACCGAGTTTGCCTGACCAACTCTTTGGTTAGCTTATTACCAAAGTCGGTCCCACCGAGTTTGTGTAATCGGTCTCACTGAGATTACGTTATGCCCTAACCCTAAAGAAATTGGTCCCACCGAGTTGACATGTCGATCCCACCGATATGCCTAACAGTCACATTATGAACTAAATCGGTCAGACAGAGTTTTCTGATTCGGTCTCACCGAGTTTGGTAAATTGTGTGTAATGGTTAGATTTTGTGTGGAGGCTATATATACCCCTCCACCCTCTATTCATTCATGGAGAAAGCCATCAGAACATACCTACACTTCCAGCATTCATTTTCTGAGAGCGAACCACCTAATCATGTGTTGTGGTCAAGATATTCCATTCCAACCACATAAATCTTGATCTGTAGCCTTCCCCAAGTTGCTTTCCACTCAAATCATCTTTCCACCAAATCCAATCCTATGAGAGAGAGTTGAGTGTTGGGGAGACTATCATGAAGCACAAGAGCAAGAATTTCATTTTCAACACACCATCTATTACCTTTTGAAGAGTCGTGTCTCCTAGATTGGTTAGGTGTCACTTGGGAGCCTACGTCAAGATTGTGGAGTTGAACCAAGGATTTTGTACGGGCAAGGAGATCGCCTACTTCATGAAGATCTACCCTAGTGAGGCAAGTCCTTCATGGGCGATGGACATGGTGGGATAGACAAGGTAGCTTCTTCGTGGACCCTTCATGGGTGGAGCCCTCCATGGACTCGCGCAGTCGTTACCCTTCGTGGGTCGAAGTTTCCATCAACGTGGATGTATGATAGCACCACCTATCAGAACCATGCCAAAAATCTCCATGTCTACATTGTGTTTGCTCCCTCCAAACTCCTTCCTTTACCTTCATATGCAATAATTTACATTCCGTTGCTATACTCTTAGAATTGCATGTGTAGGTTGATTGCTTGACTTGTGTAAAGTTGCTAAAATCTACCAAGACTTAAAGTTGGAAAAAGGCTAGATTTTTATTTGGTCAAGTAGTCTAATCATCCCCCCTCTAGACATACTTTCGATCCTACAAGTGGTAAATCAGAGCTACGGTCTCCATTTGCCTTGATTTCCATAGCTTTTGGTGATCATAGCCTTTCTTTCACAACCTAGGAGAGTATGGCAACTAGCGAGGGAAATTACCACCGTAGAGGTCGTTACTTTGATGGTACTAATTTTGCTAGTTGGAAGCATAAGATGAAAATGCATATTCTCGGACATAACCCCGCCGTTTGGGCTATTGTGTGTATTGGCTTGCAAGGTGAATTCTTTGATGGGAGAGAACTGAACCGTGAAGCTACCGCGGAAGAGTTGAAGATGCTTCAATACAACGTTCAAGCTTGTGATATTCTCTTCAACCAATTGTGCCCCGAAAAATTCTACAAAATCAGCCGTCTTGAGAATGCAAAGGAAATTTGGGATACTTTGATTGATATGCACAAAGGTACTGACTCCGTTAAGGAATCCAAATTGGATGTGCTTCCAAGTCAACTTGACAAGTTCAAAATGAAGGATGGTGAAGGTGTTGCTGAAATGTACTCTAGGCTTGCTCTAATCACAAATGAGATTGCCAGCTTAGGAAGTGAAGAGATGACCGATAGATTCATCACTAAGAAGATCCTAAGAGCCTTGGATGGAAAATATGATGCCATGTGCACGTTGATCCAAATGTGCCCAATTACAAAGATCTCAAGCCAACAGAAGTCATTGGAAGAATTGTTGCTCATGAGATGTCACTCAAGGATAAGGAAGAGCTTCACAACAAGTCAAGTGGTGCTTACAAAGCTTCATGTGATTCTCCTACATCATCAAGTGAGAAACAAACCTTTAATGAAGAATTGAGCCTAATGGTGAAGAACTTCAACAAGTTCTACAAGTGTAGAACAAGGAAAGAAGTTCCAACTCAAGGTCCTACAATGACAAAAGATGTTCGAGTCGTGAACGTAATTGCTACATTTGTGGAAGACCCGGACACTACTCCAATGAGTGTACGGCTCCCTACAAAAGAAGAGAAGATTCACCTAGAAGAAGAAGTAGAAGAGAAGAATCACCACCAAGAGAGAGGAGTAGAGATGATTGTTATGAACGAAGAACCTCCCAGAGAAGAAAGGACTCAGAAAGGAAGGACAAATCATCAAAGAGCTACACAAAACAAAGACATCAAGCTCACGTTGGTGAATGGGTATCCGGCTCCGATTCTGACCTTCACTCCGAAAGAAGTTATCACTCCAACTCCGAATATACTCAAGATGAAGGTGTTGCCGGTCTAGCACTTGTGTCAACCAACTCCTATGACATATTTGACTCACCAAATGAAGGAATTGGAAGATGCTTCATGGATAAAGGCCCAAAGGTATCACACCCCGAGTATGTTTATTTCAATAGTGATGAAGATGACTTGCTAGGTGATGATGATTTACTTGTTGATAACTCTAGGTATGAAAACTATGATGAACTTGCTATTAATCATGCTAATCAATATAAAACGAGTGATGATGATAAGAAGGAGATTGATCGTCTAACTAAAGAACTAAACGCTCCTAAGTTAGCTCGTGAAACTACCTTGGAAGATCATCGAGAACTTTTAAAGACTCATGAGAAGCTATGCTTTGAAAAGCTCAACCTAGAGAAAGAGCATGATTTTTTAAAGGCAATCAATGATGATCTTCGCAAGAAAACTTCTTCTTACATTTCCAAGCGTTTACTCTTGTCTACTTACATGCCACAAGTTAAATCTAGCAACAAATGTAAGAAAGATTCTTCCTCTAGTAGTAACAATAATCATGCTAAATCCAATGTTGTTGCTTCTAGTAGTTCTCTTGATTCCACTAATGATTCTCTTAGACAAGTTACACTTGAGCAAGAAAATAGCTTATTGAAGGGAATTATAGAGAAAGGTGTTTACAAGAGCCTTGCCGGAAGTAAGCAATTTGAGGAAATTGTATGCAAGCAAGGAAACACCGGAAGAACCAAGGTGTTGGTTTTGAACGGAAGTTCAATGCCAATGGAGTTGAGTGGGAAGAAGATCAATATCCCAAGACAAAGTTTGTTCCTCAACAAGAGAAGTATGATCCTACTTCTTTCCAAGGGACACAAGCTCAAGATGATGTTCCACCACAAGACCACAAGCAAAAAGGCAAGGATAAGCTTCAAGAGGAGATTGATGCATTTGAAGAAGCTCCCAAGGCCTTGGTCAAGTGGGTTCCCAAGACTACATCAAGTTCTACTTCATCAAGTATGACTACAACCCCAAGGATTCCCATCAAGATGATGTGGACCCCGAAGAAGAAGAACTAGAGAGTTCTTGAGGGTGACTCCGCCAACACACTTCACTCATATCATTTTGGCAAGAACAAGTGCAAACAACTTCCACATCTTGCACTAGTTCAAGGAGTCACAAATCCTCTTGTTGGTAAGACAAGGGACAATGTAACCTAATGCTTTCATGGACATCATCTTGTGTGTACATCATTCTATGTCTATGGATATCCTTTCTTGTTCCTTGTGGGACTAACCCGTGTAGGCATTGAAAGTGCAACTCACTCCAATGGATTGCTCTGAATGATCTACATCAACATTGAGCGTCCACATCTTCAACACCTACATGAAATCATCATCGACAAAACCCATGGTTAGTTCATCCCTCTTAGGGGGGATATCACATCTAGGGGGAGCTTTACTCTAAGAATTGAGCTAAAGCAACTCTAATAGTGTGAACACAACAATTTTTTATGTAAAAGTGGTAACCCTACTTGTGCTTAAACATGAGTATGACCTATGATCAAATGTTCTCATTTGACTCCCAAGTCAATATACTCATATATAGATGACCTAGTCATCGCAAATTGCGTGATAGATGCTAGAGTGTTTGTGCATGCTTTGCCACATATTTCATTTGTCATTTTATTGTGTGAGCATGTTGGTTGCATATTTTACTCATTCGAGGACATCCAGTTGTCGCTTTGATTGTTTGGCTCTTTCTCTTTTTCCAAGTGGATGAACAAGAATGCCTAAGAACCTTCTCTAGCTATCTATGCTTTTCTCGTCTCAAACTCTATTCATGCTACATCACAAAGTTTGATCAAGTCAGATTCGAACCACTCTGTGTGAGGAGCACTCGGAGTCTCCGATTCGTCATAGACTTAAACTTCCAAAACCTCTTTGTGCATTTCGGTATGACCGAGTCATCCATTTCGGTCACACCGAGTTCACTAAGTTGATCTAGGTTTTCATCTCGGTGCAACCGATTTGAACATTTCGATCACACCGAGTTGCAGCAATCGCTTGTGATTCTGCATCTCGGTGCCACCGAGTTGTTACACTCAGTCACACCGACATGGTCAGGATATATATATATATCCACGGGTGAGATTTTAAAATTTTCTTCAAAAGCCCTCAGCTCGCGCGTATCCTGCTCTGCCTCCTCGGGTCTCCGGATCGTCTCCTTGCCGCCAGCGACCTCCCGACACTGGTTTCTACCGCCGTCAACGGGAATCTGCTCCGCCATTGCTGCCATAGCAAACTCCCGCCGGACTAGGGTATGAGTTCGACCCCTTGTGCTCTCTTTTTACCTCTGATTATAAGCACAAGGTCAATGTCATGATCATTGCCACGAATGAGATCAATATATCTAGAGAAAACTTCCTTTAGGTTATGTTTGATTCAAAAATTTATTAGGTCTCCGTTGAACTCATCTCGGACCGACCAAATTGTGGAAATCGGTCTCACCGATTTAGCTTAGGCCATTGCACATGCGCTTTTCGGTTTGAGCGAAAAGTGCAAATCGGTGTGACCGAGTTCAATTCTTTGTGAAACCCTAGCAATCTTGGTGCCACCAAATTGTGACTCAGTTTGACCAAATTCACTAGTTTAGGTTCCAAATGTTGCTTCGGTATCACCGAGTTTATCAATATGGTAGCTCCGAAATCATTTCAGTAGAGAACTAAAACTAAGTTTTTGACTCATTTGTTTTGCAAAAATCTCTGCACTTGGTGATGCTCATATACTCTACCTCATCTATATCTATTCACAGGGTTTGCTATCAGTTTGCCTGCAAAGATATCTGACCAGAGTAATATCCAGAATAAATCTGAAGAGCAAGTGCAAATGAGTGAGGGCACTAGTCCCTCAAGCAGCTATGATGAGGGCAGCAGGAGCACTCCAAGCAACTTGCCAAAGGCAGCCACCAGGACAAGAAAGAAGAGAACCTCAGACTATGAGGATGAGGACTATGTGGCTATTGAGGATGAGGCCCCCTCAAAGAAGAAAGTGATGAAGAAAGAGTATGGCACTACTGCTACAACAAATCCTGGTATGCACAAGAAAGCACCTGCAAAGAGAGTCCCAACATCCAAGCCAAGGAAAGTTCCAATAGGAGAAACCATGAAATTCACAATAGAATCAGATGATGGTGAGGCAGTTGGAGATGACAAGAAGAAGAAGAGGGCAAGAACCACAACTGCAAAAGTTCTTGGAAAGTCATCTATGGTAAGAGACTCAGAAGAAGAGGAAGAGGAAGAGGATGCTGCACCAGCACCCAAGTCACAAAAGCTTATGGGAGATGCAATCAAGTCAGGGGCTGCTACACCTAAGACCAAACCTGCTCCCAAAGCTGCTGCTCAAACCACCAAGTCTGCACCTAAGAGAAGCACCAGAAACATCCCAGCTGAAGAGAAGAACAAGGCCCAGTGCCTGAAGTTGAAGAAGAAGATGCTGAAGCCCAAGTGCTCAGAAAGCTTAAACCAAAGATTCCAGACCACAATGACACTCATCCAGTGGCAGAGGACATGAACATCAAAAAGGATGCAGGATTGAGACATTGGAAACAGTCTGATCCATATGTTGTGAGAAGGAGAACTGTTGTGGACTACAGGTTCCACACCAAAGAACAACAAGATTTCTATGAGACTATTTTGCTTGACAAGAAGCCAATTGTCTGTGACATGAGATGGGTTGATTGGGAATATATTAAAGAGAATGAAGGTCACTTTCCAGGTGTACATGATAGTTTCAAAGCTTGTGGAGTTGACAAGTTCGTTGGACAGAAGCTCACTAAATGGAATGATGAGCTAATCATGCAATTCTACTCCACTGCTCATTTTTATCCAGATGGAAGGATAGTATGGATGTCTGAAGGTACAAGGTACCAGTCCACTATTGAAGAATGGGCAAAGTTGATCAATGCCCCAAAAGACCATAAGGATGATTTGGATGTGTATGCCAAGAAGAAGAACGACAACAACTCCATGGCAAGTATGTATAAGGAAATTCCTGATGAAGCCCTGGAAACTCATAAGTTGGGCTCAGTGAAATATTTGTTGTCTGGTCTGCCTACTATCAACACCATCTTCAGGCATACTCTATTGCCCAAATTTGGAGATCATAGGATGATAAGAGGACATTCAATCAACTTGTTACACATTTTTGATGTGCCTAAAAAGTTCAAGGTCATGAGTCTGATTGTAGAGACAATCAAGAGAATAGCTGCTGACCAGAAAAGGTCTTGTGGGTATGCTCCACACATTCAGGTGCTCATCAACTCAAAGATGGGCACAGGCACTTACTTGTTGGACAAGGAGCATTTACCTATCTACCCAGAATTTGAAGACAACACAGTTGTAATGGATGGGAATGAACCTTCATCAGTGCAAGCACAAGAGAAGAGATCTAAGGCAAAGGCGAAAAAAGCTGCAAGAATGCCAAGTGCTGAAGAGGCATCTCAAGTGTTACTGAAGAGCAAACAAGATCAACTTGGATACCTGATCCAATCTACTTTGAGGATTGAGAAGGGCTTGGCCACCCTGACTCAGAATCAGGAGAGCTTGGTGAGGATCCTTGAACAAAAATTCTATGATCTTGATCTGAAAGTGATTGAGATGCAGACAGCAGTTGAGCAGCTCTAGGAGGAAGTAGAGGAGAAGAAAGGGAAGGCAACTACAGATGCTTTTCAGCGAATGCCAAGAGGTCAGAGGTCAGCTGCAGTGCCGGTACCTGATACTAGAGCTACCACATCAGCACCAGTAGCTACAGCTTTAGTGCCACCTCCAGCAGCCACTCCACCAGCTCCAGCTACATCGACTGATGCCTTCATCCTTGGAGTTCTCTCTACACCACCTCACGAAGACCAAGCTTGAGAGACGCATAGCACTATGCATATTTGAACTTTTTGGTCACTTGTTGCCAAAGGGGGAGAAATATGTATAGATCATAGGCTTCAAGAGAGAGTGTTGCTTTTATTGTCTCTCTTGTTATTTGTTTGGTTGAACTTTATTGTGTGCTTGTTTGATACCTTATGTCCATGTGTGAGATACTTGTATGATCATGTGTTTGGTCATATGCTACTTTAATGTTTGCTTGGATGACATTATCTCTTATATCCATATATGATTGTTCACTTTGCTTGGTGATGAGTGCATGCTTTTAATTGCTATCATTTTGAGTGCCCCACCATGATGTACGTGACATGGAAGAGTAACCCATGATACTAATTGATTGTGCATCTGCATTCAAAAGCAAATCTTAAATAATGCACAAATTTAGGGGGAGCTCTTGCTTATCACATACTTCTCAAAGCGACAATGCATTTCAAACTTATTATCATTTGTGGAAGCTTTGATCTATATGTTGTCATCAATTACCAAAAAGGGGGAGATTGAAAGTGCAACTATCCCTGGGTGGTTTTGGTAATTATTAACAACATATAGCTCATTGAACTAATGTTATTCCAAGATGAATATTTCAGGAAAGTTCAATGATTGGCATGGCATGGATTAGGAATGTGGACCCCTCAAAATGCTAAGGACAAAGGATTGGCTCAAGCTCTAAAGCTCAAGACTCTACATTTTGCTTTTAGTGATCCAAGATCACATTGAGTCCAGAGGAAAAGCCAATACTATTAAAAGGGGATGAGGTGTTGCTTAATAGCTTGCTTTCTCAAGATGCTTAGTGATATGCTCCAAAAACCCTCAACCACTTTCTCATATCCACATATGTCCCAAACCAAAAGTCAAACTCGGCCCCACCGATTTGATCTATCCGGCGCCACCGAGTTCATTTGACATAGCCACTGCCAGAAACCCTAGTCACTTTGGTCTCACCGATAGGGATCTCGGTCTCACCGAGATGGGATTGCAAACTCTCTGTTTCCCTTTGTAATGTTTCGGTCTAACCAAGATGAGCGATCGGTCCCACCGAGTTCACAATGCAAACTCTTTGTTTCCCTTCGTAACGTTTTGGTCTCACCGAGATGAGCGAATCGGTCCCACCGAGTTTGCCTGACCAACTCTCTGGTTAGCTTATTACCAAAGTCGGTCCCACCGAGTTTGTCTAATCGGTCTCACCGAGATTACGTTATGCCCTAACCCTAAAGAAATCGGTCCCACCGAGTTGACATGTCGGTCCCACCGAAATGCCTAACGGTCACATTATGAACTAAATCGGTCTGACCAAGTTTTCTGATTCGGTCTCACCGTGTTTGGTAAATTGTGTGACACGGTTAGATTTTGTGTGGAGGCTATATATACCCCTCCACCCTCTCTTAATTCGTGGAGAATGCCATCAGAACATGCCTACACTTCAGCATTCATTTTCTGAGAGAAAACAACCTACTCATGTGTTGAGCTCAAGATATTCAATTCCAACCACATAAATCTTGATCTCTAGCCTTCCCCAAGGTGCTTTCCACTATAATCATCTTTCCACCAAATCCAATCCTAAGAGAGAGAGAGAGAGTTGAGTGTTGGGGAGACTATCATTTGAAGCACAAGAGCAAGGAGTTCATCATCAACACACCATCTATTACCTTTTGGAGAATAGTGTCTCCTAGATTGGTAAGGTGTCACTTGGGAGCCTCCGTCAAGATTGTGGAGTTGAACCAAGGAGTTTGTACGGGCAAG
Source organism: Triticum timopheevii (assembly GCA_963921465.1). NCBI lineage: Eukaryota > Viridiplantae > Streptophyta > Magnoliopsida > Poales > Poaceae > Triticum > Triticum timopheevii. The sequence goes on along the minus strand of OY997262.1, from coordinate 313,860,633 downwards.
GAGATCGCCTACTTTGTGAAGATCTACCCTAGTGAGGCAAGTCCTTCGTGGGCGATGGCCATGGTGCGATAGACAAGGTTGCTTCTTTGTGGACCCTTCATGGGTGGAGCCCTCCATGGACCCGCGTAGCCGTTACCCTTAGTGGGTTGAAGTCTCCATCAATGTGGATGTACGATAGCACCACCTATCGGAACCATGCCAAAAATCTCCGTGTCTACATTGCATTTGCTCCCTCCAAACTCCTCCCTTTACCTTCATATGCAATAATTTACATTCCGCTGCAATACTCTTAGAATTGCATGTGTAGGTTGATTACTTGACTTGTGTAAAGTTGCTAAAATCTGCCAAGACTTAAAATTGGGAAATGGCTAGATTTTTATTTGGTCAAGTAGTCTAATCACCCCCTCTAGATATACTTTGGATCCTACACATGTTGTGATGTGATATTGTCAAGACATGATGTGATATAAAGATTGTTGTATGAGATGATCATGTTATTGTAAAATTTATCGGCAACTGGCAGGAGCCATATGGTTGTCGCTTTATTGTAAATACAAACGCTATGTAATTGCTTTACATTATCACTAAGCGGTAGCGATAGTGGTAGAAGTAATGGTTGGCGAGACAACCACGACACTACGATGGTGATCAAGGTGTCAAGCCGGTGATGATGGAGATCATGACGTTGCTTCGATCATGGAGATCAAAAGCACAAGATGATGATGGCCATATCATGTCACATATTTTGATTGCATGTGATGTTTATCTTGTATGCATCTTATTTTGCTTAGTACGGCGGTAGCATTATAAGATGATCCCTTACTAAATTTCAAGGTATAAGTGTTCTCCCTGAGTATGCACCGTTGCGACAGTTCGTTGTGCCGAGACACAACGTGATGATCGGGTGTGATAAGCTCTACGTTCACATACAACGGGTGTAAGACAGTTTTGCACATAAAGAATACTCAGGTTAAACTTGACGAGCCTAGCATATGGAGATATGGCCTCGGAACACTAAGATCGAAAGGTCGAACGTGAATCATATAGTAAATATGATCAACATAGAGATGTTCACCATTAAAAACTACTCCATCTCACGTGATGATCGGACGTGGTTTAGTTGATATGGATTGCGTGATCATTTAGATGACTAGAGGGATATCTATCTAAGTGGGAGTTCATAAGTAATATGATTAATTGAACTTTAATTTATCATGAACTTAGTCCTGATAGTTTTTTTTTGCATATCTATGTTGTTGTAGATCAATGGCCCGTGCTACCGTTCCCTTGAATTTTAATGTGTTCCTAGAGAAAGCTAAGTTGAAAGATGATGGTAGCAATTACACGGACTGGGTCCGTAACTTGAGGATTATCCTCATTGCTGTACAGAAGAAATACGTCTTGGAAGCACCGCTAGGTGCAAGGCCTGCTGCAGGACCAATTGCGGACATTATGAACGTCTGGCAAGCTAAATCTGATGACTACTCGATAGTTCAGTGTGCCATGCTTTACGAGTTAGAATGGGGACTTCAGAGATGTTTTGAACATCATGGAGCATATGAGATGTTCCAGGAGTTGAAGTTAATATTTCAAGCAAATGCCCAGGTGAGAGATATGAAGTCTCCAACAAGTTCTATAGCTGCAAAATGGAAGAGAATAGTTTTGTCAGTGAACAAATACTCAGAATGTTTGGGTACCATAACCACTTGACTCGGCTGGGAGTTAATCTCCCAGATAATAGTGTCATTGACAGAGTTGTTCAATCATTGCCACCAAGCTATAAAGGGCTTCGTGATGAACTATAATATGTAAGGGATGGAAAAGACAATTCCCGAGCTCTTCGCAATGCTTAAGGCTGCGGAGGTATAAATCAATAAGGATCATCAAGTGCTGATGGTTAACAAGACCACTAGTTTCAATAAAAAGGGCAAAGGAAAGAAGGGGAACTTCAAGAAGAATAGCAAGCAAGTTGCTGATCCCAGGAAGAAGCCCAAGTTTGGACCTAAGCCTAAAACTGAGTGCTTCTACTACAAAGGGACTGGTCACTGGAAGCGAACTGCCCCAAGTATTTGGCGGATAAGAAGGATGGCAAAGTGAAAGGTATATTTGATATACATGTTATTGATGTGTACCTTACTAATGCTCGTAGTATCGCCTGGGTATTTGATACTGGTTCTGTTGCTCATATTTGCAACTCGAAACATGGGCTACGGATTAGATGAAGATTGTCTAAGGACAAGGTGACAATGCGCGTCGGAAATGGTTCCAAGGTCGATGTGATCGCCGTCGGCATGCTACCTCTACATCTACCTTCAGGATTAGTTTTGGACCTGAATAATTGTTATTTGGTGCCAGCGTTGAGCATGAACATGATATCTAGATCTTGCTTCATGCGAGATGGTCATTCATTTAAATCAGAGAATAATGGTTGTTCTATTTATATGAGTAATATCTTTTATGGTCATGCACCCTTGATGAGTGGTCTATTTTTGTTGAATCTTGATCATAGTGATACACATATTCATAATATTGAAGCCAAAAGATGCAAAGTTAATATGATAGTGCAACTTATTTGCGGCACTAATGGGCTTTTGGAATCACTTGATGCTTGCGAACCATGCCTCATGGGCAAGATGACTAAGACTCCGTTCTCTGGAACAATGGATTGAGCCACTGACTTGTTGGAAATAATACATACTGATGTATGCGGTCCGATGAGTGTTGAGGCTCGCGGTGGGTATCATTATTTTCAGACCTTCGCAGATGATTTGAGCAGATATGGGTATATCTACTTGATGAAACATAAGTCTGAAATATTTGAAAAGTTCAAAGAATTTTAGAGTGAAGTGGAAAATTTTCATAACAAGAAAATAAAGTTTCTACGATCTAATCGTGGAGGTGAATATTTGAGTTACGAGTTTGGTCTTCATTTGAAACAATGTGGAATAGTTTAACAACTCACACCACTTGGAACGCATGGCGTAATGGTGTGTCTGAACATTGTAACCGTACTTTATTAGATATGGTGCAATCTATGATGTCTCTTACCGATTTACCACTATCGTTTTGGGGTTATGCTTTAGAGACGGCTGCATTCACGTTAAATAGGCGACCATCTAAATCCGTTGAGACGACACCATATGTATTGTGGTTTAGCAAGAAACCTAAGCTGTCGTTTCTTAAAGTTTAGGGTTGCGATGCTTATGTGAAAAAGCTTCAACCTGATAAGCTCGAATCCAAATCAGAGAAGTGCGTCTTCATAGGATACCCAAAATAAACTGTTGGGTACACCTTCTATCACAGATCCAAAGGCAAGATTTTTGTTGCTAAAAATGGATCCTTTCTAGAGAAGGAGTGTCGGTGTCAAAACCAGCGGATCTCGGGTAGGGGGCCCCGAACTGTGCGTATAGGCGGATGGTAACAGGAGACAAGGGACATGATGTTTTTACCCAGGTTCGGGCCCTCTCGATGGAGGTAAAACCCTACTCCTGCTTGATTAATATTGATGATATGGGTAGTACAAGAGTGGATCTACCACGAGATCAAGGAGGCTAAACCCTAGAAGCTAGCCTATGGTATGATTGTTGTAATGGTTGTTCGTCCTACGGACTAAAACCCTCCGGTTTATATAGACACGGGAGAGGGCTAGGGTTACACAGAGTCGGTTACAATGGTAGGAGATCTACATATCCGTATCGCCAAGCTTGCCTTCCACGCCAAGGGAAGTCCCATCCGGACACGGGACGAAGTCTTCAATCTTGTATCTTCATAGTCTTGGAGTCCGGCCGATGATGATAGTCCGGCTATCCGGACACCCCCTAGTCCAAGACTCCCTCAGTAGCCCCGAACCAGGCTTTAATGACGACGAGTCCAGTGCATATATAGTCTTCGGCGTTGCAAGGCGGGTTCTCTTTCAAACTCCATGTGCTTGCCGGATAGTGTCCGGCTCCGTTATAAATGTTGCGCTCCTTGGCTTCCATGCCCAATAATGGCATTCTTCCACACGTCGCACGAATGTGAAAAGCCAGGGTATCTTTTATGTTTTACCTCCAAGCTGCGCAAGTAATCTGCCTATAAGAGAGATAAGAATCCAGATCCAAATCACACCATCCTTCTTCCGCGAGTACTCATCAGAGTGCTTCTGACCAAAAACCCATTCCATCATGGACCGTCGATGCGGCTCCTCTTCTCGTGCACCCAGCCCTCCGCCAGGAGATTGGAGGAGATGCTCAGTTCCGCACAACGAGCAGGTGAAGCTTCAAGCGGAGGGATATATTCCTCCGGCCTTAATGGTCCCGATTCGAGCCGGGCTGGCCACCTACAAAGGCGGGAAGCAAGCGAAGGCCACCCCTAGTCCCTCTAAAGGAGAGCGGGTGTGCTTTGTCCCCTATCTAATAAGGGGGCTCGGATTTCCCGTGCATCCGTTCCTTCGCGGGCTTCTGGAGTTCTATGGACTCCAACTCCATCACCTTACGCCCGCCTCTATTCTGCACATCGCGGGTTTTGTAGCTCTCTGCGAGCTATTCTTGGGCATCGAGCCCCATTTTGCACTATGGAAGAGGCTATTCTGCCTCGTACCCCGTTCTCACGAGGGGTCAATATATCAAGTGGGCGGTGCCAAAATATGGCGCATCGCCGGGACCGGATATCCATCCGGAACCCCAAAGAAGGCGTCCGAAGACTGGCCTTCGGAATGGTTTTACATAGAAGACACTCTACTGCCGGACCCAGTTCGGATCGGCCTCCCGGAGTTCAGCAAGGCTCCTCTGAAGAAACACCTAAGTTGGCGCCCGCGGAGCCCTCAACTGGAGGAAGACAAGGGCGTCCATTATTTGATGGGCCGGATAAGGTTGCTGGCCCATTCCGGATTGACCATGATTGGAGTCATGGCCACATGCATAATGCGGGGGGTGCAGCTGCTGCAATACAGGGGCCACCCCATGTGGGATTTCAACTTGGAAAATGATGCCACCTGTCATGGCCGCAAAGGGCCGGGATCGGCCGAAGATCTGGTAAAGATTCTGTCCGGCCTGTACAAGGAGGAGAAGGAGGACTTCCTCCAGACAAGCCCATTGAATGGGTTCTCCATGAATAACCCTCGGTGCTGGGTAAGCGGACATTTTGTTTATCCGACCCATGCTTTCAAAGTTAAGTACCTTACTTTACGATTTCGACGCAGGAGCTGCGTCGGGATGTGGAGGGCATACATATTCCGGCTCCACAACCCGAGGATCCAGGAAGATCCCTTGATCCGGCCTTCGAAGAGGATCCGGACATGGACAATGCTCTAGTCGCCATTACGGCTGACTACGCCGACCTATCTCCGGCTCCCCAGGTGATTGTGACCGAAGTCATGACACCATTATTTCGTCCTTGCGCATTTCTGACCACCGTACACAATGGTGTCTCGCAGGAGGTGCCTTCAAGGCAGGAAGCCGAGCCCACGACAGCTGGCCAACAAGGGTCAGTCCGGCCCAGCAGGCAGAAGAGGAGTGCGGCGCGGATCGAAACGTCACCACAACGGTATAGCTCGCGACTGTTGTTTAGGAAAAGAATTCCCAGGAGGTGTATTAACACTCATGACCTTTCCAGGAGAAAGAGCACTCGTCGGACTATGTCCGGAGGGGTTGCCAACCAAGTATCCGCCCGCCAGGCTCCAACACCTGGTCCGGAGGGGGAGGCGAGTGCAAGGCGCGGGCCGGATTCTCCTCCAGCGGAGGATGCCGACCGGCTGTCCGCCACCAGGTCTGAGGTGGAGAGCGCCATGAATCATAGGCGTCGCCGGACAGTTCTGCGTGACGCGTGTTTCTCCCTAGAGGCGTTGAATTCCTTTAACACGGGAGACGCGCACCTCCGTGCCACTCAAGATGGTTTAACCAGAGCCACGGAGCAATATGTAAAAGACATACGGGTAAGAGATTTTAATGGTTGTATATGCCAGTAGCCCCCGAGACTCAAAGTAGTTAAAGTAGCTGATTTAAGGATCATATAATTTGCAGGATCTTACAGAGAAGAATACCCGATTGTCCCAGGAGCTGCAAGGGTGCAAAGCCCAACTTGAGGCCGCACTAGCTGCCGCAGAAGGAGGCACAGAAACCCCCTTCGGTAACACATTATTTCAGAAAAATAAGCGGTGTGCGGCGTGCGTATAAATCTGACAATGGTATTGCAGATGTTGCCGGACTTGATCCGGACAAGCAACAACTACTGCGCCAGCTGAAGGCCGGCGAGAGGGTGCTTACGAAGGTGCAGCAGGAAAGGAACAAACTCCAGGATGCCCACGCCCGGCTTGGAGAAGAGCTGAAAGGTGTTCGGGCCGAGCTGTCTGGCTCCGTGAAGGAGAATCAGCGGCTTCGTCGCGGCATCTATAGTAAGTGCTTGAGCGAACTCCTTTGAAAAGAAGAGTTCGGCGAGGAAGTCAATTGACAGAAATATGTCTGTAGGTGTGCTCACAGGTCGCCCTGCGGAGGAGATGCCCGTCTCAATGGGTGATCAACTTCCCGAGCTGGTGCAACTTCTTGAACATGTTCAGCAGGCGATGAGCGGCGTCGTCCAGGCCTTATGGCCGTCCCTCTCCCTACCCGAGGGCCTTGGAGAGCTTGCGGAGAAGCTTCAGGGAGCGTGGCAGCACTTCCGTTTATGGAAGATATCGGTCTGCCTCCAAGGTGCCAGGGAGGCCTGGGCCATGGTGAAGACGCGGTACAAGAAGGCGGATCCCAACCACATGGCCGAGGTCAGACCTGTGGGGCCCGATGGGAGGGAGATCCCTGTGAGCTTAGTGTACGGCCAAGTAGAGTTGGCCGCTAAATATTCCCAACGGGACTATAAATTAGACAGCCTGTTAGACGGGATTGAGGAGGAGTACAGTCAGTCGATTTGATGATGTATTTAAAATGACATGTAAAATGCCTTCTAGCCGGATTGTAGATCGTTTGTCTTTGCCGACCGTTTCGCTTCAACCTCGGGACCCTAGAGTCCGGAGTGTGTCCGAATACCTTCTCGGTTAAGAAAAAACCGGGGCATGCATGGAGACCAGGCGTAGGGGTCATTAGTGCTTTATCAGACAAGTGCCCAACTAGTTATGTTATATTACATGGTTAGTAAGAAACATCTTCCAGGGAGAATAGTTCCGTTAAGGGTTCCTTTCCCTGGGAGGCATGCCCTAAAGTGCATGTCCGGACTGTGAAAAGAGCAGGAAAACATCTGGGGGCAGATAAATAAATAGGTAAAAAAATCATCTTTCAAGTCACCAACCGAATATTCCCTTAAGAACGCTAGCTTTCGGCTTCACCCAGTCTGAGGTACACATCCGGCTGACCCGGAAGTAACAATCGCAGAGGTGCTCCCTTTACCTCCTAGCCGAACAATCGGGAACGTAGGGGTAAGCACAGGAGCCAGGCAACCCAGCTTGGCCAAAACTTAAGTCATATCGATGCATATAATGGTGAATAAAAGGTACATGTGGAAGTTTGACACATGTGCTGGGCATGAAGCCCGTATAAGTAAGCTTCTGGTAAAGAAGCCCCCAGGTATAATGAGTGCGGATAGCACATCAAGTGTGCGCGAACAATGCGCAAATAGGCCTCTAAGGGCTTTTATGAAAAAGGTGAGAGAAAAGAGAGAAATAAAATACGGCTGAAGTGTAAAAACATGGACGGAGGAAGGAAACGAACTCTTAGTCCGGCGCTAGGCGTAAAATCTTCGGAGGCGGGCCGCATTCCATGGGTTCGGCTCGAGTCGGTTGTCCGATGCACTTCGCAGACGATATGCTCCGCCGGTCAGGACTTGGTCGATGATGAAGGGACCCTCCCATTTGGGCTTGAGTTTGTCCTTTTTCTTGTCCGGCAGGCGTAGAACTAGTTCGCCAACGTTGTAAGTTTTAGCCCGTACTTCTCTGCTTTGATATCTTCGAGCCTGCTGCTGATAGAATGCGGAACGGGCCTTTGCCACATCGCGTTCTTCCTCCAATGCACCCAAGCTGTCCTGCCAATCCAGCTCGGCTTCTCTTTCTTCGTACATGCGCACTTGAGGTGAGTCATGAATGATGTCGCAGGGCAAAACTACCTCTGCGCCGTATACCATGAAAAATGGTGTGAATCCGGTAGTACGGTTGGGCGTTGTCCGCAGCCCCCAGAGTACAAAGTCAAGCTCCTCTACCCAGTGCGTGTTAGATTCCGTAAGGGACCGCACTAGTCTGGGTTTGATGCCGCTCATTATTAGACCATTTGCTCGTTCCACTTGACCGTTGGTTTGAGCATGATAGACTGAAGCGCAATCGAGCTTAATGCCCATATTTTTGCACCATAGTTTAACCTCGTCGGCCGTGAAGTTCGTGCCGTTGTCGGTAATGATGCTATGGGGGACGCCATAACGATGTACTACCCCGGATATGAAGTCTATCACTGGTCCGGACTCTGCCATTTTAACTAGCTTGGCCTCTATCCATTTGGTGAATTTGTCCACCATGACCAATAGGTACTTTTGCTTGTGGGTTCCCCCTTTAAGGGGTCCAACCATGTCAAGCCCCCAGACCGCGAACGGCCAGGTGATGGGTATAGTTTTGAGGGCGGTGGGTGGCATATGGCTCTGATTAGCAAAGAGCTGACAACTGACGCATTGTTGGACTAAGTCCTGAGCAGCTGCCCGGGCCGTTGGCCAATAAAATCCTGTACGGAATGCCTTGCCTACAAGGGCCCGAGCTGCGGTGTGGTGTCCGCCTAGTCCGGCATGAATTTCAGCCAGAAGGTTTCGCCCTTCCTCTTCGGAGATACACCTTTGAAGGACTCCGGTTGTGCTTTTCTTATAGAGTTCTCCCTCGTGGACCTTGTAGGCATTAGATCGCCGAACTATGCAGCGGGCCTCATTTTGGTCTTCAAGAAGTTCCTGCCTAAGTAAGTAGGCTAGGAATGGCTCTGTCCACGGGGCGATTACTCCCATTATTTCATTGGCTGAAGGTGTTACTTCATCGGCTGAGTCACCGATTATGTCAGATTATTCTGTGTTGGGTGGTGCGGCTGCTTCCGGGTTGTTATTTCTGGACTCCTCTTCCCATAGTATGGATGGCTTAAGGAGCCGTTCCAGGAAGATGTTTGGAGGGACAGGATCGCGTTTCGCGCCGATGCGTGCCAATACGTCGGCTGCTTGGTTATTATCCCGGGCTACGTGGTGGAATTCGAGTCCTTTGAACCGAGCTGACATTTTTAGGACAGCGTTACGATAGGTTGCCATTTTCGGATCCTTGGCGTCCAAGTCTCCATTTACTTGGGATATTGCAAGGTTTGAATGCCCGCGCACCTCTAGGCGTTGAATGCCCATGGAGATTGCCATCCGGAGGCCATGTAGGAGGGCCTCGTATTCGGCTGCGTTGTTGGAGTCCGTGTACATTATCTAAAGTACGTATTGGACTATGTCCCCGGTTGGGGACGTCAATACGACGCCAGCCCCCAAGCCAGCCAACATTTTGGAGCCGTCGAAATGCATAATCCAATTGGAGTATGCGCCGTACTCTTTAGGGAGTTCGGCTTCAGTCCATTTAGCGACAAAGTCAGCCAAGACTTGCGACTTTATAGCTAGCCGAGGTTTGTAAGTTATATCAAATGCTAAGAGCTCAATGGCCCATTTTGCAATCCTGCCCATCGCGTCGCGGTTGTTTATGATGTCGTTGAGGGGCACTTTGGAGGCCACTGTTATCGAACACTCTTGAAAGTAGTCTCGGAGCTTCCGGGATGCCATGGACACCGCGTAGACTATCTTTTGATAGTGCGGGTAACGGGACTTGCTGGGAGTTAAGACAGTGGATATGTAGTACACTGGTTTTTGAAGAGGGAATTTATGCCCTTCTATTTCTCGTTCGACGACGAGTACCGCGCTTACAACTTGATGTGTTGCCGCGATGTATAACAACATTGGTTCGCCCAGGTTAGGTGCAGCCAGGACCGGATTTGTTGCCAATATGGCTTTTATTTCTTCGAGTCCGGCAGTGGCAGCATCCGTCCACTTGAAGTGTTCGGTGCGCCTGAGGAGGCGATAGAGGGGCAATGCCTTTTCTCCCAAACGGGAGATAAAGCGGCTTAGAGCCGCCACGCATCCAGTCAATTTTTGTATTTGTTTGAGGTCTTTTGGAATATCCAGCTGTGACAGAGCTCGGATCTTGGCTGGGTTTGCTTCAATGCCTCTACCGGATACAATGAAGCCCAGGAGCTTTCCGGTTGGTACGCCGAAAACACATTTTTCCGGATTCAGCTTAATGTCATATGCTCGAAGGTTGTCGAATGTGAGCCTCAAATCGTCTACTAGAGTCTCGACGTGTCTGGTTTTGACGACTACGTCGTCTACGTATGCCTCTACTGTTTTGCCGATCTGGGTAGCCAGACATGTCTGAATCATGCGCTGATATGTTGCTCCGGCGTTTTTGAGTCCGAAGGGCATCGTGTTGAAGCAGAATTGTCCATATGGAGTAATGAATGCCGCTGCGGCTTTGTCACGCCCAATATGCGACCCTATCCAAAAGGAACACGAAAGTCCCACCAAGGATAGACCCGCATATTGAAACGCTTTTGCAAGGTGGATATCATTACATCAACATTACATAATAGACGGGGATACATACAAAAGGCATACAATTCCACATGAATACCACAATACAACATACAAGAACAACATCCGACTACAGATGGATCATAAACAGAAACTCAAACAATATCCACCCTGCTAGCCCAGGCTGCCGACCTAGAACCTATCCCCTGATCGAAGAAGCAGAAGAGGAACTCAACGCAAGCAAGCATCGCTCTTGCGTCAGGATCATCGCAAAACCTGTACCTGCAACTGTTGTTGTAGTAATCTGTGAGCCACGAGGACTCAGCAATCCCATTACCATGGGTATCAAGACTAGCAAAGCTTAATGGGAAGGAAGGGGTAAGTGGTGAGGTTGCAGCAGCGACTAAGCAATGTATGGTGGCTAACATACACAAATGAGAGCGAGAAGAGAAACAAAGGAACGGTCGTGAAGCTAGCAATGATCAAGAGGTGATCCTGAACACCTACTTACGTCAAACATAACCCAGAAACCATGTTCACTTCCCGGACTCCGCCGAGAAGAGACCATCACGGCTACACACGCGGTTGATGCGTTTTAATTCGGATCTGGTGTCAAGTTATCTACAACCGGACATTAACAAATTCCCATCTGCCACATAACCGCGGGCACGGCTCTCGAAAGTTTATACCCTGCAGGGGTGTCCCAACTTAGCCCATGACAAGCTCTCGCGATCAACGAAGGAATAGACCTTCTCCCAGGAAGACCCGATCAGTCTCGGAATCCCGGTTTACAAGACATTTCGACAATGGTAAAACAAGACCAGCAAAGCCGCCCGATGCGCCGACAACCCCGATAGGAGCTGCACATATCTCGTTCTCAGGGCAACACCGGATAAGCTAAGCGTACAGGTACCGACGTAACCCAAGTTGCCAAGGGATGGTCCCGCACGGTTCTCTAGTTTGGACCAACACTTAGATAAGCATTGGCCCGGGGGGGCTAAATAAAGATGACCCTCGAGAGAGCGACTCCCAAGGGAAAAGTAGGTGGTGGTGAGGCAAATGTTAAAACCAAGGTTGGGCCTTGCTGGACAAGTTTTATTCAAAGCGAACTGTCAGGGGGGGGGGTCCCATAAATCACCCGACCGCGTTAGGAACGCAAAATCCGGGAACATAACACTGGTATGACGGAAACTAGGGCGGCAAGAGTGGAACAAAACACTAGGCATAAGGCCGAGCCTTCCACCCTTTACCAAGTATATAGATGCATTAATAATATAAGAGATATTGTGATATCCCAACATAACCCTGTCCACCATGGAGAAATCTTCAACTTCACCTGCAACTAGCAACGCTATAAGAGGGGCTGAGCAAAAGCGGTAACATAGCCAAACAACGGTTTGCTAGGAATGGTGTCAAAGGTTAGAGGTTCATGGCAAAATGGGATGGCTTGATAAACAGGTAATAGGTAGCGTAGCATAGCGATAGAACGAAGCTACTAGCATAGCAATGATAGTAGTGAGATCCAGGGTAGCGGTCATCTTGCCTGAAATCCCGCTAGGAAGAAGAACGAGTCCATGAAGAAGATGAAGCCACGAAGACGAACCAAGCGTAGACAAACGAATCCTCACGATCGCAACAAAACGGGAACTATCGAGAAGAAGCACACAACATGGTAAACACACCACACATGAACAAGACATGATGCACAACAAGCATGAGGCATGAGAAAGCTAGATGAGGCTACTCATGGCAAGAGAAGATGCATACAAGAGCAACACATCAAGGCAAGTTTAAATGAGGCCGGGAACAACATATAACAATTCCGGTAAGTCCTCATATGCATATTTCGAAATTGGTCCAGAACTGAATAAACCTTATGTTGAAGTAGTTAAACAGCAATTTAAGATGCACCACGATGATCTACACAAGATTCTAGTCAAGTTACATATAAAGTTCATTAGATTCGGAGCTACGGGCTAAAAGATATGAGCAAAACAAGTTAAACATGGCATTGATACAAAATGCACCCAAACATCAAGCAAACACACCAAAACAAGGATGCAACATGATAATATGAAGCTACATGAAAAAACAAGCAAGTTTCATATAGAGCACACTCAAAACGGAGCAACGGTTCAACACACACACTCTATACAAGTCATAACAACAATCTGTCCATAACAGCAACTAGGCATTTTATAAGCATCAAAAACAACATGCTACAGCACCCCAACATAATAACAAAAGGCATGGGCATGAAGTATAGGTAAAGCATAACAAAACATGAACACTGAGTTATCTCCAGAAACAACTAGAACATGCTCAAAAGGACATGGTAAGATTGCAAAGAATAACAGCATCAGACTTTAGCAGAAATAACATCAGGTTGCAATGTTTAGAGCTATCAAAGAACATGTTACAGGAACTTATCATGGCAAACAAAGGCATGACATGAATCTACTAAAAGCATACAACAAAAGTCCCTTAATGACCATGAGCCAAAAAGGATCAGAAAATATGATGGCACCCATGTAAACATGGCAAGTTATATTACAGATTTATACATGGCAGGAACAACAATAAGTAGGCATGTTGGTGAGCTTGAGTCACTCACCAGAGAGCAATACATGGCATGGCAAGGCAACCAAAAGTAAGAAGGCATGTTTGTGAAGCTATACACGGCAAGAGCAAGCTCATAGGATGCATGGAACACTAGCAAAACTCATGAGAACAAGTGAACTTAATGTTAATAGGCTGATTGCAACATTATCAAGCAAATTTGGAGCAAGATATGAACAATCTACAGCAAGCTATAAATGGAACCAGGGGCATGGATGGATAGAGCATGACATGTAGATCAAAACATGTTTATAGAACATCTCCGGATTATGTATAGAATGATTAGTAGCAACATATTTATATAGCATCACGAAATAACATATTCAGCCTAGCAAAACAGTAACAGCAAGTACACTACTTAACAAGCTCGATTCACTCATCACAAGTCATTGCACGACAATATAAGCATAGCATCATCAAGAAGACATGTTTATGTAACAAACCAAGGCAAGAACAAGTCCATAGCATGCAAGGATCAACTATAGCAACCTTGGCTAAATTGAATAACAAGTAAACAATCTGCCAGGAAACATTTTGAAGCAAAAGTAGAGCACCAAAATGACATGCTAGACTACTCCATAATTGCAAACAAGGGAATGAATGGATAGACAATACCCACATGTTCAAAACACCCTTACTTAAGTATCTCAAAATATGCATGGATCTCTCTGTAGCATCAAGTTTACATGGCATCAATATAACAGCAGAACAGGGACTAAAATCAGCAATATCACGAAGCCTAGTTTGCATGCTTGTGCTAGTCACCACATTGATCACAAAAATACATGGCATACACCCCTAGAAAGATGGCATGGCATAGATCAAAACACATGAAGACATCAACCTCATAGGATGCACACATCAATCATGGCAAAAATGACAAATGAGCAAGTTATAACAGTTTCAGCAGATTAACATCAACATGCACTATACCAACAGCATTTTAGGCATCAAGATGAGCTCAAATGAAAATGATGCAATGGAATCAAATTAATTACTCGTCGAGACAAACAATTTGACATATTATACGCACAAAACGGAGCTACGGATGTAGAGATGTGATGCGATGAACATGGCATGTTTTTGCAAAATTATCAGGGACTTGGTGAATTTTATACCTCCGGGAAAAGTCAACCCGGGACGGAGGCGTTCCGGGACGGAGGGATCCGGGATGGGGACGGCGTTTGGATGGCGGGCCTGGTGGATCTGGTCCAGGCCACCGGATCCGGACGAAGAGGAGCTCCGGCGAGCTCCGGCTCCGGCGACTCCGGCGAACGGCGTCGCGGGGCGCGGGGGCGGCGGAGGAAAACGCGGCATGGGGCGGAGGCGCGGGGCGCGCGGCTGCGGACGCCGAGGTGGCGGAGCGAGCCGTGGCCGGGCGGCGCAGGCAGCCGGCGGTGAGGCGGCGCGATGCGGGCGGCGGAGGCGGGCCGGTGGCGCGGGATCGGGCGGCGGCGGGCGGCGGCTCGGGCGGCGAGGCGCTGGAAGCGCGGGTGCCGGCGATGCGGGTGGCGGCGCGCCGGCGAGCGAGGTGGCAGGGCGCGGGTCCCAGGCGGCGGGGCGGCGCCGGCTGACGGCGGCGGCGGAGCAGCACGCCGGCGACGGGACCGGAGGGCAGGGAGGCGGCGGAGCAGGGAACCGGCGGGCGCGGGCACGGGGGCACTGCTCGGGCCCGGCGCGAGCGTGGGCGGGCCGGCCGTGGGCCTCGCGGGCCGCGGCGGCGGGACGGCGGCGCAGGGACAGGTGGCGCACCGGGATTGGATGGAGCGGCGGCGGCGATTTCGTCCGGAGGCGGCGGACATGTCCGGTGGCGGCGGAGGCGATTTTTTTAGGGTTTGGACCCGGGATTAGAGGAGGGGTGCACATATATATAGGTAGAGGGATCTAGGAGAGTCCAAATGAGGAGCGGTTTTCGGCCACGCGATCGTGATCGAACGACCGAGAGCATGGATGGGAGTTTGCTGGGTTTTGGGCCACTTTGGAAGGGGTGTTGGGCTGCAACAAAAGAGGGCTTTGCGGTTACCCGGTTAACCGTTGGAGTACCAAACGACCTCCAAATGGCACGAAACTTGACAGGCGGTCTACCGGTGCTATACCAAGGCCGCTTGGCAAACCTCGGGCCATTCCGAGAAAGTTTAATACCCGCACATGAAAAGAGGCAAAAGGGGGACGCCGGATGACATAGGAGTGCCGGATTGCAAAACGGACAACGGGGAAAATGCTCGGATGCATGAGATGAACATGTATGCAAAATGAAATGCACATGATGACATGATATGAAATGCAGATGATGACATGGCAAAGTGCAACACGCAAGCAAAAGACATGGCAACGACGGCGAATAACTGGCGGACACCTGGCGCATCGAATCCGGGGCGTTACAACACTCCTCCACTAACAAGAGATCTCGTCCCGAGATCTTAGGACCGAGACGGAAGGGAAAAAGGGATGAGGTGAAACAAGAACTCAAGAGAAGGATCAAAGAATGGAGAGCACTCGAGAAGAAGAGAGGAACGCTGCGAATGACGAGGATCGAAAGTTCACGGAATCAGATAGACTATGAAATCACTCGTTCTAACCGGAGTGGTTAGAATGAGAAAAGAAACGGATAAGACTGAAAGGATTTAGGCAGCACTCCGGCTGAAACATGGAGGAACAGAACACGAAGAACTCTTGAAGAATGAATTAAATCATGAAGAACCACCGTGAAGAACTCTGGTAACAAAAGGATGGCGAGATAAAATTGAAGGATGAAAGAATAAAGATTAAAGCTTGCGGTGATTTGGATGGAGGTTCCGACCAGATGGCCGAGGAAAAATTTGAACTCCGGAAAAGAAAAGATGAAACACTTAGAACTAGAATTTATTCCTCAAGAACAAACTCTGAAGGAAGGGATTAATCACTTGGATGAAATAAGAATAAGATTTATCGTATGCTTATCCTTCATCAAATTTAATTGATGACAAGCAATGGATTTTTGCATACTACTTATTCTTCTTGAAAAAGAATTGAGAAGTGACATATCGCAAACTTGAGAAGGTCTTCATGAACCACCGGTAGGATTGAAAAGAACGAATGGATTAAAAAGATAAACGAAGAAAAAGAATCTTGAATGAACCACCATACGGATTCGGAAATGACTGACGAAAGAGAATGAATCACCGGGAAAAATTAAAATAACAACTTTGCTTGAGGGGATTTTAGATGCCAAAGAATAGGAAGAACTCGAGATGATTAAAGAACATTTGATCGAAGCGCTGGGATAATATTGAGACGAATGAGAGGGCACGGATATAGAATAATTGGAGAACCAATCTGACAACTTAGAATGAAGAAATCTTCCGAAAAGATGGCCTCCGGATGATCGAGAGGGAAAACACTCGTGAAATACTCCGGATGGATGAAAAAGAATTTGCAAGACTTGAAACAATTTGATAGGATAACATCGAGCTAGCACCGCAAAACTCCGGGGAACGGACAAGATTTAGAGGAAAAACTCTTCTTCGGTCTTCAAATGATGGCGAGAAACACCACCAAAATTACTGAGATACTCCGGTAGAATGAAAAACGAAGAGGTTGTGCCAACAATGAAAAGAATTTGAAAGTGATCTTGGAGAAGGCATGTGACTGATGAAATTCATTCTCACGTCACACTTGAAAAGAAATAGGAATGGATCCGGAATAATTAGAAGAGTCAGGTAAGATCCTGGGAAAAGACCTGTGGGTTAGGGCCCACTAAAGAAAACACCGTTGTAAAGGATGTTGAACAGATAGATGATGCACCGGAACAATTGAAATATTTGAATGAGGTGACAACCTCGAATTAATTCAAACACAGACAAATCTCCTGAGATATCTTGAACACTCCGGAAGGATAAACTGGCGAGGGCGAACGAGCAGGGAAATACTTGATCCAAGGAAAAGAATATGATCAACCCGAAAAAAAACTTGAATTGAGTCCGCCGGAAAAAGAAATGGGTGAAGAATGACGAACGAGACGAGAATTCACCGGTTGAAATAATTAAGGGAAGACTGAAGAGGCTCCACATGAATGAAGTTGATGGTCGAAAGAGACTCAGACTCCGGGAAGAAGAGGATGGGAGGGCGGGAAAACAAAAGAAACTCGGAAGGGGAAATCGACGAATATCTTGAAGAGAAAACACTGGTTGAAAATCATTGAGGAAAGAAAGCAAAGACTTTGCACGAGTAGGAAGGATACTCGATTACAGACTCCGGTTCCGAGAAGGAAAAGGGGAGGGCGGGTGGGAAAAGAAAACAACTGAGGATTGATCTTGCAAAAGACAAAGAGGTTCGAGTCCACGAGAAAAGCACCGGATCAAAAGAGCTGAGAACAACGATCGAAAAACCAACTGCGTGAACCTAAAGAAAATTTTGAATGGGAAGAGGAGTAATTCAAAACACCTACGTCAAGATTCCTCACCAGAGCGACGAAGGGGCAGAGGAGTAAAAAGAATTCCTACTCTCCGATATAACTAGACTCCGAAATCAGTTTTCTTCTAGACTCAACAACGGCCAAACTACACGATCAAACAAGGGGGCTCCTAGGGTCGGTCGAGGCTCTAATACCATCTTGTCACGCCCAATATGCGACCCTATCCAAAAGGAACACGAAAGTCCCACCAAGGATAGACCCGCATATTGAAACGCTTTTGCAAGGTGGATATCATTACATCAACATTACATAATAGATGAGGATACATACAAAAGGCATACAATGCCACATGAATACCACAATACAACTACAAGAACAACATCCGACTACATATGGATCATAAACAGAAACTCAAACAATATCCACCCTGCTAGCCCAGGCTGCCGACCTGGAACCTATCCCCTGATCGAAGAAGCAGAAGAGGAACTCAACGCAAGAAAGCATCGCTCTCGCGTCAGGATCATCGCAAAACCTGTACCTGCAACTATTGTTGTAGTAATCTGTGAACCACGAGGACTCAGGAATCCCATTACCATGGGTATCAAGACTAGCAAAGCTTAATAGGAAGGAAGGGGTAAGTGGTGAGGTTGCAGCAGCGACTAAGCAATGTATGGTGGCTAACATACGCAAATGAGAGCGAGAAGAGAAACAAAGGAACGGTCGTGAGGCTAGCAATGATCAACAGGTGATCCTGAACACCTACTTATGTCAAACATAACCCAGAAACCGTGTTCACTTCCCGGACTCCGCCGAGAAGAGGCCATCACGGCTACACACGCGGTTGATGCGTTTTAATTCGGATCTGGTGTCAAGTTATCTACAACCGGACATTAACAAATTCCCATCTGCCACATAACCGCAGGCACGGCTCTCGAAAGTTTATACCCTGCAGGGGTGTCCCAACTTAGCCCATCACAAGCTCTCGCGATTAACGAAGGAATAGACCTTCTCCCAGGAAGACCCGATCAGTCTCGGAATCCCGGTTTACAAGACATTTCGACAATGGTAAAACAAGACCAGCAAAGCCGCCCGATGCTCCGACAATCCCGATAGGAGCTGCACATATCTCGTTCTCAGGGCAACACCGGATAAGCTAAGCGTACAGGTACCGACTTAACCCAAGTTGCCAAGGGATGGTCCCGCACGGTGCTCTAGTTTGGACCAACACTTAGACAAGCATTGGCCCGGGGGGGCTAAATAAAGATGACCCTCGAGAGAGCGACTCCAAGGGAAAAGTAGGTGGTGGTGAGGCAAATGTTAAAACCAAGGTTGGGCCTTGCTGGACAAGTTTTATTCAAAGCGAACTGTCAGGGGGGTCCCATAAATCACCCGACCGCGTTAGGAACGCAAAATCCGGAAACATAACACCGGCATGACGGAAACTAGGGCGGCAAGAGTGGAACAAAACACCAGGCATAAGGCCGAGCCTTCCACCCTTTACCAAGTATATAGATGCATTAATAATATAAGAGATATTGTGATATCCCAACATAACCCTGTCCACCATGGAGAAATCTTCAACTTCACCTGCAACTAGCAACGCTATAAGAGGGGCTGAGCAAAAGCGGTAACATAGCCAAACAACGGTTTGCTAGGAATGGTGTCAAAGGTTAGAGGTTCATGGCAAAATGGGATGGCTTGATAAACAGGTAATAGGTAGCGCAGCATAGCGATAGAACGAAGCAACTAGCATAGCAATCATAGTAGTGAGATCCAGGGTAGCGGTCATCTTGCCTGAAATCCCACTAGGAAGAATAACGAGTCCATCAAGAAGATGAAGCCACGAAGACGAACCAAGCGTAGACAAACGAATCCTCACGATCGCAACGAAACGGGAACTATCGAGAAGAAGCACACAACATGGTAAACACACCACACATGAACAAGACATGATGCACAACAAGCATGAGGCATGAGAAAGCTAGATGAGGCTACTCATGTCAAGAGAAGATGCATACAAGAGCAACACATCAAGGCAAGTTTAAATGAGGCCGGGAACAACATATAACAATTCCGGTAAGTCCTCATATGCATATTTCGAAATTGGTCCAGAACTGAATAAACCTTATGTTAGTTGTTAAACAACAAGTTAAGATGCACCACGATGATCTACACGAGATTCTAGTCAAGTTACATATAAAGTTCATTAGATTCGGAGCTACGGGCTAAAAGATATGAGCAAAACAAGTTAAACATGGCATTGATGCAAAATGCACCCAAACATCAAGCAAACACACCAAAACAAGGATGCAACATGTTAATATGAAGCTACATGCAAAAACAAGCAAGTTTCATATAGAGCACACTCAAAACGGAGCAACGGTTCAACACACACACACTCTATACAAGTCATAACAACAATCTGTCCATAACAGCAACTAGGCATCTTACAAGCATCAAAACAACATGCTACAGCACCCCAACATAATAACAAAAGGCATGGGCATGAAGTACATGTAAAGCATAACAAAACATGAACACTGAGCTATCTCCAGAAACAACTAGAACATGCTCAAAAGGACATGGTAAGATTGCAAATAATAACAGCTTCAGACTTTAGCAGAAATAACATCAGGTTGCAATGTTTAGAGCTATCAAACAACATGTTACAGGAACTTATCATGGCAAACAAATGCATGGCATGAATCTACTAAAAGCATAGAACAAAAGTCCCTTACTGACCATGAGCCAAAAAGGATCAGAAAATATGATGGCACCCATGTAAACATGGCAAGTTATATTACAGATTTATACATGGCAGGAACAACAATAAGTAGGCATGTCGGTGAGCTTGAACCACTCACCACAAAGCAATACATGGCATGGCAAGGCAACCAAAAGTAAGAAGGCATGTTTGTGAAGCTATACATGGCAAGAGCAAGGTCATAGGATGCATGGAACAGTAGCAAAACACATGGGAACAAGTGAACTTAATGTTAACAGGCTGATTGCAACATTATCAAGCAACTTTGGAGCAAGATATGAACAATCAACAGCAAGCTATAAATGCAACCAGGGGCATGGGTGGATAGAGCATGACATGTTGATTGAAACATGTTTATAGAACATCTCCAGATTATGTATAGAATGATTAGTAGCAACATGTTTATATAGCATCACGAAATAACAGATTCAGCCTAGCAAAACAGTAACAGCAAGTACACTACTTAACAAGCTCGATTCACTCATCACAAGTCATTGCACGACAATATAAGCATAGAATCATCAAGAAGACATGTTTATGTAACCAACCAAGGCAAGAACAAGTCCATAGCATGCAAGGATCAACTATAGCAACCTTGGCTAAATTGAATAACAAGTAAACAATCTGCCAGGAAACATTTTGAAGCAAAAGTAGAGCACCAAAATGACATCTAGACTACTCCATAATTGCAAACAAGGGCATGAATGGATAGACAGTAACAACATGTTCAAAACACCCTTACTTAAGTATCTCAAAATATGCATGGATCTCTCTGTAGCATCAAGTTTACATGGCATCCAAATAACAGCAGAAGAGGGACTAAAATCAGCAATATCACGAAGCCTAGTTTGCATGCTTGTGCTAGTCACCACATTGATCACAAAAATACTTGGCATACACCCCTGGAAAGATGGCATGGCATAGATCAAAACACACGAAGACATCAACCTCATAGGATGCACACATCAATCATGGCAAAAATGACAAATGAGCAAGTTATAACAGTTTCAGCAGATTAACATCAACATGCACTCTACCAACAGCTTTTCGGGCATCAAGATTAGCTTAAATGAAAATGCTGCAATAGAATGAAATGAAGTACTCGTCGAGACGAACAATTTGACATATTATACGCACAAAACGGAGCTACGGATGCAGAGACGTGATGCGATGAACATGGCGTGTTTTTGCAAAATTATCAGGGACTTAGTGGATTTTATACCTCCGGGAAAAGTCAACCCGGGACGGAGGCATTCCGGGACGGAGGGATCCGGGATGGGGACGGCGTTTGGATGGTGGGCCTGGTGGATCTAGTCCAGGCCGCCGGATCCGGACGAAGAGGAGCTCCGGCGAGCTCCGGCTCCGGCGACTCCGGCGAACAGCGTCGCGGGGCGCGGGGGCGGCGGAGGAAAATGCGGCATGGGACGGAGGCGCGCGGCTGCGGACGCCGAGGCGGCGGAGCGAGCCGTGGCCGGGCGGCGCGGGCAGCCGGCGGTGAGGCGGCGCATTGCGGGCGGCGGAGGCGGGCCGCTGGCGCGGGATCGGGCGGCGGCAGGCGGTGGCTCGGGCGGCGAGGCGCTGGAAGCGCGGGCGCCGGCGATGTGGGTGGCGGCACGCCGGCGAGCGAGGCGGCAGGGCGCAGGTCCGAGGCGGCGGGGCGGCGCCGGCTGACGGCGGCAGCGGAGCAGCACGCCGGCGACGGGACCGGAGGGCAGGGAGGCGGCGGAACGGGGAACCGGCGGGCGCGGGCGCGGGGGCACGGCTCGGGCCCGGCGTGAGAGCGGGCGGCCGGCCGTGGGCCTCGCGGGCCGCGGCGGCGGGACGGCGGCGCAGGGACAGGTGGCGCACCGGGATTGGATGGAGCGGCGGCGGCGATTTCGTCCGGAGGCAGGGGACATGTCCGGTGGCGGCGGAGGCGATTTTTTTAGGGTTTGGACCCGGGATTAGAGGAGGGGTGCACATATATATAGGTAGAGGGAGCTAGGAGAGTCCAAATGAGGAGCGGTTTTCGGCCACGCGATCGTGATCGAATGACCGAGAGCATGGAGGGGAGTTTGCTGGGTTTTGGGCCACTTTGGAAGGGGTGTTGGGCTGCAACAAAAGAGGGCTTTGCGGTTACCCGGTTAACCGTTGGAGTACCAAACGACCTCCAAATGGCACGAAACTTGACAGGCGGTCTACCGGTGCTATACCAAGGCCGCTTGGCAAACCTCGGGCTATTCCGAGAAAGTTTAATACCCGCACATGAAAAGAGGCAAAAGGGGGACGCCGGATGACATAGGAGTGCCGGATTGCAAAACGGACAACGGGGAAAATGCTCGGATGCATGAGATGAACATGTATGCTAAATGAAATGCACATGATGACATGATATGAAATGCAGATGATGACATGGCAAAGTGCAACACGCAAGCAAAACACATGGCAACGACGGCGAATAACTGGCGGACACCTGGCGCATTGAATCCGGGGCGTTACAGGCTTGGTCCGCCTCCGCCATCTTGATTTGATGGTAGCCGGAGTATGCGTCAAGGAAGCACAATGAATCGTGCCCTGCAGTAGCATCGGTTATTTGGTCGATGCGGGGAAGGGGGAAGGGATCCTTTGGGCAGGCCTTGTTGAGGTCTTTAAAATCGATGCATAGGCGCCAGGATTTGTCCTTCTTTGGTACCATTACCAGGTTTGCTAGCCAGTCTGGATGTTTGATGTCTCTGATGAATCCGGCTTCCAGTAAATTGGCTAGCTCTTCTCCCATTGCCTGTCTTTTGGGTTCGGAAAATCGCCGAAGAGCCTGTTTGACTGGCTTGAATCCTTTTAGGATGTTTAGGCTGTGTTCTGCCAATCTGCGTGGGATTCCTGGCATATCTGAAGGGTGCCAGGCAAAGATGTCCCAATTTTCCCGAAGGAATTCTTGCAGTGCGGCATCTACATCAGGGTTCGACTGTGCCGCGATGGAGGCCGTCTTTGTTGGGTCCGTTGGATGGACCTGGAATTTGACTATTTCATCCGCTGGTTTAAAGGAGGTGGACTTGGATCTCTTATCGAGTATCACATCATCCCTATTCATCGTAGAGCGCAGCACAGTGAGTTCCTCCGCCGCTAGGGCTTCGATAGTGCCTCCAGGGCTAATGCGGCTGTCTTGTTTTCGGCGCGGAGTGCTATGTCCAGTTCACTAACGAGAGTGATTATTCCGCCGGGCCAGGCATCTTAAGCTTCATGTACCCGTAATGGGGTATGGCTTGAAAAATTGTGAATGCCTCTCGTCCTAATATAGCGTGATATCCGCTGCTGAACGGGGCCACTTGGAACGTGACCTATTCGGACCTGTAATTGTCCGGCGAGCCGAACACCACATCAAGTGTGATTTTTCCTGTGCAGCGCGCTTCCCGGCTAGGGATTATTCCTCTAAAGGTTGTGCTGCTTCGCTCAATGCGGCTCCAGTCTATTTCCATTTTTTGAAGAGTTTCCTCGTAGATGAGGTTTAGTCCTCTGCTGCCATCCATGAGTACCTTGGTAAGACGAAAGTCATCCACTATTGGACTGAGGACCAATGCAGCTGGTGCTCGGGCTGTTCGGAATTTAGGTTCGTCGCTGGCGTTGAAGGTGATCGCCGTGTCGCTCCATGGATTTGTTGTTGCTACTTGGTAGACTTCGGCGAGGCTGCGGATTGTTCGTTTTCGCATATTATTTGATGCGAAAGTCTCGAAGACTGTTGACACCGTACTGGTACTGTTGGAGTGGTTTTTCGGGGCTAGAAGCTCCTCGCCACTTTTGGCCACCTGCCACAGTATCCAACATGCTCGAAGGCTATGCGTTGGGGTGGCGCCTTCTGTACTGTGAATTTTACAGGGTCCGCTGAGCCATCCCTCCAGTACGGTTCCGTGCCCTTTATGGGGTCTTTGCTTTTTGGCTTTTGTACCTGGTGCCTGAGTGTGATGCACCCTTTTGTTACGGACTAGGGTTGTATTCGGGGCCGGATTGTCCCAAAACTTAGTTTCGGTTTTCCAGAAGCTCTCCATTGCACAGTACTTTCATACTATGGACGCCAGGTCGGCGAAGCGTGTAATTTCATGACGACTGACGGCGTTCAAGATTCCCTCGTCCGTGCAATTATTGCAGAAAATTGAAATTGCGTTTTCCTCTCGACGGTCCTTTATCCTGTCCATAACCACGAGGAATCTGGCCCAGTAATGATGTACTGTTTCAGCGGGCTCTTGCCGGATTTGAGATAGATCGCATATGTCTAGGTGGGTGGGTGGAATTGAGTCCGGAACCCTACCCATCTCGAGGCTCAAGGGCCGAGAAGTTTCCGAATTTGGAAGCTTGGATTGCTGGACGTTGTCCAACGAGTCCGGTCCGATGCCTGACTTTAGGTTCAGTGCTTGATCGAAGTCCGTCCCTCCGCGGGAATCCGGCATGGAGGGTTCGGGAGCCCGGACGTGACTAGTTTTCAATACAGGAGAAGAGTCGCCGTGTTGTTCCTCTACCACCACAACATGGTGGGTAACCTGGGGAGAGTTAATCTCTCTCAGATTAGTTTTAAGCCCAATCTGATTGTAGTCTGTAGCGACTCCCAGGGCGGAGATGCGATCCAAGAGCTTGTTTATGGACGAGAGCTCTATTGGATCCAGCTGCTCGGCGAATTCCGAGTTGACGTGAAGATTGCTTTTGATGACCCGAGAGGTCATCGTCGAAGCGGTGGCCGAACAGGCGGTCATGAGAAAGCCACCCAGCCGGATAGTTTGGCCGGCGGCCAAGGCTCCTTTGGCGAAGATACCGTCTTTAAAGACGGGAAGAGGCATCCTTCCTATCGGTGACGGCACAGAGGAACTCTCAATGAAATCACCAATGTCGGTGTCAAAACCGGCGGATCTCGGGTAGGGGGGCCCGAACTTTGCGTCTAGGCGGATGGTAACATGAGACAAGGGACACGATGTTTTTACCCAGGTTCGGGCCCTCTCGATGGAGGTAAAACCCTACTCCTGCTTGATTAATATTGATGATATGGGTAGTACAAGAGTGGATCTACCACGAGATCAAGGAGGCTAAACCCTAGAAGCTAGCCTATGGTATGGTTGTTCGTCCTACGGACTAAAACCCTCCGGTTTATATAGACACCGGAGAGGGCTAGGGTTACACAGAGTCAGTTACAATGGTAGGAGATCTACATATCCGTATCGCCAAGCTTGCCTTCCACGCCAAGGAAAGTCCCATCCGGACATGGGACGAAGTCTTCAATCTTGTATCTTCATAGTCTTGGAGTCTGGCCGATGATGATAGTCCGGCTATCCGGACACCCCCCTTGTCCAAGACTCCCTCAGGGAGGAAAGTAGAACTTGATGAGGTAGTTGTACCTTCTCTCGAATTGGAAAGTGGTTCATCACAGAAATCAGTTCCAGTGATGCCTAGACCATTAGTGAGGAAGCTAATGATGATGATCATGAAACTTCAGATCAAGTTACTACCGAACCTTGTAGGTCAAACAGAGCACATTCCGCACCAGAGTGGTACGATAAACCTGTTCTGGAAGTCATGTTACTAGACCATGACGAACCTACGAACTACGAGGAAGCGATGATGAGCCCAGATTCCGCGAAATGGCTTGAGGCCATGAAATCTGAGATGGGATCCATGTATGAGAACAAAGTATGGACTTTGGTTAACTTGCCCGATGATCGACAAGCCATAGAGAATAAATGGATCTTCAAGAAGAAGACCAACGCAGATGGTAATTTTACTGTATACAAAGTTCAGCTTGTTGCGAGAGGTTTTCGACAAGTTCGAGGAGTTGACTACGATGAGACATTCTCACCCGTAGCGATGCTTAAGTCTGTCCAAATCATGTTAGCAATTGCCGCATTTTATGATTATGAAATTTGGCAAATGGATGTCAAAACTGCATTCCTTGATGGATTTCTTAAAGACGAGTTGTATATGATGCAACCATAAGGTTTTGTCGGTCCTAAAGGTGCTAACAAAGTGTGCAAGCTCCAGCGATCCATTTATGGACTGGTGCAAGCCTCTTGGAGTTGGAATATATGCATTGATAGTGTGATCAAAGCATATGGTTTTATACAGACTTTTGGAGAAGCCTGTATTTACAAAAAAGTGAGTGGGAGCTCTATAGCATTTCTAATATTATATATTGTTGATTGGAAATGATATAGAATTTCCGGATAGCATAAAAGGATACTTGAATAAGAATTTTTCAACGGAAGACCTCGGTGAAGCTGCTTATATATTAGGTAACAAGATCTATAGAGATAGATCAAGACGCTTAATTGGACTTTCACAAAGCACATACCTTGATAAAGTTTTGAAGAAGTTCAAAATGGATCAGTCAAAGAAAGGGTTCTTGCCTGTGTTACAAGGTGTGAAGTTGGGTCAGCCTCAATGCCCGACCACTGCAGAAGATAGAGAGAAAATGAAATTCATTCCTTATGCCTCAGCCATAGGTTCTATCATGTATGCAATGGTGTGTACCAGACCCTATGTGTGCCTTGCTATAAGTTTAGCATGGAGGTTTCAAAGTAATCCAGGAGTGGATCACTGGACATCGGTCAGGAACATCCTGAAATACCTGAAAGGACTAAGGATATGTTTCTCGTTTATGGAGGTGACAAAGAGCTTGTCATAAATTGTTACGTTTATGCTAGCTTTGACACTCATCCGGATGACTCTAAGTCGCAAATCGGCTACATATTTATATTGAATGGTGGAGCTGTCAGTTGGTGCAGTCCCAAGCAGAGCGTCATGGCGGGATCTACGTGTGAATTGGAGTACATAGCTACTTCGGAAGCAGCAAACGAAGGAGTCTGGATGAAGGAGTTCATATCCGATCTAGGTGTAATACCTAGTGCATCAGGTCCAATGAAAATCTTTTGTGACAATACTGGAGCAATTGCCTTAGCGAAGGAATGCAGATTTCACAAGAGACCAAACACATCAAGAGATGCTTCAACTCCATCCGCGATCAAGTCAAGGAGGGAGACATAGAGATTTGCAAAATACATACAAATTTGAATGTTGCAGACTCATTGACTAAGCCTCTTCCACAAGCAAAACATGATCAGCACCAAGACTCCATGGGTGTTAGAATCATTACAATGTAATCTAGATTATTGACTCTAGAGCAAGTGGGAAACTGAAGGAAATATGCCCTAGAGGCAATAATAAAGTTGCTATTTATATTCCTTATATCACGATAAATGTTTATTATTCATGCTAAAATTGTATTAATCGGAAACTTGATACATGTGCGAATACATAGACAAAATGAAGTGTCCCTAGTAAGCCTCTACTAGACTAGCTCGTTAATCAAAGATGGCTAAATTTCCTGACCATAGACATGTGTTGTCATTTGATGTACAGGATCACATCATTAGGAGAACGATGTGATGGACAAGACCCATCTGTTAACTTACCATAATGATCATTAAGTTTTATTGATATTGCTTTCTTCATGACTTATACACATTCCTCTAACTATGAGATTATGCAACTCCCGAATATCGGAGGAACACCTTGTGTGCTATCAAACATCACAACGTAACTGGGTGATTATAAAGATGCTCTACAAGTGTCTCCGAAGGTGTTTGTTGGGTTGGCATAGATCAAAATTAGGATTTGTCACTCCCTGTATCGGAGAGGTATCTCTGGGCCCTCTCGGTAATGCACATCACTATAAGCCTTGCAGGATTTGTGACCAATGAGTTAGTTGCGGGATGATGCATTGCGAAACAAGTAAAGAGACTTGCCAGTAACGAGATTGAACTAGGTATGAGGATACCGACGATCGAATCTCAGGCAAGTAACATACCAATGACAAAGGGAATTGCGTATGTTGTTATTGCGGTTTTACCGATAAAGATCTTCGAAGAATATGTAGGAACCAATATGAGCATCCAGGTTCCGCTATTGGTTATTGACCGGAGATGTGTTTCGGTCATGTCTACATAGTTCTCGAACCCATAGGGTCCGCACGCTTAACGTTCAATGACGATTTGTATTATGAGTTATGTGATTTAGTGACTGAAGATAGTTCCGAGTCCCCGATGAGATCATGAACATGACAAGGAGTATTGAATCGGTCGAGAGGTAAAGATTGATATATTGGAAGGTTATGTTCGGACACCGGAATGGTTTCGGGAAGTTTCACATGTTTTTCAGAGTACCGGGAGGTTACCGGAACCACTCCGGGGGAAGTCATGGGCCTCATGGGCCACGGGAGAGAGAGGGGACAGCCCACAAGGATTCGATGAGTTCCGTCGGCACGACGGTGTGGTGACAGTGTTGGTGATGTGATCTGCGCAGGGCTTTGCCTAAGCACTACGACAATATGACTGGAGGTGTAAACGGTGGAGGGGGGCACCGCACACGGCTAAGAAACAACTGTTGTGTTTTGGGGTACCCCCTGCCCTGTATATAAAGGAGGAGAGGGGAGGCCGCCGGCCCTAGGGGGTGCGCCAAGTGGGGGGAGTTCCACTAGGACTCCTAGTCCTAGTCGCCCCCCCCCTTCCTTTCCAACAGAGGGGGAAAGAGGGAAGTGGAGGGAGAGAGGGAGAAGGAAAGGGGAGCCGCGCCCCCTCCCCCTTGTCCAATTCGGACTCCCATGGGGGCACCTCTTGCGGCCTGCCTCCTCCTCTCCACTATGGCCCAATAAGGCCCATTACTTCACCGAGGGGTTCCGGTAACCCATCGGCACTCCAAAAAATACCCAAAACTCTCTGGAACCATTTCAGTGTCTGAATATAACCTTCTAATATGTCAATCTTTACCTCTCGACCATTTCGAGACTCTTTGTCATGTCTGTGATCTCATCCGGGACTTCGAACAACCTTTGGTCACCAAAACACATAACTCATTAATACATATCATCGTCGAATGTTAAGCGTGCGGACCCTGCGGGTTCGAGAACTATGTAGACATGACTGAGACACCTCTCCGGTCAATAACCAATAGCGGAACCTGGATGCTCATATTGGTTCCCACATATTCTACAAAGATCTTTATGGGTCGAACCGCAATGCCAACATACGTTATTCCCTTTGTCATCAGTATGTTACTTGCCCGAGATTCGATCGTCGATCTTCTCATACCTAGTTCAATCTCGTTACCGGCAAGTCTCTTTACTCATACCGTAGTGCATCATCCCATAACTAACTCATTAGTCACATTGCTTGCAAGGCTTCATATGATGTGCCTTACCGAGAGGGCCCAGAGATACCTCTCTGATACTCGGAGTGACAAATCATAATCTCAATCTATGCCAATCCAACAAACACCTTCGAAGATACATGTAGAGAATCTTTATAATCACTCAGTTGCGTTGTGACGTTTGATAGCACACAAGGCATTCCTCCGGCGTCCGGGAGTTGCATAATCTCATAGTCGGAGAAATATATATTTGACACGAAGAAAGCAGTAGCAATAAAACTGAACGATCATTATGCTAAGCTAACGGATGGGTATTGTCCATCACATCATTCCACTAATGATGTGATCCCGTTTACCAAATGACAACTCATGTCCATGGCTAGGAAACTTAACCATCTTTGATCAACGAGCTAGTCTAGTAGAGGCATACTAGGGACACGGTGTTTTGTCTATGTATTCACACATGTATCAAATTTCCGGTTAATACAATTCTAGCATGAATAATAAAGATTTATCATGATATAAGGAAATATAAAATAACAACTTTATTATTGCCTCTAGGGCATATTTCCTTCACGTAGTATGCCAGCTCCCTCGCTCTAGGAATTGCAGCAAACAACACGGGGCCACCCGTCTGCTTCCCGCCTGCCGTCCGCACGCGGACGAGCTACGGTGAAGAATACTCGGAGAATAGTGGTTCCGCGTTTACATTAACGATGTAAGGCACATTACTGGCGGGTGTTTCAAGCTGCTTCGCGGTGCAGTAGTACGGATGCTTATAATTCTCCGGCCATGACATCGTCTGTACTATGGGCACCCCCGTCTAGCGATGTTCGTCCAGGTCTGCGACGACTACCGTGACCACCACGCCCAACGCCATCACCAGGCCCACTAACGGCCAATTGCTTCTTGAGCTTCTCCTCCTTTGTGGCCTTCGCTTTGATGTGACGAGTTTGTCGCGTAGCTGAGCTGATTTTTGGGGCGAGCGTGATGCTCGGATCCTCCGGCAACGCCGCCGCCTCCATCTATGGCAGATCCTCTGACAGTTCAATGCGTCAGTGGCAGAAGGAATGAGAGGGTGGGAGAAAAGAGCGGGAGTTGGCGAAGAGCAATTGGAGATTGACGAATGGGGATTTCTATGCAAAAACAGTGCGGGTTGCTACGAAAGTGCGAGCTCCCGCTTCCTTTTGGGTGGGCTGGGGGGGCAGAGAGCGACATTTTGCGTGCCCAGATTCCCAAAAAATCCCACTTTTGGATCGAATTTGTGGGATAAAACATGCCAGAACCACTCGGCTGACCAATACAGGCCTGTGTTGTATTGCTTCTACGGACCGGATGGTACGGTCTGAATGGATGGGGACGGTTTGGGAGTGACAGTTGGAGATGCCCTTATTCCCCATAGTAGGATTAAAATAATTGTGCATGGGGTGGAGCGAACGATGCACGGGAGTTGTACGAGGCTGATTTAATTTCTTCACGTCTTACTCATTTGGAAATTCTAAATTCGATAAGAGCGTCTACAGCCGTGGACAGCAAATTCGGCTCCTCAAACGCCCGCAGACACGTCTTGATGCATTCGCAGACTGTGACTGATCACATCTTAAATTTACTTCTCTGCATCCGCATACCTCATATTACAAACCTTAGATCCATACAAAATAATGCAAAGTGTAAAATCCATGTACTACGTAGATCAACTACCCTAATCCTCGTTGGTGCAGTTCCAAGCAGAGCGTCATGGTGGGATCTACATGTGAAGTGGAGTACATAGCTACTTTGGAAGTAGCAAATGAAGGAGTTCATATCCGATCTAGGTGTAATACCTAGTGCATCAGGTCCAATGAAAATCTTTTGTGACAATACTGGAGCAATTGCCTTAGCGAAGGAATGCAGATTTCTCAAGAGAACCAAACACATCAAGAGATGCTTCAACTCCATCCGCGATCAAGTCAAGGAGGGAGACATAGAGATTTGCAAAATACATATGGATTTGAATGTTGCAGACTCATTGACTAAGCCTCTTCCACAAGCAAAACATGATCAGCACCAAGACTCCATGGGTTTTAGAATCATTACAATGTAATCTAGATTATTGACTCTAGAGCAAGTGGGAGTGAGGGAGTCCTGGACTAGGGGGTGTCCGGATAGCCGAACTATCATCATCGGCCGGACTCCAAGACTATGAAGATACAAGATTGAAGACTTCGTCCCGTGTCTGGATGGGACTTTCCTTGGCGTGGAAGGCAAGCTTGGCAATACGGATATGAAGATCTCCTACCATTGTAACCGACTCTGTGTAACCCTAGCCCTCTCCGGTGTCTATATAAACCGGAGGGATTTAGTCCATAGGACGAACAACAATCATACCCTAGGCTAGCTTCTAGGGTTTAGCCTCCTTGATCTCGTGGTAGATCCACTCTTGTACTACCCATATCATCAATATCAATCAAGCAGGAGTAGGGTTTTACCTCCATCGAGAGGGCCCGAACCTGGGTAAAAACATCATGTCCCTTGTCTCCTGTTACCATCCGCCTAGACACATAGTTCAGGACCCCCTACCCGAGATCTGCCGGTTTTGACACCGACATTGGTGCTTTCATTGAGAGTTCCTCTGTGCCGTCACAATCAGGAAGGATGTCTCTTCCCATCTTTAAAGACGGTACCATCACCAAAGGAGCTTTGGCCGCCGGCCAAACTATCCGGCTGGGTGGTTTTCTTATGACCGCCTGTTCGGCCGCCGCTCCGACGGTGACCTCTCGGGTCATCAAAAGCGATCTTCACGTCAACTCAGAATTCGCCGAGCAGCTAGATCCGATGGAGCTCTCCTCCGTAAACGAGCTCTCAGATCGCTTTGCCGCCCTGGGAGTCGCTACAGACTACGATCATATTGGGCTTAAAACCGATCTGAGAGAGATCAACTCTCCCCAGGCTACCCACCAAGTTGTGGTGGTGGAGGAACGACACGGCGACTCTTCTTCCATATTAAAGACCAGCTATGTCTGGATTCCGGATCCCTCCATGCCGGATTCTCGCGGAGGGATGGATGTCAATCAAGTACTGAACCTAAAGTCAGGTAGCGGACCAGATTCGTTGGACGACATCCAGCAATCCAAGCTTCCAAATTCGGAAACTTTTCGGCCCTTGAGCCTCAAGTTGGGCAGGGTTCCAGACTTAATTCCACCCGCCCACCCAAACATAAGCGATCTATCTCAAATCCGGCAAGAGCCCGCTAAAACAGTACATCATTACTGGGCCAGATTCCTCCTGGTTATGGACAGGATAAAGGACTGCCGTGAGGAAAGTGCAATCTCAATTTTCTGCAACAATTGCATGGACAAGGGAATCTTGAACGCCGTAAGTCGTCGCGAAATTACACGCTTCGCCGACCTAGCGTCCATAGTACGAAAGTACTGTGCGATGGAGAGTATCTGGAAAACCGAAACTAAGTTTTGGGACAATCCGGCTCCGAACACAAACCTAGTCCGAAACAAAAGGGTGCATCATTCTCAGGCACCCGGGACAAAACCCAAAAAGTAAAAACCCCATAAAGGGCACGGAACCGTAATGGAGGGATGGCTGAGTGGACCCTGTAAAATTCATAGTATAGAGGGTGCCACTCCAACACATAGCCTTCGAGCATGTTGGATATTGCGGCAGGTGGCAAAAAGTGGCGAAGAGCTTCTAGCCCCGGAAAACCACCCCAACAGTACCAGTACAGTATTAACAGTCTTCGAGACTTTCGCATCAAATAATATGCGGAAACGAAGAATCCGCAGCCTCACCGAAGTCTACCAAGTAGCAACAACAATTCCATGGAGCGACACGGCTATCACCTTCAACACCAGCGACGAACCTAAATTCCGAACAGCCCGAGCACCAGCCGCATTGGTCCTCAGCCCAATAGTGGACGGCTTTCGTCTTACCAAGGTACTCATGGATGGCGGCAGCGGATTAAACCTCATCTACGAGGAAACCCTTCGAAAAATTGAAACAGACTCGAGCCGCATTGAGCGAAGCAGCACAACCTTTAGAGGAATAATCCCTAGCCGGGAAGCACGCTGCACAGGAAAAATTACACTTGATGTGGTGTTTGGCTCGCCGGACAATTACAGGTCTGAGGAGGTCACATTCCAAGTGGCCCCGTTCAGCAGCGGATATCACGCTTTATTAGGGCGAGAGGCATTCACAATTTTCCAAGCCATACCCCATTACGGGTACATGAAGCTTAAAATGCCCGGGCCCAATGGAATCATCACTCTTGTCAGTGATCCGGACATAGCACTCCGCGCCGAAAACAAGACAGCCGCACTAGCCATAGAGGCACTATCCGAAGCCCTAGCGGCAGAGGAACTCACTGCGCTGCGCTCCACGGTGAACAGGGACGATGTGATACTCGATAAGAGATCCAAGTCCAGCTCTTTCAAACCAGCGGACGAAATAGTCAAATTCCAGGTCCATCCAATGGACCCCTCAAAGACGGCCTCCATTGGGGCACAATTAAACCCTGATGTAGACGCCGCACTACGAGAATTCCTTCGGGAAAATTGGGACATCTTTGCCTGGCACCCTTCAGATATGCTAGGAATCCCACACAGATTGGCAGAACACAGCCTAAACATCCTAAAAGGATTCAAGCCAGTTGAGGGAGTCCTGGACTAGGGGGTGTCTGGATAGCCGGACTATCATCATCGGCCGAACTCCAAGACTATGAACATACAAGATTGAAGACTTTGTCCCGTGTCCGGATGGGACGTTCCTTGGCGTGGAAGGCAAGATTGGCAATACGGATATGTAGATCTCCTACCATTGTAACCGACTCTGTGTAACCCTAGCCCTCTCCGGTGTCTATATAAACCAGAGGGTTTTAGTCCGTAGGACGAACAACGATTAAAACAATCATACCATAGGCTAGCTTCTTGGGTTTAGCCTCCTTGATCTCGTGGTAGATCTACTCTTGTACTACCCATATCATCAATATTAATCAAGCAGGAGTAGGGTTTTACCTCCATCGAGAGGGCCCGAACCTGGGTAAAAACTTCGTGTCCCTTGTCTCCTGTTACCATCCGCCTAGACGCACAGTTCGGGACCCCCTACCCGAGATCCGCCGGTTTTGACACCGACATTTGTGCTTTCATTGAGAATTCCTCTGTGCCGTCGCGATCAGGAAGGATGCCTCTTCCCGTCTTTAAAGACGGTATCATCGCCAAAGGAGCCTTGGCCGCCGGCCGAACTATCCGGTTAGGTGGTTTTCTCATGACCGCCTGTTCGGCCATCGCTTCGACGATGACCTCTTGGGTCATCAAAAGCAATCTTCACGTCAACTCGGAATTCGCCGAGCAGCTGGATCCAATAGAGCTCTCGTCCGTAAATGAGCTCTTGGAACACGTTGCCGCCCTGGGAGTCGCTACAGACTACAATCAGATTGGGCTTAAAACCGATCTGAGAGAGATTAACTCCCCCCAGGTTACCCACCACGTTTCGGTGGTAGAGGAACAACGCGGCGACTCTTCTTCTGTATTGAAATCTAGTTATGTCCGGACTCCCGAACCCTCCATGCCGGATTCCCATGGAGGACGGACATCGATCAAGCACTGAATCTAAAGTCAGGCATCGGACTAGACTCGTTGGACAACGTCCAGCAATCCAAGCTTCCAAAGTCGGAAATTTTTCGGCCTTTGAGCCTCAAGATGGGCAGGGTTCCGGACTTAATTCCGCCCACCCACCCAAACATATGCGATCTATCTCAAATCCAGCAAGAGCCCGCCGAAACAGTACATCATTACTGGGCCAGATTCCTCCTGGTTATAGACAGGATAAAAGACTGCCGTGAGGAAGACGCAATTTCAATCTTCTGCAATAATTGCACGGACAAGGGAATCTTGAACGCCGTAAGTCGTCGTGAAATCACACGCTTCATCGACCTGGCATCCATAGTACAAAAGTACTGTGCGATGGAGAGTTTCCGGAAAACCCAAACTAAGTTTTGGGACAATCCGGCTCCGAATACAACCCTAGTCCAAAACAAAAGGGTGCATCATGCTCAGGCACCCGGTACAAAAACCAAAAAGCAAAAACCCCATAAAGGGTACGGAACCGTACTAGAGGGATGGCTCAGCGGACCCTGTAAAATCCACAGCACAAAGGACGCCACTCCAACACATAGCCTCCGAGCATGTTGGATACTGCGGCAGGTGGCTAAAAGTGGCGAAGAGCTTCTAGCCCTGGAGAACCACTCCAACAGTACCAGTACGGTGTCGACAGTCTTCGAGACTTTCGCATCAAATAATATGCGGAAACGAACGATCCGCAGCCTCGCCGAAGTCTACCAAGTAGCAACAACAAATCCATGGAGCGACACGGCCATCACCTTCAACGCCAGCGACGAACCTAAATTCCGAACAGCCCGAGCACCAGCCGCATTGGTCCTTAGTCCAATAGTGGACGGCTTTCGTCTTACCAAGGTACTCATGGATGGCGGTAGCGGATTAAACCTCATCTATGAGGAAACCCTTCAAAAAATGGAAATAGACTGGAACCGCATTGAGCGAAGCAGCACAACCTTTAGAGGAATAATCCCTAGCCGGGAAGCACGCTGCATAGGAAAAATCACACTTGATGTGGTGTTCGGCTCGCCGGACAATTACAGGTCCGAAGAGGTCACGTTCCAAGTGGCCCCGTTCAGCAGCGGATATCACGCTATATTAGGGCGCGAGGCATTCACAATTTTTCAATCCATACCCCATTACGGGTACATGAAGCTTAAGATGCCCGGGCCCAGTGGAATAATCACCCTTGTCAGTGATCCGGACACAACACTCTACGCCGAAAACAAGAAAACCGCATTAGCCCTAGAGGCACTATCCGAAGCCCTAGCGGCGGAGGAACTCACTGCGCTGCGCTCTACAGTGAGTGTCGTGGATTTGTCACGGCAGATGTCCTAGTGAAAGGACTTAGTCGTGGAGCCATCGCTACGGGTTTACTTGAAGGGGTTAAAGCGGACACAAAGACACGAAGGTTTATACTAGTTCGGCCCCTTCGATGAAGGTAAAAGCCTACGTCTAGTTGTGATGGAATTGATGTGATCTCGATGGCTAGGGAGCAAACAAGCTTCGCCTAGGCTCGAGTTGTGGTTGTCTGTCTTGAACTGCCGCCGGGTCGTCCCCTTATATACACGGGTGACGCCCGTCGGTCCATAGAGTCCCAACCGGTTCATACTCGTATCCCGGTTGGTTCCTCTCTATTCCTAACTTACAACACAAGTTATACATTAGGCCGGTTTACGACTACAGGTTCTAAATCAACTACAGGCCTTGGGCCTTCATCTGTTTATACCACTAATGAAGCTAACTCGGCCCGAGTAAGCCGGTTTACGCCTAGTGGTAATATCCCCAATGAGGGAGTCCTGGACTGGGGGGTGTCCGGACAGCCGAACTATCATCGTCCGCCGGACTATCAAGACTACGAAGATACAAGATTGAAGACTCCGTCCCGTATCCGGATGGGACTTTCCTTGGCGTGGAAGGCAAGCTTGGCGATACGGATATGTAGATCTCCTACCATTGTAACCGACTCTGTGTAACCCTAGCCTCCTCCGGTGTCTATATAAACCGGAGGGCTTTAGTCCGTAGGACAACATACATTACAACAATCATACCATAGGCTAGCTTCTAGGGTTTAGTGTCGGGGCGCTCTGTGGCCACGAGCACCTATGGGGCAGAGGGGCCCCTTCTAGTCCGGCAAGGGAGCGGAGGGCGTGCGCAGAGCAGATCGAGGTCGAGCACGCGGGGGGGGGGGGGGAGACGGGAGATTTTTACCCAGCTTCGGAGCTCTCCGGAGAGATAAAACTCCTACTGCTGCTTTGAGTTTGTATTTGTTCTTGCTCGAGAGCGCGAGCATATCGTGGTGTTGGATCTACGAACTGCGGAACCGAACCCCCTCTACGTGCGCATGGGCCTCCCTTTTATAGTCTAAGGGGGTCACCGACAGGTGGCAATGTAGGAAGAGGGATAGAAAGGTAAAACGCGGGTTGGTACAACAGTGTCCAACAGTGTCCCCTACCTAACTCTGACGGCAGGGGACAAGGGCATTTAATGCCCATCCGGTCGCCCCAACAGTGCAAGGAAACGACCATTAGGTGCGCCACCGGTTGCCACGATGGCCTCCTTGTCAGCTCCGCTTGCCACCTCGCTCCGCATGGCTGTGCAGCGCCTCGCCACGTGCTCCTGGGATAGCCCTGGGGTGACACGTTGCTGGATGCGCTGGAGTTTGGGTGCGGGGTGGCAGCCTTGCCGCGGCAAGCGCCTTGCCGCGGTCCTTCTCTTGTTGCGCCGGCAAGCTTGCCGGTCGTCGGGCCTTGCCGGGGTGCGCAGGGCGTCGCGGCAAGTCTTCTGGAAGTGCCTTGGTCGGCCAATCCGGCAAGCTCCTTTTGCCGGGGCCTTTTTCCTCCCCGGCAGGCTTCTCTTGCCGGGATCTTTCTCTTCTCAGTTGATATTTTGTTCTTGAACGGCAGTAATAGGAAATGATGGAGGGTCTTGGCGGGCGCCCGGCAAGCCTTGCCGCAGGGTGCTGCGACTGCCCGTGCACAAGTTCGGGGTACTAAGGTACCCCTACTTTAGTACACCGACAGGAGCCCCCGGGCCTGGGCCATACACGGTGCCGAGCGCTGTTGGGCCAGGCCCAAAACAGTGCACGGGCACGCGCGGCCTGGGTCCCAGCCGAATCCGCTCCGAATCCACCGCGTTCTCTCGCAACGGCACGCGTCAATTACGGCGTCGTGGGAGAGAACGTGGTCAATACTTAATTCCAGGAAATGCGTAACGTTCGCATCCCCCGTTTATAAGCAGAGGAAACAGGGCCGTTCCCCCACCTTCGCCCTCGCCTCGCCTTCCCCCGCTGCTTCCGCCATGGCTCCGAAGACCCGGAAGGCTGCGAAGGCTGCAAAGGCTGCGAAGGCTTCGAAGGCTGCGAAATCGGCCGAGGCGCTGGAGCTCCAGGCGATGCGCAAGAAGCAAGTGCTTCCCCCCCCCCCCCCCCCCCAAGCTCACCCCGGAGGCGCTGCGGGCCGAGTTTTATCTTTTCTGGTCGACGGAGACGCGGGTGCATCCGCGCACACCGGTGCTTTCCGCTGAGGCTTCCAAATCGAAAAAGTGCCCCAGAGGTTACTACTTCTTTCCTGTGTTCTTCTACTGCGGGCTCTGCCCACCTTTTTCCGATTTTCTCTGCGATATCATGAGCACCTATGGGTTTCATCTTCTTGATTTCACCCCCAACGCCGTTCTGACAATGGTGGTTTTCGCACACCTTTGCGAGAACTTTGTTGGCATCCTCCCCAACGTCGCTCTTTTTTGCCATTATTTCTCCCCCCGAGCTGAGAAAGGGGAGCCACTGGCTGGTGGAATCGCCTGGACCTCCCGGATGGGCATGAAGGAGGTGTATTTGTCGGGCGAGCTCCGCAGCAAGTGGGACGAGTGGAGGGCGGAGTGGTGCTGGATCTGTGACGCCGATCCGCCGCCATTCACCAGGCTACGTCAGACCCGGGTGGTGCGTGGCAGCGACTGGAGCGCTCTGTCGCCGGACGACGCTTAGCTGAAGATCGCCACCACCCGAATCCTCCGGCTCAGGCATGCCGGGCTCAGAGCAGGGGCAATTGGCGCGGATTAACTCCGCCGTCACATCGCCCCTCTGCAAAAGAGGGGGAGGCCCGCCTGGCTGTTTGGCGGCCAGGCGGATATCATGAGGCTGTGTCCGGGCCTCAACCACAACTTCACGGTTCTGGAGCTTGACGCGATGCTGAGGGAGATGTTCAAACAAGACCCCGACCATCCAGAGTGGTTCAAGCTGTCGGTGGGCGTCATCCCTTTGTGCAACAACTCCCAGCGCGATAGCATCTGCGCAATGATGCCAGATTGCGATTCGCACGGGATAAGTGAAAATTGGATAGAGCCTGACGCGGAGGTTGTGCAGCAATTCTTCGACAACTTGGCGGAGGTGGCCGTCAACTCTGACGAGCAGAAGCTCCTCACCCGTGCCACCACCGACAACGAGCTGGCGTACATCGCCAGCAGGGCCGAAGAGGCGGCGGCAGCTGCTGCTGCCGGCGAATTTGGCTTTACGCTGGCGGAGGCGGATGCAGCTGAGGCGGCAAGCCTTGCCGCCCGGGAAGATCTTGCCAGAGAGGGCGATGGCGAAGGGGAGGCGGAGGTCGAAGCGAGCGAGCCCGCTGAGGGCGCGAGCAGCCAGCCGTCTTCGAGCAACTTGCCGCAGGCGGAGCCCCCACGCAGCCCCAATTCCGACCGAGAAGGCGCCTCCGTCGAGTTGGAGAGCTGGCAGAGGAGCAGGCCGACCAGCAGCCGCGGCGCCATGGGACACGCTCCACCTCGGCAAGTACCGTTGCGGCGGGAGGGTCCCAGGCCGCGCCGGCAACTGAGGCGGGGTCTTCCCGGGCCGCCACGCCCGATCCTGCCGCAGCTCTCGGCAAGCGCCAGAGGGAGCCTACTCCTTCGCCACGCCGCGCCGAGAGGGTACCGGAGTTCGACCTCTCCGCGCTGAGCTCCGATGACGATGAAGAGGAGGAGGAGGAGGAGGAGGAGTAAGGCTTTCCTCTCACTGTACTTGTCTCTCTTTGATCCTGATTATTGTTTGCCTTGTATCTGATTTGCTTCTCCCTGAATTCCTGCCCTATTACAGGACCTTGGCAGAGAGGGCGGCGAAGAGGGCCAGGGTCCCTTTGGTTGACATCGAGGACGATCCTGCTGTGATGGCGGAGGACTCGTCCGAAACTACCTTGTCGGACCCGGTTCCCTCTCCATGCAGCAGCCCCCAGTACAACCCCCAGCGTAAGTGTTTGTTTTGTTTCCAGTTGTGGGGTGCACATGGGCGCTCCTTCTTTTGCCGCCAGCTTGATTTGCTGACTCATTTGTATAGGAGCAGAACAAGCCCACCAGGAGCAACCGGAGGCCGACCCGGAGGCGTCGTCAGCTTCGACTACGCCGCCAAGGGCCGATTCCCCGGTACGGGAGCACTCCCCAGCAAGGGGTCCGGCAAGGGGCGGAACCGGTGAGTCCCCAGTGGTGGAGCCCATGATCACAGAGCCCAGCACATGTGACCCTCCCTGTTGGAAACTTTCCCTTGGGTTCTGCTGATCTTCTTTCTCTGCCTTTTGGATATCTGCTTGATTTTCCCTTCCCCCTCCTGTCTTCAGATCCTCCTCTTGGGGACCCGATGGAAACTGAGGCCACCGTCGAGGAGGGCGTGCGCGGCGACACTAGGGATGTCGCCGCTGATGAGGAGGAGGCCGGCGCGGAGGAGCCCTCCGGCGAAGAGGCCGCCAGGGCCGCTGGCACAGGGGCTGGCGAGGGGTCCGGCGATCGTACTGACAACCCGGAGGACGCAGGAGCGCGGGGCGCTGCACCGACTGCCAACCCCTCCGCCGCTGGCGCAGCGCTGGGCTCCGAGGAGCCCCAGCCAGGCGCTTACTTGAAAGCTGGCGAGGGCGTGTACATCAAGCTTCCCTGGGCGTCGAGCTCCAGGGCGCCGGTCGAAGGAGAAGAGTTTGACGGGGAAGTACTTGCCTCCACTGGGCTGGCGGTGGTCGACAAGCCAGGCAGCAGCAGCGGCGAGTCCGAGGAGGAGCAGTTGCTCCGAAAGCTGGTGTCACTCTACCGTGCCCGGCAAGCGAAGCTTGAGTCCCGGGAAGCGCTTGTTGCGCGCGCGGGAGTTGACATAGAGAAACATGCGCAAGAGCTCCGGAACCGCAACCAGGAGGCCCTCCGATCCATTGCAGAGGAGAGGGCGCAGCTCGGCGAGGCAAAGGAGGCGTTTATCCTGGAGAAGGCCGAAGTCGAGGAGCAGCAGAGGCTCGCCGCCGAGGAGATGTCCAGGCGGGAAGGTGAGCTGACACAGAAGAAAGCCAGTCTGGACAGTCACGAGGAGGAGCTCAAGGCACGAGAGCAGTCGCTTGGCGGGACACTAAAGGAGGCAAAGGACGCAGCCGCGGCCGCCGAGGCCGCCAAGAAGGATTTAGACGAGAGGGTGGCGCGGCTGGAGGAGGATATGGGAAAGAAGAATGAAGAGCTTGCCGCGCTCCAGCGCGAACGCGAGAAAGACGCACGCGCCCATGGCGAGCTGCAAGTCTAGCTTGCCGAGAAGACCAAGGAGCTGAACGCCGCCAAAGACTCGAGTGTCGATCTGGAGCTGAAATTGGCTGCTTCGGCGGAGACGCTGGACGCCGCCAAGAAGCGAGAGGACGACTTGAGGAAAGAGCTCAAGGGCAACGTGGAGCTGCTGACGAGGGCCGTCGAGGCCCAGAACACCTTCAAGACCACGGTGGAGCTCTGGAGCTGGCGAGGCTGGACTTGGCGGGCTTCGGGTACTCCACGGAGGAAAATCTTCAGCCCAGCACTAAGCTCACACTTTTCTTCAAGGACGTGGTGACGGCTCTCCGGCAGCTCCGGGAAAGGATTCCGA
This sequence comes from Triticum timopheevii, assembly GCA_963921465.1. Lineage (NCBI taxonomy): Eukaryota > Viridiplantae > Streptophyta > Magnoliopsida > Poales > Poaceae > Triticum > Triticum timopheevii. Next base: position 313,818,700 of record OY997262.1, on the reverse strand, counting down.
AGCAGCTGGCCAATGAGTCGCGCACGATCTGCACCAAGGTCCTGGAGAAGGTGTTGGTGAAGGTACTCTTCCGCAACCCGAGCGTTGACCTCTCCCGTGTCACCAAGAAGCTGCCGGCAGGTGCCGATCTCGAAGAGCTCAAAGCCATTGTCGCACCTATTGTGGACAAGATCGACGAGGTTAGGAGGGTCGACGGCGAGCGTGTGGATTAGGCCGCCCTTCTTCTCCCTTCTTCCTGCCGCTGCTGTTTTAGTTATGAGAACAATCTGGTCAATGCCGCAATAAGTCACCCTTGTAATATAACTTTATTCTGGACACTGTTCGCTATGTTATTTCCTTTACTCTGTTACATCCCTTGTATGCTCTTACTCTATGCTTTGAGGGAACTTGCCGGCGCAAGCACACTTGCTGAGTGCGGAACATCAGCAGCCCGCTGGCGGTGCGGCCTCCGGTAAGAAACCTTGTCGGGGCTAGTTGCAGCTCGCTTGTATTGTTGAGCGGACTCGAAAACAAATCAAGGGCGCAATCTAGCCGCGAGTCGATTCCTCCGCGCACAAGTTTTCCATACAAGGCACGAACGTTCAAGGAATATAACTTAAAAAAATTTAGAATTGACCAGGCCCAAACTTTAGCAACTTAGCTTTTCTGTTGTCTCCATCCCAGCAAGGCTAGATTCCTTTGAATGACGCCTGGTCCAGACCTTTATCTCCTCCTCCCCCCCCCCCCCTGGTGAACTTGTGGGCGGAGGAATCTTCTTTTTGAGAAGAAAGAAGAGAAAATAATGATATGGAACCCTAAGGTTCTTTATTGCTTACCGGGGGCAAGTGCTGCACAAAGTGTCAGATATATATGCAAGAAAAAGAAAGATGCACTGAATTTGACAAGATGTGCAGGGCACATAAACTTTATTTACGCACGGGAGCTGCGCCCGGCTTTGTACAAAGGGTTACATGCAACAGCGGCAAGGCTTGTACAAAAGGTGGTTGCCGGATCGGGTCCGGCAACCGCGCCTTATGGGTAAAACTTGCGAAGATGTTCTATGTTCCAGGAGTTGCTCACAGGAATGCTATCTTCGGTCTCAAGGCGGACAGCGCCAGGCCTAGTGACTCGTTTCACCCGATAAGGGCCTTCCCACTTTGGCGTCAACTTATTTGAATTCTTGGCGGATTGAACACGCCGAAGAACAAGGTCGCCTTCCTCGAAGCTTCTGGCGTTAACTTTGCGGCTATGATAGTGGCGCAAAGCTTTCTGATAGCGAGCAGCTCGCACAGCAGCCTGAAGACGATCCTCCTCGAGGAGCAGTGCGTCATCTTGTCACAGCTGCTCTTGCTCAAGCTCATCATAAGCGAGCACTCGTGGCGATCCGTATACGATTTCCGTGGGGAGAACTGTCTCTGCTCCGTAGACAAGAGCAAAGGGTGTCTGGCCAGTGGCTCGATTCGGCGTCGTTCTGATCGACCAAAGAACCACCGGCAGTTTCTCGATCCAATTTCTTCCGCACTTGTGCAGCCTGTCGAAAGTTCTGGTCTTGAGCCCGCGCAGCACTTCAGCGTTTGCCCTCTCTACTTGACCGTTGCTTCTCGGATGAGTAACAGAAGCGAAGCAGATCTTGGTACCAAGATCTTGGACGTATTGCATGAAGGTGCGGCTCGTGAATTGTGTGCCATTGTCGGTGATGATCCTGTTAGGGACCCTGAAACGGCAAACAATTGACCTGAAGAACTTGACCGCTGACTGTGCTGTCACCTTCCTCATTGGTTCCACCTCAGGCCACTTTGTGAACTTGTCGATTGCAACGTACAAGTACTCAAAGCCCCCGACGACTCGGGGAAAGGGGCCGAGGATGTCGAGCCCCCAGACCGAAAATGGCCAGGACAAAGGGATTGTTTGGAGAGCTTGAGCTGGTTGATGAATCTGCTTGGAATGGAACTGGCACGCTTCACACTTGGTTACTTGTGCAGTTGCATCCTGGAGGGCTGTCGGCCAGAAGAAGCCTTGCCGGAAAGCCTTGCCGGCAAGTGTTCTTGCGCCAATGTGGTGACCACATATGCCTCCATGTATCTCCGCCAACAGCTCTTGTCCCTCTTCCCGGGAAATGCACTTCAATTTCACTCCGTTGAATCTTCTTCTGTACAGTATGTCATCGACAAACTGGTACATACTTGATTGCCGGGCTACTCTTTCTGCTTCTTCTTGTTCTTCGGGAAGTTCTCCTGTCTGAAGGAAATGGACTATTGGCTGTGCCCAGGCTGGAGCTTGTGGCTCGACAGCGAGGACTAAAGGCGCAAAGGCTGCTGCAGGGACATCTGCTTCGACGGCAAGGATCAGGGATCCTGCCGGAGTGTGATGTTCCCCGGCAAGCGTGTCGGGACACAGCTTGTCGGGAGCGTCAGCTTCAACGAAGCAACCCTTGGGGCTTGTCGGAGCAGACTGCTCCTCAGTTCTTTCTGTGTTGAGCCTGGGAACCTTCTTGGCAGCGGCTTCGGAGAGCTCTGCCGGAAAGTGGTCGCCAGCAGGCAATTTTCTCTTCTTGCTCTGTCCAGTCGATGGTGTGACGGATGGCTGAGTTAGCTTGAGCACAAAAATCCCTGGTTCCATAGGCAACTTGAGTGCGGCACATTTTGACAGGCCATCTGCAATGTCGTTCTGAGCCCTTGGAACATGTTCCATTTGTAGGCCGTCAAAATGCTCCTCTAGCTTCCTCACTTCATCAATGTATGCTTCCATCAACGGACTCTGGTAATCTTTGTTGACTTGTCGGACGACAAGCTGTGAGTCACCCCTGACAATAAGTTTTTTAATCCCAAGCTCTGCTGCTATCCTGAGTCCGGCAAGCAAGCCCTCATACTCCGCAGTATTATTTGTTGCCTGCTCCTTGGGAAAGTACATTTGGACCACATACTTGAGGTGCTCTCCGGTGGGGGCGACAAGTAGTACGCCCGCACCGGCGCCTTGCAGCGAGAAGGCACCATCAAAGTACATGATCCATTCTTTGCTGACTTCCTTGACGGGGATGCTCCTCTCCGGAGTTTCTTCATCCGGTGTTGGCGTCCATTCTGCTATAAATTCTGCCAAAGCCCGGCTCTAAATAGTTGAAGTACTTTCAAACTTGAGGCCAAAGCTCGACAATTCCAGTGCCCACTCGACAATCCTGCCTGTTGCTTCTGGATTCTGCAGTATCCTCTTCAGCGGAAAGCGAGTGACAACCGTGATCTCATGTGCTTGAAAGTAATGGCGCAGCTTCCTTGAGGCCATGAGTAGGGCGAAGAGCAACTTCTGCACACCAGAGTACCTTGATCTAGCCCCCTGCAAAAGGGAACTGACAAAGTAAACTGGGCGCTGCACCTTCTTCTTCTGTTTTTCTTCCGGCAACTGCACAGATCCATCCTTAGCGGAGCCAGAACTCGTCGGATCAGTGCTTGCCGGGCTAGAGCTTGTCGGGGAAGCCCCCTGCTTGTCGCTGGACTCGCTTGCCGCGGCTGCCGACTCATCATCTGCCTCCCTTTCCGCCACCAACGCAGCACTAACCACTTGATTCGTTGCCGCTAGGTATAGCAGCAACTTCTCTTGTGGCTTAGGTGCGACAAGTGTTGGAGTAGAGGATAAATATTTCTTCAAGTCTTGCAGCGCAGCCTCCGCTTCCGGAGTCCATTTCATGGGACCCGCCTTTTTCAAGATTTTGAAAAATGGCAGGGCGCGTTCAGCAGACTTGGAAATGAATCTACTAAGAGCCGCAACGCAATCGGCAAGCCTTCGCACATCCTTGACGCGCTTTGGTGCTTCAATTTGCTCAATGGCCTTGATCTTGTCGGGATTGGCTTCAATCCCCCTCTGAGACACGAAGAACCCGAGAAGCTTGCCGGAAGGAACTCCGAACACGCACTTCTCGGGGTTCAACTTGAGATTGACCTTGCGCAGATTTGCAAAAGTCTCATCCAAATCTTGGATTAGAGTCTCTTTGTCTTTGCTCTTGACCACTATGTCATCCATGTAAGCTTCTACATTCCTGTGCATCTGTGGCTCAAAAGCATGGCTGACTACTCTTGCAAATGTTGACCCAGCATTTTTTAGTCTGAAAGGCATCCGTACGAAACAGTACGTTCCACATGGAGTAATGAATGCGGTTTTCTCTTCATCCTCTTTTGCCATGAAGATCTGATGATACCCTGAGTATGCATCAAGGAACGAAAGCAGATCACATCCTGCTGTGGAGTCGACAATCTGGTCAATGCGCGGCAAGGGGAATGGATCCTTGGGACAGGCTTTATTAACATCAGTGAAGTCAATACAAAGCCTCCACTTCCCATTTGCCTTGCACACGACCACTGGATTGGCCAGCCACGTTGGATGGAGTACTCCTCGGACCAGGCCTGCTGCTTCCAATTTCCTGATCTCTTCTGCTATGAACTCTTGACGCTCTACTGCTTGCTTTCTGACTCTTTGCTTGACGGGCCGCGCGTGAGGGCAGACGGCAAGGTGGTGCTCAATCACTTCCCTGGGAACACCGGGGATGTCAGACGGTTGCCATGCGAACACATCGATATTCGCCCGCAGGAAAGCAATGAGCGCCCTTTCCTATTTAGGATCAAGCGTGGCACTGATGGTGAAGGTACCACCAGTGCCATCCTCCTTGGCGGCCACTTTCTTAGTCTCTGGTGAAGCTGCCTTTGCCCTCTTGCACTTGCCGGCGGAGCTCGATGGTGCGTCCTCGACGGCAGCGCAGCACTCCGGAGAGGTGCGCTTGCCGGAGTGGGCACCAGAGCTACTCTTGCCGGACTTGGCATTCTTCTTCCCCCGGGAAGCTTCAGCGGCAAGTGGCTCGCGCTCTGCTGCGGCTGCTGCTTCCCGGTAAATCTTGTCGGTGCAGATAAGTGCATCTTTCTTGTTGCCTTGAACAGAAATGACACTTATCGGACCAGGCATCTTGAGCACGTTGTATGCGTAGTGAGAAGCTGCCATGAACTTGGCCAGCGCCGGTTCGCCGAGTATCCCATTGTAGGGCAATGGGAAATCGGCGACGTCAAATGTGACCCTCTCTGTCCTAAAATTCAGCTCGCTGCCAAACGTCACTGGCAGTGTGATCTTCCCCTTCGGCTTGCTCCTTCCCGGGTTTATTCCTTGAAAGGTGCCGGTCTCTTCGAGCTCGCTATCGGGGATCTGGAACTTCTTGAGCACTGCTGAAGAGATCAGATTCAGGCCGGCCCCGCCGTCAACCAACATCTTCGTGACCTTGAGGTTGCAGATTGTTGGTGAGCCCAACATTGGCAAGCACCTGACCGCAGTGATGCGATTAGGGTGATCCTCAACATCGAAGATGATGGGCGTGCTGGACCACTTCAGAGGCTTGCGTGACTCGACGGATGGCTCTGCTGCGTTCACTTCTCGCACCCACTGCTTGAGTTGGCGGTGCGAGGTGTGTAGAGAGGCACCGCCGTCGATGCACAACACCTCCGTTGCCTTCTGAAACTCTTGGTCATCAGTCTCATCTTCCTCCATCTCATCATCCTCATCTTCATCTTCGTCCTTGTCGCGGCCGCGGGGAGGCCTGTCTCCTTGCCGCGGCTTGGCCTTGCCGCGGTGCCCTCCCCGGGCGGGAAGCTTCTTGGCGGATCCTCCGCCACCTCCCTGGGCTCTCTCCTTGTCGCGGCGCTCGTACTCAGCTTTCTGTAGCTCCGCCATCTGCTCAACTTTCTTGCAGGTTTGGAGGTCATGGCCCTTGGTGCGGTGGATCTTGCAGTACCGCTTGCCGGAGCCGTCCTGCTTGTCGGCGGCAACCACAGCCTCGCCGGAGTCATCAGCTTTGGCCTTGTCGGAGCCGCCTCCGTTGCCGGAATGCTCGACAGCTAGCACTTCCTTAGCCTTTCTTTTCCTATTTTTCCGCCTCCGGTTTTTCCTCGCCGGGGCGGCATCCTCACTATCAGATCCTTCTGCTCCTGCCGTCTCTCCGGGGATTTTCCTCCCCTCCTCAGCCCGTGCACACTTGTCGGCCAGAGCATAGAGCTCGCTGACATCCCTGATCTTGCACATCGCCATCTCCTCCCTCATCCTGCGGTTACGCACGTTCTGATGGAACGCGCTGATAACCGCGGCAGGGTGGACGTCTGGGATGTTGCGCTGCACCTGGCTGAATCTCTGTATGTACTTGCGCAGGGGCTCTCCCTCCTTCTGGACTAGCAGATGCAGATCGCTCTCCTGGCCATGGGGTTTGTGGCCGCCTGTGAAGGCGCCGACAAACTGATGACACAGGTCCACCCATGAAGAGATGGAACTGTCCGGCAAGTGCATGAGCCAAGATCTGACGTTGGGCTTGAGTACCAGCGGGAAGTAGTTGGCGAGGATCTTCTCGTCGCACCCTCCGGCAGCCTGCACCGCGATGGTGTAGATGTTGAGGAACTCCGACGGATGTATCCTGCCATCGTACTTCTCGGGCACGTCTGGCTTGAAGTTCTTGGTTCTGGGCCACTGGATTTGCCGCAGCTCTCGGGTGAACGCAGGGCAACCTGCCGCATACGGCAGGTCGCCTGGTTCCCCTGGCGCATGCATATCGACAGTGGGCCCAGCGCGCTGGTCAGATTGACGTCGCGCTTCCCTTCTGCGCTTGATGCGAGTGCGAGCATCTTCGTGTCGTCGTTCTTGAAGAACGTGGCGTTGATCGCGGCGGGTTCGCGGGTCTGACGACGCGGTGGAGTCGGCGTCGGGGTTGGCCCGGCGAGTCGGTGATCTTGGCCTTCGGGGCTGGGAGTGCACAGAGGTGGCACCCCCAACGGTCTTGTCGGCGTCGGCTTGCGCCTGGGCGTCTCGCCGGGGCTTCGACGTGCTCGGTTGCCGGGGCTTGTCGCCATTGGCGAAGCCGACGAGGCTGTAAATGGTCAGCCTCCAGTCGTCAATCTTGTGTGGCGCCGGAGGGTAATCTAGAAGCAGCTGGGCTCGGGCCAGCGCTTCCTCTGCAGTCTTGGGTGGTGGTGGCGACGAGCGGCGCGAGGAGCGGGATGTGCTCGGACTCCCAACTGGATTGGAAGGAGGAACACCCCGTCCGGGCGACCGTACCTCACTCGCGCCAGCATGCTGGCGTGCATGCTGGTCTCGAACGTCTCGCGACCCACCAGCTTGGCCTTGCTCCAACTCGAGCACGGTGCTAGGGGCACCGGGGCGTTGTCGACCTTGCACCTCCTGGGAGGGGCGTGGTGTCTACACGGTCGCCGACGCTTGCGGGGCCTCGTTTTTCGACCTGGTGATGACGTGAGTCCCACCGTCGGTGCCCGCTCCTCCGCCGGCGTCCGCTCCACCGCCCGTTTGCTCCGGTGGTGGTGGTAGAATCGATGTAGACGGAGCGACCACCTCCGAAGGCTTCTTCTTTGGTGGCATGTTGATGAAGGCGTTGATGTAGCGCGCGCGGAGACCGGATCAGATGCTCACGACCTCGACGCACCCCTACCTGGCGCGCCAAAGATGTCGGGGCGCTCTGTGGCCACGAGCACCTATGGGGCAGAGGGGCCCCTTCTAGTCCGGCAAGGGAGCGGAGGGCGTGCGCAGAGCAGATCGAGGTCGAGCGCGCGGGGGGGGGGGGGGGAGACGGGCGATTTTTACCCAGCTTCGGAGCTCTCCAGAGAGATAAAACTCCTACTGCTGCTTTGAGTTTGTATTTGTTCTTGCTCGAGAGCGCGAGCGTATCATGGTGTTGGATCTACGAACTGCGGAACCGAACCCCCTCTACGTGCGCATGGGCCTCCCTTTTATAGTCTAAGGGGGTCACCGACAGGTGGCAATGTAGGAAGAGGGGTAGAAAGGTAAAACGCGGGTTGGTACAACAGTGTCCAACAGTGTCCCCTACCTAACTCTGACGGCAGGGGACAAGGGCATTTAATGCCCGTCCGGTCGCCCCAACAGTGCAAGGAAACGACCGTTAGGTGCGCCACCGGTTGCCACGATGGCCTCCTTGTCAGCTCCGCTTGCCACCTCGCTCCGCATGGCTATGCAGCGCCTCGCCACATGCTCCTGGGATAGCCCTGGGGTGACACGTTGCTGGATGCGCTGGAGTTTGGGTGCGGGGTGGCAGCCTTGCCGCGGCAAGCGCCTTCCCGCGGTCCTTCTCTTGTTGCGCCGGCAAGCTTGCCGGTCGTCCGGCCTTGCCGGGGCGCGCAGGGCGTCGCGGCAAGTCTTCTGGAAGTGCCTTGGTCGGCCTATCCGGCAAGCTCCTTTTGCCGGGGCCTCTGTCCTCCCTGGCAAGCTTCTCTTGCCGGGATCTTTGTCTTCTCAGTTGATACTTTGTTCTTGAATGGCAGTAATAGGAAATGACGGAGGGTCTTGGCGGGCGCCCGGCAAGCCTTGCCGCAGGGCGGTGCGACTGCCCGTGCACAAGTTCGGGGTACTAAGGTACCCCTACTTTAGTACACCGACATTTAGCCTCCTTGATCTCGTGGTAGATCTACTCTTGTACTACCCATATCATCAATATTAATCAAGAAGGATGTAGGGTTTTACCTCCATCAAGAGGGCCCGAACCTGGGTAAAAACATCGTGTCCCTCGTCTCTTGTTACCATCTGCCTAGACGCACAGTTCGGGACCCCCTACCCGAGATCCGCCGGTTTTGACACCGACATTGGTGCTTTCATTGAGAGTTCCTCTGTGTCGTCACCAATAGGCTTGATGGCATCTTCAACCAGCAACGCTGTCCAGGGTGAGACTTTTCTCCCCGGACAGATCTTCATATTCGGCGGCTTCGCACTGCGAGCCAATTCACTTGGCCATCTGGAGCAGATCGAAAGCTACGCCCCTGGCCGTCAGGTCAGATTTGGAACTTAAACTTCACGGCCGATGTCCGCGGAGACTTGATCTTCGACGGACCCGAGCCACAGCCGAGCGCGCCGCATTGTGACGATGGGCATGATTTAGCTCTGCCGCCGAACAATGCCCTGGTGGCCGCACATGAATCCGCTTCGGCCATCAGTCCGGAGCCGATCGCCCAGATCGAGGATCGGTGGATAAATGCCGCCTTGAGGGCTTCAACATCCACAGCGATGGAGCCGAACACTAATCTTGTCCCCTGCGAAACTCGTGATTCCGAGGCGCCGGACTCCTTGCCGGACTCCGAACCTCCCACGCCCTTACCAATCGATCCGGATTGGGCGCCGGTTATGGAATTCACCGCAGCGGACATCTTCCAATACTCGCCTTTTGGCGACATCCTGAATTCACTAAAGCATCTCTCGTTATCAGGAGAGCCCTGGCCGGACTATGGCCAGGATGGTTGGGATGTGGACGACGAAGAAATTCAGAGCCCACCCACCACCCACTTTGTAGCCACTGTCGACGATCTAACCGACACGCTAGAGTACGACTCCGAAGACATCGACACCATGGACGACGATGCCGGAGACGAACAGGAACCAGCGCCTACAGGGCACTGGAAGGCCACCTCGTCATATGACATATACATGGTGGATACCCCAAAATATGGGGACGGCGAAGAAACAGCGGAGGCAGATCCTTTAAAGAAACAGCCCAAGCGCCGGCATCAGCGGCGCCGCTCTAAATCCCGCCACAGCAAGAATAGAGATTCCGGCACAGGAGATAACAGTACCCCAGAGAGTGCCGAAGACAATCCCCTCCAGCAAGACTCAGCGCAGGAGGATGCAGAAGCAAGCCCTCACGAGAGGGCGGCAGACGAAGAGGTTGAGGATCATAACTATATGCCTCCCTCCGAAGACGAAGCAAGCCTCAACAACGACGAATTCGTCGTGCCCGAGGATCCCATCGAACAAGAGCGTTTTAAGCGCAGGCTCATCACCACAGCAAGAAGCCTGAAGAAGGAAAAGCGGAAGCTCAAAACAGCGGAAGACACACTCAGAATGAGATGGAGCAAAGTGCTCAAAACCGCAGATAAATACGGCAATGGCCACCAATCGAAGAGCTACCCGAAGCGTAAGCTGCTACCAGAATTCGACGAGGAGGCCATAGAGCCTCCACCGTCAAATGGCCCAGCCAGGTCCATCTACGGGCCCAAGAAGAAGGCCCCAGGAAGCAAGGTAACACGTCAAGTGTCTGAAAACAGCGGCACACCCAAATACAGGGGCGCCGCACACCCACTATGTTTCACCGATGAGGTGCTGGACCATGAATTCCCAGCAGGATTTAAACCCATAAACATAGAGGCCTATGATGGAACAACAGACCCTGGAGTCTAGATAGAAGATTATATACTGCAAATACACATGGCCAGAGGAGACGATCTCCACGCCATAAAATACCTACCCCTCAAGCTTAAAGGGCCAGCCCGTCATTGGCTTAAAAGCCTCCCAGAAAACACTGTTGGAAGTTGGGAAGAGCTTGAGGATGCGTTTAGAGCAAATTTTCAAGGGACTTACGTCCGCCCTCCGGATGCAGATGATCTAAGTCATATAACTCAACAGCCCGGAGAGTCAGCGCAGAAATTCTGGAACAGGTTCCTTACCAAAAAGAACCAAATAGTCGACTGTCCGGACGCCGAAGCCTTAGCAGCTTTTAAGCATAATGTCCGAGACGAATGGCTTGCCAGGCACCTCGGTCAAGAGAAACCGAGGACAATGTCCACACTAACAAGCCTCATGACCCGCTTCTGTGCGGGAGAAGATAGCTGGCTAGCAAGATGCAGCACCAGCGACGCAAGTACATCCGAGATAAGAGATGGAAACGGAAAATCACGACGCAGAAAAGAGCAGCGCCGGAATAAAGAGAAAAGCCCAAAGAGCACGGCAGTCAACGCCGGATTCAAAAGCTCGCGGCCCAACAACAAAACACAGCCTCTCAAGGATGACAGTGACGAATTGTACAACTTAAACAAGATTTTGGGTCGGATATGTCAAATCCACAGTACCCCGGAAGGCCTGCAAATCAAACCCACATGGATTGTTGGGTTTTTAAACAGTCCGGCCGACTAAATGCCGAACACAAGGGGCTCGACGCGTCAAGCGAAGAAGATAAACCCCACCAGCAGAGCACCGGAAAACAAAAGACTTTCCCACAAGAGGTCAAAACAGTAAACTCGCTTAATGTGATAATACAGAAAAACAATGCGGCACTTCCTAAAAAGAGCTTCGCGTGGTCCAAACCAGCAAACCATAGAGATTGGATATCAAAGCCAATCACTTTCGACCACCTGGACTACTCCAGAAGCGTTCGAAACGCGGGACGGACTCCCCCGATATTGAATCCCACAATAGACGGATTACAGTTTACTAACATCCTAATGGATGGAGGCAGCGACTTAAACCTGCTATATTCAAACACAATCCGTAGGATGGGGACAGACCCTACCAAAATCCGACACAGCCGCACTTCCTTCAAAGGAGTGACGCCGGGCCCTTACGCCAAGTGCACAGGCTCTATATTACTAGAAGTCGTTTTCGGATCGCCGAACAATTTTCGACGCGAAAAATTAATTTTTCACATCGTCCCATTTGAAAGTGAATATCAAGCACTCTTGGGACGAAAGGCTTTTGTCCGCTTCAACGCCATACCGCATTACGCGTCTCTTACACTCAAGATACCCGGTCCGCGTGGCGTCATTTCAGTGCGAGGGTCACTTAAAGACCCCGGACTCGGATAGACGAATCCAGCTTCAGCAGGCTAGGGGCTCCCTAGCCGCACACCTCTTCACAGGGGGCTGCGCGCACAAACAACCGCGGGTTCATACAAACCCTGCTTTAATTATTTATATTTCTTCTTTTACACATATTTTTTGCACGATTTATTTTCAAACTAAACGTTCCCCTCTTTTTACAGATGAACAACGTGCATACCCGTCCAGAATAAACGGCACAACGGAGACACAGGCGCAGACGTGCAGTAGGGACCCGTTGTGAGGATTCTTTTCAGATTAAGACCCTGCGTAAACCTTTTTTTACTGTGTCTTGTTGTTATTCTCCCTTGGTTTCTTCCTATAGCCAAAGCGGAGCCTGACGTTTTGGCATCGGCCGCGCAGAAGACCATGCTCGTACCTGGACACTAGGGGCTTAGGGCATCTCTGCCCATTATTATAAAGACCGAACACCTTAGGGAGTGTTCGACGTCTCGAGTTAGGCATTATATGCATCAGCTCCGAATCATGTCTTTGGTCAAATGTTGGGTTTGCCCGGCTCCTGTGTTTTGCTGCCTTATGTTCCGTATCACCGGCTAACGCGGCACCAGGAGAACTACTGCGATTGTGCCCCAGTTCGGCTGGGCGAGCACCTCAGTAGAGAAAGCCGAAAACTGACTGTCATGATACAGCGAGAGACTGGTCAACCACTCGATCGACTACTGGAATGTTTAGAATTCCCCACTTTGACGAAGGACCGTTTCCCGGTCAGGCGCATACGCACCCCGAATTCGGAGATGTGCGGTGCCACCAGGGGCTATATCGTAGCCCCACCCTCGAGCTCCACTGGCTAAGTGAAAGTGATAAAGCATTATAGTCCGGATTTCCTCGTTCGCTACGCTACCACCTCCTTAAAAAGGATCGAGAAGTCGGATTAAGTGTGGAAACGCGCTATTTTTGCGAACACCCCCGCACCCTGTGCGTGGGGGCTGAAGCTGAAGACTGCAATCTTTCAAGTTATACAAATGTATACGTAAACGGCCGCACAGGAGAAGTTTTACTACTTGGGACGCACAAGTATAAAAAGCAGTTATAGCATAATCATCATTTTACAAGCTAATACGTTCATTTGAACGTGACATTTTTCAAGCACTGCGACTCTATTACACGAGCGCCACGCATAACTTCCCCGAAATAATGCTCGGCGGGGAGCCGGCTTTCATCCGAACCCTGAGCGGCAACAGCGGTGGCATCCATCTCCGGACAGTGCGCCTTCACATGGGCAAGAGCCATCCGCGCGCCCTCGATGCAGGCCGACCGCTCCAAGGAATTGCTGCAGTAAGCTGAAGTAGCTCGTTGCCTTGGGCCTCTCTGGCCAGACATGGGCCATGATGTCAGTCATGGCAAGTCCGGACAATCTATTTAGCTCGGCCCATTCGGCCAATCGGACTGTCAACGAAAGTGAGCGGTCCGGACTATGGAATTGAGACCAGTATAGCTCTTCCGTCTTGTGATCCTCCTGGCTCCGGAAGTGCTCCACGGCATCAGCCGCACTTGCAGCTAAGTCCATATACGGATCCTCCGGACTCCACAGCCGCTCAAATTGAGCATACTTTCCATCCATAAACCGGCGACGCAGCAGAAAAGGCTTGCCAGCCACGATATCTCCGGCCTGGCGCAGTTCCTCCTTCATAGCCCGCATTGCAGAGCGGGCATCCTTGGCTTCGGCGGTGGCCTTCTTCAGGTCTTCCCGCTCCGATAAGCGCTCCTTTTCAAGAGCCTCATTGCGGTCGGCAGCATCCTTTACTTTCATGGCCAATTCGGCCACCTCCGCCCTGCTTAGGCAGTGCACAACCCTTTTGGCTTTCAACTCCTCGGCCGCCTTCAAGGCAGCCGCGTCACTCCTTCGGGCTTGCTCCTTAGCTCGAGCAAGTTCAGCCCGAAGGCTCTCCACCGCAGCAGCACCGTCTGTACAACAGCATATAATTTATTAAGAGGAGGGCTTCGACCCCCTTAAATAAAGCGACTGCGGAGAACTCATTTACCTTGCGACTCGTCAAGTCGCCGGTTGACAAGTGCGATGTCCGCATCCACCATGTCAAGTTGCCGACTCAACTCGTCAAACTCACTAGTCTGGCTAGCCCTCGGACCATCCGCCACCTGCATAGGAACGGCGGCATTCATCACTTGCAATTTCGATCCTTGGCACGCTGTCGTTCCCGACAACCTACCGAGTCCCAGGGGCTACTATCTATACAGGGCGCATTTTTATATGCAAAACTGTTAAAAGACAAATGGGTGCGTCATTCTCGCATACCTCAAATCCCGCCAGCAAACTCATGGCGGCATTGCGCAATCCGCTCTCTGCAGACGAAATCCTTCCAATCACTATACGCATCAACGCACGGCGATCTTCTGAAATGGACGCCCTCTCAAGCAGATTCTTTAGTTCTCCCGGCCGGATACTAGTGGGTGCCGAACTCTCTGGCCCCTCCGGACTCGGGGATACCCTCCGTGACGATACTTCAGGCTCGCCCGCCTTATCCGACGGCGCTGCAGACGGAGGCGTATCACTCTCCATCATCTCCGGAAGAAGGTCTCCCGAAGACGAACTCATCTGAGAAGGCTGCAGATCCGAACTGCAATATAAATATTTCGGTCACCCACAGAGGCACAAATGAAGGCATTTCCTTACTAATTAATTCCCTTTTTCATACTCACGGCTCGCTGGAGAGCTGATCCTTTGGCGATGATGGTGCGTCCGGATTCTCTCCGGACGCCGGACCCCCCGGTGAAGATCTCTTCCCGCGCTTAGGGGCTTTGGCCTCCGGATCTTCGGAGGCGGTCCTCTTCTCCCCCTGGAGGGAGGGGTTCTTGATTCCCCCCTCTTCAGGCGCCCCTTTGGGTGAAATATTAGCTCCTCTGTTTTCCCCTTCGCCCCCTTCTGTGGGCGCGACCTCCAACATTCTGACCAGCACAGGCTCCAGTGCGGTCTCTAGGAGGGGGGCCGGACACCTTATCAGCCTTGATCGCGCCACCCATTCCTGTGAAGAGTGAAGAGTCAGGAGGCGAACTCTAGAAAGGCGTATAAACGGAAAGTCCGGACTCTGAGCTATTTACCTGAGTATCCGGGCGATTGCGGCTTAGGCCCGCGTCCTCGGCTAATTCCGGACACGCCACCTGCGGTCCGAAGAACAACTTGAACATCTCCACGGGTGTCGCACCCATAAAGTGTTGGAGAATCCGAGGTCCCTCCGGGTTGAACTCCCATAGACGGAGAGGACGGCGTTTGCAGGGCAGAAGATGCCTGATCAGCATAACCTGCATCACCACGATCAGGTCGATCTCCCTCGCTTGGAGATCTCGAATCCGGCCCTGCAGTGAGGGCACGTCCTTGGATGGCCCCCAATTGAGCCCTTGGTTGACCCACGACACCAGCTGGCGTGGAGGTCCCGGGCGGAATAAAGGCGGCGGCTTTTGCCTGCTGCCCTTCGGAGCGGTGACGTAGAACCACTCCTGCTGCCACAGTCCGAGTTCCTCTTGGAAGGAACCTTCGGGCCACGGGGCATCGGCCTTTTTGTTTATGGCCGCCCCGCCGCACTCCGCTTGACACCCCCCGATCATCTTCGGCTCCACCTTGAAGGTCTTCAGCCACAGGCCGAAGTGGGGAGTGACGCGGAGGAAGGCTTCACAGACGATAGTGAATGCGGAGATGTGGAGGATGGACTCCGGAGCCAAGTCGTGAAAGTCCAGCCCATAATAGAACATGAGTCCTCTCACGAAGGGGTCCGTCGGGAAGCCTAAACCCCGACGGAGGTGGGATACGAAGACAACGAACTCACCGGGCTCGGGGGCGGGCACGGCCTGCCCTTGGGCGGGCAACCTGTGCGAAACCTCGTAGGCCAGGTACTTGGCCTCACGTAACTTCAATATGTCCTCCTCCGTGACGGAGGAGGGCATCCACCGGCCCTGGAGGTCGGAGCCGGACATGGTTGAGGATCCGAAGCGCTCGA
Source organism: Triticum timopheevii (assembly GCA_963921465.1). Lineage (NCBI taxonomy): Eukaryota > Viridiplantae > Streptophyta > Magnoliopsida > Poales > Poaceae > Triticum > Triticum timopheevii. The sequence goes on along the minus strand of OY997262.1, from coordinate 313,803,132 downwards.
ATCTGAGGCTCTGGGTGTTGGAACTGGGAGCGAGGAGGAGATTCGATGCGAGATTGAAGAACAAGGACAAGCCTTGGTCCTCTTATAAAGAGGAAAAAATACTAAGAGCCGTCTCCGTGACCGTTTGGGATTCACCTTCGATAGAGGAGGCGTGGCGACGGGAACGGTTGGGTTACCCACGCACGTATTGATGAGAATCCCGGAATAAGGGGAACACGATCTCTGCTTCGACAAGACGTGCCAAGGAAACCGCTTTGCTAAACGTGCTGAGGTGGTATAGTCAAAAAACGATTCAAACAAAGGCTTGGTAGCGGTGTGATGTCACGCCGCATAATACGTCAGCAGATTGAACTAAGTGTATATTTTATTCTCTCTACGGTGGAATGTGGAATTTATTTTGCAGAGCCGGACACTATCCTGGTGTTCGTGATCTTCTTTGGATTATTCAAGGGAGGAACCCGCCTTGCAATGCCGAACATTATGCGCGCCGGACTTATCGTCATTGAAGCCTGGTTTAGGGGCTACTGAGGGAGTCCTGGACTGGGGGGTGTCCGGACAGCCGGACTATCATCGTCCGCCAGACTATCAAGACTACGAAGATACAAGATTGAAGACTCCGTCCCGTGCCGGATGGGACTTTCCTTGGCGTGGAAGGCAAGCTTGGCGATACGGATATGTAGATCTCCTACCATTGTAACCGACTCTGTGTAACCCTAGCCTCCTCCGGTGTCTATATAAACTGGAGGGCTTTAGTCTGTAGGACAACATACATTACAACAATCATACCATAGGCTAGCTTCTAGGGTTTAGCCTCCTTGATCTCGTGGTAGATCTACTCTTGTACTACCCATATCATCAATATTAATCAAGCAGGACGTAGGGTTTTACCTCCATCAAGAGGGCCCGAACCTGGGTAAAAACATCGTGTCCCTCGTCTCTTGTTACCATCCGCCTAGACGCACAGTTCGGGACCCCCTACTCGAGATCCGCTGGTTTTGACACCGACACCCAACATTAGGCCCCAGATTGATTTGAACCGGTTCATGTCAATCCTTCACAAAATCTTGTGTCTTGGACATCTTCTGGTAATTGGTAAACCGCCATGTCGTCATCATTTCTGGTTGCTATAAACCGGCATGACGTCATCATGAAATTTATCATTTATAACGCCCTCCTTTAACAATAGCTCCTGGATCCGCGCGCTTGACCTAACTCTGTTACCTTATAAATAAGACCGAAGGGTCATTTCCTTTCCTTTCCCTTCGTCTCTTCTTCTTCGTCTTCCTCGCATCGCTAGCCTTGGAGCTCCGCCGCCGCCGTCGACCTCTGCTTCGTCTTGGGCCGCTGCATCAACCTGAACGCACCAGAGCACTGCGATACCCTTCCACATCTTCTCCGTTTCCAGTAAGCTTTCTTCTCTTCTTGACCTAGATCTGTTCTTAGGGTTTCATGTTCGTGCTGTGTTCGTCGCTTGCTCATACTTGTACTCTGGCTCTTGAATGAATCTGTGAACCCCTGCTGTGTTTAATAGTAATCTCTAAGCATCCGCCTGTAATTTCTCATCTAAGTCCATAGATCTCACGCACATATCCGCTCAATGGTTCACTTCCGTTCTGCCTTACTCTTCGGAATATTTTCTGTTTTTGTGAGCTTGTTGTAGATCCGCGGCTGTAATAGGATCTTGTGAAACCTATTTCTGCATACCTAGTTGTCCACAACTTCAATTGCTTCCGGTGCTTAGGTCAGGCGGTTTAACTTACCATAGAAAAAAGTTACTAAACCGGTATATACCATTAGTCCCTGGTTGAACCGCCAGAATCCATATGATGTCGCATTGTAGAAGACCGGTTTATAGGTATTGCCTCTGGTTTATCGTTGTTTAGATCAACACCTTCTTTTATCCAACATATTCTTGAACCGGATCACCTATTTCTTGTAGATCTCACCATGGCCAAACAAGTATATGAGTGCAATTGGGTTCCCTCTCGCGTCACAGAATCTCAGTTGGATGATCTAGTCCTGATCGGCGCTTTAGACAATAAAGATACGAGCCACTGGAGAGTTCCTGGAAATGAATGTCCTCCCACACCTCAGGAGGGAGAGGTTGTGGTCTTTGTAGATCACTTGGCCCGGGGCTTCAAACCGCCCGGTTCAAAATTTTACCGGGATGTGTTAGCCAATTTTCAGCTCCGTCCACAGGATATTGGCCCCAATTCCGTTACCAATCTATGTCACTTTCAAGTGCTTTCTGAGGTATACCTTCAAGAGGAGCCTTCAGTCGAGTTGTTTAGAGATTGCTTCCATTTAAACCGTCGCACTGAATTTACCGACGGCCCCAATACTGAATTGGGCGGTATGGCCATTCAGAAGACGAAAGAGATCACTTATCCCCACGTCAAACTCCATACTCACCCCAAGGAGTGGAATGCAACTTGGTTTTACTGCAAGGATACCTCCCCTGACAATGAAAATCCCTTGCCTGGCTTCCGTCCGGAACGGCTCAGCAACACTCACCCTTTTCCACAAAGACTAAACACCAAAGAGAGAATTAAATATGCTCCGCAACTGTCGAAGCTTCGAGCCTTTATGGCCAACGGTTTAACGGGAATAGACCTTGCACGCTGTTGGATATCATGGAGCATACTGCCTCTGAGCCGGCGCTCCAGCTTGATGTGCAAGTACACTGATAGTGTCGATGACCCACTCCGACACACTAAAATCCAACTCTCCAATGATGAAGTCACAGATTCTGTAAAGAAGATGTTGAATGAACCGGAGCACCTCTGTGCTCAAACCGGTCTGCTTCCTTACTACACCACCAACAAACCGCCAGCGGTAAGATTTTAATTGCTCTATTGTTGAACCTGTTACTGCTTTATCCATCTGACATTTAATTACTGCTGATCCAGGGCGACAATCCGTTTTGGAGCAAGAAGCATCCACAAGACAAAACGGAGAAGGCAGGGCGGTCAACCCGGCCCAAGACCAAGGTTATCAAGAAGCCAGCTCACAAGAGAAAAACCACCGCTTCATCTGATCCAGCTATTGATGATGATGTGGGTAACCCGGACCTTGAGGTAGAACTTCATTCACTTGGCTTACCTTTTACACGCCTTATTGATGATGATGCTTGTCAGGACGACGCCGAAGCCAGCAATGCGGAATTTGCTGAGGTAATTATTCTCTCTTCCGATTCAGAAATCTTGCCTTTGCCAAAATTTCGCCAGGCAAACCGGAAAGTTAAATTTTCTCATCCCCTTGCTTATTTGGATCCCAAATTTCTTATGAAGACTCAGCAACATGAAGCTCGCCGCACAACCCGGCACAGTGGCCAGGTAGTTACCTCCGCCGGTTTACCAAACAGTCTGGTTCGAAAACGCCGCTCCGAGGTCTCCGACCTTTTTATTGATTTAAATCCTAAAGCGGGTTTCTTCCGTCAACCTCTTAATCCATCCGACTCCGATTATCAGGTTACTTCTCATTCATCTTCTGGTGAATCGTCGGCCACTCAGCTGCCACCATTGAAAATAGTTCTTGGGTAAGCTAAACTGAACATATGCTTCCAGTATACTATGTAATGGCTTATGCTTTTTCTTGACTCTTTGTTTTTCTTTCAGGGCCAAACCTAAACCAAGCAAGAAGGCCCGCCTGGATAAAGCGGCTGAAGAAGATGTAGCCCCAGAACATGACAAAGTGCCAGATCTTGAAGCGTTTGCTCCTGAGGATATTCCCAATGATCCTCTTTTGCAAGACGATGCTATTCCCAAAGAGAGGCCTATTAACACTTTAGTCTCTGCTGACCCGCCTGCCAGCTCCGTCCGGATTGAGAAATCCCATAGTCCTGCTGACAAACCGACCGCACCAACACAAACCGGCGAGTCCAAAGATGATGATGTTGTGATTACCGGTGTAGGTTGCTTTGAACCCGGGAATCCTGACACCTTAACCAAGCATACCGTAAAAGAGGATTTTTCCGCTCTGAACAAAGGAAAATGGGATGTTGAACTGGAGACATATGCTGCTCTGAGTGCCCAAGATCTTCATTCCGGCTATTTAAACCGGCTTTATACTAGCCGTGACTGTGAAGCTGGTCTGGTAAAGATGATGAGGGATAAATTTGAGGTAACTTACTTCTTTACTTACTGCCATTGTACCAATCCTCCTAACCCCCACGGGTCGGTTTGTAACCTTCGTCAAACCGGGACTTGAATACGATCCTCAACAGTTTGAAATCCATCAGTATAGCCCCCGAGGGTCGGCTTAACTTAGCATAATTAAACCAGGGCTCCGATAGAAAACTATCCTTAGAACATAAGTTGATCAAATAGCCATTAGCCCCCAAGTGCCAAGTTGAATACCTGTATTGAGCTTGGGACTTTGCAATCTAGTAATATATGAAAATTGAAGGTGCATTAGCCCCCAAGTATCAGGCGTATAACTTTGTTATGTGGTTGATACTTCAATTTCTTGGACCGCTTGTTTAAAGCTAAATGATGTCTGTATGCAGGCTGAGGTGAGAATCAAGGAGGACTGGATTGCCGATTTGCAGGAGATCTTGAAAACCCAACAGGCTGAAACAGACAAGGCAAGGGAAGAATTAACCAGCGCCTTGAGCATTGCTGAACAGCTGAAGGAAGGCTTCAAGAAAGAGCGAGCTGATTGGGCCATTGAGAAGGCCGCTTTAACCAAAAGGGCTGAAAACGCTGAAGCTGCCCTTAAACCGGTGGTGGATGAACTTACAGCCGTAAAGCGGCAAATACACTCCATGACCGCTGCGATCTTTGGTAAGCTCCTTTTAACTTCTATGATGACTTGAACCTGCTGTAGTATAAATCTGGTTTGAGACCGTCCCTGTATTGTTGCAGGTACACGCATCGAGAATTTAGGATCCGATGTGCGGAAGAAACTGAAGGCTGCCTACACCTTAGTGGAACAACTGTATACCGGAGCCCAGCGGATCATCACCACAGCCTCTCATAACAACCCGGCACCCTCTTTAATCCGGGACACTCTTAACAGGTTGTCAATGCTTCCAGCCCAGATTGAGGAGCTGAAAAAATTTGCTGCTCGAACCGGAGCAATTAACGCCTTGATCCGGGCAAAGTCATGGGTGCCAGATTTCGACCCTGTGGAGGCAGCTCAAGGCTATCCCAGCCTGAAGGAAGATGGCTCTGAATTCAATGAAGATGATTTGAGGGTAATAAACCATGCAGTGCGCACTCTGGCTTGTCAATTAGCTGAAGAGGCAGACTTGACGCATTATCAAGTGCAATACAACAATGAGAACAAACGAGTGCCTGCCCCAACTCTTGAAGCGGAGAACCTGATTCCTCCAATCCGTAAGCATACTTACGCTCCTGATATTGAACCGTCTTCCCTAATCCATGAAGAAGCTGTTTTCCAAGCTTTACTGGGAATCGACTGGACCACTGTTGATTTCTAGCAAATGGATAGAGACGAGGAAGCTGAACCGGCGGATGACGAGGAGCAGGCTTGAACCGGAAGCCGGTTTGGATAGCTGTCTTTAGCATCTTTCCAAAATAACAATGATCTTATTTGGGCACTGTGTTGCCTTGTAATAGGATAGTTAATACTTCTACCTTGAATATGCCTTCGTGCATAAGTACTGAAGCTTTTGTTCGAAAAACCTCAATTCATATTTCCTGCAATCAGAAAAATTTGAACTTCGGTGGCGGTTATACCGCCAGCCGGTTTATGATCTTGATATGTGTATCAGTAATGTAACAAATAGGTGATACAAAATACCTGCCATGTCTAGGCATGAAGCTGGCTTAGCCAAGCTTGAAGCGGAGGTTTTATAAACCATTACCGTCAAAAAAGGGGGGAGAAAACAGCTCCCGTATAAACCGTACTGAGTCAATACGAACCCCCTAGTTACTCCATGATGCTAACAGGAAAAGGTAAATCGGGCATATTTCTCCGGATTAAAGGGGAATCAAATCCATCGGCTGAACCGGAAAAAAGGTGTTGTTGACATAAAAGAAATACAACAAAAACAAAGAAAAAACAGGCCATGAAAATAACATGGAAGCAAAGGTAATGATAAAGACCGTTTGCAAAAATATGCTATACTGAGCTGATCAGATGGTGTTACCATGGTCGGACAGGACCAAGCCCCCAATAGGAGTGACAATGATTCAAGTCAGCCAGGTCCCCAAATGAAACTGTGGCATATATGCCAATCAAGAGGCGTGGCAATGGTTCGGGTTCGACCAAGCCCCCAAGTGATTTCGTGGCCTTAGGCCGATCAAGAGGCGTGACTGGTTCAGACTTGACCATGTCCCCAAGTGATCTGGTGGCTGTCGCCTATCAAAAGGTGTCGCGTTGCTTCGGACACGACCAAGGCCCCAAGTGATATATAAAAAGCAAATGTCAAGGGGTAAACCGGAGGCCGCTTTAAAAACAGAGCCACTCCATGTCACCACGCATGATAAGAAAGACAGAGACCCCGCTTTAGCTGAGGCTCCGGTTTTATTATATCAAAGATAATATATACACTGTCATGATATGTACATAGATAGAGCCGATGGCTCAAGTGTAGTAAGGCCGAAGATGGGCTATGTTCCACGGCCTGTTGGTCTCCTCCTCTGATGTGCGTGAGTCTTTATGCTCTCGAATATCAATCAGACAGTACGACCCGTTGTGCAGATTCTTGCTGACCACAAAAGGTCCCTCCCAAGGTGGGGATAACTTGTGCATATCTGTCTGGTCTTGGATGAGTCGAAGCACCAAATCTCCTTCTTGAAAAGTTCTGGTTCTAACCCGGCGACTGTGATAGCGACGAAGATCTTGTTGGTAAATCGCCGAACGGGCAGCCGCTATATCACGCTCCTCGTCCAATAGGTCCAAAGCGTCTTGCCGTGCTGTCTCATTGTCCGCTTCAACATAAGCTGCCACACGAGGCGAATCGTGCCGGATATCACTAGGGAGAACTGCCTCTGCTCCGTAGACCATGAAAAATGGTGTGTATCCTGTGGATCGGTTTGGCGTAGTATTAATACTCCATAGCACAGATGGTAGTTCTTCAACCCAACATCCTGGTGTTCTTTGCAATGGGACCATAAGCCGGGGTTTGATGCCTCGCAAGATCTCTTGATTAGCTCGTTCTGCCTGTCCGTTGGACTGGGGGTGTGCCACTAACGACACGTCAAGTCGGATGTGCTCACGTTCACAGAACTCCTTCATAGCGCCTTTGGATAAATTGGTACCATTGTCAGTAATGATACTGTGTGGAAAGCCAAACCGGAAAATCACCTTTTTGATGAACTGCACCGCTGTTGCCGCATCACACTTGCTGACAGGCTCCGCTTCAACCCACTTGGTAAATTTGTCCACTGCCACCAAAAGGTGGGTTTTCTTATCCTTGGATCTTTTAAAAGGTCCGACCATATCCAGCCCCCAAGATGCAAACGGCCACGTTATTGGGATCATCCTCAATTCTTGAGCCGGCACATGAGCACGCCTTGAAAATTTCTGACATCCATCACACCATTTAACCAAGTCCTCCGCATCAGCATGCGCTGTCAACCAGTAGAACCCGTGACGAAACGCCTTTGCCACCAGAGACTTTGAACCGGCGTGGTGTCCACAATCCCCTTCATGGATTTCTCTTAAGATTTCACAGCCTTCCTCAGGAGAAACACAACGTTGAAACGCCCCTGATACACTTCAATGATGCAATTCACCATTGACAATCGTCATAGACTTGGATCGCCGGACTATCTGCCTGGCTAGAATCTCATCCTCTGGTAACTCCCCCTGGTTCATGTACGCAAGATAAGGAACTGTCCAATCCGGAATAACATGCAGGGCTGCCACCAATTGAGCCTCCGGATCGGGAATAGCCAAATCCGCTTCACCGGGGAGCTTGACTGACGGGTTGTGCAACACGTCCAGAAAGACATTAGGCGGGACCGGTTTGTGCTGAGAGCCCAACCGGCTTAAAGTGTCCGCCGCTTCATTCTTCCGACGGTCCACATGATCCACTTGATAACCCTTGAAGCAACCCGCAATATTATCCACTTCCCGACGATATGCAGCCATGAGCGGGTCCTTAGAATCCCAAGTGCCAGACACCTGTTGAGCCACGAGGTCCGAGTCACCGAAGCACTTAACCTAGCTTAAATTCATCTCTTTAGCCATCCGGAGACCATGGAGCAAGGCTTCGTACTCAGCTGCATTATTAGTACATGGGAACATTAAGCGGAGAACATAACAAAACTTATCACCTCGTGGGGAAGTTAATACGACTCCAGCCCCCAAGCCTTCCAATTGTCTGGATCCATCAAAATGAATAGTCCAATATGTGTGATCCGGCTTCTCCTCTGGTGCTTGTAACTCCGTCCAGTCATTGATGAAATCAACAAGTGCTTGAGACTTCACCGCCGTCCGAGGTACATACTTTAGTCCATGTGGCCCAAGCTCTATAGCCCACTTGGCAATCCAGCCAGTCGCCTCCCGGTTCTGTATGATATCACCCAAGGGAGCTGAACTGACCACTGTGATGGGGTGCCCTTGAAAATACTGCTTCAACTTCCGACTGGCCATGAAGACACCATAGACCAGCTTCTGCCAATGCGGATACCTTTGCTTGGATTCAATAAGCACCTCGCTGATATAATAAACCGGCCGCTGAACCGGATATTCCTTGCCTGCCTCCTTGCGTTCCACCACAATAGCCACGCTAACTGCCCGAGCATTGGCTGCTACGTATAATAATAGTGGCTCCTTGTCGACCGGAGCTGCAAGAACAGGCGGATTGGCTAATTGCCGCTTCAAGTCCTCAAATGCTTCATCAGCAGCCGGACTCCAGACGAAATGGTCTGTCTTCCTCAGCATTTGGTACAAAGGGATGGCCTTCTCTCTAAGGCGGCTGATAAACCGGCTTAGTGCAGCGATTCGGCCCGCCAAACGCTGAACATCGTTGATGCACTTCGGTTTAGCCAGGGAGGTAATAGCCGTAATCTTCTTCGGATTAGCCTCAATTCCTCTGTTAGACACCAAGAAACCCAGTAACTTGCCTGCCGGAACACCAAAGACACACTTGGCCGGATTAAGCATCATCTTGTAAACTCGCAAGTTGTCAAAGGTTTCCTTCAAATCATCCACCAGCGTCTCCTTCTGCCTTGACTTTACTACAATATCATCCACATAGGCGTGCACATTGCGGCCGATCTGTTTATGCAGGCAATTCTGTACACAGCGTTGATAGGTGGCTTTGGCACTCTTGAGCCCGAAGGGCATAGATACATAGCAGAAGGCTCCAAAGGGAGTAATAAACGCTATCTTTTCCTGGTCCTTAACCGCCATTTTGATCTGATGATATCCAGAGTATGCATCCAAAAAACTCAAACGCTCACAACCCACCGTGGCATCAATGATCTGGTCAATGCGGGGGAGGGCAAAAGGATCCACTGGACAAGCCCTGTTAAGATCCGTGTAATCCACACACATACGCCAAGTGCCGTTTTTCTTAAGAACCAGCACCGGATTAGCAAGCCACTCTGGATGGAACACCTCAATGATAAAGCCAGCTGCTAAAAGCCTGGCCACTTCCTCTCCAATGGCTTTGCACCTTTCTTCGTTAAACCGGCGGAGGAACTGTTTCACCGGTTTATACTTAGGATCCACATTAAGAGTGTGCTCAGCGAGTTCCCTCGGTACACCTGGCATGTCGGACGGTTTCCATGCAAAAATGTCCCGATTCTCACGGATGAACTCGATGAGCGCGCTTTCCTATTTGGGATCCAGATTGGCACTGACAGTGAACTGCTTCGACGAATCGCCGGGCACGAAGTCAACAAGCTTGGTCTCAGCTGCCGATTTGAACTTCAGATCCGAATCATGCTCTGTAGTTGGCTTCTTCAAAGGAGTCATATCCGCCGGATCAACATTGTCCTTATAGTACTTCAAATCCTCGGTGGCGCAGACCGACTCTGCATAAGCCGCATCACCTTCCTCACATTCCAAAGCAACCTTACGGCTCCCATGAACCGTTATTGTCCCCTTGTAACCCGGAATCTTGAGCTGCAAGTAGATATAACAAGGCCGCGCCATGAACTTGGCATAAGCCGGCCGCCCAAACAAGGCGTGATACGGGCTCCGGATCTTCACCACCTCAAAGGTTAGTTTTTCAGACCAGGAATCGTGTTCGTCCCCAAAAGCCACATCCAGGGCTATCTTACCAACAGGATATGCAGATTTGCCAGGCACCACACCATGGAACACCGTATTAGACGGTCTGAGATCCTTGTTCGTTAGACCCATGCGGCGGAATGTCTCATAGTATAGTATGTTGATACTGCTCCCTCCATCCATGAGTACCTTGGTGAATTTATAACCCCCCACCTGAGGGTCTACCACTAGCGCTAGCTGGCCCGGATTATCAACCCGGGGCGGGTGATCCTCTCTGCTCCACACGATAGGCTGCTCCGACCAGCGTAAGTAACGTGGTAAGGCCGGTTCAACAGAATTCACCGCTTGCTTGTGGAGTTTTCGGTCGCGTTTATCCAAGCTAGTTGTGAAAACATGATATTGCCCATTGCTCAACTGTTTTGGCTGGCTCTGATAACCCGACTGCTGCTGCTGGCCGTTCTGATTATTCTGATTGTTGTGACCGCCCTGATTGAGACCTGAACCGGAAGCTCCATCGCGGCCCGGCCCATGGAAACCGGATCCTGAACCGCCACCTGACCCGCGGTAATACCGGAAGGCATTAGAGTTTTTAAACTCCTGCATAATATAACAATCCTTCCGAAGGTGGTTAGCCGGCGCCTCCTTCGTCCCGTGCTTTGGGCAAGGCTGATTCAACAAATAATTCAAACGATCTGCGTTAGGATTGGGAGCCCCATTACGATTTGCCGCTTTACCTCTGCGCCGCTGCCCCCTGTCCTGTGCATTAGTGTTAGCCACAAAATCTATGCTGCCATCCGCCTTTCGCTTGCCTCCGTTTCCATAACCCGTCGGTTTGTACTGTTGCCCCTTGGAGTTGCTATTCTTCTTTCCCTTCCCTGCTTCATCATCATCAGTCTCGGGATCCTTGGTACTGTCCGAATCAGCATACTTCACTAAAGCGGCCATGAGAGTTCCCATGTCATTGCAGAACCGCTTCATGCGTACTAATTTCAATTTTAAAGGCTTAAACCGGCAGTTGCCTTCCAGTGTTAAGATCGCAGAGTCAGCATTGATCCTGTCAGACGAGTGCAAAACTTCCGAAACGCGGCGCACCCAATGGGTCGTTGATTCTCCGTCCTCCTGGACACAAGCCGCCAGGTCTACTATGGACTTGGGCTGCTTACATGTATCCTTGAAATTTTGGATAAACCGGGTCCGCAACTGGGCCCATGAGCTGATAGAATTGGGCGGCAGGCTCTTCAACCAAGTACGAGCCGTGCCTTCAAGCATCATGGTGAAGTATTTTGCACATGCGGTCTCATCCACATCTAGCATCTCCATGGCCATCTCATAACTCTCTACCCACGCTTCGGGAGATAAATCAGCGGTGTAATTCGGCACCTTGCGTGGACCCTTGAAATCTTTGGGCAGGCGCACATTGCGTAAAGCGGGGACTAAACAAGGCACTCCCAAAGCGGATGCGACCCCTGGTCCGGCGGAGGTGGTAGGACGAACCGGTGTAAGTTGACCCGCATCATTCTGTGCTGCTAACTCGGCCTCCCTTCGTGCCCGGGCCCGGTCCACCACATCCTGAGCATCGCGAACTCCACCTGTCGGGTTATTGCCACGGGCCGCTTCACGGCCTCGCGCATTGCTCGATATGGCCGGTTCATCCATGCACCTGCTATAGCTCCGGCTTGGACGGGGCATGGAGTGAATCCGATCACGGCTGTACGAATATGCTTCCTGCTGAATCAGCGCGGTCCGGAGAAGCTCCTTAACCCGGCGCATCTCTATCGCTTGCGGAGAGTCCCCTTCGACTGGGATAGCCTCTAATCGCGCGGCGGCTGCAACAAGGTTGTCCATAGGATTAGAATAATGACCCGGGGGCGTCTGGACCGGCGGAGGATCCACAATGTTCTATTGAGGAGGCTCCATCAGGCGAGGTTGGACCGTCGCCCCTGGTCCTGGTGCCTCAATCCGGTTTGTCTCCCGGTACTGCGGCGGATTACTGGGTCCAGCTCCTGGAGTGTGAAAGAGATTTCGGGGGTCAAACCCTAACGGCAGGCGTGATCTGTGCTTCCGCTTCAAGACCTCCTGTGATGCGTTCTGGTCAAGCATGAGCTTATAGGCCTGGGCGTCCAAAGCGGCCCGCTCTGCAGCCATCCTGTCTTTTTCTGCTGCCAGATCTGCTTTGGCTTGTACGATCTGCTCTCTCACCTTTGCAATCTCTGCATCATGGGCCTCCTGATCCGCCGGATTGGCCTCTGCCATAAGCACGGCTAGTGCATCAAACAGATCAGATAGAACTTGAACCGGCGGGCGCACAAGGCCTCCTGCCCCTGCTGCCGCTGCCGCTGCTGACCCGGAGTGATTCGCCGCCTGGGTGCCGGCCATGAATATTCCAACCCGGTTGACCTGGCCCGGGGGGTCCGGAATACTGTCGCCATCGGAACAGCCCCTAACCTGGTCGTCTTGCAACTGGTATAGTGATTCGGTCTCTCCGGTCGAGGACTCGTCGCCGGAATAGACAACGGTCTCGCTACCGTGTTCTGACTCGTCCTCGCGCTCTCCTTCGTGGATGACTCTAACGAAAGCATGCTTCACGGCCGGTTTATCCTGGGTAGATCTCGCACGCTGAGCCGTCTCGACAAGGTCGGTGCAGACGTCCGGCTCACGCCCAGGTTCACCGATCTTGCCGATGAAAACGTGTATGCCACAAAAGGGGACCCGGTACCCGTACTCGATCAAATCAGCCTCGGGACCCCATCCTGCATCGTCGATGTAGATCTTGCCACGACGACTCTTGGTCATCCGGCCCACAGCATAGCCTTCGAGTCCTTTGAGCTTACCCTCCAAGATCGTCAAACCATCGTGCGATAGCCCCACGGTGGGCGCCAACTGTCGTGGATTTGTCACGGCAGATGTCCTAGTGAAAGGACTTAGTCGTGGAGCCATCGCTACGGGTTTACTTGAAGGGGTTAAAGCGGACACAAAGACACGAAGGTTTATACTAGTTCGGCCCCTTCGATGAAGGTAAAAGCCTACGTCTAGTTGTGATGGAATTGATGTGATCTCGATGGCTAGGGAGCAAACAAGCTTCTCCTAGGCTCGAGTTGTGGTTGTCTGTCTTGAACCGCCGCCGGGTCGTCCCCTTATATACACGGGTGACGCCCGTCGGTCCATAGAGTCCCAACCGGTTCATACTCGTATCCCGGTTGGTTCCTCTCTATTCCTAACTTACAACACAAGTTATACATTAGGCTAGTTTACGGCTACAGGTTCTAAATCAACTACAGGCCTTGGGCCTTCATCTGTTTATACCACTAATGAAGCTAACCCAGCCCAAGTAAGCCGGTTTACGCCTAGTGGTAATATCCCCAACAGTGAGCAAGGATGATGTGATACTCGATAAGAGATCCAAGTCCACCTCTTTTAAACCAGCGGACGAAATAGTCAAATTCCAGGTCCATCCAACGGACCCAACAAAGACAGCCTCCATCGGGGCACAATTAAACCCCGACGTAGACGCCGCATTACGAGAATTCCTTCGGGAGAATTGGGACATCTTTGCCTGGCACCCTTCAGATATGCTAGGAATCCCACGCAGATTGGCAGAACACAGCCTAAACATCCTAAAAGGATTCAAGCCAGTCAAACAGGCTCTTCGGCGATTTTCCGAACCCAAAAGGCAGGCAATGGGAGAGGAGCTAGCCAAATTACTGGAAGCCGGATTCATCAGAGACATCAAACATCCGGACTGGCTAGCAAACCCGGTGATGGTACCAAAGAAGGACAAATCCTGGCGCCTATGTGTCGACTTTAAAGACCTTAACAAGGCCTGCCCAAAGGATCATTTCCCCCTTCCCCGCATCGATCAAATAATCGATGCTACTGCAGGGCACGATTCATTGTGCTTCCTCGACGCATACTCCAGCTACCATCAAATCAAGATGGTGGAGGCAGACCAAGCCGCAACGTCATTCATTACTCCATACGGACCATTCTGCTTCAACACGATGCCCTTCGGACTCAAAAATGACGGCGCAACATATCAGCGCATGATTCAGACATGTCTGGCTACCCAGATCGGCAAAACAGTAGAGGCATACGTAGACGACGTAGTCGTCAAAACCAAACACGTTGAAACTCTAGTAGACGATTTGAGGCTCACATTCGACAACCTCCGAGCATATGACATTAAGCTGAACCCGGAAAAATGTGTTTTCGGCGTACCAGCCAGAAAGCTCCTGGGTTTCATTGTATCCGGTAGAGGAATTGAAGCAAACCCAGCCAAGATCCGAGCTCTGTCACAGCTAGATATCCCAAAAGACCTCAAACAAATACAAAAATTGACTGGATGCATGGCAGCTCTAAGCCGCTTCATCTCCCGTTTGGGAGAAAAGGCATTGCCACCCTATCGCCTCCTCAGGCGCACCGAACACTTCGAATGGACGGATGCTGCCACTGCCGGACTCGAAGAAATAAAGGTCATATTGGCAACAAATCCGGTCCTGGCCGCGCCTAACTTGGGCGAACCAATGTTGTTATATATCGCGGCAACACATCAAGTTGTAAGCGCGGTACTCGTCATCGAACGAGAAACAGAAGGGCATAAATTCCCTCTTCAAAAACCAGTGTACTACGTATCCACTGTCTTAACTCCCTACAAGTCTCGGTACCCGCATTATCAAAAGATAGCATACGCGGTGTTCATGGCATCTCGGAAGCTGCGACACTACTTTCAAGAGTGTTCGATAACAGTGGCCTCCAAAGTACCCCTCAACGACATCATAAACAACCACGACGCGACGGGCAGAATCGCAAAATGGGCCATTGAGCTCTTACCATTTGACATAACCTACAAACCGCGGCGAGCTATAAACTCGCAAGTCCTGGCTGACTTCGTCGCTGAATGGACTGAAGTCGAACTCCCTAAAGAGTATGGCGCATACTCAAATTGGATCATGCATTTCGACGGCTCCAAAATGTTGGTCGGCTTGGGGGCTGGCGTCGTTTTGACATCCCCAACCGGAGACACAGTCCAATATGTACTTCAAATAATGTACAAAGACTCCAACAACGCAGCCGAATACGAGGCCCTTCTACACGGTCTCCGGATGGCAATCTGCATGGGCATTCAACGCCTCGAGGTACGTGGGGATTCAAACCTCGCAATATCACAAGTAAACGGAGAATTTGATGCCAAAGATCCGAAAATGGCTGCCTACCGTAACGTTATCTTAAAACTGTCAGCTCGGTTCGAAGGACTCGAATTCCACCATGTAGTCTGAGATAATAACCAGGCGGCCGACGTGTTGGCATGCATCGGCGCAAAGCGCGACGCTGTCCCTCCAAACATCTTCCTGGAGCGGCTCTTTAAGCCATCCGTTGTATAGGAAGAGGAGTCCGGAAACAACAATCCGGAACCAACTGCACTGCCCAATGACGAACATTCTGACACAACCGGTGGCTCAGCCAATGACATAACACCTTCCGCCCACGAAATAATGGCAGTCATTGCCCCGTGGACGGAACCATTCCTAGCCTACTTAATTAGGCAGGAACTTCCCGAAGACCAAAATGAGGCCCGCTGCATAGTTCGGCGATCTAAAGCGTACAAGGTCCATGAGGGGGAACTTTATAAGAAAAGCACAACCGGAGTCCTTCAAAGGTGTATCTCCGAAGAGGAAGGGCGAAATCTTCTGGCTGAAATTCACGCCGGACTAGGCGGACACCATGCTGCAGCCCAGGCCCTTGTAGGTCAAGCCTTCCGTACAGGATTTTATTGGCCGACGGCCCGGGCAGATGCTCAGGACTTATTCCAACGATGCGTCGGTTGTCAGCTCTTTGCTAATCAGAGCCACATGCCACCCACCGCCCTCAAAACTATACCCATCACCTGGCCATTCGCGGTCTGGGGGCTTGACATGATTGGCCCCTTAAAGGGGGAACCCACAAGCAAAAATACCTATTGGTCATGGTGGACAAATTTACCAAATGGAAAGAGGCCAAGCCAGTTAAAACGGCTGAATCCGGACCTGTGATAGACTTCATATCCGGGGTAGTACACCGTTACGGTGTCCCCCACAGCATCATCACCGATAACGGCACGAACTTCACAGCCAACGAGGTTAAACTCTGGTGCAAAAATATGGGCATTAAGCTCGACTACGCTTCAGTCTACCACCCTCAAACCAACGGTCAAGTTGAACGAGCAAATGGTCTAATAATGAGCGGCATCAAACCCAGACTAGTGCGGTCCCTTGCAGAATCTAACACGCACTGGGTAGAGGGGCTCGACTCTGTACTCTGGGGGCTGCGGACCACGCCAAACCGTACTACCGGATTCACACCATTCTTTATGGTATACGGCGCAGAGGCAGTTTTGCCCTGCGACATAATTCATGACTCACCTCGAGTGCACATGTATGAAGAAAGAGAAGCCGAGCTGGATCGGCAGGACAGCTTGGACGCATTGGAGGAAGAACGCGATGTGGCAAAGGCTCGTTCCGCATTCTATCAGCAGCAGGCTCGAAGATAACAAAGTAGAGAAGTACGGGCTAAAATTTACAATGTTGGCGAACTAGTTCTACGCCTGCCGGACAAGAAAAAGGACAAACTCAAGCCCAAATGGGAAGGTCCCTTCATCATCGACCAAGTCCTGACCGGCGGAGCATACCGTCTGCGAAATGCATCGGACAACCAACTCGAGCCGAACCCATGGAACGCAGCCCGCCTCCGAAGATTCTACGCCTAGCGCCGGACTAAGAGTTCGTCTCCTTCCTCCGTCCACATTTTTACACTTCAGCTGTCTTTTGTTCCTATCTTTTCTCCCTCCTTTTTCATAAAAGCCCATGAGGGCCTATTTGAGCATTGTTCACACACAGTTGATGTGCTACCCGCACTCATTATACCTGGGGGCTTCTTTAACAGAAGCTTACTTATACGGGCTTTATGCCCAACACATGCGTCAAACTTCCGCATGTACCTTTTGTTCACCATTATATGCATCGATATGACTTAAGTTTTGGCCAAGCTGGGTTGCCTGGCTCCTGTGCTTACCCCTACGTTCCCGATTGTTCAGCTAGGAGGTAAAGGGAGCACCTTTGCGATTGTTACTGCCGGATCAGCCGGATGTGTACCTCAGACTGGGTGAAGCCGAAAGCTAGCGTTCTTAAGGGAATATTCGGTCGGTGACTTGAAAGATGATTTTTTACATATTTATTTATCTGCCCCCAGATGTTTTCCTGCTCTTTTTGCAGTCTGGACATGCACTTTAGGGCATGCCTCCCAGGGAAAGGAACCCTTAACGGAACTATTCACCCTGGTAGATATTTCTTACTAACCATGTAATATAACATAACTAGTTGGGCACTTGTCTGATGAAGCACTAATGACCCCTACGCCTGGTCTCCATGCATGCCCCGGTTTTTTCATAACCGAGAGGGTATTCGGACACACTCCGGACTCTAGGGTCCCGAGGTTGAAGCGAAAAGGTCGGCAAAGACAAACGATCTACAATCCGGCTAGAAGGCATTTTACATGTCACTTTACATACATTGTCAAATCGATTGACTGTACTCCTCCTCAATCCCGTCTAACAAGCTGTCTAATTTACAGTCCCGTTGGGAATACTTAGCGGCCAACTCTACTTGGCCGTACACTAAGCTCACAGGGATCTCCTTCCCATCGGGCCCCACAGGTCCGACCTCGGCCATATGGTTTGGATCCGCCTTCTTGTACCGCGTCTTCACCATGGCCCAGGCCTCCCTGGCACCTTGACGGCAGGCCGATATCTTCCATAAACGGAAGCGCTGCCACGCTCCCTGTAGCTTCTCCGCAAGCTCTCCAAGGCCCTCGGGTAGGGAGAGCGACGGCCATAAGGCCTGGACGACGCCACTCATCGCTTGCCGAACACGTTCGAGCAGTTGCACCAGCTCGAGAAGTTGGTCACCCGTTGAACCGGGCATTTCTTCTGCAGGGCGACCTGTGAGCACACCTACAGACATATTTTTGTCAATTGACTTCCTCGCCGAACTCTTCTTTTCAAAGGAGTTCGCTCAAGCACTTACTAAAGATGTCGCAACGAAGCCGCTGATTCTCCTTCACGGAGCCAGACAGCTCGGCCCGAACACCTTTCAGCTCTTCTCCAAGCTGGGCGTGGGCATCCTGGAGTTTGTTCTTCTCCTGCTGCACCTTCGTAAGCACCCTCTCGCTGGCCTTCAGCTGGCATAGTAGCTGTTTCTTGTCCGGATCAAGTCCGGCAACATCTGCAATATCATTGTCAGATTTATACGCATGCTGCACACTGTTTGTCTTTTTGAAATAATGTGTTACCGGAGGGGGTCTCTATGCCTCCTTCTGCGGTAGCTAGTGCGGCCTCAAGTTGGGCCTTGCACTCTTGTAGCTCCTGGGACAATTGGGTATTCTTCTCCGTAAGATCCTGCATATCAAATGATCCTTAAATCAGTTACTTTAACTACTTTAAGTCTCGGGGGCTACTGGCATATACAACTATTAAAATCTCTTACCCGTATGTCTTTTGCATACTGCTCCGTGGCTCTGGTTAAACCATCTTGAGCGGCATGGAGGTGCACGTCTCCCGCGTTAAAGGCATTCAATGCCTTTGGGGAGAAACACGCGTCACGCAGTACTGTCCGGCGGCGCCTATGATTCATGGCGCTCTCCACCTTAGACCTGGTGGTGGACAGCCGGTCGGCATCCTCTGTTGGAGGAGTACCCGGCTCGCGCCTTGCGCTCGCCTCCCCCTTCGGACCAGGTGGTGGAGCCTGGCTGGCGGAGGCTTGGTTGGCAACCTCTCCGGGCACAGTCCGGCGAGCGCTCTTCCTCCTGGAAAGGTCATGAGCATTAATACACCTCCTAGGAGTCTTTTTCCTGAATAACGGTCGCAAGTTATACCGTTGCGCGACGTCTCGATCCGCACCGCACTCCTCTTCCGCCTGCTGGGCCGGACTGACCCTTGTTGGTCAGCCACCGTGGGTTCGGCTTCCTGCCTTGGAGGCACCTCCTACGAGACACCATTGTATACGGTGGTCAGAAATGCGCAAGGACGAAATAATGGTGTCAGGACTTCGGTCATAATTACCTGGGGAGCCGGAGATAAGCCGGGGTAGTCAGCCGTAATGGCGACTAGAGCATTGTCCATTCTGAGTAGGTGGAACACCCTGTCGATTAGCTCCACCTTTATGTCCGGATCCTCTTCGGAGGCCGGATCATGGGATCTTCCCGGATCCTCGGGTTGTGGAGCCGGACTATGTATGCTCCCCACATCCCGGCGCAGTTCCTGCGTCAAAACCACAAAGTAAGGTACTTAACTTTGAAAGCACGGGTCGGATACATAAACGTCCGCTTACCCAGCTCCGAGGCTTATTCATGGTGAACCCATTCAATGGGCTCGTCTGGAGGAAGTCCTCCTTCTCCCCCTTGTACAGGCCGGACAGAATCTTCACCAGATCTGCGGCCGATCCCGGCCCCTTGTGGCCGTGACAGGTGGCATCATTCTCCCCGTTGAAATCCCACATGGGGTGGCCCCTATATTGGAGCGGCTGCACCCCTCGCATAATGCACGTGGACATGACTCCAATCATGGTCAATCCGAAATGGACCAGCAACCTTATCCGGCCCATCAAATAATGGACGCTCCTATCTTCCTCCTGTTGAGGGCTCCGCGGGCGCCAACTTAAGCGTTTCCTCAGAGGAGCCTTGCTGAACTCCGGGAGGCCGATCCGAACTGGGTCCGGCAGTGGAGCGTCTTCTACATAAAACCATTCCGAAGGCCAGTCTTCGGACGCCTTCTTTGGGGTTCCGGATAGATATCCGGTCCCGGCGATGCGCCATATTTCGGCTCCGCCCACTTGATATATTGACCCCTTGTAAGAACGGGGTACGAAGCAAAATAGCCTCTTCCACAGGGCAAAATGGGGCTCGATGCCCAGGAACAGCTCGCAAAGAGCCACGAAACCCGCGATGTGCAGAATAGAGGCGGGTGTGAGGTGATGAAGCTGGAGTCCGTAGAACTCCAGAAGCCCCCGGAGAAACGGATGTATGGGAAACCCGAGCCCCCTTATTAGATAGGAGACGAAGCACACCCGCTCTCCTTTGGAGGGACTAGGGGTGGCCTCTGCTTGCTTTCCACCTTTGTAGGTGGCTAGCCCGGCTCAAATCGGGACCATAAAGGCCGGAGGAAGGTATCCCTCCGCTTGGAGCATCACCAGCTCTTTGTGCGGAACTGAACATCTCCTCCAATCTCCTGGCTGAGGGCTGGGGGCGCGAGAGGAGGAGCTGCGTCGACGGTCCATGATGGAATGGATTTTTGGTCAGAAGCACTCCGATGAGTACTCACGGAAGGAAGATGGTGTGATTTGGATCTGGATTCTTTCCTCTCTTGTAGGCAGATTATTTGTGCAGCTAGGGGGTAAAACATAAGAATACCCTGGCTTTTCGCATTCGTGCGACACGTGGAAGAGGGCCATTATTGAGCGTGGAAGCCAAGGAGCACAACATTTGTAAGGAAGCCGGACACTATTCGGCAAGCACATGGAATTTGGAGGAGAACCCGCCTTGCAAAGCCAAAGACAATATACGCGCTGGACTCGTCGTCATTGAAGCCTAGTTTCGGGGCTACTGAGGGAGTCCTGGACTAGGGGGTGTCCGGATAGCCGGACTATCATCATCGGCCGAACTTCAAGACTATGAACATACAAGATTGAAGACTTCGTCCCGTGTCCGGATGGGACTTTCCTTGGCGTGGAAGGCAAGCTTGGCCATACGGATATGTAGATCTCCTACCGTTGTAACCGACTCTGTGTAACCCTAGCCCTCTCCGGTGTCTACATAAACCGGAGGGTTTTAGTCCGTAGGACAAACAATGATTACAACAATCATACCATAGGCTAGCTTCTAGGGTTTAGCCTCCTTGATCTCGTGGTAGATCTACTCTTGTACTACCCATATCATCAATATTAATCAAGCAGGAGTAGGGTTTTACCTCCATCGAGAGGGCCCGAACCTGGGTAAAAACATCGTGTCCCTTGTCTCTTGTTACAATCCGCCTAGACGCACAGTTCGGGACCCCCTACCCGAGATCCGCCGTTTTGACACCGACACCAGTCAAACAGGCTCTTCGGCGATTTTCCGAACCCAAAAGACTGGCAATGGGAGAGGAGCTAGTCAAACTATTAGAAGCCGGATTCATCAGAGACATCAAACATCCGGACTGGCTAGCAAACCTGGTAATGGTACAAAAAAGGACAAATCCTGGCGCCTGCGTGTCGATTTTAAAGACCTTAACAAGGCTTGTCCAAAGGATCCTTTCCCCCTTCCCTGCATCGATCAAATCATCGATGCTACCGCAAGGCACGATTCATTGTGCTTCCTCGACACATACTCCGGCTACCATCAAATCAAGATGGCAGAGACAGACCAAGCTGCAACGGCATTCATTACTCCATACGGATCATTCTGCTTCAACACAATGCCCTTCGGACTCAAAAACGCCGGTGCAACATATCAGCGCATAATTCAGACATGTCTGGCTACCCAGATCGGCAAAACAGTGGAGGCATACATAGATGACGTGGTCGTCAAGACCAAACACGTCGAAACTCTAGTAGACGACTTGAGGCTCACATTCGACAACCTCCGAGCATATGACATCAAGCTCAACCCAGAAAAATGCGTTTTTGATGTACCAGCCGGAAAGCTCTTGGGCTTCATTGTATCCGGTAGAGGAATTGAAGCAAACCCAGCCAAGATCCGAGCTCTGTCACAGTTGGATATCCCAAAAGACCTCAAACAAATACAGAAATTAACTGGATGCATTGCGGCTCTAAGCCGCTTCATTTCCCGTTTGGGAGAAAAGGCATTGCCCCTCCATCGCCTCCTCGGGCGCACTGAACACTTCGAATGGACGGATGCTGCCACGGCCGGACTCGAAGAAATAAAGGCCATATTGGCAACAAATCCGGTCCTGGCCGCGCCCAACTTGGGCGAACCAATGTTGCTATATATCGCGGCAACACATCAAGTTGTAAGTGCGGTGCTCGTCGTCGAACGAGAAACAGAAGGGCACAAATTCCCCCTTCAAAAACCAGTGTACTATGTATCCACTGTCTTAACTCCATGCAAGTCCCGGTATCCGCATAATCAAAAGATAGCGTACGCGGTGTTCATGGCATCCCGGAAGCTGCGACACTACTTTCAAGAGTGTTCGATAACAGTGTCCTCCGAAGTACCCCTCAACGACATTATAAACAACCGCGACGCGACGGGCATGATTGCAAAATGGGCCATCGAGCTCTTACCATTTGACATAACCTACAAACCACGGCGAGCTATAAAGTCGCAAGTCTTGGCTGACTTCATCGCTGAATGGACCGAAGCCGAACTCCCTAAAGAGTACGGCGCATACTCCAATTGGATCATGCATTTCAACGGCTCCAAAATGTTGGCCGGCTTGGGGGCTGGCGTTGTATTGACGTTCCCAACCGGAGACACAGTCCAATATGTACTTCAGATAATGTACACGGACTCCAACAATGCAGCCAAATATGAGGCCCTTCTACATGGTCTCCGGATGGCAATCTCCATGGGTATTCAACGCCTAGAGGTGCGCGGGGATTCATACCTCGCAATATCCCAAGTAAACGGAGACTTTGACGCCAAGGATCCAAAAATGGCAGCCTATCGTAACGCCGTCTTAAAAATGTCAGCTCGGTTCAAAGGACTCGAATTCCACCATGTAGCCCGGGATAATAACCAGGCAGCCGACGTGTTGGCACGCATCGGCGCAAAATGCGACGCCGTCCCTCCAAACATCTTCCTGGAGCGGCTCTTTAAGCCATCCGTAGTATGGGAAGAGGAGTCCGGAAATAACAATCCGGAACCAACCACACCGCCCAACACCGAACATTCTGACACAACCGGTGGCTCTGCCAATGAAATAACACCTTCAGCCCACGAAATTATGGCAGTCATTGCCCCGTGGACGGAACCATTCCTAGCCTACTTAATTAGGCAGGAACTCCCCGAAGACCAAAATGAGGCCCACTGCATAGTACGGTGATCTAAAGCCTGCAAGGTCCATGAGGGAGACCTTTATAAGAAAAGCACAACCGGAGTCCTTCAAAGGTGCATCTCCGAAGAGGAAGGGCGAAATCTGCTGGCTGAAATTCACACCGGACTCGGCGGGCACCACGCCGCAGCCCGGGCCCTTGTAGGCAAGGCCTTCCGTACAGGATTTTATTGGCCAACGGCCCGGGCAGATGCTCAGGACTTAGTCCAGTGATGCGTCGGGTACCAGCTTTTTGCTAATCAAAGCCACATGCCACCCACCGCCCTCAAAACTATACCCATCACCTGGCCGTTCGCGGTCTGGGGGCTTGACATGGTTGGACCCCTTAAAGGGGGAACCCATAAGCAAAAATACCTATTGGTAATGGTGGACAAATTCACCAAATGGATAGAGGCCAAGCCAGTTAAAACGGCCGAATTAGGACCAGTGATAGACTTCATATCCGGGGTAGTACACCGTTATGGCGCCCCCCACAGCATCATCACTGATAACGGCACGAACTTCACGGCCGATGAGGTTAAACTCTGGTGCAAAAATATGGGCATCAAGCTCGACTACGCTTCAGTCTATCACCCTCAAACCAACGGTCAAGTTGAACGAGTAAATGGTCTAATCATGAGCAGCATCAAACCCAGATTAGTGCAGTCCCTTACGGAATCTAACACGCACTGGGTAGAGGAGCTTAACTCCGTACTCTGGGGGCTGCGGACCATGCCAAACCGTACTACCGGATTCACACCATTCTTTATGGTATACGGCGCAGAGGCAGTTTTGCCCTGCGATATAATTCATGACTCACCTCGAGTGCGCATGTACGAAGAAAGAGAAGCCGAGTTGGATCAGCATGACAGCTTGGACGCATTGGAGGAGGAGCGCGACGTGGCAAAGGCTCGTTCCGCATTCTATCAGCAGCAGGCTCAAAGATATCAAAGCAGAGAAGTACAGGCTAAAACTTACAATGTTGGCGAACTAGTTCTACGCCTGCCGGACAAGAAAAAGGACAAACTCAAGCCCAAATGGGAAGGTCCCTTCATCATCGACCAAGTCCTGACCGGCGGAGCATACCGTCTGTGAAACGCATCGGACAACTGACTCGAGCCGAACCCATGGAACGCAGCCCGCCTCAGAAGATTCTACGCCTAGCGCCGGACTCAGAGTTCGTCTCCTTCCCCCGTCCACATTTTATACTTCAGTTGTCTTTTGTTTCTCTATTTTCTCCCCCCTTTCTTCATAAAGCCTTTGAGGTCTGATTTGCACATTGTTCGCACACACTTGACGTGCTACTCGCACTCATTATACCTGGGGGCTTCTTTAACAGAAGCTTATTTATACGGGCTTTATGCCCAACACATGTGTCAAACTTCTGCATGTACCTTTTATTCACCATTATATGCATCGATATGACTTAAGTTTTGGCCAAGCTGGGTTGCCTGGCTCCTGTGCTTACCCCTACGTTCCCGATTGTTCGGCTAGGAGGTAAAGGGAGCACCTCTGCGATTGTTACTGCCGGGTCAGACGGATGTGTACCTCAGACTGGGTGAAGCCGAAAGCTAGCGTTCTTAAGGGAATATTCGGTCGGTGACTTGAAAGATGATTTCTTATTTATTTATTTATCTGCCCCCAGATGCTTTTCTGCTCTTTTCGCAGTCCGGACATGCACTTTAGGGCATGCCTCCCAGGGAAAGGAACCCCTAACGGAACTATTCTCCCTGGAAGATGTTTCTTACTAACCATGTAATATAACATAACTAGTTGGGCACTTGTCTGATAAAGCACTAATGACCCCTACGCCTGGTCTCCATGCATGCCCCGGTTCTTTCATAACCGTGAGGTATTCGGACACACTCCGGACTCTAGGGTCCCGAGGTTGAAGCGAAAAGGTCCGCAAAGACAAACGATCTACAATCCGGCTAGAAGGCATTATACATGTCATTTTAAAATACATTGTCAAATCGACTGATTGTACTCCTCTTCGATCCCATCTAACAGGCTGTCTAACTTACAATCCCGTTGGGAATACTTATCGGCCAACTCTACTTGGCCGTACATCAAGCTCACAGGGATCTCCTTCCCATCGGGCCCCACAGGTCCGACCTAGGCCATGTGGTTCGGATCCGCCTTTGTGTACCGCGTCTTCACCATGGCCCAGGCCTCCTTGGCACCTTGACGGCAGGCCGATATCTTCCATAGACGGAAGCACTGCCATGCTCCCTAAAGCTTCTCCGCAAGCCCCCCAAGACCCTCGGGTAGGGAGACGGACGGCCATAAGGCCTGGGCGACGCCACTCATCGCCTGCCGAACACGTTCGTGCAGTTGCACCAGCTCGGGAAGTTGGTCACCCATTGAACCGGGCATTTCCTCTGCAGGGCGACCTATGAGCATACCTATAGACACATTCCTGTCAATCGACTTCCTCCCGAACTCTTCTTTTCAAAAGAGTTTGCTCAAGCACTTACTGTAGATGCTGCGACGAAGCCGCTGATTCTCCTTCACGGAGCCAGACAGCTGGGCCCGAACACCTTTTAGCTCTTCTCCAAGCTGGGTGTGGGCATCTTGGAGTTTGTTCCTCTCCTGCTGCACCTTCATAAGCACCCTCTCGCCGGCCTTCAGCTGGCGCAGTAGCTGTTGCTTGTCCGGATCAAGTCCGGCAACATCTCCAATATTATTGTCAGACTTATACGCACGCCCCCCAACGCTTATCTTTTTGAAATATGTGTTGCCGGAGGGGGTCTCTGTGTCTTCTCTTGCGGCGGCTAGTGCGGCCCCAAGTTGGGCCTTGCACTCTTGAAGCTCCTAGGACAATTGGGTATTCTTCTCCGTAAGACCCTGCATATCGAATGATCCTTAAATCAGTTATTCTAACTACTTTAAGTCTCGGGGGCTACTGGCATATATAACTATTAAATTTCCTTACCCGTATGTCTTTCACATACTGCTCCGTGGCTCTGGTTAGACCATCTTGAGTGGCACGGAGGTGTGCGTCTCCCGCATTAAAGGCATTCAACGCCTCTGGGGAGAAACTCGCGTCACGAAGAACTGTCTGGCGGCGCCTATGATTCATAGCACTCTCCACAGACCTGGTGGCGGACAGCTTGTCGGCATCCTCCGTTGGAGGAGTATTCGGCTCGTGTCTTGCGCTCGCCTCCCCCTCCGGACCAGGTGTTGGAGCCTGGCTGGCGGAGGCTTGGTTGGCAACCTCTTCGGACACAGTCCGGCGAGCGCTCTTTCTCCTGGAAAAGTCATGAGCATTAATATATCTCACATGAGTCTTTTCCTTAAAAACGGTGGCATGCCGTACCATTGCGGCGATGTTTCAATTCGCACCGCACTCCTCTTCCGCCTACTGGGCCGAACTGACCCTTGTCGGTCAGCCGCCACGGGTTCGGCTTCCCACCTTGAAGGCACCTCCTGCAAGACACCGTTGGTATACGGTGGTCAGAAATAAGCAAGGATAAAGTAATGGTGTCAGGACTCCGGTCATAGTTACCTGGGAAGCCGGAGATAAACCGGGGTAGCCAGCCGTAATGGTGACTAGAGCATTGTCCATGCTGAGTTGGTGGAACACCCCGTCAATTAGCTCCACCTTTATGTCCAGATCCTCTTCGGAGGCCGGATTGAGGGATCTTTCAGGGTCCTCGGGTTGGTGGAGTCAGACTGTGTATGCCCTCCACATCCCGGCGCAGTTCCTGCGTCGAAATTATAAAGTAAGACACTTAACTTTGAAAGCACGGATCGGATAGATAAAACGTCCGCTTACCCAGCTCCGAGGGTTATTCATGGAGAATCCATTCAACGGACTCGTTTGGAGGAAGTCCTCCTTCTCCCCCTTGTACAAGCCGGACAGGATCTTCACCAGATCTGCGGCCGATCCCGGCCCCTTGCGGCCATGACGGGTGGCGTCATTCTCCCCGTTGAAATCCCACATGGGGTGGCCCCTATATTGGAGTGGCTGCACCCCTCGCATAATGCACGTGGCCATGACTCCAATCATGGTCAATTCGGAATGGGCCAGCAACCTTATCCGGCCCATCAGATAATGGATGCTCCTGTCATCTTCCTGTCTAGGGCTCCGCGGGCGCCAACTCAGGCGTTTCTTCAGAGGAGCGTTGCTGAACTCCGGGAGGCCGATCCGAACTGGGTCCGGCAGTGGAGCATCTTCCACATAAAACCATTCCGAAGGCCAGTCTTCGGACGCCTTCTTTGGGGTTCCGGATAGATATCCGGTCCTGGCGATGCGCCATATTTCGGCTCCGCCCACTTGATATATCGACCCCTCGTGAGAACGGGGTACGAGGCAAAACAATCTCTTCCACGGCGCAAAATGGGGCTCGATGCCCAAGAACAGCTCGCAAAGAGCTACGTAGCCCGCAATGTGCAGAATGGAGGCGGGCGTAAGGTGATGAAGTTGGAGTCCGTAGAACTCCAGAAGCCCCCGGAGAAACAGATGTATGGGAAATCCAAGCCCCCTTATTAGATAAGGGACGAAGCACACCCGCTCTCCTTTGGAGGGACTGGAGGTGTTCTCCGCCTACTTTCCACCCTTGTAGGTGGCCAGCCCGTCTCGAACCGGTACCATAAAGGCCGGAGGAAGGTATCCCTCCGCTTGGAGCGTCACCAGCTCGCTATGCGGGACTGAACATCTCCTCCAATCTCCTGGCTGAGGGCTGGGAGCGCGAGAGGAGGAGCCGCATCGACGGTCCATGATGGAGTGGATTTTTGTCAGAGGCGCTCCGATGAGTACTCGCGGAAGGAGGATGGTGTGATTTGGATCTGGATTCTTGCCTCTCTTATAGGCAGCTTATTCGCGCAGCTTGGGGCTAAAATGTAAAAATGCCCTGGCCTTTCGCATTCGAACGACACGTGGAAGAGGGCCATTATTGGGCGTGGAAGCCAAGGAGCGCAACATTTATAAGGAAGCCGGACACTATTCAGCAAGCACATGGAATTTGGAGGAGAACCCGCCTTGCAACGCCGAAGACAATATACGCTCCGCACTCGTCGTCATTGAAGCCTGGTTCGGGGCTACTGAGGGAGTCGTGGACTAGGGGGTGTCCGGATAGCCGAACTATCATCATCGGCCGGACTCCAAGACTATGAAGATACAAGATTGAAGACTTCATCCCGTGTCCGGATGAGACTTTCCTTGGCGTGGAAGGCAAGCTTGGCAATACGGATATGAAGATCTCCTACCATTGTAACCGACTCTGTGTAACCCTAGCCCTCTCCGGTGTCTATATAAACCTGAGGGATTTAGTCCATAGGACGAACAACAATCATACCATAGGCTAGCATCTAGGGTTTAGCCTCCTTGATCTCGTGGTAGATCCACTCTTGTACTACCCATATCATCAATATCAATCAAGCAGGAGTAGGGTTTTACCTCCATCGAGAGGGCCCAAACCTGGGTAAAAACATCGTGTCCCTTGTCTCCTGTTACCATCCGCCTAGACGCACAGCTCGGGACCCCCTACCCGAGATCCGCCGGTTTTGACACCGACGGGGAGACTGAATGAAATATGGCCTAGAGGCAATAATAAAGTTGCTATTTATATTCCTTATATCACGATAAATGTTTATTATTCATGCTAAAATTGTATTAATTGGAAACTTGATACATGTGTGAATACATAGACAAAATGAAGTGTCCCTAGTAAGCCTCTACTAGACTAGCTCGTTAATCAAAGATGGCTAAATTTCCTGACCATAGACATGTGTTGTCATTTGATGTACAGGATCACATCATTAGGAGAATGATGTGATAGACAAGACCCATCTGTTAGCTTAGCATAATGATTGTTAAGTTTTATTGATATTGCTTTCTTCATGACTTATACATATTCCTCTGACTATGAGATTATGCAACTCCCGAATATCGGAGGAACACCTTGTGTGCTATCAAATGTCACAACGTAACTGGGTGATTATAAAGATGCTCTACAGGTGTCTCCGAAGGTGTTTGTTGGGTTGGCATAGATCAAAATTAGGATTTGTCACTCCCTGTATCGGAGAGGTATCTCTGGGCCCTCTCGGTAATGCACATCACTATAAGCCTTGCAACAATTGTGACCAATGAGTTAGTTACAGGATGATGCATTACGGAACGAGTAAAGAGACTTGCCAGTAACAAGATTGAACTAGGTATGACGATACCGACGATCGAATCTCGGGCAAGTAACATACCAATGACAAAGGGAATTACGTATGTTGTTATTGCAGTTTGACCGATAAAGATCTTCGTAGAATATGTAGGAACCAATATGAGCATCCAGGTTCCGCTATTGGTTATTGGCCGGAGATGTGTTTCGGTCATGTCTACATAGTTCTCGAACCCGTAGGGTCCGCACGCTTAACGTTCGATGACGATTGTATTATGAGTTATGTGATTTAGTGACCGTAGATAGTTCCGAGTCCCGGATGAGATCACGGACATGACGAGGAGTATTGAATCGGTCGAGAGGTAAAGATTGATATATTGGAAGGTTATGCTCGGACACCGGAATGGTTTCGGGAAGTTTCAGATGTTTTTCGGAGTACCGGGAGGTTACCGGAACCCCTCCTGGGGAAGTCATGGGCCTCATGGGCCACGGGAGAGAGAGGAGACATCCCACAAGGAGTCGATGAGTTCTGTCGGCACGACAGTGTGGTGACAGTGTTGGTGATGTGGTCCGCGTAGGGCTTCGCCTAAGCACTACGACAATATGACCGGAGGAGTAAACGGTGGAGGGGGGCACCGCACACGGCTAAGAAACAACTGTTGTGTTTTGGGGTACCCCCCTGCCCTGTATATAAAGGAGGAGAGGGGAGGCCGGCGGCCCTAGGGGGCGCGCCAAGTGGGGGGAGTTCCACTAGGACTCCTAGTTCTAGTCGCCCCCTGTCGGTGTCAAAACTGGCGGATCTCGGGTAGGGGGTCCCGAACTGTGCGTCTAGGCGGATGGTAACAGTAAACAAGGGACACGATGTTTTTACCCAGGTTCGGGCCCTCTCGATGGAGGTAAAATCCTACTCCTTCTTGATTGATATTGATGATACGGGTAGTACAAGAGTGGATCTACCACGAGATCAAGGAGGCTAAACCCTAGAAGCTAGCCTATGGTATGATTGTTGTTGTGTTGTGTCCTACGGACTAAAACCCCCCGGTTTATATAGACATCGAAGAGGGCTAGGGTTACACAGAGTCGGTTACAACGGTAGGAGATCTACATATCTGTATTGCCAAGCTTGCCTTCCACGCCAAGGAAAGTCCCATCCGGACACGGGACGAAGTCTTCAATCTTGTATCTTCATAGTCTTGGAGTCTGGCCGATGATGATAGTTCGGCTATCCGGACACCCCCTAGTCCAGGACTCCCTCAGTAGCCCCTGAACCAGGCTTCAATGACAACGAGTACGGCGCGCATATTGTCTTCGGCATTGCAAGGCGGGTTCCTCCTCTGAATAATTCATAGAAGATTGTGAACACCAGGATAGTGTCCGGCTCTGTAAAATAAATTCCACATACCACCATAGAGAGAATAATATTTGCACAAGTTCAATCTGCTGACGTATTTTGTGGCGTGACGTCACACCACTACCAAGCCTTTACTTGAATCGTTTTTATTATACCACCTCAGCGCGTTTAGCGAAGCGGTTTCCTTGGCATGTCTTGTCGAAGTAGAGATCGTGTTCCCCTTATTCCGGGATTCCCATCAATACGGACGTGGGTAACCCAACCGCGCCATTGATTGTGGTGCTTGGGAGACAAGCGAGTTTTACCAGGCCGGTGGGGACGCATAGTTTTCGTCCACCCATATATAAGGGGATAAGGATCCACCTCTTTTACCCACGCCTTCTTCCTCCTCTGCTTATCCATCTCCGCGCACTCGAGCTCCAGCGCCCAAGTCTGCACATCTCACCTCGACCTTCTCCAGCCATGTCCGGAGCGGGAGGCAAGTGGATGGCCTCCTCCGTTACAGAGGGGCACATTGGGAAGCTGCGCAGCGCCGGATATCTGTCCAGCGACATCGCGCATCGGCTCCCCAACGAGGGGCAGCTCATCCCCACCCCTAGACCCCATGAGAGGGTCGTATTCCTTCCCCACTTCCTCCGCGGACTGGGCTTCCCACTTCACCCCTTTGTCCGGGGGCTCATGTACTACTACGGCCTGGATTTCCACGATCTGGCCCCAAATTTCATCCTCAATATCTCGGCATTTATCGTCGTGTGCGAGGCCTTTCTCTGCATCCAGCCCCACTTCGGCTTGTGGCTAAAGACCTTCAATGTCAAGCCGAAGGTTGTGAAGGGCAGCCAAGCGTAGTGCGGAGGCGCCATGGTGGGCAAAATGCCCAATGTCACTTGGCTTGAGGGTGCCTTCGTGGAATCCATCAAAGGGTGGCAATCGGGGTGGTTCTACATCACCGAGCCGCGTGACCCTAAATGGGCAGCGGCCCCCGTATTCAGATCTGGCATCCCCATGCAGCTCACCTCCTGGAAAGAGAAGGGCTTGCTTTGGGGTAGTTCGGAGGAGCTGACCGGACTTCAATTTGTGGGAGTTTGATCCGGCACAGCACCGGACCTTGAGCAGGCTCTTCGACACTACGTACGAAGCTGCCTGGAGGGTGCTGTTCAAGGGCGCCGAAGCTCCCGCATCCGCTACCGAAGATCGCGGATTCAGCACGCAGCGTCCGGCTGGCGAGGTAAGCTATGTTATCCTTTATGGGACATTTGCTTTTCATAGTTTGACTCTATGCGGGATCTAAACTCCCAATGCCTTTAACAGGCCTGGCTGAAGACGTCCGGATAGGTTAACTGTCCGGCTCCCCTTCCAGAAGACCCAGCGGATGCCCGTTTGACAGGGCTGCTGGTCCCGGCACTTTACGTAGTGCCGGAGAAGAAGACCAAGAAGAAGGCCACGGGAACCCGAAGGAGTTCCCGGCGCTAGGTGGTATCGGACTCATCGTCCGATGACTCCAAGGCGGACTCCTCCCACGAGGACGAGGAGGAGAAGAAAGAGGCCTCTCCCCCAGCGGGGGGAGAGAAGAAGAGGAAGGCCTCCCCAACGAGGGAGGCCGAAGGGTCCAAGAGGGAAGGACCCTTCCCCCGGACTGTTCAACCAACGCCGGCGACGGCGACGAGGAGTGGCCCTTAAGGGCCAAGCCCCTGGCGAGATCGTAAGTATCCGGACTCCTAGATGATTTATAATTTTCATTTTTGCCACACGGTGTCCTTCTAATGCCGCATACAACACTGTAGTCCGCCCAAGGACGATCTTCCCGCTTCGTCGAGCGGGTCCTTGGGCACGTCGGATATGGATTCTCTTCCGACCGCCTCCACCCCCCGTGGCGCTGACGACGCCGAGGTGGGATCCCGGGAAGGGACCCGCCAGGAGGAGGAGGCCCCGGAGGTGCCACAGGGCAACCTCCCGGACTTTGCACCGGACTACGCACCGAAACCTGCAGTGGTTCCGGAGTCCGGCGAGCGGCCCCTTCGAAAGAAGGGCAAGACTGTGACACCGGTGGCCTCCGTCCAACCGGAGGCGCCGGATAACTTGCTGGAGGCGCTCAACGGTGC
This sequence comes from Triticum timopheevii, assembly GCA_963921465.1. Lineage (NCBI taxonomy): Eukaryota > Viridiplantae > Streptophyta > Magnoliopsida > Poales > Poaceae > Triticum > Triticum timopheevii. Next base: position 313,770,357 of record OY997262.1, on the reverse strand, counting down.
TTCCATCGAAGAAGAACACCGCACTGTCATGAGTGCGGTGATTCAGAAGGTCCAGCTTGCCACGAGCGGGCTGACCGAAGCCTGCAGCAGCCTTCTAACAGGCTTTGAGGTAAGAATTTTAAAATGTGTAATATAATACCGCATAGACAGTAGCCCCTCATGCTCGGTTCAGTGTTCGGAAAGAAAAGCCGGACTAAGGATCTAAAAAGATATACGCAGGAGTCTAAAAAATATGTCAATATGGGATTGCAGGCTGCGCTGCTGACCACTGCCGTACTGACTGCGGAGGTCGATGCTTTGAAGCAGAGCCTCGAGTGGTCCGAGAGCAAGATCGGCCATGCCAAGAAGTAGCTCGAGGACAAGGAAGGTGAGTAACACCTTATGAAAGTTGTACCTTACAGAAAAGGATTTGGTTGCAAGAGAAAATAACAAAGATAATGTGGGTACTACAGGGGCCACGAACGAGCTGGTGACCCTGAAGGAGGCGGTGTCCGCGGCTGAACGCAATGCGGCAGCGGAACGAGACGAGCGAGAGAAGCAGGAGGCGCGGGTGGCGGAGGTGCAGCAAGAGCTCCAGGCTCTCATGGAAAAACATGAGAGTTTCGAGCGCGACTCAAAGACTCGAGAGTCCGAGCTTGCATCGGCTCTTGAGAGTGCCAAAGCCGCTAAGGCCGAAGCCCACAAGGCCCTCCAGGAAATCGAGGCGTTGAAGAAGATAGCGGCGGGTAAGGCATTTTTCATGCAAAGCAAGCATGTGAATGTGAATTACCTATTACTTACCCGGATTCGGAGCTCTCCAGGAGCATTCGCAGATCTGCCCCGCAGCATGTCCGATGCTGCCGCATTCTACCGGGCCGAGGAGGGGAGCTCGACGGAGAAGGTCTTCTGGTCTCAGTATGCTGAGGCCGGACATCTGGTGCCCCTTAGCGACCAGCTGAGGCAGCTGGTCGAGCTCCACAAGGTGGCCGAACAGGCCATGAAGGGCCTCATAGTTCGGCTGTGGCCCAAGGAGGCCATGCCTGGGAGCTACTTCGGCCTGGTGCGGCGGCTGGTGGATGCGTGTCCCTTGGTTGAAGTCGTCAAGCACTCCGCCTGCATTGAAGGTGCCCATCGGGCCCTTGCCCATGCAAAGGTGCACTGGGGCAGGATGGACGCTGAGAAGCTTGTGACGGACGCGCCACCGACGGGCAAGGAGTATCGCACGCCCGAAATGTATTATAAGAGTGTCCTGAAGGGTGCCTGCATGATTGCGGGTGAGTGCTCCAATGATGTAATATTTGAGTAGACTCGCATTTTGTTATCCTGTGCGCTGAAAACTTTGTTCATATGCGCTAAGCAACGCTTGTTAATTTAAAATATTACCTTCTGTGCGGCCGTTTATCAAATCTAAGAGATGGCAAGTCGTCGGCTTCAGCCCCCATGCCATGAGTGTTGGGGTGTTCGGGATAAACTTGAGCGCTCTTGTTCCCATTTTTGGGTCCATCTAGGGAGGAGCTCAACACAACGAATGAGGCAACCGGACTTATAATGCTTGAACACTCTCACTTAGCCATAGAATTCTATAATTTTAAATTTCAGCGAAGCCCCTAGTGTTCGGAAGACCGAGTTCGGGGCGCTATCCACGCCTGGGCCGGACAAAGCCGGTTCCTCGCTCTAAGCGGCATAAGTCTTTAGGGACTCGAAAAAAACCTCTCGAACAGCGACCAGCTCTCGCCTTATCATGACGGTCAGTTTTAGCTTTCTCCACTGAGGCGCTCGCCCAGCTCAACCGGGGCGCAATCGCAGTGGTTCTCCCAGTGCTACCTTAGCCGATACAACGGAACGTATGGTACCAAAACATGGGAGCCGGGCAAACCCAACTATTGACCCAAGACATGATTCGGAGCCGATGCATATAATGCTATAAGTTCGGGGTGCCGCACTTGTGAAAGTGTTCGGACTTATCACACCATAATGTGGGGAACTTAAGCCCCTGGTGTATTTAGCCGTACCAAAGTGTACGGATGCAACATGTCATAAATGAACATATGTATAAGAAAGAAATGCAATTATAAGCAAAAAGCGATGCATTGTTTATTCAAGAAATACTGCCATGAATGCAGAATGATACAAATAGTGCGGTAAGCAAGGGATGGGACTATCAAACATGTCCCCCTCTAGGGGTAGGCTGCGGAATGGTGTATGAAACAGGCATAATGCTCAAAATGGAGACCACCTGGATACTCGTCGTAGCTTTTCTCCTTCCCTGGTTGTTGCATCGTGAGTTCGGCAGGTCTGCTGCCGAACAGGGCCTCTAGTAAATGGAGTCCTGTGGATAAAAAAGGAAAAGAAAGAAAAAGGATGACACACTTGGGAGCCCCTGGTGTGGTTGAGCCGCACTCTGGGCCTATTGTGGTCGTGCCCCTCCCCCTGTGCCCATGGTATCTCCAGAGCGTAATGATGTACGCGAAGTACCGGTCTTGATATTTTGCCAGGGCTAGGGTTGGGGCCGCACTACTACGCGTGCTCGGTGCGTGCCAGGTGGTCTTGTTGTAGGTTACTCCGGGCGCGTTTAGCCGTGTCCGGTCGCTTAACGGCCGGACTCGAGAATTGCCTTAAGAGGCTGCTCTGTACTTCTACCGCGAGAGCCGCTGTGTGTTCCTCCGTTTGGAGGGAGCATTCAGTGTTTCCGTTGACCGTGATGACTCCTCGAGGGCCTGTCATCTTGAGCTTGAGGTATGCGTAGTGCGGCACCGCGTTGAACTTTGCAAACGCGGTCCGTCCAAGCAGAGCATGATAGCCGCTGCGGAACGGAACTATATCGAAGATTAACTCCTCGCTCCGGAAGTTATCCGGGGATCCGAAGACCACTTCAAGTGTGACTGAGCCTGTACAATTGGCCTCTACACCTGGTATGAAGCCTTTGAAGGTCATCTTTGTGGGTTTAATCCTTGAGGGGTCTATGCCCATCTTGCGCACTGTATCCTGATAAAGCAGGTTCAGGCTGCTGCCGCCGTCCATCAGGACTCTAGTTAGGTGAAATCCATCGACGATTGGGTCTAAAACCAATGTGGCGAATCCGCCGTGGCGGATACTGGTGGGGTGGTCTCTTCGATCAAAAGTGATCGGGTGGGAGGACCATGGGTTGAACTTCAGGGCGACTGGCTCCATCGCGTATACGTCCCTGAGTGCACGCTTCCACTCCCTCTTGGGTATGTCAGTTGCGTATATCATGTTCACCGTCCGCACTTGTGGGGGGAAACCCTTATGTCCTCTATTGTTCGGCGGCCGGGTCTCTTCCTCTTCATCGCTATGCAGCCCCTTGTCATTGTTTTCGGCAATTAACTTGCATGCCTGCTTGAATACCCAACAGTCCCTGTTGGTGTGATTGGCTGGCTTTTCGGGGGTGCCGTGTATCTGGCAAGAGCGGTCGAGTATTCGGTCCAAATTGGACGGACCCGGGGTAGTTCTTTTGAATGGCTTTTTCCGCTGACCAGGTTTGGAGCCTCTGAATCCGGCGTTGACTGCCGTATCCTCATTGTTATCGCCGTTAACGTGGCGTTTGTTCTTGTTTTGACGCGACCTGCCATTGCGGTCCTTGGTGTCCGAACTGCCAGAATTTTTGCTGAGGTTGTTACTGCGGGCTAGCCAACTGTCCTCTCCCGCGCAAAAGCGGGTCATGAGTGATGTGAGGGCTGCCATAGATTTCGGCTTTTCTTGTCCTAGGTGCCGGGCAAGCCACTCATCGCGAATGTTATGTTTGAAGGCTGCGAGGGCCTCTGCATCCGGACAGTCGACGATTTGATTTTTCTTTGTTAAGAACCGTGTCCAGAATTGTCTGGCCGATTCGTCTGGCTGCTGAATTATGTGGCTTAGGTCATCGGCGTCTGGTGGTCGCACATATGTGCCCTGGAAGTTGTCAAGGAATGCGGCTTCCAGGTCCTCCCAACACCCAATTGATGCCGAGCTAGTCCTTTAAGCTTGAGTGGGAGATATTTGATGGCGTGAAGATCATCGCAGCGGGCCATGTGGATGTGAAGGAGATAGTCTTCGATCCAAACCGCGGGGTATGTTGTGCCATCGTAGGATTCAATATTCACGGGTTTAAACCCTTCGGGGATTTGATGATCCATTACTTCATCTGCGAAGCATAGTGGGTGTGCGGCGCCTCTATATTGGGCTATATCACGACGTAGCTCGAGCGAGCTTTGTCTACTGTGTTCGGCCTGGACGGAGTTGCTGTATCCGGCGCGACGATCATCGTCGCGCATCGTGGGGCGCCCACGCGATCCGTAGATCGATCTTGATTGTCTTGCCTTCTCCTCCAATATGTCTCGCAAGTCCGGCACATTCCCCTGTGGCTTCGTGCTTTTCGAGCGGTGCCAGGGTACGGTTCTAGTGGAGGGCCTAGAGGCCTCTCTGTCGCGGCCACGGGGTGGTCGGTCAGCCGTATTGTGTGCTGGTGATGCAGGTTTATATGCCTCCTCCTCTAATCGGGGGAGCAGCTTGCGTTTGGGGTAGCTTTTGGAGGGGCGTTCGAGTTCATGCTCTTCGGCCGCAAGGACTTCAGTCCATCTGTCGGCTAGCCGGTCTTGATCAGCTCTAAGTTGTTGCTGCTTTTTCTTGAGGCTATTCACCGTGGCCATAAGCCTACGTTTAAAACGCTCTTGTTCGACGGGATCCTCAGGCACGATGAATTTGTCGTCGTCGAGGCTTGCCTCGTCTCCGTAGGGAGGCATGTGATTGTCATCCTCTACCTCTTCGTCTGCCGCTCTCTCATGAGGGCTGGCTTCTCCGTCCTCCTGCGCTGAATCTTGCTGGAGGGGGTTGTCTTGGCACTCTCTGGGGTGTTATTATCTCCGGTGCCGGAATCTCCATTCTTGCTGTGGCGGGATTTAGAGCGGCGCCGCTGACGCCGGCGCTTGGGCTGTTTTTTGGAGGAGTCTTCCTCTGCTTCTTCCTCGCCATTCCCATCCTCTCGGATGTCCACCATGTATATGTTGTATGACGAGGTGGTCTTCTAGTGCCCCGTAGGCGCTGGTTCTTGGTCGTCTCCGGCATCGTCGTCCATACCGTCGATGTCTTCGGAGTCGTAGTCTAGAATGTCGGTTAGATCGTCGACAGTGGCTACAAAGTGGGTGGTGGGTGGGTTTTGAATTTCTTCGTCGTCCGCATCCCAACTGTCCTGACCATAGTCCGGCCAGGGCTCTCCTGATAACGAGAGATACTTTAGTGAATTCAGGATGTCGCCAAAAGGTGAGTGTTGAAAGATGTCCGCAGCGGTGAACTCCATGATCGGCGCCCAATCGAATTCGATTGGAGGGGCGCGGGAGGTTCGGAGTCCGGCGAGGAGTCCGGCACCTCGGAGTCACAAGATTCACAAGGGACAAGGTCAGTATTCGGCTCCATCGGCGGTGTCTAGCCACCTATCCTCGATCTGCGCAGCCGGCTCCGAGTTAAGGGTCGGAGCGGACTCATGTGCGGCCTCCAGGGCACCGTCCGGCAGCAGAGCTAAATCATGCCCATCGTGACAGTGCGGCGCGCTCGGCTGTGGCTCGAATCCATCGAAGATCAAGTCTCTGCGGATGTCGGCCGTGAAGTTCAGACTTCCAAATCTGACATGACGGCCAGGGGCGTAGCTTTCGATCTGCTCCAGATGGCCAAGTGAATTGGCCCGCAGTGCAAAGCCGCCGAATACGAAGATCTGTCCTGGGAGAAAAGTCTCACCCTGGACTGCGTCGTTGACGATCGAAGGAGCCATCCAGCCTATCGGTGACGACACAGAGGAACTCTCAATGAAAGCACCAATGTCGGTGTCAAAACCGGCGGATCTCGGGTAGGGGGTCCCGAAGTGTGCGTCTAGGCGGATGGTAACAGGAGACAAGGGATACGATGTTCTTACCCAGGTTCGGGCCCTCTCGATGGAGGTAAAACCCTACTCCTGCTTGATTGATATTGATGATACGGGTAGTACAAGAGTGGATCTACCACGAGATCAAGGAGGCTAAACCCTAGAAGCTAACCTATGGTATGATTGTCGTTGTGTTGTATCCTATGGACTAAAACCCTCCGGTTTATATAGACACCGGAGAGTGCTAGGGTTACACAGAGTCGGTTACAATGGTAGGAGATCTACATATCTGTATTGCCAAGCTTGCCGTCCACGCCAAGGAAATTCCCATCCAGACACGGGACGAAGTCTTCAATCTTGTATCTTCATAGTCTTGGAGTCCGGCCGATGATGATAGCTCGTCTATCCGGACACCCCCTAGTCCAGGACTCCCTCACCCCCCCCCCCCTTCCTTTCCAACGGAGGAGGAAAGAGGGAAGTGGAGGGAGAGAGGGAGAAGGAAAGGGGAGCCGCGCCCCCTCCCCCTTGTCCAATTCGGACTCCCATGGGGGGGGCACCTCTTGCGGCCTGCCTCCTCCTCTCCACTATGGCCCAATAAGGCCCATTACTTCACCGGGGGGTTCCGGTAACCCCTCGGCACTCTGAAAAATACCCGAAACTCTCCGGAACCATTTCGGTGTCCGAATATAACCTTCCAATATGTCAATCTTTACCTCTCTACCATTTCGAGACTCTTTGTCATGTTTGTGATCTCATCCGGGACTTCGAACAACCTTCGGTCACCAAAACACATAACTCATTAATACATATCGTCTATGAATGTTAAGCGTGCGGACCCTGCGGGTTCGAGAACTATGTAGACATGACTGAGAAACCTCTCCGGTCAATAACCAATAGCGGAACCTGGATGCTCATATTGGTTCCCACATATTCTACAAAGATCTTTATCGGTCGAACCGCAATGCCAACATACGTTATTCCCTTTGTCATCGGTATGTTACTTGCCCGAGATTCGATCATCTGTATTCTCATACCTAGTTCAATCTCGTTACCGGCAAGTCTCTTTACTCGTTCCGTAGTGCATCATCCCATAACTAACTCATTAGTCACATTGCTTGCAAGGCTTCATATGATGTGCCTTACCGAGAGGGCCCAGAGATACCTCTCTGATACTCGGAGTGACAAATCATAATCTCAATCTATGCCAACCCAACAAACACCTTCGAAGATACATGTAGAGAATCTTTATAATCACTCAGTTACGTTGTGACGTTTGATAGCACACAAGGCATTCCTCCGGCGTCCGGGAGTTGCATAATCTCATAGTCGGAGAAATATATATTTGACACGAAGAAAGCAGTAGCAATAAAACTGAACGATCATTATGCTAAGCTAACGGATGGGTCTTGTCCATCACATCATTCCACTAATGATGTGATCCCGTTTACCAAATGACAACTCATGTCCATGTCTAGGAAACTTAACCATCTTTGATCAACGAGCTAGTCTAGTAGAGGCAAACTAGGGACACGGTGTTTTGTCTATGTATTCACACATGTATCAAGTTTCCGGTTAATACAATTCTAGCATGAATAATAAAGATTTATCATGATATAAGGAAATATAAAATAACAACTTTATTATTGCCTCTAGGGCATATTTCCTTCACGTCGTATGCCGGCTCCCTCGCTCTAGGAATTGCAGCAAACAACGCGGGGCCACCCGTCTGCTTCCCGCCTGCCGTCCGCACGTGGACGAGCTACGGTGAAGAATACTCGGAGAAGAGTGGTGCCACGTTAACATCAACGATGTAATGCACATTACTGGCGGGTGTTTCAAGCTGCTTCACGGCACAGTAGTACGGATGCTTGTAATTCTCCGGCCATGACGTCGTTTGTACTATGGGCGCGCCCGTCTGGCGATGTCCGTCCATGTATGCGATGACTACCGCAACCACCACGCCCAACGCCATCACCAGGCCCACTGACGGCCAATTGCTTCTTGAGCTTCTCCTCCTTTGTGGCCTTCGCTTTGACGCGACGAGTTCGTCGCGTAGCCGAGCTGATTTTCAGGGCGAGCGTGATGCTCGGATCCTCCGGCAACACCGCCGCCTCCATCTACGGCAGATCCTCCGACAGTTCGATGCGTCAGCGGCAGAAGGAATGAGAGGGTGGGAGAAAAGAGCTGGAGTTGGCGAAGAGCAATTGGAGATGGAAGAATGGGGATTTCTGTGCAAAAACAGTGCGGGTTGCTACGAAAGTGCGAGCTCCCACTTCCTTTGGGTGGGCTGGGGGGCAGAGAGCGACATTTTGTGTGCCCATATTCCCAAAAAATCCCACTTTTGGATCGAATTTGTGGGAGAAAACATGCCAGAACCACTCGGCTGACCAATACAGGCCCGTGTTGTATTGCTTCTACGGACCGGACGGTACAGTCTGAATGGATGGGGACGGTTTGGGAGTGATAGTTGGAGATGCCCTTATTCCCCATAGTAGGATTAAAATAATTGTGCATGGGGTGGAGAACGATGCACGGGAGTTGTACGAGGCTGATTTAATTTCTTCACGTCTTACTCATTTGGAAATTCTAAATTCGATAAGAGCGTCTACAGCCGTTGGAGATCCATGTACTACGTAGATCAACTACCCTAATCCTCATGTGGCTCCTCTGCGTCGGCCTCCGCCTCCATCTCCGCTTCCACCACGTTGAAGAGCGTGTCGATCGCTAACAATTCTTGCCAGATAAACTATCGGTTGTCCTCCACATAGACGTCATCCTAGATGGACTCTAGGATGGTCTGCTGCTCTGCCATCTCGCCCGTTTGGGTGACCACGAACTCCGGCTCCACGTCCTCCATGTTTAAACCCGGTGTCGATGACAGTTCCTCCTCCGGATCCGCCACCTCCATCTGAGCCGATTGCTGCTTCTCTTCCTCCTCCTCCTCCTCCTCCTCCTCCGGCTCTGGCGAGTTCGGAGGTAGGTCGGCAATGATGCGAGCGGCGCGCGCGGTGCACCTTGTCGGGATCTCTTGCTCTATCAGGAACCGGCACTTTGGCGTGAGCATACCGTACGTGGTTATATTTTGCCGAACCATGCAAAGTCAGGAGGGTGTGGGAAGAGCGGCGGAGCGAGAGAGAGGTTGATGTGCTCGGGTTGGCGCCGCAAAGAGGGAGGAGGTGGATCTAGCTAGGGTTGGAAGGCATCAACCGGCTTAGATAGACGAATTTGACCCCGGGCGGCATGCCAGAGCTGCGTCACACGATGTTCACGGTCTCCACTAGAAGAGACGTACGACGGACCGCCGGGTTTCCAGGCGATTTCGTGTGGGATCTCATCGTTAGTCCGACGTGACGGGCGTGCCTGGGCACCCGGGCGCCTCTATATTCGTCTCATATTTAGGCTGGATATTAGGGATGCCGGTCAAGTCGGGCGTTTGAGGCATGTTTGAAGCGTCTGTCTGGGTCGGATTTTAATGATAGATCAGTGATATCAATGACTAGACTGTCTGTGCGAACATTTGAGACGTGTTTGAGTCGCGGGATGCTCGATGCACTGGATGGAGGGATCCACGATTTTGACTGTGCAGATCTTAGAGCATCTCCACTCGTTCGGCCCCCCAGCGCATAGACCAGCGCTCTTTCGGGCGCTCACCCTACGAATTTTAGGCCCTGGGGGCATTCAAGGCCCCAGCCATGCCCCCAGGTGCCGCCCCCAAGATGCCACATATTCAAACTTGGTCCGTTCCCGCTCCAAAAAATGCCACAATTCGACGATCGGCGCACCAGTTTGGCGATGATCATCACCTTGCCACAGTTCAGCGATCAAATAAAAGTTCGGCGCACAAAAAAGAAACAACACGCAGGGTATGCATCAAACGCGGTGTTGGCCTCCGGCGTGCGCTGGCTGGGCGGCGTCGGCACGGCTTCGACGCTGGGCGGCGTCGGCGCGGCTTCTGTGCTACTGGGTGTCGCGAAGGCAACATCACTCGGGCTTGGTGGCGGCGTTGGCGTTGGCGTGGGAGTTGGCGGTGGCGTTGCCGGTATCTGGTTCAGGATGAGGTCGCGCTCCGCCAGGTACCACACATTGAGCTTCTCGTCGCCGCTCTGGAGCATGTCCGCGCCGCACATCAGGAAAGCCAGGTCGGTGTTCCTCTTCTTCGCGGCGACGTTGGTCCAGAGCAAGTCGAGCTTGACAGCGTTGTTCGTCATCAACGCCGACCACCGCACCTCGGTTTTCTCTTCCCGCAGGGCGGCCTGGGTCTTGGCGTTAGCGAGGCAATGCTCGATGGACTCTTCACACGTGTGGTAGCCGACTCGGCCTGTTTCGCCTTCTTGGCCCCTTTGTTGCCGTCTGGGCGCCCGTCTACCACGCCCGGTGTCGGCGCGTCCGGCTTGTACGTCTCCTTGGCCTTGGCGAGGGTGCGCCGGACATCCGCCCACTTCTCGCACTTGTCGATCCTCTTCAAGACGTGGAGGTACTTGAACTCTTGGATGCTGTTGTCCTGGCGAAACATGGTGAACATCCGCAGAAGTTGCGCCGAGGAACATCAGTCGGCGGGCGCGCGAACGGGCGCGCACACGGCGAAAAGAATAGGAAGAGACCAGCATGATGTAGTTGATCCTCGACGCTGGCATTGCTTTCCGGGCGAGCCGCGATCTCCTCGACAGTCCCATGCCATTTATTGCACGCCATTTGGATGAGCCGCCAATGGTTCGCCATCGCCTTCGAACTGCGTTGCACATAGACGCCTTTGAAGTAGGGTTCGACGAGCTTGCGCTCGTCGAACTCGGCCTTGATGTGGTCCCAATACGTGTCGATGCTCTGGTTCGTGCCGATGATCGGGTCGAGGCAGACGGCTTTCCACGCTTCGGCGAGGCACTCGTCCTCCTTGGACGCCCACTTGATGCGCGGCTCACCGGTCCTGGCCGCCATTTTCTTCTTCTTCCCTTTCCTCGCCAGAGCAGGCGCCGGCTCCTCCTCTTCCTCCTCCTCCTCCTCCTCCTCCTCCTCCGGCTCTTCCTCGCCGTAGTCGAGCTCGTCGCCCATGTTGCCGTTGAGGTCAATTGTGTCGTCTTGGGCAGTGAACCCGGGGGAGGCGGCAGCGGCAGCCGAGCCGGCTGTGATGATGTCTTCCATGTCGGCCTCTGTCGCGTCGGCGTCGCCGGGATGCGACGAGGAGGCTTGTAAGAAGAGCAGCGCGCCACGGCAGAGAGGTAGCATCGGGGAGGCTGCATAGGCCGGCGGCGAGTAGGTGTACGGAGGGTACTACAAGCCGGCGAAGGGTGGTGAGGGTGTGCTCTGGGCCGGGTAACCATGGCGGAAGGTGATGTTGGGGTAACCAGGCGACGGCGTGTAGCCCCAGGGGTGTGGCGACGACGAGAAGCCGGCCGGAGATCCGACGCTTTGCTGGCTCCAGGACGCGTATGGGCCGTGGCTGCCGGGCGGATTCATCATCCCCGCGCAAGCCGCTTCGGTTTGTTCGACCGAGCGCTCCGCCACCGCCGCAGCCGCGAGCGCCGCCCTGTCCCGGGCCTTCTTGGCCCTGTTGCGCCTATCGGCGGTGACGGCCTCCCGGCACTGAACTTCCGCCTTCCAGTCGGTGTTAATCATGCTCGGGGGCTTGGACGGCGGCGCCCTCTGCTTCCTCTGGTTCGGCGGTGGTGGACGGCTTGGAAGGGAGGAGGAGGAGATTGGCGGGAGGAATGGAGAATGAGAGGGAAGCCGAGGGAAAAAATGGGAGGAAACGACGGGAAAATGGCCTGTCGCCGACAGAGAGGCCCCACGCCCCTTTTCGCTTCTGCCGGTGCCCCCAGGCGACCCCCGGCCGCTTGAGTTCGGCTCGGGATGGCCGGCTCTTAATTCGGTCTAAACCGGCGCTAAATGAGATCCTGGGGCCGTGACTGGGCCGATTTTTGGCGGTCGTCGCTAAAAAATCATTTTAGAGGACCTGTTGGGGACGCGGCTGAAGATGCTCTTACTCATAGAATCACTACTGTGCAGATTTATGAGATCAGGATCCACGATTCGGACTGTGCCTAGAGAACACTTGGATCGATGTAAGGCCACACGTGCTACAGTCCAGGTTTACACAAGTTCCCATAGACACGCTGCATTGGCCTCCAAAACTTTCAAGTGTATATAAATGCCCTACAAAAAGAGATTTCCCACCATCTCACTCCACTCTCTCATAGCTGCCCGCGATCCCGATGGAGGCCAGCCATGCCCACTCGCCGACCCTTTCCTCGTCCGAAACCATAATGGCCGCCCTCCTCTCATCCGTTCCCGCCGTGCGGCTCCCTTCGCTCGTCCGGGCGCTTGCCGCGGACGCGCGCCGGCAGCGCGGCCGCCTCGCGTTCCTCCTCCTCTCCCCGCCGCATTTCGCCCGCGCCCTCGCGCGGCTCCGCTCCATGACTCTCCCAGCCAAGGCCGCGCTGCTCGGCCGCGTGCTCCTCCGCTCACTCCTCATGCTGCTCCCGGCGCTCTCCCCCGACGGCTCCCACCACCTTCTACGCCTCCCGACGCCCGACCTCGACGCCGCGCTCCTGCTCGTGGCCATGTGCGACTCCTACTCGCCGGCCGCCTCCTCCGCGTCACCCGTGGACTGGCACGCGCTGCTCGTCGACGACGTGGTGCGCAACGCGCTCTCCATCTCCGGCCTCGGCGGCACGCCCTGGGCCACCGTGGCGCCCTACCTCGACGCGGCCGCCAAGTGCCGCCGGTTCGCGGACGTCGTGTCGGAGGACCGCGCCGTGGCCGGCGTCGGCGGCGATGGTAACAAAAACAGCGTGGGGCGCGGAGGTGCGTCGCACGCGACAGTGCTGGCGCTTCCCACCACGCCCGGGGACGGGACCCCGTGCGCGATCTGCAGGGAGGAGATGGCGCCCGGGCGCGGAGGGGTGTGCGTGCTGCGTCCGTGCGGGCACCGGTTCCACTGGCCGTGCGCGCTGCGGTGGCTGGCGCGCCGCAACACCTGCCCGTGCTGCCGCGCCGAGCTGCCCGCGGAGGATGCGCTCGCCGAGACCCGGCGCCTGTGGCGCGCGGTCGAGAGGATGGCGGGAGACAGCGCCGGCTGTGAGTGACAGCGCCGGCTGGATCAGAGCGCGGGTGGCATACGTGACGTGCGTTTGGACGTGCTCGTGTGTCCCGGTCTCCAGTTGCAAGTACTGGTGTCAGATTCGTGTGGATGGCGATGGCTTTGGTGGGCCCGCGTGCCGAATAATGGTGTAGGATTACTGTTAGGTACATAAACAAATGGAATGAGATCGAATGTATACTCGTGATTAAGGCTCATCATGCCGTATCATCACAATGCATATTGTGGGTTTAGTTTTCTGTTAGCTTTGGTGGATCCGAAGTAGGTTTCGCGGCAGAAGGTAGGTATCGTCGTTTTGCAGCCTAATTGCTGCTTTTTAGGCTTCTTGGTGATGATGTTCGCGCCTCGAACAACATGCATCATGTACATGTGGATATTTCTCAAAAGAAAATGTGCATGTGAATTATTGTAAGATCGTACTAGTGCGGTCGCTTCACCGGATTAACTATCTTTTTTAACATCCAATCTATACATTTTCAACCATGGCAGTAGAACGTAGCTTAGTTGGCAAGGCGCGGCTTGACCATTTAGTACTCACGAAGTTTTCTTCTATAAAAAAATGCCAACAGGCTAGTCTAACCCGGGTTGGTTTCATTTTTTTTATCATGGCAGTACAGCGAACATAAAAAACAATAAAAACTACATCCATATTCATAGACCACCGCCGAAGGCGTGTCGCTGTCATCGTTCCTCCCTCACCGAAGTCAGACAAAACTTGTTGTGATAGACAATCGGAAAGTCGTCGTGCTGCAAAAGTAAAACAGGTGACTGAAAAGTTCGATGGGTTGTATTTTTCAGCTTTGATTTGACGACCAAACCGAAAGTGGTTGCTATGATGGTATCTATCGAACACGCAGTAAGTCTAAGATCGCACCTGATATCCCACCGTGTTTAACATGTACTGTAGTGCATTTCCGAAAGTGGATGGGCATATATATTTATATCATGCACCAATTGCTCGAGCTGCTACAATATCATCGGGTTATTCTGAGATGAGATGGCCATGTCGAACTGTCCACTTCATCATGTAGCAAGGCGGGCGGATGGGCATGTCGAAACAGCAAGCAGGGCAGACGGACGCGCGCGGACGCATCTTGTTTCGGGAATCGGCGGTCACTCGGTCACGCGGGCATACTCGTATGTGCATGCACCGGCAGTGAGATAGGCCTAGCTTGACGATATGCGCGAGTGATGAGGTGGACGTACGGGCGGCCCGCCTAAACACCGGCGTCGATCGCGTAGGGTGGGGGAGATCGAGCTAGCGGAGAAGAGGAGGATATTGCCGGGTGGCCGGGTGGGATTGGGACGTCGTTTTCCGCTTCGTTCCTCCTACCCATGCAGCCCGTGTCCCCCTCGTAGATTATCCGCGCGCACCTTCTATGCTCGATCGCAGCATGTGCGTGCGTGCCTGTATATGCCCACCACACAGTTGCAAGATTGTGATCGATCGTTGCGTGTTGATCTGCCAACATTGTACTGCACCACCTTCCCTAAAAAACTGTCATGTAAGCTAAAAAAAATGTGATGTGCTCCTAGAAGCTTACCGAGTATCTTTTCGGGTGGGTCAGCACTCGGCACTATATGCATATTATAAGAGGCTATGATGTGTTTCGCCACGCCGTTATTCACTCGTGAGATTAACATTTGTTTCTCTAGCAAGTTATCGCGGTTGGTTGTTTTGTTTTGGTTTTATATGTGTTGCATGTGTTTTAGTTATGCTTTGGCGTTGTTATTATATTAGTATATCGTGTTGGGTTTTTATTGGATACGACATTTGTTTTGAGATCATAGCGGAGTAAGACGGTGTGTATTGTGTTGTCCTTACATTTTTCAGCCCCGGTGTCAGCCGATAGTGGTTGTGTAAGCCTCTTGAGAGCTCCTATTGCATGTTGAGATCGTAGAATTGCTCCTATTACATTCACATGCTAGGCCCATGAAGCTCTTATTGTCTTGGCAAGGCTCCCTGCTCCACTCGCTCACTTTGCTTCTTTTTTTTTCTGCTTGCACCACTGCTAGCTCCAAAAAACAGCTATAACTTTTATTTGAAAAGGTTTATTAAATCAAAAGATGTTCACAAAATTTTAAAAAATCTTGATTTAGAAAAATATTCAAATTAAAATCCATTTTTTTCTCAAAATAATCATGAATTTTAGAAAAATCTTGTATTTCAAACAACGTTTTTGACATTGAACAAATGTTCACAAATTTGAAAATGTTTACAAACTTTAAAAGTGTCCATGAATTTAGAAAAGTTTCATGATTTTTTGAAAATGTTCATGGATTTTTAAAATGTGAAAAATAAAATAGAAAAAGAAATGAAAAGAAGAAGAACAAACAAGAAAAGAAGAAAAACATGAAAAAAATCAAAAGAAGAACTTTAGAATTGGTAGAGAAACAAAGAAAAGAAAGAAAAACACAAAAATCAGCAATACTTGCTAGAACCTTCTCAATACGTGAAAACCATCCGACACCTCTTTTTCTTTTTCTTTTTGCAAAGAAAAAGTAGTTTTATTCAAATAGAGTTACAGTCAAAAGA
This sequence comes from Triticum timopheevii, assembly GCA_963921465.1. Taxonomy (NCBI): domain Eukaryota; kingdom Viridiplantae; phylum Streptophyta; class Magnoliopsida; order Poales; family Poaceae; genus Triticum; species Triticum timopheevii. The sequence continues at coordinate 313,754,898 of OY997262.1, read as the reverse complement.
TCCTCAATACATCGTGGTCCTTGGTGCAACCACGCAAGTGTGGTACGGTCCGTGTGACTATAACTTGCCGATTGATCGGCCACTCTATTTTCGTTCCTACTAAGTTTCTGTTGAACAAACTCCCTGACGGTCATCAAAGCTTTCATCTCCTTAACAAGATGTCTATACGCCAAGCGTGCGAGTCCATCATGATAGAAGATGGGTGGAGCTTCTATGGAATCCGACTATAAAATTACCTCCGGATTTGTGTGCTGCAATGCAATAGCCATACACCACATAGTTGCATGATTTTGTGCTTCTAGGGTATCATTGCACTGCACAAAAACGAAAGAAAACTAACTCCTTTTCTTTTGAGAAATGAAACCAGGAACGGACCCGCAAGCTGCCACCTGGGCCGGCCCATTTTGCCCTTAGAAAGGCTCTTCTAATTGCCGCATGTGGATGGTAAATAGGATCCAGCCCTGAACAATATAAATCAGGGAGTACGAAACAAGGCATTTCCTAAACAGCACCTTAAGCGCCGCTTAAAGGTTAATCGGTACAGAGCGCAGAGGGCCGACCTATTTCTCTTCTGTTCTTTTTTCCTGTTTCCATCTAGGATTTCAACTTTTTTTTTCGTTTCATTCCTTCTTTCTTTTTTCTTGAAATTGCATGAAGTTTCTCAAATTTGATGATATTTTTTTCAAATTTTTTTCAAAATTGATGAATTTTCTTTCAAATTTGATGAACCTTTTCAATTTTTTTATATTTTTTCCAAAATTGATAAACCAACCCCCCTGAACTTTTTCCCAATTCGATGAACGTTTTTTAAAATTTGAGATTTTTCTAAAAAGTTTGATGTTTTTTTTTCAAATGTCTGAAACTTTTTCAAAATTGATGAACTTTTTAAAACTCTATGGATTTCTTTCATATTTGATGAATTTTCAAAAATCAATGAAAAAATTGAATCTAATGATTTTTTTAAGATGATGAACCTTTTTGAAATTCATAAAAAATGATTTTTGTGAAGTTTTTTAAATCCATGAAGATTTTTGTATTCACAAAAGAATCATTTTTTGCAATATTTTCCAGTTTTTTCATATTTTTTCAAAAGTCAATAGTGTTAAGTATAGGATTTGAATCCTAGTGAGTCGGGGATATCACTATCCTTTTAACCATCCATCCAACCATAAGTTGTGTTTGCTTTTTACAAGTTTATGATTACCTTATCACATGCCTTTCTAGAAAGAAGGCCTGAGGCCCAGCGTTACATAAGTGACGCCCTTGCATCAAGAGCAATACCACAACAAAGAAGGAGAAGAAGAAAAGGAAAGAGGCAAGATACCCTGCATGACAGCAACACAACCCATATTACAACAAGCTGGTTTGTAGTCATTAGAGCCTTCATCCGGGATATAGAAATCATGTTGGGGAACGTAGTAATTTCAAAATTTTCCTACGCACAAGCAAGATCATGGTGATGCATAGCAACGAGAGGGGAGAGTGTTGTCCACGTACCCTCTAAGACCGAAAGCGGAAGCGTTAGCACAACACGGTTGATGTAGTCGTACGTCTTCACGATCCGACCGATCAAGTACCGAACGTACGACACCTCCGAGTTCAGCACACGTTCAGCTCGATGACGTCCCACGAACTCCGATCCAGCAGATCTTTGCGGGAGAGTTCCGTCGGCACGACGGCGTGATGACGGTGTTGATGATGCTACCGACGCAGGGCTTCGCCTAAGCACCGCTACGATATTACCGAGTTGGAATATGGTGGAGGGGGGCACCGCACATGGCTAAGAGATAAAGAGATCAATTGTTGTGTCTAGAGGTGCCCCCCCGCCCCCGTATATAAAGGATCAAGGAGGAGGGGGCGGCCGGCCAGAGGAGGCGCGCCAGGGAGGAGTCCTACTCCCACCAGGAGTAGGACTCCCTCTTTTCCTAGTTGGAGTAGGAGGGGGAAGGAAGGAAGAGAGGAGAGGAAGGAAAGGGGGGCGCCGCCACCCCCCCCCCCCTCCTTGTCCTATTCGGACTAGAGGGGAGGGGGCGCGCGGCCTGCCCTAGCCGCCCCTCCTCTTATCCACTAGGGCCCATTAGGCCCACTAACCCCCCCCCCCCCCCGCGGTGGGTTCCGGTAACCCCCTGGTACTCAGGTATATGTTTGAAACCTCCCGAAACACTTCCGATGTCCGAACATAGTCATGCAATATATCGATCTTTATGTCTCGACCATTTCGAGACTCCTCGTCATGTCTGTGATCATATACGGGACTCTGAACTACCTTCGGTATATCAAAACACAAAAACTCATAATATCGATCCTCACCGAACTTTACGCGTGCGGACCCTACGGGTTCGAGAACTATGTAGACATGACCGAGACACGTCTCCGGTCAATAACCAATAGCGGAACCTGGATGCTCATATTGGATCCTACATATTCTACGAAGATCTTTATCGGTCAAACCGCATAACAACATATGTTGTTCCCTTTGTCATCGGTATGTTACTTGCCCGAGATTTGATCGTCGGTATCTCAATACCTAGTTCAATCTCGTTACCGGCAAGTCTCTTTACTCGTTATGTAATGCATCATCCAGCAACTAACTCATTAGCTACATTGCTTGCAAGGCGTATAGTGATGTGCATTACCGAGAGGGCCTAGAGATACCTCTCCGACAATCGGAGTGACAAATCCTAATCTCGAAATACGCCAACTCAACATGTACCTTCGGAGACACCTGTAGAGCTCCTTTATAATCACCCAGTTACGTTGTGACGTTTGGTAGCACACAAAGTGTTCCTCCGGTAAATGGGAGTTGCATAATCTCATAGTCATAGGAACATGTATAAGTTATGAAGAAAGCAATAGAACATACTAAACGATCAAGTGCTAAGCTAACAAAATGGGTCAAGTCAATCACATCATTCTCTAATGATGTGATCCCGTTAATCAAACGATAACTCATGTCTATGGTTAGGAAACTTAACCATCTTTGAGTAACGAGCTAGTCAAGTAGAGGCATACTAGTGACACTATGTTTGTCTATGTATTCACACATGTACTAAGTTTCCGGTTAATACAATTCTAGCATGAATAATAAACATTTATCATGAAATAAGGAAATAAAAAATAACTTTATTATTGCCTCTAGGGCATATTTCCTTCAGTCTCGCACTTGCACTAGAGTCTATAATCTAGTTCACATCATCATGTGATATAACACCAATATTCACATGTGTATGTGATTAACATCCATAGTTCACATCGTCATGTGACCAATGCCCAAAGGGTTTACTAGAATCAATAATCTAGGTCACATCGCTATGTGATTAATACCCAAAGAGTACTAAGGCATGATCATGTTTTGCTCACGAGAGAAGTTTAGTCAACGGGTTTGTCACATTCAGAGCCGTATGTATTTTGCAAATATTCTATGTCTACAATGCTCTGCATGGAGCTACTCTAGCTAATTGCTCCCACTTTCAATATGTATCTAGATTGAGACTTAGAGTCATCTGGATCGGTGTAAAAGCTTGCACCGATGTAACTCTTTACGACGGGCTCTTTTATCACCTCCATAATCAAGAAAAATTCCTTAGTCCCCACTAAGGATATTCTTGACCGTTGTCCAGTGATCTACTCTTAGATCAAAATTGTACTCCCTTGCCAAACTCAGAGCAAGGTATACAATAGGTCTGGTACACAGCATAACATACTTTATAGAACCTATGACTGAGGCATGGGGAATGACTTTTCATTCTCTTTTTATTTTCTGCCATAGTCAGGTTTTGAGTCTTACTCAATTTCACACCATGCAACATAGGCAAGAACTCCTTCGTTGATTGTTCTATTTTGAACTACTTCAAAATCTTATCAAGGTATGTATTCATTGAAACATCCCATTAAGCGTCTTGATCTATCTCTATAGATCTTGATGCTCAATGTGTAAGCAGCTTCACCAAGGTATTTCTTTAAAAAACTCTTATTCAAGTATCCTTTTATGCTATCCAGAATTTCTATATCATTTCCAATCAACAATATGTCATCTACATATAGTTTTAGAAAATGCTACAGAGCTCCCACTCACTTTCTTGTAAATACATGCTTCTCCAAAAGTCTGTATAAAACCATATGCTTTGATCAACTCATCAAAGCGTATATTCCAACTCTGAGATGCTTGCACCAGTCCATAGATGGATCGCTGGAGCTTGCACATTTTGTTAGCACCTTTAGGATTGACAAAACCTTCTGGTTGCATCATATACAACTCTTCATTAATAAATCCATTAAGGAATGCAGTTTTGACATCCATTTGCCAGATTTCATAAAATGTGGCAATTGCTAACATGATTCGGACAGATTTAAGCATCGATACAAGTGAGAAAATCTCATCGTATTCAACACCTTGAACTTGTCGAAAAACTTTTTGCGACAAGTCGAGCTTTGTAGATAGTAACACTACTTATCAGCGTCTGTCTTCCTCTTGAAGATCCATTTATACAATATGGCTTGCCGATCATCGAGCAACTCCACCAAAGTCCACACTTTGTTCTCATACATGGATCCTATCTCAGATTTCATGGCCTCAAGCCATTTCGCGGAACCTGGGCTCATCATCGCTTCCTCATAGTTCATAGGTTCATCATGGTCTAGTAACATGACTTCTAGAACAGGATTACCGTACTACTCTGGTGCGGATTGTACTTTGGAAGACCTACGAGGTTCCGTAGTAACTTAATCTGAAGTTTCATGATCATCATCATTAGCTGCCTCACTAATTGGTGTAGGAATCACTGGAACTGACTTCTTTGATGAACTAATTTCCAATTCGGGAGAAGGTACAATTACCTTATCAAGCTCTACTTTCCTCCTACTCACTTCTTTCGAGAGAAACTCCTTCTCTAGAAAGGATCCATCTTAGCAACGAATATCTTGCCTTCGGATCTGTGATAGAAGGTGTACCCAACAGTTTCCTTTGGGTATTCTATGAAGACGCACTTCTCCGATTTGGGTTCGAGCTTATCAGGTTGAAACTTTTTCAAACAAGCATCGCAACCCCAAAATTTAAGAAACGACAACTTCGGTTTCTTGCCAAACCACAGTTCATAAGGCGTCGTCTCAAACGGATTTTAATGGTGCCCTATTTAAAGTGAATGCAGCTGTCTCCAATGCATAACCCCAAAACGATAGTGGTAAATCAGTAAGATATATCATAGATCACACCACATCCAATAAAGTGCGGTTACGACGTTCGGATACACCATGATGCTGTGGTGTTCCATGAGCTGTGAAACTATTCCTCATTGTTTTTAAATGAAGGCCAAACTCATAACTCAAATATTTTCCTCTACGATTAGATTGTAGAAACTTTATTTTCTTGTTACGATGATTCTCCACTTCACTCTGAAACTCTTTGAACTTTTCAAATGTTTCAGACTTGTGCTTCATTAAGTAGATATACTCATATCTGCTCAAATCATTTGTGTAGGTCAGAAAATAACGATACTCGCCACGAGCATCAACACTCATTGGACCGCATACATCGGTATGTATTATTTCCAACAAGTCAGTAGCTCATTCCATTGTTGCGGAGAACGGAGTTTTAGTCATCTTGCCCAGAAGGCACGGTTCGCAAGCATCAAATGATTCATAACCAAGTGATTATGAAAATCCATCTTTATGGAGTTTCTTCATGCATTTTACAACGATATGACCCAAACGGCAGTGCCGCAAATAAGTTGCACTATCATTATTAACTTTGCATCTTTTGGCATCAATATTATGAATATGTGTATCATTACGATCGAGATCCAACAAACTATTTTCATTGGGTGTATGGCCATTGAAGGTTTTATTCATGTAAACAGAACAACAATTATTCTCTAACTTTAAATGAATAACCGTATTGCAATAAACATGATCAAATCATATTCATGCTCAACGCAAACGCCAAATAACATTTATTTAGGTTTAACACTAATCCAGAAAGTATAGGGAGTGTGCGATGATGATCATATCAATCTTGGAACTACTTCCAACACTCATCGTCACTTCACCCTCAACTAGTCTCTGTTTATTCTGTAACTCCTGTTTCGAGTTACTAATCTTAGCAACCGAACAAGTATCAAATACCCAGGGGCTACTATAAACACTAGTAAGGTACGCATCAATAACCTGTATATCAAATATACCCTTGTTCACTTTGCCATGCTTCTTATCCACCAAATATTCAGGGTATTTCCGCTTCTAGTGGCCATTTCCTTTGCAGTAGAAGCACTCAGTTTCAAGCTTTGGTCCAGTTTTGGGTTTCCTCGCGGGAGTGACAACTTGCTTGTCATTCTACTTGAAGTTCCCTTTATTTCCCTTTATCCTTTTATTGAAACTAGTGATCTTGTCAATCATCAACACTTGATGTTCTTTCTTGATTTCTACCTTCGTTAATTTCACCATCCCGAAGAGCTCGGGAATCGTTTTCGTCATCCCTTGCATACTATAGTTCATCACGAAGTTCTACTAACTTGGTGATGGTTACTAGAGAACTCTGTCAATCACTATCTTATCTAGAAGATTAACTCCCACTTGATTCAAGCGATTGTAGTACCCAGACAATCTGAGCACATGCTCACTAGTTGAGCAATTCTCCTCCATCTTTTTAGCTATAGAACTTGTTGGAGACTTCATATCTCCCAACTCGGGTATTTGCTTGAAATATTAACGTCAACTCCTAGAACATCTCATATGGTCCATGACGTTCAAAACATCTTTGAAATCCCGATTCTAAGCCGTTAAGCATGGTGCACTAAACTATCAAGTAGTCATCATATTGAGCTAGCCAAACATTCATAACGTCTGCATCTGCTCCTGCAATAGGTCTGTCACCTAGCGGTGCATCAAGGACATAATTCTTCTATGCAGCAACTGTAAGGGCATATTTATCCCTGAAGTGTTTTGGTGATTGATGACAATGCTTTTGCGGACTAATCGTGTGCCTTGAGTCTCTCAGATACTTCATCACTAGGCACAAGACGATTCGGTGCCCCTCGGAGACTATTGAAGTCGGCGTTGTTCTACGTTTCTCTTTGGTGGAGTTGAGTCGTAGGAGAGCCGTACTATTAAGAGGGGGTCCGCGTCGGAAAGGTTTGGGTGGAATCAACACGTACACTTGTCCCTCCTTTCCCTGCACTTCGGAGCTGCCCTTCGTTATCTTGTTTGTGCGGAAACCTGGCGACTACTGCTGTACTTGCGGTAGTACCGCAGGTACAAGCGGTAGTACCGCTGGGTGTCACGGTAGTACCGCTCCTCTGGAGCGGTAGTACCACGGCACCCAGGCCTTGTGCCGCTCGGGTGCGGTAGTAGGGGCGGATGTAATTTTTTACATTCGCGCCCACCACGGTAGTACCGCTCGTCCAGCGTGGTAGTACCGCGGGGGCCCACGGTAGTACCACTCCCTAGGAGTCGTAGTACCGTGGCCCTCCTACCTAGTACCGCAGTGTCATGGTAGTAGGCGCGGATGTAATTTTTTACATCCGCGCCCGCCACGGTAGTACCACGCCTCGCGAGCGGTAGTACCGCGACAGGTTTTTGTATCACCCCAGTTTCAGTGGAAGTAGGCACGGATGTAATTTATTTCATCCGCGCCCTTCCCAGGCTGTGACTCTCCTGCCTTGCGGTAGTACCGCAAGGGGAGCGGTAGTACCGCGCGAGCAGTAGTACTGCCCCCTAGTCAGACTAGTTCCGGCCTGTACAGCTGCCGCGGTAGTACCATGGTCCTCCACGGTAGTACCGCGCAGCCTCGCGGTAGTACCGCGTCCCTGGAGCGGTAGTACCGTGCGTCGCGGGCTGAACATGTGGATAACGGTTGGATTTTTCCCACGACTATATAAGGGGTGTCTTCTACCTCTAGTTGACTACCCCTTCCATCTCTAAGCTCCATTGTTGCTCCAAGCTCCATTTTCGCCCGATCTCTCTCCCTAGCCAATCAAACTTGTTGATTTGCTTGGGATTGGGTGACAAGGGTCCGATCTACACTTCCACCACAGGATATTTGATTCCCCCCACTTATCCCTTGCGGATCTTGTTACTCTTGGGTGTTGAGCACCCTAGACGGTTGAGGTCACCTCGAAGCCATACTCCATTGTGGTGAAGCTTCGTGGTGTTGTTGTTGTTGGGAGCCTCCGTTTGTTGTGGAGATTGCCCCAACCTTGCTTGTAAAGGTTCGGTTGCCGCCTTCAAGGGCACCAATAGTGGAATCACGGCATCTCGCATCGTGTGAGGGCGTGAGGAGAATACGGTGGCCCTAGTGGCTTCTTGGGGAGCATTCTGCCTCCACACCGCTCTAACTGAGACGTACTTCCCCTTAAAAGGAAGGAACTCCGGTAACACATCCTCGTCTCCACCGGCTCCACTCTTGGTTATTTCGTGCCTTTACTTTTGCAAGCCTACTTGTTTTACATCCTTGCTTGCTTGTGTGCTAGTTGTTATTGCATCATATAGGTTGCTCACCTAGTTGCACATCTAGACAACCTATTTTGTTGCAAAGTTTAATTTGGTAAAGAAAAGCTTAAAAATTGTTAGTTGCCTATTCACCCTCCCCCCCTCTAGACAACCATATCGATCCTTTCAATTGGTATCAGAGCCTCGTCTCTTTTGAAGGACTTTACCATCCAAAGAGTATGGTTGATGTCGTAGATTTTAGATGAGGTGGGAGAGCACTCCGGTGCGAACCCGATCTCATCTACGGGAGATGGGGGTAACTCGATCTCACGTGAGGAATTCAATGTGGCTTTGGAAACATTGAAAACCTCCATGACGACCGAGGTCAAGGACATGTTTAAGGAATTCCTAGAAGGACTTAAACAATCTACCTCGCCGATGAAAGTGGGTGATCCCACCAACAAGGTGACGGATGCTCCCTCCGACAAGGGGGAAGCTAACATTGATAAGAGTCCTTCTATTAGTGGTAGAAATGGTACCGGCATCTTTGCCCATGTGGAACCTCCGACTTATGGAGGGCCAATCCCCTCCACTCATTTGAATCATGCCGGTCCTCCTCCTAAATATGAGAAACATGAAGATTTTGATTCTTGGGTCTATCGCTTTAAGCGTCATTTGAAACATGTGAACACTAACCTTTGGAGAATCATTGAAGAAGGTTTTTATCCTCATGACCCAAGCAACTTCACCCCTCGAGAAGCCGTGGACAATCAATTCAATGAGAGTGCTCTCTTCATCATCCAAGATGCAATCCTTCCCGAAGATCTCCCTCATCTTCGACCCCATGTCATGGCTAAAGAAGCATGGAAATGTGTTGAGGGTCTCTATCATGGAAGTGATAGCATTCAACGCTCCAACTATGAAGTGGTGCAAGATGAAGCCGATGAGTTTGCAATGAAAGAAGATGAAGAACCTCGTGAGCTCTTCCGAAGAGTGACCAAACTCGCGTCACACTTCAAGATCATGGAAGCAAGGACACGGATGACAATTGGATCAAGCAGAAGTTCCTCAAGGCCATGATGCCCTACAACAAGGCCATGTCCTCCGTCATTCGTCAACGACCGGACTTCCACTCCATGACCTCAAGTGAAGTGTTGGATGAGTTCGTTGCAATGAGCATCTTGGACAAGACCGCCGACAATGCGGTGCTCCGTTCTCAAAGAGCAAAGAAGCCTAACCTTGCTTTGAAGGCCAAGGTTACTATGGAAGAAGAGGAAGAAGTGGAAGATGAGGAAACAACCCCGAAGACACCAAGTTTGATTACCATGAGCACATGGCCCTTGCTTCAAGACAATTTTGGAGCAAGAAGAGTTCAAGACCCAACTTCAACAAGAACAACTCAAGTGGCATCAAGGGCAAGCAACGAGTTAGAACTTGCTTCAACTGTGGCAATGTGAGCCATTTCGTTGCGGATTGTCCTTACGAGAAGCGGGAAGACAACGGTGGCAAGTTCATACGAAAAGACAAAGCTAAGTCCTTCCCCAACAAGAACAACTTCGCCAAGAAGACTCCCACTCGTGGGTTGGTGGTTCAAGAAGAATACCAAGAGGATGACGATGATGATGAAAATGAAGAAGCAATGGCCATGACATCCGTTTCCATTGCTACTACTCCCCAGGTGTCTCTCTTCGAATCACCCAACGAAAACATCACCGCCAGATGCCTCATGGCTAAAGCTTCAAACAAGGTAACCCCCAACATCACAACCACCATCATTACTAATCCCCCCTTGGAGGATTGCATTGATGAACATGTTGGGTCTAATGAGGAAGTGAATGAATTTGAGTCTTTTATGAGTAAGCTCAAGGGAAAGTCCAAGAAGCACTTTGTTGCTCTCTTGGAACAACTTGGTGAGGCCAATGACATGATCGAGGCTCACGAAGAAACCATCTCCAAGATGGAAGGTCATAGTCGTGACTATGCCGATGAGATATCGGATCTCTCTAATGCTCTTGAGGAAGAGCGTGTGAATCGTTTGACTCTTGAGGAGTCACACAATGATGACCATGCTAAGTTAAAGAAAGATCTTGATCATGCTCTTGTCGTGTCTCGTGTGCTAACATCTGAGAAGGCTAAACTTGGGGTTGATCATGCTAGACTCAAAGAGGAGTTTGAGATACTTGACAAGGCCCACAAGGTCTTGAAGGGTACTCATGCTAACCTCAAAGAGTCTCATGCTCAACTCCAAGTTAAACTAATCAAGGAAAAGGCCACCTTTCCTCATATGGTATTAATTGATAATGCATGTGCTACTAACCCATGTTGTGAGCATGTGCATCTTGTGGAGGAGAATGCCAAGTTGAAGGATCAACTTGAGAAAGGCCTTGTGACTTGCATTCAAGGTGATAAGAACCTCAACGACCTTTTGAGCAATCAAAAGGAAGTTGTGGCCAAAGAAGGAATTGGGTTTGCACCCAAGTCCAAGAGCAAGAAGAAGAAGAACAACAAGACCAAACGTCCTCCTCCTCTCAAACAAACTTTTGTGAAAGAGGGAGAGGGTGCTCCTAAGAAGAAGAAGGAGAAAGTGAAGGGAGTTGATGTCCAAAAGGGCAAAAGCATTTCCTCAAACAAAGCCGGCGACTTTAACCCGTCATATGTGTTGTGTCGTGCTAGTGATGGACATGTTTATGCTAAATTTGTTGGTTCTTCTTATGAGTACATTGAATGGTCTATTTGGGTTCCCAAGACCCTTGTTACTAACATCAAAGGACCCATTACTAAATGGGTACCTAAAACCAAGCATTGATCTCATGTAGGTGTTTGCTTCCGGTGGGGGATCATGGTTGCTCGATAGTGGAGCAACAAATCATATGACCGGGAGCAAGGACTTGGTGGTGGACGTGCAAGAGATTCCATCTACGACCACCAATGTCGAGTGGGGTGATGCATCACATTCTAAGGTATTGGGTCTCGGCAAGGTTGTCATTTCTCATGATCTAACGATCGAGAAAGTCATGCTTGTTGAGTCCCTTGCATTCAATTTACTTTCCGTTCGTCAACTTGCGCTCACGGGCTTTGCTACATTCTTTGATATTGATACCGTGGCCCTCTTGTGGAGCAAGACTCTTAAAGTAGCCTTTGTTGGGCATGTCGAGAACGGTCTCTATGTGATTAACTTTTCAGAGCGACCCACTAAGACCGCGACATGCCTAATGGCTAAAGTTGTCGTGGGATGGCTTTGGCATCGCCGTTTAGCCCACGTCAATATGAGATCTTTGCAAAGTCTTCTCAAGGGGGACCATGTTCATGGACTAACAAATGTTAGTTTTGCCAAAGATCGTGCTTGCAGTGCTTGTATCGAAGGAAAGCTTCATGAAAAGGCTCACCCTCCTTCAACCATCATCTACTCGAAGAGACCCTTGGAGCTCCTTCACATGGATCTCTTCGGGCCTCCATCTTTTGATAGTCTTGGAGGGAGAAAGTATTGCTTGGTGATTGTGGATGATTATTCAAGATACACTTGGGTATACTTCTTCAAGAGGAAGAGTGAGACTCAAAAAACCGTCATCGACTTTGCAAATGAAGCTCAACGTCAACATGATGCAAAGATCTTGACAATAAGAAGTGACAACGGCACCAAGTTCAAGAACTACACCTTGGATGAGTTTCTTAGTGATGAGGGGATCAAGCATCAATATTCTGCACCATATACCCCTCAACAAAATGGTGTTGCGGAGAGGAAGAACCGGACGTTGATGGATGCGGCAAGGACCATGATGGCGGAGTTCAAGTCTCCAGACAACTTTTGGGCCGAAGCCATCAACACCGCATGTCATGCATCCAATCGGCTCTATCTTCGCAAAGGCTTGAACAAGACTCCTTATGAGATACTCACCGGCAACAAGCCCAACCTCAAGTACTTCCGGGTGTTCGGTTGTAAGTGTTTCATTCTCAAGAAAGGTGTTCGTTTGTCTAAATTTGAGGCTAGAGCTCATGAGGGCATATTTGTTGGTTATGCTACAAACTCTTATGCTTACCGTGTCCTCAACAAGTCCACCGGACTCATTGAGGAGACGTGTAACATGGAGTTTGACGAAACTAACGGCTCCCAAGTGGAGCAAAGTGGTATTTGTGATGTAGGTGATGAAATTCCTCCCCAAGCCATAAGAAGAATGGGTATTGGTCAAATCCTACCCATTGAGGAACCCCTTGTGGCCGAAGGAGAAGGACAATGCTCTACTCAAGTAGAGCCATCACCTCATCAAGACCCACACGCTTCCGAAGAACAAAGTGAAGGCCCTCAACCTCGTGAACAAGACCAAGGGCAAGATCAACCTCAAGACGGTGGTGAACCTCTAAATGATGCCCAAGGTCAAGTTCTCCCCCTCGAGCAAGTTCAAGATCAAGAGCAACCTCAAGATCAAGAACAAGCTCAAGACGGCGCTCAAGATGATCAAGTCAACCCTCCTCCTTATCCGAGGAGGAATTGGAGCGTCGTGCAGCGAAGATTGCTTCCAAGCTCACCACCCAAGGCCATCTCATGGAAAATGTGGTTGGAAGCCTAAGAAAGGGGGTAAGCACTCGTAGACAATTGGCAAACTATTGTGAACATCACGCGTTTGTCTCTTGTGTTGAACCCCAAAAGGTCTATGAGGCACTCGAAGACTCGGATTGGCTCAATGCCATGCATGAAGAACTCAACAACTTCGAGTACAACAAGGTGTGGAGATTGGTGCCAAGAGCTTCCGGGAACCACAACGTCATTGGAACCAAGTGGATCTTCAAGAACAAGCAAGATGCTCATGGGAACATCATTCGCAACAAGGCAAGATTGGTAGCACAAGGCTACTCCCAAGTCGACGGTATCGACTATGGTGAAACCTTTGCTCCCGTTGCTCGTCTAGAATCCATTCGTTTGTTGATTGCTTATGCTTCCCATCACAACTTTAAGTTGCAACAAATGGATGTGAAAAGCGCTTTTCTTAATGGTCCTATTAATGAGTTGGTCTATGTCAAGCAACCCCCCGTGTTCGAGGATCCCTACTTTCCGGATCATGTGTATCAACTCGATAAGGCACTCTATGGCCTTAAACAAGCCCCACGTGCGTGGTATGATCACCTTACCGAGTTGTTACAAGATCGTGGATTTGAGGTGGGGCTAATCGACCCCACTCTTTTCACTAAGAAGGTCAACGGGGAGTTGTTTGTATGCCAACTATATGTTGATGACATTATCTTTGGTTCTCCTAACAAAGCTTTCAATGAGGAATTTGCCGCTCTCATGACCTCCAAGTTCAAGATGTCTTCGATGGGAGAGTTGAAGTTCTTCCTTGGTTTTGACATCAAACAAAGAAGAGAAGGAACCTTCATCAACCAAGCCAAATACACTCAAGACATGCTTAAAAGATTCAAGCTAAGTGATGTCAAGCCGGCTACTACACCAATGCCTACCAAGTGCCAACTTGACATCGATCCCAATGGTAAAGCGGTGGATCAAAAGGTATATCGCTCCATGATTGGCTCCTTGCTTTACCTTTGTGCATCTAGACCGGATATCATGTTGAGTGTGGGGATGTGTGCACGTTTCCAAGCCGCACCAAAGGAAAGTCACTTTGTGGCGGTCAAGCGAATCTTTTGATATTTGGCTCATACCCCAAACTTTGGCTTATGGTACCCAAGAGGAGCAAACTTCAAGCTTGAAGGTTTCACGAATTCCGATTGGGCGGGAGACAAAGTGGATAGGAAGTCCACTTCCGGAGGGTGCCAATTTCTTGGTTGCTCTTTGGTAAGTTGGTCTTCCAAGAAGCAAAGTTGTGTGTCTCTCTCGTCCACCGAAGCGGAGTATGTGGCTGCTGGTAGTTGTTGTGCTCAACTCCTATGGATGAGGCAAACTTTAAAGGAGTACGGTGTCATTTGTGACAAAGTGCCTCTTTGGTGTGATAATGAAAGTGCCATCAAGATTTCTCTCAACCCGGTGCAACACTTCAAGACGAAGCACATTGAGATTCGGTATCACTTCATCCGGGATCACATTAGGCGAGGGGAGATCAAGCTCAAGTATGTCAACACTCATGATAACCTTGCAGATATTTTCACGAAGCCCTTGGATGAAGCAAGATTTCGCGAGTTAAGGCATGAGCTAAATATCATTGATTTGAGCAATGTGACTTGAAACCGTGCACCCCCCCACCACACTCAACTTGTTGTCTCGTTTAGGTGTAGGCATGGACATAGGGGGAGTGTTGTTCTCTCAATGAACTCTCCCTCCCCCCATTATGCATAAATAGATCACCTCTTTCACATTAGCCATTTTTGATGGTACTTGTGCTTCAAAGACGAGTTTTGGTCATGGGCCCAAGGATAATTCTTCGCGGTGCCATACCATCCAACTCAAACATAGGTGGCTTCGGCCACCGCCCTCTCTCCTCGAGAGGCTTTGTCACTTGGTGGTTTCTTGTTGTCCTCTTACCTCTGGTCTGTGCGTGTTCTTGTGGTTTCTTGTGTGTGAAAAGTTCCCGTGCAAAGGCTTTTCTTCTCGTGTTTGAAACCTGCGGTGACTTGAGCTCACGGTACTACCGCGGCCAGCTACGCTACTACCGCGGCCAGCCACGGTACTACCGCTGGTGGGAGCACGGTACTACCGTCCCCACGCGGCAGTAATTTTTTACTGCCGCCTGGTTGAGCAGTACTGCTGCCTCGGCGCGGTACTTCCGCCCGAGCGGTACTACCGCGATGATACGCGGTACTACCGCGCCGGTTCGGGCGCGTGGGGATAAGGACGGGCAGGGGGAGTTCTAACTCCCCATACCCATTCGTGTCCTCTCTCTCCACGTCGTCTCCTCCTCTCCCGTGCTCAAGAACGGAGCCGGCGTTCGTCGCCGGATCTCCTCCACCGGCTGCTCTCCCATGATTCCGACCAGTGGGATCGTTCCCCACCACGTGCTCTTCTATGGACCAAGGTTTTTCCCCAACTCCCTCTCCTTTTGATTGTGTTTGGTGCTTTTAGGTTTTGGGGGAGGCTTGTGTGCTCTTGAGATTCATAGGCTTAATCTCTGCAAGAGTAGGATGAAGGAGTGTGGTATTGCATAGGATTTATACTTGTATTGTTGTCTTGCGCTAGATCTTATCACCGTAGCACCGCCATTGTTTCGCGGTTCGTTTCAGATTCAAATCACAAGTTAGATCTGACACGACGCGATACTACCGCCCGTATGGCGCGGTACTACCGCTTGCACGGTACTACCGCCCCTCGGGAGCGGTACTACCGCGCCCTGTGCGGTACTAAGAGCTTACTTCCGCTCCAGCCATGGTACTACCATGACCTCGCACGGTACTACCGCGTCTGGAGCAGTACTAAACTTTTAGTACCGCAGACAGTGGCAGTTCTACCGTGGCTCACCTCTATCGCATGCCAACTTTCTCGTATGCCTTCTATGTGTTTCCTGTGCTTTATCGTGGCCTTTGCATTGATCTTCTTCGCGTCTTTGGTGGTTTGCGTGTGTGTCTCAGGTGGTGGCTCTCGCCGGTCCAATCCCAGTCGTGACACTGGCTCCAAACGTCTGCGCAACCCAGGAGAAGTTCCAGAGGGATCGTCTGCCTCCAAGTGCAATGTCAAGACCTCTGCTAGCAAGCACAAGGAGCCCGCTAAGGGCATGGATGAGATCGCCCCCACTGAGTATGTTCGTCTCAGGCAGCTTCACCCTTATGTGCATCCGCGTTCCACTGTCAGAGGCTGTGAGCTGTTCTGGAACAAGACACAGACCAACATCTATTTGGATGTCATCAAGAACAAGCAGAATACCTATGTGGAGGTGAAGTGGATTGATATGCACCACATGAGGAAGGACAAGTTTCGTGACTACTTTGGAGAGGCTCTGGACTTGGTGGAGCAGTTTGGCATTGAGCATGTGATCTCTTTCCACCTGGACTATGACCCTGAGATTATCTGTCAGTTCTCTGCCTCAGTGTACTTTCACCCCAATGAAGAAAGAAGGATGACCTGGATGACCAATGGCCGCCAACTGTCTGCTACCTGGAAGGAGTTCATGGATTTGCTTCAGGTTCCTGATGATGGGCTTAACACTCCAGTAGGTGTTCGTCCCCATAGCAATGCTGATTCTGCCAACAAGGACAAGCTCACCCCGTTCATGGTTGAGAAGGCGCTCGCCAATGGCAAGACAACTTTGGTACTCAACCCCTTTCTGGATATCATGTACCGCATCTTCCACAACTCCTTGTTCCCACGCATCAGTGACAAAGACAAGGTTCATGCCTATATGGTGGATATGATGCTCATCTGCCAGGAGGCTCGTTCGACTCAGTCTCAGCCACTTGATGTCTCACACATCATGTGGTGTGAGCTTCGGTTTGTAGTGTTCAACCGCAAGGTGCCTATCTATGGGCCCTATCTGTTCCGGCTGATCTCGAAGACTTGGGAGAAGATGTACCCTGATGAGGAGTTCCTTGCTCCTGACTGGATTCGCCGTGAGCCCATCTGTCTGCGCATCAAATCCAACTAGGCCAACACCGCTACTCGTGCCGATGCGTCTGCTGCTCGGGCTGCTGCAGATGAGGAGGATGCTGGCGCAGAGGATGTTGCTGAGGGCCATGCTGCTAGGCCTTCCCAGAATGCCCCTATGCCCTCATGGGCCTAGAAGCTGAAGGACAAGATGAAGGCCCTGTTCTGCATGCAAGCCAAGGGGCAGTACAGGACTCACATGGAGTCCAAGGAGAGTCGTCGCCGGCACAACAAGATCTTGCAGCTCTATGGTGAGGAAGTGTCTGGCGGGTCTGAGGAGCGCATCACTCCTGAGGCTGAGTGGATGGAGAAGCAAGGTTACAAGTGGACTGAGTCTGAGGAGGATGTCGAGGAGACCTCCCCAGCTGCCGAGGAGACCGACGGAGAGGGCTGGGACGAGTTCACTGCTTGAGCCACCTCGTGTGTGTAGGTGTCCTCTCTGCCTTTTTGGCATCTCGATGCCAAAGGGGGAGAGAGTGTATGGATTTGCGAGTTTGCGAGTCGTGTGTGTCGTGTGTTTGCTGCTTTCTTGGTTGAACTATTTGCTGCTTTCTCGTTCGAACCTTGGTTACTTCACTTCGTATGGTGTAAGACATATGCTCTCTATCTATCCTAGCAAGCTTGTGTTATATTATGCTATCTTTATGCTATGCTATGCTTATTGTCATGCTATGCTATGCTTATTATCATGCCTTGGTCTCTAAAATACAGGGGGAGTGTTGATCCTAGTCTGTGTGCTATGCAGTCCAAAGCATTCATCTAAAGTGCACACATCTAGGGGGAGCCCGTCTATATTTTAGAGAGGTGGGGTTTGCTCCTGCTCTCAATTATCTTATCTATGTGCAAATCCCGTGTTGTCATCAATCCACCAAAAAGGGGGAGATTGTAAGGGCATATTTATCCCTGAAGTGTTTTGGTGATTGATGACAATGCTTTTGCGGACTAATCGTGTGCCTTGAGTCTCTCAGATACTTCATCACTAGGCACAAGACGATTCGGTGCCCCTCGGAGACTATTGAAGTCGGCATTGTTCTACGTTTCTCTTTGGTGGAGTTGAGTCGTAGGAGAGCCGTACTATTAAGAGGGGGTCCGCGTCGGAAAGGTTTGGGTGGAATCAACACGTACACTTGTCCCTCCTTTCCCTGCACTTTGGAGCTGCCCTTCGTTATCTTGGTTGTGCAGAAACCTGGCGACTACTGCTGTACTTGCGGTAGTGCCGCAGGTACAAGCGGTAGTACCGCTGGGTGTCACAGTAGTACCGCTCCTCTGGAGCGGTAGTACCGCGGCACCCAGGCCTTGTGCCGCTCCGGTGCGGTAGTAGGGGCGGATGTAATTTTTTACATCCGCGCCCACCACGGTAGTACCGCTCGTCCAGCGCAGTACTACCGCGGGGGGCCACGGTAGTACCGCTCCCTAGGAGTCGTAGTACCGTGGCCCTCCTACCTAGTACCGCAGTGTCACGGTAGTAGGCGCGGATGTAATTTTTTACATCCGCGCCCGCCACGGTAGTACCGCGCCTCGCGAGCGGTAGTTCCGCATCGGGTTTTTGTATCACCCCAGTTTCAGCGGAAGTAGGCACGGATGTAATTTATTTCATCCGCGCCCTTCCCAGGCCGTGACTCTCCTGCCTTGCGGTAGTATCGCAAGGGGGAGCGGTAGTACCGCGCGAGCGGTAGTACTGCCCCCTAGTCAGACTAGTTCCGGCCTGTACAGCTGCCGCGGTAGTACCGTGGTCCTCCACGGTAGTACCGCGCAGCCTCGCGGTAGTACCGCGTCCCTGCAGCGGTAGTACCGTGCGTCGTGGGCTGAACATGTGGATAACGGTTGGATTTTTCCCACGACTATATAAGGGGTGTCTTCTACCTCTAGTTGACTACCCCTTCCATCTCTAAGCTCCATTGTTGCTCCAAGCTCCATTTTCGCCCGATCTCTCTCCCTAGCCAATCAAACTTGTTGATTTTCTCGGGATTGGGTGACAAGGGTCCGATCTACACTTCCACCACAGGATATTTGATTCCCCCCACTTATCCCTTGCGGATCTTGTTACTCTTGGGTGTTGAGCACCCTAGACGGTTGAAGTCACCTCGAAGCCATACTCCATTGTGGTGAAGCTTCGTGGTGTTGTTGTTGTTGGGAGCCTCCGTTTGTTGTGGAGATTGCCCCAACCTTGCTTGTAAAGGTTCGGTTGCCGCCTTCAAGGGCACCAATAGTGGAATCACGGCATCTCGCATCGTGTGAGGGCGTGAGGAGAATACGGTGGCCCTAGTGGCTTCTTGGGGAGCATTGTGCCTCCACACCGCTCTAACGGAGACGTACTTCCCCTTAAAAGGAAGGAACTCCGGTAACACATCCTCGTCTCCACCGGCTCCACTCTTGGTTATTTCGTGCCTTTACTTTTGCAAGCCTACTTGTTTTACATCCTTGCTTGCTTGTGTGCTAGTTGTTATTGCATCATATAGGTTTCTCACCTAGTTGCACATCTAGACAACCTATTTTGTTGCAAAGTTTAATTTGGTAAAGAAAAGCTTAAAAATTGTTAGTTGCCTATTCACCCCCCCCCCCTCTAGACAACCATATCGATCCTTTCAGCAACGAGGATAATCCTCAGATCACGGGTCCAATCCGCATCATTGCTACTAACATCTTTCAACATAGTTTTTCTCTAGGAACATATCAAAATAAAAACATAGGGAAGCAACAACGCGAGCTATTGATCTATAACATTATTTGCAAAATACTGTCAGGACTAAGTTCATGATAAATTAAAGGTTCAATTAATCATATTACTTAAGAACTCCCACTTAGATAGACATCCCTCTAATCATCTAATTGATCACGTGATCCAAATAAACTAAACCATGTCCGATCATCATGTGAGATGGAGTAGTTTTCAATGGTGAACATCACTATGTTGATCATATCTACTATATGATTACGCTCGACCTTTCGGTCTCAGTGTTCCGAGGCCATATCTATATATGCTAGGCTCGTCAAGTTTAACCTGAGTATTCCACATGTGCAATTGTTTTGCACCCGTTGTATTTGAACGTAGAGCCTATCACACCCGATCATCATGTGGTGTCTCAGCACGAAGAACTTTCGCAACGGTGCATACTCAGGGAGAACACTTATACCTTGAAATTTAGTGAGAGATCATCTTGTAATGCTACCGTCAATCAAAGCAAAATAAGATGCATAAAGGATAAACATCACATGCAATCAATATAAGTGATATGATATGGCCATCATCATCTTGTGCTTGTGATCACCATCTCCAAAGCATCGTCATGATCACCATCATCACCGGCTCGACACCTTGATCTTCATCGTAGCATCGTTGTCGCTTCGCCACCTATTGCTTCTACGATTATCGCTACCGCTTAGTGATAAAGTAAAGCAATTACAGGGCGATTGCATTGCATACAATAAAGCGACAACCATATGGCTCCTGCCAGTTGCCGATAACTTTGTTACAAATCATGATCATCTCATACAATAAAATTTTGGATCATGTCTTGACCATATCACATCACAACATGCCCTGCAAAAACAAGTTACTCGTCCTCTACTTTGTTGTTGCAAGTTTTACGTGGCTGCTATGGGCTGAGCAAGAACCGTTCTTACCTACGCATCAAAACCATAACGATAGTTAACCTTCTCAAGGACCGGGCGTAGCCACACTCGGTTCAACTAAAATTGGAGAAACTGACACCCGCCAGCCACCTATGTGCAAAGCACGTCGGTAGAACCAGTCTCGCGTAAGCGTATGCGTAATGTCGGTCCGGTCCACTTCATCCAGCAATACCGCCGAACCAAAGTATGACATGCTGGTAAGCAGTATGACTTGTATCGCCCACAACTCACTTGTGTGCTACTCGTGCATATAACATCTACGCATAAAACCTGGCTCGGATGACACTGTTGGGGAATGTAGTAATTTCAAAATTTTCCTACGCATACGCAAGATCATGGTGATGCATAGCAACGAGAGGGGAGAGTGCTGTCCACGTACCCTCGTAGACCGAAAGCGGAAGCGTTAGCACAACACGATTGATGTAGTCATACGTCTTCACGATCCGACCGATCAAGTACCGAACGTACGACACCTCCGAGTTCAGCACACGTTCAGCTCGATGACGTCCCACGAACTCCGATCTAGCAGAGCTTTGCGAGAGAGTTCCATCAGCACGACGGTGTGATGATGGTGTTGATGATGCTACTGATGCAAGGCTTCGCCTAAGCACCGCTACGATATTACCGAGGTGGAATATGGTGGAGGGGGGCACCGCACATGGCTAAGAGATCAAGAGATCAATTGTTGTGTCTAGATGTGCCTCGTGCCCCCGTATATAAAGGATCAAGGGGGAGGGGGAGACCGGCCAGGAGGAGGAGCGCCAGGGAGGAGTCCTACTCCCACCGGGAGTAGGACTCCCTCTTTTCCTAGTTGGAGTGGGAGGGGGGAGGAAGGGAGAGAGGAGAGGAAGGAAAGGGGGGCGCCCCCCCCCCCACCTCCTTGTCCTATTCGGACTAGAGGGGGAGGGGGCGTGCAGCCTGCCCTAGCCGGCCCTCCTCTTCTCCACTAGGGCCCATTAGGCCCACTAAACCCCCCCCCCCCCCCCGGTGGGTTCCGGTAACCCCCCGGTACTCCCGTATATGTCTGAAACCTCCCGAAACACTTCCGGTGTCCGAACACAGTCATCCAGTATATCAATCTTTACGTCTGGACCATTTCGAGACTCCTCGTCATGTTCGTGATCATATCTGGGACTCCGAACTACCTTCGGTACACCAAAACACAAAAACTCATAATATCGATCGTCACCAAACTTTAAGCATGCGGACCCGACGGGTTCGAGAACTATGTAGACATGACCGAGACACGTCTCCGGTCAATAACCAATAGCGGAACCTGGATGCTCATATTGGCTCCTACATATTCTACGAAGATCTTTGTCGGTCAAACCGCATAACAACATACGTTGTTCCCTTTGTCATCGGTATGTTACTTGCCCGAGATTTGATCGTCGGTATCTCAATACCTAGTTCAATCTCGTTACCGGCGAGTCTCTTTACTCATTATGTAATGCATCATCCAACAACTAACTCATTAGCTACATTGCTTGCAAGGCTTATAGTGATGTGCATTACCGAGAGGGCCTAGAGATACCTCTCCCACAATCAAAGTGACAAATCCTAATCTCGAAATACGCCAACTCAACATGTACCTTCGGAGACACCTGTAGAGCTCCTTTATAATCACCCAATCACGTTGTGACGTTTGGTAGCACACAAAGTGTCCTCCGAACAGGAGTTGCATAATCTCATAGTCATAGGAACATGTATAAGTTATGAAGAAAGCAATAGCAACATACTAAACGATCAAGTGCTAAGCTAACGAAATGGGTCAAGTCAATCACATCATTCTCTAATGATGTGATCCCGTTAATCAAATGACAACTCATGTTTATGGTTAGGAAACTTAACCATCTTTGATTAACGAGCTAGTCAAGTAGAGGCATACTAGTGACACTATGTTTGTCTATGTATTCACACATGTACTAAGTTTCCGGTTAATACAATTCTAGCATGAATAATAAACATTTCTCATGAAATAAGGAAATAAATTATAACGTTATTATTGCCTCTAGGGCATATTTCCTTCAAATCAAAGCCATCAACAAGGTCATCTCGACGGGAAGACTAGCCGGCATAGGAGGGAGTGTCTTCACCATCCGTTAGCCTCCAAGCATGACATATCAACACCAGCAATCTCATCGTCGAAAGGGGCTCTGTGCCCCCTCGCCTTAGATCGAAAGGCACGGTATGAGGATGCTCCCCCTTACCTGGATAGAGGTTGACGATGGGGCCCACAAACACCTTGCCGCACCTTTTTTTGAGACAAACTCGCGAAGCGTTTATTCAACCGTCACAATATTTACAGGGACGAACAAAAGGTCGCCGGGGTGGCCTAACCAAACATGGCATCCAGTCCCCAACATTAGTGCATGCTTCGCGAGGTTGTGGGCCCCAAAGTTCGATGTCTGAAATTCATGACTAAAGGTACAAGAGGAGAAAAAATGAGCTCTATCTGTTATTTCATGTACCACTGCTCCGTATGCTGATGTCGTTCCTCCTTTGATCGCCTCCACCGTAGCCATGCAGTCCGAGGCAATGAAAACTTTCTTCTCGTACAGGTCGTCGGCAAGGGTGAGTGCTTCCCTGGTAGCTAGAACTTCAAGCACCTCCGGATCCTCAATGTTGTTGAAGATAACTGTCGAGGCCCCCAAAAATAGACCCGATGCATCACGGCAAACGGCTCCCATGGCCCCCCTTCCACCAGCACGCGGCACAGCCGCATCAACATTAATTTTGACAGGATCATTAGGTGGTGGCTGCCAAGTAGTAGGGCGGACTCTTGGAGCTGTCGGTGACCTGTCAACAGGTTTCTGTATCTGCTTCAAATCAGCCAAGTAGCTAGTGACAAAACTATGAGTTGAGAATGGGGTTTTGTAAATTCCTTCATGGATTATTTTCCTCCTCGCTACCCATATGGCCCATAGTGTGACAATCATGGTAGTAAACTCCTCTTAAGGAAGTGATTCGCTCATCAGAAAGAGCCATCTCTTTGCCTGATCATCTCTCTGCATACACATATGCTGCACCATATCCTCATTTGATAGAGCCCACACACACTGGGCGTAGTAGCAATCAATAAGAGAATGGCGCCAGTTGTCCGCTGCTCCACATAACGCACACACATACGACGGTGACATGTTTTGACGATGCAGAACATCACTAATAGGAAGTGAGTGACGAGCCAGCCTCCATGTGAAAATTATCTGTTTTGAAGGAACTTGCAAGCCCCAAATAGATGACCATCCTTTGGATTCACCGCCGGGCATCTCCTCGGCCTCATCTAGCCAATCTTCCCTTCCCATCTTCATCTTGTGGATCAATTTGTAGGCTGATTTTACTGAGAATTGCCCCTTCGGATCGCCCGACCATGCCCAAAAGTCATCCACATGTCTTGTACAGAGGGGGATCTTCAGGATTGTCTCCGCATTGGCTGAAACAAAAACTTGACGAACTACCTCCTCTCTCCAGCATGCCATGGTTGGTTCGATGAGTTCGCTCACCATCAGCGGAGGATCAGCCACCCTAGGTGGAAAAGGTTTCATGAGGCCACTTCTCGGGAGCTAGTTATGGTACCAAGTTCTAGTCACTCCATCCCCAATGCGCCTAATGATCCCATGGTTCAAAACATTTCTTCCATCAATAATGGCTCGCCAGACCTGCGATGGATGGGGGGCTAACTCCGCCTCCAATAAGGTCGTCGTTGGGTAGTAGACGACCTTAAGAATGCGAACACTTAGGGAGTCCAGTCCTTGTAAAAGTCGTCAAGCCTGCCTTGACAGTAGCGCAACGTTGAAGATCTCAACACTACTAGAAAAACCCCTACTAATGGCACACCTAATTTGGCCATTAATGGCGCATCTGTGATGCGCCATTACTAGCACGCCATTAGTAATTTTTACTAATAGCGCACCACCTGGTGCGCCATTAGTATCTGGTATACTAATGGCGCACCGCAGGTGCGCCATTAGTATAGGCCAGGGTGCGCCATTAGTATGCCTCCCAGGGGCCATGTATACCCAGGTGCTTTGGCATACTAATGGCGCACTACCACGGGATGTGCCATTAGTAACCGCGGCATACTAATGGCGCACTATCCAGTGATGCGCCATTAGTATGCTTTGTCATACTAATGGCGCACTGTCATGTGATGCGCCATTAGTATGAATATTAGGGTTTTTTTATTTTTTATTTTCTGTTTTTTGCACAGGTTACAAAATGTATAATTTGACAAAATATAGACAGCACACATCAACAACATATTCATCGAATACAATAGAAGATTAGTCTTTGAATACAATTCATCATATTAGTCTCCGAATACAATTCATCATATTAGTCTCCGAATTGAAAAGACCGAACAAAGATAGAACATTATATTACAAGTCTCGAGACCGCGAGTAGCGAGTTTGTCTTCACATTACAAGTCGATATCGATCATCTAAACTACCATCACATAGAAGAGAGCTGCGGTCATCACGATGAGCATCATCACGATGAAACTCGTCTTCATCCGGTTCCTCCAACGCTCCCTCCCCTCTCCCGCTAGATAGCGGGTGTATCTAGATTCGGCCTCGGCCCTAGTGGTGTACCCTTTGTAACTGTTACCGCTGAATCGGTGAACCTGTCTCCGACACTCCTCCCAGTCATCGTAGACTCCAGGAACCTTACCCTTGTACACGATATACGTCGGCATCGCTAGCACTAGCCAAACGAAACGTTAGTACCAATTCACAGACAATACATAAGCAATATATAAGTATGCAACAGAACGATCGGAAGAGAAAAGCAAGACATTAATAGCATCGATTGCATCTAAGTTGAACGACTCTCGAAACCAAAGAGACATACTACAAGTTCATTAAAGTTTAATTACAACATGAGCCAATCGATGTTTCAGAACTAGACACAGCATCACTGCTTTCGACTCGACTCAAGGGACCGGAGCGTGGATGAAGCCGCCGTCTATCGTGGGAGTCATGAAATAACGGTCGTTGTCAGCCTGCATTTGTAGCATTGTGTCGATGTCACTGTTGGACGGTTGATTGCTGAGGTAGAACTGCCCTGAGGTACGAAGGACATCTTGATGGATGATTTCCGCAAACTCCGACTGGATGCGAAAGAATTCTTGTCGGAGGTCCGCGTCCTGGATTGCCGACACGCTCTTTGCCCAATCTTTGAGTTTACTCGGTAGCAGAAGTTGATGATGGTCCCGTACGATCGCCCGCATGTGATGGATGGCATAGTAGGCACCCTTCTAACCGCCAGGCGGCTGCTTGATGCAGCAGAACATCGTATTGTGGGAGAACACATGCTTGCCGTACTTACGAATAGGCTTGGTGAAGGTGCCTCCAGATTTGGCGTAGCCGGGGAGAACATCATCAAGAACCTTCTTGACATTTGTGTAGTCTACGTTCGACTGATGGTCCGGGTCGAAATACGTGGCCATGGAATATTTGGGGCTTAGGAGGATGAGCGTGCAACGTGTGTCACTGCAGAAAACACGGAATGTTAAATCAAAAACGATCGAAATGTAAGAATTCATATGTTACGGGCCGGTTGAGGGGAGGACTTACTCGGGAAAGTAAGGCACGAGGAAGTTATCCTTATCTTGGTTTGCCAGAATGACGCCTTCGAGGTAAGAACTCGCGACTTGCCGGTCCCCAGCGCTGCCCAAGATCTTGGCACGCATGTAGAAGGGGTCGACTATCATGATGTCCGGGGTCTTGTCGCGAATGCTCCGCATCTCCATACTCAGCGAAAATAGCCGAACGAAGGTGTAGTGCAGCGGATGAAGGTTCAACATAGCGTGGATGTCATCAAAACGCAGGACGATCGTACGCCCGATGGAGTTATCCACAAAGCCCTTGCCCTCTGGCACCTTGGCCGCGAAAACCGGGTATGCCACATCCTTCTCTCTGAGATGCCGCTTCTCCAAAGAAAGAACACTGTCATGCAGACTCTGCATAGCACCGGTTGCAGCATTGAGCATATTTGTCGGTAGCATCGCCCTACCCGCCACATGCACCCTCCTCGAGATATCCTGTGGTGAAGGTGGCCCGTCCTGAGCACGGATCGTACTCGGTGCCGGCTGGCTCGCACCCTTCTTAGTCTTTCTTTTGCGTGCCTTCTTCTTCTCCTATAATGGGACCGAGTTCTGCTCACAGACCGCCTTCTTGAGTGTGTTGGGGCTGATAATATTTTGCACCTCGCCTATCTGAGGCTCGGTGAAGTCAGCAGCTGGAGGCGTCTCCTGAGAGCTGAACGCCAGACGGCGCCTGTTGCAACTTGGCTTCTCCGCGGTACCAGCTAGATCGCACACGTCTTTTGTTGGGTTTGGTTCTTGAGGAGGCCCCATGAAGTCGCCATCGTACCCATGATCGGCAAAGTACTGATCGACGTTGCCAAATGTATCATCGTCGTCGTCGTCGTCGTTCTGATCCTGTGCCATATGCATGTTTGGATCCAGTGGCATAGGGATGTCCGGCACCGTTGCGGCGGTCTTGCCATGGGGCCGACTTGGCGCCAGCACGACTGGCGGTGTTGTCTTTGGGGTGGTGTCCCCCGCCCCCAAACGAATCTGGCTCTTCGGCCAAAGCAGGGGCCAGCTCAGGCAGGCGATGAGGGTCATCACGTCATCATCGTCGGCCCCGACGGGTCAAATCGGAGGTAACAAGTCGTCGCAGCCTGGCAGCACCTGAACCAGTTGAACCCTAAACAAGTTGGGTGGCATCTGGGTACCGTGGAACAAGGGGTTGCCCGGTTGAACGATTTTGCCCTTGGCGACATCGACCAACTCATTGTTCACGAAGTGGAGGAGAGTGCACGGAACGTCGGCGGTGCCCTGCGAAAACATGTAGGGCGTCAGGGATGCCTAGTCAAAGGCAAGGAGATGAAGTCCTCGGCCGAGAGAGGCTTAATTAGTTACCGTGATGATGGCGTCGAGCTCAGCTAATGTCGACGCACCGCCAACGGCGGGCGTGCAGTTGACGGAGGGGCCGCTTGCTGCAGAGGTGCCGGCCGGCGTACACCCGGGTGCATTAAGCTCCCGTGCCGACGTCGGAGACACCAATGCCGCCTCCGCCGGAGGCACCAATGGCCCCGCCATCGCATTATGCGAGTTGCTGGCCGTGAAGCTAGGAATCGGGGGCGGCCCCTGTTGGCCGCCCGCAATCCACACACTCAACCCCGAGATCAAGGTAGGCACAATGGCGGTGATCGTCGCTCCGAGTCGTTGTTCCACTTGCTCTTGGACAATCTCCGGAATCCGCGCCACCTGTGCCTTGAGTTCTTGAACCTCTTGCGCCTGGCTTTCCGAGCTGGTCTTTTTCTCCTTCCGCACACCAGCGGTATAGTATGACCCCCATTTTGTCGACAAGCCTTTGCCGGCCACACGACCAGCTGACGTCAGCTTACTGAGCTTATCCTTGTTCTTCATTACATTCAACGCCATATTTAGAGTGGTGTCCCAAGGGTTGCTCTTAGTCGACCCCGCGCTACTGCTTTCAGTCGCCTGCGGAAGGAATGTGAACCATTTAGAAATTTGGCTTCATTAATTAGAATACAACCATATGGAGCTAATTACGCGGGGGTGTATTCCTTACCAGAACAAGCTCAAGCTGCCTGGTCTTCGGATCCATGGTAAGCTCCTTTATTTTCGGGTCCTTCTTGTACGGGGCCCTGACAAAGTTCCCGGTCTGCTTGTTACCACTGTATTTCTCGAAGAGGGGAGGTAGGCCTTGCTCGGCACGGTCCGCCTCCTCCTTGTCCCATATAGGCTCAGCCACTCTGTAACCGCCGGGACCGAGTGTGTGTTCCCCTATGTTCAGCTCCCGCATTTGTTTCCCCCACTCACTTGATTGGGAGCTTGCGGTGCTCGAGCAATTGATCTTGAAGTCGTTGTAGTCATCTTCGGTGATCGAAGGATTTTTCTCCTTGATCTTCTGATAACTCTCACCTTTCTCAATCATTTTCTTCACATTGCTTTTCCAAGTAGACAGGGCCTTGCTCATCTTCGTGAGGGCAGCATTGTTCACTTTATTCCCTTTGAGGCTTGTGTTTGCAAATTCAGCGGGGAACTTGTATCGTTCGTGCAGCTTCGTGAAGAGGAGGTGGCGCAAATTCCCTCGGTCAGGATGCCTCAGGTTCTCAGTGTTGATCGAGACGGTGCTCCGGACAATGCACCCGAGCTGAAGCGAGTACCCCTTGACTATTCGTTCGGGCGCCGTTGGATTCCCGTTGGAGTCCATTTCAGTAACTTCCTCCTTGAGGGTGAGGAGCACGATCGGGCGCCGGTCCTTCCGTTGCCTCTTCGGTTGGCTGCCATCTGTGCAGGCGCCGCCATCATCAGTGGTGGCATCCTCGGCGGCACCATCAGTGGTGGCATCAGTGTGGTCATCCTCGGCGGCACCATCAGTGGTCTCAGGATCGGTGGGGAAGGCGGCGGCCTCATACAAGTGAGGTTGTTCCTCCATCTCCTGGGATAGCTCCCAGAATGCCTTGCCGCCCGAACCCCCGGCCTCATCGTTGTGGACCATGTTTCTCTCTAAATAGAAACAAAGTTTGGTCAAAAAGTTGGTTATTGTCAAGGAACAAGATCTCTAAGTTGACCAAATAACCTAATTCTCGAGGAATGTCGCCAAAAAGTTGGTTATTGTCAAGGAACAATTGAGAGATGTTTGTGATATTGCCTAGGTGTTTTGGGATAGAACCTGTTAGTGTGTTGTTGCTAAGGTCCAAGTCCACGTTCTCAGGGTAACCTAGTTCTTGAGGGGTGTGTCTAGAAAGTTCACTCTTCTTTTTAGAAGACAAGCGTCTGAAATGGTATTGCCTTTCCTTAATTTGTACTATTTTTTCATTGTGTTGAATACTTATGTGGGTGAGTGTATCTGTAATTACTTTTTACTACACCGCAGGGTGTTCAAACACGCGGAGAGGATAAACGCTAGCAGGCTGATCTTGGTTGGGAAATCCGAGTGGGAGCGAGGCATGGTTCGTGTGAAGATACTGTCAACCAGAGAAGAGTTCGAGGTCAAGGCGGGCGAATTGCAGTAGCTGTTAGCTGATCTGATCGATTTGAAGGTTTGACTTGTCCTCTTCTTTCTGATCATCTTCAACACTGTAAGTTTTGCGATTCATGTTGTGTATACAAACAATTGGGTGGCTTTAAAGGCTATTGATATCTTCTTTCGGATCATTCATTTTGCAACAAACAAAGAAATTGTAGGTTTTGCCATTCACCAACATGTATTGAGAATGCCTTTGCTGCCTGAGAATAGAATGCTTATCCGCTTCGAACTAAGGCTTTTGCGATTATTTTTGGTTCTGTACATGATGCAAAATGGATGGATGGATGAATATAATGAAGCAAGTAATTGTCCTGCCTTGGAAATTAAGCTGGTGCCTACAGGTATATGTATGTATTGTTCAGTTGGTCCTGAAAAACAAAAGCTATCTAGCTAGTATGCAATGCAAATTAAGCTGCAGATAGCTTATTGTCTCCTCTCACTATCTCTCTATCACACATGGCAAGCAAGGGTGTCTGAGTGTGTGAATAAAATACTAAACTAATCCAACCACTAAAGCAAATTAATTTTTATTTCGGTTGAGAATCGGGCACCTTCTAGGTCAAGAAAATTGGGCATGACCTTTGCTAATTTTCTTGACCTAGGAGTGCCCCATTTCTCAACCGAAACGGAAATTAATCAACGTTTCAGGAGAAAGGGGTTATTTTAGAAGATCACAAGTAGCAGCAGCATCACTTGACAAAATCACAACTAGCAGCAACAACTCGCAGATAGCAGCAGCAGCATCACTTGACAAGTAGTACAGCAGCCGCGTGGGCTGGATTAGCAAGAAAGCTGATGTACAAAACCTCAAAACAATGCAAAGTGCTGTGGGCTAAAAAACAATTACAGTAGACTAAAAAACAGGAATCATTATCTTCTATATGAAGTTGCTGATGATGCAACTTTAGTCTTCACTAGATAGAGATACTGTTGGCTGTTAGTACGACAGTGCAAGATTAATTCAGTAATTCAGTTCCAGATGTGCTTTAGGATACAAGTTTAGACCTTTGTGCTCCTGTGGCATGTTGGCTGTGGGAAAACTGCAATTGCTTTACCATCTCTGACTAATTAACAATTTGAGGGAGGGACATTAGTGGAATATATTACTGTGAAATGCTTGATTTATTTTCGAGTCAGTATAATGTTGACTATTGCAGCTTTGAAAGTTCATAGACACCATATTTGACTAACTAACTGCTGTATTTTGGTGATATGTTACTCCGAAACACTTGTTTTTTTTGTCAGCGCAGCTGGCTTAACATACTAAATTAGAAGTACTTTTTAATGATTCCTGGTTTTTGGATCAATTACAGTTGCTGCTACTGTGAATCAACTATACAAAGGCCGAAAATTACACTAATAATTACAGTGTAAAAACCATGGAAATACATAGTAATTCCACTAAAAATGCCACTTGCAAATACAGAGCAAAAATCCACTAGAAGTACACTGTAAACCCACTAACATTTACGGTGTAAATTCCACTAACAATTACAGTGTAAATTTCACTGAAAATGCACAGTAATTACATAAAAGTACACTGTAGAGGGGGAGAGGGGGAGAGGAGGAGGGGGAGCTCACGGGGGCCGGGGAGTGGGGCGCGAGGAGGATGCCGGGGAGTGGGGCGCGGGGAGGATGTCGGGGACGAGGTCCGGGTGGTGGTGGTGCTCCGGCGACGGTGGTGTGGACGGGGCGGCGTCCGGGCGGCGGGGTCGCGTCGAGGCGGCGGGGCAGCGTCGAGGTGGCGGGGCAGCGGCGTCGGGGCGGGGTCGAGGCGGCGTCGGGGCGGCGTCGGGGCGGCGGGGCAGCGTCGAGGCGGCGTCGGGGTGGCGTCCGGGCGGCGGGGTCGCGTCGAGGTGGCGGGGCAGCGTCGAGGTGGCGGGGCAGCGGCGTCGGGGCGGGGTCGAGGCGGCGTCGGGGCGGCGTCGGGGCGGCGGGGCAGCGTCGAGGCGGCGTCGGGGCGGCGGGGCAGCGTCGAGGCGGCGGGGCAGCGGCGTCGGGAGAGGAGAGGGGAAGGGGATCGAGGGCGAGGGAGAGGGAGAGAGAGGGGCCGGGGAGGGAATATGGGTGGGGCCGGGCACAATACTAATGGCGCACCACCCCTCGGTGTGCCATAAGTACATCCATACTAATGGCGCACCCCACTGTGGTGCGCCATTAGTATTTTTTTTATTTTTGCTCGGGCCAACAGGGTTATCTACCACCATAACTAATCCACATCAAGTCCCCTCTACTAGCTCGACTGGTCAGCAGCCAGTTCTCACACCAGGAGGTCCTGGATTCGACTCCCAGGCTCCACAAATTTTTTTAAGCATTTAAAAAGTTGTTTGATACTTATTTGTGTTTAAATATGTTCAAACTTGTTTAAATCATAACAGTAATATTTTTTTATAAGACAGTAATAGTTTTTTAAAAAATATCATCAAACAGTAATGCCGGTGGAGCGGGGGAGGGTGCGCGGGGTGCGGGGGGTCGGCGGCGGCGGTTGAGTAGGGGAATCGAGGGTGCGGGGGGTCGGCGGCGGCGGTTGAGTAGGGGAATCGAGGGTCCACAAATTTTTTTAAGCATTTAAAAAGCTGTTTGATACTTATTTGTGTTTAAATATGTTCAAACTTGTTTAAATCATAACAGTAATATTTTTTTTATAAGACAGTAATAGTTTTTTTAAAAAAATCATCAAACAGTAATGCCGGTGGAGCGGGGGAAGGTGCGCGGGGTGCGGGGGGTCGGTGGCGGCGGTTGAGTAGGGGAATCGAGGGTGCGGGGGGTCGGCGGCGGTTGAGTAGGGGAATCGAGGGTGCGGGGGTCGGCGGCGGCGGCCGGTGGACTGGGGGGTGCTCGGCGGCGAGGGGGACCGGATCTGGCGAGGTGGGATAGCGATCGAGATGGAGGGGGATCGAGATCGAGTGTCCATGAAATTTAAAAATATTCATGATAGTTCAAAAAGTACCCATGAAATACAATCGATAAATGAAGGCTACGATTTAAATACAATCGATCTTAGCTAGCTATCTGTTCACAATCTTCTTGCCCTTCTTTTTCGCAAATGGAGTTCTTCTGTGGAACGGACGTCCTTTAGGTAGGGTGGTCCTGCTTCTTCTTGTGGTGTATGCTGCTACTTCATCATCGTCGTCATGTTCGATCCTCGGGTCGTCGTACTTGTCGAAGTCTTGCTCATTGGCTACTCCATCCATTCCGATGATCTTCCTTTTGCCTCTCCTCACGACAACACGACTGGGCTTTGGCGGGTCGATAATGAAGAAGCATTGGTCCACTTGGGAAGCCAGTACCCATGGCTCATTTTTCGCGGTGACGTTTGCGCCCGCGGTCTTGGATTTGGCTTCGGGTATAACCATGGTGGTGAAATACCGGTCTTCTTTTATGACGTTCTTGGCCCATCTGACACGGAACATCGGGACCTTCTCTCCAGCGTAGCTCAGCTCCCAGATCTCCTCGATCCTTCCGTAGTATCTGTCCTTGTCGTTACCGGTGTAGGATTCCATCGTTACCCCGGAGTTCTGATAACCATCGCTCTTCATGTCCTTGGCCTCAGTGTAGAATGTGTAGCCGTTGATATCGTACGCCTCATAGGTCATCAGGTTGTGCTCGGCGCCCTGTGACAAGGCGAATATGAGTTGTTCTTCCGCGGAAGAATCCTCATGTAAAGGGTACGACAGAAGCTTCTGCTTGAACCAACGCGTGAAACATGAGTTGTGCTCTTTGAGTATATCTCCGTCCGTCCTCTGTTGGCCTCGGTCGTTGTACATCTTCTTAATAAAGGTTTTGTGCTCTACCACCCAAGGATCGACCACGTCTATGTGTTGTAGCGCGACTAGGTTTGCTCTTTCAAAGTCGGCGAGTCGACCCTCGAAGTCGACATGCATTTCGCGGCGACCCTCACGGTGACCCCATCCAGCGAGCCTGCCGAGGTGCCTGTTGACGGGCAGACCAACGGGGTTCTCGATGCCTAGATAATTCGTGCAGTAGGAGATGCACTCTTCGGTCAGAAAGCCCCTGGCTATGCTTCCTTCTGGACGTGACATGTTGCGAACGTATCCTTTGATGACACCATTCATCCTTTCGAACGGCATCATGCTGTGCAGGAACGTCGGCCCGAGTTGGATGATATCCTCCACTATATGGACCAGCAGATGCACCATAACGTCGAAGAATGCGGGCGGGAAGTACATCTCAAGCTCGCATAGTATCACCACGATCTCTTCCTGTAGCCTTCTGAGTTGCCTCACGCCAATCGACTTCCGAGAGATGACGTCGAAGAAGTTGCATAGGCCAAATAGCGTTTCACGGACGTGCGCGTCCATGATCCCACGGATTGCAACTGGAAGTATCTGCGTCATCAGCATGTGACAGTCGTGAGACTTCATCCCGCTAAACTTCTGCTTCGCTGGGTCTAGGTATCTGCTTATCTTCCCCGCGTAACCGTAAGAAAGTTTTACTCCTAGGAGGCAGGTGAAAAACTGCTCGATCTCCTCCTGACTTAGAGTGAAGCACGCGGGAGGGTAGTCATTTCCGGTCTTCTTGGCCTTTTTGCCTTTACGACGACTTTCTGTGTCCTGCTTCGCCTCATCATCATCATCATCATCATCATCATCATCATCATCATCATCATCATCATCATCATCATCATCATCATATATAGCGTGAAGCTCCTGCCTGATGCCCATTGATTTCAAGTCTGCCCTTGCTTTCGGCCCATATTTGGTCCTCTCTGGCATGTTGAGCAGGGTACCAAGTAGACTCTCGCACACGTTCTTCGTGATATGCATGACATCAAGGCTGTGTGGCACACGGTGGATCTTCCAGTACGGCAAGTCCCAGAAAACAGACCTCGTTCTCCATACCTTCAGCAGTGGCTCTGGCGCCTTTCGCTTCTTTCCCGGCTCTGGCGCCTTTTGCTTCTTTCCCGGCAGTGGGCAGTCTTTCCAATTTTTCAACAGCTTGTCTATTTCCTCGCCGCTCCTCGTACACGGGCGTTTTCGGGGTTCGGTTTCACCATCGAACAGATCCTTGCGTTTCCTCCACGGGTCATCGTCGCGAAGCCACCTTCGATGTCCCATGAACACGGTTTTCGAAGACCCGGGATCTCTATCTAGCTGGCGATACGTTGTGTCATCCATGCACCTTACGCATCCAGAAAATCCGTGGACTACCTGCCCCGCAAGATATCCGTAACCGAGATAGTCGTGCACCGTCGTGAGCAGTGTGGCTCTCATAGGGAAATATTCTTTCTCTGCGGCGTCCCACGTATTGGCTGGCGTTTTCCACAGCGTGTCAAGCTCCTCTTTCAGCAGCCCCAGATACAGATTGATGTCGTTCCCTGGTTGTTTCGGCCCTTCAATTAGCATACTCATGTGAATGTACTTCCTCTTCATGCACAACCAGGGGGGAAGGTTGTACATCCACACAAACACAGGCCAGGTGCTATGTGTGCTTCTCTGGCTGCCAAACGGATTGACTCCATCGGTGCTCGCGCCCAGCATGATGTTCCTTGGATCGTTCCCAAATTCTGGGTATTCGAAGTTCAATGCTTGCCACTGGCTCGCATCCTTAGGGTGACTCAGCATCTTGTCTTTTTTATCTATCTCCGGATCATTTGCGTCATCTTCTCGCTTCTTCTCCTCCCTATCCGCGTGCCAACCCAGGAGCTTTGCTACCTTAGGGTCCGCGAAATACCGCTGCAGACGAGGAGTGATCGGAAAGTACCACACCACTTTTCGAGGAGCTTTCTTCCTCTTCTTGTATCGAGTGACACCGCACACCGGACATATGGTAGACTCCGCGTGCTCGTCCCGATAAATGATGCAATTGTTCATGCACACATGGTATTTCACGTGCGGTAAATCCAGAGGACACACGATTTTCTTCGCCTCCTCCAAACTGGTCGGGCACTTGTTCCCCTTGGGAAGACGTTCGTGCCAGAATGACATGTTCTTGTCGAAGCATGCGTCGGTCATTTTGTGTTTTACCTTCATCTCCAGAGCCATGAGCCTTACTTTCAGGCGGGTATCCTCAGGCCTGCATCCTTCATACAATGGAGTAACCGCGTCTAACTCAAGTTGATCCATCTAGGCTTTTTCTCGGGCGGCAGCTCTTGCGTTATCCGTCTGCTTGAGAAGCAGCTCTTGAATATGAGGGTCCTGCACCCAGCCCATCGATGGTCCAGCGTCGTCTGCTCCGTCGGCATCATCATCATGTCCTGCATCTTCTACATGATGACTGTGTACAGCATCACCGTCGTGATCATCTCCTGGGGATTCTTTGTCTTCTCGCCCGCCCGAGCCGCGGTGGTTGTCTTGCTGCCCTTCCTCATTTCTTGCCCGGCCCCCATGGACGACTTCGTAGTCATCTTCATCACCTTGCCACCGATAGCCATCCATGAAACCACGCAAGAGCAGGTGGTCCCGCACCTGCCCGGAATCCGGGTCCGCAATAAGGCTATTCAGCTTGCATCTTCGACACGGACATCTTATCTCCGTCTCGTTCTTTTGAAGCATCTCGGCCTTCGCGGACCTCAAAAACCTATTCACGATGCCTTCGGTCATCGTGCGGACCATGGTCGCCTGCGGGGTAGAGCAAAACGATATTTTAGAACCAAGAAAATTTTTGGCATGACTTTCCCTAAAAATAGGACCAAAAAGAATACTTAATGCCAAAATTCTCGCCGAAACGGAAATGAATCAACATTTCGGCAAAATATTGGCAACTATCGCATTTCAAATACCGGTACACCTCCAAACACAAACACATATATGCAACACCACAAACATATGCAACACCACGAACATACATAGATCTAGCTAGGCCATAAAAAGTGCATGTGCACATTGTTGTAGGGAGAACAACATAAATATAGCTTCCCCCCTTACTTACCTAGCAAAACAAGGTAACTTAACCACTTAATTTGAATGAATCTATGGTGGAAATGAGGTGAAAAAGAGGAGGCACCCGAGACAAGGAGGAGGCGGTGGAGAGAATGAAGTGGGGAGAAAGTGAGTGTGGGAGGAGAGGCTGTCCAAAATATCTTGTTGCTGCCCACTTACTAATGGCGCACCAGCAACAAATGCGCCATTAGTAATCCAGGTTACTAATGGCGCACCCCCTGGTGGTGCGCCATTAGTAGTTTTGCAAAAAAAAACATACTAATGGCGCACTCTGCCACGGTGCGCCATTACTAGTTTAAACTAGTAATGGCGCACCGCATGTGAGTGCGCCATTAGTACTTTTGCAAAAAAGGAATAAAAAAATAACATTAGTGGCACACTTTCTGGCTGGTGCGCCATTACTAGTTACAACTAGTAATGGCGCACTACCTGTGGATGCGCCATTAGTATGTTTGGACAGGCGCACTAGTTCAAAAGAAAAATTGGTACTAATGGCGCACCGTGAGCCGGGTGCGCCATTAGTAGTTTCAACACTAATGGCGCATCAGAAGGTGGTGCACCATTAGTGTCAATACCATCTATAGCCCTTTTTCTAGTAGTGCAAGATCATGAAAACCCAGCCCTCCTAGGTCCTTCGGCCTCGTCATGACGTCCAGACCCAACATGGCTTCCTTCTTCCTTGTTTACTTCCCCACCAAAACTGCCGTATGATGGAGGTTACACTCTCACAAACTCCTCTAGGAAGTCGAAAGCAAGACATTGAAAAAACTGGGATCGCTTATGCGACCGATTTGATGAGGACTTCCTTTCCACCAACTGAAAGCATTTTCTGCATCCATCCTCTTACTTTCTCCAACACTCTGTCACAAAGGTACTTGAACGTGTCGTTCTTTGAGTAACCAACATCCGTTGGCAACCCTAAATATCTGTCACTCAAGGATTCATTGTGGACATTTAGACTTTGCATGACACCTTGTTTAAGAGAATCTGGACAACCTCTGCTAAAGAAAACAGAAGATTTTTCATGATTTATTCTCTGTCCTGAGGCTCCACAATAATTACCCAACAGGTTTGGTACCAATTCTGCTCCCTCCACGCTTGACTTAAAAAGCAACAGGCTATCGTCTGCAAACAAAAAATGGCTAACAGTTGGGGCTGTAGTGGCCACCTTGATGCCACCAAACGCAAACGACTGAGAACTGGACTTCAAAAGGCACGACAGGCCCTCTGCTGCAAGTAAGAAAAGGTAGGGGAAGATCGGATCTTCCTGTTGAATACCCCTTGAGGGTTTAAAATGCTCTAGCTTTTCACCATTCAACAACACATAAAATGATACTGATTTCACCATCCCCATGACAACACCTTGCCGCACCTAGTTCCCCATACGAGTATCACAGTTGAAGCCACGAAGCCGTCACTAGGGGCGTGTTTGGTTGCCTGCATGAGACCCAACCAGACCCGCGCGGGAAGGGAACAGGCTGTTTAGTTGCCTGGTTTTACTATTGGGCCTGCATCGCACGCTTCTTAAAGCACCTCTGGGCTTGGCTCGCTGGCAACGCAGGAATCGGCAGTTTCTCTCGAGCCAGGTCGAGCAGAAGCGCAGCGAGCGGGCCCCTACACGAGGAGAAACAGGAGGGATGCGAGTTGTTTACATGGTGTCTTCTTCAACCTCTCCTCCCTAATCTCCTCTCTTCCATGCCCCTCTGATCTACACAACGGTGCTTCGGTTCGAGGTAAGCTCTACACGAAAAAGATGCACCTCGATGATACGGTTCCATTCAGACGATCGGTTCGTAGTTTCGTCGGCCATAAGTTCTTAATCTTTTGTTCCCGTTTGGAGCTATCCTGGACGAATTTTGCCGGATTCGTCGCGCACGATCGATCATTTGAAATTTCCTTTGACCAGCAGCCTAATCCCGCAGTTTCTCACAACATTCGTGTTGTAAGTTTTTGGTTTCGACGATTATAGCTTCATCTCTTTTTGGACAGCAGTCTACTGCACTAACGCCGCCATGTCGAGCTCCTCTGTCCTCTGCTCAGAGCCCTCCTATTCGTCCCTCTCGACGCCCAACCCCTTCCCCTTGATCTCCTTGCCCATGTGCTACTACACTAGAGTCGTTTCCGGCGTCGCTCATCTCGGCCTACTCTCCGTCGTCCTCCTACTGCACTGACGCTGCAATGGCGCACACACTGCTTTTTTGTCTCCTCTACCTCCGCGCACACTGCAGTTCGTCGCGCCGCCGACGGGGTCGATCATCTTCGCCTCCTCTCTCTCGCCCAACTACACTGGAGTCGTTTCCGGCATCGATCATCTCGGCCTCCTCTCTCGTCCACTGCACTCACGATACCATGGCGCGAGCACTACATTCTCCTCCTCTGTCGACTGTCTTTGCGCGAGCACCACAACTAGTTCTCGTCGACGGTGTCGCTCGCCGTGCCGCCGCCAGGGTCACTCGTCGACGACTCCATGCTCGTCATGTTGGACACGGCGCCACAACCACTATCCACCGCAGTCGCCATGGTCCGGCGCACACT
Organism: Triticum timopheevii; assembly: GCA_963921465.1. Lineage (NCBI taxonomy): Eukaryota > Viridiplantae > Streptophyta > Magnoliopsida > Poales > Poaceae > Triticum > Triticum timopheevii. The sequence goes on along the minus strand of OY997262.1, from coordinate 313,715,821 downwards.
GCATTTCTTCTCCCCCTCCCTCTGCTAGCTCTTAACCCTGTGTGCTAAGTGCAAGTGCTAGCTCTTAATCACACCCCATGCGGGCAACCAAACACCGTGTTCATGTGCCACTTGGGCTAATGCAGGCAACCAAACAAAGTGCACTTGCGTATTATCTAATGCAGCGACCCTCGATGCAAGCAACCAAACAACTTGCAGATGACGCATTTGTGACTGTTTTTGCTCAACCAAACTGGGTTGAGAAGCGTATGCAGTGCGACTACTATTCAAAACTTGAACCAAACACGCCCGAGCCCGTAGAAGCGGATGGTGGCATCGCGGAGCGCGACGTTCCATGTTGCCTCGTCGCCGCAGCTGTGGTCATGCGCCGTGCACGGTTTTCTGGCAGCCACTTGCTGCTACTCGGAGCTGTACGGATATTTCTCGAGCAAAGCAAAAAAGTCAGGTCGACAACGCACGCGTCGGCCTCGTGCTCGCGGGGGGCGGGGGATTTTAGCAACGCGTTTTGCCTGCGCCTCCCGTGCTGCGACGTGATGGCACGTCGACGACGGCTCGGTTAGAAAATGGCGGGCCGCGTGCACCACGAGCCCGATCCAGCACCGTGTGTGGTGCTCCCCGCTTTTTTTTGTCCTGCCTGCCATGCCTAGGATTAGGAGTCCAACACCATGAGTGGTATTAGACTACTGGGTGCCTGGTACTAGTGCTTGGAGATGGATTCTTAGAGCATCTCCAACAGCCGCCCAATGTGCGATGCCCGAAAAACGAATTTACAGCGCGTAAGTAGTTTTTTTTGGCACTAGAAGACGTTTGCTCCAACAAGCGCTGAAAAATATGCTGCGCGCGCAAGTCCAATGATCCCATCTGCAGCGGCCCAGAGTTTGCAGCGCGCGCAACCGGGCGCACTAAATATGCTGCGCGCGATGCGTTTTTGATGCTCGCGATGCATTAGTTATAGCGCGAGTGTTTTTTGTGCGGCCGCTGGAGACTTCAAATCGGGTCCGCGCGCGCTAAAAACAGTTTTTATACCGCGCCGCGTCGCTTATATATCGTTTTTGTTGGAGATGCTCTTACAACAAGCTGGCGTGTAGCAGTAGAGAAGACCATTGTGTAGCTTCGAGTACGCTGGGACTGGGCGCTACTTGCGCGAGATGAGATCGGATCCAACCGTCTGATCTCGATCTAAAAAGGACTTCAATGATCTTTTCCCGTGTTTTTGTGCGTAGCTTAACCACCGTGTTTTGGGTCTGGTTTATCGTCTATGTTCGCCAGGGGAACGATCGAGATGCTAGCGCATTATGCATGCGTGGTCATGCAGAATGGCGGGCGGCATGGGACGTCCATCGTAACTGCTTTCTTCGGACGCACGCATCATGCTACACGCAGATGCATCGCATTAACAATTTTTAGTAACATTCCTGTTAAAGAACAACTTTTAGTAACAATGAACCAACACGCGGCACGAAGTGATTCCACTACATCGTGTGACAGCTCATATGTCATCGGTGCACGTAGTGATATTTCGGTCGACTGTTGTTTTGCCAGGCCATCTCCAACCGCAAACCGTAAATTCTCTTCCGCGTCCGTCTACGGATTTAAATGCGGGAGGCCATTATTCAATGATGCCCACATGTATTTCAAACACTTTTCAACAAATTGTATGAAATTCATGCAAACACGGGCAAATTTCATACTAACAGAACGACATTCATGCAAATACGATTAGATTCAAACATTTAGAGAGAAAAATCGACCTGACCCTCAACCTATCCTACGGCAGCGGCACCTGATGTCCAAGCCCTTTTCATCCTCCCCATCGTGAGCATCGGCCATAAGACCGATGAAGTGAATCTGCGGTGTCCGGCGAGGAAGAGTAGAAAACGGGAGATGGACTGGCCGACATGTAACACAATACCTTGCCGCCTCCCGTGCCCTATTCCTCCTCGGAGGAGTCCGCACCTTGTCTGTCGTCAGTGGACGTGAGGCCCACGATGAAAATGGTGATGCCCGCGCTGTCGTCGTCCGGGCCGCCGGATAGTTCGTCGACGCCGCGTAGGAGGCGCTGTTAGCGTGTTCTCCTCCACGGTCGCCTGGAGCTACGCCTCGGCGTCGGCCGTTTCCTGGCAAGCGGCGGCTTGAGCACGGACGACGTCGTAGATGGCACACTGCTCCGCGAGAAAATAGAGTTCGCGGCGGCCATGGCCGCCACAGCCTTCTCGCTCGCCATAGATCTGGCCCTCCGTCAGCCGGTGCTGCTCTAGGAGGACATGTTGTACCGTTGTTCCTTATACGCTTGCTGGAACGCCGACGAAAGGCGTCGGCGCGGGTTGCACTTTCGCCATGGCGGCGTTGAAGTGCGCCTGCTCCAAGGCGAAGCCGGCGTGCACATGCGCGGGAGCCGGGGCGGTGTCGCCGGAGCCCGTCTCCATCCTGGGATCATCCTCGTCGTCGGAGACCTCGGGCGAACTGGCTGGCAAGCCGACCTCGATCCGCCTGGCACGGCGGCTCTGCCAGGCGCCGGCAAGGGCGGCCACCTCGTGCTTCATCTTCATGGAAAAGCTCTCCCACAGAGTTTCTCTGCCTGCAGTCATGGCGGATGCGGTGCAAGGGAGGAGTAGGGGAAGCGGCTTGTGTTGTGGCGTGGAGTTAGCCGGGTGTGACCGCCTTTAAATAGCGGATTCCGGTGTGGCAGGGTGTCCGGGTGGGTCAATGCGCGGCGCCTGAGTGGGTTTCTCGGTCGGCGAGCCTGCTTAATGTCGGCATACAGATGGACGGAGATTCGACGGGCGTGGTAAGATATTAGTCCCGTCCCATCCATGACGTGTCGCCGGCATTTGATAGGCGCGGACACAGGAGACGCGCCCTCGGCCGGCACGCCGCTTCAATGGGGAGGCAGTGAGAGGCCGCGTCCGTTCTGATTCGTCTTTAATGTGGAGCGGTGTGCTCCACAACGGCATAAATGCGGGTAGCTGAAGCCGGACAGGAACGCGCGCGGGCGAGTGAATAGGGGGTTTGGGTGGGCCAGCGTGATCGGAAGCGTGCGTGGTTGTTGTCCGGACGCCCGCAAAGCGCCCCACACTTTTCGTCGATTTGCGGGCGAAAGTACATCCGAACCATCCTATAAACCAATATAGACACACGCTGGATGGCTTCGACGGTCCGGAGTTCTGCAGGCGGCCTGAGGATCCGCCTTGGAGATGCTTTCGGTGCTGCTACAACAAAACTGTAGCGCAAGATGCCGGTATACGTGCGACCCGGCATACACGGTGCTGCTAGAGCAAAACTGTAGCGCAAGATGCCGGTATACGTGCGTCCTGGCATACAATTTTCTTGTACACACATATTCCAGATTGTTCGGAGAGAAAAAAGAACCTGTAGGTGGACCTAATACTAGAAATAAATTGTTGACGTGGACTGCACACTTGCATATTTCCCCATCCACGCCCGGATAAAAAGGAAGAAATGATCGACCGTCACATGTGCGTAGGGTCGACCCGACCATACGATTCAGAATCCGCTCGTCATTCATTCTGACTAGAAGAACGCCCGTGCGTTGCAACGGGGCCACATTAACTTTAAGAATTCAATATTACGACATTGGCGATCTTTTTAACCATCAAATCCTCACACACACAGACACACACTCTTCTTCCCTCTTCCTCACTCTCTATCCCCCTCTCCCTCTCTTCCTAACACACACACATATCCATCTTATTGGGTACGGGATCATAATTCATCTATTTCACACATACACGCTAGTGCATGACAATATGGATTATGTGTATTATATTTGCCACCAGAACTGGGGGAATTAATTTCATGTAAATCGACCAGCCACAGCTCCAAGAATACGCGGATGAGGTGGCTCGGGTCGGCATCGGCGCCGTCCAGCGCGGGCCACGGGCCCGCTTCCAAGTGCACGTGCAATGCACGTCTTCACAAATATTATAACCAGATGTGAGAAATCACATGCATAGAAAAGACATTCTGATAGCAATCCAAATACCATACTCAATTGAATACCTAACCTGGACAATACTCTTATTTCTATGCGCCAGAAAAAATGGAATAGCAAAGCTAAGTATGCCTACATACGCTCAGATTATATATAAGAATCTTGGGTGAACAATTGCAACAAAGCACTAAGCAACGATAAATTTAAATAAAAAATCCATTAACTATGCAGGCAACAGGCTTGTTACAACATAGAGAGATAGGAAAATGTCACCTCCAGTAATGTAGCGCAAAGGAGTGGAACGAAGCATGAATGAGCGGTTGTCTGTTCTTCTTCATGTACATGGATCAGCAGTAGAGGCCAAGTATATAAGTACTTGACCGAACTCCACTCTTCGTGTACGGAGAGCCATGTCACCTTCTCGCCGCTGCAGCATGGGAGGACGGCTGGTTCACGTGACCCTCCAGCTGGAGGATCCATGGTGGCTGACCGTCGAGCTCGAGGCAGAGAAGTTGACGGCAGTAGTGGCGAGATCCATGCCGGCCAACCGGGCGAAGTGGAGGTCGTCGGGGAGGGACACATCGGCAAGATCCGGTCACCACGCGATCTGAAGAGCAACAGTGATCTCCACAAGCTGTAGGCCGACGGCGTGCTCCATCCCCTGCGATGAGGTGACCATGGCGGTGGCCACAGCTCCTCATGCTCGCCTCGATCTCGGCGACACACCCTGAGTGTAGGAGGCAGCAACGACCTCGACGAAATCATGGCCTCCATCCCGGAACGCAATCATGTCGCTCTAAATAAATGGATTCAATCATGTGACTCTAATTACTTCGGATTATTATGTGCACACTAAGCGGGGTGCAGTTAGGAAAGAAAATATTTTCTAATTAAAGTGACTGAGTGATTTAAGGTAAGGTTAATTAATTTAGATTTGATTTTTAGTGATTGTTAGTAAAGTATGATGCGTCTTTAAAATCTTTTATTCGTTTCCTTAAAATCTATTATTTGTTTCCTAAAGAAATTTGCAATAATGAAAGGTATCGGTTGATTTGGATAAGTTAGTAAATTTAGATCCGTGATTGCGTGCACGTTTGGAAAGTGCTGATTTGCAAGGAAAGAGCTGAGGGGTAAATAAACCGGTGAATAGAAACCAGCATCGAAAAAAATCTACGACGGTTAACCTACGAAAAAAAACTGGACGAAAGTGGTGGGACGAAAAAAAACCTGGAAGCGAGACTACCAACTGCTCCATTAGAAGTAGAGATCCAAGTCCAGCGATTCTCAAGGGGCACAATGGTACATCAGGTCATGCACGTTCGCCACCGCGCCCACCCAGCCAGGCACCCGCACATACAGCGAAAATAGCCCATAGTAGCGAACCAAAGTACTCCCTCCGTTCCAAATTACTCGTCACTGAAACGGATATATCTAGAACTAAAATACATCTAGACACATCCATACGTGCGACAAGTAATTCGGAACGGAAGGGGTACATCAGATTATGTTTTTCTGTGGAACCAAACCACCGAGTTCAGTGGGAGAAGATGTTTGCATTCACTACGAGCGGCACCTCTGTTGATTTTTGCTAACCTCAAAATCTTTCAGCACGGGCTCTGAAAGGTGCTTGCAGGTAGACCTGCTCATGGACAACCCGGCCCGCCGGCCCAAACCCGAAGCCCGACATTCGGGCCGGGCTCAGGCTCCACTTTCTCACCCAAAGCCTGGCCTGAAGCCCGAATAAAGCCCGAAATATACATATAAACATATTTTATACGAAATATAGGTATAATAAGTCAATATAATATCTCGAAAATGATTAATTTAATTAAAAATGGCAATGTTCATGTACTTCATGTCGGGCCGGGCCGGGCCCGGGCTTGGGATTTTTCCTTCGGGCATTGCCAAGCACGGCCCGAACCCGACCCGGCCCGACAAATGATCAGGTTTATATAGGATAGAGTGTGTGTATGCGTGTGCGTTCATATGAGTGGGTCTACGTGTGTGTGTGAACATCTACACATAAAGAAAGGAAAAAGTCCATTTTAAACCCTGAACTCGTACAGGTTCGGCGAAATGAACCCTCAAATCGAAATCCCGATCGATTGCACCCTGAACTCTGCAATCCCGGTCTAAATCAAACCTTCGGTTCGTTTGGATGGCCGGGATTGATGGCATTTCACATAGGGGCGCACACCTGCTTCCAGCTGGGCCGGCCCGCTTTAGTTTTTTCTGTTAAGAAACAAAAAATCGTAAAGGACGCTACACCCTGCTCCCTGCTGGCTGGCCCGCTTAAGTTTTTTCGGTTAAAAAGAATAAATAAGCGCACGGTGTGGCCCACTTTAGTTATTTGCGTTAAAAAGAATGAACAAGCGTACCGTGTGGCTCGAACACGTGCTGGTGCGGGCTGTTTGCTCGACGCAACTAACCACCAGAGACAGGACATACGCTTGTGCGTACTGCCTCCCATTTGCTCTTTTTTCTTCTTTCTTTTCTTTTACTTTTTATTTCTCAGTTTCCTTTTTTAATAAATTCGTGATTGTTTCCTTTTATCCAAAAAAGGTTCAGGATTTAGAAAAAAATCAAAAAATTTGAAAACGGATTTTCAAAAGAAAAGTTCACGGATTCGAAAACGTCCAGAAAAAGGAGTTCGTGGATTTTTTTTTCTGTTACTTTTTTATTTTTTCTTTTGTTTATTTTTTTCTGTATTTATACAAAGTTCATTGCATATATTAAGAACATAATACGGTATATTTACAAAATAATTACACATTTATAAAAATGTTCGTCGTATATTAAAATTTTGTTCATTGTATATCACAGAAATGTTCAATGTTTATTCAAAAATTGTTCAACATATATTACAAAAATGTTCAATGCGTATTTTGAAAATTCTTCAATGATTATATTCATATTTGTTTTCAAAAATATTTATCATATAATATTTCAACGTATATTTGCGAAATGTTCAATGGATATTCCAAATTGATGAATCTGTACTTTTTTTTCAAAAGATGTTTCATACTTGAATGGTCGCACCATGTATCCATCACTCGAAGTCACAAGATTTTCTGGTTAGCAGCACTAGTTCATGATGGGTAGCTCACGAGTTCGATTCCTCCACTCGCACATTATTTTCTGCGATATTTTTACTTGTCGCAAGTTCGAAAAAACCTCAAATGGGCCGGCCCAGCAGGGAGGCCGGGTGCGCCACATCAGAAGAATCCCAGTTGACATTTGGCCACGTCAGCGTTTTATGCCTCAGATGACCCCAGGGTTTGTTTTAGACCGGGATTGCATAGTTTAGGGTGCAATCGACCGGGATTTCGACATGAGGGTTCATTTCGCCGAACCTCTACAATTTCAAGGTTTAAAATGGACTTTTTCCCATAAAGAAACCAACCAGGGGTGCAAATAGTCATGGTATGAGTGGAACAAATAAACAAAGGCTCTTGGGGTCACAACATAACAAGGCGCAGCCCAATTGAAAAGGTAAATAACTGTGAAAGGAGCGACGAGCCACTGTCTCGAATTTGCTAGCAAGCAATTAGATATCTTCCCGAACCCTGTGCCTAGCAAGGAACCACCACTTTTGCAAGAAAGCGGGAAAAATGAAAATACATGTCGCAAAGGTACATGCACAACAGAGCTCATCTGCTCCGAAAGGTCAAGTATTTTAGAACGGATGGAGTAATAATTAAAAGTTTGAACTAAAACCACGACAAGTATTTGGAACGGATGGAGTAGTAATAAAAAAATTAAACTAAAGCCACGACAAGTATTTTGAAGAGTAAATAGCATAAAACTATTACTTTACAGGCTAGGGTTCCAAAAAACTACCGTTTTTTAATTTTTCGCTGATAACTACCAAGTCGGGGGTTGGCTGTTTCAAAAAACCCTAATCACGGAATGCTTTAAAATTGATCATGATTATGACAGTTGGGACCCGCACATAAGAGAACCGTTTGTTTGACTGTTACCTTACATGTAGGGTCCACATGTCATTATCTATGTAAGTTTTTAAAAAAAGCAATCAGGTCCCTTTAACTTTTTTTAAAAAGCAATCGGGTCCCAGATATTTTCTGAAAAAAGCAATCGGGTCCTTGATGTTTTCAGTAAAAAGCGATCGGGTCCCTGATATTTTCTGGAAAAAGCAGTCAAGAACTACGCCGGCGGCTCGCCGGCGGCCAGATCGCCGGCCAAGCGAAAGGCGGCGGCTCGGCCGCCGCGTTCCTCGTCGCGACGGCGGCCTTCTCTAGTCGGGCGACGGGCTAGGTGGAGGAGCTCCTGGCCATGGCACGCGGCTGGTGGCGCCCCGGGCCCCTGGCCATGGCGTGGCTGACGGCGGCCCTTGCTCGTCGGCGCGCTCCTGGCCATGGCGCGCGACTGGTGGAGGCCTGAGCCCCTGGCCATGGCGCGGCTGGCGACGGCCCGAGCCCCTAGCCATGGCGTGCGGCTCGCGACGGCCTGAGCCCGCCATGGGGAGCCGGCATAGAGGCGGCCATTGGCCCGGCGGCGTCGTGCAGCACGGCTAGGCGGCGGGCGTGGAGAGGTAGGAGAGAAGGAGGTGAGGCGGGGCAACGGCCAGGGTGAGCGCCGGCGGCGGGCGGCTCACCGGTCGGAGGAGGCGGAGCCGCAAGGTCAAGCTCGGGAGCGAGAGGAGCACCAATGGCTGTCCTGGTATGAGAGCAGGGACCTGATTGCTTTTTGCAAAAAAAAAAGCAGGGACCAGATTGCTTCTTAAATTTGTGTGCAGGCCCACCCTAACGGTCAAACAAACGGTCAAACAATTAGAACTCTTACGCATTGGGCCCACCTGTCATAATCACAATCAATTGATAAGTACTCAGCGTTTTGGGTTTTTTGAAACAGCCGACCCCTTGTTTGGTAGTTATCTGAGAAAAAATAAAAATCAGTAGTTTTTTAGAACCTTAACCCGTAAAGTAGTAGTTTTATGCTATTTACTCTATTTTGAAACGAAAAGAGTAGTGATTAAACACGGGTACATGTTGATTGTTGCTATTAGACATCCTTATCAAATTCATCCCGTTGGGTAATTGTTTGACTATTAGCTTAACCCTCTTCTTGTTGCGATTTTCATTCGGCTGAGAGTCCTAATTTGATCCTATCAATTGTTCTAACTAATCTGTGCTCAACCTCCACCTCCCTCGTCTATGCATGGACAGTGACAAGTTGGCACAAAGGTGTAGAACTAACAACGAGCATCAATATTGTGCGCAACAAGGCAACGAGGACGAGCCCTCTCTGATTAGTACTTGTTTTATTGTGAGATAAGCCCTCCCTAATTTGAAAGCAGGGACAACTTCACTGGTAGCCTCATGGATGACCGGGGGCAGCTCGAGGCCCCAAGCAACGGGAGCCTTGGCCCCGGCCTTGGCCCCGGGCGTGTCCACTCTCTCCTTCAATCACCGCCACATTATTCATCTTTGTAGGCACTGTTTATCATTGTAGATTTGCTCTTGACATGGGGCGTAGCCCAATTCTAGCTTCGCTGTCGTCGATGACGACTCCCAGTAGCGATTCGCCCTCACCGTTTAGTCCGATTGGGGTGGTGAATACCACAAACTTCATCGCTATTTTCAACGCACGGGCATCTCCCATCGTGTGTCATGTGTACATCCCAGCAGAACGGTATTGCCGAGCGCAAACACCGTCATTTGGTCGAGACCGGCCTTGCCTTACTTGCACACTCGTCTCTCCCACTCCGGTTTTGGGATGAGGCCTTTCTTACGTCATGTTATCTCATCAACTGTATGCCCATTCCGGTTCTCAACAAGGACACGCCCTTGTCCCGCTTGTTTCATGTTCAGCCCAATTATTCCTCTCTGCGGATTTTTGGGTGTGCTTGCTGGCCTAGTCTCCGCACGTACAATGCTCGCAAGCTGGAGTTCCGTTCCAAGATGTGCATTTTCCTTGGCTATAGTCCTCTGCATAAGGGCTATAAGTGTCTTGATCGCACCTCGGGGAGGATATATATTTCTCGTGATGTTGTTTTCGACGAGACAGTTTTAACTTACTCCAACCCTGGTGTCTCGGTTGACATTGCTTCTCTTGAGCATGCTCTCATTTTTCCATCTAATTGAACCGGTTTCAGATGTCCATGTGCGGAAATACGACCTGACATATTTGTCATCTGACTTGTTCCCTGCAGATGCTGCTTCTTTGTCTTCCCAGGAACCCGTCACCGCACCTGCATCCGCTGATGTGATCGACATGCATGCCACGCCTCCCGAGGCTGTCTCGGCTTCCTCGCCTGCTGGCCCGTCAGTGGTCCCGTCTGCCTCTCCCGCTGGCTCGTCCGCGGGCCTGGCTGGGTCGCCTGCTGCGTCCCCCGCTTCACCTGGTTCTGCCCAGCCCGCATCGCCTGCTTCGATCGTCGCCGGGTCGCCAGCCACGTCTCCGCCCATCTCTCCCACGTCGCTGAATCGACCCAGCCCGCCGCGTCACCCCGGCCCGTGTCGCCTGTCGCTGAAGAGATTTCAGTCGCGACACCACTAGTCAGGTGTCCGTCGCCGCCACCACCATCTACCGGCAATGCAGCTCCTGGGCATACTATGGTCACGCGTCATCGTGATCATACGCGCAAGGCCAAGACATACACGGATGGCACTGTTCGGTATGACACTCGTCGGCGCGCTTTCTTCGCCGCACCGACCTCTAATCATGATGCTCTTGGTGAACCAGCTTAGCGTGCCGCCATGTCCGAGGAATTTGCTGCTCTTCCTCACACAAACACATGGGTGTTGGTGCCTCAGCCTCCTGGTGTTAATGTTGTGGGCTGCAAGTGGATTTTTAAGACCAAGCATCATCCTGATGGTTCTGTTGACAAGCACAAAGCTCGCCTTGTTGCTCGTGGTTTTACTCAACAGCAAGGGATCGACTATGGAGATACTTTCAGCCCCGTGGTGAATCCTGCCACGGTTCGCCTGGTTCTCTCTCGCAGTATCCCGCTGGTGGAGCCTTCGACATATTGATGTGAGTAATGCCTTTCTCCATGGTTTTTTGGCCGAAGATGTCTACATGCAGCAGCCCCCTGGTTTTGAGGATGCTCGTTATCCCTCCCATGTGTGCAAACTCCAGCGGTCCATCTACGGGCTCAAACAGTCACCGCGTGCCTGGTATGCTCACCTGCGTAAGCGTCTCTCACAACTTGGTTTTGTTGCCTCCAAGGCCGATGCTTCCTTGTTCATCTTCTCACATGGTGCTATTCAGATATACATGCTGGTGTATGTTGATGATATTGTAATTGCTGGTTCTACACCTGTTGTGGTTGATCGCCTTGTGCAGTCCTTGTCTGCGAGTTTTCCCATCAAGGACTTGGGTAGGCTAGAGTACTTCCTTGGATTGGAAGCGCCCTTTCATTCAGGGGGCATGACATTGACGCAGAAGAAGTATGCACTTGATCTGCTTCATCGCATCAACATGGAGAACTGTAAGTCCACTTTCACTCCACTAGCTACATCCGAGAGCCTCTCACGTCAGAGTGGTGCATTGTTGAGTACTGATGACTCTTTCAGGTATCGCAGTGTAGTTGGAGCACTCCAATATTTGACACTCACCCGTCCCGGTATCTCCTTTGCTGTGAACAAAGTGTGTCAGTTTCTGTCCCAGCCTACGAAGATTCATTCGGAAGCAGTTAAGCGTATCCTGAGGTATGTTAAAGGTACGCTAGACACAGGACTACGCATTTGTAAGTCCCGATTTACTGGAGTCGGTATATTTTTCGATGCAGACTAGGCAGGCTGTGTTGATGACAGGCATTCCACGGGTGGATTTGCTGTGTTTGTTGGACCCAATCTTATATCTTGGAGTTCAAAGAAGCAGCCTACATTCTCGAGATCTAGCACCGAGGCAGAGTATAAGGCATTGGCAAATGGCGTGGCTGAAGCTATTTGGTTAGACTCAGTTCTCACAGAACTTGGAGTTACACAGCATCACACACCTATGTTGTGGTGTGACAATTTAGGGGCAACTTACGTGACGGCAAACCCAATGTTTCATGTTCGGACCAAACACATTGAGATCGACTTTCACTTTGTGAGGGGACGAGTAGCAGCAGGTGCATTGGAGATTAGGTTTATTTCAATAGATTATCAGCTAGCGGATGTATTTACTAAACCCGCTACCCGTCAGATGCTAGACCGCTCCAGGACAAATCTGAATCTTGTATGTAGTTAAGATTGAGGGGGCGTGTAAAATAGGGTCTAGTTTGCATATATTGTATTTACTAGCAAAAGAGCCCGTGCGTTGCAACGGGAGAGAAAACATAACACACACTCTTAACTCAACAACCATCACTCAAGACCACAATAGGTCCATCTTCTTTATTTTTGCGAGGCATCATATTTGTGTTGCCGCTTATCCTCCTTCTCACCCTCGCCGGCGATGGCCTCGGTGTTCACACAAAACAACAAAAAACGTGTGTTGAATATGGTTAATCCTAAGGTCTCTCTCTCTCTCTCTCTCTCTCTCTCTCTCTCTCTCTCTCTCTCGCTCGCTCGCTCGCTTTCTCTCACTCTCGCGATAAGAAATATGTTGTTTTCCCTTGCGATATTTTTCAGAGGTATGCACGTGTAGTTATCGATGTTTTTTTTCTTCGTATATGGTTATAGTGGAGTGTTTATTTGCACTCCGGATCGCCGCCGGTACAAAAAAAAACGGATCTTGCGCTATAATCTATAAGTTTGCTTCCATAACAATATTTTAAAAATATTTAATAGGTAAAATTAACATCATATTTAGATTCCACACATTTTTCTAATAAAATTTCATATATAATATGTTAAAATCGAAGTGACGGTTTAAAAGATACAGATAATTTAGAAAATCATTTGGTTTGACTCAAATATATTCCAAAATAATATTTAAAGATACTTAAAAGGTAAAAATAATCTCATATTCATATTTTACATATTTTTCTAATCAAATTTCATATATAACATGTTCAAATCGGAGTTACGGTTTAAAAGATATGAATGATTTTAAAAAGCATTCGTTTGACTTAAATATGATCCGCGGATGAATTACCTAAAACATCAGGGGGTTTTTCGAAAAATGTAAAATAACGGTTCAGGTGTGACTTAAATCCGGACGGTGGGTTGATTTCAAGAAAAGACAGGGACTTTTGTGTAAAATACAAAAATAGCGAGTCGTTTTAACTTGAAACAGGACCGCGGGTTGAATTCTCTGAAATAGAGGGACTTTTCTAAAAAATGGCATGACGGACGAAAGAAACCAATTTGCTTTATTATTAGGTAAAGATAAAGATACGTGTACACGTATGTAACCTGATCATCTATATATATTGAGACGTGAGGTGGATGTACCACCCATGCAAAACCCTAAACCTACCTCTCTAACTCATTCTATTCATTTGTTTTATTGACTATGTATGTATTTGTTGAATTTCTTTTCGTGTGAATCTTGTTTTAATTGTCGGTTGTTTTACTTGTTGATTATTTGTGTGCAATATTTGTTTTTCAATATATGATGAAAATAATTGAAAAGGGTAAACAAGATAGTTCGGACAAATGAGAAGGTACAAAATATTGACACCATTGGAGAGCCAGACAAATGGTGTTCGGCCTTCCATTGTCCGCGGACATGTCTTAACGTATATTTCATGGACATATGAAAATTTCGATTTAGGCACTCGTCCTTGAAGTTGCTCCAACGCTTCGCCAGAGGCGAGCACGAGCCACGCCACCTCGAGATAGCATAGATACCTGAGTCGCACGTCGGATCCCACCGACAGATTGCCCTTTTAGGCATAGCGGTTGAGATTTTTCTCCAGCGAGAAAAACCTACTTTACCATCTGGGCTGAGACGCCGCCGGCCCCGGCAGTAGTAGCCTAGTAGGGCACCGGCAAAACTGTGGCGCGTCTGTCCCAGAGCACACGCATGACGCATCTCCACATCAGATTATCACGATTTGCTCAAAATGAAAATCAAATCACCATCAGAGGACGCCACTCCTAGTTAAAGCTACAGCAGCACCAAGTTGCACTCTATCTACTTGCATCAAACAGCAGTTAGCTGTTGCAGTCGGGCGGATCATGTATATCGGAGGACCCCGTGTCACCTACCAAATCCAGAAGAAAAGTACTACTCCCTCCATTTCACAATGTAGTGCTTCCTCTATCCACGTGCTTCAACTTTGACCGTAAATTTAACTACCAAGACCGATTGCGGCGGGAGCAAAAATTATATCAGTGAATTTGTATTCGAAAGAAGTTTTCAATTATATAATTTTTTCTCCCGCCGCAGTTGGTCTTGTTGGTTAAATTTACGGTCAAAATTAGACCTCGGGAAGCGCGGGCGCACTATATTTTGGAATGGAGGGAGTAGCAGTGCCGTGCTGACTGCTGCTGAGTTGCTGCTGCACCAATAACTCTGGAGAAAGACAAAGGCATGGCGGAAACTTATAAGACGTCCCGTCAGTATTGATGAACGCCGGTGACGGCGGCGGGATGGGAGGAGTTTTCAATGCGCCTATCCTACTCGTGGCGACGACACCATTGCCTACCGCTAGTCAACGCACCGTGGACGGAGTTCCTTGTATAGCCCGCGAAGTTTCCTTGCCATGCCATAGTGGGACCGTAACGAGGTCAAACTATCTGCACCGCAGTTGATAATGAAAACTTCGAACTGATCTACAACTAGACAAGGACAAAATCAATCTAATTAGAATTAGGCCGACGTAGAAGGACCAGATTAATCCTATCAGCGTCGCGTATTTACTGCCAATCATGATATTGTATACTAGTACTACGTACTCCTATTGTGCGTCCCGCTCATGATGCATGTTCGACCCTTTTTTATTTGGGTCTTTGCCATTAGCGAGCTGAGCTTGCATGTGCACTGACGTACGCGGCTACCGTTCGTTCTTCTAAGACGAGTGTGCCACAATGGCACAATCTTGGTTCATCTCAGAGCCGTCGGGGTAAGGGGGCCATGTGTCAGCTAGGAGTTAATTAAGCTGCTCATCACTCGTGGGTTTGGGTGGGTGGTGAACCAATTCCGACCCACTTAAACAAGTGGTTCTCTTCAGCTCAAACTATCTGCACCGCGCTCGCTAATTGAAAACTTCGAACTGATCTACAACTAGACAAGGGCAAAATCAATACGATTAGAATTAGGGTTTAGGGTTTAGGCGTCCTGTCTTGGCGTCGCGTATTTACTGTCAATCGTGGGATTGTACACTACGTACTCCTATTTTGCGTCCCCCGCATGATGCATGTTCGGCCCTTTTTTTATTTTGGCCGTTGCCATTAGCGAGCTGAGATTGCATGTGCACTGACGTACGCGGCTACTCTTCGTTCTTCTGAGACGAATTCTTGGTTGATCTCAGAGGCGTCGGGATAATTAAACTGCTCATCACTCGTGGGTTTGGGTGGGTGGTGAACCAATTCCGACCAACTTAAATAAGTCGTTCTCTTCAGCTCAAACAAAAAAAAATAAAGAAAAATAGAAAGATCTGGTCCACAAGATTTCCGGCTCAGTTCAACTTGCAGGTTTTCTTGCCTCGCTCGCTCGTTTTGAGGTTGAGGAGATCAAGAGAGGAGTCCACAGCGAAGCCACCATGAGCGGACCGTGGCACAGACCTCGGTCAGAACAAGAGTGCGTCGACGGCGTGATTCCCCTTGTTTTCTGAGATGGGATGCAGCACGCCCGTCCTAGTTCTTGAGGACGCCGTAGCTCAATGCAAGATTCTTCTTGTTGCTGGAAAATGAAAGCTTAAAATTCTCTTGGATATATGCCTAACTGGTTTAGCGCAAAGCAAGCGGATCGGATAAAGTAGCTTGCCCATTCTTTTGGTGGCTTTTTTGAGCTTCTAAAATAAGCTGCTCCCTGCCCAGTTTATTCAATAAGCCCAATCAATTTTTTTTATTAAAACGTAATAATCAAGTCTTAATTAGTAGGCTTAAAAAAAACAAATTTGGTTGATTCTCTAGAATAAAATGGATAGGGTTTAGCTTATTCCAGATTATTCTAGAAGCCAACAAAAGAATTGGTCCTTAGAGTCGTCATATGGGATAAGAGCGTTGTGCATATATGAATATGAAGGCCGCAACGACTATGCACGAACACAAAATCTTAATGATGCAGCTTTCACATATTTTCTTTATTTATTCTTTTGTTGCGATAATTATTTATTCTTTTGTTTGCATCAACTCAATAATCAGACGCTCAATTTGATGGATTAAGAGTTAAAACATTTATTTGAGATAGCATCGCTAATGCAGCCTACATATCTTTATTTTTGCATCAATTCAATAATCACACATTCAATTTGAGGGATTAAAACACTAATTTAAGATAGCATTGCATTGCGAAGTTGTTACATAGGGGTAGAAAAGTTGATTATCGACACTTCCATACTAAACTCATGAATTTTTATGTCTTGGGAGAAGCATTAGTTGCTCCCAGTCCCCAGCACGACAACGGTTAATGCAAGAACACATGTATACTAGAAGGATTGGGCGCGCTTCGCTGCACGGTTGGTGTTGTTGGGATTTCATAAATAAAATTATTTGGTTTGGTGTGGGGGGAGATGATGAAGTGTGTTTCTTTTTATAATGTGGTATTTTGATGGTCTCTCTCCGAGAGTATAATTATGTGTTAACTGTAAATTAACCCACACCTATGCAGGGAAGTTACTTATAGTGGTGACCACATGTATTCTATTGATGTTATAGTGTTGCATGTTGATATTTATTTTTGGTAAGTGACGAAAGGGTGCGAGAGTGATGTATTTTTATAAGTGGGTTGTTGTGGATTCAATTGAGAAATCATTAACAAGTCAAAATCGTAAACCAAATTCAAAATTGAACACGTGAACTGAATGAGAGAGCTTCTTGAGAAAATGTTGACCAAGTCAAAATATTAAGAACTCAATCAAAATCATGTTGATGCTACGGTGTAGCATGTTCGCATTTATTTATCCAGATGATGAGAGAGTGTGCGAGGCTGATATATTTTTTGTAAACTGGTTGTTGCCCATTGATATTAGAAATAATTAACCAGTCAAAACATAAACCAAATTTAAAATTGAACACCTCACTTGGATGAGAAAGCTCCTTAAAAATTTATTGACCAAGTCAAAACTGGGAAGCCAATCCAAAACCAATGTCCTCAATTGAATGAGAGGCCTTCAACCCCCAGGAAGCTTTTTTTTGGAAAGAAAGTTCGAGCTTTATTCATTAGAAATAATCATTACATCGTTTATGAGGATTGGTATAATTGCAGTATGTGGTTCCTCAAACCAATCAGATATGAATGAAAATCTAGCCAACTTGGCAAGTTCATGAGCAACTTTATTTGCTTCTCTATTACAATGCTCGAATCTAGAAATAGGAAAATCGCAAGCTAAGTGAAAACAGTCATAAAAAATTGCAGCTGCTGCCCCCGACGATCGTCCTCCTTCGTTCATGGTCTCGATCACCTCCATATTATCCGAGTTAATAATTATGCGATTACAACCCGTCCTTTGCGCAAGCGATAGGCCAAATTTTAACGCCAAAGCTTCAGCCATCAACACATCTGCACACCAGTCAATCTTACCATTTCCCCCACCGATGAACCTACCTTTGTCATCTCTTAAGACAGCCCTGATCGTACCCCTGAGAAGGTCGTGATCAAAAGAAGCACCAACGTTAAGTTTAACAAATCCCGTCGGGGGATTAGACCATCCTCCTCTTTTAATGGAAGCCTTCGGCGAGGAGGCATTAACAAAATTGGCAGCGAGAGCGCGTATCCCCATGGATATCTGTTGTGCATTCTGAGTAGTCTCATTCTATACCAATTTACGCCTTTCCCACCACAAGTGCCAGGCTGATATGGCAATCATGTCACGCACATTACGAGTGCCCATAATACATAGTTCCTGATCTGGTAATGAAAGTAAATATTCCAAGATTGCCTCACCCGCATAGTCTATTTTACAAGCTCTGTCAATAATATCCTCCATCCCTAGTCTTCTCCAGTCTTCTTTTGCTCTGTCACATAGAAACAACAAATGTTTTGTGTCTTCTGGCCCAGATGAGCAGGCAGGACACTTAGGCGAGACTTTCACATGTCTATTAGCTAAGTTAACACGACACGGAATAGTGTCGTGAAGTGTACGCCAAATAAATATTTTAACCTTTGCTGGACAAGCAAGTTTCCAAATCCTCGCCCAAATAGGATTGACCGTGGTACGTCCCATCCCATTGGTATGTCGTAACTTGTTCCCATATTGGTGATCCCATTCTACAAAATAAGCAGACCGAACCGAAAAAATCCCATTTTTTTGTGAAATTCCAAGCTATGAAATCTGGCATATCATGTTGCGATATCGGGATCGTAAGCACTCGTGAACATCAATAGGCCATAGAGTCTGTCTAAGAAGATCTTCATCCCAAATATTTAGGATTGGATCAATCAAATCAGCTACCTTCCGTAACAACTGGCCTCCCTTAGGGGTAAAAATTTTATGGTTTGCACAATTTGGAATCCATGCGTCCTCCCAAATGTCAATATTCTGCCCGTTTCCCACTCGCCAAATATGACCACGCTTCAGGGAGCTCACACCCGCCATAATACTTTGCCAGGTGAAGGAAGATCCCTTCTTCAGGTCAGTGTTCAACAAGTCACCGTGAGGATAGTATTTGACTCTCAAAATAGTAGCACATAGAGAATCCGGATTCTCGAGAAGACGCCAAGCCTGTTTAGCAAGCATAGCCAAATTGAAATAATGGATATCCCGAAAACCCATTCCTCCTTGGTTCTTGGGTACACACATTTTACACCAAGCCATCCAATGCATCCTCCTTTGGTTGTCCTCATCTCCCCACCAGAAATGTGCCATCGCGTCAATAATTCATTTGCAATTTTTTTTAGGAATTTTAAAGACCGACATTGCATAGGTGGGAATAGCTTGAACAACCGCTTAAGTAAGATCTCCTTTCCTCCAGCCGACAGAAGTTTTTCCTTCCAGCCACTAATTCTCTGAACAATACGATCAATTAAGTATTGGAAACAATCGGTTTTATCTAAACCCACATTGGCCGGCAGTCCTAAATATTTGTCATTAAAGGCCTCAGTCATTATATTGAGAATTGTACACATTTGTTCTCTAGTGTCCACTCCCGTATTAGGGCTAAAAAAGATGCTAGATTTGTCGACACTGACCATCTGCCCTGAAGCTGCGCAATACGAATCTAGAACTGATTTTAATGTTTCCGCACTTTGCAAATTTGCTTTCATAAGGATTAAAGAGTCATCAGCAAAAAGAAGGTACGTGACAGATGGGGCATCCCTGCAAACCTTTACTCCTGAAATATTCCCATTTTATTCCGCATGCGTTAGCAAAGCTGTGAGACCCTCCGTGCATAACAGGAACAGGTAAGGAGACAGTGGGTCTCCTTGCCTCAGACCCCTAGTAGGTTTAAAAATTTCACTCTCCTCCGCATTAAACCGAATACGATATTCAACAGTAGAAACACACTCCATAATAAAATTTACCCACACCTCACGAAATCCAAGTTTGAGCATAATCTCCTTGAGAAAAGGCCATTCAACCCGGTCATAAGCTTTATGCATATCCAATTTTATCGCACATAATCCTTCTTTGCATGCTCTCTTTTTCTTGATGGTGTGGAAGCATTCGTATGCCACCAATACGTTGTCCGTAATAAGTCTTCCAGGAACGAATGCGCTTTGAGTTGGGCTAATAATATCTGGTAGGAACACCTTTAGGCGAGAGGCAATCATTTTTGCAATAATTTTATACACCACATTGCACAGACTAATTGGTCTAAACTGGGTTACCTTCTCTGGAGAATTGACTTTTGGTATCATCACAATCGCAGTATCATTCCAGCCAGATGGGATAGTGCAAGTGTTTACTGCTTTCAAAACCTCCTCGATCAGATCATCTCCTAACATTGGCCAAAACCTTTTATAGAAAATAGCATGGAGCCCATCAGGCCCTGGGGCTTTCAAATCCCCAATGTCGAACAAGGCTTTACGAACATCATCAGCCGTATATGGAGAAAGAAGGGCATTGTTCATCTCAGTAGATACTCTCCTCTTTACCAGTGATAACACATCCTAATTAGGTTGCTCGATCTCTTAGGTAAAAAGCTTTTTAAAATATTCTGTGATATGATCCTTCAATTCCGTATCTTGTCGCCAGAGCCCAGTATCATCGAGAAGTTTTTTGATATTATTTCTCTTTTTTCTAGCAGTAGCTGCATTATGGAAGAAGGAAGTATTTCGGTCTCCGTGCATCAACCAATTTGCTCTACCTCTTTGTAACCAAAAAATCTCTTCATGATCCAACAGATTCTCAATGAGAACTACAATTTCTTTCTGCCTAGAAAGGGAATCTATATTCATAGGGCCACGTTTCAATTTCTCTAACTCTTTTTTTAATTTATTAATTCTCTGTTTCGGTCCCTTCAAGATCTCACGGTCCCAGGAATGTAGATCGGCGTGTACTGCTCGGTCCTGTCTGCGAGCGTCGGGCCAATACCAGCCAGCTTTGCCTTCTCCCACGATGTCTTCACAATTTCACTAACAGTTACTTCTTTAAGCCATCTGGCTTCAAATTTTTTAATACCCCTATTCAGCGGCCTAAACATATTACCGTCAAAATAATCCATATCCAAAAAAAATGGCCGGTGGTCAGAATGTACATGGTTTTCATTAATCACAGCCGCCCGAGGAAATTTATGCGCCCATTGTACATTACATACTCCACGGTCAAGACGTTCCCTAATCTCACCTCTCCTCCATGTAAAGGGGTCGCCTATGAACCCCATATCATCCAAGTCACATTCTGCTAGACAATCACGAAAATCCTTCATCATTCCATTTGGTCTCGCATTGCCCCCCTTTTTCTCCGAGGAATATAAAATCTTATTAAAATCTCCTAGAACCACCCATGGATGATTACCCTTATGATACAAATTACGAATATCCTCCCAAGATAAATTGCGATCGCTCCAGTTCGGATGACCATAAAAACCCGTGAAACGCCACTGTACGACTTCCTCATTCATAAACAAAATATCAATAAAATTAGCCGAGATATAGTTCAACTCAACTTTATTCACTTTATGATAAAACAAGACAAGGCCCCTGGCCCGACCATCACTTTCCACCACAAACATGGAATCAAAACTAAGGACCCGACGTAGCTCATCGGCTTTACAATTATTCAAGTGGCATTCTGAAAGAAAAATTAAGTCTGCTCGAACCCGCTCTTGAAGGTCCAAGAGCTCTCGAACTGCTGTGGTAGATAGCATCCCACGACAGTTCCAATCAAGGATTTTCATTTGGCCCGGCGGACCTCCTCACCGGAGGCCGGCGATGCGCCATCGTCTCCAACTGACTCCCTTCTCTCCTGCACGTACTCTTCTTCCTTCTCATCCGTCTCCTTCGCTACGTGGCTAACAACACCATTCACATCTTTTACCGTCTCTACTCTACCCGTACAAACTCTCTTGCTTGAGACATTTACATCATCATACAGTAAGCGCTCAGGACTATCCATGCTATTTTTCTCAAAAGAAAACACTAGATTGCTACCCGTCGGACGCGCATCGGAAAGAGGTCTTCTCTTTTTGCCTATCGTTTTCTCACGGTCTTCCACCGAACGATCAACACCTCCTTCCTTTCTAGCCTTTTTCCCTTTCACCTTCTTGTGTCCCTGCCTAGCAGATTTAGTGGCATTGAAAATAAAAGATGAGCCAGGCTCCCCAAAATCTCCCTTGGCATTTGCTGCAGCGAATTTAGCAGCCACAACACTGGTTAGTGCCTCAAGCATTCCCGGCTAGAATAGGAGATGGCCCTGGTCTATGGTTTGGTTGGGCACCACCATCGCCATAGTACACAGGGCCCCTGACCCGCCAGGATAGTGTGGTCCGGAGCAGCAGTGGGCTGCATGTGTTGCTGGAGATGCTCCCCATCCTGGCGCAGGTCCTGCAAGGGCACTTGGCCCCGTACTTCATGGCTCCGCCCGGCAAGCGCAGCCGGCGCGACCGCCTGGTTCTCCTGACCAAGTGATGCCCCAGCCGGAGTAGGCAATACGACCCCCTTAGCCCGACCCTCCTGGCCGGTGGTCGTCTTGACGGAAAAAACGACTACCTTATTGGAGACCGTAAGACCACTCACGGCAGTGGCCACCTTGACGACGTTCGTGGCCTTGGCGATGTTGTTGTTGACGATGCCTGTAGTCGAGTTCTTGCCGCCGCGAACGTAGTTCCCGAAGAGGAGACCCCTCCTGCTATCACCTTGGCTCTTCCAGTAGGGCTCAGCACTAAGGTTTGTTGGAAAACAAACTACTCTCTCCTCTCTTGGAATTTTACAAAACCTCTCTGATGTATGACCCACTATCCCAGAACACTCACAGTACAAAGGTAGTTTCTCATACTTTACATCATATTTGAAGATCTTTGAACTACCTAAAGGGGTAATCTCTACAGAGCATTTCAGAGGCTCATGCAATAATATCTTCACACGCACACGCAGGTATTTCTCAACAATTACATGGTTCCGGTGCAAAACCTCCAGCACCTCTACCAGTTGATCCTCGAGGGACCACCCTACACTCTCCGTCTTAAACTCGTATTGGAGATCGCGTACCTGGACCCAAATGGTCATGACGCCAAGGTCGACCTCCGCCGGGTCTCCCTTGCCGTCGAACTCGGCGAAAATGAGGCCGTCCCGCTTGAAGTGCCATGGCTGCGCCTTAAGCACAAACCAATGGTCACTCTCAGTGGAAAAATTGAGGATGAACCTCCCGTCTTCGCTGGCCTCCTCCTGGATGGTGACCACACCCTGGTTCTTCCAAGCCGTGCTCCGGAGGTCGTCGAGTATGACCCTTGGGTTGACCTGGAAAGGGGACAGGAGGCGCCCCACCACCAGCAGCCCGCTGACGGCCTTGCGAGCAGCCTCCATGTCAATGACAAGAGGCCGGCGAAGAGAGGAACCAGCTTGGACAATGGCCGGCGAAGAGCCCCCTCCCTCCATGGCGTCCATCACTCCCTTGGAAACCACTCCACTCACATGTTTCTTCCCCACCGCCCTACTCACATTCTCTCCCTGGCCCGCCATGGAACACTTCACTAGGCTGCCACAAGGAATGGAAGGAGCAGAGAACAAGTGATTCTGCAATGGTGAGGAACTTGAAGAGAAACAACCTCTCCCGTGCCCACAAATATAGAAAGCCAGGGTCCCCTTCCATATAGCCTTGAAAATAAATTTGATGCAATTAACCATGATTAAAATGCCATAAAAGGGCAGTTTCCTAATAACTACGCACAAACAGCTCTCTCTCCCCCAGATGATCCACGAATGGAAGGATCTGGGAACAAGATCGGCTCCTCCTTCACATCCCGCTGACCTCTCGTACTGACAACTGGAAGGAAAGGATAACCTGCTAAATCTATAGAACAATCCTCTGCCACCCGGGCATAATTGATAATCTTAATAAAAAAGGAAATGGAAACACCATAAATATGCCGTTTCCAAGTAATAGCAGTGTAATCTTCTCTATTGCCTTCACAGTAATTAAAATCCAGTGTTTCCAAAGGTAAAATCACTGACATAGTTGCTCCCCACTGATTCCTCTCTCTACCATTCAATCCAGAAGAAGGGTTTGCCAACTGATTAGGGAACAAATACACATCCTGCGCTATCCCCATATTTTTTCCCAGAACACAATCCGCTAAATCCGCGGATGTCATGGCGCAGTTGGTCCCGATCGGATCTTCCCCATATGGAACGGAGGGGATCTCACCTGCCAAATTACGGATCAAATCCATCGCTCTTTCTCTTGAATGCTGCAGGCACCGCTCCCGATTCTTCACCCGCCTGAAAATATGCCTTGATCTCGTCTGAAACTCCTTCCATTCCTGCCCGCTGAAGAGACCCCCGACGAGGGCGGCTCCAGGAAGGGGTCCCCCTTTTTCCGGCGGGACCGCCGGCGCCGAGGCTGCCATTCGCTCACTCACTCTGGATCTCCGTCGCCGCCAGATCGCCTGGGCGATCGCGGGAGCCCCCGAGGTTTTTTTTGCAAAGTTGGTCGTAGATTTAGCAATGTCTTAGTTGCCTTTTACATCTTCGTGATATAGTAGATGTGTCGAGTCTACTCCACGTACGGCGGCGTGACGGTCAGGCGACCTCATCTTCGTCCCATTCCTACTGGTGGTCGTTAAGGAGGGCAAGACGCACTATGTTGTGATTCGTGTTGGTGCATGACGCCATCTCCATGTCGAATTTGCACCATCTGATGCGGACCCACTCATGTGCCTAGTCCACCTTTCTCCTCGTAATGGAGCCAAATGACTTGTTCCCTCTCCGCCTGAAACACCTTCCTAATGCGGTATGCTGGTAGATTTCACCGTGGCCGAGGCCTTATAGCATTCATCCCATGACCGTTTAAGGGTGAGGGGAAGAGAAGCACATGGTGGCCGATATAAGCCGTGTGGGCAAACCACATTCATCTCATGACTGTTTAAGAGTGAGGGGGAAGAGAAGTACATGGTGGCCGATATGAGCCGTGTGGGCGAACTCCCTCCTGATGATGCAGGATCAACTCGTAGCCATGCGAATCAAACTCGACGGAGTGTGTTTTGATATTCTTATCTGACATGTGGGCCCTGGGCCCTGGCTGGCCCACACGCCAGTGACCAAAGTCAAGCTTGACACATGTCAGGCGAGCTGCGTCCTATTGAGATATCCATTACTGATTGTAATGTTGTTGGTGTTTGAGTAATACAAATTTCTATTTGGAAAAAATCATTGTACGCCTTTTTCTGTACATGGCAGGATTAAGGTAATATTATCTTATCAACGACAGACACCGTAAAAGAGTAGGTCATTCTACATTATGTTCGGTCTTTTAACCCAACAAATATTGCACGTGTCGTGTCATAAAATCCCATGTCACTTGGAGCATCTACAGTCGGACGCTTCAAACCCTTCTCAAACGCCCGGGTGGGCCGTACTATCACTGATCGATCACATTTTTTTTATTCAAGCGCGTCCTCAAATGGACCTTAAACGCTCAGGTTGACCGGTACCTCTTATATCCAGTCTAATATATGGGGCGGATATGGGCGCGCCCGCCACATCGGGCCCAGCCCATGCTGGCCCATCCGACCCCACATATACTCGTACTCGTCCACTCGTCGGAGCAAACCTTAGCCACTTCACTCTGCACCCCTCCGCCACCCGAGCTCACCTCCGGCGGTTTCCGGCCTTCTCCGGCATGGCAGGCAGCGGATCGGACTCTGACTAGTCCGGATCCGTCGACTCGGGTGTCATCCCGTGTGAGTTGGAGGAGGCAATGATAGCCTGCATTGCACTTTGCTGCTCCCGGGAGGACAGTGGCTGGCCGACGGACGGATCCGTCCTCCGCGACGTCATAGCATCGACTCACCGGGCGCTCGGGTCCTCTGACGCTGGATTCTCACGGTCCCGGCAACCGGAACACCTCTCCTTCCGCATGGCCGGTCAGGCAGACTATGAGTCCCACCAGGAACGGGCGGCCCCTCGTGGGATGGAGAGGATAAGGGTCACCGAGGCCTGTATCGCGGCGAAAATGGCGGCAACGGAGGCGGCTGATGCGGCGGCGCGGGTGGCGGCAGAGAAGGAAGCCATCCGCGCCCGCATTGTGATAAAACGGGCGGCCCGTGCCATGCCCGGACTACCACCGAAGGAGGAGAAGGAGGACAGAGACGACGAGGAGAGCTCCGGCGACGAGCAGATCCGGCTCGATCCGTACTGCGTCTTCGACCGGTACTTCCGCGAGAAGGACGGCAAGGGCGTCGGGAAGGGCAAGGGCAGCCATGGATGAACTCCACCATAGTCAAACATGCCAAATTTTGATAGTCCGATGGCATGTTTTGTTAGTAGTGATGGAGTAGCCGAACGATGTGTGTGCACCGACGTAATTGCATGAGTTTGTATCTTGAGATATGATAATTAAGATGTCTGGATGAGGATTACATTATTTTAGGAGTGCATGGTTAATGCCCGCGGGACGTGCCTGGACGGACGGGCGCGTCCTTGGACATTTGAAGGGCCAGATTTGCCAAGTCAGGCCGCGGATGCTCTTATTCCTAATCAAGTAACTCGAAGCAATCCATTAAGACATTGTACAATGGTGGGTGCTAATGCACAGGCACTTGAGAAAAAAGTGCACCGTTGCACGTCGTCTTGCAATGCAGAGGTGCTTCGATTACTCGGATGTAGGAGTTGGGCTTTTTCTTCTCTTCTTTATTCTGTCAAAAATGCATGAAGGGAGCAGTTATTTTCTAAGCATTGGCTGGCACCGGAAGCAAACATTTGCTTCTGCCTCCAGCTCTAAGCACCGGTGCAGTTCAATATGAGTAGAAAAACCGGGTTTATTTCTATTGCACCTGGCTAAGCACCCGGCGTTGTACAGGGCCTAATATGTTGCTCAGCATGATATTTACTTGCACAACGTGCTATAGAAAGGAAACATTAGAAATACCTTTTTTTTTTGCGTAAGTGAATTGGCTGCCCACGCGTAGCACGCTATGCTTTTTCTTTACGTAACCTTTTTGTGCGGTGAATGATTTTTTTTGTCTGACTGTGTGTAGCACGCTATGATTCTTGGCCTATTTTTTTTTCAAGTAGTTGTACTGCTTCCCTAAGAAAAGAAAAGTAGTCGTACTGCCTCACCCCTTCACGTGTAAAAATCGGATTCGTGACTCTACCCAACTCGTGGTTCCTCGAGAACCTTCTCGCCCACCGGGAAAAACATAACCGAAATTCCCAGCCACTGAAGAAAACAGGAAACGGACCCACTGTCCCCGCCACACAAATGGCCCAACAGTAACGCAGCGCCGAGGGCCCCGACTGGCGCTTGGCCCCACCCAGCGCCAACTGGTGCCACGCGAGCACGCCCTATTGGCCACTGGCCGCGCAATCCGCGCCAGCCAAAGGCTGCTGCTGCCTGCTGCGACGCCAAGCCGCATCCACGCCAAACCCCGAGACGGGACGGGACGAGACGAGACGAGGCTCCACCAGCCAGCCACCAACCAACCAACCGGGCAGCCAGATCCTAAAAAAAAAAAAAGATCCTCAAAAAAAAAAAAACCAACCGGGCAGCCACACGCCCACACCGCGAGGGCGAGGCGGCCCCATGCCTCCCCAGCCAAGAGCCAGCCCCTCTGATCCGCACCGCGATTAAATCCACCCGCGTCCGACTCACACCCGCCCGCGGGCGCCAGAACGCTCGCCCGTCACACACATCGTCGACGCGACGCGTTTATAAATAGCAAAACCGTATGATTATAGGCTAGCCCGGCCCCCAAAGTTAGGGACGCGCAAGGGGAAGGAAGGACGGACGGAGAACGGGCGCGCCAGCGTGAGACGGCGACGACGCTGGGAGGAGCGCGCCAGCGGTCTGCCTTGCCAGCGACGGAAGGTAGGAGAGAGATAAAACGAGGGCGCCGGCGCCCCGCGGCCCCGACCCGGAGGCGTGACCGGCTCCTCTCCGAGTCGTCCTCTTCCTCTTCCTCTTCCCGCGGGGAGGCAAGGGGAGGGGGAGGGGGGAGGCGCGGCGCCCGCCGCCCGCCGCGCGCTTCGCGGCTCGTTGACGGGGCGCGATGGCGAGGTTCATCCTGGGCCTGGTGGAGCTCGGGGTCAGCGCGGCCGTGCACCTGCTCTTCGGCTTCTACGTCTTCAGCACGGCCGTCGCGGCGGACATCTCGCAGGCCGCCGCCGCGTCCGGGTGCCCGCTGCTGCGCCGCCCGCCCCCGGCCGCGGGGCTCGTCGACGTCGCCGCCGCGGCCGAGGAGGACGACCGCAGGGGCGTCGTGCTCGACGGCTCGCCGCCGCCCATCGTCCTCGTCCACGGCATATTCGGCTTCGGCAAGGGGGTACGTGCGTACCTGTGGCCGGCGGAGGCGGGCGGGTGTTCGGTGAAATGCCGGCGAGGCGTGCTCACGCGTTCCTGTTTTTTTTTATTTATTATTGTTTGTCTTTCCGCGCGCAGAGGCTCGGCGGGATGTCCTACTTCGCCGGCGCCGAGAAGAAGGACGACCGCGTGCTCGTGCCGGATTTGGGGTCGCTCACCAGCATCCATGACAGGTGGGTGGGTGGGAAAATTACCAAAATTGTTTCATCATTTGGTGGTTGGACATGAATTCGCTTATTACTATTATTAAATCTAGCTAGTAGTGTAGCATATTGGGTGGAAACTTGATTGTTGGGGAATCTGGTGGCTCTGCAGGGCGCGGGAGCTGTTCTACTACCTCAAGGGGGGACAGGTGGACTACGGCGTGGAGCACAGCCAGGTTTATGGCCACACGCGCTTCGGGAGGATCTATGACACCGGTGAGGATTTGGTCCAACAGAACATCACTGTGGCACTATGGCCTCGCATGAGTTTGGATTTAGAGTTCTTCATTTGGGTTTCTGATCGTGCGCAGGGCATTATCCGGTGTGGGACGAGCAGAACCCGGTGCACTTCGTGGGGCACTCGGCCGGCGCGCAGGTTGTGAGGGTGCTGCATCAGATGCTCGCTGAGAAGGTACGACAAGAGATTTCAGATCTTTCTCAGAAACGATAGCTCTTTGTTGTTGCCGGTAGAATGTTCATGCTTATCCTATGCTTTCCGAGGGGCTTTTCTTGTGATCAGGAGTGCAGGTTCGAAGCACCCAAATTAGCATCACTGCATCTGCATGAAGCTTAAAACGCTTTTCGATGGATGGTCCAAATAATCTGTTTTTAATGTTCGCAGCATCCATTGTTATTTTTTCTTTCTTTTAATTATGTTGTTTGCAGTGCAATTTTGCAGCTAAAATGAGCATCTCTGTTTGATTGCGTGGGCCCTTTTTTTCGGCTTTATGCATGTGGTTTGTGGGTCTTGCTTGTTGCATTTCTGTGCCGGGAACTTGGTGGCATGCTGCTCCCCATCTTGCATGAGAAATTCGTGCTGCCAAAATATGACGAAATTTCACAGGACAATGTTGTACTACCCAATATTCATCACTAATTTTAAATATTTATTAGTGTTAAAATTCAAATAGAATTATGGCCGTGCAGGAGAAGGTAATAGTTGGATATAGCACACTGTTATTTGAGAGTAAGGGTCCAACAATTTTGGCCATCTAATTAGGAAGATATTCTGATTAAATTATAGATATGGATGTTATAATTCTAACACTGTTCAATACTAATGTCAGGCTTTCCCTGGGCATGATACTTCTGAAGACTGGATTCTGAGCCTTACTTCCTTGTCAGGCGCCCTTAATGGAACCACACGGACTTACTACGACGGCATGCTGTAAGTGTTGACTTGAACTCGTAAAATTAATGTGATATCATACTATTATTTTTCCAAAGGCAATGTGATCCATATTGTGTGTCTCCATACCATTGTCATCATGTTTCACTTCCTATTAATTTCAGGGCTGAAGATGGGAGATCCATGAAATCAATCTGTCTTCTTCAGCTCTGCCGGCTTGGAGTCATTGTCTATGATTGGCTGGACATTCCTTGGCTGAAGAATTACTACAATTTCGGTTTTGACCACTTTGAAATGTCATGGAGGAAAGTTGGTTTTTCTGGTTTAGTTGATCTCCTGCTAGGGAATACTGGGCCGTTTTCCTCAGGAGACTGGATTCTCCCTGACCTCACAATTCAAGGATCTCTAAAAATTAACTCTACCCTCAAGACCTTTCCCAATACATTCTACTTCAGTTATGCTACAAAGAGAACTCGGAAGCTATTTGGAATTACAGTACCATCAAGCGTCCTTGGAGTTCACCCGATGCTCTTTCTCAGAGTTCTCCAGATGTGTATGTGGCGGCACCCTCAAAACGCGCCTCTACCTTACAAAGGATACAGGTGAAATCCTCTGCTCCAAAGCCAAGTTCTTATGCTGCTTACATTTCCCCCTTTTTATCTTGTAGAAAACCTTACAATTCATTATTCGTGCATGTTATTAATCTTCTTACTGATGATACTCAGGGATGAAGATTGGGAAGATAATGATGGGGCTTTGAACACAATCTCCATGACGCACCCTCGCATTCCCATAGAGCATCCTAACCGTTTTGTAGTGGATGATTCTGACTGCAATCCTTTGCAACCTGGGATATGGTTAGTACCATGTTACCAAGTCTTGCTGTGAAGTTCTTACTGGAATGACATATATCCCTTTCCTTTTAATCAGATAAAAAAATACAGTTATGCATGAATTCTTGTTTCAACAATACTAACCAAATTTGATACTAAATTCAAATGGACGATGACCTGGGTGGCGTTGAAGACACATCGCCCAATTTTTGTGTTTTGTTCACGTAAAACTATACATGTGCTTTCCTAATCTTTTTTCTGTTGATTTGTAGGTATCACAAGATCATTGAGGGTGATCACATTCTTTTCATTGTAAATCGGGAAAGAGCTGGAGTGCAGTTTGATTTGCTGTATGACGGCATTTTCGAGCGCTGCAGAAAGCATGCATTTAGGAAGAGCCCCCCTACCATGCCAAACGAAGCAAGTCAATAGAAGATTAAACTAAGCATTCTAGGTAGTAGTGAGGAAGAAACAAGGTGGCCATGGAGCTTTTTTCGCTTCTCTTCATCTCCGGCCTCCATGCACTTGGATGTAACTTCAACATTGTAAACTGTAAATTAATTTGTCCATTTGAGCAAATGGCACGCTTGATACCGCCGGTTCTTGGAAGGAGGGGTTTTGCAACTTGCTTTTCGCTGCCCTTACAGCACGATGCAAGGAAGGAAGCTTGTAATTG
Source organism: Triticum timopheevii (assembly GCA_963921465.1). Classification (NCBI taxonomy): domain Eukaryota; kingdom Viridiplantae; phylum Streptophyta; class Magnoliopsida; order Poales; family Poaceae; genus Triticum; species Triticum timopheevii. The sequence continues at coordinate 313,685,069 of OY997262.1, read as the reverse complement.
AGCAGGAGGTTACAGATCAATACCAGTATTTATCTATGACCTTAATGGGGCTTGTACATATTAAGGATTTGCATCCATGGAGCTACTTTGTGTGTTGGCAATGGTTTTGACGGAAGGGCTGGTCTATGATTGCGCTGTTTGTTTCAGAGAGTTTGTCGTTTGAATTGGGTAGCAATTATAAGGGTTGGCTATCGGAGTCTTCTGACAAGCTAGACCAAATTATCCATGGTTGTTGACTTGTCATCAAGTGTCAGTGCCAACAAAGCACCAACTGCAACAGCTTGTTGCGATTCTCTTGTGATCCTCTTGTGATCAGGTGTGCTGCACAAGTTCTCGACGCCTGGACCATCGTTTTCCGCTGCTGCTGTTGTTTGGTTTCTACTTCTGGTTTGTAGTCGTTGTCCAGTGACGGCGTACGAACTGGCCGAGTGTTTCGCATCTGTTTCAATCATATACATAGATGTTGGATATAATTATCCATGGGATATAACTCTGTGGGTGCGTGGTTCGAGAGAGTATCAGGTAGAGTAAACTACACTTCACTTGCACTAGTCTGCTTTAACGAGTCCCAAAGTAGGACCGGCTCCGTGAATGAATATTTTCCTTTCTTACCTTTTTTAGGGAAACCATGATACTGATCTGACTTTATTAATTAGATAGGTGTTACATCAGATTAAAGAAATCGAAACAAAAACAATCAACAGAAAAAAAATACATTGACACCGCATCAAAGCAATTTAAAGTTGCCATCTCTATCTTCGCCAATTGCATCTTCATGTTCTTCTATGCACCCGATAATGAATTCACAGAAAACCATGCCTTGTAATATACCTAAGGCCTTGTTTGGCACTAGAGTTTTTCCAGCGTTAACGGGATTGGGAATGAGAAGGGATCTTGTGAACCCATCCCCTTCACCCAATCCTCTCAACCCCTCCTAATTTGCACTAGAGTTACACTCGGGAAGAGAATACATGAGGGGGAAGGGAGTGTTGAGTTTACGGAAGGGTGAGGATTTGCGGGGGATTGATGGGGCTGCACACTTGGAAACCAGCCCACCAAACAGTGCATCACGATTTTTTCAGGGGGATGGGCGGGACAATCCCGTGAATACACTACCAAACCATCAGTGCCAAACGAAGCCTAAACAGGAGAAACTAAGACACCTCTTGCTTAATCCACGCGCCACTGCCTCCACCATTGAAAGGACACCCCGCCAACGGTGCGTAAAACTAACACGAGAAGGCCAAAAACCTATGCTATGTCAATGTTTTTTTTTCTTCATCTCCCAACGGCCGCCAGAGATAAGGGGGACCGATATAGATGAAGAAGATGGCAGGACAACTAAGCAACTCTAGCGGATTCCCCAAATTGGCTAACTCCAAAACAGTTTTGGAGTGCACTAAAAATATTGGAGGCTGACGATCCTCGTGCAAAGCTAGATTCCCCAAATCGCAACCTCCATAATTTTTCCTCTCATTTTTTCTACGTGTACTCAAAATTCTACTTTGGCTTGGCATAGATTTTAACTAGATTTTGCCTGGATAAACATGAAACTATTGAACAAAAATTATCGCTTATTGACATTGTACATACACATTTTTAGACTGTTGAAATGGCAGGTGACATTTTCATACACAACTAGACTAGATACTTAGATAGGCGTGTCGAATAAACAACATGTGTCGGGTGGTAGGTGCGACATATGCCAACGGATGGCTTATCATTGTGGGAGCCAATAAGACATCGCCAGTGCCTGGAAACGGGATGAGGCGAAGACATGCACGCCGGCGAATCTTACCCAGGTTCGGGGCTCTCCGTGGAGATAACACCCCTAGTCCTGCTATGCGGGGTCTCCGCATGATCACTAGATCAACAAGTGGCTACAAGGGGCTCCTTGAGCTGTTTGGCAAGAAGAGGAAGGAAAGGCAAGGCTAGCTCTCTTCTCCTCTCAAAGTTGTGTCTAAAACTATCAGAGTCCAACCCTTTGCATGGGTGCCCTGGGGGGTTTATATAGGCCTACCCCCAGGGGAACAATGGTAATCCGGCTGGGTACGGGCCCAGCCATTAGTGTCTACGTTCGCCGGCTTCTTCGCCGAATGCTGGGGCCCGCCGGCTGCCGGCCTCCTGGTCGACAGGTAGGCCCCACCGCTTGGTCTTGTCGGGGGCTGGTTATTATTGCCTGACTCTTGATGACGAGGGCTTTGTCGAGGTAAGCATGGCTACAGTGCCGCCGCCTGGCGGACTCTCACTGTAGCCTTACCTCGTCTTGTCTCCTTAATGGTGCGCATACTTTGAGGGAGGGAGCGAGCCGGCTGGGGAGAGCCGGCTACGCTCCTGGCCGACTAGGGGAAGCGTGGCCGCCTTCGGGTATCTCTCTGACCGAAGGGGCCCGCCGCCTGCGGGCCGTACTGACAGCCCGTCATGGTCAGCATGGCAACATTGCCCCGCCGGACGGGTCGTGGCTGACCCGTACGGCGTACTGTGGCCATGCATGCTCCGGGATTCGGGGGTGGCAGGCTTCACTGTTGCCACGCCCCGTCCCATCTCCGTTATGTGGGTGCAAACTTTGAGGGCACGAACTTGGCCGCCTGTCGGGGGCCGGCTTCTTGGAGTCGGTCATCACGTGGCCGGCTTCTTGGAGTCGCCCCCCTCGCTGCTTTCTTTATGAGGGTTTTTTTAGGGCCGGACCGCCTTCCGATAGCCGGCCGGGGGAAGGCGGCCCCGTGTCTTGGGTGCTCGTAGGCTCAATCGGCCTATTTTTCTTTTGAAGAGCCAGGGGAGCCGGCTAGGCTACCCGTGGTCATTTACTCCGACAGTAGTCCCTGAAGCTGGTTGTGCTTCGTGGCTGAAAGGAGAACAAGAAGCTTAATCAGCTTCCTGTCCTGAAGAGCCGGCGGCTAGGAGCCGGCTTTACTTAAGCGCGCCGTCTCGGTGAAGTTTTTGAAGTCTGAAGGCGGGAACCAACTGGCGCGCAAGCCAGGTTGCGGGCTGGCCGCCCGCCGCCTGCGCGCCACGGGGCACCCTTCGGCTGGAAGGGCCTGCCAGCCCACGCGCGTGACGGACGCCGCCGCAGACCGGGGCCCGCCACTTCCATGCCTCGGCCCAAGCGCGGATCTTCTGTGGCCCGAGCGGGCTGCTCGCCTTCCAGCGTCGGTTTCTATTGGGGAACGTTGCAGAAAATAAAAAAATTCTACGCTTCACCAAGATCAATCTATGGAGTCATCTAGCAACGAGAGAGAGGAGTGCATCTACATACCCTTGTAGATCGCGCGCGGAAGCGTTCAAGAGAACGGGGTTGAGGGAGTCGTACTCGTCGTGATCCAAATCACCGGAGATCTTAGCGCCGAACGGACGGCACCTCCGCGTTCAACACACGTATGGTTGGGAAGATATCTCCTCCTTCTTGATGCAGCAAGGGGAAAGGAGAGGTTGATGGAGATCCAGCAGCACGACGACATGGTGGTGGATGGAGCAGCGTTCTCGGCAGGGCTTCGCCAAGCACAGCGAGAGGGAGAGGTGTCACGGGAGGGAGAGGGAGGCGCCAGGGGCTAGGGTGCGTAGCCCTCCCTCCCCCTCTTTATATAGGGGTCCAGGGGGGTGCCGGCCCCTCTAGATCCCATCTAGATGGGGGGCGGCGGCCAAGGGGGTGGCTTGCCCCCCAGGCCAAGTGGGGCGCTCCCCACCCCTAGGGTTTCCAACCCTAGGCGCAGGGGAGGCCCAAAGGGGGGCGCACCAGCCCACCAGGGGCTGGTTCCCCTCCCACTTCAGACCATGGGGCCCTCCGGGATAGGTGGCCCCACCCGGTGGACCCCCGGGACCCTTCTGGTGGTCCCGGTACAATATCGATGACCCCCGAAAATTTCCCGATGGCCGAAACTGGACTTCCTATATATAATCTTCACCTCCGGACCATTCCGGAACTCCTCGTGACGTCCAGGATCTCATTCGGGACTCCGAACAACTTTCGGGTTACCGCATACTAATATCTCAATAACCCTAGCATCACCGAACCTTAAGTGTGTAGACCCTACGAGTTCGGGAGACATGCAGACATGACCGAGACGACTCTCCGGTCAATAACCAACAACGGGATCTGGATACCCATGTTGGCTCCCAAATGCTCCTCGGTGATCTCATCGGATGAACCACGATGTCGAGGATTCAATCAATCCTGTATACAATTCCCTTTGTCAATTGGTACGTTACTTGCCCGAGATTCGATCGTCTGTATCCCAATACCTCGTTTAATCTCGTTACCGGCAAGTCACTTTACTCGTACCGTAATGCATGATCCCGTGACCAGACACTTGGTCACGCTGAGCTCATTATGATGATGCATTACTGAGTGGGCCCAGAGATACCTCTCCGTCATACTGAGTGACAAATCCCAGTCTCGATTCGTGCCAACCCAACAGACACTTTCGGAGATACCCGTAGTGCACCTTTATAGTCACCCAGTTATGTTGTGACGTTTGGCACACCCAAAGCACTCCTACGGTATCCAAGAGTTGCACAATCTCATGGTCTAAGGAAATGATACTTGACATTTGGAAAAGCTCTAGCAAAATGAACTACATGATTTGTGCTATGCTTAGGATTGGGTCTTGTCCATCACATCATTCTCCTAATGATGTGACCCCATTATCAATGACATCCAATGTCCATAGTCAGGAAACCATGACTATCTGTTGATCAACGAGCTAGTCAACTAGAGGCTCACTAGGGACGTGTTGTGGTCTATATATTCACACATGTATTACGATTTCCGGATAACACAATTATAGCATGAATAATAGACAATTATCATGAACAAGGAAATATAATAATAACCATTTTATTATTGCCTCTAGGGCATATTTCCAACAGTCTCCCACTTGCACTAGAGTCAATAATCTAGTTACATTATGATGAATCGAACACCCATAGAGTTCTGGTGTTGATCATGTTTTGCTCTAGGGAGAGGTTTAGTCAACGGATCTGCTACATTCAGGTCCGTATGTACTTTACAAATATCTATGTCTCCATCTTGAACATTTTCACGAATGGAGTTGAAGCGACGCTTGATGTGCCTGGTCTTCTTGTGAAACCTGGGCTCCTTGGCAAGTGCAATAGCTCCAGTGTTGTCACAGAAGAGTGTGATCGGCCCCGACGCATTGAGTATGACTCCTAGGTCGGCGATGAACTCCTTCACCCAGATTGCTTCATGTGCTACCTCCGAGGCTGCCATGTACTCCGAGGCTGCCATGTACGACGCTTTGCTTGCAACTGCACCAGCTTACTGCCCCACCATTCAAAATATACATGTATCCGGTTTGTGACTTAGAGTCATCCAGATCTGTGTCGAAGCTAGCGTCGACGTAACCCTTTACGACGAGCTCTTCATCACCTCCATATACGAGAAACATATCCTTAGTCCTTTTCAGGTACTTCAGGATGTTCTTGACCGTTGTCCAGTGTTCCATGCCGGGATTACTTTGGTACCTTCCTACCAAACTTACGGCAAGGTTTACATCAGGTCTGGTACATGTCATGGCATACATGATAGACCCTACGGCTGAGGCATAGGGGACAACGCTCATCTTTTCTCTATCTTCTGCCGTGGTCGGACATTGAGCCGAGATCAATTTCACACCTTGCAACACAGGCAAGAACCCCTTCTTGGACTGATCCATATTGAACTTCTTCAATATCTTATCAAGGTATGTGCTTTGTGAAAGACCTATGAGGCGTCTCGATCTATCTCTATAAATCTTGATGCCTAATATGTAAGCAACTTCTCCAAGGTCCTTCATTGAAAAACACTTATTCAAGTAGGCCTTAATGCTGTCCAAAAGTTCTATATCATTTCCCATCAAAAGTATGTCATCCACATATAATATGAGAAATGCTACAGAGCTCCCACTCACTTTCTTGTAAACGCAGGCTTCTCCATAAGTCTGCATAAACCCAAACGCTTTGATCGTTTCATTAAAGCGAATGTTCCAACTCCGAGATGCTTGCACCAGCCCATAGATGGAGCGCTGGAGCTTGCATACCTTGTTAGCATTCTCAGGATCGACAAAACCCTCTGGCTGCATCATATACAGTTCTTCCTTAAGATGGCCGTTAAGGAATGCCGTTTTGACGTCCATTTGCCATATCTCATAATCATAGTATGCGGCAATTGCTAACATGATTCGGACGGACTTCAGCTTCGCTACGGGAGAGAAAGTCTCATCGTAGTCAACCCCTTGAACTTGTCGATAACCCTTAGCGACAAGTCGAGCTTTATAGATGGTAATGTTGGGGAACGTTGCAGAAAATTAAAATTTTTCCTACGGCTTCACCAAGATCCATCTATGAGTTCATCTAAGCAACGAGTCATGGGAGAGAGCTTGCATCTACATACCACTTGTAGATCGCGTGCGGAAGCTTGCAAGGTGATGATGGAGTCGTACACGAACGTGATTCAGATCACCGATGCCAAGTGCTGAACGGACAGCACCTCCGTGTTCAACACACGTACGGGACGAGCGACGTCTCCTCCTTCTTGATCCAGCAAGGGGGAAGGAGAGGTTGAGGAAGACAGCTCCACCGGCAGCACGACGGCGTGGTGATGGTGGAGAAGCAGTACTCCGACAGGGCTTCGCCGAGCACACAACGAAGGAGGAGAGGTGTTGGGGAGGGAGAAGGAGGCAACCAAAGGCCAAGGACTCAAGGTATGAAGTCCCTCCTCTCCCCCACTATATATAGGAGGGCCAAGGGGGGGGGTGGCCGGCCCTAGGAGATCCAATCTCCTAGGGGGGCGGCGGCCAAGGGGGGTTTCCCTCCCCCCCAAGGCACCTAGGAGGTGCCTTCCCCTCCTAGGACTCTTGCCCCCTTGAACCCTAGGCGCATGGGCCTATGTGGGGCTGGTGCCCTTGGCCCATGCAGGCCAAGGCGCACCCCCTACAGCCCATGTGGCCCCCCCGGGGCAGGTGGCCCCACCCGGTGGGCCCCCGGGACCCCTCCGGTGGTCCCGGTACAATACCGATAACCCCGAAACTTGTCCCGATGCCCGAAACAGGACTTCCCATATATAAATCTTTACCTCCGGACCATTCCGGAACTCCTCGTGACGTCCGGGATCTCATCCGGGACTCCGAACATCATTCGGTAGTCACATACTTGACTTCCTACTAACCCTAGCGTCACCGAACCTTAAGTGTGTAGACCCTACGGGTTCGGGAGACACGCAGACATGACCGAGACGACTCTCGGGCAATAACCAACAGCGGGGTCTGGATATCCATGTTGGCTCCCACATGCTCCTCGATGATTTCATCGGTTGAACCACGATGTCGAGGATTCGATCAAACCCTGTATACAATTCCCTTTGTCAATCGGTACGTTACTTGCCCGAGACTCGATCGTCGGTATCCCAATACCTTGTTCAGTCTCGTTACCCGGCAAGTCACTTTACTCGTACCGTAATGCATGATCCCGTGGCCAACACCTTGGTCACATTGAGCTCATTATGATGATGCATTACCGAGTGGGCCCAGAGATACCTCTCCGTTATACGGAGTGACAAATCCCAGTCTCGATCCGTGTCAACCCAACAGATACTTTCGGAGATACCTGTAATGCACCTTTATAGTCACCCAGTTACGTTGTGACGTTTGATACACCCAAGGCACTCCTACGGTAACCGGGAGTTACACGATCTCATGGTCGAAGGAATAGATACTTGACATTGGCAAAGCTTCTAGCAAACGAACTATACGATCTTTTATGCTATGCTTATGATTGGGTCTTGTCCATCACATCATTCTCCTAATGATGTGATCCCGTTATCAACGACATCCTATGTCCATAGTCAGGAAACCATGACTATCTATTGATCATAACGAGCTAGTCAACTAGAGGCTCACTAGGGACTCATTGGGTCTAAGTGTTCACACGTGTATTACGATTTCCGGATAATACAGTTATAGCATGAACAAAAGACAATTATCATGAACATTGAAATATAATAATCCTTTTATTATTGCCTCTAGGGCATATTTCCAACAGTCTCCCACTTGCACTAGAGTCACCAATCTAGTTACATTGTGATGAATCGAACACCCATAGAGTTCTGGTGTTGATCATGTTTTGCACGCGAGAGAGGTTTAGTCAACGGATCTGCGACATTCAGATCCGTGTGCACTTTGCAAATCTCTATGTCTCCATCTTGAACATTTTCACGGATGGAGTTGAAACGACGCTTGATGTGCCTGGTCTTCTTGTGAAACCTGGGCTCCTTGGCAAGGGCAATAGCTCCAGTGTTGTCACAGAAGAGTTTGATCGGCCCCGACGCATTGGGTATGACTCCTAGGTCGGTGATGAACTCCTTCATCCAAATCGCTTCATGCGCTGCCTCCGAGGCTGCCATGTACTCCGCTTCACATGTAGATCCCGCCACGACGCTCTGCTTGCAGCTGCACCAGCTTACTGCTCCACCATTCAACATATACACGTATCCGGTTTGTGACTTAGAGTCATCCAGATCTGAGTCGAAGCTAGCGTCGACGTAACCCTTTACGACGAGCTCTTCATCTCCTCCATAAACGAGAAACATGTCCTTTGTCCTTTTCAGGTACTTCAGGATATTCTTGACCGCTGTCCAGTGTTCCTTGCCGGGGTTACTTTGGTATCTTGCAACCAAACTTACGGCAAGGTTTACATCGGGTCTGGTACACAGCATGGCATACATAATAGACCCTATGGCTGAAGCATAGGGGATGACACTCATCTCTTCTTTATCTTTTGCCGTGGTCGGTGACTGAGCCAAGCTCAATCTCACACCTTGTAACATAGGCAAGAACCCCTTCTTGGACTGATCCATTTTGAACCTCTTCAAAATCTTATCAAGGTATGTGCTTTGTGAAAGACCTATGAGGCGTCTCGATCTATCTCTATAGATCTTGATGCCTAATATATAAGCAGCTTCTCCAAGGTCCTTCATTGAAAAACACTTGTTCAAGTAGGCCTTAATGCTGTCCAGGAGTTTCGTATCATTTCCCATCAAGAGTATGTCATCTACATATAATAGGAGAAATGCTACAGAGCTCCCACTCACTTTCTTGTAAACGCAGGCTTCTCCATAAGTCTGCGTAAACCCAAACGCTTTGATCATCTCATCAAAGCGAATGTTCCAACTCCGAGATGCTTGCACCAGTCCATAAATGGATCGCTGGAGCTTGCATACTTTGTTAGCGTTCTGAGGAACGACAAAACCTTCCGGCTGCATCATATACAGCTCTTCCTTAAGATGTCCATTAAGGAATGCCGTTTTGACGTCCATCTGCCATATCTCATAATCATAGTATGCGGCAATTGCTAACATGATTCGGACGGACTTAAGCTTCGCCACGGGAGAGAATGTCTCCTCGTAGTCAATCCCTTGAACTTGTCGATAACCCTTAGCGACAAGTCGAGCTTTATAGATGGTAACATTACCATCCGCGTCCGTCTTCTTCTTAAAAATCCATTTATTTTCTATCGCTCGCCGATCATCGGGCAAGTCTGTCAAAGTCCATACTTTGTTTTCATACATGGATCCTATCTCGGATTTCATGGCCTCAAGCCATTTGTTGGAATCCGGGCCCGCCATTGCTTCTTCATAGTTCGAAGGTTCATTGTTGTCCAGCAACATGATTTCCATGACAGGGTTGCCGTACCACTCTGGTGCAGAACGTGTCCTTGTGGACCTTCGAAATTCAGTAGCAACTAGATCTGAAGTACCTTGATCATCATCAACATTTTCCTCTTCAGTTGGTGTGGGCATTACAGGAATGGTTTCCTGCGCTGCACCACTTTCCCGTTCGAGAGGTAGTACTTCATCGAGTTCTACTTTCCTCCCACTTACTTCTTTCGAGAGAAACTCTTTCTCCAGAAAGCATCCGTTCTTGGCAACAAAGATCTTGCCTTCGGATCTTAAGTAGAAGGTATACCCGACAGTTTCCTTAGGGTATCCTATGAATACGCATTTTTCCGACTTGGGTTCGAGCTTTTCAGGTTGAAGTTTCTTGACATAAGCATCGCATCCCCAAACTTTTAGAAACGACAGCTTAGGTTTCTTCCCAAACCATAATTCATACGGTGTCGTCTCAACGGATTTAGACGGTGCCCTATTTAAAGTGAATGTAGCTGTCTCTAGAGCGTATCCCCAAAATGATAGCGGTAAATCGGTAAGAGACATCATAGACCGCACCATATCCAATAGAGTGCGATTACGACGTTCGGACACACCGTTTCGCTGAGGTGTTCCAGGCGGCGTGAGTTGTGAAACGATTCCACATTTTCTTAAGTGTGTACCAAATTCGTGACTTAAGTATTCGCCCCCACGATCTGATCGTAGGAACTTTATCTTACGGTCATGTTGATTCTCTACCTCACTCTGAAATTCCTTGAACTTTTCAAAGGTCTCAGACTTGTGTTTCATTAAGTAGACATACCCATATCTACTCAAGTCGTCAGTGAGAGTGAGAACATAACGATATCCTCCGCGAGCCTCAACGCTCATTGGACCGCACACATCGGTATGTATGATTTCCAACAAGTTGGTTGCTCGCTCCATTGTTCCGGAGAACGGAGTCTTGGTCATTTTGCCTAAGAGGCAAGGTTCGCATGTGTCAAATGATTCATAATCAAGAGACTCTAAAAGTCCATCAGCATGGAGCTTCTTCATGCGCTTGACACCAATGTGACCAAGGCGGCAGTGCCACAAGTATGTGGGACTATCGTTATCAACTTTACATCTTTTGGCATCCACACTATGAACATGTGTAATATTACGCTCGAGATTCATCAAGAATAAACCATTGACCATCGGAGCATGACCATAAAACATATCTCTCATATAAATCGAACAACCATTATTCTCAGACTTAAATGAGTAGTCATCTCGTATTAAACGAGATCCAGATACAATGTTCATGCTCAAACTTGGCACTAAATAACAATTATTGAGGTTTAAAACTAATCCCGTAGGTAAATGTAGAGGCAGCGTGCCGACGGCGATCACATCGACCCTGGAGCCATTCCCGACGCGCATCGTCACCTCGTCCTTCGCCAGTCTCCGTTTATTCCGCAGCTCCTGCTGTGAGTTACATATGTGAGCAACGGCACCGGTATCAAATACCCAGGAGTTACTTCGAGTACTGGTAAGGTACACATCAATTACATGTATATCAAATATACCTTTGGTGTTGCCGGCCTTCTTATCCGCTAAGTATTTGGGGCAGTTCCGCTTCCAGTGCCCCTTCCCCTTGCAATAAAAGCACTCAGTCTCAGGCTTGGGTCCATTCTTTGACTTCTTCCCGGCAACAGGCTTACCGGGCGCGGCAACATCTTTGCCGTCCTTCTTGAAGTTCTTCTTACCCTTGCCCTTCTTGAACTTAGTGGTCTTATTGACCATCAACACTTGATGTTCTTTCTTGATTTCAGCCTCTGCTGACTTCAGCATCGAGAACACTTCAGGAATGGTCTTTACCATCCCCTGCATGTTGTAGTTCATCACAAAGCTCTTGTAGCTTGGTGGGAGCGACTGGAGGATTCTGTCAATGACCGCCTCATCTGGGAGGTTAATGTTCAACTGGGTCATACGTGCGTGCAACCCAGACATCTTCAGGATGTGTTCACTGACAGAACTGTTCTCCTCCATCTTACAACTGTAGAACTTGTCGGAGACATCATATCTCTCGACCCGGGCATGAGCTTGGAAAACTAGTTTCAGCTCTTCGAACATCTCATATGCTCCGTGATGCTCAAAACGCTTTTGGAGCCCCGGTTCTAAGCTGTAAAGCATGCCGCACTGAACGAGGGAGTAATCATCAGCACGAGTTTGCCAAGCGTTCATAACGTCTTGGTTCTCTGGGACGGGAGCGGCACCTAGCGGTCCTTCTAGGACATATTGCTTCCTGGCAGCTATGAGGATGATCCTCAGGTTTCGGACCCAGTCCGTATAGTTGCTGCCATCATCTTTCAGCTTGGTTTTCTCTAGGAACGCGTTGAAGTTCATGTTGACATGAGCGTTGGCCATTGATCTACAATACATATTTGCAAAGGTTTTAGACTAAGTTCATGATAATAAAGTTCTTAATCAAAATTATGAACTCCCACTTAGATTAGACATCCCTCTAGTCATCTAAGTGTTACACGATCCGAGTCGACTAGCCCGTGTCCGATCATCACGTGAGACGGACTAGTCATCGTCGGTGAACATCTTTATGTTGATCGTATCTTCCATACGACTCGTGTTCGACCTTTCGGTCTCCGTGTTCCGAGGCCATGTCTGCACATGCTAGGCTCGTCAAGTTAACCCTAAGTGTTTTCGCTGTGTAAAACTGTCTTACACCCGTTGTATGTGAACGTAAGGATCCATCACACCCGATCATCACGTGGTGCTTAGAAACGACGAACTGTAGCAACGGTGCACAGTTAGGGGAGAACACTTCTTGAAATTTTGTAAGGGATCATCTTATTTACTACCGTCGTCCTAAGTAAACAAGATGCATAAACATAATAAACATCACATGCAATTATATGGTTGTGACATGATATGGCCAATATCATCAAGCTCCATTGATCTCCATCTTCGGGGCTCCATGATCATCTTGTCACCGGCTTGACACCATGATCTCCATCATCATGATCTCCATCATCGTGTCTTCATGAAGTTGTCACGCCAACGACTACTTCTACTTCTATGACTAACGCGTTTAGTAATGAAGTAAAGTAGTTTACATGGCGTTCTTCAATGACACGCAGGTCATACAAAAAAATAAAGACAACTCCTATGGCTCCTGCCGGTTGTCATACTCATCGACATGCAAGTCGTGAATCCTATTACAAGAACATGATCTCATACATCACAATTCAACATTCATCACAACTTCTGGCCATATCACATCACATGATCAATCGCTGCAAAAACAAGTTAGACGTTCTCTAGTTGTTGTTGCATCTTTTACGTGGCTGCGATTGGGTTCTAGCAAGAACGTTTTCTTACCTACGAATCACCACAACGTGATTTTGTCAACTTCTATTTACCCTTCATAAGGGCCTTGTTCATCGATTCCGCTCCAACTAAAGTGGGAGAGACAGACACCCGCCAGCCACCTTATGCAACTAGTGCATGTCAGTCGGTGGAACCGGTCTCACGTAAGCGTACGTGTAAGGTTGGTCCGGGCCGCTTCATCCCACAATACCGTTGAGCAAGAAAAAGACTAGTAGAGGCAAGTAAGATGACAAGATCAACGCCCACAACAAATTGTGTTCTACTCGTGCATTAGAGAACTACGCATAGACCTAGCTCATGATGCCACTGTTGGGGAACGTTGCAGAAAATTAAAATTTTTCCTACGGCTTCACCAAGATCCATCTATGAGTTCATCTAAGCAACGAGTCATGGGAGAGAGCTTGCATCTACATACCACTTGTAGATCGCGTGCGGAAGCTTGCAAGGTGATGATGGAGTCGTACACGAACGTGATTCAGATCACCGATGCCAAGTGCTGAACGGACAGCACCTCCGTGTTCAACACACGTACGGGACGAGCGACGTCTCCTCCTTCTTGATCCAGCAAGGGGGAAGGAGAGGTTGAGGAAGACAGCTCCACCGGCAGCACGACGGCGTGGTGATGGTGGAGAAGCAGTACTCCGACAGGGCTTCGCCGAGCACACAACGAAGGAGGAGAGGTGTTGGGGAGGGAGAAGGAGGCAACCAAAGGCCAAGGACTCAAGGTATGAAGTCCCTCCTCTCCCCCACTATATATAGGAGGGCCAAGGGGGGGGTGGCCGGCCCTAGGAGATCCAATCTCCTAGGGGGGCGGCGGCCAAGGGGGGTTTCCCTCCCCCCCAAGGCACCTAGGAGGTGCCTTCCCCTCCTAGGACTCTTGCCCCCTTGAACCCTAGGCGCATGGGCCTATGTGGGGCTGGTGCCCTTGGCCCATGCAGGCCAAGGCGCACCCCCTACAGCCCATGTGGCCCCCCCGGGGCAGGTGGCCCCACCCGGTGGGCCCCCGGGACCCCTCCGGTGGTCCCGGTACAATACCGATAACCCCGAAACTTGTCCCGATGCCCGAAACAGGACTTCCCATATATAAATCTTTACCTCCGGACCATTCCGGAACTCCTCGTGACGTCCGGGATCTCATCCGGGACTCCGAACATCATTCGGTAGTCACATACTTGACTTCCTACTAACCCTAGCGTCACCGAACCTTAAGTGTGTAGACCCTACGGGTTCGGGAGACACGCAGACATGACCGAGACGACTCTCGGGCAATAACCAACAGCGGGGTCTGGATATCCATGTTGGCTCCCACATGCTCCTCGATGATTTCATCGGTTGAACCACGATGTCGAGGATTCGATCAAACCCTGTATACAATTCCCTTTGTCAATCGGTACGTTACTTGCCCGAGACTCGATCGTCGGTATCCCAATACCTTGTTCAGTCTCGTTACCCGGCAAGTCACTTTACTCGTACCGTAATGCATGATCCCGTGGCCAACACCTTGGTCACATTGAGCTCATTATGATGATGCATTACCGAGTGGGCCCAGAGATACCTCTCCGTTATACGGAGTGACAAATCCCAGTCTCGATCCGTGTCAACCCAACAGATACTTTCGGAGATACCTGTAATGCACCTTTATAGTCACCCAGTTACGTTGTGACGTTTGATACACCCAAGGCACTCCTACGGTAACCGGGAGTTACACGATCTCATGGTCGAAGGAATAGATACTTGACATTGGCAAAGCTTCTAGCAAACGAACTATACGATCTTTTATGCTATGCTTATGATTGGGTCTTGTCCATCACATCATTCTCCTAATGATGTGATCCCGTTATCAACGACATCCTATGTCCATAGTCAGGAAACCATGACTATCTATTGATCATAACGAGCTAGTCAACTAGAGGCTCACTAGGGACTCATTGGGTCTAAGTGTTCACACGTGTATTACGATTTCCGGATAATACAGTTATAGCATGAACAAAAGACAATTATCATGAACATTGAAATATAATAATCCTTTTATTATTGCCTCTAGGGCATATTTCCAACAGGTAACATTACCATCCGCGCCCGTCTTCTTCTTAAAGACCCATTTGTTTTCTATCGCTCGCCGATCATCGGGCAAGTCTGTCAAAGTCCATACTTTGTTTTCATACATGGATCCAATCTCGGATTGCATGGCTTCAAGCCATTTGTTGGAATATGGGCCCGCCATTGCTTCTTCATAGTTCGAAGGTTCACCGTTGTCTAACAACATAATTTCTAGAACAGGGTTGCCATAGCAATCTGGTGTGGAACGTGTCCTCGTGGACCTACGAAGTTCAGTAGTAACTTGATCGGAAGTACCTTGATCATCATCATTAGTTTCCTCTCTAGTCAGTGCAGGCAACACAAGAACATCTTCCTGAGCTGCGCTACTTTCAAGAGGTAGTACTTCATCAAGTTCCACTTTCCTCCCACTTACTTCTTTCGAGAGAAACTCTTTCTCCAAAAAGGACCCATTCTTGGCAACAAAGATCTTGCCCTCGGATCTGAGGTAGAAAGTATACCCATTCTTGGCACGTAAATTCCAACAGAATGGATTCACTTGCCTCAATTTCATAGAAATTTGAACATCTAGTCCAACCGCTTGGACTCAATCGCGTTGGACCAAGACGCTTTTCCTCTATTCTATCCAAACAACTATTCATATAGTTCTCCTGAGTTTGTAAACCCATGTTTTGCACTATCCCCTTGTTTCACAATTCTACAATCTAAAGAAGACCTATGTAAGTTTGAACTAAAAACAATCTTCGCAAAAAAAAAACTTAAAACAAAGCTAGAACTTAACATACTCCCTCCATTCCAATGAATAAGGCACGCACACATCCCCAAATTCAATTTTGACCATAAATTGTACCAATACTAGATATTTTTGTGACTTGAAAATTATACTATTGAAAAGTTCTTTGGTTCAATGGTATAATATTCATCACATATAACCAACATTTGATACGTCTAAATTGCCATCAAAGTTGAATTTTGGGATGCGCCTTCATTAGAATGGAGGGAGTATGAAACAGAGAGGTACTCTTCAGATCATATTCACGCCTCAAATCAGATGAATCTTTTTACTCGGGATTTGGGAAAATGTTCAAGTTGGATTCCTCCAAGCTTCCCACTTGTCGCGAACAAAAAGAAAATTGAGACCCAGCCTTTTTATTTCCATTGAAGCTATCCTATCAAACCCTCTGATACACCAGGTGGTTCAGAACTTCATGCATATATGCCCATAGTTTCTGTCAAAAAGATGCAAGTTTGCATTGTCCACTGGAAAAGGTATTTTATCCTTGATACACAATCTATGAGCCAACACAACGGTATACACATGGCACAGGAGAAAGCAACAACAAGTCAAGAAAGTCAACGAGTCAAGAAAGCTAATCTAATCTAACATCCACTATGATGCCATGGTGGGCAGTCGCTAAACAAGTACCTCTTTACTGGAGCTGCAAGCACCCCTACTCTACCTGGGTGAAACACGGCAACACAGGCCGTGAAACACAATATAGCAGCCACTGCCACAGTCGCGACGAGTCGCGTTCTCATCATACCACTTGGAAAAGGAGCAACCAAAGCGGGATTAAGCCATCTAGCATTCATTTCAGAGGCGCGGCACTGCCTGTGTGACACAGCTTCATTAGTCACAAGCGGCACACTTTCTTCCTCTTCACAGTCGGCATTGGTTGAGGGCAAACAGAAATCATCACTGGCAGAAACATTCTGCAAAAAGATTACAAAACATCATTGTAATTCAGTTAGCCATATGCAAAATGACTGAATGATGATGCCACTCCAAAAGGTTACAGGTAAACGTGATACTGATGCTCCTAAGCTGTTTACATTTTCATAAAGACAAACATCCTCTGCCATGACAACCCTAGGACCAACTCAATGTTGACACATAATTTGTAAAACTAATTCTACATGAGAACAGAATGGTTCCAGATTTAAGTGCTTTCAAACTAAAAATGATTATCTTCTTAAACAATCAACATAGACAGATGGAAGCTAAAATAACCAAAATAGGACTATACATAGATGTTTATCTAAGAACCGTGGCCAGTATCACGATTTCCCCTGATTTTCTGTACTACTGACCATGAATTGCATGCTTGTAGCGCGCAATGGTAATGAGCTGATGATTACTTTTTCAGAAGAAAAGAAGAAATTCTCAATAAAACACACAACTGAAAATTCAAAATAATCTTATCTATTGAACTTGCTCTGCTTATCAAAAACTTGCAACTGATTTAATGTAAAAAAAAGCATAAACATGCAGAGATTCTTGCATTAGCAGAGTTCGAGAAGAATATTTAGCGTGGAATTAATAGGGCTTGCACCACAATAGCACTTACTTCTTTACCAAGTGGCACAGAAATGCCCAAGTTTGGCCTATCACCACACCACCTTGTTTGAAGCTGTGTTTCTTCGTTGTGTTTAGCTCTCTGATCAACAATGATTCGAGCATGTCTTATATATCCAAGAAATGCTGTGACATGATCTTCCAACCGCCCACTTTCCAGGTTACAAAGAATCTCAGAGCCTATGATGTTGTCCGATGACTTCACAATCATTTCAAGAACATTGATAAAATTGTTTTGTATCAAGAACTCCAACACACATATCCATCTCTTAATATTTGTTTTACTCAGTAAATTTTTAAATTCATCTGGAGAAGGCTTCTTTATTAACCACCCAATCTCTATCAGGAATCCTGACATTGCAGTTTGTTGAAGCTTCCAATGCTCGCAAGGATCAGAAGTAATACCAGGGAACTCTCCATTTGCACTCTTGTACTTGGAAGAACCACAAAGAGCATCTTGTATCCTCTCTAGTTCAAAACACAACTGTTTGCTACCGAAAAGGATAGGGACAAAATTTGATAGCCCAAACACATTTTCCACCTGTAGAAGAAAAAAAAACTGTAAATATAGAACTGCAAACGACGATCATCATATATAACTACAGAAAGTGTCGAAGAATGACAACATAAGCTGAACTGTCATGCAGTTAGATAAATGGTAATGCTATTCTTGCAACACTGAACCATTTTGGAACCCCTTAAATATTACAAATATAGCATAAATAATGGGTTTTTTGTCGTCTTTTGCTATGTTATTTCAAGGTGCAAATTTTGGCTCTTCTTTTAAGGCAGCGTTTCAGCTCCTGTGAAGCATATGCTCCTAAATGAACAGTGAAATTGTTTAAAATGCTATAAAAATTCAAACAACACTGATTTTATTTACAATATACCTGCACATGTCTTTTATCTGCTTGCAAAGTTTCATGGACATATTTTGTGCCCTGGACAAAAAAACAAAAACTGGTGCTCTACAAAAGCGAAAATTGTTTTTTTCGCACAGGCCACAAAACTCGTCTTTTTTCCATGAAAATTAATATGCACACATAGGACACAGCAGGTGTATATACTTTTTCAGATTTGTTTGACATTAAGGGCATCATCATTTGTTTCACCCAGGAGCATATGCTCTTGGGTGCTGATGTGAATATCCGGTTTTATACACCTATACTTTTAGCGCCAGTAACAATAGTAGCTCACTAGCCAGTTTTGTTATGCCAAACAAGAATACATTATCTTTGCTGAAATTGTTCCAAATAAAATGCCGTATGGATGCTGTGTATCTTTATCACAGGAGAAATTAAGTATGAACCATAAATCCCCACTATGCACTTGCTTCCTATAGTTTTCCATCGTCAAGTACTTTGTGATGCAAGTCTGTTTTGCCTGTGTTTTCTGCAAAGGGCACATATGATCTTACTATTGTACAGAAACTTGCAATTATTGTCCAGCTTCTATGACATTAGTTTTCACTTCTTGAAGTGCACAAACCAAAGTTGGTGAATATGAACCAAAGTGTCCCAAACCCTGTGTGCAATGTAGAGCAGCTAATGTCTCTTCGAGTATTGGTGCCTTATTTGAGGAATCAGTTCAACATCACACTGTTTGGAAGGGATGGCTTAAGCTTAAGCCTAAGCAGGGTTTTCTATTAATTGGTACAACTGTCAGGCTGGTCATGGCTAAGAATTTAAAAGTATAGCGTAAGTTCGTACACACTAATAACTATCTACATAGGACTGACAAATTATAACCGAACTAATGTCAAACACATGCATCCTAGATGGATGCCACTAGAAAAATGTAGTTAATATGCACCAGAATCTAAAGTATGGAGGAATTCGATTGGTTTTGTAGCAAACTTCACTTACTTCCACAAAACCAGGTCCATGAGTATCCGGCTTTGTTTGAGTGATGTTTATCCGGAAAACTTCGTGGTGAGAATCAAATGTAGGAGCACCATTTTTCACGCAACCAAAGGTTTCACGAGACGTCAGACGGCAACAATCATGCTTCAAGTACTCTCCATCAAACGATATAAGTGATCTGCCATGAGAAACATAAATTGAATGGTGATTCAAGCACCCATAGAGCATTGTGAACCCCATGCAAATTCATAAGAGGTGTTCATCTATGAAGCTTATAAGGAACTGTGATTCACTTCATGCACAAATTTAATGTTGGAACCAGGAAAACTAAATTCACAAATGAGCACTTAAGATGCATAAAGTATAGCGATAGAAGGGCATCGATCATAAACCAGAGTGTTCTCCCGATGATCAACAATTATCAAAAGAGATAAATGGCAATTTTTTTACTTGGACGCTAAAGCTATTTCATGCAGAAATTGTACGTGCCGAGGCAGTTTGTGGCTGAAACTAACAAAACAAAAATGCATACTGAAGCCACATTACACTCACATTCACTTAGTTATTCCTCCAAGTGACAGGAATAGGCTAAAATCCAGGAATGGTTCATTTAATAACTTGACCAACTAAACAAGATCACTTAATAAAAATATAAAACACGAGGTTATGGGGAAACAGTGCATATTTACTTTAGTAGAAACTAAGATCAAACTTTACCGCGGAGACTCTGGAAAGCCCACATCACAAATTTGTGACAATAGACACTAAGGTTAGAAAATAATGCATGCAGCAGAAGTTTCAAACAAGAAATGTTGTACCGCATATACATGGTAGAAAAACAGCCAGCAGAAATCACCACAACGTCCAAGGGCAGATTATACCTGAATTTAGGCTGATCAAGAGAACTTCCACAAAGGAGTAGTTCAATAGGTTTTCCTGCTTCAAACCATGTTGGATGAACACAATGGATCCTGGGGCCTTGTACCTCTAATCTGGTACTCATCAATGTTGCTCCATCTTTAGTACAGATATTAAAAGTCCTCAGTTAATAATCAGATACTTTTGTCATGAAAAGTTTAAAACAAAAGATGCAATAATATATAAGTTTAAATGGCAATAGTTCCCGCGTTAACTGGGAAATGCTCAAATCTTTGAACAGTTCATGATTATAGATTAAAACTGCGCACGTAAGCGGAATGGGAGTATGTGACAAGGATCCTTGCATCAAACAATTGAAAATAAAGGGTTTATCTTCTCATGAGAAAATTCTTCTGGACAGATACATAATTCAAAGGCTCTACAGCATATAGTAGACTAGTAGCACATGCAAATAGTGCTACTCCCTCCGTTCCTGAACACATCTCATTCCAAAGTCAAATTTTGTTCCTGGATACATGTCATTTTAATATTTCAAGATAACCTTACACCAATTTTCCATTGCATATCCATCTTTGGCTATTTCCATTTATTAATATGGACTAGAGTAAAACACATCTTTCATATGTGATAAATTGTCCAATAAAGGGGGTGATGCAATCTTTTCTGCATACATCTTTGTTGCAGAGTAAATTCCTAAAACAGTATGCATTCAGCAAAGGAGGGACTACATAGTTGTGTACGAACAATATAGTTCAAGAATGATATACAAATATTACTATACTTGAAATATGTCATGGAAAGTACATGGCACACACCTTTCAATACTTGAAATATTGTGTTATTGGCATGAACAAAAAAGGCCCCTTTACCCAATAGAAGACTGCTCGGAGCATTTACCAAGTTTCTGACAAGATTTGCTGTATCTTCTGATAACTGCCAAGAGAAATGCAGATATGAATTGCGGGCACTCAATGATACGTTGAAGAAAGCTAAAAAGGTTATGATATAATTTCACGGCAAATCCAACAATTTCCTTTTAGAGTGGACTCCTATAAGTGGTAAAAATTGACTTGCATAAGCCATAGAGACATTAATTCTGGACTGGTGGTAGTACTAGTTATCAGTTCGCATAAGTTACACAGTACAAAATGGTATTTTAAAAACCAGGCTGTGTTTGATAGCAAAGTACTCCCTCTAAAGAAATATAAGAGCGTTTAGATCACTACTTTAGTCAGACAGGTCCTATGTAATGGCTAGCTAGCTTAAAATGTCCGTTTTTGCAACAGCTAACGGCTAGCCATAATTTTTATATCGCTGCTCACAGCTCTAGCCAGACAGGTCCTATGTATTATCGATACTCCAAAATACTTCGATATGTAAACCGTGGTATCTCATATCGTCATGCTAAAATACTGTAGTTTTTCAATACTCTGTTTTTTACAACACTTTGCTGCCAAACACAGCCCAAGTCTTGATAGTTTGTCTTTATTTGGATGTGTGCAAAAGTCTTCATTCAGTTTGAAGTAATTGATGATTTTGTTTTAGCATAAACAACCATACCTTGTCCCACATATGTTGTGGCATTGCAATAAATACAGTTAAAATTGTACAACCAGGACGAATGTAGCCCTCCAATTCAACAGGCATGCTAGACAACCACTCAAATATCTGCATATTTCAAATGTACCACTGACTTAGAACAATTTCTTTGACATGAAAATATCATCCAGTGTTAGAAACTTAAAGGCCATAGCCAGTTACATACTTGGTTACGTAGACGCCGAGGAAACTCTGCGGGATTCCAGTCGTACAACTTGAACGAAATGCGTCCTGTGGGGCACTAGAATGGTGATACAACATTATCATGACAATTACAGAGGGAGAGAGGGAGGGAGGGGGAAAGTTTCACGAAACTAAAAGTAATAATGCATAATGATCACATTAAAGTAAACAAACAAATTTGTATGGGAAAAAACTCACTGAGGATGAATAAGCACTCTTGCTGTCATGCACCGGAGAATTCGTAAGTTTAGCATTTTCCTGTTTTGCACCAAGGCAGGCTTCAGCAGAAGCTGCAAAATTCACTATGCTTTTACTTCGGTCATTTTGCAAGCTGAGTTGTGTACAAGTTGGAGAACTAAGGGCATCTTCAGATCCCACCGGTGTTTCTCTGTCTAAAACTTTGTTGCTAAGAACAGTCTCAAGCATGTCACAGCTAGCGCCATCTATATTCTCTGTATATCAAAAGATATTAACAAAGATGTTCCAGATTAGACAGCACATATTTACAGAGTACACAAAAAGGAACATTAGAAGAAAGGGAGCTAGACATTAACAGATGCATTTTAAAAGTACCCACCAAACAAGCATATAAAGATAATACTCATACTGGAGCTCAATTTGGGTCAAACTTAGAATTCCAACAAATATGTAGATGCTCTAAACAAATGGCTAGAGGGTGTTTAACTTGTTTTATTTCACTTCGAAGTGTTCTTTTTTTATTGCTACAAACTAAACCTTGTCTACGTTGAAGTGAGGCTATTGATTTGTTGAGAAACGACTTCAAATTTATGAAATGGTTTATTTATTTATGCTGATATGAGGGTAAACACCACCAGAAAATGATGTCATGGTGAGGGAGGAGACTTAGGTAGAAGAACTGAAGAAGGGCTGCTTGATGGTAATATCAAGTGCCTGTCTCATTATAGATGGGTCTCCCCCTAAAGTATCTAATCTCAATCGTGTACCTAAGTAATATAATTATTCTCAGATTCGCTAACAATAGGGTAATAGGATACATATCCACACTTAGTTGAAGCTGATTAGGGCCAGCTGCCGACAGCCACCTAGGTTAGGCCTAACCCTCCGCTCCTCCTGGATAAGCAGCTCATTCTTGAGTGCAAAATGATAGCTAGGTCTCAAGTTAAGACTGTACAAGTAGAATTCCTCTGGTTTACGAGTTTGCTGAGCTTGCTGCAATGTTCTTAGTTCCTATGGACTTGATGCCATGTTGACAAAATTCAATGCAGCTTGCTAAAGGTTTGAACCAGTATTTGTTCATCCCTAGCTGAAATCCCTGCTACCCCCCACATTCATGGGATGCAGAGATTCTGACTAGATGAGTAAGCTGATGTTTCAAAGACCATTGCCTCCATGTGTGGGTGTGGTAACAGTGCCAAGCTATTGCCTAATTTTGAGCTTGTTACTGAGGGCCAGGCCAAGGCCCACTGCGGAGGGCTTGGCTTGAGCACTAAATGAAGGACCATCTGGCCTGGTTTTGGACTGAGCCACTGAGGCACAAGCACATCTGCAGGTTTGAGTTTGGAGGAAGTTGTGTGCATGGGAAACGACTAGACACGCAGTGTCCCATGGTGGATCACCACGATTGCTGGAAGCCTGGAACATGAGTAGCCACCCCCTTTTGATGAGCAGATATCGCTGCTGCTGGTTACAGGCTCAGTGCTGCAGTTCTATCTGATGACGTTGAATAGGAAATGGCTGTCAATACGGTGCTATGGTTGGTGCAGCCAGCACAAAAGCAATGGCTCAAGTCCATGTATTTTCTCCACATGCAAGCTGTCCCCACTGTTGCTCTTGTCTGTAACACCACGCTGTTGGCACCGAACTGATACCATCTTGACTAGCGCACTGAGGAGGAAGGGCTCAGGAAAAGGACTGGATCTGGACTGCAATGAAGAACCTAGAGAGAGACTAGATTATTTCCTTCATGTTCCTTCACATTGCATAATGATAATATAACATATGGCTGGCAGCTTCCTTGTATAGAAACCCATCACTCGCTTCCTAGCAATAGGATTATCCTTATTTGGTTGGCTAGGTCTAGTTGTACCCCTTAGCCCACATCCCTAATATGCACCCGAGGAAGTGTTGAATGTAATCCATCCACGTCAGCATATCAAGGCTGCAAACTCCGCATAAGCGCTTAAAGGTAAGGTGGCCCTTTAAGTTAGATAACAACTAAATTCTTGCTTTTTGTTGGTTGTGGTGTTATGAATTTGTTTGAAGTGGTAAAAGATGTTGGCCTTGAGTTTCTGGTGGTGAAACTTTGTGAAGAACCCAGTTTCCTGCCTATAAGATGCTCTTGTCGCAAAAGTTCACAAAAATTGGGATGTTTTCCTTGTTCTCGTCTTCTGCTAGAAGGTTTCAAGTTGCATAAAGAATATTGATGTTCACATCCGTGGAAGGAACTGATTTACTCAGATGTCAATTGCAACAATAAAGGAATGTAACCTATAAATAACATCTATCCAAAACAAATACTGAGCCACAATGGATTTAGTCAACATAATTCTGGTCAATAGTCATATCTAAGGAAAACCCCGCGCCTTCTACTTGAAATATAAAATCTTCTACCAGAGCAAGTTCTTTGTAGGTTATCTAAGAGACAACATACGCTTTATGCACATAAATAATCGCTTTAGCATGTTATGGAAAGCTTGTAACAGAGCAACTACAACAAGATTTAAAGTTAATATGGTAAGATGGCTAAATATGCAAAAGAAATGGATTTTGCCTGACAAAGCTGGAAAAGTTATTTTTGGTCCTACCTTCTCTTATTTCACCGCTGCCGCTACCATCAGCTGACAAATCCAATTGTTCATCTATCTCTTTCTCCAATGTGCCTTTTGAATCAGGTTTCCTTCGTCTTCTTTTGTTGTGCCTCTCCAGCTTTCTTCTACAACTCCTTTTGTCTTCATCAAAATCTAATAATATATGGAATCTGCAACAGAAGTATGTTCAGAGAGAGAGAGAGAGAGAGAGAAAGAAAGACAGACAGAGATTATAGCACACCAAAGTAAACTATTACTACAAATCAGCAAGAACAGCATAAACAGCCAGCACAATTGTTAGACTGGACAAAAGAATAATCAATAATAGATTGTCCGGGGAAGTAATCATCTTAAGTATTAAAGACTAATAATTTTTAAACAGTTGCTAAAAATAAAACTCGAAAGGGATGTGCAAACATAAGCAAGGACGTACGCATTCGCACTATTTGTACGCATTTGCACTATTTTGATAAAAGTGGCCAACAACATCATGCTAAAACCACATACAGTACTCATAAAATAAGCTGTATTACAATTATAACTAAATGTTATTTGCTTGCAAAGTTTAATGACATTTTACAAAAATGAAGAGATTCACAACCATGTGTGCCTACCAGTGAACCCCAGGAAAGTTCTCGACCATTTATAACATACTAACTCCAGAACCACCTGGTGTAGTTGTGGGCGTATGACTCCACCCACCAGTGCTTAAATCCTAGCACCCGCATTTTCGCTCACGCGGATGTGCTTTAGTGGGAACTTCATGGGATAGCGGATGTATTCCCGGCCTCCACTAATTCTAGGCATGTGCTTGGAGACACACACACACACACATGTGGCGTGCGCGTGCGCGTGTGCGTGGTGTAAGTGTGTGTTTGTGTGTCTACCATGTCATAGGAAAAAAAAATATGTTACTCCCTCTGATTCATCAATTACTAGAAATATCACATCGGATCGGAGGGAGTATTAACTCTACTTGAAAATAGAATTCATCAATTCACTAGAAATATCACATGAGTCCCGACAAATCCTAGATAAGTTTCACCAGGATGACGGAACCCTGGGTCCAAACAAAAAATCTATAAGTGGCATATCTGAAACAGTGGCATTGCTTTCAAATGAACCTGCATTTCAATGCAGGGGGCTCATACGTCAAATATTGCATGCCACCGCACTAGTACAGCCTACTAGAAGGGGAAAATTCCTCTAGCATGGTAGGCTGATCGGTTTTCACACAATTACTCCATTAAACCAACAAAATTGTGCTGCAAAAGACATTGAGATAAATTTAAGGCAAATAAAATACAATTACTGTACAAATCTTGAAGAACCTTCCAACAAATCAACCGTGACAGCATGCCTGAGGAACTCTACTCCAAAAATTAAAAACGCAGAGTTTGTACCGGTCCTTAACATACAATCGACAGCTTGAATGAAGGAAACTGGAAATAACGATCCAACATCCAGTCTTATCGAAGAACTATAACTTAGTGAGGCGATCATTTCACGTATTTAATTTAGTATCCTATACTGATCACAATGGAACTTGTACACACTTATATTCAGCAACTAACAAGGGGCAAATGTGGCTTACTTGCCGCACTGCTGGCAGTAGCGCTTCTGGACGCCGTCGATCATGACGGCAGAAGAATGCGCGCAACGCAGACACACCCGGTGCCGCTTGTGGTACCCTTTCAGCTCCCGTATATCCGCCTCACAACCCGGCACTTGGCACCTCATTTCTGCTGCTCCCACACGGCCAGCCACTCCACTGCCACCACCAGCACCACCAATTTTGGCTGCAGCCCCGCTGCTACCCCGGCTGGCAGCCCTGGGCTTCTTCCTCGGGCCGGCAAGCGCCTCCGCGGCAACCTCCTCGACCTCCGCGGCGGCCGCCATCTCATCCAACTCGGGGCACGCACAGGGCACAATCCCCGCGAGGTAGTTCGGGCACACCAACCGCGGGTCGCGCTTTCTGACGCCGCGTCTGCTTCCCCCGGCCTCAACAGGCGGAGACGGTGGCGGTGGCGGTGGCGCCGGCTCCGCCTCCACTGGCTGCAGCGGAGGCGGGGCGGGGAGCAGCGCCCCCTCGGTGGTGGGATCGCCCTCGATCCCGAGGGGGTCATCCCACGGGAGGAGCAGGGAATCGTCTTCCGGGATGGTGAAGTCGAGGAGGTTGTCCCAGTCCCAGACGGGCTCCCCCGCATCGGCCGCCGCGCCGCCCCCGCCGGAGTCGGAGGCGTCCATTTCCTGGAAAACCTCGCCCACGAGCGCCAAGCCCTAACCCGATAAACCACGCGCGGGCGCCACCCGATCGGCCCCCGCGACGCGGGGTCTCGTTCGGGGTTCCGCGGAGGCGTCGAACGTGGGGAGGGGGGGAGGGGGAGGCGGCCGGCGAGGCGACGAGGGCGAGCGAATTGGTCGTCTCGTCGCGGGAGGAGGGAGTAAAAGCTTTGGTAATGGTTGGTGAGCGGCGTAGGACGGCCGGGGCCAGGCGCGCTACTGCTGGCGCGTGGGCCCCCGCGTTCGGCGTGCGGTTGGTGACGGCGTGACGCCGTGACGGAGACCGAGCGCGGTGCGGGGTTTGGCGAGTGGGCGAATCTTGAAGCCACAGCGACGCCGGCGTGGGTCCCCCCGTGTCAGCGACCGGGTGTTCGACACGCACGCGCGTACGCGCTGACCCCCGTCCTGTTGCTGCCGTCGCGACGGCGTATGCGACAGCGACCGCCGTTGCGGGAGGCGAGCGCCGGCCATCGGATCGGCATCTGGGCGGTGGAGATCGGATTGGGACGCGGGCGGACGGGAGGGGATGTGCCGATATGGTCTCATCGTGTCGACACGGTCCGCCTCTTTTTTTTCTTGAAACTGGTCCGCCTTTTGTTGGATGGACGCGGCTAGGCCTTCCGTTTGGAGTGTGTGTTTTCTTCCGATAGTTGACATTGGGGCTTTCGGTTATAGTGTTGACCACATTCACGGACAACGCACATGGTCAGCATTTTTCTAGTCCGAGCGCTGACAATTAGAGCGCACGAGGGATATGGTAGCGTGCTACTCCCCGGCACACGTGTCAAATAGTACTACCTCCGGTTTATTGCACCTTCATATTTTGTGTCAAAGTTTGACCATAGATTTAACTAATAAAATACTAATGGATGTCACAAAAAATATATCGTTTGATTTGTATTTGTTGAACATGTGTACATGTACGTAGGTCTGGGTTCTGTATGCAGTACCTATAATATCTGTCTCCCT
Organism: Triticum timopheevii; assembly: GCA_963921465.1. Classification (NCBI taxonomy): domain Eukaryota; kingdom Viridiplantae; phylum Streptophyta; class Magnoliopsida; order Poales; family Poaceae; genus Triticum; species Triticum timopheevii. Next base: position 313,657,067 of record OY997262.1, on the reverse strand, counting down.
CTGTATGTACGTGTATCTTAGAGACAAGATACCGGTCGCACCCCTTGTACCTATATATATGTGCCTAGTGCACGATCAATCAATTATCGATGCACCAAATCATTCTCTATATGGTATCTATCGCAAGTCGATCTCCCCGCTTCCGCTAACCCTAGCCGCCGCCTCGGGCCGCCGCCGCCGCCGCGATCTTCCGCGCCGCCGCCGCCGCCCCAAGCCGCCGCCACCATCCCTCCTCCTCGCGCGCCACCTCCTCCCCACCGCGCGCCTCCACGCCGCGCCGCCACTTCCAGCCGCGCCGCCTGCTTCTCGCCGCCGCGCCGCCTCTTCTTAGCCGCGCCGCCGCCTCCCTCCCCACGATCTCATCGTCATGTCTTCCAACGCCTCCTCCTATTCCAACCCCTTCGCCGTCGACCCTGCCGAGATCCGCGACATCAACGTCCATGCACGCGTCCCCGTGACCCTCGACGCCTCCAACTCCACGTACTTCGCGTGGAAGACGTACTTCACGCTGCTCTTTCGCGAGAACAATCTCGTGGATCACGTGGATGGCACCGTGGACTCCCGCACCATGGTGGACGACGCCAAGTGGACCGATCGACGCCACGATCATCTGGTGGTTCTTCACCACCATCTCCAAGGACTTGTTCCACACGGTCGTGAGCGCCCGCGACGACGCCCGCGCCATGTGGGTCAAGCTGAACGGCCTCTTCACCGACAACAAGCTTCAGCGCCGCGTTTTTTTGCAGCAGGAATTTTTTGACTGTCACCAGGATGACTAGTCCATTGATGACTACTGCCGCCGCCTGAAGACGTTGGCGGACGAGCTCCATGACATTGGAGCCAAGGTGGACGACGACCTCCTCCTCAGCAAGCTCACCGCCGGCCTCAACGAGGACTTCGGCAACGCCACCTCCAACCTCACCTTGATGCCGGAGCCCTCCTTTCCCAAGTTTGTGGCATACTTGAGGTTGGAGGAGCGCCGGATGAAGGGGGTCAAGAAGCGTGTGCAGCACCACGCCCTCGCCGCCGGCACCTCTCGCGGCGCCCCTCCACCGACTGCCCCACCCGCGTTGCGCCAGCAGCCGCCGCCACCAGCACCTTCGGGGTACTTCCCCCTCCCGCCCGCGCCTCCCGCCCCTCCCGCTGCCCCCCAGCAGCCGGGTGGCGGGCGCCGCGGCAACCGCCGCGGGGGCGGGTGAGGGAGTCCTGGACTAGGGGGTGTCCGGATAGCCGGACTATCATCATCGGCCGGACTCCAAGACTATGAAGATACAAGATTGAAGACTTCGTCCCGTGTCCGGATGGGACTTTCCTTGGCATGGAAGGCAAGCTTGGCGATACGGATATGTAGATCTCCTACCATTGTAACCGACTCTGTGTAACCCTAGCCCTTTCCGGTGTCTATATAAACCGGAGGGTTTTAGTCCGTAGGGCGAACAACCATTACAACAATCATACCATAGGCTAGCTTCTAGGGTTTAGCCTCCTTGATCTCGTGGTAGATCCACTCTTGTACTACCCATATCATCAATATCAATCAAGCAGGAGTAGGGTTTTACCTCCATCGTGAGGGCCCGAACCTGGGTAAAAACATCGTGCCCCTTGTCTCCTGTTACCATCCGCCTAGACGCACAGTTCGGGACCCCCTACCCGAGATCCGCCGGTTTTGACACCGACATTGGTGCTTTCATTGAGGGCCCGAACCTCCTGCGCCCCTGCCAATCGAATCCGATTGGGCGCCGATCATGGAGTTCACCGCTGCGGACATCTTTCAACACTCACCCTTTGGCGACATCCTGAATTCGCTAAAGTATCTCTCGTTATCAGGAGAACCCTGACCGGACTGCGGTCAGGATGGTTGGAATACGGACGATGAAGAAATTCGAAGCCCACCCACCACCCACTTTGTAGCCACTGTCAACGATCTAACCGACATGCTAGACTACGACTCCGAAGACATCGACGGCATGGACGACGATGCCGGAGACGATCAAGAACCAACGCCTACAGGGCACTGGAAGACCACCTCGTCATACGACATATACATGGTGGACACCCCAAAGGATGGGGACGACGAGGAAGCAGCGGAGGCAGATTCCTCTAAGAAACAGCCCAAGCGCCGACGTCAGCGGCGCCGCTCTAAATCCCGCCACAGCAAGAATGGAGACTCCGGCACCGGAGATAATGACACCCCAGAGAGTGCCGAAGACAACCCCCTCCAGCAAGATTCAGCACAGGAGGACGGGGAAGCCAGCCCTCGAGAGAGAGCGGCAGACGAGGAGGATGAAAATTACATGCCTCCCTCCGGAGACGAGGCAAGCCTCAACGACGACGAATTCGTCGTGCCCGAGGATACCGTCGAACAAGAGCGTTTTAAACGCAGGCTTATCGCCACGGCAAATAGCCTAAAGAAAAAGCAGCAACAGCTTCAAGCTGATCAAGACCTGCTGGCCGACAGATGGACCGAGGTCCTCGCGGCCGAAGAGTATGAACTCGAACACCCCTCCAAAAGCTACCCAAAACGCAAATTGCTCCCCCGACTAGAGGAGGAAGCATACAAACCTTCATCACCAGCGCACAATACGGCAGACCGACCACCCCGTGGCCGCGACAGAGAGGCATCTAGGCCCTCCATCAGGACCGTACCCCAGCATCGCTCGAAAAGTATGAAGCCACGAGGGAATGCGCCGGACTTGCGAGACATATTGGAGAAAGGCAAAACAATCAAGATCTATCTGCGGATCACGTGGGCGCCCCACAATTCACGACGACTACCGTCGTGCCGGATACAGCAACTCCGGCCGGGCCGAACACAGCAGACAAAGCTCCCTTGAGCTACGTCGTGATATTGCCCAGTATAGAGGCGCCGCACACCCACTCTGCTTCACAGACGAAGTAATGGATCATCAAATCCCTGAAGGGTTCAAACCCGTAAACATTGAATCCTACGATGGCACAACAGACCCCGCGGTTTGGATCGAGGATTATCTCCTCCATATCCATATGGCCCGCGGTGACGATCTCCATGCCATCAAATATCTCCCACTCAAGCTTAAAGGACCAGCTCGGCATTGGCTTAACAGCTTGCCAGCAGAATCAATTGGGTGTTGGGAGGACCTAGAAGCCGCATTCCTTGACAACTTCCAGGGCACATATGTGCGACCACCAGACGCCGATGACCTAAGCCACATAATTCAGCAGCCAGACGAATCGGCCAGACAATTCTGGACACGGTTCCTCACAAAGAAAAATCAAATCGTCGATTGTCCGGATGCAGAGGCCCTCGCAGCCTTCAAACATAACATCCGCGATGAGTGGCTGGCCCGGCACCTAGGACAGGAAAAGCCGAAATCCATGGCAGCCCTCACATCACTCATGACCCGCTTCTGTGCGGGAGAGGACAGCTGGCTAGCTCGCAGTAACAACCTCAGCAAAAATGCTGGCAGTCGGACAGCAAGGACCGCAATGGCAGGTCGCGTCGCAACAAAACCAAATGCCGCGTTAACAGCGATAACACTGAGGATACGGCAGTCAACGCCGGATTCAGGGGCTCTAAACCCGGTCAGCGGAAGAAGCCGTTCAAAAGAACCACTCCGGGTCCGTCCAATTTGGACCGAATACTCGACCGCTCTTGCCAGATACATGGCACCCCCGAAAAGCCAGCTAACCACACCAACAGGGATTATTGGGTATTCAAGCAGGCAGGCAAATTAATTGTCGAAAACAATGACAAGGGGCTGCACAGCGATGACGAGGAGGAGACTCAGCCGCCGAACAGTAGAGGACAGAAGGGTTTCCCCCCACAAGTGCGGACGGTAAACATGATATACGCAACCCACATACCCAAGAGGGAGCGGAAGCGTGCACTTAGGGACGTATATGCGATGGAGCCAGTCGCCCCGAAGTTCAATCCATGGTCCTCTTGCCCGATCACTTTCGATCGAAGGGACCACCTGATGGGGAACGTAGTAATTTCAAAATTTTCCTACGCACACGCAAGATCATGGTGATGATATAGCATCGAGGGGAGAGTGTTGTCTACGTACCCTCGTAGACCGAAGCGGAAGCATTGACGCAACGTAGAGGAAGTAGTCGTACGTCCTCCCGGTCGACCGATCCAAGCACCGTTACTCCGGCACCTCCGAGTTCTTGACACACGTACAGCTCGATGACGCACCCTCGACCTCCAATCCAGTAGAGGTGCCGAGGGGGAGTTCCGTCAGCACGACGGCGTGGTGACGATCTTGATGTTCTCCTGTCGCAGGGCTTCGCCTAAGCACCGCTACAATATGACCGAGGTGTAATATCGTGGAGGGGGGCACCGCACACAGCTAAGGAACGATCAATGATCAACTTGTGTGTCTGGGGTGCCCCCTACCCCCGTATATAAAGGAGGGAGGGAGGAGGTGGCCGGCCCAAGGGGGGGCGCGCCATAGGGAGGAGGAAACCTACTCCAAGTAGGTTTCCCCTCTTTTTCCTAATCTTATTTGGAGGGGGAAGGAAGGAGTACTAGTAGTAGGAAAGAGTACTAGTAGTAAGAAAGGAAGAGGGGGAAGGAGAAAGGAAAGGGGGGGGGGGGGCGGCCCCCCTCCTCAATTCGGATTGGGCTTGGGGGGGGGCGCCCCCCTCCCTTGCTCCTTCTCCCTTCCTCCTACATGGGCCCAATAAGGCCCATATACTTCCCGGGGGGTTCCGGTAACCTCCCGGAGCTCCGGTATATTCCCAAACTCTTCCGGAACCTTTCCGGTGTCCAAATATATCCGTCCAATATATCAATCTTTATGTCTCGACCATTTCGAGACTCCTCGTCATGTCCGTGATCATATCCGGGACTCCGAACAAACTTCGGTACATCAAAATACATAAACTCATAATATAATTGTCATCGAAACCTTAAGCGTGCGGACCCTACGGTTCGAGAACGATGTAGACATGACTGAGACACGTCTCTGGTCAATAACCAATAGCGGGACCTGGATGCCCATATTGGTTCCTACATATTCTACGAAGATCTTTATCGGTCAAACCGCACAACAACATACGTTGTTCCCTTTGTCATCGGTATGTTACTTGTCCGAGATTCGATTGTCGGTATCCAATACCTAGTTCAATATCGTTACCGACAAGTCTCTTTACTCGTTCTGTAATACTTCATCTCATAACTAACTCATTAGTTATATGCTTGCAAGGCTTAGGTGATGAGCATTACCGAGAGGGCCCAGAGATACCTCTCCGATAATCGGAGTGACAAATCCTAATCTCGAATTATGCTAACTCAACATGTACCTTCGGAGACACCTGTAGTACTCCTTTATAATCACCCAGTTACGTTGTGACGTTTGGTAGTACCCAAAGTGTTCCTCCGGTAAACGGGAGTTACACAATTCTCATAGTTACAGGAACATGTATAAGTCATGAAGGAAGCAATAGCAGAATACTAAACGATCAAGTGCTAAGCTAACGGGATGGGTCATGTCAATCATATCATTCTCCTAAAGATGTGATCCCATTAATCAAATGACAACACATGTCTATGGTTAGGAAACATAACCATCTTTGATTAATGAGCTAGTCAAGTAGAGGCATACTAGTGACTATATGTTTGTCTATGTATTCACACATGTATCATGTTTCTGGTTAATACAATTCTAGCATGAATAATAAACATTTATCATGATATGAGGAAATAAATAATAACTTTATTATTGCCTCTAGGGCATATTTCCTTCAGTCTCCCACTTGCACTAGAGTCAATAATCTAGATTACACAGTAATGATTCTAACACCCATGGAGTCTTGGTGCTGATCATGTTTTGCTCGTGAGAGAGGCTTAGTCAACGGGTCTGCAACATTCAGATCCGTATGTATCTTGCAAATCTCTATGTCTCCCACTTGGACTTGGTCCCAAATGGAATTGAAGCGTCTCTTGATGTGCTTGGTCCTCTTGTGAAATCTGGATTCCTTTGCTAAGGCAATTGCACCAGTATTGTCACAGAAGATCTTCATTGGTCCCGATGCACTAGGTATAACACCTAGATCGGAAATGAACTCCTTCATCCAGACTCCTTCATTTGCTGCTTCAGAAGCAGCTATGTACTCCGCTTCACATGTAGATCCTGCTACGACGCTTTGTTTAGAATTGCACCAAATCACAGCTCCACCGTTTAATATAAACACGTATCCGGTTTGCGATTTAGAATCGTCCGGATCAGTGTCAAAGCTTGCATCGACGTAACCATTTACGACTAGCTCTTAGTCACCTCCATATACGAGAAACATATCCTTAGTCCTTTTCAGGTATTTCAGGATGTTCTTGACCGCTGTCCAGTGATCCACTCCTGGATTACTTTGGTACCTACCTGCCAAGCTTATTGCTAAGCATACGTCAGGTCTGGTACACAACATTGCATACATGATAGAGCCTATGGCTGAAGCATAGGGAACACCTTTCATTTTCTCTCTATCTTCTGCTGTGGTCGGGCATTGAGTTTGACTCAACTTCACACCTTGTAGCACAGGCAAGAATCCTTTCTTTGCCTGATCCATTTTGAACTTTTTCAAAATTTTGTCAAGGTATGTGCTTTGTGAAAGTCCTATTAAGCGTCTTGATCTATCTCTATAGATCTTGATGCCCAATATGTAAGCAGCTTCACCGAGGTCTTTCATTGAAAAACTTTTATTCAAGTATCCCTTTATGCTATCCAGAAATTCTATATCATTTCCAATTAATAATATGTCATCAACATATAAAACTAGAAATGCTACAGAGCTCCCACTCACTTTCTTGTAAATACAGGCTTCTCCAAAAGTCTGTATAAAACCATATGCTTTGATCACACTATCAAAGCGTTTATTCCAACTCCGAGATGCTTGCACCAGTCCATAAATGGAACGCTGGAGCTTGCACACTTTGTCAGCACCTTTTGGATCAACAAAACCTTCAGGCTGCATCATATACAACTCTTCTTCTAGAAATCCATTCAAGAATGCAGTCTTGACATCCATTTGCCAAATTTCATAATCATGAAATGCAGCAATAGCCAACATGATTCAGACAGACTTAAGCATCGCTACGGGTGAGAAAGTCTCATCGTAGTCAACCCCTTGAACTTGTCGAAAACCTTTTGCAACAAGTCGAGCTTTGTAGACAGTAACATTACCATCAGCGTCAGTCTTCTTCTTAAAGATCCATTTATTCTCAATGGCTTGCCGATCATCGGGCAAGTCAACCAAAGTCCATACTTTGTTTTCATACATGGATCCTATCTCAGATTTCATGGCCTCTAGCCATTTTGCGGAATCTGGGCTCATCATCGCTTCCTCATAGTTCGTAGGTTCATCATGGTCAAGTAACATGACTTCCAGAATAGGATTTCCGTACCACTCTGGTGCGGATCTTACTCTGGTAGACCTACGAGGTTCAGTAGAAACTTGATCTGAAGTTTCATGATCAATATCATTAGCTTCCTCACTAATTGGTGTAGTTGTCACAGGAACCGGTTCTTGTGATGAACTACTTTCCAATAAGGGAGTAGATACAGTTATCTCATCAAGTTCTACTTTCCTCCCACTCACTTCTTTCGAGAGAAATTCCTTCTCTAGAAAGGATCCGAATTTAGCAACGAAAATCTTGCCCTCAGATCTGTGGTAGAAGGTGTACCCAATAGTCTCCTTTGGGTATCCTATGAAGACACATTTCTCTGATTTGGGTTCGAGCTTATCTGGTTGAAGTTTCTTCACATAAGCATCGCAGCCCCAAACTTTGAGAAACGACAACTTTGGTTTCTTGCCAAACCACAGTTCATAAGGTGTCGTCTCAACGGATTTTGATGGTGCCCTATTTAACGTGAATGCGGCCGTCTCTAAAGCATAACCCCAAAACGATAGCGGTAAATCGGTAAGAGACATCATAGATCGCACCATATCAAGTAAAGTACGATTACGACATTCGGACACACCATTTCGTTGTGGTGTTCCAGGTGGCGTGAGTTGCGAAACTATTCCACATTGTTTCAAATGTAAACCAAACTCGTAACTCAAATATTCTCCTCCACGATCAGATCGTAGAAACTTTATTTTCTTGTTATGATGATTTTCTACTTCACTCTGAAATTCTTTGAACTTTTCAAATGTTTCAGACTTATGCTTCATTAAGTAGATATACCCATATCTGCTCAAATCATCTGTGAAGGTGAGAAAATAACGATATCCGCCACGAGCCTCAACATTCATCGGGCCACATACATCTGTATGTATGATTTCCAACAAATCTGTTGCTCTCTCCATAGATCCGGAGAACGGTGTTTTAGTCATCTTGCCCATGAGGCACGGTTCGCAAGTACCAAGTGATTCATAATCAAGTGATTCCAGAAGTCCATCAGTATGGAGTTTCTTCATGCGTTTTATACCGATATGACCTAAACGGCAGTGCCACAAATATGTTGCACTATCATTATCAACTCTGCATCTTTTGGCTTCAACATTATGAATATGTGTATCACTACTATCGAGATTCAATAAAAATAGACCACTCTTCAAGGGTGCATGACCATAAAAGATATTACTCATATAAATAGAACAACCATTATTCTCTGATTTAAATGAATACCGTCTCGCATCAAACAAGATCCAGATATAATGTTCATGCTCAACGCCGGCACCAAATAACAATTATTCAGGTCTAAAGCTAATCCCGATGGTAGATGTAGAGGTAGCGTGCCGACCGCGATCACATCGACTTTGGAACCATTTCCCACGCGCATCGTCACCTCGTCCTTAGCTAATCTTCGCTTAATCCGTAGTCCCTGTTTTGAGTTGCAAATGTTAGCAACAGAACCAGTATCAAATACCCAGGTGCTACTGCGAGCATTAGTAAGGTACACATCAATAACATGTATATCACATATACCTTTGTTCACTTTGCCATCCTTCTTATCCGCCAAATACTTGGGGCAGTTCCGCTTCCAGTGTCCAGTCTGCTTGCAGTAGAAGCACTCAGTTTCAGGCTTAGGTCCAGACTTGGGTTTCTTCTCTTGAGCAGCAACTTGTTTGCTGTTCTTTTTGAAGTTCCCCTTCTTCTTCCCTTTGCCCCTTTTCTTGAAACCAGTGGTCTTGTTGACCATCAACACTTGATGCTCCTTTTTGGTTTCTACCTCCGCGGCTTTCAGCATCGCGAAGAGCTCGGGAATATTCTTGTTCATCCCTTGCATATTATAGTTCATCACAAAGCTCTTGTAGCTTGGTGGCAGTGATTGGAGAATTCTGTCAATGACGCTATCATCCGGAAGATTAACTCCCAGTTGAATCAAGTGATTATTATACCCAGACATTTTGAGTATATGCTCACTTACAGAACTGTTCTCCTCCATCTTGCAGCTGTAGAACTTATTGGAGACTTCATATCTCTCAATCTGGGCATTTGCTTGAAATATTAACTTCAACTCCTGGAACATCTCATATGCTCCATGACGTTCAAAACGTCGTTGAAGACCCGGTTCTAAGCCGTAAAGCATGGCACACTGAACTATAGAGTACTCATCAGCTTTGCTCTGCCAGACATTCTTAACGTCGTCAGTTGCATCAGCAGCAGGCCTGGCACCTAGCGGTGCTTCCAGGACGTAACTCTTCTGTGCAGCAATGAGGATAATCCTCAGGTTACGGACCCAGTCCGTGTAATTGCTACCATCATCTTTCAACTTTGCTTTCTCAAGGAACGCATTAAAATTCAACGGAACAACAGCATGAGCCATCTATCTACAAACAAACATAGACAAGCAAAATACTATCAGGTACTAAGTTCATGATAAATTTAAGTTCAATTAATCATATTACTTAAGAACTCCCACTTAGACAGACATCTCTCTAGTCATCTAAGTGATCACGTGATCTAAATCAACATGTCCGATCGTCACGTGAGATGGAGTAGTTTCAATGGTGAACATCTCTATGTTGATCATATCTACTATATGATTCATGCTCGACCTTTCGGTCTCCGTGTTCCGAGGCCATATCTGTATATGCTAGGCTCGTCAAGTATAACCTGAGTATTCCGCGTGTGCAACTGTTTTGCACCCGTTGTATTTGAACGTAGAGCCTATCACACCCGATCATCACGTGGTGTCTCAGCACGAAGAACTTTCGCAATGGTGCATACTCAGGGAGAACACTTCTTGATAATTAGTGAGAGATCATCTTAAAATGCTACCGTCAATCAAAGCAAGATAAGATGCATAAAGGATAAACATCACATGCAATCAATATAAGTGATATGATATGGCCATCATCATCTTGTGCTTGTGATCTCCATCTTCGAAGCACCGTCGTGATCACCATCGTCACCGGCGCGACACCTTGATCTCCATCGTAGCATCGTTGTCGTTACGCCATCTATTGCTTCTACGACTATCGCTACCGCTTAGTGATAAAGTAAAGCAATTACAGGGCGTTTGCATTTCATTCAATAAAGCGACAACCATATGGCTCCTGCCAGTTGCCGATAACTTCGGTTACAAAACATGATCATCTCATACAATAAAATATAGCATCACGTTTTGGCCATATCACATCACAACATGCCCTGCAAAAACAAGTTAGACGTCCTCTACTTTGTTGTTGCAAATTTTACGTGGCTGCTACGGGCTTAAGCAAGAACCAATCTCACCTACGCATCAAAACCACAACGATAGTTTGTCAAGTTGATGTTGTTTTAACCTTCGCAAGGACCGGGCGTAGCCACACTTGGTTCAACTAAAGTTGGAGAAACTGACACCCGCTAGTCACCTGTGTGCAAAGCACGGCGGTAAAACCAGTCTCGCGTAAGCGTACGCGTAATGTCGGTCCGGGCCGCTTCATCCAACAATACCGCTGAACCAAAGTATGACATGCTGGTAAGCAGTATGACTTATATCGCCCACAACTCACTTGTGTTCTACTCGTGCAAATAACATCAAACCATAAAAACCTAGGCTCGGATGCCACTGATGGGGAACGTAGTAATTTCAAAATTTTCCTACGCACATGCAAGATCATGCTGATGATATAGCATCGAGGGGATAGTGTTGTCTACGTACCCTCGTAGACCGAAGCGGAAGCGTTGACGCAACGTAGAGGAAGTAGTCGTACGTCCTCCCGGTTCGACCGATCCAAGCACCGTTACTCCGGCACCTCCGAGTTCTTGACACACGTACAGCTCGATGACGCACCCTCGACCTCCAATCCAGTAGAGGTGCCGAGGGGGAGTTCCGTCAGCACGACGGCGTGGTGACGATCTTGATGTTCTCCTGTCGCAGGGCTTCGCCTAAGCACCGCTACAATATGACCGAGGTGTAATATCGTGGAGGGGGGCACCGCACACGGCTAAGGAACGATCAATGATCAACTTGTGTGTCTGGGGTGCCCCCCTACCCCCATATATAAAGGAGGGAGGGAGGAGGTGGCCGGCCCAAGGGGGGGCCCGCCATAGGGAGGAGGAAACCTACTCCAAGTAGGTTTCCCCTCTTTTTCCTAATCTTATTTGGAGGGGGAAGGAAGGAGTACTAGTAGTAGGAAAGAGTACTATTAGTAAGAAAGGAAGAGGGGGAAGGAGAAAGGAAAGGGGGGGCCGGCCCCCCTCCTCAATTCGGATTGGGCTTGGGGGGGGGGCGCCCCCCTCCCTTGCTCCTTCTCCCTTCCTCCTACATGGGCCCAATAAGGCCCATATACTTCCCGGGGGGTTCCGGTAACCTCCCGGAGCTCCGGTATATTCCCAAACTCTTCCGGAACCTTTCCGGTGTCCAAATATATCCGTCCAATATATCAATCTTTATGTCTCGACCATTTCGAGACTCCTCGTCATGTCCGTGATCATAACCGGGACTCCGAACAAACTTCGGTACATCAAAATACATAAACTCATAATATAATTGTCATCGAAACCTTAAGCGTGCGGACCCTACGGTTCGAGAACGATGTAGACATGACTGAGACACATCTCTGGTCAATAACCAATAGCGGGACCTGGATGCCCATATTGGTTCCTACATATTCTATGAAGATCTTTATCGGTCAAACCGCACAACAACATACGTTGTTCCCTTTGTCATCGGTATGTTACTTGTCCGAGATTCGATCGTCGGTATCCAATACCTAGTTCAATCTCGTTACCGACAAGTCTCTTTACTCGTTCTGTAATACTTCATCTCATAACTAACTCATTAGTTATATGCTTGCAAGGCTTAGGTGATGAGCATTACCGAGAGGGCCCAGAGATACCTCTCCGATAATCGGAGTGACAAATCCTAATCTCGAATTATGCTAACTCAACATGTACCTTCGGAGACACCTGTAGTACTCCTTTATAATCACCCAGTTACGTTGTGACGTTTGGTAGTACCCAAAGTGTTCCTCCGGTAAACGGGAGTTACACAATTCTCATAGTTACAGGAACATGTATAAGTCATGAAGGAAGCAATAGCAGAATACTAAACGATCAAGTGCTAAGCTAACGGGATGGGTCATGTCAATCATATCATTCTCATAATGATGTGATCCCATTAATCAAATGACAACACATGTCTATGGTTAGGAAACATAACCATCTTTGATTAATGAGCTAGTCAAGTAGAGGCATACTAGTGACTATATGTTTGTCTATGTATTCACACATGTATCATGTTTCCGGTTAATACAATTCTAGCATGAATAATAAACATTTATCATGATATGAGGAAATAAATAATAACTTTATTATTGCCTCTAGGGCATATTTCCTTCACCACCCTACCAGTATCCGCCATGGTGGATTCGCCGCATTGGTTTTAGACCCAATCGTCGATGGATTTCACCTCACTAGAGTCCTGATGGACGGTGGCATCAGCCTGAACGTGCTATATCAGGATACAGTGCGCAAGATGGGCATAGACCCCTCAAGGATTAAACCTACAAAGACGACCTTCAAAGGCGTCATACCAGGTGTTGAGGCCAATTGTACAGGCTCAGTCACACTGGAAGTGGTCTTCGGATCCCCGAATAATTTCCGAAGCGAGGAGTTAATCTTCGACATAGTCCCGTTCCGCTGTGGCTATCACGCTCTGCTCGAACGAACCGCGTTCGCAAAGTTCAACGCGGTGCCACATTATGCATACCTTAAGCTCAAGATGCCAGGCCCTCGCGGAGTCATCACGGTCAACGGAAATACTGAACGCTCCCTCCGAACGGAGGAACACACAGCGGCTCCCGCGGCAGAAGTACAGAGCAGCCTCTTAAGGCAATTCTCGAGTCCGGCTGTTAAACGACCGGACATGGCCAAACGCGCCCGGAGTAACATACATCAAGACCACCTGGCACGTTCCGAGCATGCGTAGCAATGCGGCCCCAACCCCAGCCCTTGCATGATTGCAAGACCAGCTCTTCGCGTACATCATTACGCTCAGGAGATACCATGGGCATAGGGGGAGGGGCACGACCACGACAGGCCCAGAGTGTGGCTTAACCACACCAGGGGCTCCCAAGTGTGTCACTCTTTTTTCTTCTTTTTTATTTTTTGCACAGGACTCCGTCCACCAGAGGCCCTGTCCGGCAGTAGATCTGCCGAACTCACGATGCAACAGCCAGGGAGGGACAATGGCTACGACGAACACCCAGGTGGTCTCCATTATGAGCATTAAATCTGTTTAATAAACCATTCCGCAGCCTACCCCTGGAGGGAGACACTTTTAATAGTCCAACCCTTGCTTACCGCACTATTTGTATCGTTCTGCACCCATGGCAAAATTCCTCGAATAAACAATGCATCACTTTTTGTTTATAATTGCATTTCTCTTTTTACATATATGTTCATTTATGACATCTTGCACCCGTACATTTTGGTACGGCCGAATACACCAGGGGCTTATGTTCCCCGCATTATGGTGTGATAAGTCTGAACACTTTCACAAGTGCGGCACCCCGAACTTATAGCATTATATGCATCGGCTCCGAATCATGTCTTGGGTCAATAGTTGGGTTTGCCCGGCTCCCATGTTTTGGTACCTTACGTTCTGTTCTATCGGCTAAGGTAGCACTGGGAGAACCACTGCGATTGCGCCCCGGTTGAGCTGGGCGAGCGCCTCAGTGGAGAAAGCTAAAACTGACTGTCATGATAAGGCGAGAGCTGGTCGCTGTTCGAGAGGTCTTTTCGAGTCCTAAAGACTTATGCCGCTTAGAGCGAGGAACCGGCTGTGTCCGGCCCAGGCGTGGATAGCGCCCCGAATTTGGTCTTTCGAACACTAGGGGCTTCGCCGAAATTTAAAATTATAGAATTCTATGGCTAAGTGAGAGTGTTCAAGCATTATAAGTCCGGTTGCCTTGTTCGTTGTGTTGAGCGCCTCCCTAGATGGACCCAAAAATGGGAACAAGAGCGCTCAAGTTTATCCCGAACACCCCAGCACTCGTGGCATGGGGGCTGAAGCCGACGACTTGCCATCTCTCAGATTTGATAAATGGCCACACATAAGGTAATATTTTAAATTAATAAGCGTTGCTTAGCGCATATGAACAAAGTTTTCAGCGCACAGGATAACACATTGCGAGTCTACTAAAAAATTACATCTTTGGGGCACTCATCCGCAATCTTGCGGGCACCCTTCAGGACACTCTTATAGTATATTTCGGGCGTACGATACTCCTTGCCCGCCGGTGGCGCGTCCGTGATAAGCCTCTCAGCATCCAGCCTGCCCCAGTGCACCTTTGCGCGGGCAAGGGCCCGACGGGCACCTTCAATACAGGCGGAGCGCTTGATGACTTCCACCTAGGGGCACGCATCCACCAGCCGCCGCACGAGACCGAAGTAGCTCCCAGGCATGGCCTCTTCAGGCCACAGCCGGACTATGAGGCCCTTCATGGCCTGCTCGGCTACCTTGTGGAGCTCGACCAGCTGCTTCAGCTGGTCGCTAAGGGGCACCGGATGTCCGGCCTCAGCATACTAAGACCAGAAGACCTTCTCCGTTGAACTCCCCTCCTCGGCCCGGTAGAATGCGGCGGCATCGGACACGCTGCGAGGCAGATCTGCAAACGCCCCTGGAGAGCTCCGAATTCGGGTAAGTAACAGGTAATTTACATTCACATGCTTGCTTTGCATGAAAAATGCCTTACCCGCCGCTATCTTCTTCACCGCCTCAATCTCCTGGAGGGCCTTATGGGCCTCGGCCTTAGCGGCTTTGGCACTTTCAAGAGCCGAGGCAAGCTCGGACTCTCGATTCTTCGAGTCGCGATCCAAACTCTCATGCTTTTCCATGAGAGCCTGGAGCTCTTGCCGCACCTCCGCCACCCGTGCCTCCTGTTTCTCTCGCTCCGCTTGTTCCGCGGCCGCATTACGTTCGGCTGCGGACACAGCCTCCTTCAGGGTCACCACCTCGTTCGTGGCCCCTGCAGCACCCACGTTATCCTTGTTATTTCTATTGCAACCAAAATCCTTTTCTGTAAGGTACAACATTAATGCGGTGTTACTCACCTTCTTTGTCCTCGAGCTGCTTCTTGGCAAGGCCGAGCTCGTTCTCGGTCCGCTCGAGGTCTTGCTTCAAAGCACCGACCTCTGCAGTCAGTGCGGCAGAGGTCAGCAACGCAGCCTGCAAACCCACATTGACATGATTTTTAGCACTCCTGCGTATATATTTTTTAGATCCTCAGTCCGGTTTTTCTTTCCGAACACCGAACCGAGCATCAGGGGCTACTGTCTATGCGGTATTACATTACATATTTTAAAACTTCTTACCTCAAAGCCTGTTAGAAGGCTGCTGCAAGCTTCGGTCAGCCCGCTCTTGGCGAGCTGAACCTTCTAAATCACCGCACTCATGATAGTGCGGTGTTCTTCCTCGATGGAAGCGCCGTTGAGCACCTCCAACAAGTTGTCCGGTGCCTCCGGTTGGACGAAGGCTACCGGTGTCACGGTCTTGCCCTTCT
This sequence comes from Triticum timopheevii, assembly GCA_963921465.1. Taxonomy (NCBI): domain Eukaryota; kingdom Viridiplantae; phylum Streptophyta; class Magnoliopsida; order Poales; family Poaceae; genus Triticum; species Triticum timopheevii. Next base: position 313,641,152 of record OY997262.1, on the reverse strand, counting down.
TACGAAGGGGCCGCCTGCCGGACTCCGGTACCACTGCGGGTTCCGGCACGGAGTCCGGCGCAAAGTCCGGGAGGCTGCATTGCGGCACCTCCGGAGCCTCCTCCTGATGGGTCCCCTCCTGGGATCCCACCTCGGTGTCGTCAGCATCACGAGGGGTGGAGGCGGTCGGAATGGAATCCACATCCGACGGAGCCAAGGACCTGCTCGATGAAGCGGGAAGATCATCCTCGGCCGGACTACAGGTAGTGTGCGACATTAGAAGGACAACATGTGGCACGAAAGAGAAATTATAAATCATTCAGGAATCCGGATGCTTACGATCTTGCCGGAGGCTTGGCCCTTGAGGGCCACCCTTCGTCGCCAACGTTGGCGTTGGCGGAGCTGTCCGGAGGAAGGGTCCTTCCCCTCTTGGACCCTTCAGCCTCCCCTATTGGGGAAGCCTTCTTCTTCCTCTCTCCCCCCTCCCGGGGAGAGTCTTCTTTCTCCTCCTCGCTTTCGGGGGAGGAGTCCGCCTCAGAGTCATCGGATGATGAGTCCGATACCACCTGGCGCCGGGAACTCCTTCGGGTTCCCGTGGCCTTCTTCTTGGCCTTCTTCTCCGGCACCACATAAAGTGTCGGGACTAGCAGCCCCGTTAAACGGGTATCCGCTGGGTCTTCGGGGAGGGGGGGCGGACAGTTAACCTGTCCGGACGTCCTCTGCCAGTCCTGTTAAAGGCATCGGGAGTTTTAGATCCCATAGTAGAGTCAAACTATGAAAGAAATAAATGTCCCATAAAGGATAATATATCTTACCACACCGGCCGGGCGCTTGGTGCTGAATCCGCGATCTTCAGTCGCGAACGCGGGGGCTTCTCCGCCCTTGAACAGCACCCTCCAGGCAGCTTCGTACGTCGTGTCGAAGAGCCCGCTCAGGGTCCGGTGCTGTGCCGGATCGAACTCCCACAGATTGAAGGCCCGCTGTTGGCAGGGGAGAATCCGGCGGGCGAGCATGACCTGGATCACGTTGACAAGCTTGAGCTTCTTGTTCACCAGGGTCTGGAGACAGGACTGGAGTCCGGTCAGCTCCTCCGAACTGCCCCATAGCAAGCCCTTCTCTTTCCAGGAGGTGAGCTGCATGGGGGTACCAGATCTAAACTCGGGGGCCGCTGCCCATTTAGGGTCCCGCGACTCGGTGATATAGAACCACCCCGATTGCCACCCTTTGATGGTTTCCACAAAGGCGCCCTCGAGCCAGAGGACGTTGGGCATTTTGCCCACCATGGCGCCTCCGCACTCCGCTTGGACGCCCTTCACTACCTTCGGCTTGACATTGAAGGTTTTTAGCCACAAGCCGAAGTGGGGCTGGATGCAGAGGAAGGCCTCGCACACGACGATAAACGCCGAGATGTTGAGGATGAATTTTGGCGCTAGATCGTGGAAGTCCAGGCTGTAGTAGTACATGAGCCCCCGGACGAAGGGATGAAGTGGGAAGCCCAGTCCGCGGAGGAAGTGGGGAAGGAATACGACCCTCTCATGGGGCCTGGGGGTGGGGATGAGCTGCCCCTTGTCGGGCAGCCGGTGCGCAATGTCACTGGACAGGTATCCAGCGCCGCGCAGTTTTTCGATGTGCCCCTCCGTAACGGAGGAGACCATCCACTTGCCTCCCGCTCCGGACATGGCTGGGGAAGGTTGAGGCGAGATGTGCGAACTTGGGCGCTGGAGCTCGAGTGCGCGGAGATGGATAAGTAAAGGAGGAAGAAGGCGTAGGTAAAAAGGGTGGATCCTTATCCCCTTATATATGGGCGAACGAAGACTATGCGTCCCCACCAGCCTGGTAAAACTCGCTTATCTCCCAAGCGCCACCATCAATGGCGCGGTTGGGTTACCCATGTCCGTATTGATGGGAATCCCAGAATAAGGGGAACACGATCTCTGCTTTGACAAGACGTGCCAAGGAAACCGCTTCGCAAAACGCGCTGAGGTGGTATGATAAAAAACGATTCAAGTAAAGGCTTGGTGGTGGCATGACATCATGCCACAAAATACGTCAGCAGATTGAACTTGTGTACATATTATTCTCTCTACGGTGGAATGTGGAATTTATTTTGCAGAGCCGGACACTATCCTGGTGTTCACAATCTTCTATGAATTATTCGGAGGAGGAACCCGCCTTGCAATGCCGAACAATATGCGCGCCGGACTCATCGTCATTGAAGCCTGGTTCAGGGGCTACTGAGGGAGTCCTGGACTAGGGGGTGTCCGGATAGCCGGACTATCATCATCGGCCGGACTCCAAGACTATGAAGATACAAGATTGAAGACTTCGTCCCGTGTCCGGATGGGACTTTCCTTGGCATGGAAGGCAAGCTTGGCGATACGGATATGAAGATCTCCTACCATTGTAACCGACTCTGTGTAACCCTAGCCCTCTCCGGTGTCTATATAAACCGGAGGGTTTTAGTCCGTAGGGCGAACAACCATTACAACAATCATACCATAGGCTAGCTTCTAGGGTTTAGCCTCCTTGATCTCGTGGTAGATCCACTCTTGTACTACCCATATCATCAATATCAATCAAGCAGGAGTAGGGTTTTACCTCCATCGTGAGGGCCCGAACCTGGGTAAAAACATCGTGTCCCTTGTCTCCTGTTACCATCCGCCTAGACGCACAGTTCGGGACCCCCTACCCGAGATCCGCCGGTTTTGACACCGACAGCGGGCGCCGCGGCAACCGCCACGGGGGCGGCCGCAAGCAGCAACAGGCGTTCGAGGGGGCCCTCGTCAGCAGCAGCAGGTGACTCCCCCATGGACATACGGCACCAACCCGTGGACCGGCGTCGTCCACGCGTACTCCATGCCGGTCCGTCGGGCTCCGGCCCCGGGCATCCTTGGGCCCCGCCCGGCGGGTCACCAGGCCTTCTTTGCCGTGCAGAATGCCGCTCCATACAGCGGCTATGGTGCCGCCCCCCGCTGCCGCCCGCCTACGGGTCTGCGCCGGCTTATGGCGCCACCACACGCGCCGACCTATGGGGCCGCACGCGCCTACGGGGCCGCCGCTGCTCCGGCCTTCGGGGCTGCTCCCGCGACGGCCTACGGAGGGTTCTACCCTCCTCAGGTGCCGCCGCCGTGGGACCCAGCCTTGCTCGCTGCACTGCACTCCGCCCCGTCACCGAGCTCCTATGGTGGCGGTGGTGACTGGTACATGGACTCGGGCGCCACTGCTCACATGACTGCTCATCCCGGTAACCTCACATCTGCCACTCCCGTTCATACTCCCACCCGTATCACCATTGGTAACGGTTCCTCCCTCCCCATTACTCACGTCGGTCATATGTCTTTCCCTTCTACTTCCACTCCTGTGCATATGTCTAATGTTCTTGTGTCTCCTGACTTAGTCACTAATCTTGTTTCCGTTCGTCGCCTTGCTCATGAGAATCCTATAATTGTCGAATTTGACGATATCGGTTTTTCTGTGAAGGACGCCCGTACACGGATGGTGCTCCACCGATGTGATAGCCCGGACGAGCTCTATCCAGTGCATCCCTCCGGCGCCACCACCACCCATCGCCCCGCCGCCTTCGCTGCCAGTGTCGATCTTTGGCATGCCCGTCTCGGTCATCCCAACTCCACCGTTATGCGTCAGATTCTTCAAAGTTTTTCTTTCTCATGTAATAAGGTCGACGATCACACTTGTGAGGCTTGCCGTCTTGGCAAGCACGTTCGTATTCCCTTTAGCGAGTCTACAAACATTTCCACCTTTCCGTTTCAGTTATTGCATAGTGATGTTTGGACGTCCCCGGTTGCTAGCAACACGGGCTATTTATACTATCTGGTGATATTGGATGATTTTACTCATTATGTGTGGACATTCCCTCTCCGTCGCAAGTCCGACGCTCTTGCCACACTCACCGCTTTTTATTCATATGTCACCACACAGTTCAGTCGTGCTATTCTCGCCTTGCAAACCGACAACGGCAAGGAGTTTGACAACGTCGCCGTCCGCAATTTACTTGCGTCCCATGGCACCATCTTTTGCCTCACCTGCCCCTACACGTCTCAGCAGAACGGTCGCGCCGAGCGCGTCCTTCGCACGCTTAATGACTGTGTCCGCACGTTGCTCTTCCACTCCTACATGCCTGCTCGGTTCTGGCCAGACGCGCTCGCGACCGCCAGCCTCCTCATTAACATTCGCCCCTGTCGTTCCCGCTGGAACTACACCCCTCACCAGCTCCTCTTCGGTGCGGTTCCATCTTATGATGGTCTTCGCATTTTTGGGTGTCTCTGTTATCCTAGCACCGCATCCACTGCTCCTCACAAACTCACGCCCCGGTCCCTTCCTTGCATCTTCCTTGGCTATCCTCCCAACACCAAAGGTTACCAGTGCTATGATCCAGTCTCCCACCGCGTTTTCACTTTGCGGCATGTGTACTTTGATGAGCTCGTGTTCCCGTTTCAGCAGGTACCGTCACCTTCGGAATCTCCTGCGGCGCGGTTCGTCCCTGCCTCCACCTCTGGCGGACCGCCCATCCGCGCCCAGGGTCCGGCTCTGCCCGCGCTCCCTGTGCCGGCGGCCCCTGGCGCGGCGCCCCCTGCCGCGGCCCCCGATGCCGTGGCCCCCTCGGCCCCTGGCGCTGCGGCCCCTGCCGCAGCCCCCGACACCGCGACCTCCTCGGCCGCTGCCGCGGCCCCCGTCGCCGTGGCCCCCTTGGCCGGCCCCGCCGCGGCCCCCACCCGCAGGCCCCATCGCTACGGCCCCCGTCGCCGCGGCCCCCTTGGCGGCTCCCATCGCCACGGCCGCACCCCTCCCCGGTGTGGTCACTCGGGCTCGGACTGGGACCCTGCGTCCTAGCATGCGCTACTCGTCGGACGAGTACGCCTGCGCGGCTTCTACCTCAACGCCGTCACCGCTCCCCACCTCCGCTCACGCAGCCCTTCGGGATCCGAACTGGCTAGCTGCGATGCGTGAGGAGTTTGACGCCCTGCAGCGCAACCGTACATGGCAACTTGTCCCGCGGCCACCCCGTGCCAATGTCATCACTGGCAAGTGGGTCTTCTGCCATAAGACTCGCTCCGACGGTTCTCTCGAGCGCTACAAGGCGCGTTGGGTGGTGCGTGGTTTTCGCCAGCGCGCCGGCGTGGACTTCACTGACACCTTTGCCCCGGTTGTTAAACCGGGCACGATTCGCGCTGTTCTCCAGCTCGCTGTTTCTCGCGCTTGGCTTGTTCACCAGCTCGATGTGTCTAATGCTTTCTTGCATGGTCATCTCGATGAGCAGGTGTTCTGTCAATAGCCGACTGGTTTCGTCGACACCGACTATCCGAACCACGTGTGCTTGCTCTCCCGTTCTCTCTACGGGTTGAAGCAGGCACCTCGGGCCTGGTACCAGCGGATCACGGCCTTCCTACAGCAACAGGGGTTCCGGTCCACATGGTCCGATGCCTCCCTGTTTGTCTACCACCAGGGCCATGCCACCGCATACCTCCTCCTGTACGTCGATGACATCATCCTGACTGCGTCCTCGCCAGCGCTTCTTCAGCAGATCACAGCTCGCCTCGGCACCGAGTTCGCTCTCAAGGACTTGGGGGATCTCCACTACTTCCTCGGCATCGAGGTAGTGCGCCGGGCTACTGGCTTCTTCCTGCACCAGCAGAAGTATGCCTACGAGCTTCTGGAGCGAGCGGGCATGCTTAATTGCAAGCCTGCTTCCGCGCCTGTCGATACGAAGGCTAAGGTGTCCGCCGTTGAGGGCTCTCCGGCGTCCGATGCTCCCTTCTACCGCTCCATCGTCACTGCGCTTCAGTACCTCACACTGACGCGTCCGAACATTCAGTATGCTGTCCAGCAGGTGTGCCTTCACATGCACGCTCCTCGTGACACCCATTGGGCTCTCGTGAAACGTATACTTCGGTACATACGTGGCACCACAGCCATGGGTCTCACCTTGACGGCCTCGTCAGACACCAGCCTTGTCGCCTACTCCGACACCGACTGGGCTGGGTGTCCCGACACTTGACGCTCCACCTCCGACTACTGCGTCTACCTCGGGCCCTCTCTGATTTCGTGGTTGTCTAAACGACAACCCACGGTCTCACGATCGAGCGCCGAGGCCGAGTATCGGGCCGTGGCCAACACCGTCGCGGAGTGTTCCTGGCTACGACAGCTACTCCAGGAGTTGCTATGTGAGGTCACCAAGGCGACGCTCGTCTACTGTGATAATGTCTCCGCGGTGTACCTCGCTGCCAACCCTGTCCATCACCGACGGACGAAGCACATCGAGCTCGACATCCACTTCGTGCGGGAGCACGTCGCACTTGGTCGTGTTCGTGTTCTCCATGTGCCCACCGATCAACAGTTCGCCGATGTGATGACGAAGGGGCTACCTACCTCGACTTTCAAGAGGTTTCGGTCCAGTCTTTGCGTCACCGGCGACGCTTCGACCGCGGGGGGTGTTGAACATGTGTACATGTACGTAGGTCTGGGTTCTGTATGCAGTACCTGTAGTATCTGTCTCCCTCTATATGTACGTGTATCTTAGAAGACAAGATACCGATCGCACCCCATGTACCTATATATATGTGCCTAGTGCACGATCAATCAATTATCGATGCACCAAATCATTCTCTACAATATTTGAACTTAGTTTTCAATGATGTTATTTTTAGTATGTATAACTTATATTTTACTCAAAATATAACACTAAGTATTATGAGTTATCTCCGTAGCGGGAGTATTAGTTAAAATCATGGTCAAAGTATGACACTAAGTATGAGGGGACTAATAAATCAGTAGTACGTATTAAGTAATGCTCAAAAAATGTAAAATATTAAGTGGTGATATATCACTAAATAATGTTGATGGATCCACTAAAGAAATGTTGGTGGCTTGAACAAGAGAGGGTGCCGTCTTCAATTAGTTAAATGAAATCTTCGTGTGCCTAAGGAAACATATCTTTCTTCATAATATTTGATGCCATTTTCTTAGTTATACATTGTTTGATTAGATTTTTCAATGTCAAATTAACTTTGGAGGCATATGTGGGTTAACTGATAGAGATATCGTTAAGAGATAATTTGTAGTAGAAACATGTTTCATGTTCATCTCTAGATGTTGTACGGAGATAAGAGATCTATCAGTTAACCCACATATGCCTCCATGTCATCTTGGACGTTGATCCTAGTGAAATGCATAAAACTACCACAATCATGTCCTTTTTTTATGGCACACAAATTGTGTGGGTTGTTGTAGCGTCTTAGGGTCTTATCGGCTTTGAGTCTACTGAACTTATTCTTGAACATGAGTGGGATTTTTTAGGCTACTGAACTTAATCGATCTCTTGGCAACAGGTTTCGCTTATTCCGTTCACCACGCATCGACCCCATTCACCTGCAAACCTACTTTGGTGGTACCACCGTTTTCGGCTCCCTAACCTCTATTCGCTCGACCATTTTCGCTGGCATCTTGCGTTCATGCCTTTGTGTGACCGGCACTTGCCTTAGCTTTATAGAAGGCAGAGGGTAAAATACAAGAACGATGGACAACTCCCACCACAACCCGGTGAGTAGCAAATCCAACATTGCTACTCCGGTAGGAGTTGTTAGATCCCCTGAAGAGAAAGGGCCATGTAGTATAGAAGCAAGAGTATTTCCCCAATTAAGAACCAATAGGAGTCAACAAGCTAACAAGATAAGCGACACATTGATACGTCTCCAACGTATCTGTATTTTTTATTGTTCTGTGCTATTATAGTATCAATCTTGGATGTTTTATATACACACAAGATACTATATATCATTTTTTGGGACTAAGCTGTTAACTTAATTCCTAGTGCCAGTTGCTATTTTTTTGCCTGTTTTTGGTTTTCAGAATATCAGTACCAAACGAGGTCCAAATGCCACAAAACTTTTAGGAGTTTTTTCTAGACATAAGAGACACTGGAAGCTTTGGGAGGGGACGAGAATATGGAGCAGTGGCCCACGAGGCACCAGGGCGCGCCCATGGGGGACATGGTGCGCCCTGGTGGCTTGTGGAGCCCACGTGGCTCCTTTTGACCTAACTCCGCCTCTATAAATTCTCTAAAATCGTGAAACGAACAGATGAGTCCACCGAAATACTTTTTTCGCCACCGCAAGTTCCTGTTCTTGACAGATCCCATCTGGAGGCCTTTTACGGCACTTTGCCGGAGGGGGGTTCAGTCATGAAGGGGCTCTACATCATCATTGCTGCTCTCCAATGATGCGTGAGTAGTTTACCACAGACCTGCAGTCCATAGTTAGTAGCTAGATGGCTTCTTCTCTCTATATGATCTTCAATACAATGTTCTCCTCGATGTTCTTAGAGTTCTATCCGATGTAATCAATTTTTACGGTGTGTTTGTTGGGATCCGATGAATTGTGAGTTTATGATCAGATCTATCCATGAATATTATTTGAGTTTTTTCTGAACTCTTTTATGCATGGTTGTTATAGCATCGTATTTATCTCCGATCCATTGATTTGGTTTGGCGAACTAGAATGATTTTTCTTGCAATGGGAGAGGTGCTTTGTAATGGGTTCGATCTTGCGGTGCTCAATCCCATTGACAAAAGGGGACATGACACGCATTGTATCGTTGCTATTAAGGGTAAAAAGATGGGGTTCATTCATACGTGAGTTTATCCTGTCTACATCATGTCATCTTAAGGTGTTACTCTATTCTTTATGAACCTAATACTCTAGATGCATGCTGGATAGCGGTCGATGTGTGGAGTAATAGTAGTAGATGCAGAATCATTCTGGTCTACTTTGTCTCGGACGTGATGCCTATATACATGATCATTGCCTTGGATATCGTCATAATTATTTGCTTTTCTATCAATTGCCCAACAGTAATTTGTCCACCCACCGTATGCTATTTGCAAGAGAGAAGCCTCTAGTGAAACTATGGCCCCCGGATCTATCTTTTATCCTATATTAAAACCAAAAATACCTTACTGCATTTTTACTTTATTTATTTTATTTTGTATTTTTGTCCGATCTATCTATCAAACACCACACAATTTAATCTTGCTCGTAATCGTCGAGAGATTGACAACCCCTTGTTTGCGTTGGGTTGCAAGGATTCGTTGTTTGTGTGCAGGTGCTGGTAACGAGGTGTTGCTTGGTTCTCCTACTAGATTGATAACTTTGGTTCTTAACTGAGGAAAATACTTACCTCTACTGTACTTCATCATCCTCTCCTCTTCGGGAAAATCCCAACGCAGTTCACAAGTAGCACACATGTACACAAACAAAAAAAATACTTGCATCCAACTTGACAAGGGGGTTGTCAATCCCCTCGTCTTGGTAATTACAAGGTTAAATGCAAACAGTGGATAGACAATGGTATAATGAAGTGGTAAAATAATAAAAGCAAATAGAAGAGCAATTTTGTAGAAGCAAGTATTGATAGAGAATAGACCCAGTGGCATAGGTTCACTAGTGGCATCTCTCTCGAAAGCAGGCAATGGCATGGTAGACAAATTATGGTTGGGCAACTTATAGAAAAGCAACATTCATAATTATGATCATTCATGGCATAATCTTGTATAGGCATTATGTCTGTGATAAGTAGATTGTTATCCAACTGATCTACTACTGTTACTTCACCCCAAAACCGCTATCCAGCATGCATCACGAGGTATTAAAATTATAAAAATAGAGCAACGCGATAAGCAAGATGGCATAATGTAGACAAAGAAATCTAGTAACAAAAGTAAAACTGATTGTCTTATCCTTAGTAGAAACAATACAAATATGTGTCTTGTCCATATTCCATCACTCACTAGGATATAGAAACACCAACACGTCTCCGTATCTACTTTTCCAAACACTTTTGCTCTCGTTTTGCCCCCTCTTATTTATTTTTGTACAGAAATAAAAAGTATTCAGAATTGTGCGAAACTTTACGGAGAATTATTTTGGAATAAATAAAAGTACTAGAGCAAAGAGTTGCCAGAGAGGGCCCACCCAGGGCCCACAAGCCTGTTGGGGAACGCGGTAATTTAAAAAAAATTCCTACGATCACGCAAGATCTATCTATGTGATGCATGGCAACGAGAGGGGAGAGTGTGTCCACATACCCTCGTAGACCGAAAGCGGAAGCATTAGTTAACGCGGTTGATGTAGTCGAACGTCTTCGCGATCCAACTGATCCAAGTACCGAACATACGGCACCTCCGCGTTCAACACATGTTCAGCTCGATGATGTCCCTCGTACTCTTGATCTAGTTGAGGCCGAGGGAGAGTTTCATCAGCACGACGGCGTGGAGACGGTGATGATGAAGTTACCGGTGCAGGGCTTCGCCTAACCACTACGATGATATGAACGAGGTGTGTAACTGTGGACGGGGGCACCGCACACGGCTAAAAGATCAACTTATGTGTTCTAGGGTGTCCCCTGCCCCCGTATATAAATGAGCAAGGGGGAGGCCGACCGGCCGACCCTCCTAGGGCGCGCCCCACAATGGGAGTCCTACTAGGACTACTAGTCACTACAAAAAATACACTTCCGTGATGATATGTGTTTGTCATAGTAGGTCGCGTTTTTTGTCATGCATGTACATCTATGACGATTTTATGACAGAATCAAGATAGTCATACTTGTGCTGTCGTAGAAGTGTTTCATGACATTACCAAAATTATCATCACGGAAGTGTCCACTTCCATGACGATAAATCGCGCGTCACAGAAGTGCTTTCGTCAAGGGTGATCGACACGTGGCATCCACCGTAACGGAACGCTGTTAAGCTATTGGGTCCGGTTTTGGATCCGATAACCCGTTAACAGCCCGGACCACTAGGGATTTTCCATGTGTAAAATCATCATTGGCCGGAGGAAACACATGTTGCCTCACCGTTGGGACAGATGTCATCCACTCATCGGATAGGAGGCGCCTATGATAGGTTGACATGTGGCACGGCCCAACAGTGGCCCATTCCGGTGAAAAAGGCCGGCCCAGTAAAAATTAGCAGGCCAGCCCATATAAGGCCTACTTGAGCCAGGTCCATTTAAGCCCACGACCCATACGAGATGTGCCAATTTGGCCCGTCAGCGACCCATTAAAGATTTGACACCATTGCAGCCCATCATCAGTTCGAGCCCGTTAATAGCCCGCTATATATTTGGGCTCAATATTGGCCCGATGAGATTTCGGCCTGTTAATGGCCCATTCAAGGGATGGGCCAATTTTCAGGATGTACATCTTTTGGCCTTTTGCGACCTATTTAAGCGTTGGGCTAATTTCCGGCCTGATGTGTCTTTCAGCCTGTTGACGGCCCATAAATTAGTTGGGCCATTTGTAGTCGGACCTGAGTTTTGGCCTTTTAGCGACCCATTTAAGTGTTGGGCCAATTTCTGTCATGGTGTGTCTTTCAGCCTGTTTGACGGCCCATAAATCAGTTGGGCCATTTGTAGTCGGGCCTGAGTTTTGGCCTTTTAGCGACCCATTTAAGTGTTGGCCCAATTCCCGGTCCCGTGTACCTTTCAGCCTGTTAACGGCCCACAAATGAGTTGGGCCATTTGTAGTCGGACCTGAGTTTTGGACTTTTAACGGCCCATGCCCTTCATGGTCCAATATCAGCCTGGTTTCTCTGTCGGCCTGCTAAAGGCCCACAACACAGTTGGGCCATTTACAATACGACCTGACTTTTGGCCTCTTAGCGGCCCATGCTCTTCATGGTCCAGTACAAGCCCGCTGTCTCTTTCGGCCTGGTAAAGGCCCACAATATAGTTGGGCCATGTGTAGCCCGAACTTAGTAACGACATGTTAACGACCCGTGAAATCTAATGGGCCCACCTGTTACCCGCTTCATTGTCGGCCTGTTAACGACCCGGGAGGTAAGAGGGCCGACCATTAACTTTCGGCCTGGTAACGGCCCATTAACTTAATGGCCCCACTAAAGTTCGTATATGTCTTTAGGCCAAATTAGATAATTTGAGCCCATTGCGACGAGCAAATATGCACAGGACCAAAACCGATCAAGCAAAGGTACGACATACAGGGAAAAACATTGCACATCCAGCATATATTACAGGAAATTACATCCACTAGGCAATCAAAGATTGATGCCAGTGCAAATAAATGAACAGAACCTAACGATCTACAACGTCACAATCTAAAACCTCAGCACGGATGACGCCCATAAGCATGTGGGCAAGTTCTTGCTGCTTTGTTACACCGTCTCTGAAAACATTGATCAATTGTTGTTGCGCACGAATCTGCAACTCTGATTCCTCCACCATTTCCATCATTGCTTTAGCCATTAATTGGTTCACAAACATACAGTGGCATTCGAGACAGAGGATACTGAACAGATCTAGATGGCGATTTTGGCAGGCTTGTATTATTGATAGTGGAGAGTGTCTCGACCACTGCATCATAACATAAATTAGGAGGGGAACCAAACAGATTAATCATGAGTTATTGCCATATTACCTTGCCTGGATTTATTGGAAAGAAACAATGGGGTTGCCTTGCTGTTTTTAGAGTTTGTCTTCTTATCTTCAGCAGCCTGCACCAAATTAACACACTAGCATTGCTATCATTGGCCAAGTCAGATAATAGGAAAGCAACATTGACACAACGAACATTTGGGCAACTAGCCTACACCAAATTAACACAATACGACACAACTATCATCAGCCAGGTAAGGTAATATGAAAGCAACATTGGCACAATGAATGAATGGGCAACCAGAGCAGCACTACAATTCAGCAATGTGCATGATATGAGATAGTACACTCATGCAACTCAGTATGCAAAACTACCAGGCAGTTTTCTTTACAAAAATCAACATTGGCGCCTTTAACATTTTGCTACAACTAATTTTAGATTAGATAAAGGTTGGATTCACACTGATTAACAAAATACATGCTGATGTAAAAATATAGTGATATACAACAGGTACTTACAACAGCATTGGAGCACAGAGAATTCCCACAAGATATTTTCCTCGAATACAATCTAAGTGGAGGAAGTCTTTCTATCATTTAACCTTATTTTCTAAAAGAGAGATGGGTAAGAAACATGTAGAAAATATGATCAGAATGCTATAAAATTTCATGATACGAGGATACGCACACGCTTCTTAGAATGGAGTTGACATTCTTTTGCTGGACTGGAGCGGACTAGTTCTTTGGCCACTAGAATCTACTTATTATCAGTGGGAGTTGGGTTTTTCTGTGCTGGAGCAGTATCTATGAAAAATGGAGTTGGTTTATTATCTCCTAGCGTTTGGATCTTTTGCAAATACCTGGTTTGTAACCCTTCAGATTCTAACATAGCCATCTTCCCCTTGCATGCCTTATATAGAGGAATGGTGCTTCAATTATAAAACATGCTACAACAGAGATGGAATAGGTACTGAAGAATAGAAAGGAATGACATATTTACATTTATTCCCTCTATCCGGAAATAAATGGATGGGTCTAGGCGTATTTTAGTTCTAGATACATCCAGTTTTATCCATTTCTGCGACATGTAATCCGGACAGAGGGAGTATGATGTAAGAGCTAGGGATACGACAGGACAACACAGTAAAAAAACACTAAAAATCCACTGCAGAACCAAAGTATTCAAACCCACTGATATGAGATAGTACACTCATGCAGCTTAGGATGCAAAACTACCAGGTAGTTTTCCTTACAAAAATCAACATTGTGGCCTTTAATCATACATTTTGCTATAACTAAATTTAGATCAGATAAACGTTGGATTCACACCGATTAACAAAATACATGCTGATGTAAAAATATAGTGATATACAACAGGTACTTACATCTGCATTGGAGCACAGAGAATTCCTGGAAGAATATTTCCTCAGAGATGATACCAGTGTAGAAATTCTTCTATATGTTAAGCTTATTTCTAAAAGAGAGATGGGTAAGAAACATGTAGAAAATATGATCAGCATGCTATAAAATTTCATGATGCAAGGATACACACACGCTTCTTAGAATGAAGTTGACATATTTTTGCTGGACTGGAGCGAACTAGTTATTTGGCCACTGTAATCTGCTTATTATCAGTAGGAGTTGGGTTTCTCTATGTTGGAGCAGTATCTATAAAAACTAGAGTTGGTTTATTATCTCCTGGCTTTTGGATCTTTTGCAAAGACCTTGTTTGTAACCCTTCAGATTCTAACATAGTCATCTTCCCCTTGTGCCTTGTATAGAAGAATGGTGCTTCAACTATAAAACATGCTACAACAGAGAGATGGAATAGGTACTGAAGAATAGAAAGGCATGACATATTGACATGTATTCCCTCCATCTAGAAAAAAAATGGATGGGTCTAGGCATATTTCAGTTCTAGATACATCTTTTTTATCCATTTCGGCAACATGTAATCCGGACGGAGGGAGTATGGTGTAAGAGCTAGGGATACGACAGGACAACACAGTAAAAAAACACTAGTTGAATGTAAAACTGTATGCTAGCGGAATACATACAGAAAAACTAAGACAACATACACGTGTATGATTGGGAAACTAAGATGGCATTGCAACAGAGCACTAGAACAACACTTCAATGTAAAAAAACATGGTATTGTACAGATGAAGTACATACTGATGAATAACAATGCATAAGACATTCAGAAGCATGATGTCCAAATTAAGCAGATGGCATTGCGATAGAGTAGAATGACAGTACTTGAATTTGAAAACATGTTATCATGAATGGAATTGGTACTGAAAGAAGGCATGACATATTTACATGCATGATCAGCATGCTAAGCACATGGCATTGCAACAGAGTAGATACACTCCAGGACATTATATGCATGTTGTACCCATATCACGGGCCAAGTTAGAGCAAGGACCTTGTGGGGTGAAGAGGATTCATCATCTTTCTGCAAGTCTTCTGAAGAACTGCCTTTACATGTTCCATCATATTGGGTATCATTGACATCAAGTTTATTGGCCTTTACATTGCTCTGTGAGGTTCTTGTGGATATATCAGTGTATGCAATTATATCTGACATGCATGGAAGACAACTAGTAGTTAGATTTCTGTAATGAGTGCCTGTAGGAGACGACATAAATAGTAGGACTGGGGTTAACTAGCAGCAACAGGTCTCAAAAACTAAAGGGAGAACACAGATGAAAGCTACAGAATATGTATCGTTTGTACTCAAGATTAACTAGATGGCACACAAAAGTATTGAAGAACAACATAGGTAATACTAGAAGTGGTATAATACTATAATCACCAGCCAGTGGATAGCATTGGCTGATGTATGATAACTGTCGGTGTCAAAACCGGCGGATCTTGGGTAGGGGGTCCCGATCTGTGCGTCTTAGGATGATGGTAACAGGAAGCAAGGGACACAATGTTTACCCAGGTTCGGGCCCTCTCGATGGAGGTAAAACCCTACTTCCTGCTTGATTAATATTGACGATATGAGTAGTACAAGAGTAGATCTACCACGAGATCGTAGAGGCTAAACCCTAGAAGCTAGCCTATGATGATTATGATTGTAATTGTGATCGGCCTTCTAAGGACCAACCTCTCCGGTTTATATAGACACCGGAGAGGGCTAGGGTTTACACGGAGTCGGTTACAAGGAAGGAAATACAATATCTGGATCGCCAAGCTTGTCTTCCACGCAAAGGAGAGTCCCATCCGGACATGGGATGGAATCTTGAGTCTTGTATCTTCACGCTCCAATAGTCCGGACGATGTATACAGTCCGGCTGTCCAGATACCCCCTAATCCAGGACTCCCTCAGTAGCCCCTGAACCAGGCTTCAATGACGATGAGTCTGGCGCGCAGTCTTGTCTTCGACATTGCAAGGCGGGTTCCATCTCCAAATACTCCAAGGTAATTATCGAACACTTAGACCGTATCCGGATCTATGAGATGATTCTCACATACCATCGTAGGGAACATAGCATAAATCTGATCTGCCGACAATCTTCGTACGTCGTGCCTTTGCATCGTGGCCCGGTCCAATACGAACCGACATTTCTCGCTCCACCTCGACTCGCGTTGCGAGGCGGTTTTATTGGCACGTCCTGCCAAAGCAGAGATTGTGTTCCTCTTATTACGGGATCTTCCATCAATATGGTCGTGCGTAACCCCACGACGACCGTTGGCATGACTCCGTGTGCTTTTAGATAAGCCTCAAGCGGTCACCCTGAGGACTCTTGATATTCACCCCCTTTATAAAGGGGCCGAGGCCTATGCCTCTTTTCCACCTCCCTTGCGCCTTCTCGCACCTTGAGTTCTAACACCCGAGACCTAAGCTCCAACACCCCAGATCCTCCAATATGTCCGGATCCAACCCTCAAGGCTGGTGGGTGGCCTCCTCGATCCAAAAGGAGGACATTGTGAGGCTTAGGGAGGTCGGATATCTGACCGCCGACATCCAGCACAGGCTTCCTTCTCCAGGGCAGGTCATCCCTACACCGGAGCCCAATGAGAGCGTCGTGTTTGTTCCTCACTTCCTCCGCGGCTTGGGCCTCACCCTCGATCCCTTTGTGAGGGAGCTCATGTTCTATTACGGGTTGGATTTTCATGATCTAGCGCCTGACGCTATCCTCCATATCTCGTCGTTCATCATTGTGTGCGAGGCTTTTCTCCACGTCACTCCACACTCGGCTTATGGCTCAAGACCTTCAATGTGAAGCCGAAGATGATCGAGGGGTGACATGCGGAGTGCAGAGGTGCCATAATAAGCAGGAATGCCGATGCCCCATGGCCAGAGGGTTCTTCCCCAGAGGTATCCGATGCATGGCAACGGAGGTGGTTTTATGTCACGGCTCCCAGAGGCACAAAGTGAGTGGCCGCCCCCGAGTTCCGCTCGGGCCCTCCGTCACAACTAGCGTCTTGGACCGACGTAGGATGGAGTTGGGGCCCCGCTGGCGATGTACCAATACTGCAGAGCTGCATCCGGGAGCTTCTTGAGAGGGACATTGACCTTGTCAGCATAATTCAAGTGATGTTAATCTGACGGATGTTGTCGTGCCAACGCTGGCCTCTCCGGATGTGGGAGTTCAATCCAGAGGGTCCGTGGACTGTTAAGCACTTCTTCGGCCTGAAGCTCGAAGGGATGTGTAAATTATTCTTCGGACCACAAGTAGAGTGTCCGGACACCACCGAGGATGCGGGCCTAAGCTGCAATCACCTAGATACCCAAGTAAGTAACCTTGATACCGGACACCTTGTTTTATATTTGTCATAGTTGTTATTCTGAAAATCATCCGTGGCCAGGAATGGCTCAGCAAGGCGGAGAGAATCAGGTGTCCTGCGCCACTTCCCGAAGGCTCGCTTGGTCCCACTATTGCCATGATGCTTGACCGGGTGCTTGGCAAAATGCCCTCAAGGAAAGACAAGGGGAAGAACAAAGAAACCGAACTTCACACACTGCGCATCTGAACCGGGGGAATTGTTACCTCCCCTGAGGAGGATAGTCGGGAAGGGGAGGCTAAAGCCTCCTCCCTACGCGGGAAGAAAAGGGCCGCCTCCGAAGACTTGGAGACGGAGATGCCCAAACCAGGGAAAAAGGTATCACTAGGGGGCTCTGCCCCGACGGGCACCCTCACCGCGTCATGCCCGCCAACGGGCCAGCCCTCCACCGAGCTGTAAGTTAATCGTTAATTCGAAGGAACTGCATTTCTCCGAGATTAATAACCAGGATTCGTCTTTTGCTGTTCGGCTAGCAGCTCTTCTCAACAGAGTTCGTCTTCGAGGGATCTTCCTCTGGAGATGATGGAGAGTGAGACCCCCCCACCTCTCTGCCTCATGAAGCGGGCGACACCGAGGTGTCGTCACGGAGGAGTCCGGATCTACCGAAGCCGAAAACTAATACGTTAGCCGCCCTGAGCCCGGAGCGTTTGGCTCCCACGAGGGGTGAGGAGAAGGGTCCAACACAGTTTGATGTCCGGCCGGACATACTGACAGGCCTTCTAGAGCGAGCCGCGCTCTCGGAGGAGCACCGCTCATTAATGAGCATGGTGCTCAAGAAGATTTCATCCGCCACAAGCGGTTTGAATGAAGCTTTTATGAGCCTGCTCAGAGGCTTTGAGGTATGTAGTGAAAAATACACTATTTTTTGGCTGTGAGGCATGCGCTAGGTGTGCTCCATATGGATAGTAGCCCCTGAGACTCTGGTTGCCCGCCCTAGGCAGAAAACGGGGGATCATATAGTAATGATTGCGCTATACATATGCGCAGGTATCTAAGGATCCGGCAGCCAACCAGTCCATTGAAGTTGCCGAGCTAAGGAGGCAGATCGGATATAGTGATGCCGATATCACGCTGGTGAACGAGCGGCTAAATGAGTCACAAGGTATGTGCTCTGCTTTCCTTATTCTGTTGTATAGGCGAATATGAGAGGGGCATGATATTAATGCAATATGCTTGGACTGCAGATGGTGCTGCTGCCGTGGAAGCCCTGAGGGCGGAACTTGCCCAGGCCAAGGAACAAGCTCGGGTTAGCAATGCGGCTGCCCTAAAGGTGGCCGAATAATTGAGAGCCGAATAGGCTGCTCATCGTCGAAGCGAGGAAAAGATAGCTGAAATGGCCGCGGAGTTGAAGAATGCCGCCGACCGGTATGAACTCCTTGAAAAGGAGAATAAGGCTAATTCGGCCGAACTGAACAAGGCGCTTAATGCCACCAAGGAGATGTGGACCGAGGTCAGGGGTGTGCGGGAGGAGCTTTAACAGGCCGATAAAATCGCGGCTGGGGGCTCCTACTTACTGCGGACGAAGTTTTTGGATCCGAAATATGCTCCCCTGGATGGATGCTGGAGTCCTGCAGATGCGTATGCGGACTTGGCGAAGAGTACAGCTGATGCAGCCAAGTTTTTCGAGGATCAAGGTGATAAAGAAGTGGAAAAGCTTTTCTGGTCACAATTCAATGCTCCCGCGCGCCCGCTGCCGTTAAGTGAGAAGATGGCTATTGTGGCGGAGCTTCTGTTGGAAATATGCCCTAGAGGCAATAATAAAATGGTTATTATTATATTTCTTTATTCATGATAATTGTCTATTGTTGATGCTATAATCGTATTATCCGGAAATCGTAATACGTGTGTGAATACATAGACCACAACAAGTCCCTAGTAAGCCTCTAGTTGACTAGCTCGTTGATCAATAGATAGTCATGGTTTCCTGACTATGGACATTGGATGTCATTGATAACGGGATCACATCATTAGGAGAATGATGTGATGGACAAGACCCAATCCTAAGCATAGCACAAAGATCGTGTAGTTCGTTTCGCTAGAGCTTTTTCAAATATCAAGTATCATTTACTTAGACCATGAGATTGTGCAACTCCCGGATACCGTAGGAGTGCTTTGGGTGTGCCAAACGTCACAACATAACTGGGTGGCTATAAAGGTGCACTACGGGTATCTCTGAAAGTGTCTGTTGGGTTGGCACAAATCGAGACTGGGATTTGTCACTCCGTATGAGGAGAGGTATCTCTGGGCCCACTCGGTAATGCATCATCATAATGAGCTCAATGTGACCAAGTGTCTGGTCACGGGATCATGCATTACGGTACGAGTAAAGTGACTTGCCGGTAACGAGACTGAACGAGGTATTGGGATACCGACGATCGAGTCTCGGGCAAGTAACGTACCAATTGACAAAGGGAATTGTATACGGGATTGATTGAATCCTCGACATCGTGGTTCATCCGATGAGATCATCGAGGAGCATGTGGGAGCCAACATGGGTATCCAGATCCCGCTGTTGTTTATTGACCGGAGAGGCATCTCGGTCATGTCTGCATGTCTCCCGAACCCGTAGGGTCTACACACTTAAGGTTCGGTGACGCTAGGGTTGTAGAGATATGAATATGCAGTAACCCGAAAGTTGTTCGGAGTCCCGGATGAGATCCTAGACATCACGAGGAGTTCGGGAATGGTCCGGAGGTGAAGAATTATATATAGGAAGTGCAGTTTCGGCCATCGGGAAAGTTTCGAGGGTCACCGGTATTGTACCGGGACCACCGGAAGGGTCCCGGGGGTCCATCGGGTGGGGCCACCTATACCGGAGGGCCCCGTGGGCTGAAGTGGGGAGGGGACCAGCCCCTGGTGGGCTGGTGCGCCCCCCTTTGGGCCCCCCTGCGCCTAGGGTTGGAAACCCTAGGGTGGGGGGGGGGGGGGGCGCCTCCACTTGCCTTGGGGGGCAAGCCTCCCCCTGGCCGCCGCCCCCCTTGGAGATCCCATCTCCAGGGCTGGCGCCCCCCTTGGGGACCCTATATAAAGAGGGGGGAGGGAGGGCAGCCGCACCCCTTGCACTTGGCGCCTCCCTTCCCCCTTGCTACACCTCTCCCTCCCGCAGACGCTTGGCGAAGCCCTGCCGGGATCCCTGCTGCATCCACCACCACGCCGTCGTGCTGCTGGATCTTCATCACCCTCTCCTTCCCCCTTGCTGGATCAAGAAGGAGGAGACGTCACGCTGACCGTACGTGTGTTGAACGCGGAGGTGCCGTCCGTTCGGCGCTAGGATCTCCGGTGATTTGGATCACGACGAGTACGACTCCCTCAACCCCATTCTCTTGAACGCTTCCGCTCGCGATCTACAAGGGTATGTATATGCACTCCTCTCTCTCGTTGCTGGATGAACTCCTAGATTGATCTTGGTGAACATAGGAAATTTTTTATTTTATGCAACGTTCTCCAACAGCTTCATAGGCTGTCCGGGCTTGCAATGCGGTCTATAATAGACCATCTTTGGCCGAAGGGGCCTAAGCCGGACAGTTACTTTGGTTTGGTGCAACAATTCCTTGGGGTCGTGCCTCAGATCGACGCCATGAGAAGGTTGGCGTGCATAGAGGGTGCACGAATGGCTCTTGCCCGTGTTAAAGCCTATTGGACAGATATGGAGGCCACCATTGTAGCGACCCAGAATCTGGCGGGAGGCCAGTATCCGGCCGAGTACTACTTGGAGCAGGTAACAGAAGGTGCCCGCTTAATAGGGGCGCAGTGCTCGAAGAATATTTTGTTTGAGTGACAAAGCGAATCATTGTAAAGACAATGTTATTTTGATTATGAGGCTATATTTATACTTTGTGCCCGAAAGTATTATTTGTGCCTCCTGTGCGGCTGTTTTTATGTCTATGTGTAATTCTGAAAGTTAGCAGTCGTTGGCTTCAGCCCCCACGCATACAATGCGGGGGTGTTCGTGAAAAATATGCATAATCACACTTGTTCCAATGTCTTGGTCCATTAAGGAGGTGATCGCACGCCGAACTAGGCAACCAGACTATATAGCTGTAACACTTTCACTTAGCCATAGGAGTTTGACAGTGGGGCTACTATGTAGCCCCTAGTACTTTTGCGTGCATCCGAATACGGGTGCATATGTACTTGGCCAGGAAACGGCCCTTCGTTAATGCGGAGGAATCCTAAAGATTCCGGTAAGCTCGCGCTGTATCATGATAGTCAATTTTCGGCTTTCTCTATTGAGGTGCTCATCCGGAATAACCAGGGCACAATCGCAGTAGTTCTCCTTTGGCCGCCTTAGACGATAAGAACAGAACATAAGGCGGCAAACCCAGGAGCCGGGCAAACCCAACATTTGACCAAAGACATGATTCGGAGCTGATGCATATAAGGCCAAACTCGTGACGCCGAACACTCCCAAAGGTATTCAGACTTTATAGCAGAAAATGGGCTGAAGAATGCCCATTCATTATAAACCCTATATTTCTAGGTACGTGCATTAGTCTGTCGTCGCGAAATGCCAATAACGGCAGTATCCTCTGTGGTATGGAACCCGTGGGATGTTTAAACAACAAGAGGCAATAGAAAAGGTTTATACAAGGGGCTTAATCTAAAAAGAAACCTTTTGAGCGGGGCCTGCTGCATGTCTGCGCCTTTGTCTCTGTTGCGCCGTATCCTGGAAGGGTATCACGCGAATGTTGTCTGTAAAAAACAAAACTCGTGTAGGAGAGTACAACGTAAGTATGCAATGGATAGTAAAAGTCTAAGATATTGGCCTGCCAATAAGGTTGAGCCAAGTGTGGGGCTATATTAAGTATTTATAGCCTCTGGTGTCCTCTATGGGATTACATATACGGTGCCCTGGTTCAGTTTTATCCGGGCTGCCGGACTCGTCTAACCGTGTCTGTGGTCTTAATGACCAGTCATGTTTTCTGATATTGGAGGCCGCTTATAGTCCGGCCGCTAGGGCCGTCGCGTGTTCCTCTGCGCGTGAAGAGAGCTCTCTGTTTCCGTTAACGGTGATGACGCCACGTGGACCGGGCATCTTGAGTGTAAGGTAGGCATAGTGCAGTAATGTGTTGAAGCGGGCGAAGGCTATTCTTCCAAGCAATGCATGATAGCCGCTTTGGAAGGGTGCGATGGTGAAGAGTAGTTCTTCGCTTTTGGAGTTGCCTAGGGAGCCGAATGTTACCTCTAGTATGATGGAGCCCCTGCCGTAGGCTTCAACGCCTGGTATCACCCCTTCAAAGGTGGTATTGCTTTGACTAATTCTGGATGAGTCTTGTTGGGGAACGTAGTAATTTCAAAAAAATTCCTACGCACACGCAAGATCATGGTGATGGCATAGCAACGAGAGGGGAGAGTATTATCCACGTACCCTCGTAGACCATAAGCGGAAGAGTTATGACAATGCGGTTGATGTAGTCGTACGTCTTCACGATCCGACCGATCCAAGTACCGAACGTACGGCACCTCTGAGTTCAGCACACGTTCAGCTCGATGACGATCCCCGGACTCCGATCCAGCAAAGTGTCAGGGATGAGTTCCGTCAGCACGACGACATGGTGATGATGATGATGCTCTACTGGCGCAGGGCTTCGCCTAAACTTCGCGATGATATGACCGAGGTGGAATATGGTGGAGGGGGGCACCGCACACGGCTAAGGAACGATTCGTAGATCAACTTATGTGTCTATGGGGTGCCCCCTGCCCCCGTATATAAAGGAGTGGAGGAGGGGGAGGGCCGGCCCTCTCTATGGCGCGCCCTAGGGGAGTCCTACTCCCACCGGGAGTAGGATTCCCCTTTCCTAGTAGAACTAGGAACCCTTCCATATAGTAGGAGTAGGAGAGAAGGAAAGGGAAGAGAGAAGGAGAAGGAAGGAAGGGGCCGCCCCCCCTCCCTAGTCCAATTTGGACTAGTCCAAGGGGAGGGGTGCGGCCACCCTTTTGGCCCTTTCTCTCCTTTCCCGTATGGCCCATTGAGGCCCAATACGAATTCCCGTAACTCTCTGGTACTCCGAAAAATACCCGAATCACTCGGAACCTTTCCGAACTCCGAATATAGTCATGCAATATATCGATCTTTACGTCTCGACCATTTCGAGACTCGTCGTCATGTCCACGATCTCATCCGGGACTCCGAACTCCTTCGGTACATCAAAACTCATAATAAAACTGTCATCGAAACCTTAAGCGTGCGGACCCTACGGGTTCGAGAACTATGTAGACATGACCTAGAACTATTCTCGGTCAATAACCAATAGCGGAACCTGGATGCCCATATTGGCTCCTACATATTCTACGAAGATCTCTATCGGTCAAACCGCATAACAACATACGTTATTCCCTTTGTCATCGGTATGTTACTTGCCCGAGATTCGATCGTCGGTATCCAATACCTAGTTCAATCTCGTTACCGGCAAGTCTCTTTACTCGTTACGTAATGCATCATTCCGTAACTAACTCATTAGCTACATTGCTTGCAAGGCTTATAGTGATGTGCATTACCGAGAGGGCCCAGAGATACCTCTCCGACAATCGGAGTGACAAAACCTAATCTCGAAATACGCCAACCCAACATGTACCTTTGGAGACACCTGTAGTACTCCTTTATAATCACCCAGTTACGTTGTGACGTTCGGTAGCACCCAAAGTGTTCCTCCGATAAACGGGAGTTGCATAATCTCATAGTTACAGGAACATGTATAAGTCATGAAGAAAGTAATAGCAACATACTAAACGATCAAGTGCTAGGCTAACGGAATGGGTCATGTCAATCACATCATTCTCCTAATGATGTGATCCCGTTAATCAAATGACAACTCATGTATATGGCTAGGAAACTTAACCATCTTTGATTCAACGAGCTAGTCAAGTAGAGGCATACTAGTGACACTATGTTTGTCTATGTATTCACACATGTATTATGTTTCCGGTTAATACAATTCTAGCATGAATAATAAACATTTATCATGAAATAAGGAAATAAATAATAACTTTATTATTGTCTCTAGGGCATATTTCCTTCAGTCTCCCACTTGCACTAGAGTCAATAATCTAGTTCACATCACCATGTGATTTAACACCAATGTTCATATCTGTATATGATTAACACCCATAGTTCACTTCGTCATGTGACCAACACCCAAAGGGTTTACTAGAGTCAATAATCTAGTTGACATCGCTTATGTGATTAACACCCAAAGAGTACTAAGGTGTGATCATGTTTTGCTCGTGAGAGAAGCTTAGTCAACGGGTCTGTCACATTCAGAGCCGTATGTATTTTGCAAATATTCTATGTCTACAATGCTCTGTACGGAGCTACTCTAGCTAATTGCTCCCACTTTCAATATGTATCCAGATTAAGACTTAGAGTTATCTGGATTGGTGTAAAAGCTTGCATCGATGTAACTTTTTACGACGGGCTCTTTTATCACCTCCATAATCGAGAAATATTTCCTTAGTCCTCACTAAGGATATTCTTGACCAATGTCCAGTGATCTACTCCTAGATCACTATTGTACTCCCTTGCCAAATTCAGAGCAAGGTATACAATAGGTCTGGTCCATAGCATAGCATACTTTTATAGAACCTATGACTGATGCATAGGGAATGACTTCCATTCTCTTTCTATTTTCTGCTGTGGTCGGGATTTGGGTCTTACTCAATTTCATACCTTTGCAACACAGGCAAGAACTCTTTCTTTGATTGTTCCATTTTGAACTACTTCAAAATCTTGTCAAGGTATGTACTCATTGAAAATCTTATCAAGCGTCTTGATCTATCTCAATAGATCTTGATGCTCAATATGTACATAGCTTTACTGAAGTCTTTCTTTTAAAGAACTTCTTTCAAACACTCCTTTATGCTTTGCAGAATAATTCTACATTATTTCCGATCAACAATATGTCATTCACATATACTTATCAGAAATGCTGTAGTGCTTCCACTCACTTTCTTGTAAATACAGGCTTCACCGTAAGTCTGTACAAAACTATAGCTTTGATCAACTTATCAAAACGTATATTCCAACTCTGGGATGCTTGCACCAGTCCATAGATGGATCGCTGGAGCTTGCACATTTTATTAGCATCTTTAGGATTGACAAAACCTTCTAGTTGCATCATATACAACTATTCTTTAATAAATCCATTAAGGAATGCAGTTTTGACATCCATTTGCCAGATTTCATAAATGTGGCAATTGCTAACATGATTTGGACAGACTTAAGCATCGATACGAGTGAGAAAATCTCATTGTATTCAACACCTTGAATTTGTCGAAAAACCTTTTTGCGACAAGTCGAGCTTTGTAGATAGTAACACTACTATCAATGTCCGTCTTCCTCTTGAAGATCCATTTATTTTCTATGGCTTGCCAATCATCGGGCAAGTCCACCAAAGTCCACACTTTGTTCTCATACATGGATCCTATCTCAGATTTCATGGCCTCCAGCCATTTCGCGGAATCTGGGCTCATCATCGCTTCCTCATAGTTCGTAGGTTTATCATGGTCTAGTAACATGACTTTTAGAACAGGATTACCGTACACTCTGGTGCAGACCGTATCTGGTAGACCTACGAGGTTCTGTAGTAACTTGATCTGAAGTTTCATGATCATCATCATTAGCTTCCTCACTAATTGGTGTAGGAATCACTGGAACTGATTTCAGTGATGAACTATTTTCCAATTCAGGAGAAGGTACAATTACCTCATCAAGTTCTACTTTCCTCCCACTCACTTCTTTCGAGAGAAACTTCTTCTCTAGAAAGGATCCATCTTAGCAACGAATAACTTGCCTTCGGATCTGTGATAGAAGGTGTACCCATTAGTTTCCTTTGGGTATTCTACGAAGACGCACTTCTCCGATTTGGGTTCGAGCTTATCAGGTTGAAACTTTTTCACATAAGCATCGCTGCCCCAAAATTTAAGAAACGACAGCTTAGGTTTACTGCTAAACCACAGTTCATATGGTGTCATCTCAACGGATTTAGATGGTGCCCTTTTAACGTGAATGCAACTATCTCTAATGTATAACCCCAAAACAATAGTGGTAAATTAGTAAGAGACATCATAGATCGCACCATATCCAATAAAGTGCGGTTACGATGTTTGGACACACCATAACATTGTGGTGTTCCAGGTGGCGTGAGCTGTGAAACTATTCCACATTGTTTTAATTGAAGACCAAACTCGTAACTCAAATATTCGTCTCCACGATCAGATCGTAGAAACTTTATTTTTCTTGTTACGATGATTTTCCACTTCACTCTGAAATTCTTTGAACCTTTCAACTATTTCAGACTTATGTTTCATCAAGTAGATATACCCATATCTGCTCAAATCATCTTGTGAAGGTCAGAAAATAACGATACTTACCACGAGCATCAACACTCATTGGATCGCATACATCGGTATGTATTATTTCCAATAAGTCAGTAGCTTGTTCCATTGTTCCGGAGAACGGAGTTTTAGTCATCTTGCCCAGAAGGCACGGTTCGCAAGCATCAAATGATTCATAACCAAGTGATTCCGAAAATCCATCTTTATGGAGTTTCTTCATGCGCTTTACACTGATATGACCCAAACAGCAGTGCCACAAATAAGTTGCACTATCATTATTAACTTTGCATCTTTTGGCATCAATATTATGAATATGTGTATCACTACGATCGAGATCCAACAAACTATGTTCATTGGGTGTATGACCATCGAAGGTCTTATTCATGTAAACAGAATAACAATTATTCTCTAATTTTAAATGAATAACCGTATCGCAATAAACATGATCAAATCATATTCATGCTTAACGCAAACGCCAAATAACATTTATTTAGGTTTAACACTAATCCCAAAAGTATAGGGAGTGTGCGATGATGATCATATCAATCTTGGAACTACTTCCAACACTCATCGTCACTTCCCCTTCAACTAGTCTCTGTTTATTCTGTAACTCCTGTTTCGAGTTACTAATCTTAGTAACCGAACAAGTATCAAATACTCAGGGGCTACTATAAACACTAGTAAGGCACACATCAATAACTTGTATATCAAATATACCCTTGTTCACTTTGCCATCCTTCTTATCCACCAAATATTCAGGGTATTTCCGCTTCCAGTGACCATTTCCTTTGCAGTGTAAGCACTCAGTTTCAGGCTTTGGTCCAGCTTTGGTCTTCTTCACGGGAGTGACAACTTGTTTGCCATTCTACTTGAAGTTTTCCTTTCTTTCCCTTTGCCGTTTTCTTGAAACTAGTGGTCTTGTCAATCATCAACACTTGATGCTCTTTCTTGATTTTTACCTTCGTCGATTTCAACATCACGAAGAGCTCGAGAATCGTTTTCGTCATCCCTTGCATACTATAGTTCATCACGAAGTTCTAGTAACTTAGTGATGGTGACTAGAGAATTCTATCAATCGCTATCTTATCTGGAAGATTAACTCCCACTTGATTCAAGCAATTGAAGTACCCAGACAATCTGAGCACATGCTCACTAGTTGAGCGATTCTCCTCCATCTTTTAGCTTTAGAACTTGTTGGAGACTTCATATCTCTCAACTCGGGTATTTGCTGGAAATATTAACTTCAACTCCTGGAACATCTCATATGGTCCATGACGTTCAAAATGTCTTTGAAGTTCCGATTCTAAGCCGTTTAAGCATGGTGCACTAAATTATCAAGTAGTCATCCTTTTGAGCTAGCCAAACATTCATAACGTCTGCATCTGCTCCTGCAATAGGTTTGTCACCTAGCGATGCATTAAGGACATAATTCTTCTGTGCAGTAATGAGGATAAACCTCAGATCACGGATCCAATCCGCACCATTGCTACTAACATCTTTCAATACAATTTTCTCTAGGAACATATTAAAATAAACATATGAAAGCAACAACACAAGCTATTGATCTACAACATAATTTGCAAAATACTATCAGGACTAAGTTCATGATAAATTTAAGTTCAATTAATCATATTACTTAAGAACTCCCACTTAGACAGACATCTCTCTAGTCATCTAAGTGATTACGTGATCCAAATCAACTAAACCATGTCCGATCATCACGTGAGATGGAGTAGTTTCAATGGTGAACATCACTATGTTGATCATATCTACTATATGATTCACGTTCGACCTTTCGGTCTCCGTGTTCCGAGGCCATATCTGTATATGCTAGGCTCGTCAAGTTTAACCCGAGTATTCCGCGTGTGCAACTGTTTTGCACCCGTTGTATTTGAACGTAGAGCCTATCACACCCGATCATCACGTGGTGTCTCAGCACGAAGAACTTTCGCAATGGTGCATACTCAGGGAGAACACTTCTTGATAATTTAGGAGAGATCATCTTAAAATGCTACCGTCAAACAAAACAGAATAAGATGTATAACAGATAAACATCATATGCAATCAAAATATGTGACATGATATGGCCATGATCATCTTGCGCCTTTGATCTCCATCTCCAAAGTACTGTCATGATCTCTATCGTCACCGGCACGACACCATGATCTTCATCATCTTGATCTATATCAATGTGTCGTCACATGGTTGTCTCACCAACTATTGCTCTTGCAACTATTGCTATCGCATAGCGATAAAGTAAAGCAATTATTTGGCACTTGCATCTTATGCAACAAAGAGACAACCATAGAGCTTCTGCCAGTTGCCGATAACTTCAACAAAACATGATCATCTCATACAACAACTTATATCTCATCACGTCTTGACCATATCACATCACAACATGCCCTGCAAAAACAAGTTAGGCGTCCTCTACTTTGTTGTTGCAAGTTTTACGTGGCTGCTACGGGCTGAGCAAGAACCGTTCTTACCTACGCATCAAAACCACAACGATAGTTCGTCAAGTTGGTGCTGTTTTAACCTTCGCAAGGACCGGGCGTAGCCACACTCGGTTCAACTAAAGTTGGAGAAACAGACACCCACTAGTCACCTGTGTGCAAAGCACGGCGGTAAAACCAGTCTCGCGTAAGCGTACGCGTAATGTCGGTCTGGGCCGCTTCATCGAACAATACCGCTGAACCAAAGTATGACATGTTGGTAAGCAGTATGACTTGTATTGCCCACAACTCACTTGTGTTCTACTCGTGCATATAACATCAACGCATAAAACCTAGGCTCGGATGCCACTGTTGGGGAACGTAGTAATTTCAAAAAAATTCCTACGCACACGCAAGATCATGGTGATGGCATAGCAACGAGAGGGGAGAGTATTGTCCACGTACCCTCGTAGACCGTAAGCGGAAGCATTATGACAACGCGGTTGATGTAGTCATACGTCTTCACGATCCGACCGATCCAAGTACCGAACGCACGGCACCTCCGAGTTCAGCACACATTCAGCTCGATGACGATCCCCAGACTCCGATCCAGCAAAGTGTCGGGGATGAGTTCCGTCAGCACGACAGCGTGGTGACGATGATGATGCTCTACCGGCGTAGGGCTTCACCTAAACTCCGCGATGATATGACCGAGGTGGAATATGGTGGAGGGGGGCACCGCACACGGCTAAGGAACGATCCGTAGATCAACTTGTGTGTCTATGGGGTGCCCCCTGCCCCCGTATATAAAGGAGTGGAGGAGGGGGAGGGCCGACCCTCTCTATGGCGCGCCCTAGGGGAGTCCTACTCCCACCGGGAGTAGGATTCCCCCTTTCCTAGTAGAACTAGGAACCCTTCCATATAGTAGGAGTAGGAGAGAAGGAAAGGGAAGAGAGAAGGAGAAGGAAGGAAGGGGGCGCCCCCTCCCTAGTCCAATTCGGACTAGTCCAAGGGGAGGGGTGCGGCCACCCTTTTGGCCCTTTCTCTCCTTTCCCGTATGGCCCATTGAGGCCCAATATGAATTCCCGTAACTCTCCGGTACTCCGAAAAATACCCGAATCACTCGGAACCTTTCCGAACTCCGGATATAGTCATCCAATATATCGATCTTTATGTCTCGACCATTTCGAGACTCCTCGTCATGTCCCCGATCTCATCCGGGACTCAAAACTCCTTCGGTACATCAAAACTCATAAACTCATAATAAAACTGTCATCGAAACCTTAAGCGTGCGGACCCTACGGGTTCGAGAACTATGTAGACATGACCTAGAACTATTCTCGGTCAATAATCAATAGCGGAACCTGGATTCCCATATTGGCTCCTACATTTTCTACGAAGATCTTTATTGGTCAAACCGCATAACAACATACGTTATTCCCTTTGTCATCGGTATGTTACTTGCCCGAGATTCGATCGTCGGTATCCAATACCTAGTTCAATCTCGTTACCGGCAAGTCTCTTTACTCGTTACATAATGCATCATTCCATAACTAAATCATTAGCTACATTGCTTGCAAGGCTTATAGTGACGTGCATTACCGAGAGGGCCCAGAGATACCTCTCCGACAATCGGAGTGACAAAACCTAATCTCAAAATACGCCAACCCAACATGTACCTTTGGAGACACCTGTAGTACTCCTTTATAATCACCCAGTTACGTTGTGACGTTTGGTAGCACCCAAAGTGTTCCTCCGGTAAATGGGAGTTGCATAATCTCATAGTTACAGGAACATGTATAAGTCATGAAGAAAGCAATAGCAACATACTAAACGATCAAGTGCTAGGCTAACGGAATGGGTCATGTCAATCACATCATTCTCCTAATGATATGATCCCGTTAATCAAATGACAACTCATGTCTATGGCTAGGAAACTTAACCATCTTTGATTCAACGAGCTAGTCAAGTAGAGGCATACTAGTGACACTATGTTTGTCTATGTATTCACACATGTATTATGTTTCCGGTTAATACAATTCTAGCATGAATAATAAACATTTATCATGAAATAAGGAAATAAATAATACTTTATTGTTGTCTCTAGGGCATATTTCCTTCAGGTCTATCCCCATCCTGCGGGCAATGTCCTCGTATATTAAATTGAGACTGCTGCCGCCGTCCATGAGGACGTGGGTGAGATGGTATCCGTCGATTATTGGGTCAAGCACCAAGGCCTCTGATCCTCCGCGCTGAATACTAGTTAGGCAGTCCGTGTGATCGAAGGTGATCGGACAAGCCATCCAGTAGTTAGGTGTGGGTACGATGGGCTCTATATCGTATGCGTCTCTGAGCATGCGTTCGTGCCTTCTCGTAGATGTGTGAGTCGTGTGGATCATGTTTACTGTTTTAACCTCTGGTGGGAATTTTTTCTGTCCCCCGGTGTTCGGCTGGCGAGGTTCGTCCTCGTCTTCACTTGGTGTTTCCCTTCCCTTGTGTTCGGCATTTAATTTGCCGGCATGCTTGAAGACCCAACACTCTCTGTGCATGTGCTTCGCAGGTTTGTCGGGGGTGCCATGAATTTGGCACAGTCTGTTCAGGACTCTGTTCAGACCAGACGGTCCCTCTTTACTGCCTTTAAATGGCTTCTTTTGCTGATCAGGTCGAGAGCCCCTGAATCCGGCATTGACCGTTGTGTTGTCCGGGCTCTCTTCCTTGTTTTGGCATTTGTTTTTATTACACCGTGGCTTCCCGTTGCCGTCCCTTATTTCGGATGTGCTTGGGTCGCTGGTGCATTTACGGGCCAACCAGCTATCTTCACCCGCGCAAAAGAGGGTCATAAGGCTTGTTAAGGGTGCCATTGTCCTTGGCTTTTCTTGGCCGAGGTGTCTGGCGAGCCACTCATCGCGGATGCTGTGTTTGAATGCCGCTAACGCTTCGGCATCCGGACAATCGACAATTTGATTCTTCTTAGTGAGGAATCTGTTCCAAAGCTTGCAGGCGGACTCTCCGGGCTGTTGGATTATGTGACTTAAATCGTCCGCATCCAGAGGCCGGACATAAGTCCCTTGAAAATTGGCCCTGAAAGCGTCCTCGAGTTCCTCCCAACTCCCAATTGAATTTTCGGGGAGGCTCTTCAACCAGTGTCGAGCTGGTCCCTTCAAGTTGAGGGGAAGGTATTTGATGGCATGGAGGTCATCCCCACGAGCCATGTGAATATGTAGGATAAAATCCTCGATCCAGACCCCTGGGTCTGTCGTTCCGTCGTATGTCTCTATGTTCATAGGTTTAAAACCTTGTGGAAATTCATGGTCCAGTACTTCTTCGGTGAAGCACAGGGGGTGAGCAGCCCCTCTGTATCTAGACGTGCTGTGGCATGCCGTCGGCTGTTGTTTTGTCCGGTGTTTATTCCGAACTGGTATTTGGTTGGTATGGTCATTTTGGTGACCATAGTCCCTCGCTGGGGTGTGTCCTTTAGATCCGTAGATGGACCTGGCCGCGCCGGCTTTCTTATCCAGGTGCTCACGTAGATCGTGCACGGCATCGGTAGCCGCTCTGTTGCGGTTATGAAGCGGTACGTCTGGCCTCCTGGTCATGTTATTCTTTGGTGGAACGGCCTCGTCGTCGAATTCTGGCAGTAGCTTGCGTTTTGGATAGCTCTTTGTATGGCGATCGTCGCCGTATCTTTCTTCAGTGTCTAGCACTTTATTCCATTTGCGATTCAGCGTTTCCTGTGCAGCTTTGAGCCATTGCTTCTGCTTCTTTAGACTTCTCGCTGTGGCCATAAGCCTTCTGTGGAGGTTATCTCGTTCCACGCGTGTTTCCGGGATGATGAATGCGTCGTCATCCTGACTATGTTCTTGTGCCGGGTCGGTTTGATGAACTCGTCCCTCGGGATCATTGTGATCGAGCGTCTGCTCCGAACTGTGTTCGGCGTGACCTGGCTCGTCCTGCTCCATCACTGTCCGTATGGTCGTTGTTGCCTTTGGAGTTGACTAGGGTATCAATCCTTCTGGCGCTCTTGTCGCTATTTTTACTGTTGCTGGACTTGGAACAGCGTCTGCGTCGTCGCTTTGGTTTTTGCCTGGTTTTATCTTACGGATTGTCGCCGTCGTCCTTCTTAGGCGTGTCCACCATGTATACATCGTATGACAGGGTGGATGCCCACCGTCCCAAAGATTCTGAATCTTCTCCTGCATCGTCGTCCATACCATCGATCCCTTTGGAGTCGTAGTCAAGCACGTCGATTAAATCATCAACCGTGGCAATGAAGTGGGTGGTGGGTGGGCAACGAATTCCTTCGGCGCCTACTTCCCACTCGAGCCGGACATAGTTCGGCCATGAGTCTCCTGCCAAAGAGAGAGATTTTAACGAGTTCAGCATGTCGCCAAAGGGCGAGCGCTGGAAGATATCCATAGCGGTAAACTCAATTACCGGGGCCCAACCTGGCTCGGCTGGCTCGGGAGCGTGCGGACTGGAACCAACAACCGGATATGAGTCCGGGGGTCCGGAGTCACAGGCTTCCTTAGAAGCGAGGCATGTGTTCGGCTCTACCGCCAATGAGTGTGCGGCCTGCGGGGCGGGGACCATCCACCCGTCCTTGGGCCATGCAGTCTGCTCTGGATTTAGGTCCGGGTCTACTGCAGGGGTAATATCCCGAGCACTGTCCGACAGCAGGTCTAAGTCGTGCTCATCGTGACTGCCTGACACTCTTGGCACAGGCCCGATTCCGTCGGTGATCTAGTCTCCGCGGCTATCGGTCGTGTAGTTTAGGCTTCCGAACCTGACCTGGTGACCAGGGGCGTAGCCATCGTCTGCTCCAGATGGCCAAGCGAATTAGCCCGCAGTGCGAAGCCGCCGAACACAAAGATCTGTCCGGGGAGAAAAGTTTCACCCTGGACCGTGTCGTTGACGATGATTGAAGGAGCCATCCAGCCTTGCAGCAATGACACAGAGGAACTCTCAATGAAAGCACCAATATCGGTGTCAAAACCGACGGATCTCGGGTAGGGGGTCTCGATCTGTGCGTCTTAGGCTGATGGTAACAGGAAGCAAGGGACACAATGTTTACCCAGGTTTGGGCCCTCTCGATGGAGGTAAAACCCTACTTCTTGCTTGATTAATATTGACGATATGAGTAGTACAAGAGTAGATCTACCACGAGATCGTAGAGGCTAAACCCTAGAAGCTAGCCTATGATGATTATGATTGTAATTGTGATCGGCCTTCTAAGGACCAACCTCTCCGGTTTATATAGACACCGGAGAGGGCTAGGGTTTACACGGAGTCGGTTACAGGGAAGGAAACACAATATCCGGATCGCCAAGCTTGTCTTCCACGCAAAGGAGAGTCCCATCCGGACACGAGACAGAATCTTGAGTCTTGTATCTTCACGCTCCAATAGTCCGGACAATGTATACAGTCCGGCTGTCCGGATACCCCCTAATCCAGGACTCCGTCAATAACTATGGAACATCATTACCTAAAGAACAAGTATGTTAGCTGAACTATGGAACAACATTAACTCCTGAATAAGACCCGTAAGAGATCAACATGAATATACAGTGAAATGTGATAATCTATTTTCCATGCTTAGATGAATAACAAAGCCATAAATGTTGCACACAAGTAAGATGAGGGTACAACCTATCTGGCCGCCATCCATAGGAGTGAGCATCATGTGCTGACTTTATCGATGGCCCTACAGTTGTTGTGGCTGTCCATGTTGGGCATGCACATTCGATGCAGGGAACTATTGGGTGGGGACTATAGCTCCCTTCTGGTGTATGCTTCCCTTGTTGGAGCAGCTGCGGTGAGTCAGAAGACGGTGTGGGTGAAGATGCAGATAACGCATAATGTTAAGAATGACACATCTCTTTGATCTGAAGAAATACCCTAAGAGATCAACAACAAGGTACGAGAGTGGTCACACGTCTGTTGGCTGAAGACTAAATTGGGGTCACACGATTTTATTTTATTTTGGTACTGTCCGATCTACACCGGATGACTTGATGGCCATCTTGTGCCTCCCGGCTGACACTGTTTGGAATCTTCCCCGAAGAGCCAGCGACCAACGCTAGAGCAGCCTGCCTCCGCCGTCCGTGGCCCCGACCAAAACCCCGCTCCCCGCCCCACCGCACTGTCGTGGTTGCGCCGTCCCCAGGCCAGTCCACAAAGACTCGCTGTCATCCAGATCCGGTGGCGGCAGTACCTTCAACCCATGCAACTCTAAGATAGCCATCTAAGTGCTGCTTCCACGGCGAACTTGCGGCCCCGCACCCTTACGTTAGACACCAGCCGACCGACAGCCTAGGAACTCCGCCGCCTTGAGGGGTGCTGCTTCCCATTGGGAATCGATTGGCCCAGAATAAAAATTCAGACAACTGACGCCTAAAGTGATTTGAGATGAGGGTGCAACCTATCTGGCGACATGGTGAAGTAGGCAGCTCCAGCCGCCGAGTCGGTGAGGCCGGCGCGGTTGCGGTGGCGACCAGCGGCAGGGAAGCAGAGATGTCGCGACGGTCGACGGCTACGGGGAAGCAGTGCCGGGACTCTGGACGGATCCGAAGTTGGAGCCGCTCCGGCGCCGTGAACAACGGCGGGGGTAAATCGGCTCTGGTATGGTTCAAGTGGTCGTCGTCGAGGCAGCTCCTGTAGCACGGAGTAAGAGGCACACGGCCGACAGCGTCTCCGGCATTAGGGAGGAGGGCGACTGTGAAATTGGTGCGGTGGGGGTGCCTTGGAGGAGGGGCTGAGGTTTCGCGGCTCGGGAGAAGGGAGCTTTCGAGGAGAAGGTGATTTGGCACCCATGAGGTATGAATGGGGGGGAATTGGGAGGGGATTGGAACCATGTCTTACGGACGCATTTGTCTGAAATGTGGGGGTGAGTTACAGTTCTACCCCTGCCTTTAGGCTTCTCGGCTTGGGTCTGTCTACTGAGGGTCAGGGATAGTAGAGTAACTTTGCTTCTCCCCAAATAGTGGGCGGGAGCGATTTCGGGCGAGGAGGGCGTGTTTTGAAATATAGTGGGCGTGAGCGATTTCGGGCGAGGAGAGCGTGTTTTTAAATAGTGGGCG
Organism: Triticum timopheevii; assembly: GCA_963921465.1. Lineage (NCBI taxonomy): Eukaryota > Viridiplantae > Streptophyta > Magnoliopsida > Poales > Poaceae > Triticum > Triticum timopheevii. The sequence goes on along the minus strand of OY997262.1, from coordinate 313,605,122 downwards.
CGAGCTATTTCGGGTGATGAGAGCGTGTTTTGCCGACCATGGTTTATGACTTATTCGGCACATGTCATTTCGACCGAGGAGAAGGAGCGCTTGGATGAAGTTACGAGCCCACCCTCAATGTACAACGGGCCAATTGATGCGTGTCCCACATAGGCCGGTAATTTCGCGTCTCCCATTTATTTGCTCGGGCAAATTCCACCGAGCAGAGGATGTTTAACGGTTCGTTCAAATTTTGGGAGAACGAGCATCCACGTCTACCTTACCAAGTCAATTTGAATCAAATTTTGAAATATTAGCTTGCCACTTCTTTTTTAGATGGAGAGAAGATGCTCGGGAGTAATGTGTTTTTACATGCTCGTTGCTAGCGATTTACTATATGACAAATAGTTGACCCACTCAAAAACAGGAATCAAACCCAAAATGAAATATCTCGATTCAATGAAATAGCTCGTTCACCAGGTTAAAATAGTGAACTAAATCCAAAATTGAACACCTCAATCGATTAGCATGTTGTACAGTATTATAGTACTCCATGAACATGTTGAATGTCAAATTAATGAACTTGTTTGATATACGCATATATCCGTTCATGTGTGGATTGCAGACAACATGTTCTCCAAATTAAATATTTGAATGCAAGTTTATATTGAAACATGGTTTATATCAGTCTTCGATGCATAAAACGCGACCTTCCCCTCTCCCGGACTCCTGCTCTCTCTCTCTCTCTCTCTCTCTCTCTCTCTCTCTCTCCCTCTCCCTCTCCCTCTCCCTCTCCCTCTCCCTCTCCCTCTCCCTCTCCCTCTCCCTCTCTCTCTCTCTCCCTCTCTCTCCTCTCTCTCTCTCTCTCTCTCTCTCTCTCTCTCTCTCTCTCTCTCTCTCTCTCTCTCTCTCTCTCTCTCTCTCTCTCTCTCTCTCTCTCTCTCTCTCTATCTCTCTCTCTCTCTCTCTCTCTCTCTCTCTCTCTCTCTCTCTCTCTCTCGCGCGCGCGCGCGCCGACAATCTTCAATTCTATCGCACGCATCCAACACACAAACCTTGTTGGTCCCTCTCCCTTTCTCTCCATCTTTCTCTCTTTTTGTGTGTGTGTGTGGGGGGGGGGGGGGTCTTTCTAGTTCGCATGCATATATACTCCATCTATAGGTCTCTCTCGCACACTATGTATGATTCTCTAGTCCAAGCTAGATATCTTGGGCGCACTCATTGTACGCACACAAATTCCTTGGATCATTGCCCGTAACTCTCTCACGCACCACTTTGTCGTCTCGAAGCTCTTCCCTCTCTATCTAAAACTCTCCATCTACCCGGGTCACACATACACATGCATATCTCACTCGCACTCGATAGGCCCATCTAAAACTCTATCTCTCTCCCTCGTTCTCTCTCCATCTCTCTCTCTCACACACACACAATCACATGCCTAGCTAGCCAAGTATGATGGTCTCTCACTCAATTGTAGGCACACGCAGTCCCCCCTATATGTATATGACTAGCTAATCTTAGTCTCCTTCACAAACATGTGCATGGTCTATGTCGATTGCTCTCGGGGCATCTTTCTGTCATGCACGCACCTCTGTCGATCTCCCACCCATATAGTCCCCTCACGATCTTGAGGGGATCTCTCTATCACAAACACACCCTCTCTCCCTCCCCATGCATCCATGTTCTCCATGTGTCCCTCTCGACCTTTGTTCCTTGTTGGCCAGACCTCTATTGGACATGTGCTATAGGGGTGTCTCTCTCCATTGCAAACAATCACACACTAGCTATCTTCGTGTATCTCCTCGCCTCGCTTTTCTATCTCAGAGATGCATGCGTGATATGTTTGCATAAGAAACGAAAAAACACACACTTTCTCTAATTTATAGTTTGTTGTCACTTTCTCTTTCACACACATACTCTTTTTGCACACTTACTCATTCTCCTTCACACGCACTTGATCTCTCTCGACTTAGGCACTCTCTTCAGTCCATATCATATAGATTTATTGAAAAGTCAAACATCACAAAGTTTGACCATGTACGTGGAGAAAAACAATTACATCTAGAACGACAAACATATACCATTAGATTCACCATGAGATGTAGTTTCGTATGATGTATCTTTGGTATTGTAGATATAAATAACATTTGCGTAAACCTGAACAAAGTTTCCAAAGTTTGACTTCTAAAATTTTTACATGCACTGCATTATCGAGTGGATGGAATATCTCTTTCCCCCTCTCAGCTATCTGACGCACCACTCAGCCTTATTGGGGCTCCTCTATCTCTCTCAAACTTTATATCTCCCTGGTTCACACATACACATGTCTCGCTTGTGCTATACATATAGACCCATCCAACACTCTCTGCCCTTGTTCTCTCTCTATGTGACACACACACCCCTAAGTACCATAATCCCTCACTCCATCATAGGCGCAAGCACTCCCCCACCTAAGTATGACTATCTCTCACTAGCCATCAGGAACACACGTATTGTCTCCTTCCATCCATACGTCTATCTCGATATCTCTCGGGGTATCTTCTATCGCACACACACCTTGTCACTCGATCTACCACCCATGTAGTCCCATCACGATCTCCAGGGGATCTCTCTATGACAAACATACACTCTCTCCTCCCCATGTCTGCATTTTCTCCGTACGTCTCTCTCGACCTCTCTCCCTTGTTTGTCAGACCCCTCTTGGCCACGTGCTAGGTGTCTTTCTCTCTCAGTTGCAAACAACCACACACTATCTCCTCACCTTGCTTCCGTTGTCGAAGATGCATGTGTGATATGTTTGCATAAAACACACACACTTTTTCTCTACTTTTATCGTGTGTTGTCCATGTCTCTTTCACACACGCACAGACACTTTTTTCACTCACTCTTTCTATTTCACTCTCTCTCTCTCTCTCTCTAGTTAGGGACTCTCTCACGTCCATAAGCATATGGATGTTTTGAAAAGTCAAACCTCAGGAAAGTTTGACCAGGTATATGTGGAGAAAAATATTTACATCTGGAACGATCATTAGATTCATCACAACATGTACTTACTTCATACTATCATTTATCTTTGGTATTGTAGATATAAGTAATTTCTTTATTAACTTGGTCAAAGTTTCAAAAGTTTAACTTTAAAAAAAATGTTGGAACTACATTATCGAACGGAGGGAGTAGCTCTTTCTCTTTCTCTCTCTGCTATCTCTCACGGGCCTCCCCTCTCACTCGAACTCTCTATATCGACGGATTATACGCTCACTATGTTAGCGTACAGCTCCATATATTGTTTAGTTGACCGGTCAACCAGTCCACATGCTGCCTTGTCAGCTCGTGTTCTATATCTTCGTGTGCTGGCCCATGTGGCAGTGGGTTAAAATAACTAAACTAGAGGCCCATCTGACACGCGGTGAAGTAAACAAAGTTGAAACCACTCGGGGTAGCACATCGCACGCTAGTAAATTGAGGGCGCATTGAGGACACACTTCTTCCGCGTGAAGGACGTACTAGTGCACAATTCACCACTGCACGGCGGCATGCACAGAAGTGAAGGAAATATGCCCTAGAGACAATAATAAAGTTGTTATTTATTTCCTTATTTCATGATAAATGTTTATTATTCATGCTAGAATTGTATTAACCGGAAACATAATACATGTGTGAATACATAGACAAACATAGTGTCACTAGTATGCCTCTACTTGACTAGCTCGTTGAATCAAAGATGGTTAAGTTTCCTAGCCATAGACATGAGTTGTCATTTGATTAACGGGATCATATCATTAGGAGAATGATGTGATTGACATGACCCATTCCGTTAGCCTAGCACTTGATCGTTTAGTATGTTGCTATTGCTTTCTTCATGACTTATACATGTTCCTGTAACTATGAGATTATGCAACTCCCGTTTACCGGAGGAACACTTTGGGTGCTACCAAACGTCACAACGTAACTGGGTAATTATAAAGGTGCTCTACAGGTGTCTCCAAAGGTACTTGTTGAGTTGACGTATATCGAGATTAGGATTTGTCACTCTAATTGTCGGAGAGGTATCTCTGGGCCCTCTCGGTAATGCACATCACTATAAGCCTTGCAAGCAATATAGATAATGAGTTAGTTACGGGATGATGCATTACGTAACGAGAAAAGAGACTTGCTGGTAACCAGATTGAACTAGGTATTGAGATACCGACGATCGAATCTCGGGCAAGTAACATACTGATGACAAAGGGAACAACATATGTTGTTATGCGGTTTGACCGATAAAGATCTTCATAGAACATGTAGGAGCCAATATGAGCATCCAGGTTCCGCTATTGGTTATTGATCGGAGACGAGTCTCGGTCATGTCTACATAGTTCTAGAACCCGTAGGGTCCGCACGCTTAAAGTTAGATGACGGTTATATTATGAGTTTATGTGTTTTGATTCACCAAAGGTTGTTCGGAGTCCAGGGTGTGATCATGGACATGACGAGGAGTCTCGAAATGGTCGATACATAAAGATCGATATATTGGACGACTATACTTGGACACCGGAATGGTTCTGGGTGAGATTGGGACAATACCGGAGCTCTGGGAGGTTATCGGAACCCCCCGGGAGGTATATGGGCCTTAATGGGCTTTAGTGGAAAGGAGGGGAAAGGAGCAAGGGAGGGGGCGCGGCCCCCCAAGCCCAATCTGAATTGGGAGGGGGGGCGCCCCCCTTTCCTTCCTCCCTCCTTCCTCTTCCTTCCCTCTCCCCCTCCAAATAGGAAAAGGAGGAGTCCTACTTCCTGTGGGAGTAGGACTCCCCCGTTGGGCGCGCCTCCTCCCCTTGGCCGGCACCACCTCCACTCCTTTATATACGGGGTAGGGGGGCACCCATAGATACAACAATTGATCCTTGAGATCTCTTAGCCGTGTGCGGTGCCCCCCTCCACCATAACCCACCTCGATAATATCGTAGCGGTGCTTAGGCGAAGCCCTGCGTCGGTAGAATATCATCATCGTCACCACGCCGTTGTGCTGACGGAACTCTCCCTCAAAGCTCGGCTGGATCAGAGTTTGAGGGACGTCATCGAGCCGAACGTGTGCTGAACTCGGAGGTGCCGTGCGTTCGGTACTTGATCGGTTGGATCATGAAGACGTACGACTACATCAACCGCATTGTGCTAATGCTTCCGCTTTCGGTCTATGAGGGTACGTGGACACACTCTCCCCTCTCGTTGCTCTGCATCACCATGATCTTGCGTGTGCGTAGGAATTTTTTTGAAATTACTACGTTCCCCAACAGTGGCATCCGAGCCAGGTTTATGCGTAGATGTTATATGCACGAGTAGAACACAAGTGAGTTGTGGGCGATACAAGTCATACTGCTTACCAGCATGTCATACTTTGATTCGGCGGTATTGTTGGATGAAGCGGCCCGGACCGACATTACGCGTACGCTTACGCGAGACTGGTTCTACCGATGTGCTTTGCACATAGGTGGCTGGTGGGTGTCAGTTTCTCCAACTTTAGTTGAACCGAGTGTGGCTATGCCCGGTCCTTGAGAAGGTTAAAATAGCACTAACTTGACAAAATATCGTTGTGGTTTTTATGCATAGGTAAGAACGGTTCTTGCTAAGCCCATAGCAACAACGTAAAACTTGCAACAACAAAGTAGAGGACGTCTAACTTGTTTTTGCAGGGCATGTTGTGATGTGATATGGTCAAGACGTGATGAGATATAAGTTGTTGTATGAGATGATCATGTTTTGTTGAAGTTATCGGCAACTGGCAGAAACCTTATGGTTGTCTCTTTATTGCATAAGATGCAAGCGCCAAATAATTGCTTTACTTTATCGCTATGCGATAGCAATAGTTGCAAGTGCAATAGTTGGCGAGACGACCATGTGATGACACATTGATATAGATCAAGATGATGGAGATCATGGTGTCATGCCAGTGATGATAGAGATCATGACAATACTTTGGAGATGGAGATCAAAGGCGCAAGATGATCATGGCCATATCATGTCACATATTTTGATTGCATATGATGTTTATCTTTTGTACATCTTATTTTGCTTAGTTCGACGGTAGCTTTATAAGATGATCCCTTACTAAAATTTCAAGGTATAAGTGTTCTCCCTGAGTATGCACCATTGCGAAAGTTCGTTGTGGCAAGACACCACGTGATGATCGGGTGTGATAAGCTCTACGTTCATCTACAACAGGTGCAAGCCAGTTTTGCACAAGCAGAATACTCGGGTTAAACTTGACGAGCCTAGCATATGCACATATGGCCTCGGAACACTGGAGACCGAAAGGTCGAGCATGAATCATATAGTAGATATGATCAACATAGTGATGTTCACCATTGAAAACTACTCCATCTCACGTGATGATCGGACATGGTTTAGTTGATTTGGATCACGTGATCACTTAGATAATTAGAGGGATGTCTATCTAAGTGGGAGTTCTTAAGTAATATGATTAACTGAACTTTAATTTATCATGAACTTAGTCCTGATAGTATTTGCAAATATTGTTGTAGATCAATAGCTTGCTTTGTTGCTTCCCTATGGGTTATATGTGTTCCTAGAGAAAACTAAGTTGAAAGATGATAGTAGCAATGATACGGACTGGGTCCATGATCTGAGGTTTATCCTCATTGCTGCACAGAAGAATTATGTCCTTGATGCACCACTAGGTGACAGACCTACTGCAAGAGCAGATGCAGACGTTATGAACGTTTGGCTAGCTCAATATGATGACTACTTGATAGTTTAGTACACCATGCTTAACGGCTTAGAATCGGGACTTCAAAGACGTTTTGAACGTCATGGACCATATGAGATGTTCCAGGAGTTGAAGTTAATATTTCAAGCCAATACCCGAGTTGAGAGATATGAAGTCTCTAACAAGTTCTATAGCTAAAAGATGGAGGATAATAGCTCGAGCAGTGAGCATGTGCTCAGATTGTCTAGGTACTACAATCGCTTGAATCAAGTGGGAGTTAATCTTCCAGATAAGATAGTGATTGACAGAGTTCTCTAGTCACCATCACCAAGTTACTAGAACTTTGTGATGAACTATAGTATGCAAGGGATGACGAAAACGATTCCCGAGCTCTTCATGATGTTGAAATCAACAAAGGTAGAAATCAAGAAAGAGCATCAAGTGTTGATGATTGACAAGACCACTAGTTTCAAGAAAAAGGCAAAGGGAAATAAAGGGAACTTCAAGTAGAATGACAAGCAAGTTGTCACTCCCGCGAAGAAGCGCAAAGCTGGACCAAAGCCTGAAACTGAGTGCTTCTACTGCAAAGGAAATGGTCACTGGAAGTGGAAATGCCCTGAATATTTGGTAGATAAGAAGGATGGCAAAGTGAACAAGGGTATATTTGATATACAGGTTAATGATGTGTACCTTACTAGTGTTTATAGTAGCCCCTGAGTATTTGATACTTGTTCGGTTGCTAAGATTAGTAACTCGAAACATGAGTTACAGAATAAACAGAGACTAGTTGAGGGTGAAATGATGATGTGTGTTGGAAGTGGTTCCAAGATTGATATGATCATCATCACACACTCCCTATACTTTCGGGATTAGTGTTAAACCTAAATAAATGTTATTTGACATTTGCGTTGAGCATGAATATGATTTGATCATGTTTATTGCAAGACGGTTATTCATTTAAAGTCAGAGAATAATTGTTGTTCTGTTTACATGAATAAAACCTTCAATGGTCATACACCCAATGAAAATAGTTTGTTGGATCTCGATCGTAGTGATACACATATTCATAATATTGATGCCAAAAGATGCAAAGTTAATAATGATAGTGCAACTTATTTGTGGCACTGCCGTTTGGGTCATATCAGCGTAAAGCGCATGAAGATACTCCATAAAGATGGATTTTTGGAATCACTTGGTTATGAATCATTTGATGCTTGTGAACTGTGCCTTTTGGGCAAGATGACTAAAACTCCGTTCTCTAGAACAATGGAACGAGCTACTGACTTGTTGGAAATAATACATACTGATGTATGCAGACCAATGAGTATTAAGGCTCATGGCGGGTATCGTTATTTTCTGACCTTCAAAGATGATTTGAGAAGATATGGGTATATCTACTTGATGAAACATAAGTCTAAAATAGTTGAAAGGTTCAAAGAATTTCAGAGTGAAGTGGAAAATCATCGTAACAAGAAAATAAAGTTTCTGCGATCTGATCATGGAGATGAATATTTGAGTTACGAGTTTGACCTTTAGTTAAAATAATGTGGAATAGTTTCACAAACTCATGCCACCTGGAACACCACAGCGTAACGGTGTGTCCGAACATCATAACCGCACTTTATTTGATATGGTGCGATCAATGATGTCTCTTACCGATTTACCAATATCGTTTTGGGGTTATGCATTAGAGATAGCTGCATTCACGTTAAATAGGGCACCATCTAAATCCATTGGGACGACACCGTATGAACTATGGTTTAGCAATAAACCTAAGATGCCGTTTCTTAAAGTTTGGAGTTGCGATGCTTATGTGAAAAAGTTTCAACCTGATAAGCTCGAACCCAAATCGGAGAAATGTGTCTTCATAGGATACCCAAAGGAAACCATTGGGTACACCTTCTATCACAGATCCGAAGGCTAGACATTCGTTGCCAAGAATGGATCCTTTCTAGAGAAGAAGTTTCTCTCGAAAGAAGTGAGTAGGAGAAAAGTAGAACTTGATGAGGTAATAGTACGTTCTCCTGAATTGGAAAATAGTTCATCATTGAAATCAGTTCTAGTGATTCCTACACCAATTAGAGAGGAAGCTAATGATGATGATCATGAAACTTCAGATCAAGTTACTATAGATCCTCGTAGGTCTTCCAGAGTACGGTTCACACTAGAGTGGTACGGTAATCCTATTCTGAAAGTCATGTTACTAGACCATGATAAACCTACGAACTATGAGGAAGCGATGATGAGCCCAGATTCCGCGAAATGGCCGGAGGCCATGAAATCTGAGATAGGATCCATGTATGAGAACATAGTGTGTACTTTGGTGGACTTGCCCGATGATCGGCAAGCCATAGATAATAAATGGATCTTCAAGAGGAAGACAAATGTTGATAGTAGTGTTACTATCTACAAAGCTCGACTTGTCGCAAAAAGGTTTTCGACAAGTTCAAGGTGTTGACTACAATGAGATTTTCTCAACTGTAGTGATGCTTAAGTCTGTCCGAATCATGTTAGCAATTGCCACATTTTATGAAATCTGGCAAATGGATGTCAAAACTGCATTCCTTAATGGTTTTTTTAAAGAAGAGTTGTATATGATGCAACCAGAAGGTTTTGTCAATCCTAAAGGTGCTAACAAGATGTGCAAGCTCCAGCGATCCATCTATGGACTGGTCCAAGCATCTCGGAGTTGGAATATACGCTTTGGTAAGTTGATCAAAGCATATAGTTTTATACGGACTTGCAGTGAAGCCTGTATTTACAATAAAGTGAGTGGGAGCACTACAGCCTTTCTGATAAGTATATGTGAGTGACATATTGTTGATCAGAAATGATGTAGAATTTTTCTGGAAAGCATAAAGAAGTGTTTGAAAGGAGTTCTTTAAAAGAAAGACCTTAATAAAGCTACTTACATATTGAGCATCAAGATCTATTGAGATAGATCAAGACGCTTGATAAGATTTTCAATGAGTACATACCTTGACAAGATTTTGAAGTAGTTCAAAATGGAACAGTCAAAGAAAGAGTTCTTGCCTGTGCTGCAAAGGTATGAAATTGAGTAAGACTCAAATCCCGACCACGACAGAAAATAGAAAGAGAATGAAAGTCATTCCCTATGCCTCAGCCATAGGTTCTATAAGAGTATGCCATGCTATGGACCAGACCTATTGTATACTATGCCCTGGTTTGGCAAGGGAGTACAATGGTGATCTAGGAGTAGATCACTGGACATTGGTCAAAATTATCCTTAGTGGAATAAGGATATGGTTCTCGATTATGGAGGTGAGAAGAGGTTCGTCGTAAAGGGTTACGTCGATGCAAGATTTTACACTGATACATATGACTCTAAGTCTCAATCTGGATACTTATTGAAAGTGGGGGCAATTAGCTAAAGTAGCTCCGTACAGAGCATTGTAGACATAGAATATTTTTGCAAAATACATACGGCTCTGAATGTGACAGACCCGTTGACTAAAGTTCTCTCACGAGCAAAACATGATCACACCTTAGTACTCTTTGGGTGTTAATCACTTGGTACTTGCGAACCGTGCCTCATGGGCAAGATGACTAAAACACCGTTCTCCGGATCTATGGAGAGAGCAACAGATTTGTTGGAAATCATACATACAGATGTATGTGGCCCGATGAATGTTGAGGCTCGTGGCGGATATCGTTATTTTCTCACCTTCACAGATGATTTGAGCAGATATGGGTATATCTACTTAATGAAGCATAAGTCTGAAACATTTGAAAAGTTCAAAGAATTTCAGAGTGAAGTAGAAAATCATCGTAACAAGAAAATAAAATTTCTACGATCTGATCGTGGAGGAGAATATTTGAGTTACGAGTTTGGTTTACATTTGAAACAATGTGGAATAGTTTCGCAACTCACGCCACCTGGAACACCACAACGAAATGGTGTGTTCGAACATCGTAATCGTACTTTACTTGATATGGTGCGATCTATGATGTCTCTTACCGATTTACCGCTATCGTTTTGGGTTATGCTTTAGAGACGGCCGCATTCACGTTAAATAGGGCACCATCAAAATCCGTTGAGAGGACACCTTATGAACTGTGGTTTGGCAAGAAACCAAAGTTGTCGTTTCTCAAAGTTTGGGCCTGCGATGCTTATGTGAAGAAACTTCAACCAGATAAGCTCGAACCCAAATCGGAGAAATGTGTCTTCATAGGATACCCAAAGGAGACTATTGGGTACACCTTCTACCACAGATCTGAGGGCAAGATTTTCGTTGCTAAATTCGGATCCTTTCTAGAGAAGGAATTTCTCTCGAAAGAAGTGAGTGGGAGGAAAGTAGAACTTGATGAGATAACTGTATCTACTCCCTTATTGGAAAGTAGTTCATCACAAGAACCGGTTCCTGTGACAACTACACCAATTAGTGAGGAAGCTAATGATATTGATCATGAAACTTCAGATCAAGTTTCTACTGAACCTCGTAGGTCTACCAGAGTAAGATCCGCACCAGAGTGGTACGGAAATCCTATTCTGGAAGTCATGTTACTTGACCATGATGAACCTACGAACTATGAGGAAGCGATGATGAGCCCAGATTCCGCAAAATGGCTAGAGGCCATGAAATCTGAGATAGGATCCATGTATGAAAACAAAGTATGGACTTTGGTTGACTTGCCCGATGATCGGCAAGCCATTGAGAATAAATGGATCTTTAAGAAGAAGACTGACGCTGATGGCAATGTTACTGTCTACAAAGCTCGACTTGTTGCAAAAGGTTTTCGACAAGTTCAAGGGGTTGACTACGATGAGACTTTCTCACCCGTAGCGATGCTTAAGTCTGTCCGAATCATGTTGGCTATTGCTGCATTTCATGATTATGAAATTTGGCAAATGGATGTCAAGACTGCATTCTTGAATGGATTTCTAGAAGAAGAGTTGTATATGATGCAGCCTGAAGGTTTTGTTGATCCAAAAGGTGCTGACAAAGTGTGCAAGCTCCAGCGTTCCATTTATGGACTGGTGCAAGCATCTCGGAGTTGGAATAAACGCTTTGACAGTGTGATCAAAGCATATGGTTTTATACAGACTTTTGGAGAAGCCTGTATTTACAAGAAAGAGAGTGGGAGCTCTATAGCATTTCTAGTTTTATATGTTGATGACATATTATTAATTGGAAATGATATAGAATTTCTGGATAGCATAAAGGGATACTTGAATAAAAGTTTTTCAATGAAAGACCTCGGTGAAGCTGCTTACATATTGGGCATCAAGATCTATAGAGATAGATCAAGACGCTTAATAGGACTTTCACAAAGCACATACCTTGACAAAATTTTGAAAAAGTTCAAAATGGATCAGGCAAAGAAAGGGTTCTTGCCTGTGCTACAAGGTGTGAAGTTGAGTCAAACTCAATGCCCGACCACAGCAGAAGATAGAGAGAAAATGAAAGGTGTTCCCTATGCTTCAACCATAGGCTCTATCATGTATGCAATGCTGTGTACCAGACCTGACGTATGCTTAGCAATAAGCTTGGCAGGTAGGTACCAAAGTAATCCAGGAGTGGATCACTGGACAGCGGTCAAGAACATCCTGAAATACCTGAAAAGGACTAAGGATATGTTTCTCGTATATGGAGGTGACAAAGAGCTAGTCGTAAATGGTTACGTCGATGCAAGCTTTGACACTGATCCGGACGATTCTAAATCGCAAACCGGATACGTGTTTATATTAAATGGTGGAGCTGTGAGTTGGTGCAGTTCTAAACAAAGCGTCATAGCAGGATCTACATGTGAAGCGGAGTACATAGCTGCTTCTGAAGCAGCAAATGAAGGAGTCTGGATGAAGGAGTTCATTTCCGATCTAGGTGTTATACCTAGTGCATCGGGACCAATGAAGATCTTCTGTGACAATACTGGTGCAATTGCCTTGGCAAAGGAATCCAGATTTCACAAGAGGACCAAGCACATCAAGAGACGCTTCAATTCCATTCGGGACCAAGTCCAAGTGGGAGACATAGAGATTTGCAAGATACATACGGATCTGAATGTTGCAGACCCGTTGACTAAGCCTCTCTCATGAGCAAAACATGATCAGCACCAAGACTCCATGGGAGGCAGGAGCATATGCGGCACAACCGCGCTGCTTTGGGCAGCTGGAGCAAGAAGACCAGAGGTTGAAGAAGCACTACGGCCGTTGGATGGACATCGTACGGTCACTGGAGCTAGAATCGTTTATATTGACTAAGTTGACAAAGGCCTCCGTCGCAGTCAACTTAGTAGGCCCACAAGTCAGCCTCCCACCAAGGTGAGTCCCAGCTAGCAGGGGGAGTATTCATTTTTTTGTGCGTAATAAGGAGGCACTTCCGGTGGGTCCGAGCTGACAGCGGGGGGAATATTTTTTCATGAAATACGGTGGCCCGTCCGGTGGGTCCCAGTAGTCAGGGGGAAACGTTTTTTTTGCAAAATACGGTGGCCCGTCCGGTGGGTCCTGAAGGAAATATGCCCTAGAGGCAATAATAAAGTTATTATTTATTTCCTCATATCATGATAAATGTTTATTATTCATGCTAGAATTGTATTAACCGGAAACATGATACATGTGTGAATACATAGACAAACATATAGTCACTAGTATGCCTCTACTTGAATAGCTCATTAATCAAAGATGGTTATGTTTCCTAACCATAGACATGTGTTGTCATTTGATTAATGGGATCACATCATTAGGAGAATGATATGATTGACATGACCCATCCCGTTAGCTTAGCACTTGATCGTTTAGTATTCTGCTATTGCTTCCTTCATGACTTATACATGTTCCTGTAACTATGAGAATTGTGTAACTCCCGTTTACCAGAGGAACACTTTGGGTACTACCAAACATCACAATGTAACTGGGTGATTATAAAGGAGTACTACAGGTGTCTCCGAAGGTACATGTTGAGTTAGCATAATTCGAGATTAGGATTTGTCACTCCGATTGTCGGAGAGGTATCGCTGGGCCCTCTCGGTAATGCTCATCACCTAAGCCTTGCAAGCATATAACTAATGAGTTAGTTATGAGATGAAGTATTACAGAACGAGTAAAGAGACTTGTCGGTAACGAGATTGAACTAGGTATTGGATTCCGACGATCGAATCTCGGACAAGTAACATACCGATGACAAAGGGAACAACGTATGTTGTTGTGCGGTTTGACCGATAAATATCTTCGTAGAATATGTAGGAACCAATATGGGCATCCAGGTCCCGCTGTTGGTTATTGACCAGAGACGTGTCTCAGTCATGTCTACATCGTTCTCGAACCGTAGGGTCCGCACGCTTAAGGTTTCGATGACAATTATATTATGAGTTTATGTATTTTGATGTACCGAAGTTTGTTCGGAGTCCCGGATATGATCACGGACATGACGAGGAGTCTCAAAATGGTCGAGACATAAAGATTGATATATTGGACGTATATATTTGGACACCGGAAAGGTTCCGGAAGAGTTTGGGAATATACCGGAGCTCCGGGAGGTTACCGGAACCCCCCGGGAAGTATATGGGCCTTATTGGGCCCATGTAGGAGGAAGGGAGAAGGAGCAAGGGAGGGGGGCGCGCCCCCCCAAGCCCAATCCGAATTGGGGAGGGGGGCCGGCCCCCCCTTTCCTTTCTCCTTCCCCCTCTCCCTTTCTTACTACTAGTACTCTTTCCTACTACTAGTACTCCTTCCTCCCCCCTCCAAATAAGATTAGGAAAAAGAGGGGAAACCTACTTGGAGTAGGTTTCCTCCTCCCTATGGCGCGCCCCCCCTTGGGCCGGCCACCTCCTCCCTCCCTCCTTTATATACGGGGGTAGGGGGGCACCCTAGACACACAAGTTGATCATTGATCGTTCCTTAGCCGTGTGCGGTGCCCCCCTCCACGATATTACACCTCGGTCATATTGTAGCGGTGCTTAGGAGAAGCCTTGCGACAGGAGAACATCAAGATCGTCACCACGCCGTCGTGCTGACGGAACTCCCCCTCGGCACCTCTACTGGATTGGAAATCGAGGGTGCGTCATCGAGCTGTATGTGTGTCAAGAACTCGGAGGTGCCGGAGTAACGGTGCTTGGATCGGTCGGACCGGGAGGACGTACGACTACTTCCTCTACGTTGCGTCAACGCTTCCGCTTCGGTCTACGAGGGTACGTAGACAACACTCTCCCCTCGTTGCTATATCATCACCATGATCTTGAGTGTGCGTAGGAAATTTTTTGAAATTACTACATTCCCAACAGTGGTATCAGAGCCTAGGATTTTATGGTTTGATGTTATTTGCACGAGTAGAACACAAGTGAGTTGTGGGCGATATAAGTCATACTGCTTACCAGCATGTCATACTTTGGTTCAGCGGTATTGTTGGATGAAGCGGCCCGGGCCGACATTACGCGTACGCTTACGCGAGACTGGTTTTACCGCCGTGCTTTGCACACAGGTGACTAGCGGGTGTCAGTTTCTCCAACTTTAGTTAAACCGAGTGTGGCTACACCCGGTCCTTGCGAAGGTTAAAACAGCATCAACTTGACAAACTATCGTTGTGGTTTTGATGCGTAGGTGAGATTGGTTCTTTCTTAAGCCCGTAGCAGCCACGTAAAATTTGCAACAACAAAGTAGAGGACGTCTAACTTGTTTTTGCAGGGAATGTTGTGATGTGATATGGCCAAAACGTGATGCTATATTTTATTGTATGAGATGATCATGTTTTGTAACTGAAGTTATCGGCAACTGGCAGGAGCCATATGGTTGTCGCTTTATTGTATGAAATGCAAACGCCCTGTAATTGCTTTACTTTATCACTAAGCGGTAGCGATAGTCGTAGAAGCAATAGATGGCGTAACGACAACGATGCTACGATGGAGATCAAGGTGTCACTCCGGTGACGATGGTGATCACGACGGTGCTTCAAAGATGGAGATCACAAGCACAAGATGATGATGGCCATATCATATCACTTATATTGATTGCATGTGATGTTTATCCTTTATGCGTCTTATTTTGCTTTGATTGACGGTAGCATTTTAAGATGATCTCTCACTAATTATCAAGAAGTGTTCTCCCTGAGTATGCACCGTTGCGAAAGTTCTTCGTGCTGAGACACCACGTGATGATCGGGTGTGATAGGCTCTACGTTCAAATACAACGGGTGCAAAACAGTTGCACACGCGGAATACTCAGGTTATACTTGACGAGCCTAGCATATACAGATATGGCCTCGGAACACGGAGACCGAAAGGTCGAGCGTGAATCATATAGTAGATATGATCAACATAGAGATGTTCACCATTCAAACTACTCCATATCACGTGATGATCGGACATGGTTTAGTTGATTTGGATCACGTGATCACTTAGATGACTAGAGAGATGTCTGTCTAAGTGGGAGTTCTTAAGTAATATGATTAATTGAACTTAAATTTATCATGAACTTAGTACCTGATAGTATTTTGCTTGTCTATGTTTGTTTGTAGATAGATGGCTCGTGCTGTTGTTCCGTTGAATTTTAATGCGTTCCTTGAGAAAGCAAAGTTGAAAGATGATGGTAGCAATTACACGGACTGGGTCCGTAACCTGAGGATTATCCTCATTGCTGCACAGAAGAGTTACGTCCTGGAAGCACCGCTGGGTGCCAGGCCTGCTGCTGATGCAACTGACGACGTTAAGAACGTCTGGCAGAGCAAAGCTGATGAGTACTCTATAGTTCAGTGTGCCATGCTTTACGGCTTAGAACCGGGTCTTCAACGATGTTTTGAACGTCATGGAGCATATGAGATGTTCCAGGAGTTGAAGTTAATATTTCAAGCAAATGCCCGGATTGAGAGATATGAAGTCTCCAATAAGTTCTACAGCTGTAAGATGGAGGAGAACAGTTCTGTCAGTGAGCATATACTCAAAATGTCTGGGTATAATAATCACTTGATTCAACTGGGAGTTAATCTTCCGGATGATAGCGTCATTGACAGAATTCTCCAATCACTGCCACCAAGCTACAAGAGCTTTGTGATGAACTATAATATGCAAGGGATGAACAAGACTATTCCCGAGCTCTTCGCGATGCTGAAAGCCGCGGAGGTAGAAATCAAAAAGGAGCATCAAGTGTTGATGGTCAACAAGACCACTGGTTTCAAGAAAAGGGGCAAAGGGAAGAAGAAGGGGAACTTCAAAAAGAACAGCAAACAAGTTGCTGCTCAAGAGAAGAAACCCAAGTCTGGACCTAAGCCTGAAACTGAGTGCTTCTACTGCAAGCAGACTGGACACTGGAAGCGGAACTGCCCCAAGTATTTGGCGGATAAGAAGGATGGCAAAGTGAACAAAGGTATATGTGATATACATGTTATTGATGTGTACCTTACTAATGCTCGCAGTAGCACCTGGGTATTTGATACTGGTTCTGTTGCTAACATTTGCAACTCGAAACAGGGACTACGGATTAAGCGAAGATTAGCTAAGGACGAGGTGACGATGCGCGTGGGAAATGGTTCCAAAGTCGATGTGATCGCGGTCGGCACGCTACCTCTACATCTACCATCGGGATTAGCTTTAGACCTGAATAATTGTTATTTGGTGCCGGCGTTGAGCATGAACATTATATCTGGATCTTGTTTGATGCGAGACGGTTATTCATTTAAATCAGAGAATAATGGTTGTTCTATTTATATGAGTAATATCTTTTATGGTCATGCACCCTTGAAGAGTGGTCTATTTTTATTGAATCTCGATAGTAGTGATACACATATTCATAATGTTGAAGCCAAAAGATGCAGAGTTGATAATGATAGTGCAACATATTTGTGGCACTGCCGTTTAGGTCATATCGGTATAAAACGCATGAAGAAACTCCATACTGATGGACTTCTGGAATCACTTGATTATGAATCACTTGGTACTTGCGAACCGTGCCTCATGGGCAAGATGACTAAAACACCGTTCTCCGGATCTATGGAGAGAGCAACAGATTTGTTGGAAATCATACATACAGATGTATGTGGCCCGATGAATGTTGAGGCTCGTGGCGGATATCGTTATTTTCTCACCTTCACAGATGATTTGAGCAGATATGGGTATATCTACTTAATGAAGCATAAGTCTGAAACATTTGAAAAGTTCAAAGAATTTCAGAGTGAAGTAGAAAATCATCGTAACAAGAAAATAAAGTTTCTACGATCTGATCGTGGAGGAGAATATTTGAGTTACGAGTTTGGTTTACATTTGAAACAATGTGGAATAGTTTCGCAACTCATGCCACCTGGAACACCACAACGAAATGGTGTGTCCGAACGTCGTAATCGTACTTTACTTGATATGGTGCGATCTATGATGTCTCTTACCGATTTACCGCTATCGTTTTGGGTTATGCTTTAGAGACGGCCGCATTCACGTTAAATAGGGCACCATCAAAATCCGTTGAGAGGACACCTTATGAACTGTGGTTTGGCAAGAAACCAAAGTTGTCGTTTCTCAAAGTTTGGGCCTGCGATGCTTATGTGAAGAAACTTCAACCAGATAAGCTCGAACCCAAATCGGAGAAATGTGTCTTCATAGGATACCCAAAGGAGACTATTGGGTACACCTTCTACCACAGATCTGAGGGCAAGATTTTCGTTGCTAAATTCGGATCCTTTCTAGAGAAGGAATTTCTCTCGAAAGAAGTGAGTGGGAGGAAAGTAGAACTTGATGAGATAACTGTATCTACTCCCTTATTGGAAAGTAGTTCATCACAAGAACCGGTTCCTGTGACAACTACACCAATTAGTGAGGAAGCTAATGATATTGATCATGAAACTTCAGATCAAGTTTCTACTGAACCTCGTAGGTCTACCAGAGTAAGATCCGCACCAGAGTGGTACGGAAATCCTATTCTGGAAGTCATGTTACTTGACCATGATGAACCTACGAACTATGAGGAAGCGATGATGAGCCCAGATTCCGCAAAATGGCTAGAGGCCATGAAATCTGAGATAGGATCCATGTATGAAAACAAAGTATGGACTTTGGTTGACTTGCCCGATGATCGGCAAGCCATTGAGAATAAATTGATCTTTAAGAAGAAGACTGACGCTGATGGCAATGTTACTGTCTACAAAGCTCGACTTGTTGCAAAAGGTTTTCGACAAGTTCAAGGGGTTGACTACGATGAGACTTTCTCACCCGTAGCGATGCTTAAGTCTGTCCGAATCATGTTGGCTATTGCTGCATTTCATGATTATGAAATTTGGCAAATGGATGTCAAGACTGCATTCTTGAATGGATTTCTAGAAGAAGAGTTGTATATGATGCAGCCTGAAGGTTTTGTTGATCCAAAAGGTGCTGACAAAGTGTGCAAGCTCCAGCGTTCCATTTATGGACTGGTGCAAGCATCTCGGAGTTGGAATAAATGCTTTGACAGTGTGATCAAAGCATATGGTTTTATACAGACTTTTGGAGAAGCCTGTATTTACAAGAAAGAGAGTGGGAGCTCTGTAGCATTTCTAGTTTTATATGTTGATGACATATTATTAATTGGAAATGATATAGAATTTCTGGATAGCATAAAGGGATACTTGAATAAAAGTTTTTCAATGAAAGACCTCGGTGAAGCTGCTTACATATTGGGCATCAAGATCTATAGAGATAGATCAAGACGCTTAATAGGACTTTCACAAAGCACATACCTTGACAAAATTTTGAAAAAGTTCAAAATGGATCAGGCAAAGAAAGGGTTCTTGCCTGTGCTACAAGGTGTGAAGTTGAGTCAAACTCAATGCCCGACCACAGCAGAAGATAGAGAGAAAATGAAAGGTGTTCCCTATGCTTCAGCCATAGGCTCTATCATGTATGCAATGCTGTGTACCAGACCTGACGTATGCTTAGCAATAAGCTTGGCAGGTAGGTACCAAAGTAATCCAGGAGTGGATCACTGGACAGCGGTCAAGAACATCCTGGAATACCTGAAAAGGACTAAGGATATGTTTCTCGTATATGGAGGTGACAAAGAGCTAGTCGTAAATGGTTACGTCGATGCAAGCTTTGACACTGATCCGGACGATTCTAAATCGCAAACCGGATACGTGTTTATATTAAACGGTGGAGCTGTGAGTTGGTGCAGTTCTAAACAAAGCGTCATAGCAGGATCTACATGTGAAGCGGAGTACATAGCTGCTTCTGAAGCAGCAAATGAAGGAGTCTGGATGAAGGAGTTCATTTCCGATCTAGGTGTTATACCTAGTGCATCGGGACCAATGAAGATCTTCTGTGACAATACTGGTGCAATTGCCTTGGCAAAGGAATCCAGATTTCACAAGAGGACCAAGCACATCAAGAGACGCTTCAATTCCATTCGGGACCAAGTCCAAGTGGGAGACATAGAGATTTGCAAGATACATACGGATCTGAATGTTGCAGACCCGTTGACTAAGCCTCTCTCATGAGCAAAACATGATCAACACCAAGACTCCATGGGAGGCAGGAGCATATGCGGCACAACCGCGCTGCTTTGGGCGGCTGGAGCAAGAAGACCAGAGGTTGAAGAAGCACTACGGCCGTTGGATGGACATCGTACGGTCACTGGAGCTAGAATCGTTTATATTGACTAAGTTGACAAAGGCCTCCGTCGCAGTCAACTTAGTAGGCCCACAAGTCAGCCTCCCACCAAGGTGAGTCCCAGCTAGCAGGGGGAGTATTCATTTTTTTGTGCGTAATAAGGAGGCACTTCCGGTGGGTCCGAGCTGACAGCGGGGGGAATGTTTTTTCATGAAATACGGTGGCCCGTCCGGTGGGTCCCAGTAGTCAGGGGGAAACGTTTTTTTTGCAAAATACGGTGGCCCGTCCGGTGGGTCCTGAAGGAAATATGCCCTAGAGGCAATAATAAAGTTATTATTTATTTCCTCATATCATGATAAATGTTTATTATTCATGCTAGAATTGTATTAACCGGAAACATGATACATGTGTGAATACATTGACAAACATATAGTCACTAGTATGCCTCTACTTGAATAGCTCATTAATCAAAGATGGTTATGTTTCCTAACCATAGACATGTGTTGTCATTTGATTAATGGGATCACATCATTAGGAGAATGATATGATTGACATGACCCATCCCGTTAGCTTAGCACTTGATCGTTTAGTATTCTGCTATTGCTTCCTTCATGACTTATACATGTTCCTGTAACTATGAGAATTGTGTAACTCCCGTTTACCAGAGGAACACTTTGGGTACTACCAAACATCACAATGTAACTGGGTGATTATAAAGGAGTACTACAGGTGTCTCCGAAGGTACATGTTGAGTTAGCATAATTCGAGATTAGGATTTGTCACTCCGATTGTCGGAGAGGTATCGCTGGGCCCTCTCGGTAATGCTCATCACCTAAGCCTTGCAAGCATATAACTAATGAGTTAGTTATGAGATGAAGTATTACAGAACGAGTAAAGAGACTTGTCGGTAACGAGATTGAACTAGGTATTGGATACCGACGATCGAATCTCGGACAAGTAACATACCGATGACAAAGGGAACAACGTATGTTGTTGTGCGGTTTGACCGATAAAGATCTTCGTAGAATATGTAGGAACCAATATGGGCATCCAGGTCCCGCTGTTGGTTATTGACCAGAGACGTGTCTTAGTCATGTCTACATCGTTCTCGAACCGTAGGGTCCGCACGCTTAAGGTTTCGATGACAATTATATTATGAGTTTATGTATTTTGATGTACCGAAGTTTGTTCGGAGTCCCGGATATGATCACGGACATGACGAGGAGTCTCGAAATGGTCGAGACATAAAGATTGATATATTGGACGGATATATTTGGACACCGGAAAGGTTCCGGAAGAGTTTGGGAATATACCGGAGCTCTGGGAGGTTACCGGAACACCCCGGGAAGTATATGGGCCTTATTGGGCCCATGTAGGAGGAAGGGAGAAGGAGCAAGGGAGGGGGGCGCGCCCCCCCAAGCCCAATCCGAATTGGGGAGGGGGGCCGGCCCCCCTTTCCTTTCTCCTTCCCCCTCTTCCTTTCTTACTACTAGTACTCTTTCCTACTACTAGTACTCCTTCCTTCCCCCTCCAAATAAGATTAGGAAAAAGAGGGGAAACCTACTTGGAGTAGGTTTCCTCCTCCCTATGGCGCGCCCCCCTTGGGCCGGCCACCTCCTCCCTCCCTCCTTTATATACGGGGGTAGGGGGGCACCCTAGACACACAAGTTGATCATTGATCGTTCCTTAGCCGTGTGCGGTGCCCCCCTCCACGATATTACACCTCGGTCATATTGTAGCGGTGCTTAGGCGAAGCCCTGCGACAGGAGAACATCAAGATCGTCACCACGCCGTTGTGCTGACGGAACTCCCCCTCGGCACCTCTACTGGATTGGAGATCGAGGGTGCGTCATCGAGCTGTACGTGTGTCAAGAACTCGGAGGTGGCGGAGTAATGGTGCTTGGATCGGTCGGACCGGGAGGACGTACGACTACTTCCTCTACGTTACGTCAACGCTTCCGCTTCGGTCTACGAGGGTACGTAGACAACACTCTCCCCTCGTTGTTATATCATCACCATGATCTTGCGTGTGCGTAGGAAATTTTTTGAAATTACTACGTTCCCAACAGGTCCCTGCTGTCAGGTGGAGGAATAATTATTTTCCGCATAATAAGAAGGCACTTCCTTGTGGCTGCCATGGACCCAGCTGTCAGCCTCTCCACATACAGTACTCTTCCGATGGAAGTCGGTCGTTGACCACATTGACCATACCGCGCCGAGAGCACTAGGGCGGTGGACGACGGCGAGGCCTAGGAAGACAACATGGAGCCGGGGAAGACGCGGCAGTGGAAGCCCGCGCGGAGAGGAGTACGAGGGTTCACTGGTTCAGCTACGGTGTGAGGCTGCCGTAGCCGCAGAATAACAGGGGGTGTGGGTGAGTAGAGGGATGCCCTGGCCAGCGGTGGGAGTAGTAGGGGGCGGTGAGGCCTGCGTGGCAGCATAGCCGGCCACGGGAGGCGGGAGCAGGCGGTCTCGCTGGCGCTGCTTTGGCGGCTAGAGCAAGAAGATCAGAGATTGAAGAAACACGACGGCCGTTGGATTGACATCCAACGGTTACATCTGCTAGAACCGTTTGTTGACGTATATAATAACTAAAAAAATCTTGCATACGCGTCAACTTAACAGGCCCACAAGTCAGACCATTCCCTCTTTTTTTAATAATTTATATATAGCTCATTGCAACTTCTTATGCAATTTATTGCAATCCATTTTTTTGGTTGGCCAGGGCCAATTTCGCATATTTTTGTGGGTTCCAAACTATTTTTAATACCGAAATGTCGAGCCAGATTTAAAGTACTTTGAAGATATATTTAAATTAGGTTAATGCCTAGTGAAATAGGAATCTGAAAATGTGAAAAAATTTAGAAATTATAAAGTAATTGCCAATTTGTCATCTGTTTTTATATTTACAACCCATTTCATATTACTTTCAAGATTTGCAGGCATCTTGAAAGAGTTGCAGCCCATCAGGGCGTAGAAAAATAAGTAGGCCTAGATTGGGTATTCTTCAGAATAAATAAACTGGGCTCATTTTCACAAAGAAAAAATAGCTGGGCTGGTCACATGGTGAACATAAAATATAAGCCTGGGCTAGACGGGCCACAACCCAGTTCAAACCTTGCTCCATCTCAACAATAACAAAAAAATAATACTGCTCGAGCAGCTACATCCCAGGTGTCAGCCGATCTTGTTCTGTTCTCTTGTCTATTGACTATATACGCTCACAATGTCATGGGTCCCAGATGTCAGGAAAACACTAGGAGGAAGCATTTTATTTTTCCATACGCTGGCATGGTGGGCCCCTACTGTCATCCTCTCCACGTACTTCTGCCGATTCCTGTTGTTTGTTGACCATGTTGACAAGCGAGAGGG
This sequence comes from Triticum timopheevii, assembly GCA_963921465.1. NCBI lineage: Eukaryota > Viridiplantae > Streptophyta > Magnoliopsida > Poales > Poaceae > Triticum > Triticum timopheevii. The sequence continues at coordinate 313,581,553 of OY997262.1, read as the reverse complement.
CGGCGCCACGGCGAGCGCACCAAAGCGCACGGAGGACGACGGCGAGGGCTCGGACGTCGGTGTTAATGATTTAGGAGACGATGGGGCGGCGATGCGTGCGCTGAGGCGCGGCCAGCCGTGGGAGGAGGAAGCAGGCGGCCCTGCCGACGCTGGTTTGGTTTTGGCGGCTGGAGGAAGACATGACTGAAGAAACACGACAGATTGTAAAAGCAGTAGGAGTACTTAACAACCTTAACTGAAACCAGCAGGGGCAGTTAACAACCAAAGCTGAAAGTAGTATGAGTACTTATACATGTTCAACCTTACAAAGCACGCCTCGAACAATGCTACTTTTCCTACAGTTAACCAAGGGTGAGGCCGCCAAGCCCCAGGACAAGGCCCAGGCGCCACTCCGTGCATCCACAACCTTCTGAAAGCGGCTTCATCTCGCAATGTGGTCAATAAACAGGATATTCGCTTTAGAGTCATGGAAAAGCATGAACATAATCTTCTGTCCTATTCTCCAAGATGGACGGGTCTTCATTATTTGAGATCACCCATGAATAAGTATCTTTTCACCTCCAAGGGAATGGAGTAGGTCAACATAAACATCATGTTGTGACCAAGCGCAAGTCTGACCCGACCATGGTCAGGCATCTGTATAGGAACAATAGAACTGGGCAGTTTCTGTTTCAAGAAGAGCACATCTGTAAAACTGTGTATAAGCAATGGTTTATGAACAACATATATAACAGAAAATAGCTCGTACCATAAGTTTCTCGACACAGTTGGACCTGTTCAACGAGTGCAGCAGTGGCACACAAATCCTACGTGGCCTTCCACCATTGAAACGCTCCACAAGGACCTCAAGACGATCAATAAAAGTGTAGGAACTTGTGGATGTCGTCCCAGTCAACTTTAGTGCCATCAGTAACAACCGAATTATTACAGAATAACAAATGAGCAGCCTGCTTAACTCTGAAAAAACCTACATGTGCCACCAATTATAAGAAATATTAGTTAGAAATAGCATCTTCGTGAGAGATTCGTTGCTACTTCTGGAGTTAAATTGTGATAGACAGAATAGGTGGATTAAGAAGTAATCGAGGCAACAAGCAAGAACCAGATACAAAACTAACATGGATGAACAATTGGAATGACGTCGGGGTGGAAGATCGCAGTGAAGATGAGACCAGGTTCTGCTATTTCCATCAACATTCGTGCGCAACTTTCAGTCCGTAACGCTTGAGAAAGTTTATCCAAGTTCGGCCATAAAAAAAGCAGCGATCTTCTTGGTTCATGAACCCAACTCGGAACTTATATCCATGGCTTGTCTTCACTGTGACCATTAAACTGGTGTATTCAGTTATGGCAAGGCCGGGCATCTTGAGTACATGTGTTCTGGCAGAGCAAATAATGCACTGCAGGAAAAATAATATGAGAACACAATGTATTCCCTATCCAGATCTAGAAATAACTTCCTCCTTCATGTCAGTGTTGACCATCGTACTAGTAGTACCTTTTATCCAAATATAGCAATCCAAATTTCCAAATTAGTCGACAGCATGTTAAAAAAAAACCACCCTCCCGGATAGAAAAGAGGATTATAGGAACATACTGTGCGCGTTTTGAAATCCTGTGTTAGGATGAGAAGGAACAAGTGTGGCGTCTCACCGAGGGCGTAGAAACCTGTAGGGTCCTCGCACTTTGGGCACTTCAAATGAAACACACTAGATTCAGTAGGAAGAAAAATGCATCAACGGCGGCGACTGCCATCCTAGGATTACCTGCGACCAAGAGACTTGGATTTCTCGGGGATGGATGAAGAATTCGTACCTGGTTCTCCATGAGAAAAACCTATGCAATCGTCGAGAGGGGGTTTTCTCTGAACAAGCAGACGAGGGAGAAGGGGATTCGGGCCCAGTGAAATATTGCCGCTTCATCTTACTGCTAAAGCTGGAAGGGGGGGGTTGTGATTTGACGGCTCATTGGGCATTACTGCGGTGCTACGACCAGGGTGTGTCTACCGTGCAGTTGTGCACTGTAATTTGTGCATATGCCATGTGGACCCCGTTGTCGGATGCCCCACATATCAGCGAAAGGAAGTAGAAAGACAGGAGTAACTAGTTACACATAAATATATTTTTGACAGAGAGATACTCCCTTTGTAAAGAAATATACAAATATTTTATATCACAACTTTATACATAAGAAAAATTAAGGGGAATATATATAACATATATAATTATAAAAAACTAAGTTGTTTTTAACACAGTATAGATGAGTTGGTGATGTTGGTGTGCCTGCCATCCTGCAATATAGGCCGTCCGATTTATATCTGACGGATAGGACGGAAACTATGGCAATTTTGCAAAAAGGTACCCACACACCTCTCCACATTTGCAAATAAGGCCTTCCCTCGTTCATCCTTTTCTCTCACAAGATAAAATACTCATACAAATGCATCTTGATGTTACGTGCAACACACGAGCATTATGGGGGTTCAGCTGAGAATATAATACTGAGACAGGCTCACGGTTCTGGACTTTGGGCCGCAGGCCCACCCTGCATGTTTGGGGGCCCATGTGTTCTACCTCAGCGCTTTTCGTAGTGCAAGCGATCGGTATGGCGCTGGTTTTAGATGCTATCGCAAGGCGAATACACAAAATTGAATAAAGCACGACAACTGTTGGAATGAAATCGAACGACAGTTCCTAACCAGCAATGAGAGTTGCAATTCTATCAACGATATACCATGTGATAAATAATACTGTCGTACTACTTATACACACAGGACACTTGTTTCACCATGCCAGATTTTTACATCAAAATCTCTCAGAGGATAGATCAGTTTGGCAGTTGCGTGCGCTACTGAAGATTTTCAAAGTTGATTTGGACCAGCTCTCCTTGCCGAGAAAGTTCGATTTTGACACCATCCCCTACCGCAAGATATTATTTAGATTTGAACCTTGACCATCCTTTAGCATCAATCATCATGCGACCATCCTTTGTACTTACAATATATTGAGCAGGTTCTTTCACACCAAGGCTGCGCATGGTAAGAGAAACTTGGCTGTGGTCGCCCGGATTGTTGAACGACTCCCTCGTTGCTCTAGGAATTCTCTGTTTGCGAACAAGAAGACATACCCAAATAGTTAGATCAACATAGTGAATCATGTGTAACAACATGGAAAGAAAAAAGAACGAAGCACTTGGGCGACCAATGCTTACCAAGAAGGTGGACATGTTGGTTTTTGTAAGGACTTTGGTATATGAAGTGTGAACTGCAGCCCAGTCTGTTGCCAGTGCAACTGCTCGTTCGGTTGCCACTGCACGGGCCAGAGTAGATGCAAGTGCAAGTGTTGGTGCAGGTGCCGAAGCCGTTGCTGCTGCCGGAGATGGTGCTCCTTGTAGAGCTGGTGCATGTGTCGGAGCAGGTGCCGGTGTCGATGCCCGATCCTCCGGTAGATCAGCCTGATCCGCTGACATGGTCGGTGCTCAATGCTCTGCTGGATCAGACTGAGTTGCTGCCACTGTCAGTGCTAGAGCAACTGCCGGTGCTCAATCCGTTGCTGAAGGTGGTACCGATGTGCGAGACAGCGACGATCGTGTCTGGTCTGCTATGATCAGCTTTCTAACTTGACTAGGATCCGTGAATGTGATCCAGTTTTTTTCTTCATTTCTTTTAAACGCGAGAAGGACTAATTGTGGCGTTTTTGTTAAACCAAACTGTAGTTCGTCATAGGGATTCAGCCTCTACTCAGACAACAGACTGATCCAATTTTTTCCAGTAATATAAGTGATGGACAGTGCCTTCGTTACTGACACGACATAAGAAGTGAAACCTGCAAAAATAGCCATCGTAGAGCAAACCAAATGTTTTATTCTGTGATGAATGTCACATGGTAAAACCCGCATCATAAAATTGCAGGAAAAGAAAGAAAGCATGACATTAAATCAATAAGATTTAGACAGTAAATCAATAAGATTTACTTGATGTGACACGAGTGAATCCTTACCAGGAAATCACTATGTTGAAATACTAAACAGAAGATTGATCGTCCAACTACAGGTGGCATGCAGGGGCCCTGCCTACTCCCACAAGCAGGACAGTCCAAAGGTCGTGACAAATCGTATGGACCGAACATCCATGGGACTGGAAATCCTGGTGGGTGCGATAAACCCTGCAATGCATACAAATATTGGAGTGTAAGCATAATTGATAAACCGTCCTCACAAAAAATATGATCCGGATACTTCAAAATATACACACTGAATTGAGTGGACAGACATTAACATAGACCGTCTCAGGACTGACCACACACCAAAAGCGGCAGTACTAATAAACAATACAGGGTTCACAAACACAAATCAAGTACTGAACAATAGTACTTACTACACACAAGCAAAGTTGCACTAATTAAACTCTGCAGACTATTTCTTGCCACTGACCTACGGGATGAACCCCGCATAACTGACTAGGCCATGGACTTCGTGAGAGATGTCTACATGCACCATCACCATCTCGTCAACCTTGGAGAACCTAACAGAGTGGTCTTTCCATAAACATGATGATGAAGACAGGCCGTATCAGATTTGTTGAGAAGCTTTACAAGAACCACACCCTTCGTAATCGAAGGCACATCCAGGAAATTGTTGTGGTCAAGTACATCCTTGAGAACACGTCTGACAACAATGCTACAGGAAAACACTAGTTCAGGACACGTGGTGACAAGGACACAGCAGGTGGATAGTTTAGCAGTAGAACTCATCCTCAGGTCTTCCAGTTCACACGACATGACTTTGAGAACTTCTTCTCCACCACGGATCTGGTTCTAATTCAAATAGAAACCATATTTTATTACTACTTCCGTTCAGAAATATAAGATGATTTTCGATATTATACTCCATATATGACTACATATACACACAGAAATGAGTGAACAAAGACACTAGAACATGTCTTCAAAGGCATGAGAGCAGAGGGATTACTTGCAATATCCATAACACAAGTTACTGAGGCAAATATACCCTCTTCAAAGGTAGCATTGATGTTCATAAAGTACTCCCTCTGTCCCAAAATTCTTGTCTTAGATTTGTCTAGATACGGATGTATCAAGTCACATTTTAGTATTAGATACATCCGTATCTAGACAAATCTAAGACAAGAAATTTGGGACATAGGGAGTAGTTGAAAGTAATCTATAGGAAATTAGTGTCAACCTCTCGTATGTTTTGGTCAAAAGAGAAATTTAGAACCATCATTTGGCACACTAAAATCACATGCAAGATCACCCAGAAAGTTGTACTACTAGTACTAGTACTGCGTGTTAGATGAAAAAACACGATCAAGATTGAGAAAAAGATCGTCAAGAAGAGATATTACCTGGAATTGCTTAATGAGGGATCCCAGAGAGGGGGGCTTGGACAGGGCGATGGCTTTGAGCTTGTCTGCGGTAGTCTCGGCGGGGTGCTTTCGCTTCTTCGTACCATGAGCCTCGACAGTTTTGGCCAGAGCCATAGACATCACGTCGGCCGGTGCTCCAGCGTCCATCCAAGAGAGGAAGCTGAGAGAGAAGAGTGAAATAAGGAACGAGATGAGGGAGAAGCAAAGCGAGTGGGGGTTTTCTTCAAGAGAGGAAGCCGAGAGAGAAGAGTGAAATGATGGTTGCTTCGTCCGTCCAACTTACTGCTGGAAAGGAGGGTGTTTTGTGATTTGACGGCTCATTGGGCATTACTGTGGCGCTTCGATTGGGGTAGTCTATCGTCACTCTACTTTGGAGTAATTTAGTGCATGGCTGGTGGACCCAGATGCTGGCTGTCCCACACGTCGGGGAAAGTGAGTAATTTAGTGCATGGCTGGAGGAGGATCCGCACGGTAGAGCGTGTCCACTATTTTTCTAAAGAAAAAAATGATTACATCAAGCATTTCCACTATTACGACAGAGGAGTGTGAAACACGGCAGCCACTTGAACATACACAGTGCTCCTACTACTAGGCATGTGCAGTGGTTCATACGTCAGTACTACATAATCTTGTTGCTAGTGTAGTAAGATATGACGATAACAAATGATGTTGTGCGCATGTCAACTATATGAACAGTAATGTAGTAATATAGTACCGCTTTTTCGACTGTCCGGTCGAGAATGAACGGTGAGATCAATGTTAACAGAACTAGGTCTACATCACACGGAGAGTACAGTGCTACAGTATTCCATGAAACATGAACCATATGAAGCACGAATAGTGTTAGGCAAGGTGTATGAAGGGTGCACGGGATGGGAGCAAAAGTTCCCTTCTCGACCACTTTTGGGTGTTTGGCAGAGTGCATGATGAAGGAAATATGCCCTAGAGGCAATAATAAAGTTATTATTTATTTCCTTATTTCATGAAAAATGTTTATTATTCATGCTAGAATTGTATTAATCGGAAACATAATACATGTGTGAATACATAGACAAACATAGTGTCACTAGTATGCCTCTACTTGACTAGCTCGTTGAATCAAAGATGGTTAAGTTTCCTAGCCATAGACATGAGTTGTCATTTGATTAACGGGATCACATCATTAGGAGAATGATGTGATTGACATGACCCATTCCGTTAGCCTAGCACTTGATCGTTTAGTATGTTGCTATTGCTTTCTTCATGACTTATACATGTTCCTGTAACTATGGGATTATGCAACTCCCGTTTACCGGAGGAACACTTTGGGTGCTACCAAACGTCACAACGTAACTAGGTGATTATAAAGGAGTACTACAGGTGTCTCCAAAGGTACATGTTGGGTTGGCGTATTTCGAGATTAGGTTTTGTCACTCCGATTGTCGGAGAGGTATCTCTGGGCCCTCTCGGTAATGCACATCACTATAAGCCTTGCAAGCAATGTAGCTAATGAGTTAGTTACGGAATGATGCATTACATAACGAGTAAAGAGACTTGCCGGTAACGAGATTGAACTAGGTATTGGATACCGACGATCGAATCTCGGGCAAGTAACATACCGATGACAAAGGGAACAACGTATGTTGTTATGCGGTTTGACCGATAAAGATCTTCGTAGAATATGTAGGAGCCAATATGAGCATCCAGGTTCCGCCATTGGTTATTGACCAAGAATAGTTCTAGGTCATGTCTACATAGTTCTCGAACCCGTAGGGTCCGCACGCTTAACGGTACGATGACAGTTATATTATGAGTTTATGAGTTTTGATGTACCGAAGGAGTTTGGAGTCCCGGATGAGATCGGGGACATGACGAGGAGTCTCGAAATGGTCGAGATGTAAAGATCGATATATTGGACGACTATATTCGGAGTTCGGAAAGGTTCCGAGTGATTCGGGTATTTTTCGGAGTACCGGAGAGTTACGGGAATTCGCCGGGGAGTATATGGGCCTTGTTGGGCTTTAAGGGAAAGAGAGAGGAGAGGTTGGGCGCCCCCCCCAATGCCTAGTCCGAATTGGACTAGGGGGAGGGGCTGCTCCCCCTCCTTCCTTCTCTTCTGTTCCCCCTTTCCTTGACTCCTACTCCTACTACTTGGAAGGGGGGAATCCTACTCCCGGTGGGAGTAGGACTCCTCCTTGGTGCGCCTCCTCCTAGGCCGGCCACCCCCTCCCTTGCTCCTTTATATACGGGGGCAGGGGGGCACCCTAGGACACACAAGTTGATCTATGGATCGTTCCTTAGCCGTGTGCGGTGCCCCCTCCACCCTATTCCACCTCGGTCATATCGTCGCGGAGTTTAGGCGAAGCCCTGCGCCGGTAGAGCATCATCATCGTCACCACGCCGTCGTGCTGACGGAACTCATCCCCGACACTTTGCTGGATCGGAGTCCGGGGATCGTCATCGAGCTGAACGTGTGCTGAACTCGGAGGTGTCGTACGTTCGGTACTTGGATCGGTCGGATCGTGAAGACGTACGACTACATCAACCGCGTTGTCATACCGCTTCCGCTTACGGTCTACGAGGGTACGTGGACAACACTCTCCCCTCTCGTTGCTATGTCATCACCATGATCTTGCGTGTGCGTAGGAATGTTTTTGAAATTACTACGTTCCCCAACAGTGGTATCAGAGCCAGGCTTTATGCGTAGATGTCATATGCACGAGTAGAACACAAGTGAGTTGTGGGTGATACAAGTCATACTGCTTACCAGCATGTCATACTTTGGTTTGGTGTTATTATGAGATGAAGCGGCCCGGACCGACATTACGCGTATGCTTACGCGAGACTGGTTTCACCGTTACGAGCACTCGTGCTTAAAGGTGGTTGGCGGGTGTCTGTCTCTCTCACTTTAGCTGAATCGAGTGTGGCTACGCCCGGTCCTTGCGAATGTTAAAACAACACTAACTTGACGAACTATCGTTGTGGTTTTGATGCATAGGTAAGAACGGTTCTTGCTAAGCCCGTAGCAGCCACGTAAAATTTGCAACAACAAAGTAGAGGACGTCTAACTTATTTTTGCAGGGCATGTTGTGATGTGATATGGTCAAGACGTGATGCTATATTTTATTGTATGAGATGATCATGTTTTGTAACCGAAGTTATCGGCAACTGGCAGGAGCCATATGGTTGTCTCTTTATTGTATGAAATGCAAACGCCCTGTAATTGCTTTACTTTATCACTAAGTGGTAGCGATAGTCGTAGAAGCAATAGATGGCGTAACGACAACGATGCTATGATGGAGATCAAGGTGTCGCGCCGGTGACGATGGTGATCACGACGGTACTTCGGAGATGGAGATCACAAGCACAAGATGATGATGGCCATATCATATCACTTATACTGATTGCATGTGATGTTTATCCTTTATGCATCTTATCTTGCTTTGATTGTCGGTAGCATTTTAAGATGATCTCTCACTAAATTATCAAGAAGTTTTCTCCCTGAGTATGCACCATTGCGAAAGTTCTTCGTGCTGAGACACCACGTGATGATCAGGTGTGATAGGCTCTACGTTCAAATACAACGGGTGCAAAACAGTTGCACACGCGGAATACTCAGGTTAAACTTGATGAGCCTAGCATATAACAGATATGGCCTCAGAACACGGAGACCGAAAGGTCGAGCGTGAATCATATAGTAGATATGATCAACATATTGATGTTCACCGTTGAAACTACTCCATCTCACGTGACGATCGGACATGGTGTAGTTGATATGGATCACGTAATCACTTAGAGGATTAGAGGGATGTCTGTGTAAGTGGGAGTTCTTAAGTAATATGATTAATTGAACTTAAATATATCATGAACTTAGTCCTAGTAGTATTTTGCAAATTATGTTGTAGATCAATAGCTCGCGTTGTTGCTTTCATATGTTTATTTTGATATGTTCCTAGAGAAAATTGTGTTGAAAAATGTTAGTAGCAATGATGCAGATTGGATCCGTGATCAGAGGTTTATCCTCATTGCTGCACATAAGAATTATGTCCTTGATGCACCGCTATGTGACAAACCTATTGCAGGAGCAGATGCAGATGTTATGAACGTTTGGCTAGCTCAATATGATGACTACTTGATAGTTTAGTGCACCATACTTAACTGCTTAGAATCGAGACTTCAAATATGTTTTGAACGTCATGGACCATATGAGATGTTCCAGGAATTGAAGTTAATATTTCAAGAAAATACTCGAGTTGAGAGATATGAAGTCTCCAACAAGTTCTATAGCTAAAAGATGGAGGAGAATCGCTCAACTAGTGAGCATGTGCTCAGATTGTCTGGGTACTTCAATCGCTTGAATCAAGTGGGAGTTAATCTTCCAGATAAGATAGTGATTGACAGAATTCTCTAGTCACCATCACTAAGTTACTAGAACTTCGTGATGAACTATAGTATGCAAGGGATGACGAAAACAATTCCCGAGCTCTTCGTGATGTTGAAATCAACGAAGGTAGAAATCAAGAAAGAGCATCAAGTGTTGATGGTTGACAAGATCACTAGTTTAAAAAAAGGGCAAAGGGAAAGAAAGGGAACTTCAAGTAGAATGACAAGCAAGTTGTCACTCCCACGAAGAAGCCCAATACCGGACCAAAGCCTGAAACTAAGTGCTTACACTGCAAAGGAAATGGTCACTGGAAGCGGAAATGCCATGAATATTTGGTGGATAAGAAGGATGGCAAAGTGAACAAGGGTATATTTGATATACAGGTTATTGATGTGTGCCTTACTAGTGTTTATAGTAGCCCCTGAGTATTTGATCTTGTTCGGTTGCTGAGATTAGTAACTCGAAACAGGAGTTACAGAATAAACAGAGACTAGTTGAAGGGGAAGTGACGATGAGTATTGGAAGTAGTTCCAAGATTGATATGATCATCATCGCACACTCCCTATACTTTCGGGATTAGTGTTAAACCTAAATAAATGTTATTTGGCGTTTGCGTTGAGCATGAATATGATTTGATCATGTTTATTGCAATATGGTTATTCATTTAAAGTCAGAGAATAATTGTTGTTCTATTTACATGAATAAAACCTTCAATGGTCATACACCCAATGAAAATAGTTTGTTGGATCTCGATCGTAGTGATACACATATTCATAATAGTGATGCCAAAAGATGCAAAGTTAATAATGATAGTGCAACTTATTTGTGGCACTGCCGTTTGGGTCATATCGGTGTAAAGCACATGAGGAAACTCCATAAAGATGGATTTTCGAAATCACTTGGTTATGAATCATTTGATGCTTGCGAACCGTGCCTTTTGGGCAAGATGACTAAAACTCCGTTCTCCGGAACAATGGAATGAATTACTGACTTATTGGGAATAATACATACCGATGTCTGCGATCCAATGAGTATTGATGCTCGTGGCAAGTATCGTTATTTTCTGACCTTCACAAGATGATTTGAGCAGATATGGGTATATCTACTTGATGAAACATAAGTCTGAAATAGTTGAAAGGTTCAAAGAATTTCAGAGTGAAGTAGAAAAATCATCATAACAAGAAAATAAAGTTTTTGCAATCTGATCGCGGAGACAAATATTTGAGTTACGAGTTTGGTCTTCAATTAAAACAATGTGGAATAGTTTCACTGCTCACGCCACCTGGAACACTGCAATGTTATGGTGTGTCCGAACGTCGTAACCGCAATTTATTGGATATGGTGCGATCTATGATGTCTCTTACTGATTTACCACTATTGTTTTGGGGTTGTGCATAGAGACAGCTGCATTCACGTTAAAAGGGCACCATCTTAATCCGGTGAGACGACAACATATGAACTGTGGTTTAGCAAGAAACCCAAGTTGTCGTTTCTTAAAGTTTGGGGCTGTGATGCTTATGTGAAAAAGTTTCATCCTGATAAGCTCAAACCCAAATCGTAGAAGTGCGTCTTCATAGAATACCCAAAGGAAACTGTTTGGTACACCTTCTATCACAGATCCGAAGGCAAGATATTCGCTGCTAAAAATGGATCCTTTCTAGAGAAGGAGTTTCTCTCGAAAGAAGTGAGTGGGAGGAAAGTAGAGCTTGATAGGGTAATTTGTACCTTCTCCCGAATTGGAAAGTAGTTCATCACAGAAATCAGTTCCAGTAATTCCTACACCAATTAATGAGGAAGCTAATGATGATGATCATAAAGCTTCAGATCAAGTTACTACCGAACTTTGTAGATCTTCCAGATTAAGATCCACACCAGAGTGGTACGGTAATCCTATTCTGGAAGTCATGTTACTAGACCATGATGAACCTACGAACTATGAGGAAGCAATGATGAGCCCAGATTCCGCGAAATGGCTTGAGGCCATGAAATCTGAGATGGGATCCATGTATGAGAACAAAGTGTGGACTTTGGTGGAGTTGCCCGATGATCGGCAAGCCATATTGTATAAATGTATCTTCAAGAGGAAGACAGATGCTGATAGTAGTGTTACTATCTACAAAGCTCGACTTGTCGCAAAAGGGTTTTCGACAAGTTCAAGGTGTTGACTACAATGAGATTTTCTCAACTGTAGCGATGCTTAAGTCTGTCCGAATCATGTTAGCAATTGCTACATTTTATGATTATGAAATTTGGCAAATGGATGTCAAAACTGCATTCTTGAATGGATTTTTGGAAGAAGAGTTGTATATGATGCAACCAGAAGGTTTTGTTGATCCTAAAGGTGCTAACAAAGTGTGCAAGCTCCAGCGATCCATTTATGGACTGGTGCAAGCATCTCAGAGTTGGAATATACGCTTTGATAACTTGATCAAAGCATATAGTTTTATACAGACTTGCGGTGAAGCCTGTATTTACAATAAAGTGAGTGGGAGCACTACCGCCTTTCTGATAAATATATGTGAGTAACATATTGTTGATCAGAAATGATGTAGAATTTTTCTGGAAAGCATAAAGGAGTATTTGAAAGGAGTTCTTTAAAATAAAGACCTCAGTAAAGCTACTTACATATTGAGCATCAAGATCTATTGAGATAGATCAAGACGCTTGATAAGATTTTCAATGAGTACATACCTTGACAAGATTTTGAAGTAGTTCAAAATGGAACAGTCAAAGAAAGAATTCTTGCCTGTGTTGCAAAGGTATGAAATTGAGTAAGACTCAAATCCCGACCACAGCAGAAAATAGAAAGAGAATGAAAGCCATTCCCTATGCTTCAGTCATAGGTTCTATAAAAGTATGCCATGCTATGGACCATACCTATTGTATACTCTGCCCTGGTTTGGCAAGGGAGTACAACAGTGATCTAGGAGTAGATCACTAGACATTGGTCAAAATTATCCTTAGTGGAATAAGGATATGTTTCTCGATTATGGAGGTGACAAAAAGGTTCATCATAAAGGGTTACGTCGATACAAGTTTTGACACTGATCCGGATGACTCTAAGTCTCAATCTGGATACATATTGAAAGTGGGAGCAATTAGCTAGAGTAGCTCCATGCAGAGCATTATAGACATAGAATATTTGCAAAATACATACGGCTCTGAATGTGACAGACCCGTTGACTAAGCTTCTCTCACGAGCAAAACATGATCACACCTTAGTACTCTTTGGGTGTTAATCACATAAGCGATGTGAACTAGATTATTGACTCTAGTAAACCCTTTGGGTGTTGGTCACATGACGATGTGAACTATGGGTGTTAATCATATACAGATATGAATATTGGTGTTAAATCACATGGTGATGTGAACTAGATTATTGACTCTAGTGCAAGTGGGAGACTGAAGGAAATATGCCCTAGAGGCAATAATAAAGTTATTATTTATTTCCTTATTTCATGATAAATGTTTATTATTCATGCTAGAATTGTATTAACCGGAAACATAATACATGTGTGAATACATAGACAAACATAGTGTCACTAGTATGCCTCTACTTGACTAGCTCGTTGAATCAAAGATGGTTAAGTTTCCTAGCCATAGACATGAGTTGTCATTTGATTAACAGAATCACATCATTAGGAGAATGATGTGATTGACATGACCCATTCCGTTAGCCTAGCACTTGATCGTTTAGTATGTTGCTATTGCTTTCTTCATGACTTATACATGTTCCTGTAACTATGAGATTATGCAACTCCCGTTTACCGGAGGAACACTTTGGGTGCTACCAAACGTCACGACGTAACTGGGTGATTATAAAGGATTACTACAGGTGTCTCCAAAGGTACATGTTGGGTTGGCGTATTTCGAGATTAGGTTTTGTCACTCCGATTGTCGGAGAGGTATCTCTGGGCCCTCTCGGTAATGCACATCACTATAAGTCTTGCAAGCAATGTAGCTAATGAGTTAGTTACGGAATGATGCATTACATAACGAGTAACGAGACTTGCCGGTAACGAGATTGAACTAGGTATTGGATACCGACGATCGAATCTCGGGCAAGTAACGTACCGATGACAAAGGGAACAACGTATGTTGTTATGCGGTTTGACCGATAAAGATCTTCGTAGAATATGTAGGAGCCAATATGAGCATCCAGGTTCTGCTATTGGTTATTGACTGAGAATAGTTCTAGGTCATGTCTACATAGTTCTCGAACCCGTAGGGTCCGCACGCTTAACGTTACGGTGACAGTTATATTATGAGTTTATGAGTTTTGATGTACCGAAGGAGTTCGGAGTCCCGGATGAGATCGGGGACATGACGAGGAGTCTCGAAATGGTCGAGATGTAAAGATCGATATATTGGACGACTATATTCGGAGTTCGGAAAGGTTCCGAATGATTCGGGTATTTTTCGGAGTACCGGAGAGTTACGGGAATTCGCCGGGGAGTATATGGGCCTTGTTGGGCTTTAAGGGAAAGAGAGAGGAGAGGTTGGGCGCCCCCCAAGGCCTAGTCCGAATTGGACTAGGGGGAGGGGCTGCGCCCCCTCCTTCCTTCTCTTCTCTTCCCCCTTTCCTTGACTCCTACTCCTACTACTTCGAAGGGGGGAATCCTACTCCCGGTGGGAGTAGGACTCCTCCTTGGTGCGCCTCCTCCTAGGCCGGCCACCCCTCCCTTGCTCCTTTATATACGGGGGCAGGGGGGCACCCTAGGACACACAAGTTGATCTACGGATCGTTCCTTAGCCGTGTGCGGTGCCCCCTCCACCATATTCCAGCTCGGTCATATCGTCGCTGAGTTTAGGCGAAGCCCTGCGCCGGTAGAGCATCATCATCGTCACCATGCCGTCGTGCTGACGGAACTCATCCCCGACACTTTGCTGGATCGGAGTCCGGGGATCGTCATCGAGCTGAACATGTGCTTAACTCGGAGGTGCCGTACGTTCGGTACTTGGATCGGTCGGATCGTGAAGACGTACGACTACATCAACCGCGTTGTCATAACGCTTCCGCTTACGGTCTACGAGGGTACGTGGACAACACTCTCCCCTCTCATTGCTATGTCATCACCATGATCTTGCGTGTGCGTAGGATTTTTTTTGAAATTACTATGTTCCCCAACACATGAAGGGTGCATGAGTCCACACTAGTAGGTTAACACAAATACACAAGAGGAAACAACTATATTGAGATGAGAATGCAACCAAACACACCCACACGATTTGTGCTACAGTGACTGATCTGCATGGTCTGAGTTTGATCCAACGGTCATGTTGCGCCGAGACATGGACATGCCCATGCAAAGGGCGCCTAAACACCACCGAAGTCCCTCTGCTTCTCGAGGCGCACGACGTTGGTGATGCAGGGTCCAACCGCCCGCAGAGCCCGCTCCCGGTCGACGGAAGCCAGCTCGTCAAAGACGGCGTCCAATGGCACGAATGGATTCCGGTGATGGAGCCCTGAAAGGATTCGCCCGGCAATGGCGACGGCAGCCTGCAACCCCTCCTTGTCCAGCTCCGCCCCCACCATCGCGCGGAGAGGGCTCTGGTCCTCGGAGATATAGGTGAAGAAGGAGACCAGGTCAGGAAGCCGCAGCTCGTTGAAGTCAACTGGGTGGTCGAACGGGTTTAGCCCGACGGCCAGCATGATCATGCTCGCACGACGGTAGGCATCATGCAGCCGCAACACGCGTGTGGCAACTTGGTTCACCAAGTGGCTGAGGCAATCCTGGACCTCGTCACGATCAGCCCACTCGCGCTCCAGCCAGCTCCCCTGACGGCCTATCATATCTCCCGCTTTCTGCAGCAACACCACCGACGCCTCAAGCATCTTCGTGGTGGACGCCTGCCGCTTTTGAAGCTTTGTGAACTCCCGCACATAACGGAGGAGCATGGCACTCCTCTCCTCCTTGAGCTCACGGAGCTCCACGTCCTTGGCCCTGAGCTCCGCATCCTTGGCCTGGAGCTCCTGTGTCAGGCGCCTCACCTCGGACTCCGTTATCTGCTACGCCGCCATGGCACCGGGCAGAAGCAATGGGGAGAGGAAGCAAAGGGGTGAAACGGCTGAAAGGCAATGCAATCTACGGGAAGGCGGAGGGAGCCAGCAGAGGAGCGGGGAATATTTTGGTTTTCACCATGGTAAAACACCAGTCGACGACTTCTCACATCAGGGAGAAGTAGGTTTTACAGGCGGAGTCATCGTGACTAATTGCTGCCGCGCTTGCTCCCGTCAATCAAAAAAATAAAAATCTTGCCGCGCCTGCTCCCGTCAATCAAAAAATTAAAAATCCTGCCGCACCCAAACACCAAAGCAACGCCGCGGTGGATATTTAAATTTACCTGCCGGCAAGTAGATAAAAAAAGGGGCGAAAAAACAAATGTGGCGGCGGCCTAGCTAATCGGTCGAACTAGCCCAACTAGCTAGCCACCGTGCTTCACTGATGTACTCGACGGGAAAGGTGGTCTTTCGTGATTTGATGACTCATTTACTTGCTTCGGCGCTACGACCGAGGATGACCCAGAAAACGCGCGATAGGGCGTCCCACGTCAGGAAGAATATATGCGTGCACCACCCGGGAGGACCCCAAAACCGCGCGGTAGGGTGTGCCACGTCTCGGCACGGAGAAAAATGTGCGTGTAAAAATATACCTATGGTTCGACCTCGGGACCCAGCCAGTCGGTCGAAAACACCCCACTAGCCACACAGCTTCATCATGCTAACGTGGCATGAAGGATAGATGTGGTTAGCTCCGTCTCAACCAGCCACAACGCCTCTTGTTCTAGGCGATTCTTCTATTTTTCAAGCTTTTTTTAGTTGTAATAACACGACGGCAAGCTAGCGCCGCTCTTCGTGTGTGCCCATGCAAAGGTTTGACGATGGAGATAAGAGAGAGATCGCAGACCTGGGACCCACCAGTAAGTGAGTGAACGGTCATGCACGTGTTGACGAGGCACTCCCTCTACTCTACTCAATGCAATACTGTATAAAATCAAGTTATGGGACAAAGCCAACAACCATTGTTGTTTCAGGCTATCGACTTACGCTTTGTAGTCCAGGTTGCCAGTTTGAATCACGTCTTTCAGATTTGTTAGTTTTAGGTCCAAATTTGATTAATGACAAGTGGGACCCCCGTGCGTTGTTCCGATATTTCAGTGTAGGATGGTTTTTTTGTACAAACACTTTGCGTGGTTAGACAAGTAACGGCACGAGTTACATGTATTTTGCAAATTTACGAACAAAAATGACAGCAGCATAGAATATCACATCCACCCCGCAGCTTAGATGCTATGGTGATATGAGTTTTTACACCGTTGGAAGTGAGATCCAGTAGCTTGGGAGTAGTCTTTGTAATTATGCGCAATTTTCAAACTCTCCAAAGGTTTGTTTGCAAATAAAACATTTTGGCCTCGTGTGTGCCGCTGCATCTTGTATCCAACGGCTCCCCGTTGCTCATATTAGGTGCTCCCCGTAGCTTAATACCCACTACGGTGATATGAGCATCTAGGTCGTATGATCAGTGATCAGATGGCACATGCGTAGTACTTGTACTTTCTGCGCATTTCCCAAACTCTCTCAGCCATATATTGCAAAAACATTCAAACCTCCTACCGTGGGCCGTTAGATCTTCGTGAACTCGTATCACCATAGAATCTATAGTGCGGGAGCACCTCATATTCTCCCGTGCGAGAAAACATAAGGTGCTATCGTAGCTTGGATGCTACGGTGATACGAGCTTCGAGGTCGTTTGATCTGAGATCCAATGGCATCTGAGCAGTCTTTGTGCTTGTAAGCAGTGGCCAAACTCTTTGGGGGCTTTTCTGCAAAAAACCATTCAAACCACCGAGGAGGTGTTGGGTCACAAATCCAACGGCACCGAAGAGCTTGTATCAGCAAAGCATCTAAGGTGTGGTAGCACATGATATTCTTACATATAGGAGAATATGATGTCCTCCTTCATCTTAGATGATACGGTGATACAAGCTTCGAGGTCGTTGGATATGGGATCCAAGGGCATCTAAGTAGTTTTTGTACAAATTGTGTGCAATTCTCAAACTCATCAAGGTTTCCTGTAAAAATATTAAGACATCATGTGAGCTGCTATATCTCAAATCTACAAGCTCCAAGCAACTCGTATAGGCATAATAGCATCTAAGGTATGGAGGCACATGATATTCTCCTGGTGAGGAGGGGTGGGGGGGGGGGGGTGCACAACCAGTCGGTGATTGGGAGGGTGGGGACAAATATAATCTAAACAACCCTAAACAGAGCTTCACAATTTTATCTAAGGTCGAGGGGTTGACCCCCAACAATCATAGCTCCGCCTAAACACAACATTTGCATGTACTGTAGTACTAGACTTAATATTCATGTTTCAGTTTCATGTTCATTTTAAATATTGAACTGAGGACCATGTATGTCTTACATTTTACTCCCTTCGTTCCTAAATATTAGTCTTTTTAGAGATTTCAAATGGACTGGCACATACGGATATATATAGACATATTTTAGAGTGTAGATTCACTCATTTTGCTCCGTATGTAGTCACTTGTTGAAATCTCTAAAAGACTAATATTTATTAATAGAAGGAGTATTTTGAATTCGTGTCATACATGCATGGTTTGGAAAAATATGCACTATAAATATTGGATTGTTGATGTGTTCGTGCGTGTGTCTCTGTGTGTGTGTGTGGTCATATGCTTGATACATAAAAAGTTTCTCACCTCTATATTGTTCATCTTTTAAATTTGAATTTGCATTGAAAAACTTACTAGGGATACCATGGAATGTGAAATCCACATTGAGATCACTATATCACAAACTCACTCTAATTCAACAACTCGTCATAAATCAATTACCACATTGAGATTAGTATTTGCAAGGAAAATACGGGCATTGTAATACACATAGATTCGTTGGGCAATTTAAAAGGTTCCTTTCGTATTATCGAATGGTAGGACCCAACGGCGTACTAGCCAGACCTTGGCTCGTGTTGATCCTAAAAAAATAAAAAATAAATAAAAAACCGGGCTCGTGTCCTTCTGGTGGCGTGCGTGGTACGCACATTAGGCAACCCCAACCAGTCGAGCCTCAGCGTTTCGAGTCGAAATATCTGGCGGCCAGAATTCCAGCCCTAGGAAATTCCCCTCATGTCCCCGGTCCATAATGACTATCTATGAACAATGGAGGGATCCTTTAGTAACTAGGCAATGTTACCTATCGTGCCAAGCACGGTTCAATTCCCTCGGTCGCCGCTCGCCAAGGTCACCCGTCAACTGCATTGCCTGGTACTACTACTACTACTACTACTACACCAGGATGAGCACAGAATTGAGCTTGTTTGTTCGTGCCTAGTACTTGAGCTAATATATCAGCAATGCACTGGTACGGAGGGATTATCCTTTTACTCTGCATATATAACTTGTCTAAAGTCTAACTAAGCAAAACGTTTGACCAAATCCTTTCTTAAGAAATACAACAGGACAGATGCATGGCTTGAAAATTTATTGCATGATGCAGGTTATGATATTGTTTCAAATCCTGGATCTTAAATTTCAGAAAATCCAAAAGTGACCATAAATTCTTGAAACTGAGCATGGTCACATGATATGGCACAAATATTACTTCGTAATTTGTTTCTTCAATTTGAGACAAGCTGCTTATGACAAGTTGCACAAATGAAGAGCCAAGGTATTTTGGAACAAAGACCTGTCATGTCAAGGTGAACGCTTTCACTATTGAAACCGTGGGCGTTTACGTGCCGCCACGAGTCCCGCTTCTCATCGGCAGGTGCGCCTGAGCAAGCGCGTGATTTGACGAGAGGCGTGCGAGCAGACCGCTGCGCTGGCTGATAGGGAGGCGTGCGAGCAGACCACTGTGCAGGCTCACTGGGAGGCGAGCCCTTTGAACAGGCTCCGCTGCCCACCTTCGTCCCAACTGCTCCCACTTTTAATGTCGCCGGCGCCGCAGTTTAAAAAATCAACCCCGCACTACCCGGTATCGCTACAATCTTCTCTCTTCCTCTCTGATTGTCCTGTCGTCTACCTCCAACTAGACTGACCTAAACGTACGCCATGCCACATCACGATGGTCTGCCCTTAGTCTTCCAGTTTCCTGAGGAAGACACCCAGCCGGAGTCTCAAGAACATAAGGCGCTTTGGGACGAGCTTGAACTGGCCTTGCGGGAAGACGCCGCGCCTGTCCCTGCTCCCGTCGCCCCGACTGCGCTAGCGCCCATCCCCGTGGCATTGATGGGCTGGGAGCCGCATGTTGTCGCCGAGCTTGATGCCATGGGGTTCCATGAGGTCCCCGCCGACTTTCACGCGCCCATGCACCTGCCAGCGCATGCGCCTGCGCGTGCACTAACGCGCACACCCGTGCCAGTGCCCGTGCACCCGCCAGCGCATGCACCTGCGCGTGCACTAACATGCGCGCCCGTGCCGGTGCCCGTGCACACGAATGTCTCCGTCGCGCCGTTGACAACGCATGTCCCCGCGCGGGTGCCAGTGCCCCCCTCAGCGGCATGGATGGCCGCCGTCGACCGCTTCCTTACACCAACGCCAATCGCCTCCTCCCGCCAGTTGGCTCGCTCTGAAGTCCATAACATTTTGACCTTCCTTGAAGCTAGGCCAACGTCCAGGAGTACGCGAACAACGACTAAGACGCCGCCGTCGCTGTCGGTCAGTGGCCCGACGACATACAGAGCACGGCAGAGGAGCCGCTTCCCACCGCAAGACGCCTCCGCCACCGCCGCGTAATCTAAATTTGCCATGAAAAACGTTCAGATTGACATGCTTAAAATCCGAACGTTTATTATTTCCGTTTATTTTATATCGATTGTCGTATAATTTAAAGTCGTAGTCAGACTGAACGAAACCTATGGTTTGATCGATTGAATGTTCTGCTAGAGCCGTATCAAATTAAATATAAAACGTCATCAAGCCACATGTATTCCTTGTCATCCAACGACCTAGACTGCTTGAATGTCGAGTACTGAACACGTTTAGCGTGCAGTTAATTTCATGCCAAAAATAGTGCTAATCACATAATAACACGCAAATAATATCCTACTTAATATCCACATGCACTTAATATACTTCCAAATTAACGTGCATTGCACGTACACACTGACTAGTGCTGCTAGTACGTGAAACTGGTGCCATAACTTGTGAACGCGTCCAGATATGGTCAACGGCAACATCGCCTGCGAGTTCTTCGTGTTTGCCCGTGCGTCTAAACGCAGAAGGAGAGGAGAGAGAGAGCACACATGGAACCCACCAGTAAGTGAAGGTGATAGTACTAAAAATAATATTACATGTTATCCATTAAATAGGTTGTGGTAATATAAAAACATTATGTGAACAAAGGGGGTACAACAAACATTGCTGTTCTACGCCTATTGACGTGCGGCTTGAAGGCCCTGGTCGCATGTTCGATCCTCGTCCTTTATTTTTTAATTTGTATATGAGTCCAATTTTTTTTCATGATATGTGGGCCCCTCAGTGTGTAGTTTGTAGCACTTTAATTTGTGGGTCGAAATTTGTTCCATTCCAAGTGGACTATCGGTGTGTAGTTTTGTAGCTTATTTATAATAATTAAAAAGAACAATGGAGTTTTTTGCAATAATACCATGGTGCGACATTGAAGGCGAGAAAGGACGTGCGAGAGAGCGATTACCGAGCCAGAGGGAAATCAACTAGGGGAGTTGCGGGGGTTGCAACGGTGTTTGGAGTAGTTGTGGGTCGAATGCTCTGAAAATATAATCTAAACTGACCGGAATAAATGCCTACACAAATTAATCCAAGGTTGGAGTGCCCCTTGCAATGTAAATAGCTCCGGCTTTGCGAGGGATGGAGAGGTAGTGAGGGAGTCCTGGACTAGGGGGTGTCCGGACAGCCGGATTATCATTATCCGCCGGACTATCATTATCCGCTGAACTCTAAGACTACGAAGATACAAGATTGAAGACTCCGTCCCGTGTCCGGATGGGACTTTCCTTGGCGTGGAAGGCAAGCTTGGCAATACGGATATGTAGATCTCCTACCATTGTAACCGACTCTGTGTAACCCTAGCCTCCTCCGGTGTCTATATAAACCGGAGGGCTTTAGTCCGTAGGACAACATACATTACAACAATCATACCATAGGCTAGCTTCTAGGGTTTAGCCTCCTTGATCTCGTGGTAGATCCACTCTTGTACTACCCATATCATCAATATTAATCAAGCAGGACGTAGGGTTTTACCTCCATCGAGAGGGCCCGAACCTGGGTAAAAACATCGTGTCCCTCGTCTCCTGTTACCATCCGCCTAGACGCACAGTTCGGGACCCCCTACCCGAGATCCGCCGGTTTTGACACCGACATTGGTGCTTTCATTGAGAGTTCCTCTGTGTCGTCACCGATAGGCTTGATGGCATCTTCAACCAGCAACGCTGTCCAGGGTGAGACTTTTCTCCCCGGATAGATATTCGTATTTGGCGGCTTCGCACTGCGGGCCAATTCACTTGGCCATCTGGAGCAGATCGAAAGCTACGCCCCTGGCCGTCAGGTCAGATTTGGAAGCTTAAACTTCACGGTCGACGTCCGCGGAGACTTGATCTTCGACGGACTCGAGCCATAGCCAAGCGCGCCGCACTGTGACGACGGGCATGATTTAGCTCTGCCACCGAACAGTGCCTTGGTGGCCGCACACGGGTCCGCTCCGGCCATTAGCCCGGAGCCGATCGCCCAGATCGAGGGCCGGTGGATAGACGCCGCCCTGGGGGCTCCAACATCCACGGCGATGGAGCCGAACACTAATCTTGTCCCCTGTGAAACTCGTGATTCCGAGGCACCGGACTCCTTGCCGGACTCCGAACCTCCCGCGCCCCTACCAATCGATCCGGATTGGGCGCCGGTTATGGAATTCACCGCCGCGGACATCTTCCAATACTCGCCTTTTGGCGATATCTTGAATTCACTAAAGCATCTCTCTTTATCAGGAGAGTCCTGGCCGGACTATGACCAGGATGGTTGGGGTACGGACGACGAAGAAATTCAAAGCCCACCCACCACCCACTTTGTAGCCACTGTCGACGATCTAACCGACATGCTAGACTACGACTCCGAAGACATCGACGCTATGGACGACGATGCTGGAGACGAACAGGAACCAGCGCCTACAGGGCACTGGAATACCACCTCGTCATACGACATATACATGGTGGACACCCCAAAAGACGGGGATGGCGAAGAAACAGCGGAGGCAGACTCCTTAAAGAAACAGCCCAAGCGCCGGCGTCAGCGGCGCCGCTCTAAATCCCGCCACAGCAAGAATAGAGATTCCGGCACAGGAGATAACAATACCCCAGAGAGTGCCGAAGACAATCCCCTCCAGCAAGACTTAGCGCAGGAGGATGCAGAAGCAAGCCCTCACGAGAGGGCGGCAGACGAAGAGGTTGAGGATCATAACTATATGCCTCCCTCCGAAGACGAAGCAAGCCTCAATGACGACGAACTCGTCGTGCCCGAGGACCCCGTCAAACAAGAGCTTTTTAAGCGCAGGCTCATCGCCACAGCAAGAAGCCTGAAGAAGGAAAAGCGGAAGCTCAAAACAGCGGAAGACACGCTTAGAATGAGATGGAGAAAAGTGCTCAAAACCGCAGATAAATACGGCAATGGCCACCAATCGAAGAGCTACCCGAAGCGTAAGCTGCTACCAGAATTCGACGAGGAGGCCATAGAGCCTCCACCGTCAAATGGCCCAGCCAGGTCCATCTACGGACCCAAAAAGAAGGCCCCAGGAAGCAAGGTAACACGTCAAGTGTCCGATGATAGCGGCACATACAAGTACAGGGGCGCCGCACACCCACTATGTTTCACCGATGAGGTGCTGGACCATGAATTCCCAGCAGGGTTTAAACCCATAAACATAGAGGCCTACGATGGAACAACAGACCCTGGAGTCTAGATAGAAGATTATATACTACATATACACATGGCCAGAGGAGACGATCTCCACGCCATAAAATATCTACCCCTCAAGCTCAAAGGGCCAGCCCGTCATTGGCTCAAAAGCCTCCCAGAAAACACTGTTGGAAGTTGGGAAGAGCTCGAGGACGCGTTTAGAGCGAATTTTCAAGGGACTTATGTCCGTCCTCCGGATGCAGATGATCTAAGTCATATAACTCAACAGCCCGGAGAGTCAGCGCGGAAATTCTGGAACATGTTTCTTACCAAAAAGAACCAAATAGTCGACTATCTGGACGCCGAAGCCTTAGCAGCTTTCAAGCACAATGTCCGAGACGAATGGCTCGTCAGGCACCTCGGTCAAGAGAAACCGATGACAATGTCCGCACTAACAAGCCTCATGAACCGCTTCTGTGCGGGAGAGGATAGCTTGCTAGCAAGAAGCAGCACCAGCGACCCAAGTACATCCGAGATAAGAGATGGAAACGGAAAATCACGGCGCAGAAAAGAGCAGCGCCGGAATAAAGAGAAAAGCCCAAAGAGCACGGCAGTCAACGCCGGATTCAAAAGCTAGCGGTCCAACAACAAAACACAGCCTCTCAAGGATGACAGTGACGAATTGTCCAACTTAAACAAGATTTTGGGTCGGATATGTCAAATCCACAGTACCCCCGGAAGGCCTGCAAACTACATCCACAGGGATTGTTGGGTTTTTAAACAGACCGGCCGACTAAATGCCGAACACAAGGGGCTCGACGCGTCAAGCGAAGAAGATAAACCCCACCAGCAGAGCACCGGAAAACAAAAGACTTTCCCACAAGGGGTCAAAGCAGTAAACTCACTTCATGTGATAATACAGAGAAATAGTGCGACACTTTCTAAAAAGAGCTTCGCGCGGTCCAACCTAGCAGACCGTAGAGATTGGATATCAAAACCAATCACTTTCGACCACCTGGACTATTCCAGAAGCATTCGAAATGCGGGACGGACTCCCCTGATATTGAATCCCATAATAGACGGATTACAATTTACTAACGTCCTAATGGACGGAGGCAGTGATCTAAACCTGCTACATTCAAACACAATCCGTCGGATGGGGATAGACCCTACCAAAACCCGACACAGCCGCACTTCCTTCAAAGGAGTGACGCCAGGCCCTTACGCCAAGTGCACAGGCTCCATATTACTCGAAGTCGTGTTCGGATCACCGAACAATTTTCGACGCGAAAAATTAATTTTTCACATCGTCCCATTTGAAAGTGAATATCAAGCACTCTTGGGACGAAAGGCTTTTGTCCGGTTCAATGCCATACCACATTACGCGTCTCGTACACTCAAGATGCCCGGTCCGCGTGGTGTCATTTCAGTGCGAGGGTCACTCAAAGACCCCGGACTCGGATAGACGAATCCGAATTCAGCAGGCTAGGGGCTCCCTAGCCGCATACCTTTTCACAGGGGGCTGCGCACCGCGGGTTCATACAAACCCCGCTTTAATTATTTATATTTCTTCTTTTACACATATTTTTCGCACGATTTATTTTCAAACTAAACGTTCCTCTATTTTTACAGATGAACAACGTGCATACCCGTCCAGGATAACGGCACAACGGAGACACAGGCGTAGACGTGCAGTAGGGACCCGTTGCGAGGATTCTTTTCAGATTAAGACCCTGCGTAGACCTTTTTTACTGTCTCTTGTTGTTACTCTCCCTTGGTTTCTTCCTATAGCCAAAGCGGAGCCTGACGTTTTGGCATCGGCCGCGTCAGAAGACCATGCCCGTACCTGGACACTGGGGGCTTGGGGCATCTCTGCCCATTATTATAAAGACCGAACACCTTAGGGAGTGTTCGGCGTCTCGAGTTAGGCATTATATGCATCAGCTCCGAATCATGTCTTTGGTCAACTGTTGGGTTTGCCCGGCTCCTGTGTTTTGCTGCCTTACGTTCCGTATCACCGGCTAACGCGGCACCAGGAGAACTACTGCGATTGTGCCCCAGTTCGGCTGGGCGAGCACCTCAGTAGAGAAAGCCGAAAACTGACTGTCATGATACAGCGAGAGACTGGTCAACCACTCGATCGACTACCGAAATGTTTAGAATTCCCCGCTTTGACGAAGGACCGTTTCCCGGTCAGGCACATACGCACCCCGAATTCGGATATGTGCGGTGCCACCATGGGCTATATCGTAGCCCCACCCTCGAGCTCCACTGGCTAAGTGAAAGTGATAAAGCATTATAGTCCGGATTGCCTCGTTCGCTACACTACCACCTCCTTAAACAGGACCGAGACGTCGGATTAAGTGTGAACACGCGCTATTTTTGCGAACACCCCCGCACCCTGTGCGTGGGGGCTGAAGCCGAAGACTGCAATCTTTCAAGTTATACAAATGTATACGTAAACGGCCGCACAGGAGAAGTTTTACTACTTGGGATGCACAAGTATAAAAAGCAGTTATAACATAATCATCGTTTTACAAGCTAATACGTTCATTTGAACGTGATATTTTTCGAGCACTGCGACTCTATTACACGAGCGCCCCGCATAACTTCCCCGAAGTAGTGCTCGGCAGGGAGCCGGCTTTCATCCGAACCCTGGGCGGCAACAACGGTGGCATCCATCTCCGGACAATGCGCCTTCCCACGGGCAAGAGCCATCTGCGCGCCCTTGATGCAGGCCGACTGCTTCATGTCCTTTATATGCGGCACCGCTCCAAGGAATTGCTGCAGTAAGCCGAAGTAGCTCGTCGCCTTGGACCTCTCTGGCCAGACATGGGCCACGATGTCAGTCATGGCAAGTCCGGACAGTCTATTTAGCTCGGCCCATTCGGCCAACCGGTCTGTCAACGGAAGTGAGCGATCCGGATTGTGGAATTGAGACCAATATAGCTCTTCCGTCTTGTGATCCCCCTGGCTCCGGAAGTGCTTAACGGCATCGACCGCACTTGCAGCTAAGTCCATATACGGATCCTCCGGACTCCACAGCCGCTCAAATTGAGCATACTTCCCATCCATAAACCGGCGATGCAGCAGAAAAGGCTTGCCAGCCACGATCTCTCCGGCCTGGCGCAGTTCCTCCTTCATAGCCCGCATTGCAGAGCGGGCATCCTTGGCTTCGGCGGTGGCCTTCTTCAGGTCTTCCTGCTCCGATAAGCGCTCCTTTTCAAGAGCCTCATTGCGGTCGGTAGCATCCTTTAATTTCATGGCCAATTCGGCCACCTCTGCCCTACTTCGGCAGTGCGCAGCCCTTTCGGCTTTCAATTCCTCCGCTGCCCTTGAGGCAGTCGCATCACTCCTTCGGGCTTGCTCCTTACCTCGAGCAATTTCAGCCCGAAGGTTCTCCACAGCAGCAGCACCGTCTGTACAACAGCATAAAATTTATCAGAGGAGGGCTTCGACCACCTTAAATAAAGTGGCTGCGGAGAATTTATTTACCTTGCGACTCGTCAAGTCGCCGGTTGGCAAGTGCGATGTCCGCATCCGCCATGTCAAGTTGCCGACTTAACTCGGCAAATTCATTAGTCCGGCTGGCCCTCGGACTATCCGCCACTTGCATAGGAACAACGGTATTTATTACTTGAGATTTCGATCCTCGGCACGCTGTCGTTCCTGACAACCTACCGAGTCCCAGGGGCTACTATCTATACAGGGCGCATTTTTATGTGCAAAACTGTTAAAAGACAAAAGGATGCGTCATTCTCGCATACCTCAAATCCCGCCAGCAAACACATGGCAGCATTGCGCAATCCGCTCTCGGCGGACGAAATCCTTCCAATCACCATACGCATCAACGCACGGTGATCTTCTGAAATGGACGCCCTCTCAAGCAGATTCTTCAGTTCTCCCGGCCGGATACTAGTGGGTGCCGAGCTCTCTGGCCCCTCCGGACTCGGGGATACCCTCCGTGACGATACTTCAGGCTCGCCCGCCTTATCTGATGGCGCCGCAGACGGAGGCGTTTCGCTCTCCATCATCTCCGGAAGAAGGTCCCCCGAAGATGAACTCATCTGAGAAGGATGCAGATCCGAACTGCAAATATAAATATTTCGGTTACCCACAGAAGCACAAATGAAGGTATTTCCTTACTAATTAACTCCCTCTTTCATACTCACGGCTCGCTGGAGGGCCGATCCTTTGGCGATGATTGTGCGTCCAGATTCTCTCCGGACGCCGGACCCCCCGGGGAAGATCTCTTCCCACGTTTAGGGGCTTGGGCCTCCGGATCTTCGGAGGCGGTCCTCTTCTCCCCCTGAAGGGAGGGGTTTTTGGTTTCCCCCTCTTCAGTCACCCCTTTGGGCGAAACATTAGCTCCTCTATTTTCCCCTTCGCCCCCTTCTGTGGGCGCGACCTCCAACATTCTGACCAGCACGGGCTCCAGTGCGGTCTCTGGGAGGGGGGCCGGACACCTTATCATCCTTGATCGCGCCACCCATTCCTGCGAAAAGTAACGGGTCAGGAGGCGAACTCTAGAGAGGCATATAAACAGAATGTCCGGACTCTGAGCTTTCTTACCTGAGTATCCGGGCGATTGCGGCTTAGGCCTGCGTCCTCGGCTGATTCCGGACACGCCACCTGCGGTCCGAAGAACAACTTGTACATCTCCATGGGTGTCGCACCCATAAAGTGTTGGAGAATCCAAGGTCCCTCTGGGTTGAATTCCCAAAGACGGAGAGGACGGCGTTTGCAGGGGCAGGAGATGCCTGATTAGCATAACCTGCATCACCTTGATCAGGTCGATCTCCCTCGCTTGGAGGTCTCGAATCCGGCCCTGCAGTAAGGGCACGTCTTCGGACGGCCCCCAATTGAGCCCTTGGTTGACCCACGACGCCAGCTGGCGTGGAGGTCCCGGGCGGAATAAAGGCGGCGGCTTTTGCCTGCTGCCCTTCGGAGCGGTGATGTAGAACCACTCCTGTTGCCACAATCCGAGTTCCTCTTGGAAGGAACCTTCGGGCCACGGGGCATCGGCCTTTTTGCTTATGGCCGCCCCGCCGCACTCCGCTTGACGCCCCCCGATCATCTTCGGCTCCACCTTGAAGGTCTTCAGCCACAGGCCGAAGTGGGGAATGACGCGGAGGAAGGCTTCGCAGACGATAATGAATGCGGAGATGTGGAGGATGGACTCCGGAGCCAAGTCGTGAAAATCCAGCCCATAGTAGAACAGGAGCCCTCTCACGAAGGGGTCCGTCGGGAAGCCTAAACCCCGGCGGAGGTGGGACACGAAGACGACGTATTCACCGGGCTCGGGGGCGGGCACGGCCTGCCCTTGGGCAGGCAACCTGTGCGAAACCTCGTAGGCCAGGTACTTGGCTTCACGTAACTTCGATATGTCCTCCTCCATGATGGAGGAGGGCATCCACCGGCCCTGGAGGTCGGAGCCGGACATGGTTGAGGATCCGAAGCGCTCGAATCTGAGGCTCTGGGTGTTGGAACTGGGAGCGGGGAAGAGATTCAATGCGAGATTGAAGAACAAGGACGAGCCTTGGTCCTCTTATAAAGAGGAAAAAATACCAAGAGCCGTCTCCGTGACTGTTTGGGATTCACCTTCGATAGAGGAGGCGTGGCGACGGGAACGGTTGGGTTACCCACGCATGTATTGATGAGAATCCCGGAATAAGGGGAACACGATCTCTGCTTCGACAGGACGTGCCAAGGAAACCGCCTCGCTAAACGAGCTGAGGTGGTATAGTAAAAAACAATTCAAACAAAGGCTTGGTAGCGGTGTGATGTCACGCCGCGTAATACATCAGCGGATTGAACTAAGTGTACATTTTATTCTCTCTACGGTGGAATGTGGAATTTATTTTGCAGAGCCGGACACTATCCTGGTGTTCATGATCTTCTCTGGATTATTCAAGGGAGGAACCCGCCTTGCAATGCCGAACATTATGCGCGCCGGACTAATCGTCATTGAAGCCTGGTTCAGGGGCTACTGAGGGAGTCCTGGACTAGGGGGTGTCCGGACAGCCGGATTATCATTATCCGCCGGACTATCATTATCCGCCGGACTCCAAGACTACGAAGATACAAGATTGAAGACTCCGTCCCGTGTCCGGATGGGACTTTCCTTGGCGTGGAAGGCAAGCTTGGCAATACGGATATGTAGATCTCCTACCATTGTAACCGACTCTGTGTAACCCTAGCCTCCTCCGGTGTCTATATAAACCGGAGGGCTTTAGTCCGTGGGACAACATACATTACAACAATCATACCATAGGCTAGCTTCTAGGGTTTAGCCTCCTTGATCTCGTGGTAGATCCACTCTTGTACTACCCATATCATCAATATTAATCAAGCAAGACGTAGGGTTTTACCTCCATCGAGAGGGCCCGAACCTGGGTAAAAACATCGTGTCCCTCGTCTCCTGTTACCATCCGCCTAGACGCACAGTTCGGGACCCGCTACCCGAGATCCGCCGGTTTTGACACCGACAGGTAGCTTCAATGCGTGGAAGATACGGTGTGAGAAAGCGAGGTCAATCGAGAGACATATAGATAGAGAGACAAAGTGAGTGTGGTCCGACATTCATTGAACAAATATATATGCTCTGGAGAGATATTGTCCGATTGAGCTTTTGGTAAGGGTGAGGGCTATAAGATAGAGCATGAGAGATGATCCAATCACAGACATGTAGATATATTTTGTGCGTGGGAGGAAGCAAGGTCAATCAATCGCATAGGGTCGCCGTGTGATCGAAAGAGTGAGACGGGTTGGAGAGAGTGACCAAGATAGGCAATGTGCGTGAGAGAGTATACAATGTGAATAGGTCGAATTGGGCTCAAACATGGTGATACATCGTTTTTATCTGAGAAAGAGCAAGGTCAATCGAGACATACAAAGAGAGATAGATAGATAGAGAGAGAGAGAGAGCGTGGCCCACCATGAGGTCGAAAGAGTGGGGGCGGCTTGGATGGACTGACCTAGATAGACAATCTGCGTGATAGAGTATAGAGTGTGTCGATCGAGGCCCGAACAGGGAGATATATCATTTGTGTGTGAAAGAAAACGAGGTTAAATGAGACTTAGATAAAGAGAGCGAGATTGAGCGAGTGTGGCCCGCCGTGCGGAAGAAAGAGTGAGACAGTCTCGAGGGAGTGACCTAGATAGACAACATGCGTGCGTGCGAGATTGGGGGGGGGGGGGCTAGATAGGCAATGGATGTATTAATTTAGCGCGAGAGGGTGAGAGGGAGAGGGAGAGAGAGAGCTCGACTTGGAGTGCAATGGCGGGTGTGTGAGGTAAATACATTTGGTAACAGAGTGGAAAAAGGGGGTTATGTAGTTGAGAGAGTTAGAGATCGAAACATGGAGAGAAAGAATGAATGTGTGTTGGAAACCGATAGCTTCCTAAGATGGTTAGGAGAGGAAGATTGACCGGTACAAGAAGTATGTAGCGTGTGTGCGCGGGGGAGGGGGGGGGCGCTAAAAACAACATTTGAATGTAGATAGTACGAGACTTAATATCGATGTTTCAATTCGGTGTACATTGTAAGATTTGAACTGAGGACCATGCATATGGGTAATTATTTCGAATTCGTGCCATACTAGGTTTCGAAAAGTTGACATTGACTCGATTTGTTGTGCTATTTTGTAGGTCATATGTTTGAATCCATCCAAAAAAAATCTCACTACCATGGTGTTCATCATATACATATGAATTTGTATTAAAAAAGTAGCATGGTTACAGTGAAATGCGAAATCCACGTTAGAATTGGAGATCGCTACGTGACACACACTCTAATTCAAATAACTAATTATGTGACACACTCTCTAATCAACATTAGCGTGGATACCGTGGATACCTTTTTGATTTTTTTCAAATAACTCCTCATTAATTCATTTATAGTACTCCCTTTGTTCACTTTTATAAGACCTTGAAGACATTTCAGACAATGTGCAAAACAGTTCATTTTAAGTTTTCTGAAACGACTTACAAAAGTGAACAGAGAGAGTATCTCGTTTCGAATGACTAATTATTGCAAGGAAAACACGAGCATGGTAATACATACAGATTAGTTTGCAAATGAAAGAAGATTCATTTGCATTCTCAAATGTAGGCGCACCAGGTAGACTAGGGTCGTGTCATGGTGGTCATGTGTGTCAGACGGACGCGTAGCACCCAGCCACCCACGCCCCTCCCCCTCCCCCCAAAAAAGGACGACGACAAAATAAGTTCGCGCTTCCATGTTTCGGATTGAAATATCTAGCGGCCCCAATTCCAGCCCTGCAAAATCTCCCTTCTCCACCGCCCCCTTCCGCGCCCAGATTGCTCAAATCCCTAATTCGCCCCCAACCCAAGCAAAGTTCGAATCGCCCCTCGTCTCGTCTCTTTCCCCACCTCTATGCCGGACGACAACGATGAAGACGACGGTCGCGCTTCACCACCGCACCGGAGCTACCTCATCTATGCCCTCGTCCACCGCATCGGATGGTCCACCGACAACGTCGGCCGCCGCAACCGACGTGCCTCATAGACACCGACTTCCATAGCATCAGGTACGCTTCACCGACGCCGTCTCCCAGCTCACTGGGGCTACTTCACCGAGCACATCATCGCACCTTCCCTCGAGGCCGTTGGGGCTTCACCAACGGTCTAGTCCACCGCATCGTAGCGCTCCGCTGCCACTCAAGGTTTGCATCCGTGTGCGGCCAGCCAACGCCAGCACATCACCCTCAACAGCTCTGAAGTGACCCGCACTCTAGCTAGGCGAGCATGCCCAAACGCCGGCCTGAACTAGGTATCCACACATCACTCCCTTGTGCACTGTTCCGATGATGTTTGGATATTCTTTCACTGCTCTCTTAGCTTACACGCCTATGCAACTCTGACTTTAACTCTTATTTCTTCTAGAGATATCATCTGAAACAAGAAAATCCATTTTTTAGCGAAGCATGACGGCGCTACGGGATCTGGTACACATCCTGCACACCCGTATAACCTTGTAAGTATCTATCCTCCGGTACAACCTCAAGGTCGATTCCTCTTATTTGATCAACCATTTGCCGTGTCAAAAATGCAGAGGGGGATGCAAGGAGCACAAGGCCTGCACATCCAAGCAAGTGGTAGCATGGACTTGTACATGAAACATCCCAAGCGCAAGCAGAGTTGTAGTGAGCCTGTACAACGAGCTAGCGTAAGTACCTGCATTTCATTTAATTCGTACTGGCATTAATGTATGATTTGTGTGCAGTGGTGGATCCACGAATTCAAGTTACCAGGGGCGAACATTTAACTTAAAAAATACGAAGGCACTTGCACTCCGGAAATCAACATAACTTGAGAAATGTGAAGCTACATGCACTTTGAAAACCAACTAATGATGCAAAGTAGTTCAGATTATAAACACTAAATGACGCAAGCACCAAAAACACAAAATGCAACATGGTGTACAAGGACTACAAACATGGTCAGTACCTGCTTGAATTATTCGCTCTCTGGCTAAAAATATCAAAGTGTAATTGCACCTATAACGAGAGCACAAACTGCATATCAATATATCTATCCTGCACAAGTATGCCAATAGTTTCAAACAATAGATTGGAAAAGTATTTATGCTATGTTGTCATGATACGGGGACTTTCTGGTAGATGGCCTCGACGTTTCCTCAAGCTATGAAATGTAGTATAATTTGCTTGTCATAAATGCCTGCAAATCTCTATGTCTCTCTCAACATAGCAGATCATCATTAGACACTAAATCCTTCAATGAGCTTGCAAAATGCTTGCATTGAATCCCTCATTGGACACTATATGTTCATCACCAGGAGCATTTGAAATGTTTGCATCAAGTCCTTCATTAGCAGTCTGTTCATTAGACACTTCATGCTCAAGAACAACATGAGCTTGCATGTTTGCACTGAAAACTTGATTAGATACATCAGATTTAGTTAGTTCAGTATTGATTGGGGGAGTTATATAATAAGTAGAAATTGGTTTCATTTTCTCATAGATTCCCTACATACAAGTAGTTTTACAACACCGTCAGGTTTAACTATTGGCCAAAAATTGAAGAGTTGAATTAGATATAATCAGGGATGTGATGTACCTGCTCATTGTGCATGCTAATCTTCCAAGCTACGACTGTCCGTTTGCGCAAGCTCGATGCCATGCCCGTGCTGCCGTCGCTGCCTCCCGCGCAGGCTACACCCAGGTTGGATCTTCATCTTCTTGTCCTTCCGTTCGCTTGAAGCCCAGCGACCGCCCTCCAACGAGGGAGCAAGGAAGTGCTGTGTCGGTCTGTCCAGCGGCGGCTAGGTTAGGAGCGAACCAGACTGGAGGCTGGAGCGAATGAATTGGGATTTTTCCTGGTGTCGATCGATATGGGGGGTGCTCATTTGGGCCACGAGCCTGCTATAGGGCCTGCCTTGCACTTATGTTATTGGCCCATCCAAATTGAAACATTTTTCTTCATTTTTTACATTGCATGCTCGTGCGTTAGGAAGAACAAAACTAGCCTGGGCCAACCTGGATGACTCAAACTAGGTGCACACTTTCCAGCCACCCGAGGCGGCCACCCATACCAGCCCCTACAATGGCATCGCCCCTTTTTGCGTGTATGATTGGGGTAGTGAAAAATATTCCAGTGGCACTTTTGATTTACCCACAGAATGGTTGAATTGCTTGTTTCTATGAACTGAGTTCACCAATAATATGAAGGATGCCAGTCTTTTCACGCTATTGTAGATTGCTTAGATCTCGATATGCCAAAAGTATTCACATGAAATATATAGTACAGGCCAGTGTGATGTGTGTGGCTACAACTAGTCTGACTACATGTACTCATATAACATATCAAGGACGCACCTTACCACATTAACCATTCGACTTACAATGCAGTGTGGGAAGAAAGAAGTATTGGGACTGCGTATCCAAGCAATTGATGCCATGGACTCCTTCGTACAACCTTGTAAGTGAAAAAGAAGTTGCAGTGCGCCTGTACAAAGAACTAGCGTAAGTTCAGTTACCTGCTTCTCGGAATTTTAGTTAGCCACTTATTGCAAAATTGTTCAATTACGTAGCTTGGCTTAATTTAGTTTGCTACTGATTACATAATGCCACATCTTGTTAATCCTATTATAGACTGTGCCTATCTATGTGTTTGATACTTACTGTTAAGAATTACCTGTTTGCCTGAACTTAAATAGCTACTTGTTTGTTTAACTACTTTGCTGCTGCAACAACGGGTTACAATGATTTTAATAACTACTTTTCAACATCCAATTGAAACTCTTTAATTCCTTGTTTGTTTAACTGGTTTGCTGTTATAACTCCCAGTTGAGATGTTTTGCTAACTTCAACTTTTCTGAATCCAATTGGAACTTTAATGGCAAAACAGGTTAGCACAAGATCAAAGAGCGAGGTCCCCATGGACGTTGTATCATCCCACAGCAGTGGCACCGGCCCAATCGTGCATTATGAATTGCAAACTGCTGATGCTCTAGAGGCTAAACTAGAGGTAGAAAGAGATTCTGCTTCTGCACTTAGAGATGAAGTTGACATGTTGAGGAAGCAAACAACACAATCACAAGCAGTACTCAAGACAACCATTAAATATTTGGTGAATTTCAAAACGAAGCAAGCTGAGACTGACCATATTGTTAAGGTCCCAAAGGAAAAAAGGAAACTAAATTCCCACTTGGTAAATCATAGGTGAAATGTTCTTTCCATTGTTGAATAACCTTTGTGTTGATTGTTCATGTATTCAATCAAACCATTTGTTTTAGAGATCATGTAATAATTGTTTTTTGTTTTTTGTTTTTTGGTTTGTAATTTTATTTGAGCACAAGTCTGTATTAATTGATAAGACTCAGAGACATTTCATTTTGATTGCTGTGCCAGACCTACAAATATGCCAATCGGGCTGAATGTGCATTCAGCAATAATAGTAGTATAGATGGACCATAAGTGACACGCATCGGAAAGGGCCAAGATGTTGTAGTAGCTTGGCTAAAAAAAGGATGATGTTGTAGCAAAAAAAGTACAACGGCCTAGCTTATGTATGTTGGTTGATATTATTGATCCATATACTCTATAAGTGTTTATATGTCTGTTAGTTCTGTACATTCTTGGTTGATTGACTCGGTATTTGAATCTTGATACATCGCTTGTGTACATATCTAAATGGGAGTACACATTATGCTACGTGTGACATTTGAGTTGGACATGAAGTGTTCCAAATATTCGAATTCACCTTAAACTCAATTCTAGCTTCTGAATTTGAGTATCGGCATTTGTAAACCATATTCATATATGACAGTGGAATACATCTTTGTCCTCCTTTTGAAGATATATAAAAACACATAGAATGATTTATAAAGATTCGTATAGGAATACAAAATGGATTCGAATTTAGTTGCCAGGGTAAACATGGATGCTTATTGTACCAAAAATCGAAAGAAGTGGCAAAATGTCCACTCCCATGTCGGCTGCCCGAAGCCAAGTGTTTGGGAGATGGAAATTACTGTCTACCCATTACACGGACAATCCATCGGCCCGATTTCCACTGCTCTAAATAAGGGTAGGTTAGTAACTTTAATTAGACATGACACGTCCGCCTCTGAGCCCATTCCAACACGGTGGGCGCCAAACATGGGCAGCAAAATACATTTGATTCAAGCTCATCTGAAAGACCTCTGTTTCTCCCTCCATTTCCCCATTCATACATGGTGGACGGCAAAAAAACTCGACTGGGCTGAAGTCGATGTAGGCAAATATTTTCAATAGGGCAGGTTTGTAACTTCACTCAGACGTGACACAACCGCCCTACCTGTCAGCCCCGTTCATACACCATGGGCGCCAACCATCGGCGCCAACCACCCTCTCCTCGCTCGAAATCGCTCTGCGCAAATATTGGCGAGATGCGAGATTACCGTCCTATCCCCAACCGATGAGACGTCCAAATTTTAAATGGGGCTAAGTTCGTAACTTTTCCATATTTCAGACAGGCGCGTCCCAAAAACATGGTTCCTTGTACCTCTCCCTCCATTTTCCCATTCATACACCGTCCATGCTAGAACACCATCCCCACACCAGCCTCCGTCCACTACCCCATCCATCGCCGCCGTCCTCCACCCCATCCATCGCCGCCGTCCTCCACCGCATCCATCGCCACCGTCCTCCACCATGCCGGAGCGCCTACCAAGACCGCGCCATCCACTGCTAGAGATGGACGTTTCTCATCCACGACGATGGACCAATAGCCTTGCATCGCGTCCTCTCGCTTCATCGTTGCCGTCGTCCTCTTTGCTGGGGCCGCTCACACGACCTTCTCTTTCACCGCAACGGGACTTATCCCCCGATGCACCCGTCTACCGTCGCAGATCTACTTCAACGCCACCGACAGCCATCGCACCCCCGATGCCTACACGGCGGCGCAAGAGAGGTGGTACATCATATCTCCTCAACTTTTTGATCTCAACCAGAAACTAGATCTTAACTTGGTTACTATACTTTCTTTTCAGCTATTAGAATTTAGTTCTTAGTTCGAAGCAAACAATGGATGCTAAATATCATTTCTCCAGTTTGCAGCTTCAAATCTGTCATGGCACACTCATAATACGGTTTAATTGATCATGCTTAGGGTTTAATTGATCATGTTGGTTCCGTGGTGGTTTCTTTAATAGAAATCGGAGGGGAAACCCTCTTTTGCTAAAAAAATATGCTTAGGGTTTCCCCCTTTTATGATCACTATACGATCAGAATACGTGCTTCGTGTCATAATAGCACTGCTCCACCCATCAAATACGAATATGATATTATTAAAATAGAGTCGTTTAATTGGTCAGCTAAATGTTCCTAAATTAGTTTCGAAAATGCATGTTCGCCGCTCGGGTGTGTATCTCTACAGGGTGCCCACGGTGGGCCAGCCCACCCTGGGATTTGGGGTCGTCCCAGGCCCCGATTCCCCTCTGTTCTGCTACGCGCTTCCGATCTCTACTCGCCCCCAGCCACCTGCCTTGCCGGCGACTTGCCGTCCCCGGACGACATGACTCTAGGAGGAGACGCCAGACTAACAGGAGGTCAGGAGCCGCTCGCCCAACAGCGTCACCGCAGCCTGGGCGCGTCGCCGTGCCTACCTTCCCAGTCTGTTCAGGGCTCAGGCGTGCAGCACCCACCAAGCCAACCCGATTTATCCTGAGATACGTCTTCAACACTCAACAGCCACTCCTCATCACCCATTTTCTAATTGATTCATTACTCATTAGGCAGGACTGTCATTAGGGTTTGTTGTGTGCTCAATGCTACCTACACTTAATGGTTCACATGTATTTCGGTAATCTTTAGTACCTCTAAAGTTCATAGGGTTTTCAAAATTCCGGCCCTCGGAACAGACACTAGTCATTTTGGATTGTTGGTCGTAGTGACATTGACCCAGATTACTACAGCAAGCCAGGTTTGTTGACAATTTTACTTGTCTTTCTTACTCATTCGATATAATGTCCAATTATTCACGTCGATTAGTTGCAAACAATAAGTGCTAGACAAACTTCTTGATTCAGATTTTGGACGGTCTCTTACTGCTGTTACAATTCTGCATACTTGTCCTAGTAAGCTCACAAGTAAATGATTGATTCACTACATCTATGCTTACCTTGTCATATTTGTTGTCAATATTCTTTTAGGGTGGACCACCCTGTTTCTAAATACTGGAACCGTAGACATGAGTGAATAGTATTTATCTATGTGATCTCTTCCATCATGTGAGAGCAACGGACACTGCATTGTATAGAAAGAAAGTGTCATTTCCATCTTTTACATAGGTTTCGATCTTTCACATGGAATACAATCTGCCTACTTGATTTGTGTCGCACTACCAACACTCCACCCTTGAAGCTAAACATTATGCCACTCATAATTCCTTAGTTTATTTGTTCAAATACGAATTTCATATGATTCTAATGTTCCTACTTCAGTTCTAAAATGTGTGTCTGCCTGTTATAGAGACATAAGGGGTTTGTATTTCTCTGTGTGGTCTGGTCAGCACAGTTGTGGGTGAACTTTGCATATGCAGGGGTTTATAGGGAGACACTCTTCGAGTTGAATCCATAATGCTGCATTCCATAGATAATCTGAATACTTTTTATGTTTTCATGAATCTCATATTCTGAACAGCATCATAATGATTATGAGCTTGTGCGCATGAAAAGAATAAAGCAGAACAATGCCATGGCTGTCAAACTTGGCATTAAGGGATTGAAATCAAGTCTGGATGCAATGCAATGCAAATGCTCTCCACCTATAGATTCATGCTCAGAATATGATCCTAAAAGTGATTCTGAGCTAGAGGGAGACCTAAGTCAATGTAGCTCCCTGCTATGTCTTGAGCTTGCGTTGGTCTTCCTTGAAGAGGAAAGGGTGATGCAGCAATAGTAGCATAAGTATTTCCCTCAGTTTTTGAGAACCAAGGTATCAATCCAGAATGAGGCTCCTCAAAAGTCCCATGCACCTACACAAACAAACAAGAACTCGCAACCAACGCAATAAAGGGGTTGTCAATCCCTTCACGACCACTTGCGAAAGTGAGATCTGATAGAGATAATATGATAAGATAAATATATTTTTGGTATTTCATAATATAGATTGGAAAAGTAAAGATGCAAATAAAAGTAGATTGAAAGCTTATATGATAAAAGATAGACCTGGGGGCCATAGGTTTCACTAGTGGCTTCTCTCAAGATGGCATAAGTATTACGGTGGGTGAACAAATTACTGTCGAGCAATTGATAGAAAAGCGAATAGTTATGAGATTATCTAGGCATGATCATGTATATAGGCATCACGTCCGTAACAAGTAGACCGACTCCTGCCTGCATCTACTACTATTACTCCACACATCGACCGCTATCCAGCATGCATCTAGAGTATTAAGTTCATAAAGAACAGAGTAACACATTAAGAAACATGACATGATGTGGAGGGATAAACTCATGCAATATGATATAAACCCCATCTTTTTATCCTCGATGGCAACAATACAATACGTGCCTTGCTGCCCCTGCAGTCACTGGGAAAAGGACACCGCAAGATTGAACCCAAAGCTAAGCACTTCTCCCATTGCAAGAAAGATCAATCTAGTAGGCCAAACCAAGCTGATAATTCAAAGAGACTTGCAAAGATAACTTAATCACACATAAAAGAATTCAGAGGAGATTCAAATATTTCTCATAGATAAATTTGATCATAAACCTATAATTCATCGGATCTCAACAAACACACCGCAAAAAGAGTTACATGGAATAGATCTCCAAGAAGATCAAGGAGAACATGGTATTGATATCCAAAGAGAGAGAAGATGCCATCTAGCTAATAACTATGGACCCGAAGGTCTGTGGTAAACTACGCACAACTCATCGGAGAGGCGATGGTGTTGATGTAGAAGCCCTCCGTGGTTGATTCCCCCTCCGGCGGAGCACCGGCGTCCAAGATGGGATCTCGCGGATACATAAGGTTACGGTGGTGTAAATAGTTTTTCATGGTCGCCTCTGATGTTCTCGGGGTACGTGGGTATATATAGGAGGAAGAAGTAGATCGGTGGATGCCCGAGGGGCCCACGAGATAGGAGGGCACGCCCAGTAGGGGGGGCACCCTCCACCCTCGTGGCCTCCTCGATTGCTTCTTGACTTGCACTCCAAGTCCTCTGGATCACGTTTTTTCCAAAAAGATTGCCCCCGAAGGTTTCATTCTGTTTGGACTTCGTTTGATATTCCTTTTCTTCGAAACACTGAAATAGGCAAAAAACAGCAATACGGGTTGGGCCTCCGGTTAGTAGGTTAGTTCCAAAAATGATATAAAAGTGTAAAGTAAAGCCCATAAACATCCAAAACGGGTAATATAATAGCATGGAACAATAAAAAATTGTAGATACGTTGGAGACGTATCACTCCCTAGTGGAGGAGTCAGAGGAAGATGCCCTATCTTATTCACCCATCAAGGTGCTTGCTCTAACTTTCCAAGGTTACATTGGTCGCACATATCTTGCAAGTGATGCTTTGCATTGCTTCTACTTTGTTGAACTGCCATTAGCTTAGTTTACACATCGTGTATGTGAATATGCCCTGCCTATCCATTTTCAGTACATATTTCATCTGTCATCATACCATATTTATCCATTCAAATGTTGTTCTTGTGTATCAGACGTTCAAAAGGAAGAGGGCGATTTCTGATCGTGGAGGAGCACAAGCAAAGTATTTGGAAAAGGTAGTGGCACCTAATAAATCAAATAGCCCATTAGGTGTAGTTGAAATATCACCTAACCCACAAAACACCCCAACTCTAGCAGACTCTAGCCCTACTACACTGGTCATTTCTGATGCCCAAACTCAGCAGACCCCAACTGCAGCAAATAGTATGATTATGCCAGTTGACATAGCACCAGCTCTATGATGCAAAACCCCCATTCCAGCAAAGAGTACACCAAATCCAGTTGCCAAATCCCTTTTCGAACCAGAGAGAGCCCCAATTGCAGCAAATAGGACCCATGTTCCATTTCTTCCCAGTTTAGAAGACAAAGCTTATATTGTGGTCAAGAACTTTATGCGCATCTTTCCTTCATGGAAAGATTATATCGCAGACACAGAACAATTTCTAGTCTTCCTCCGCAACTTACGCGTAAGTAATGTACTAATGTTATTCATGGTCATTACTGCATATGTTTCTGCTGACAGAAGACACAAGATTTCATTCTTTTAAATAGGCGAGGAGCAAACTGGATAGTGAAGACGAGCAAGGGTTGGTTGCGCTTTTCAAGAACTCATTGATGAAGTATCGTTCCTACCTGAGGCAAGCGCACTTCGATGGCAAGCCTCTAAACAAAATTTCTGTAAAGTCTCTGGTGCTACATTTATCTGACGGTGACTGGAATAATCTTGTTACACATTGGTCTCGGCTGTAGCATAAGGTACTGTCTATGATATCACATAACAATTTGAACTACATTTCTACATTTGCCTTAATGTCTCACTTGTACGAAAACTGTTAGCAGAAGAACATTCGTTCTCAAAGGACCACAGAATCTCGCAACTATACTGCACACTGCATTGCTCTTGTGAGTACCTCTTGCCCTGTATGACCATACTTACTTTCATAGCTGCTTGATTATGTAGCACCACTACACATGTTAGCCTCGTAATCGTCCATTTGGTGGTCATTATAAGATCTGTATGGACTCTTACATAAATTTAGAATCAACCCAATGCTTTTGAAGAGGTTTAGCTCTGAAGTCCTCTTGTAAGGACAGAACATCGTCTATCACTGTACTTACATTAACAGCTACTCCGTACGTCCCATAATATAAGAAAATTTTGTACATTACACCAGTGTTCAAAACACTCTTGTATTATGGGAAGAGGGATTGGTTCATTGTGTATCAATCTGCATCTTATCTCCCTCGCTCACCATTTACTAAAAAAGATCAGATCAACATTTAATCTTACCAACAAGTAGAATACACAGACAACACCAGTGCAGAAGTGTAGCCCATTGCTCTTGTCAGTACATTTTGTCCTATAACGCTTGTACTTGTAGGGATTGGTAGTTAATTATGTAGCATCAATCTGCATCTTATCTTCATTATCCTCTATCCCTTCCAGTATTATCATATCTATAATTACTCTCTACAAAATGTAGAGTACATGCAATGCTTATGAAGAAGATTATGTGCTGAAATTCTTGAGTTATCCTTCCCTTGACATGGAGAAGGGCATTATAAAGCCGGTGTTAACTATTAATGTAAGTCAGTCATTCTAAAGCCTTTATCCTCAACTGCTGTTTAATTTGCTCATACTCCCTATCGTTTACTGCTGTTTAGTTTGCTGTTTCTACCAAAATGCATGTTCGCAAGAACCGTAAGTTCTAAGTTTTACTTGTGAAACTAAATTCCTTATTCATACCATGCACATTACTTAATACTCCCTATATGTATGCTTGTTTTTGTGGATCTATAATCCAGTGTGTGGTGAAGCAGCCCACGTTTGCACCTTGTCATCTCCTGTTTTATCTTACTGATGTGGTTGATGATATGAACAACATGCTATGCACATTAAGCGAAATAGATACAATGATTTTCTTTGCCCTTCATCTATGCTTGTTATGTTGACATGGTAATCCAGTAGTGTGGTGAAGCTCCCCGCATTATGAACAATGCCAAATTATGCTATTGATATTTTGAACTTTCTCTTTATTTTCTAATTTGAAATTGGATGGAATTGACATCACAGTTATCATCTTTGTTTATACACGTGCAAAACCTGTCATCTCTTTGCTTTGTTTCAGGGTGATATGCCTGATGGCATGCACAAGTCTGCTGAAGGTTGTGAGACAAACCCAACATATATTGCAGCAAAGAAGGCAAAACATCTTGAAGATAGCGAGGCAACCCCAAAGTCTTGTCTTGATGCAGTGTTCAAGTTACTTGAGACTAGCAGTCAGACAAGCTCACAGAATTCGTTGTCTGAATCAGTTTGACTTCTTCAGTCCCAAGTTCTAGCAGAAAGGCATTCTGCAACTCAACTTCGACTTGAAGTCCTATCTCTAAGAAAGATTGCGGAGAACACCAATGAGAACCTCATCGCTAAACAGCTACACCTGGAAGCTATGACCGACATGCTAGGCCGGTCTCACAGCCTTGCTCAACAGCTTGCGCAACAGTTCCCCCGCAAGGCTAACCTTTCTTGAACTGTCTTGGAAGTAGTCTCGGTTTAGTATTATTTTGTTACGCTGCAATGGTGCCCAGTTTTTGTAATCTGCTTCTTTGTTGCACTTTCTGATCACTGGTGGCAAACTTCGATGCCCAGTGGATGTAATATACCTTAAATCCTTTATTGTATAGTGTAGGTTTATTCTTAGTTACTATGCCGTAATTTATTTATTGTATAGAGTAGGTTTGTTCTTAATTCCTACTAGTTACTACCATCATTCGCTATCTGGAAAAAAATCAGATGTAGTCGACCGGGCCGAAACATTCGACTCTAATGGGCTTGGTTTTTAGCGGGCCACAATTGGGCCGGCCTGCGTCTTTCTTGGGCCCGAATGATTGGGGCCTTCACACTTTGCACCAGGCCCACAACTTACATTGGCCTATATTTTAGTTGGGACTTTTGTGGACCCAGCGCTTAGTTTGGCCCAGGTAGCGTTGGGCCATTAACAGGCTAAATATTGTACTGGCCTGTTACGGCCCAGAAGAAACCATGGGCCTTTAGCAGGCCGAAATGCATGTTGGGCCTCAGTTTTCACTAGTCGTCGACGGGCCTTCAACAGGCTGAAATGTAGACCAGGCCTTTTTGGGCCCGGTTAGGTCACGGGCCGTTACCAGGCTGAAACATATCTCGGGCCTTAGTTGGCACACTGATATCATGGGCCTTTAAGAGGCGGAAAGATTAGTACAGGCATCAACGGGCCGAATTATGCGACAAGCCTTTAACAGGCCCAAAGTCACATTGGGCTTAATTGTTGCCACCTTTATCACGGGCCGTTAGTGGGCCCGATGTCCCGTCGGACCATATATGACCCATGGGTAGCACGGGCCATTCCCAGGCCGAAAGTCACACCGGGCTGAAATGGGCCCATGTCTACATCGGGCCTTTAACAGGCCGAAAGTCACTGGGCTGTAATTGGGCCCAAATATTCAGCAAACAATTAATGGGCCAGATCTGGCTTCGGGCCGTAAATGGGCCCAAATATTTGGCGAACAATTAACGGGCCAGATCTGGCTTTGGGCCGTAAATGGGCCTTTATTAAGAAGGCCGTTATTAGGCTGGCCCACTAGTACCTAAGTAAGTACTACGGGCCTTTGACTGGGCTGGCCTTTTTAACCTATATGGGCCTCTGTTGGGCCCAACCACATGTCGACGTATCATAGGCATGTCTCCTCCAATGGATGGGCGACATCTGGCCCACTGACGAGCTGACAGGTGTTCCCTCCAGCCAATCAGAAT
The DNA here is from genome assembly GCA_963921465.1 of Triticum timopheevii. NCBI lineage: Eukaryota > Viridiplantae > Streptophyta > Magnoliopsida > Poales > Poaceae > Triticum > Triticum timopheevii. Next base: position 313,536,931 of record OY997262.1, on the reverse strand, counting down.
TTTACATGTGGAAATTTCCGATTGGTCTGGGCTGTTAACAGGTTATCGGATCCAAAACCCGACCCGATAGCTTAATGGCGTTCCGTTATGGTGGATGCCACGTGTTGGTCACCCTTGACGAAAGCACTTCTGTGACGCGCAATTTATTGTCATGGAAGTGGACACTTCCGTGATGATAATTTTGGTAATGTCATGGAACACTTCTACGACAGCACATGTATGACTATCTTGATTCTGTCATAAAATCGTCATGGATGTACATGCATGATAAAAAACGCGACCTACTGTGACAAACACGTATCATCACGGAAGTGTATTTTTTGTAGTGACTCCCTGTGTAAATAAATACATGTGTATTGTTTTATTCCTATCGGCGAGAGAACTTAATGTCTTTTTGCTAATTAATAGGGTTACATGCAATGAACTAACCACTGCATGTCATGTTTGGTAGTCTCAAGTCATTGAAAGCATGCACGGCCCACATCTCTCATTGGTTGATATGTCACGAAATAAGAAACGAGGAGGGAGTTAATGTACCGTGCCTAAGTGTTCTGGGATTATTTGGTTTTGGTAAGGTGACTTACACAACATTTTTGGTTACATGCATTAACATTTTATTAGTTAAATCAAAGGTCAAAACTTGGCACAAAATGCAAAGGGGACCAATAAACCAGTAAACATCAAACTTCTCTCGTTTGGCCCCAACTAGAGGTCCGGTGAGATGACTATACTGCACCGGCACGGAGGGGGACGCAACTTCATTGACTTACTGCACCTGCCTTTGGGTGCATGACATGTGTGCCCAATGGGTGGCTGGTCCACCTGTCATACAACCAAAGGCAGGTGCAGTAGAGGGTCGAGGAGTAGATGGCCAACACGCACGTGAATTCAACGCAGTCTGCAGTTCTCATATAAAGGCTCCCCGCCAGTCCAATCTAGTACGACATCCTATGCACCTATGCACGCTAACCAAGGGCAAGAGCGATGACTCCAATCGCAAGATCAGTTGACTAGAAGCTAAGCTAGACCCATGGAGGCGATGAGCGTGAGCATCAGCCGGCTGTGCCAGATGGTCCACGACGCTGGCCTGCGGCCCGACACCGAGGAACGTCTCCAGGTAGTGCTTGTGGCCGCCAGGGCGAGGGGCCGCTTGGACGACAGCTTCATCTCCTTGTTCGATGAGGTCCTCATCGGCTTCCTCGACAAGTTTACCATCGTCAAGAAGCTCATGGACGACCTTGACGTACGCCTCCAGCCGACGCGCCCAGGATCTGTGATGCCTGCCACCCTCAACGGCCACTATGGTACAACCTCTTCGACGCACTGGTGGCCCTGCGCCTGCCCGCCGTCGCGCTGGAGAATGTCCACCTCGAGGTCGCACTCGCCGCGCAGCGCCTAGCGCAGCAAGACACCATCGACATAATCACCCACGTCTACGCGCAAATCGTCCACAAGGACTACTACATGCAAGAGGAGGACGATATGACGCTGACCTTGTTGGACCGCAGGGCAACCTTGGACGGCATTGTTCAGAAGCACGTTGAGCTTGCCGCTAATGCCGCTGCTCCTCACACGTCGGTTGGTGACCCAACACACTAGGGCATGAGGATGTCGTCGATGGATTCGTATGTATTTTTATCTTTCCGTCAAATCCATGTAGTAGTATATGGTACTACTAGTAATTATCTTACCTTTTGCATCAACTTCATAATTTTCGTATGTACTCCATGCATGAACCGCGCCAGAACCAAACTTCTCATTACTCTAGGGAAAATCGTTATTTATATCTATCGGCCGCGCCATGGAGCAGAACCAAATTTTACAAGTTACAACTTCAAAAGGAAAAGCCTGCCATGTTCACGTCGCACCCCCACGCGGTTGGTCCGACACGTCGCTCAAGGGGGAATGCATGCGGTGTTGCATTTTCACTTACAAGTGGGACCGCAGTTGAGCAAACCGACTATCAGCAAACCCCCACCCCGCCTACCGCGCGATGGCTGAGAAAATAGGAGGGAGAAGAGATGGCTGTAGCATGGACTCTAAGAAAATTGGTGTCGGATGGGGTAGTGGCAACGGTAAAGTAAGTAAGCGGAGAACAATATGTGAAAAGCTCGTAGGCATTGGATTAGTGATGGATAATTATGTCAGATGCGATTCCTCATGTAATAGTTATAACATAGGGTGACACAGAAGTAGCTCCAGTTCATCAATGTAATGTAGGCATGTATTCCAAAAATAGTCATATGTGCTTATGGAAAAGAACTTGCATGACATCTTTTGTCCTACCCTCCCGTGGCAGCGGGGTCCTATTTGAAACTAAGGGATATTAAGGCCTCCTTTTAATAGAGTACCGGACCAAAGCATTAACACTTAGTGAATACATGAACTCCTCAAACTACGGTCATCACCGATATGTATCCCGCTTATTGTCACTTCGGGGTTAACGGATCATAACACATAATAGGTGACTATAGACTTGCAAGATAGGATCAAGAACTCACATATGTTCATGAAAACATAATAGGTTCAGATCTGAAATCATGGCACTCGGGCCCTAGTGACAAGCATTAGGCATAGCAAAGTCATAGCAACATCAATCTCAGAACATAGTGGATACTAGGGATCAAACCCTAACAAAACTAACTCGATTGCATGGTAAATGTCATCCAACCCGTCACCGTCCAGCAAGCCTACGATGGAATTACTCACGCACGGCGGTGAGCATCATGAAATTGGTGATGGAGGATGGTTGATGATGACGATGGTGACGGATCCCCCTCCTCGGAGCCCCGAACGGACTCCAGATTAGCCCTCCCGAGAGAGTTTAGGGCTTGGCGGCGGCTCCGTATCATAAAACGCGATGAATCTTTCTCTCTGATTTTTTATCCACGATCGTGAATATATGGAGTTGGAGTTGAGGTCGGTGGAGCTTCAGGGGGCCCATGAGGCAGGGGGCGCGCCCTAGGGGGGCGTGCCCCCACCCTTGTGGACAGGGTGTGGCCCCCCTGACGTTGATTCTTTCGCCAATATTTTTTATTAATTCCAAAAAGTTGCTCCGTGGATTTTCAGGTCATTCCGAGAACTTTTATTTCTGCACAAAAATAACACCATGGCAGTTCTGCTGAAAACAGGGTTAGTTCGGGTTAGCTCCATTCAAATCATGCTAGTTAGAGTCCAAAACAAGGGCAAAAGTGTTTGGAAAAGTAGATACGACGGAGACGTATCACCATGCTCTGCCACTTCTTCCTCCTCCGCATGACTGGCGACCGGCCCGCAGGGTGTGTCGGCTTTGTTGTGGCTTGGGGTGGCAACGCGATCTCCCGCACCGGGAAGAAGGTGGAGGCCTGGCACAAGTGGGTCCTAATGGACGCCAAGTGCTCCCATGACCTGCTGGAGCTGCCAACCGAGCTCCCCTCCTCCGAGAAGGGGTGGTTTTCTAAGAAGATCACCGACCTTTCCCTGAAGCCATTGATGAAGAAGATGGAGGACGACCTGAAGAATGAGAAGCTGACGGGGGCCATGATTGTTAAGGAGTTCCCGATGCAGTGCTTGGCACCTCTCCAGGACCGCTCCCGCCCCTTGTGGAAGCTTGGGGGCGCCGACGAAAAGATCCGCCTGTGCCAGAATGCTCTGCTGAGCAAGTTCCTTGTTGTCGGCCCTGCGGCTGGGGCCGAGGGGATGCTACGTCTTGAGCTTGTGTTGGTTTTCCTTGAAGAGGAAAGGGTGATGCAGCTATAGTAGCGTAAGTATTTCCCTCAGTTTTTGAAAACCAAGGTATCAATCCAGTAGGAGGCTCCTCAAAAGTCCCACGCACCTACACAAACAAACAAAGAACTCGCAACCAACGCAATGAAGGGGTTGTCAATCCCTTCACGGCCACTTGCGAAAGTGAGATCTAATAAAGATAGTATGATAAGATAAATATATTTTTGGTATTTTATAAGATAGATGCAAAAAGTAAAGATGCAAATAAAAGTAGATGGACAGCTTATATGATAAAAGATAGACCCGGGGGCCATAGGTTTCACTAGTGGCTTCTCTCAAGATAGCATAAGTATTACGGTGGGTGAACGAATTACTGTCGAGCAATTGATAGAAAAGCGAATAATTATGAGATTATCTAGGCATGATCATGTATATAGGCATCACGTCCGCGACAAGTAGACTGACTCCTGCGTGCATCAACTACTATACTCCACACATCGACCGCTATCCAGCATGCATCTAGAGTATTAAGTTCATCAGAACAGAGTAACGCATTAAGAAAGATGACATGATGTAGAGGGATAAACTCATGCAATATGATATAAACCCCATCTTTTTATCCTCGATGGCAACAATACAATACGTGCCTTGCAACCCTTATTGTCACTGGGTAAGGACACCGCAAGATTGAACCCAAAGCTAAGCACTTCTCCCATTGCAAGAAAGATCAATCTAGTAGGCCAAACCAAACTGATAATTCTAAGAGACTTGCAAAGATAACTTAATCACACATAAAAGAATTCAAAGGAGATTCAAATATTTCTCATAGATAAACTTGATCATAAACCCACAATTCATTGGATCTCGACAAACACACCGCAAAAAGAGTTACATGGAATAGATCTCCACAAGAGAGGGGGAGAACATGGTATTGAGATTCAAAGAGAGAGAAGAAGCCATCTAGCTAATAACTATGGACCCGAAGGTCTGTGGTAAACTACTCACAACTCATTGGAGGGGCTATGGTGTCGATGTAGAAGCCCTCTGTGGTCGATTCCCCCTCCGGTGGAGCGCCGGCGAAGGCTCCAAGATGGGATCTCGCGGATACAGGAGGTTACCGCGGTGGAAATTGTTTTCCATTGGCTCCCTGGATGTTTTCGAGGTACGTGGGTATATATAGGAGGAAGAAGTAGGTCGGTGGCCGCCCGAGGGGGCCACAAGATAGGGGGCGCGCCCTGTAGGGGTGGGCGCGCCCTCCACCCTTGTGGCCGCCTCGGCTGCTTCTTGGCTTGCACTCCAAGTCCTCTGGATCACGTTCGTTCCAAAAATCATGCCCCCGAAGGTTTCATTCCGTTTGGACTCCGTTTGATATTCCTTTTCTTCGAAATACTGAAATAGGCAAAAAACAGCGATACGGGCTGTGCCTCCGGTTAGTAGGTTAGTCCCAAAAATGATATAAATGTGTAAAATAAAGCCCATAAACATCCAAAACGGGTAATATAATAGCATGGAACAATAAAAAATTATAGATACGTTGGAGACGTATCAAGCATCCCCAAGCTTAATTTGTGCTCATCCTCGAGTAGGTAAATGATAAAAACAGAATTTTTTATGTGGAATGCTACCTAGCATAATTCTCAATGTAATTTTCTTTATTCTGGCATGATTGTTAAGATCCAAATGATTCAAGATAAAAGCTTATAAAACATAAAAATAATAATACTTTGAAGCATACTAACAAATAATCATGTCCTATCAAAATAGCATAGCCAAAGAAAGCTTATCCCTACAAAATCATATAGTTAGGCCATGCTTCATTTTCATTACACAAAAATACTCCCATCATGCACAACCCCGGTTTCAGCCAAGCAATTGGTTTATACGTTTTAACGCGCTTCAGCCTTTTCAACTCTTATGCAATACATGAGCGCAAGCCATGGACATAGCACTATGGTGGTATATGGTGGTGGTTGTGAGGACAAAAAGGGAGAAGATAGTCTCACATCAACTAGGCGTATCAACGGGCTATGGAGATGCCCATCAATAGATATCAATGTGAGTGAGTAGGGATTGCCATGCAACGGATGCACTAGAGCTATAAATGTATAAAAGCTCAACAAAAGAAACTAAGTGGGTGTGCATCCAACTTGCTTGCCCACGAAGACCTAGGGAATTTTGAGGAAGCCCATCATTGGAATATACAAGACAAGTTCTATAATGAAAATTTTCAACTTAGTATATGAAAGTAACAACATAGGAGACTCTCTATCATGAAGATCATGGTGCTACTTTGAAGCATAAGTGTGGTAAAAAGGATAGTAGCATTGTCCCTTCTCTCTTTTTCTCTCTTTTTTTCTTTCTCCTTTTTTCTTCTTTATTTTTTTCATTTTTTCTTCTTTTTTTTCTTTGGCCTTTCTCTTTTTTTGGCCTTTCTCTTTTTTTTATAAAGTCCGAAGTCTCATCCCGACTTTTGGGGGAATCATAGTCTCCATCATTCTTTCCTCACTGGGACAATGCTCTAATAATGAAGATCATCAATCTTTTATTTACTTACAACTCAAGAATTACAACTCAAAATTAGAACAAGATATGACTCTATATGAATGCCTCCGGCGGTGTACCGAATATGCAATGAATCAATAGCGACATGTATGAAAATTATGAAGGTGGCTTTGCCATAAATACAATGTCAACTACATGATCATGCAAAGAGCAATATGACAATGGTGATGTGTGTCATAATAACAAAATGGTGGAAAGTTGCATGGCAATATATCTCAGAATGGCTATGGAAATGCCATAATAGGTAGGTATGGTGGCTATTTTGAGGAAGGTAAATAATGGGTGCATGATACCGGTGAAAGTTGCGCGGCATAATAGAGGATACAAAGTGGAAGGGTGAGTGTGCGTATATGCATGGACTCACATTAGTCATAAAGAACTCATATACTTATTTAAAAGTTTACTTGCCCTCAAAGCAAAGTACTACTACACATGCTCCTAGGGGAAGGGTTGGTAGGAGTTAACCATCGCACGATCCCGACCTCCACTCATAAGGAAGGCAATCAAAAGAGCACCTCATGCAACAAATTTGTCACACAACTTTTACCATACGTGCATGCTACGGGACTTGCCAACTTCAACACAAGTATTTCTCAATTTCATAATTATCCACAAGAATGACTCTAATATTACCACCTTTATATCTCAAAACAATTATCAAGCATCAAATTGATCCTAGTGTTTAATGCACTTTCTATGATAGTTTTTTTATACCCAACTTGGATGCTCATCATTCTAGGACCAAATTCATAACCATAGCAAACACCTTGATGTTCTAAGAGACTCTAAAAATAATATAAGTGAAGCATGAGAGACTAACAATTTCTACAAAATTAAGCCACCGCCGTGCTCTAAAAGATATAAGTGAAGCACTAGAGCAAAAACTATCTAGCTCAAAAGATATAAGTGAAGCACATAGAGTATTCTAATAAATTTCAATCAAGTGGGCTTCTCCCAAAAGGTGTGTACAGCAAGGATTATTGTGGAAAAATAAAAATCAAATATTAATATCATACACGACGCTCCAAGCAAAACACATATCATGTAGCGAATAAAAATATAGCTCCAAGTAAAGTTACCAATGAACAAAGACGAAAGAGGGGATGCCTTCCGGGGTATCCCCAAGCTTAGGCTTTTGGCTATTCTTGAATATCTTGGGGTGCCATGGGCATCCCCAAGCTTAGGCTTTTTCCACTCCTTATTCCATAGTCCATCAAATCTTTACCCAAAACTTGAAAACTTCACAACACAAAACTCAACAGGAAATCTCATAAGCTCCGTTAGTGAAAGAAAACAAAACCACCCCATAAGGTACTATAATGAACTCATTCTTTATTTATATTGGTGTTAAACCTACTTTATTTCAAGTTCTCTATGGTTCATACCACTTAATATTAGCCATAGATGCATCAAAATAAGCAAACAATACACGAAAAACAGAATCTGTCAAAAATAGAACAGTCTGTAGAAATCTGTAACTAACGCAAACTTCTGGAACTCTAAAAATCCTACCAAAATAGTAAGTCCTGGGAAATTGTTTTATTGATCTAAAGCAAAAAGAATCAACGCAAAAGAACGTTTCTGTGATTTAAAAAAACTAATTTCGTGCGCGCAAAGTTTCTGTTTTTCAGCAGAATCAAATTAACTATCACCATAGGTTATCCTATAGGTTCTACTTGGCACAAACACTAATCAAAACATAAAAACACATCTAAACAGAAGGTATATGCAAAATTTATTGAATAACAGCAAGGAAAAATATTGGGTTGTCTCCCAACAAGCGTTTTTCTTTAAAGCCTTTTAGCTAGGCATTGATAATTTTAATGATGCTCACATGAAAGACAAGAATTGAAGCGCAAAGAGAGCATCATGAAACACGTGACAAACACATCTAAGTCTAACATACTTCCTATGCATAGGCATATTATAAGCAAACAAATTTGCAAGTCAAGCAAAAACTAGCATATGCAAGGAAGAAGAAAGAGATGATAGCAATCTCAACATGACGAGAGGTAATTTAGTAAGATAAAAATTTCTACGACCATATTTTCCTCTCTCATAATAATTACATGTGGTATCATAAGCAAATTCAACAAAATAGCTATCACATAAAATATTTTCAACACGATCCACATGCATGCGAAGTTGACACTCTTCCAAAATAGTGGGATTAATATTAACTAAAGTCATGACCTCTCCAAACCCACTTTTATCAAAAATTTCATAAGATTGAAAATTCTCCAAATATGTGGGATCTAAAGTTGACACTCTTCCAAACCCACTTTCAGTATTATTACAAACACGATTATCAATCTCATATTCATCATGGGGCTTAAATCAATTTTCAAGATCATAAGAAGAATCACCCCAATCATGATCATTGCAACAAGTAGAGGACAAAGCAAAACTAGCATCCCCAAGCTTAGGGTTTTGCATATTATTAGCACAATTGACATCAAGAGAATTTATAGTAACATCATTGCAATCATGCTTTTCATTCAAAGAGTTATCGTGAATCTCTTCATAAATTTCTTCATCATAATTTTCAGATTCACGAATTTGAAGCAAAGCTTCATAAAGATAATCTAGTGCACAAAACTCACTAGCAATTGGTTCATCATAATTGGATCTCTTAAAAAGATTAGCAAGAGCATGAGGATCCATAGATCTTAGCTTCTCTGTTTAGCAATAAATAAGCAACTATTCCAACCAAACGAGCAAACGAGCGAAGTAGGACATCAAAGCAAACGAAAAGACGAACAGAAGAAGGGTGAATAAAATAGCAAGGTTGAAGTGGGGGAGAGGAAAACGAGAGGCAAATGGCAAATAATGTAATGCGAGGGAGATGAGTTTGTGATGGGTACTTGGTATGTCTTGACCTGAGCGAAGACCTCCCCGGCAACGGTGCCAGAAATCCATCTTGCTACGTCTTGAGCTTGCGTTGGTTTTCCTTGAAGAGGAAAGGGTGATGCAGCAATAGTAGCATAAGTATTTCCCTCAGTTTTTGAGAACCAAGGTATCAATCTAGTAGGAGGCTCCTCAAAAGTCCCACGCACCTACACAAACAAACAAAGAACTCGCAACCAACGCAATAAAGGGGTGTTCAATCCTTTCACGGCCACTTGCAAAAGTGAGATCTGATAGAGATAGTATGATAAGATAAATATATTTTTGGTATTTTATAATATAGCTAGAAAAAGTAAAGATGCAAATAAAAGTAGATGGAAAGCTTATATGATAAAAGATAGATCTGGGGGCCATAGGTTTCACTAGTGGCTTCTCTCGAGATAGCATAAGTATTACGACGGGTGAACGAATTACTGTCGAGCAATTGATAGAAAATCAATTAATTATGAGATTATCTAGGCATGATCATGTATATAGGCATCACGTCCGCGACAAGTAGACCGCCTGCATCTACTACTATTACTCCACACATCGACCACTATCCAGCATGCATCTAGAGTATTAAGTTCATAAGAAAAGAGTAATGCATTAAGAAAGATGACATGATGTAGAGGGATAAACTCATGCAATATGATATAAACCCCATCTTTTTATCCTTGATGGCAACAATATACAATATGTGCCTTGCAACCCTTATTGTCACTGGGTAAGGACACAACAAGATTGAACCCAAAGCTAAGCACTTCTCCCATTACAAGAAAGATCAATCTAGTAGGCCAAACCAAACTGATAATTCGAAGAGACTTGCAAAGATAACTTAATCACACATAAAAGAATTCAAAGGAGGTTCAAATATTTCTCATAGATAAAATTGATCATAAACCCACAATTCATCGGATCTCGACAAACACACCACAAAAAGAGTTACATCGAATAGATCTCCACAAGAGAGGGGAGAACATGGTATTGAGATCAAAGAGAGAGAATAAGCCATCTAGCTAATAACTATGGACCCGAAGGTCTGTGGTAAACTACTCACAACTCATTGGAGGGGCCATGGTGTTGATGTAGAAGCCCTCCGTGGTCGATTCCCCCTCCGGTGGAGCGCTGGCGAAGGTTCCAAGATGGGATCTCACGGATACAGAAGGTTATGGCGGTGGAAATTGTTTTTCGTTGGCTCCCTGGATGTTTTCGGGGTACATGGGTATATATAGGAGGAAGAAGTAGGTCGGTGGCCGCCCGAGGGGCCCACGAGATAGGGGCGCGCCCTGTAGGGGTGGGCGCGCCCTACACTCTCGTGGCCGCCTCGGCTGCTTCTTGGCTTGCAGTCCAAGTCCTCTGGATCACATTCGTTCCAAAAATCACGCTCCCGAAGGTTTCATTCCGTTTGGACTCCGTTTGATATTCCTTTTCTTCGAAATACTAAAATAGGCAAAAAAAACAACAATACGGGCTGGGCCTCCGGTTAGTAGGTTAGTCCCAAAAATGATGTAAATGTGTAAAATAAAGCCCATAAACATCCAAAACGGGTAATATAATAGCATGGAACAATCAAAAATTATAGATACGTTGGAGACGTATCAGGGGACGGGCAACGCGGCTGGTGACGAGGCTCCACTTGCGGGTTATGGCGGCACCCAGGGCTGAAGAGGTGGCTTGGTGGCGCTGCTCCATCCTGTTCGTCCTGTATCATGTAGCATGCCTCGTGGAGGTGTTTAAAACTGATTGCTTGGAACAATATGTTTTGTAAAAATTAAATTGTGGTTCCCCGACTTTTTCCGTTTGCTTTGTTGTTCTGCGTCGGCGGAGCCCAACCCAGCGCATACCTCAGCTGCCGTTGGGTCGTCCGGATCGCCAGGACGAGCCCAAGGGGTGAGGGGCTATGTGGCCAGTTAGGCTCCTGAGACACGATGCTCAGGAGTCCCCCTTGATGTGCGAACAACTCAGGAAAAAGTACGAAGGCAAGCCTTGGCGTTCTGCGTCGGCAGGTGAGGGAGTCCTGGATTAAGGGGTCCTCGGACAGCCGAACTATATACTTTGGCCGGACTGTTGGACTATGAAGATACAAGATTGAAGACTTCGTCCCGTGTCTGGGTGGGACTCTCCTTTGCGTGGAAGGCAAGCTTGGCAATTCGGATATGTAGATCTCCTTCTCTATAACCGACTGTGTAACCCTAGCCTCCTTCGGTGCTTATATAAACCGGAGGGTTTAGTCCGTAGGACAACAACAATCATAATCATAGGCTAGCTTCTAGGGTTTAGCCTTTATGATCTCATGGTAGATCAACTCTTGTAATACTCATATCATCAAGATCAATCAAGCAGGAAGTAGGGTATTACCTCCATCGAGAGGGCCCGAACCTGGGTAAAACATCGTGTCCCCTGCCTCCTGTTACCATTAGCCTTAGATGCACAATTCGGGACCCCCTACCCGAGATCCGCCGGTTTTGACACCGACATTGGTGCTTTCATTGAGAGTTCCACTGTGTCGTCGCGATAAGGCTTGATGGCTCCTTCAATCATCTTCAACGACGCAGTCCAGGGGGAGGTTTTCCTTCCCGGACAGATCTTCGTATTCGGTGGCTTTGTACTGCGGGCCAACTCGCTTGGCCATCTGGAGCAGATCGATAGCTACGCCTCCGACCATCAGGTCAGGTTTGGAAGCTTAAACTATACTATCGACATCCACGGAGATTTGATCTTCGACGGATTTGAACCCATGTCAGGTGCGCTGAACGGTCACGACGGGCATGATTTTGATCTGCCATCGGACAGTATTTGGGAGATCACGCCTGCGGTGGCGCCGGGAATCAATCCGGAGCAGATCGTGCCTTTCGAGGACGGGTGGATGGATCCCACTACGGAGGCCGCACACTCATCGACGTCGGAGCCGAACACTGATCCCACCTCCTATGTGGGTGGGGTCATCGGACCCTCGGACTCGTCTCCGGCTACAGGATCCGAACCGCGTGCGTCCGTGCCTATCGAATCTAATTGGGCACCGGTCATGGAGTTCACCGCCGCGGACATTTTTCAGCACTCACCCTTGAGTGACGTGCTAAACTCATTAAAGTCTCTTTCCTTGTCGGGAGATTCTTGGCCGAACTATGTCCGGCTCGAGTGGGAAGCGGACGACGAAGGAATTCGTCCCCCACCCACCACCCACTTAATAGCCACTATCGATGACTTAACCGACGTGCTTGACTTCAACTCCAAAGACATCGACGGTATGGACGACGATGCGGGAGAAGAATAGGAACCACCACCTATAGGGCGCTGGACAGCCACCTCATCATACGATATATATATATATATGGTGGACACCCATAAAGAGAGCAATGGCAATGAGGCAATGGGCGATAACCCCTTGGAGAAGCAATCTAAGCACCGGCATCATAGGTGCCGCTCCAAGCCCCGCCATAGCAAAAATAGAGATACAGGCACAAGAGATAACAATCCTGATGGTGCCGAAGACGAAAACAATCCTGTCCAGCCAGGCTCCGAGCAGGCCGAGCAAGAGGATGGGCAAGCTAGCCCTAAGGAACAGGTGACTGATGGAGAATCAGAGGACGACAATTACATGCCTCTCTCCGAAGATGAAGTGAGCCTTGGCGACGAAGAATTCATCGTGCCGGAGGATCCCATCGAGCAGGAGCGCTTCAAATGCCGGCTTATAGCCACTGCAAAAAGCCTGAAGAAAAAGCAGCAACAGCTTCAAGCTGATCAAGATCTGCTAACTGACAGATGGACCGAGGTGCTGGCTCCCGAGGAATACGGACTCGAGCGCCCTAGCAAAAGCTACCCAAAGCGCAGGTTGCTACCTCAACTCGAGGAGGAGGCTTTAAAACCCACGCTACCAGCGCATGATACGGCTGACCGGCCACTCCGTGGCCGCGACAAAGCGGCATACCAGCCCGAAGTCCAGACCGCACCCCGTCGCCAATCAAACGATAATACTAAGGCCCGGGGCTACACGAAGGACATGCGAGATGTATTGGAAAACAAAGCAGGACAGTCAAGATCGATCTACGGATCACGGGGGCGCGCCCCAATGCGTGACAGGTATCGTCACACCGGATACACTAACAAATCCTGCCGGGCGGAATACAATGAAGCCCGGCACAGAGGCGCCGCACATCCCCTATGCTTCACTGATGAAGTAATGGATCATGAATTCCTGGAAGGGTTTAAACCCGTGAACATCGAATCATACGGTGGTACCACAAACCCCGCGGTATGGATAGAAGATTTTTTCCTCCACATTCACATGGCCTGCGGAGATGATCTACACGCCATCAAGTACCTCCCACTAAAACTCTAGGGACCGGCTCGGCATTGGCTGAACAGCTTGCCGGCAAACTCCATCGGGAGTTGGGAGAACCTGGCAGACACATTCCTTGACAACTTCCAGGGCACTTATGTGCGACCACCGGATGCTGATGATCTAAGTCACATAACCCAACAGCCCGGAGAGTCAGCTAGGAAATGTTGGACCCGGTTCCTAACCAAAAAGAACCAAATTGTCGACTGTCCATATGTCGAAGCCCTAGCGGCCTTTAAGCATAACATTCGTGACAAGTGGCTTGCCCGACATCTCGGCCAGGAAAAGCCAAAGTCCATGGCAGCCCTCACAACACTCATGACCCGCTTTTGCGCGAGCGAGGATAGCTGGTTGGCTCGTAGCAACAATACAACAAGCAATCCGGGCACATTGAAAGCCAAGGATAGCAACGACAAACCACGGTGCAACAAACACAAGTGCCGCAAAAACGGGGATAGTGCCGAAGACACGTCAGTCAATGCCGGATTCAGCGGCTCCAAGTCCGGTCAGCGGAAGAAGCCATTCAACAAAAACAATTCAGGCCCGTCCAGTTTGGACCGCATACTCGATCGTCCATGCCAAATTCATGGCACCCCAGGAACACCAGCCAACCACACCAATAGAGAGTGCTGGGTCTTCAAACAAGCCGGCAGGTCAGACACCGAAAACAAGGGGAGAGGGTCTCAAAGCGACGACAAGGAGGAGTCCCGATCACCGAATATAGGAGGACAGAAGAACCCCCCCCCCCCCAGGTGAAAACGGTGAATATGATATGCGAAGCCACATCCCCAAGTGGAAACGTGCACTAAGGGAAGTCTATAAAATTGACCCAAAGTTTAACCCATGGTCCTCTTGCCTGATCATTTTTTATCATAGGGACCATCCTACCAATATCCGTCATGGCGGTTCGGCCGCACTGGTCCTCGACCCCATCATTGACGGATTCCACCTCACACAAGTCCTTATGGACGGAGGTAGCAGCCTGAACCTGCTATACCAGGATACAGTGAGCAAAATGGGCATCAACCCCTCAAGGATCAAGCCCACAAAAACCACCTTCAAAGGTGTCATACCAGGTGTAGAGGCCTGTTGCACGGGATCAATCACACTGGAAGTGGTCTTCGGATCTCCGGACAATCACCGTACCGAAGATTTAGTCTTCGACATCGTCCCCTTTTGCAGTGACCATCAGGCACTACTCGGACGAACCGCGTTCGCTCTGTTCAACACGGTGCCACATTATGCCTACCATAAATTAACGATGCCCGGTCCACGCGGCGTCATCATGGTTAATGGCAGGTCCAAACTCCCCCTCACTGCCGAAGAGTCTACCACCGCTTTAACAGCAAGAACAACGGATGGCACCTTCCAGCTGAACCTCGAGTCGAAGACCAAGCTCCCGGACACCATCAAAGGAGTCCGAACTACTGCGCGGAAGGATAGCCCGGTCAATAGTTGGGTTTGCCTGGCTCCTATGTTTTGGTACCTTACGTTCCGCTATATCATCTAAGGTAGCACTGAGAGAACTACTGCGATTGTGTCCCGGTTCTTCCGGACGAGCACCTCAGTAGAGAAAGCCGAAAACTGACTGTCATGATGTAGCGAGAGCTGGTCAGCTATTCAAGAGGTTCCAAAATCTTTAAGGATTTCTTCCGCATAATGCCATAACCAATGCAGCGTGCGACGGATCGGCTTTTTCCGATCATGCGCTTATAGAGCCCCTCGTGTGGTCTTCTGAACACCAGGGGCTGCGCCTACCTTCCTCATAAAAAATCCTATGGCTAAGTGAGAGCGATAAAGCCCTACAGTCCATTGCCTGGTTCGTTGTGCTGAACACCTCCTTTAGGGACCCAAAACTGGGATAAAGAGTACTTAGGTTTATCCCGAACACCCCCGTACTCACTACGTGGGGGCAAAAGCCGATGAATGGCCGACTCTCAGGATTAACATATGAAACGACCGCACAGGAGGAAAAACTTTCATACGACAAGCAGTAAATAATAACCTTGTACAAATATTACGAAGGACAAACATGATCGTATTCATGGAAATATAATGTCCTTGGTGCATTGCTCCGCCGCAAGGCGGGCCCCTTTCAAGACACCTTCATAATACAGTTCGGGCTTGCGGTGCTTTTCTTCCCCTCCAGCGGTCCCTCGGTCATTAGCTTTTCTGTATCCATCTTCCCCCAATGCACCTTTGTGCGGGCGAAGGCCATTCACGCACCTTCTATGCAGACCGACCACTTGACGACTTCAAGTTGAGGGCAGGCACTCACAATCCGCTTCACGAGCCTGAAGTAACTGCTTGGAATCGGCTCGGCAGGCCACAGCCGGATAATCAAATCCTTCATGGCTAGCTCGACCGCTTTATGCAGTTCGACCAGCTGCTTCAGCTGATTGGAAAACGACACCAGATAATTCGGCGCCAGATACTGCATCCAGAAGAGCTTATCTGTAGTATTCCTCTCTTCGGCTCAGTAGAATTGGGCAGCGTCAGATATGCTGCATGGCAGCTCTGCAAATACCCCTGGAGAAATCAGAATTTAAACTCTCAACTTGATTTTCTCCTTTCAAATACTCTCTTTGTGCAGAAAAAGCCTTACCAGCCGCAATCTTTCTCGCCTCCTGGATTTCCTTCAGGGCACCTTGGGCCTCCCCAGGCATCACTTGCGGCTTGGCGAGCCTGGAGAGTTCGGATTCTTTCCCTGCTAAACTCTGCTCCAAGGTCTCACATTTCTGCATGGCCTCTTGAAGCTCTCGCTCAGCCTCAATAACTCTGGCCTCATGTTTCTCACGAAGAGCCTACTCTGCGGCTGCCTTCTTCTCGGCTTCGGCCACAGCCTTCCTGAGAGCCTCAATTTCGGCCATCGCTCCAAGAGCACATTACAAAATTATTTTCATCATGCACACTTATTCATTTGTGCTACATAAACAAGGTTTCTACATACCTTGATTATCCTCCAGCTGTCTCTTCACTTGGCCAAGTTCTCCTTTGGCCCACTCCAGACTATGCCTCAGTCCGGATACTTCCGCAGCATGAGAGGCGGCAATCGCTACAGATGCCTGCTGGTTAAAAAGAGTGATAGATGTCATCAAGTGAGTCTCCTGCGAGCATGAATTTGATCCTCTGTTTGGTTCTTTCTTTCACCGAACAATGTATCAGGGGCTACTATCTATACCATGACACTCCCCCAAAAACTCATAAAACATACCTCAAATCCTCTTATGAGGCTGATACAGGATTCATTCAGTCCACTCTCAGCGGACTGAATCTTCTCAATCACCGCACCCATGAGGGCACGGTGTTCATCAACGATGGAGCCACCCTTCAGCGCCGCCAATAAAGTATCCGGCGCCTCTGGTTAGGCAGAGGCGGCCGGTGGAGCAGGCATACCTCCTCCAGTTGACGGAGGCAGTTTGTCTGACTCGGGGACCTTATGGGTCTCTAGAATCGTGTCTGGCTGGGGTCCGGATTCATGATGACCCCCGCCATCGACGCCCACGAGAGCTTTCTCTCCCGTGTGTTCGGCCCCTGGAGTATGGCCTCCTGGCGCCACCTTTGCGACCTTTTCCCCTCCTCTATGGCCTGGGTCCTTCTGGGACGAAACCTCAGTTTCATTCATATGTTTGGAGGAGGAGGCCTTCGGGGGTGTTCCGCTCTCCATCGCGTCCGAACCTAGCAGATCTTCTGACGAGGATTGATTGGCGCGGGGCTTTGCCGGACTGAAAAAAGCACGGCTCAGATTAGAATGTCATGCCATGACGAGTCTGGATGCATGAGTGTGTTTGGATTTTATACTCATGAGTTCACCAGGGGCTCGGCCTTGGGATCCCACTCCGGGCTGCTATCGGTGGCGCCGGTGGACTCCTCTTGTAGAGGAGTTTTTCCCCTCTTGGGTGGCTCGGCCTCCAAGGATGTGGAGGTCGTCCTTTTTTTCCTTTGCCTCGCGGGGGATTCGTCCCCCTCCTCCTCCTCATCCTCTTCGGAGGAAGAATGGGTATTGGAATCTTCAGATCTTGTATCCGAAGCGCCACGACGATGGAGGCTGCCCCTGGTCTTCTTGGCCTCCTTTCCGGTCTTCTTCTTCGGTGCCTTGTAAGGCGCCGGGACCAGCATATTCGTCAGAAGTGGGCCGGCCGATTCTTCTGGCAGCGGGGCCGGATAGTAGATTCGCCCCGCCTTCTTCGCCCAGCCCTAGGAAACTCGGGGAAAACACTTCAGGCATTTTCTTAAAGAATATGCGAATGAAACATACGAACTATCAACAAGCGATCACTTATCGAACTTGTCGGGCGGGACAGTTGGTACCCGCAGTCCTCGGTGGAGTCCGGCCATGATTTGCCGGACTTGAAAAGCACCTTCTAGATGTCCTTATGTGAAGAGCCAAAGAGCTCTGACAAGGTATGGTGCTTTGCCGGGTCGAACTCCCAGAGATAGCAAGCTCAGTGTTGACAAGGTAGAATCCGGCGAACTAACATCACCTAGACTACATTGACGAGCTTGATGTCCTTTTCTTCCATGTCTTGGACACGCGTCTGGAGCTCCGATAGCTCGTCAGACGAAGCCCAGTTCAGGCCCTTCTTGGGTTAGGACGTAAGCCGCAGGGGGGCGCCGAATCTGAACTTTGGGGCGGTGGCCCATTCCTTGCCAAGCGTGTAACACCCACGATGCGGCTATACCTCCCACGTGTCCAAGCACGACTTGGAGGCATAACCGCATTATGGTTTTGTCGCAAGAAGGGTCATCTTCACACAATCCCATGTAATGAACAAGAAAGGGAAAATAGAGTTGGCTTACAATCGCCACTTCACAATAGTACTTAAATAAAGCATACATCAATTAGAGCACACACATAGTCCGACTACTAACAAATCCAAAAGAAAAGAAGATAACCCAACTGCTAGATCCCCGATCGTCCCAACTGGGCTCCACTACCGATCAACATGAAAATGAAACATATCAACGACCAAGATCTTTGTTGAGCTCCCATCTAAGCTCGTTTCCATCACCTGCACTGGTATCATCGGCACCTGCAACTGTTGTGATAGTATCTGGTGAGTCACGAGGACTCAGCATCTCAAAACCCGCGAGATCAAGACTATTTAAGCTTATGGGTAGGAAGTGGTAATGAGGTGGAGTTGCAGCAAGCACTAAGAAAATATGGTGGCTAACATACGCAAATAAGAGCGAGAAGAGAAGCAACGGAACGGTCATGAAGCTAGAAGTGATCAAGAAGTGATCCTCAAACTACTTACGTTCAACCATAACACAAAGACCGTGTTCACTTCCCGGACTCCGCCAAAAAGAGACCATCACGGCTACACACGTGGTTGATGCGTTTTAATTAAGTCAAGTGTCAAGTTCTCTACAACCGGATATTAACAAATTCCCATCTGCCACATAACCGCGGGCACGGCTCTCGAAAGTTTATACCCTGCAGGGGTGTCCCAACTTAGCCCATCACAAGCTCTCACGGTCAACGAAGGATATTCCTTCTCCTAGGAAGACCCGATCAGTCTCGGAATCCCGGTTACAAGACATTTCGACAATGGTAAAACAAGACCAGCAAGACCGCCCGACTTTGCCGACAAATCCCGATAGGAGCTGCACATATCTCGTTCTCAGGGCACACCAGATAAGCTAAGCGTACAATTACCAACATAACCCAAGTTGCCAAGGGACAGGCCCACACGGTGCTCTAGTTTGGACCAACACTCAGAGGAGCACTGGACCGGGGGGGGGGGGGGTAAAATAAAGATGACCCTTGAGTCTGCAGAACCCAAGGGAAAAAGGCTTAGGTGGCAAATGTTAAAACCAAGGTTGGGCCTTGCTGGAGGAGTTTTATTCAAAGCAAACTGTCAAGGGGGTCCCATAAATCACCCAAACACGTAAGGAACGCAAAATCAAGGAACATAACACCGGTATGACGGAAACTAGGGCGGCAAGAGTGAAACAAAACACTAGGCATAAGGCCGAGCCTTCCAACCTTTACCAGGTATATAGATGCATTAATTAAAATAAGATATATTGTGATATCCCAACATAAACATGTTCCAACATGGAGCAATCTTCATCTTCACCTGCAACTAGCAACGCTATAAGAGGGGCTGAGCAAAGCGGTAACATAGCCAAACAACGGTTAGCTAGGAAGGTGGGTTAGAGGCTTGACATGGCAATCTGGGAGGCACGGTAAACAAGTGATAGGTAGCGCAGCATAGCGATAGAACGAAGCAACTAGCAAGCAAAGATAGAAGTGATATCGAGGGTAATGGTCATCTTGCCTGAAATCACGCTAGGAAGAAGAACGAATCCACGAAGAAGACAAACGGACGTAGTTGAACAATTCCTCACGAACGCAACGTTACCAAAACTATCAAGGAGAAGCGCAACCGGAAGAAGCAAACAACACGGTGAACAACCATCACATAAGCATGGCATGATGCACAAACAAGTATGATGCATGTCTGGTTTAATGAGGCATGGCATGGCAAAGTGCACAAACAATACTACAAGTTAACTGGAGCTCAATATGCGACTCGTTACATATTGATGAAACACCACATTCAATCATTTAGTTCGCTCTTGATTATGCTACTCATCAATATTAAATGTTGTTAAACATGGCAAGGAGTGAAGCATAATGAAACTACCTATCTAGGCAAGTTTAAATGGGGCCGGAACACCAAACAACAATTCCGGAAAATCCTCATATGCATATTTTGGAATTGGTATTGTTCTGCCTTAAACCATATTTTATTGTTGTTAAATAGGAAAATAAAGTGCACCACGTTAAACTAGGCATTTTCCCACCCCATCTACATACAAAGTTTATTAAAATTGGAGCTCCGGTTATTTAGTTATGAAATAAATCATTTTAGCATGGCATTTATGCAAAAGAATGCAAACAGCAAGTTAAAGATTTTTAACATGGATGAAAGTTGGATATTATGAAACTTGATGAATTCTAAGCATTTTACATGTTTGAATCATTTTAATCCGATGCATGGTTTGTGAGTTATTAAATGCATGATCTATAGGGACTTTTCTGTAAAACAGTAATTCACTGCATAAATGGCAAAATCGCTGGACGAAAAAAAAACAGGTTATGGGCCGAAACTGGAGGGGCTAGGGGAGCTGCTCACATTGGGCCTCATGGGCCGGCTCGTGAGCGCTGGCTGGCAACACGATCAACGGGCACGGGCGAGCGCTCTGCTCGACCAAGCGAAGCAGGCAACAACGGTTGAAGCAGGAGAGCAGCGGCGGCGTGGGACTTGCAGGTCGGCGCGCAAGCCGGCAAGGAACTCCGGTGACGGGTGGCAGATCCGGTTGCGGGAAACGGCGGGGATGGAGGCTCCTCGTCACTGGCGAGGCACGGATCCATGGCGCGAACGAGGCTCCTCTTGTTCGTCCTGAAGACAGAGAGAGACCGCGAGGTTAAGGAGAAGGAAAACCAGGGAAGAAGGAGAGGGAGGCGACGAGGAGCTGCAGAAGGGCCTGCCTTGGAGCACTGGTGCTCGACGACGAGCATCAGGGAGGCAGGAGGCCTTGGGCGGTTCAGGGCATGGCCAACACGAGCAGCGCTCGCGTCCTGAAACTGACGAAGCGGGCGGCGCAGCTTCGTTCGTCTGATCGAAACAGAGACGAGGCCCTGTGGTGGGAAGCGAGCACGGGCAGTCGGGGCGAGGGGAGTTGGGCGGAGGCAACCGAATCGAGCGGCACGAACGGCAGGGACAGGAAGGACACACACGACGGCTCCGGTTGCCGGCGGCCATGGCAGCAGGGGCGAGCCCCGTTCGTTTCCTGGCAGATAAGAATTCAAACAAGGAAGGGAGAGAGATTAGAGAAGGAAGGAGAGGGAAACAGGGGAGAGAAAGAGGAGACGGGCGGCAACTCATCTGTTGGGTTTGCCTAAGACGGTCGGCGGTGTGGCGAGAGACGGGGACGAGGTGCTCAGGCGTGAGGCTGTGTGGTGGTTGGATCGATGGGTGGCTACGAGAGGAGGAAGGGAGCAGGGCACGGCCTGGTGGTGCTTGTTGCCGGCGGCGGTGGCGCGAGGGGACGAGGCCGAGCGCTCCTACTCGGGGCCTCGAGCAGCTACACGATCCATTCGGGATCGAGGGAAGAAGTGGCTTGCGCTGGTTGGTGGGCTGGATCAGGAGGGGATTCGAGGGATGTAGTGGAATGATGGATTGGCGGTGGGATCGAGACGGATCCCGAGGTGGGAGACGACAAGGTGGAGTGTGGCGGCGGGGATTGGACAGGGGAGGATCCCTAGAAAATAGGGTTTGGTCTAATTTGGGTGGGGTTGGTCTATATATAGGATGAAGAGAGTGGGTTTAGTCCGTCCGATCGTAATCAGGGGTCGAGAATAAATAGGTTAGGTAGCCCAAATAAGAAAACGGGGATGTTTTATAGATGGTAGGGGATGATCCAGACTCATCGGTCACGACAACC
This sequence comes from Triticum timopheevii, assembly GCA_963921465.1. Lineage (NCBI taxonomy): Eukaryota > Viridiplantae > Streptophyta > Magnoliopsida > Poales > Poaceae > Triticum > Triticum timopheevii. The sequence goes on along the minus strand of OY997262.1, from coordinate 313,514,979 downwards.
CGGTTCAGGTTCGGAGCAGTTTTCGGACGCGCACAAGAGGGGGCCTGAGAGAGGTCGACAAAGACAAAGGGGGCCAGACAAAGGTCAACGAAGACGAGGAAGAAGCGACAACTACGAACGACTATGGGTTTTATGAAAACATGCGGATGCAATATGCGTGATGACATGATGAAATGCAAGACATGAACAAAATGCAAAACAAAAAACAAAAACCCAACCACGAAGGAAATATCATATTGCATCTCCGGAAAAGGCAAGAGTTGGAGTTACAAATATGGAAAGTTGTATCCAGGGCGTTACAACACTCCACCACTACGAGAGGATCTCGTCCCGAGATCTAGGATGGCACCGGAGGGAAGAGGAAGAGGAAGAGAGGAGGTAAAACTAAGTTGCTTCTTCGACAAATGAGTGAAACCAAAGAACCTGGAGAGGTTAAACAATTTTGAGAAAAGAACACAACGGAGATGATCGAAGTTGGAAACACTCCATTAGAAAAGAGGAACAAGGAACATTGCGAAAAAAACTTGGGGTTGCAAAGACATGTATGAAGAGCTCCAGCGACAAGGAAGGACATGTAACCACTCCGGTTGAAACGGAATAAGCAAGGAATGAGACGAAAGAATGCAGGCAGCACTCCGGTAGAAAAGAGAAGCAAAACTTAATAAGTTGACTGAACTTGAATGAGAGCACAACACTCATGTTGAACGGAAAAGCGAGGAAAAGAACATGATCTTGAGAAAACGAGATGATTGGTCGAAGAGAGCAACATCACAAGGCCTCCGGAAACAATTCATGATAGTTAGACAGTTGGAATGAATAGAACGAAGGATGAAACCAACATCCCCTACCATAAATGAATTTGAAAGAGCATCCTTACGAAGTAGGATTGAACGGAGTTGTTTGAAAAACAACAACAGTAAGAATAAGCTTGTTGTGGGCTTATGGAAACAACTCAAAACTTAGAGGTGAATACATGCCACTATGGAAAACAATTGATTGCTTGAGAGCAACATGGAGATGAAAACTCTTTCACCGAGAAGAGAAGGAGAAACTTGGATCATCAATAAGCACCATAATTAGCAGCATTCCTTAGGGAAGGCTTTAGGTGAAATCTTTACCAAGATAACTTCAATGGAGGGATTGATAGGTTGAAACGATCTCCTTAACAAAGAGAAAATGATGGATTTAAAATATCTCATTCTTGACAACTTGAATCACGAAGGGAAATTGTCAATAATGACATAGCACCACCTCAAAAGATAAGATCGAAAGAATTGCACTTCGGAATGCAAGATGAAGAATGCTTGAACTCCTCAAACACGAATCTCGATGAACACTTGAAGAATGAATTAAATCCTTGATGAACCACCATGTTGAGCCTCCATGAAGAACTCCGGTAATAAAAGGATGATAGAAAGAAAGAGAAGTTGAAAACACAAGGTGAATCCTTGCAATGATTTAGATGGAGCTTCGCGCGAGTTAACTGAGAGAGATTGGATCTCCGGAAACAAAAGGTGAACAACTTAGCACCGACAATTGATATCACGAATGAACTCCAAAAGAAGGGATTAAACACTTGGATGAAACAAGAATAAGAATTATGTTATGTGTATCCTTCATCAATTTAAATTGATGACAAGCAACGTATTTGGCATACTACTTATACTCGTAGAAAGGATTAAGAGAGATATAGCATAAACTTGAGAAGGTCTTCAATGAACCACTGGTAGGATTGAAACAACGAAAGAACGAATGAATTGATATGATAACGAAGGAAGAGAAATCTTGAACGAACCACCGTAAGAATTGAAAATGAAAGTAGCAAAAGCACAATTCACCGGGAAGAATTTGAAAATGAATGAAGATAGTTGAAGGGATTTAGATACATGAGAACGAACAGAACATGAACTGATTAGAGGATATTTGAATGATGCACAGGTAAGATTTGGAGAACGATAGCTACACGCTGAGAATGAAGAATTATGACATGATGGCCTTCGAAGGAAAGAAATAGAAACAACTCATGAAATGCTCCGAATGGGTTAAAAGAATTCTCACAATCGAAAACAAGTACGAGCGGATGGCATCAAGCTTGGACTACGCATCTTTGGAAGAACGGGTAAGGATTTAAGAGGAACTCTTCTTCGGTCTTCAAAATCCGAGAATGACGACGAGAAACACCACCATGAATTGTTGAGATACTCCGGGAGAATGAAAAACAAAGAGGTTGAGCCAACAATGAAAAATAATTTGAAATTGATCTTGGAAAACATCTGACTAATGAAACTCATTCTTACGTCAAACTTCGAAAAGAATTTGGGAATAGCTCTGGGAAAAATTAGAAGAGTCAGGTAAGATCCTGGGAAAAGACCTGTGGGTTAGGGCCCACTAAAAAATACACCGTTGAACGATTGATTGAAAGGGGGGATTGCACCGGTTGAATTAAATGACTTGAATGAGATAATAATCTCCAAATAGCTTGAATGTATTAAGAATGGAAAACACGAATCTTCTGAGATATCTTGAGCACTCCGGATATGAACTGGGCAAGGTGAATAAATAAGAGAGCCTTGGATAAGAAATTCACATGGGAAGATATGTGAAACAAAAGGAAGAGATATAATCAACACCGGAGCTTGAAATTAATCCACCAGAGAAGAAAAGAGAACGAAGAATAATAAACTCATAGCTCCGTTGGTATATTCTTGAGAATCACCGGATAAAAACATTGACGGAAAAGAATGGAGAGACTTCCCATCAATAAAAGGATACTTGATTAAGAAATCTGGGTCCTTGAAGAAAAGGGGTGGGAGGGCGGGAAAACAAAAGCAACTTGGGCAGATGGAATGGATACCGTTGAGAAAACTTAGAATTGATCTTGCGAATGGAAAAAAATGATAGTATTAACCTGGAGAGAAGCACGCCGATTAGAAAAGAATTGGCAAGACCATTCGGCATGAATAAAAGGATTAGTACTCCCATAGAAATATGAGAACACCATTTAGGGAAGGTATGGACCAACACTTGACATCGAAGCAACTCGAATACCACAAACCAAAACAAAACAAAGGATTTGGCTTGCAGAATAAGCCGGAACAAATACATATGATAGAGATTTACCCAATCCCATATCATGCATCTGTCGAAAAGATATTCTAGGAGCTACTTGAATTCTCGCTTATAAACTCCCGAAACTTTCTGGTTATGCAATCTGGTGTTGGGGATACAGGGGAAGCAATATATATCTCACCCAAAACTAACAATCCCTACATCCAGTTGTATCCATCCATCAACACATAACCAAGAACCTTCGGAAATCGTGTACCTCAACCTTCGAAAAGCATCCGTTATACGAGCTATGGCAATACTCCCGAACTCCCCAGTACTGGGTGGCATCGAGGTTATCTTACCACTAACTGCATAAAAGAGATTCTCGATGTCGGTGAAACTCGGGTATTCCAGAACTGCAACGATAAAATTGTGACGACAACACCTAGGAGCTCAACTCCCCGGAACACTGCCACAACCCCTAAATGTCAGGAGGCACCAAGAACAATGTTCTCGTCACAAGAATATCGGAACGATCCCAAGATACCCGCGTGATCCTAAAAAAATCATGAAATTTGAGGAGTGGAAAGTCAAAACATCTACGTCAGGAGGCCTCACTAGAGCAACGAAGGGACTGAGGAGTAAAAAGAATCCTACTCTCCGATATATATAATCCTTAAGACTCAAAACATTTTGTTCTAGACTCAACAACGCCAGCGATTCGATCAAGCAGGGGGCTCATAAGTCGGGGATGGCTCTGATTACCAACTTGTAACACCCACGATGCGGCTATATCTCCCACGTGTCGAGGCATGACTTGGAGGCATAACCGCATTGTGGTTTTGTCGCAAGAAGGGTCATCTTCACACAATCCCATGTAATGAACAAGAAAGGTAAAATAGAGTTGGCTTACAATCGCCACTTCACACAAGTACTTAAATAAAGCATACATCAATCAGAGTACACACATAGTCCGACTACGGACAAATCCAAAAGAAAATAAGATAACCCAACTGCTAGATCCCTGATCGTCCCAACTGGGCTCCACTACCGATCAACATGAAAATGAAACATAGCAACGACCAAGATCTTCGTTGAGCTCCCATCTGAGCTCGTTTGCATCACCTGCACTGGTATCATCGGCACCTGCAACTGTTGTGATAGTATCTGGTGAGTCACGGGGACTCAGCAATCTCAAAACCCGCGAGATCAAGACTATTTAAGCTTATGGGTAGGAAGTGGTAATGAGGTGGAGTTGCAGCAAGCACTAAGCAAATATGGTGGCTAACATACGCAAATAAGAGTGAGAAGAGAAGCAACAGAATGGTCATGAAGCTAGAAGTGATCAAGAAGTGATCCTGAAACTACTTACATTCAACCATAACACAAAGACCGTGTTCACTTCCCGGACTCTGCCGAAAAGAGACCATCACGGCTACACATGCGGTTGATGCGTTTTAATTAAGTCAAGTGTCAAGTTCTCTACAACCGGATATTAACAAATTCCAATCTGCCACATAACCGCGGGCACGGCTCTTGAAAGTTTATACCCTGCAGGGGTGTCCCAACTTAGCCCATCACAAGCTCTCACGGCCAACGAAGGATATTCCTTCTCCCAAGAAGACCCGATCAGTCTCGGAATCCCGGTTACAAGACATTTCGACAATGGTAAAACAAGACCAGCAAGACCGCCCGACTGTGCCGACAAATCCCGATAGGAGCTACAATATCTCGTTCTTAGGGCACACCGGATAAGCTAAGCATACAAGTACCAACATAACCCAAGTTTCCAAGGGACGGTCCCGCACGGTGCTCTAATTTGGACCAACACTCAGAGGAGCACTGGCCCGGGGGGTAAAATAAAGATGACCCTTGAGTCTGCAGAACCCAAGGTAAAAAGGCTTAGGTGGCAAATGTTAAAACCAAGGTTGGGCCTTGCTGGAGGAGTTTTATTCAAAGCGAACTGTCAAGGGGGTCCCATAAATCACCCAACCACGTAACGAACGCAAAATCAAGGAACATAACACCGGTATGACAGAAACTAGGGCGGCAAGAGTGAAACAAAACACCAGGCATAAGGCCGAGCCTTCCACCCTTTACCAGGTATATAGATGCATTAATTAAAATAAGATATATTGTGATATCCCAACATAAACATGTTCCAACATGGAGCAATCTTCATCTTCACCTGCAACTAGCAACGCTATAAGAGGGGCTGAGCAAAGTGGTAACATAGCCAAACAACGGTTAGCTAGGAAGGTGGGTTAGAGGCTTGACATGGCAATATGGGAGGCATGGTAAACAAGTGATAGGTAGCACATCATAGCGATAGAACGAAGCAACTAGCAAGCAAAGATAGAAGTGATATCGAGGGTAATGGTCATCTTGCCTGAAATCACGCTAGGAAGAAGAACGAATCCATGAAGAAGACACACGGCGGCTCCGGTTGCCGACGGCCATGGCAGCAGGGGCGAGCCCCGTTAGTTTCCTGGCAGATAAGAATTCAAACGAGGAAGGGAGAGATTTAGAGAAGGAAGGAGAGGGAAACAGGGGAGATAAAGAGGAGACGGGCGGCAACTCATCTGGGGATGATCCCTGGGAAGGATCCCTGGGCGGCAACTCAAGTGGCGGCGGGGATTGGACAGGGGAGGATCCCTGGAAAATAGGGTTTGGTCTGATTTGGGTGGGTTTGGTCTATATATAGGATAAAGAGAGTGGGTTTAGTCCGTCCGATCGTAATCGGGTGGTCGAGAATAAATAGGTTAGGTAGCCCAAATAAGAAAACAGAGATGTTTTGTAGATGTTAGGGGATGATCCAGACTCATCGGTCACGACAGCCTGGTTCGGGTTTGGAGCAGTTTTCGGACGCGCACAAGAGGGGGCCTGAGAAAGGTCGACAAAGACAAAGGGGGCCAGACCAAGGTCAACGAAGACGAGGAAGAAGCAACAACTGCGAATGACTATGGGTTTTATGAAAACATGCGGATGCAATATGCATGATGACATGATGAAATGCAAGACATGAACAAAATGTAAAACAAAAAAACAAAAACCCAACCACAAAGGAAATATCATATCGCATCTCCGGAAAAGGCAAGAGTTGGAGTCACGAATATGGAAAGTTGTATCCGGGGCGTTACAACGCGGCTCGGTGATGTAGAACCACTCCTGCTGCCACTCCTTGATGGAATCATTAAGAGCACTTGTTGGCCATGTGACGTTGGGCATCTTGCTCACCATGGCACCTCCGCATTCGGCATGCTTGCCGTTCACTACCTTGGGCTTCATGTTAAAAACCTTCAGCCATAAGCCAAAGTGCGGTGAGGCGTGGAGAATGGCCTCGCACACGACGATGAATGTTGAGATATTGAGGAAAGGATTGGGAGATAGATCATGAAAATCAATCACATAATAGTACATGATGCCGTGATCAAATGGGTGGAGGGGAAACCCTAGCCCGCGGACAAAATGAGGGAGAAATACCACCCTCTCGTGGGGTTCCGGGGTGGGGACGATTTGTCCCACCGTCAGAAGACGGTGGCTGATTCTCTTGGCCAAATACCATGCCCCCCGAAGCTTTTTAATATCCTTCTCCCAGACGGTAGAGGCCATCCACTTGCCTCCTGCTCTGGATCTGGACATTTTTGGGAAACCTTTTTGATGGAGAAGGCGGATGCTTGAGCGCTAGGGCTTGTGAAAGAAGGGATGGATGCGTAGAGGAAGAAGGCGTGGGTGAAAGAGGGAGTTCTTATCCCCTTATAAAGGAAGCAGGGATCTTGCGCCTCCCCACTTGCCCATTAAAATCGTTTATTCCCCAAGCACCACGTTTGATGGCACTGTTGGGTTATCCACGTCCGTATTGATGAGAATCCCGTGATAAGGGCACATGATCTCTGCTTCGACAAGACGTGCCGATAAAACCGCGTCGCGATATGTGCGGTGGCTGGTTATGAAAAACGGTTCGAATAAAGACCAGACCGTGGCATGATGTCATAAAAAGCTATCAGCAGATTAGATTTATGGAGTATTATACTCTCTACGGTGGTATGTGGCATTTGTTTTGCAGAGCCGGACATGATTCCCGTGTTCAAAATCTTCTATGGAGTATTCGGAGAAGGAACCCGCCTTGCAATGCCGAAGACACTTTGCGCGCCGGACTCATTGTCATTGAAGCCTGGTTCAGGGGCTACTGAGGGAGTCCTGGATTAAGGGGTCCTCGGACAGCCGGACTATATACTTTGGCCGGACTGTTGGACTATGAAGATACAAGATTGAAGACTTCGTCCCGTGTCCGGGTGGGACTCTCCTTTGCATGGAAGGCAAGATTGGCAATTCGGATATGTAGATCTCCTTCTCTGTAACTGACTCTGTGTAACCCTAGCCCCCTTCGGTGTCTATATATATAAACCGGAGGGTTTAGTCCGTAGGACAACAACAATCATAATCATAGGCTAGCTTCTAGGGTTTAGCCTTTACGATCTCATGGTAGATCAACTCTTGTAATACTCATATCATCAAGATCAATCAAGCAGGAAGTAGGGTATTACCTCCATTGAGAGGGCCCTGACCTGGGTAAAACATCGTGTCCCCTGCCTCCTGTGACCATTAGCCTTAGACACACAGTTCGGGACCCCCTACCCGAGATCCGCTGGTTTTGACACCGACAGCAGGGCCTGGCCCCTCGCATACCTCAGCCGCCGTTGGGTCATCCGGATCACCAGGACGAAACCAAAGGGTAAGGGGCTACGTGACCAGTTAGGCTCCTGAGACGCGATGCTCAGGAGTCCCCCTTGACGTACGAACGGCTTGAAAAGGATGAGAGTTAGGCCTTGGCGTTCTGTGTCGCCAGGGCCCGGCCCCGCACATACCTCAGCCGCCGTTGGGTCGTCCAAATAACCAGGGTGAGACCAAGGGGTGAGGTGCTACGTGGCCAGTTAGGCTCCCAAGACGCGCTGCTCAGGAGTCCCCCTTGACATACGAACCGACCATCATACCTTCCCTCGTCGGGCTCTCGCTCGGGAGGGGCGCGCAGAGACCAGGTCCATGGGACGTGGCGAGGTGGGGTACACCTGGCATGGCCTGAGCGTAGCCCCCGTTCCCAGCCCCCTCGTGCTACCCTTCCGAGGGAGAGTAGCACGGTGAGGCTGGACACTGAGCCTGGAAGCTCCCTGAGGTTAATGCAGCCGCGTGGCCACCCCCAGTTGTTTATCACCAGCGCAGAGCATAGCGCTTCCGCTCTTGCACGGGCATAGCCTCTCCTCGGTAGTGTCGACGGCTAGCGTGGAGCATGGTGCTTCCACTAGTGCGTGGGAGGGGGATCCCTCTGAGGAGAGCCCCGGAGCGTGTACAGCCCCGCCCTGACACGTGGCTTGCACGGCAGGGCTGGAGGAGGTGTGTATGGGCACCCGTGAGCTAGCGCAGGACTCACAAGGCCCTACCTCAAGGCGGGTTGCGCCTGAACTTGATTGGGAGTACTTGTGCCAGTCCTGCAAGATGGTTAGGCAGCCTGAGCCTCCTTAGGTTATTGCATGAGAAGGCCAGACACCAACGACCCCAGGAGGTGACGTGAACGGGGCCGGCCCGCCAGATAGAGCACAACTGTTGGGTTTATCAATGCTGCAGGGATGGACCCAAGCACAGACGCCGTGCCTAGTGTTCTCATGCAAAGATCCTGAGGAAAAACAGTCGGCGTGCGGTTCTCGTGGCCATGGGGGCACCAGGTCGCGCGCCCTCACTCGTCCGCCCGTGATTATCTCATGCAAGAACAAGGCACCAAGGGCCATGGGAGGTGACGTACACGAGGACTGGCCCGTGAGCCAGAGCTCAGCCTCTTGGATTTAGCGACGCTGCACGGACGGACCCGAGCACAGACATCGTGCCATGATGCGTCCATTTTGCATCATGCTTTTATATTGATATTTATTGCATTATGGGTTGTTATTACACGTTATGTCACAATACTTATGGCTATTCTCTCTTATTTTACAAGGTTTACATAAAGAGGGAGAATGCCGGCAGCTGGGATTCTGGGCTGAAAAATGAGCAAATATTGGAGACCTATTCTGCGCAGCTCCAAAAGTCCTAAAACTCCACGAAAGTCATTTTTGGAATCAATACGAATTATTCAGCGAAAGAAATACCTGAGGGGGGCCACCCACCATCCACAAGGGTGGGGGGCGCACCCACCCTTATAGGGCGCGCCCCCTGCCTCGTGGGCCCCCTGGCAGCCCTCCGGTGGCCATCTTCTGCTATATGAAGTCTTTTACCCTGGAAAAAAATCATAAGCAAGCTTATGGGACAAAACTCCGCCGCCACGAGGCGGAACCTTGGCGGAACCAATCTAGGGCTCCGGCGGAGCTGTTCTGCCGGGGAAACTTCCCTCCGGGAGGGGGAAATCATCACCATCGTCATCACCAATGATCCTCTCATCGGGAGGGGGTCAATCTCCATCAACATCTTCACCAGGACCATCTCCTCTCAAACCCTAGTTTATCTCTTGTATCCAATCTTTGTACGAAAACCTCAGATTGGTACCTGTGGGTTGCTAGTAGTGTTCATTACTCCTTGTAGTTGATGCTAGTTGGTTTATTTGGTGGAAGATCATATGTTCAGATCCTTAATGCACATTAATACCCCTCTGATTATGAACATGAATATGCTTTGTGAGTAGTTATGTTTGTTCATGAGGACATGGGTGAAGTCTTGCTATTAGTAGTCATGTGAATTTGGTATTCGTTCGATATTTTGATGAGATGTATGTTGTCTCTCCTCTAGTGGTGTTATGTGAATGTCGACTACATGACACTTCACCATTATTTGGGCCTAGAGGAAGGCATTGGGAAGTAATAAGTAGATGATGGGTTGATAGAGTGACAGAAGCTTAAACCCTAGTTTATAAGTTGCTTCGTAAGGGGCTGATTTGGATCCACTTGTTTCATGCTATGGTTAGGTTTTACCTTAATACTTCTTTTGTAGTTGCGGATGCTTGCAATAGGGGTTAATCATAAGTGGGATGCTTGTCCAAGAAAGGGCAGTACCCAAGCACCGGTCCACCCACATATCAAATTATTAAAGTAACAAACGCGAATCATATGAGCGTGATGAAAACTAGCTTGATGATAATTCCCATGTGTCCTCAGGAGCGCTTTTCTCATTATAAGAACTTGTCCAGGCTTGTCCTTTGCTACAAAAAGGATTGGGCCACCTTGCTGCACCTTATTTACTTTCATTGCTTGTTACCCGTTACAAATTATCCTATCACAAAACTATCTGTTACCTACAATTTCTGTGCTTGTAGAGAATACCTTATTGAAAACCGCTTGTCATTTCCTTTTGCTCCTCGTTGGGTTTGACACTCTTACTTATCGAAAGGACTATGATAGATCCCCAATACTTGTGGGTCATCAAGACTCTTTTCTGGCGCCGTTGCCGGGGAGTGAAGTGCCATTGGTGAGTGGAACTTGGTAAGGAAATATTTATATAGTGCGCTGAAATTTACTGTCACTTGTTACTATGGAAACTAATCCATTGAGGGGCTTGTTCGGGGCATCTTCACCTCGACCAGTAGAGCAAAGAGTTTCTCCTCAACCTACTGAAAATGTTTACTTTGATATTCCTTAGGGTATGATAAAGAAACTGCTAGCTAATCCCTTTGCAGGAGATGGGACATTACATCCCGATTTACACCTTATCTATGTGGATGAAGTTTGTGGATTATTTAAGCTTGCAGGTATGCCCAATGATGTTGCTAAGAAGAAGGTTTTCCCTTTATCTTTGAAGGGAGATGCATTGACATGGTATAGGCTATGTGATGATATGGGATCCTGGGACTATAAACGATTGAAATTGGAATTTCACCAGAAGTTTTATCCTATGCATCTTGTTCATCGTGATCGTAATTATATATATAATTTTTGGCCTCGCGAAGGAGAAAGCATCGCTCAAGCTTGGGGGAGGCTTAAGTCAATGTTATATTCATGCCCCAATCATGAGCTCTCAAGAGAAATGATTATTCAAAAAAATTATGCTCGGCTTTCTCTCAATGATCGCACCATGCTCGATACTTCTTGTGTTGGTTCTTATATGATGAATACTATTGAATTCAAGTGGGACTTAGTGGAAATAATTAAATGCAACTCTAAAGATTGGGATTCCGACGATGTTAAGGAGTCAGGTATGACACTAAGTTTGATTGTGTTAAATCTTTTATGGATACCGATGCTTTTCGTGGATTTAGCACTAAATATGGACTTGACTCTGAGATAGTAGCTTCTTTTTGTGAATCATTTGCTACTCATGTTGATCTCCCTAAGGAGAAGTGGTTTAAATATAATCCTCTGACTGAAGTAAAAGTAGTTGCACCTGTTACAGTTGAAGAAAAGATTATCACTTATAGTGATCCTATTGTTCCTACTACTTATGTTGAGAAACCACCTTTCCCTGTTAGGATAAAGGATCATGCCAAAGCTTAAACTATGGTTCATAAGAGTAATACTAGAACATACACACCTCCTGAGCAAATTAAAGTTGAACCTAGTATTGCTATGGTTAAAGATCTCTTGGCTGATAATATTGATGGGCATGTTATTTATTTCTATGATGAAGCTGCTAATATTGCTAGACCCGATGCTAAGATACATAGACCTATTGTAGGCATGCCTGTTATTTCTGTTAAAATAGGAGATCATTGTTATCATGGCTTATGTGATATGGGTGCTAGTGCTAGTGCAATACCTTTTTCCTTATATGAAGAAATTATGCATGATATTGCACCCGCTGAAATAGAAGATATTGATGTTACAATTAAGCTTGCCAATAGAGATACTATTTGACCATTTGGGATTGTTAGAGATGTTGAAGTCTTGTGTGGGAAAGTTAAATATCCTACTAATTTTCTTGTTCTTGGTTCCCCACAAGATAGCTTTTGTCCCATTATATTTGGTAGACCCTTCTTGAATACTGTTAATGCTAAGGTTGATTGTGAAAAGGATGTTGTTACAATTGGCTTGCGGGATATGAAACATGAGTTTAATTTTGCTAAATTTCGTAGACAACCCCATGATAAAGAATTGCCTAGTAAGGATGAAATTATTGGTCTTGCTTCTATTGCTGTGCCTCCTACTGATTCGTTAGAACAATATTTGCTAGACCATGAAAATGATATGTTCATGAATGAAAGAAGGGAAATAGATGAAGTATTCTTTAAAAAGGGTCCTATTCTGAAACACAACTTGCCTGTTGAAATCCTAGGGGATCCTCCTCCACCCAAGGGTGATCCCGTGTTTGAGCTTAAACCTTTACCTGATACTCTTAAATATGCTTATCTTGATGAAAAGAAGATATATCCTGTTATTATTAGTGCTAACCTTTCAGAGCAAGAAGAGGAAAGATTATTGAAAACTCTAAAGAAGCACCATGCTACTATTGGATATACTCTTGATGATCTTAAGGGCATTAGTCCCACTCTATGCCAACACAAAATAAAATTGGAAGAAGACGCCAAACCAGTTAGAGATCATCAACGGCGCTTAAATCCTAAGATGAAAGAAGTGGTAAGAAAGGAAATACTAAAGCTCCTTGAGGCAGGTATAATTTATCCCGTTGCTGATAGTCAGTGGGTAAGTCATGTCCATTGTGTCCCTAAGAAGGGAGTTATTACTATAGTCCCTAATGATAAATATGAATTGATCCCGCAAAGAATTATTACAGGTTATAGGATGGTAATTGATTTTCGTAAATTAAATAAAGCTACTAAAAAGATCATTACTCTTTACCTTTTATTGATCAACTGCTAGAAAGACTATCCAAACATACACATTTCTGCTTTCTAGATGGTTATTCTGGTTTCTCTCAAATACCTATGTCAGTGGATGATCAATCAAAGACTACTTTTACTTGCCCTTTCGGTACTTTCGCTTATAGACGTATGCCTTTTGGTTTATGTAATGCACCTGCTACCTTTCAAAGATGCATGATGGCTATATTCTCTTACTTTTGTGAAAAGATTGTGAGGTATTCATGGATATTTCTCCGTTTATGGATCCTCCTTTGATGATTGCTTGAGCGACCTTGATCGAGTTTTGCACAAATGCAAAGATACTAGTCTTGTTTTGAATTGGGAAAACTGCCACTTTATGGTTAATGAAGGCATTGTCTTGGGGCATAAAATTTCTGAAAGAGGTATTGAAGTTGATAAAGCTAAAGTTGATGCTATTGAAAAGATGCCATGTCCCAAGGACATTAAAGGTATAAGAAGTTTCCTTGGTCATGCCGTTTTTTATAGGAGGTTCATTAAGGACTTTTCTAAAATCTCTAGGCCTCTGACTAATCTATTGCAAAAAGATATTCCTTTTGTCTTCGATGATGATTGTGTAGAAGCATTTGAAATACTTAAGAAAGCTTTGATTTCCGCACCTATTGTTCAGCCACCTGACTGGAATTTACCCTTTGAAATTATGTGTGATGCTAGTGATTATGTTGTAGGTGCTGTTCTAGGACAAAGAGTTGATAAGAAACTAAATGTTATTCAATATGCTAGTAAAACTCTAGACACTGCTCAGAGAAATTATGCTACAACCGAAAAAGAATTCTTAGCAGTTGTATTTACTTGTGATAAGTTCAGACCTTATATTGTTGATTCTAAAGTAACTATTCACACTGATCATGCTGCTATTAAATATCTTATGGAAAAGAAAGATGCTAAACCTAGACTTATTAGATGGGTTCTCTTGCTACAAGAATTTGATTTGCATATTATTGATAGAAAGGGAGCTGAGAACCCCGTTGCAGACAACTTGTCTAGGTTAGAGAATGTTCTTGATGACCCACTACCTATTGATGATAGCTTTCCTGATGAACAATTAGCTGTCATAAATGCTTCTCGTACTGCTCCATGGTATGTTGATTATGCTAATTACATTGTTGCTAAATTTATACCACCTAGTTTCACATACCAGCAAAAGAAAAAGTTCTTTTATGATTTAAGACATCACTTCTGGGATGACCCACGCTTTTATAAAGAAGGAGTAGATGGTGTTATTAGACGTTGTGTACCTGAGCATGAAGAGGAACAGATCCTACGCAAGTGTCACTCCGAGGCATATGGAGGACACCATGCTCGAGATAGAACTGCACATAAGGTATTGCAATCCAGTTTTTATTGGCCTACTCTCTTCAAAGATGCCCATAAGTTTGTCTTGTGATGAATGTCAAAGAATTGGTAATATTAGTAGACGTCAAGAAATGCCTATGAATTATTCTCTTGTTATTGAACCATTTGATGTTTGCGGCTTTGATTATATGGGACCATTTCCTGCCTCTAATGGATATACACATATTTTAGTTGTTGTTGATTACATTACTAAGTGGGTAGAAGCTATTCCAACTATTAGTGCTGATCATAACACTTCTATTAAAATGCTTAAAGAAGTTATTTTTTCGGGGTTTGGAGTCCCTAGATACTTAATGACTGATGGTGGTTCACATTTTATTCATGGTGTTTTCTGTAAAATGCTTGCTAAGTATGATGTTAATCATAGAATTGCATCCCCATATCACCCACAGTCTAGTGGTCAAGTAGAATTGAGTAATAGAGAGCTCAAATTAATTTTGCAAAAGACTGTTAATAGATCTAGAAAGAATTGGTCCAAGAAACTTGATGATGCATTATGGGCCTATAGAACTGCATATAAGAATCTTATGGGTATGTCTCCGTATAAAATGGTTTATGGAAAAGCATGTCACTTACCTCTCGAACTTGAACATAAGGCATATTGGGATATTAAAGAGCTCAACTATGATTTCAAACTTGCCGGTGAGAAGAGGTTATTTGATATCAACTCACTTGATGAATGGAGAACCCAGAGCTATGAGAATGCCAAGTTGTTTAAAGAAAAAATTAAAAGATGGCATGACAAAAGGATACAAAAGCGTGAGTTTAACGTAGGTGATTATGTGTTGCTATTCAAGTCTCGTTTAAGATTTTTTGCAGGAAAACTTCTCTCTAAATGGGAAGGCCCTTACGTTATCGAGGAGGTCTATCGTTCCGGTGCCATAAAAATCAATTACTTCGAAGGCACAAATCCGAAGGTGGTGAACGATCAAAGAATCAAACATTACATCTCAGGTAATCCTATAAATGTTGAAACTAATATTATTGAAACCGTAACCCCGGAGGAATACATATGGGACACTTTCCAGAATGTTTCAGACTTCGAAAAGGAATAGGTATGTGGTACGATAAGTAAACTGACTCCAAAACAGTTCTAATAACAATTTTTCTCCGTTTTGGAATATTTAAGAAAATAAGAAAATAAGAAGTAGTCCGGGAAGGACACGAGGCGTCCATGAGGGTGGAGGGCGCGCCCTACCCTACTGGCGCGCCCCCTGCCTCGTGGGCACCTCGTTTGCTCTCCGGACTGCGTTTTCTTACAGGATACTTCTTTTGGTCGGTAAAAATTCATTATATAATCTCCCGAAGGTTTTGACCACCGTATCACGCAAAAAAAATTGTCTTTGTTTCGAGCTATTTTTCTGACAGATCTAGAGCATCATGATGGCACCCTCCTCCAACAATGAAGACAAGGATGCTTGGTTATTGAAGATAGAGCTGAAAAGAGAGGAACCTGAGGAGATCAATAAGGATGAAGGGATCAAGAAGGCCATGGAGGATCAAGCTCCGGTGGCAGAACAAGAAAACATCCTTCAACATCTTCCTAACCTCTTTACCCCAACTGAGATTGAAGCTTTCAAGATGATTGAGTTAGCTCGCATACAAAACAAGTATCTCACACAGGAAAATATTTTGTTGAAGGATCATATCGTCGCACTCAAGGGCATTATCCGCAAATTGGAGGAGCTTTTACGCTTGATGTGCGATTATCCACCATCATCATCACCACCTTCATCACCTCCGAGGACATAATCACATGGGTATGGGCACTCCCCTTGGCAACTGCCAAGCTTGGGGGAGGTGCCCCGGTATCGTATCACCATCACACTCCTATCTTTATTGTTTTACTTAGTTCGATCCTTTTGGTAATATATTGATCTAGTAGAATAAAGTTTTGTTATGAATTAGTTTTGAGTTTTGCTTTGTGATCCCTCTATGTAATCGAGTCCGTGAGCTATATATGACAAAGATTAGTGTTGAGTCAAGGGCTTTGCTATATTGCTATGATCTTGAGATACATGAAAAAGCCATTCCTTTTCGCTTTCCTTCAACCACTCAGTATACTTTTTGAATAATAATGACTTCACATATAAAGAGTATGAGGCTTAAAAGTTGTTGAGAGTTGGCAAACATAGTTTTGGTCATCGTTGCAATTAAAATAGGAAGTAATAAAGAAAGATAGGTTCTCACATATAAATATACTATCTTGGACATCTTTTATGATTGTGAGGACTCATTAAAGTATAACATGCTAAAGAGTTGATGTTGGACAAGGAAGACAACATAATGGGTTATGTTTTCTCACATCTTAGTTAAAGTATATTGTCATGGATCGTCCAACATGTTGAGCTTGCCTTTCCCCCTCATGTTAGCCAAATTCCTTGCACCAAGTAGAGATACTACTTGTGCTTCCAAATATCCTTAAACCCAGTTTTGCCATGAGAGTCCATCATACCTACCTATGGATTGAGTAAGATCCTTCAAGTAAGTTGTCATGTTGCAAGCAATAAAATTTGCTCTCTAAATATGTATGACTTATTAGTGCGGAGAAAATAAGCTTCATACGATCGTGTGATATGGAAGTAATAAAAGCGACGGACTGCATAATAAAGGTTCATATCACAAGTGGCAAAGGATCTTTCCAACACGAGGTGCAATGAACTATTATTGGATGTAAGTTAGCATGAACTATTATTGTTGACATTACCCTTGAGGTAAAGCGTTGGGAGGCAACACTATAAGCCCCTATCTTTCTCTGTGTCCGATTAAAACTCCATAACCATAAGTATTGCGTGAGTGTTAGCAATTGTGAAAGACTAAATGATAGTTGAGTATGTGGACTTGCTGAAAAGCTCTATTCTTGACTCTTTCCGATGTTATGACAAATTGCAATTGCATCAATGACTAAGATTATCGTTTGTTAGTTCTCAATGAAGTTTCCGAATCATATTTGACATTGCGAATAGATTGTTACTTGAGCATAAGAAACCATATGACAAAATCTATATATGTTGTTGTTATAAGAATGATCATGATGCCCTCATGTCCGTATTTTATCGACACCTCTATCTCTAAACATGTGGACATATTTTTCGATATCGGCTTCCGCTTGAGGACAAGCGAGGTCTAAGCTTGGGGGAGTTGATACGTCCATTTTGCACCATGCTTTTATATTGATATTTATTGCATTATGGGTTGTTATTACACGTTATGTCACGATACTTATGGCTATTCTATCTTATTTTACAAGGTTTACATAAAGAGGGAGAATGCCGGCAGCTGGGATTCTGGGCTGGAAAAGGAGCAAATATTGGAGACCTGTTCTGCACAGCTCCAAAAGTCCTGAAACTCCACGAAAGTCATTTTTGGAATGAATAAGAATTATTCAGCAGAATAAATACCTGAGGGGGCCACCCACCGTCCACGAGGGTGGGGGGCGCGCCCCCTGCCTCGTGGGCCCCCTGGCACCCCTCCGGTGGCCATTTTCTGCTATATGAAGTCTTTTACCCTGGAAAAAATCATAACCAAGCTTACGGGACAAAACTCCGGCGCCACGAGGCGGAACCTTGGCAGAACCAATCTAGGGCTCCGGTGGAGTTGTTCTGCCGGGGAAACTTCACCTCGGGAGGGGGAAATCATCACCATCGTCATCACCAACGATCCTCTCATCGGGGGAGGGGTCAATGTCCATCAACATCTTCACCAGCACCATTTCCTCTCAAACCTTAGTTCATCTCTTGTATCCAATCTTTGTACCAAAACCTCAGATTGGTACCTGTGGGTTGCTAGTAGTGTTGATTACTCCTTGTAGTTGATGCTAGTTGGTTTATTTGGTGGAAGATCATATGTTCAGATCCTTAATGCACATGTACCCCTCTGATTATGAACATGAATATGCTTTGTGAGTAGTTATGTTTGTTCCTGAGGACATGGGTGAAGTCTTGCTATTAATAGTCATGTGAATTTGGTATTCGTTCGATATTTTGATGAGATGTATGTTGTCTCTCCTCTAGTGGTGTTATGTGAATGTCGACTACATGACACTTCACCATTATTTGGGCCTAGAGGAAGGCATTGGTAAGTAATAAGTAGATGATGGGTTGCTAGAGTGACAGAAGCTTAAACCCTAGTTTATAAGTTGCTTCGTAAGGGGCTGATTTGGATCCACTTGTTTCATGCTATGGTTAGGTTTACCTTAATACTTCTTTTATAGTTGCGGATGCTTGCAATAGGGGTTAATCATAAGTGGGATGCTTGTCCAAGAAAGGGCAGTACCCAAGCACCGGTCCACCCACATATCAAATTATTAAAGTAACGAATGCAAACCATATGAGCGTGATGAAAACTAGCTTCACGATAATTCCCATGTGTCCTCAGGAGCGCTTTTCTCATTATAAGAACTTGTCCAGGCTTTTCCTTTGCTACAAAAAGGATTGGTCCACCATGCTGCACCTTATTTACTTTCATTGCTCGTTACCCGACGAATTATCCTATCACAAAACTATCTGTTACCTACAATTTCAGTGCTTGTAGAGAATACCTTACTGAAAACCGCTTGTCATTTCCTTCTGCTCCTCGTTGGGTTTGACACTCTTACTTATCAAAAGGACTATGATATGTCCCCTATACTTGTGGGTCATCATGCCAGTCCTTAATCATGAAGCGGTCATGGGAGGGTTTGCAAGGGCGCGAGACGTTCTTGGCGATGAAGCGCAAGTCAGGCAGTTGATAATCTCGAATCAGCTTGTTAGGGAAGGTAAACTAGTTCTGACAGGCAAAAAAGGGATACATGCTGTAGGGATGGACCCACACGGCTTAGGGATGATGCAGCCCGAGGGGCGCCCCCAACTGAATGAACTAGAGAGATGTCACCTGGTACCGTTGTTGAAGAGATGTCGGGGTAGCAGAAGACGCGCACTGCTGGAGTCGTCCCTCATGAGCCGCATTGGCCCCGAGCCTCAGGAGGCCTAGGAGACTCCAGAAGATGCACCTCCATCTCTGCAAGGGTCGCCTGGTGCATGCCCTCGCAAGCTACTGGGGCGTCCCTTCTGCAGCGCTGGAACGCCACAGCTGCGCTCGGCAGGCTGAAGGGCATGCGAACGCAGCTATGAGGTGGACCCTCGCATCGACCGACACGAGATGGCAACAAGAGCTGCTGATACGCGGCCCTGTTGAGCCCTGGGATGTCAATGCAGATGCATAACTCCTTACCCTCTCCAGGGCAGTGAGCTGCGCCTCACGGTAGGCAGCGATCGCCCTGCAGAACCCTTGCCTCTTGAATCTCCTCGATTGCCTTGCCGATGAACTCCTGAATGCTTGGTGCCTTCCTCCCGACGCCTTCTCCTGAGAAACATGCACTAAAGCACGCCTCCACATGGTGCCCGAGCACCTCCCTCGTGACGTTGGCTAGGTCTGAGGCCCTCCCGAGGAGAGCCCCCGAGCCCAGCCTGAGAGGGGCGCCGGGCACGCCTTCCTATGCGATAGGTGAAGGTGCCCCGCCCGGGGACGCGAGGCTCAGGGTAGCGATGTCGAGTGATGCTTCCTCGTGAGACCCCTGTCCTAGCTGCCACTTCTTCGTCTTGGGGGCGACCTTAGGAGGGAGGAAACCGCCCTCATCTTCAGGGTTCTCGACTGCTACAGCCTGGTAGGCGCGCTCGAGGGAGCACACCACGTCCTTTTCCTGACAAGTGACCGTGATGATGCCGCTGCTTCCAGGCATCTTGAGGATGTTGTAGCCGTGGTGTGTTGCTACCATGAACTTGGCCAGCGCAGGGTACCCTAGGATGGTGTTGTACGGCAGGCGAATGTCGGTGACGTCGAAGTCGATGAGCTCGGTGTGGTAGTTGTCGTGTTCGCCAAAGGTGACAGTTAGGCGGACCCGCCCTATCGGGTGTGTGGAACCATCAGTCACTCCTGAGAATGGCTTGGTTGGCTGAAGCTGGTAGTACGACACTTGGAGCCTGTCGAACGTTTGAATAGAGAGAACGTTGAGCCCTGCTCCACCATCGATGAGAGTCTTGGTGACGACCACGTTGCTGATGACTGGTGAGCAGAGCATGGGTAGTGCGCCGGCAGTGGCCGCGCACTTGAGATGATCTGAGGAGCTAAAGGTGATGGCGCATTTGGACCACTTGAGCGGGCGAGTTGCTTCGGGCTTGGGGAGCGCTACGTTCACCTCACGCGTGAACTGCTTGAAGATGCGGTGAGAAGCTGGGGCCTGCGAACCGCCCAGGATGCAGGCAATGGCTTGAAGCTCTTAGAAGCCCCCAGCCCCCTCGTCTCGGTGATGATCTTCATTCCTCCTTGGCGGTGGAGGTAGTGGAGGAAGACCGGCATTGCCCTGAGGCTGATCCTCACGAGGCTGCTCCCTCCAGGCGCCCTCGCGAGGTTGGCCTTGCCAACGGTCCTCCCAAGGATGATCGTGCCATTCCTGGCAATGGTCGCGTCCGTCCCAGCGTCCTCCACCTCGTCCACCTCCACGGCCATAGCCTTGATCATTGCGCTTGGGGCATCGACCGAGGCACCCGTCGTGGAGGGCCTGAGCTCCTGGCAGTCGTTGGTGTTGTGGTTGTGGACGTCGCGGGAGACGCAGAATGGTCGGTTGCTCTTGGATGACTTGGGGTGGTCGCAGCCGCGCATCATCTGTGGCTCGGCCACGAGCATGGCTGTCCCCTTGCACTTCACGTCCTTGGCCTTGGCCTTCTTATCTTCTGGGTCAGCATCGGGGAGCTCGAGGAGGGAGAGGCGTCCCTCCTCAGCCCTCGCACACTTGTTTGCCATGTTGAACATCTCCAGGGCTGTGCAGAGGTCCTCATGGATGGTGAGCTCTTCCTTCATCTTGACATCACGGACGCCATCAGTGAACGCTGAAATGATGGCCTCGTCCAACACCTTGGGGATCTTGAGGCGAACGTTGTTGAAGCGCTGGATGTACTGCTGCAGGGTCTCTCCTGGCTGCTGCTTAATGCATCACAGGTCAGCCGTGGCCGGCGGGCGGTCGCGAGTGCCCTGGAAGTTGGTGATGAAGCGGCCGTGCATCTCCTCCCAGGAAGAGACCGACTGTCGGTGTCAAAACCGGCGGATCTCGGGTAGGGGGTCCCGATCTGTGCGTCTTAGGCTAATGGTAATAGGAGGCAAGGGGCACAATGTTTACCCAGGTTCAGGCCCTCTCAATGGAGGTAAAACCCTACTTCCTGCTTGATTGATATTGATGATATGAGTAGTACAAGAGTTGATCTACCACAAGATCGTAGAGGCTAAACCCTAGAAGCTAGCCTATGATGATTATGGTTGTGATTGTCCCGCTAAGGACCAACCTCTCCGGTTTATATAGACACCGGAGAGGGCTAGGGTTTACATGGAGTTGGTTACAAAGAAGGAAATATAATATCCGGATCGCCAAGCTTGTCTTCCATGCAAAGGAGAGTCCCATCCGGACATGGGACGAAGTCTTGAGTCTTGTATCTTCACGCTCCAACAGTCCAGACAAAGCATACAGTCCGTCTGTCCGGATACCCCCTAATCCAGGACTCCCTCAGTAGGCCCTGAACCAGGCTTCAATGACGATGAGTCCGGCGCACAGTTTTGTCTTCGGCATTGCAAGGCGGGTTCCATCTCCGAATACTCCAAAGTAATTATCGAATACTTAGACCGTGTCCAGATCTGCAAGATGATCTTCACATACCGCCATAGAAAGCATAGCATAAATCTGACCTGCTGGCAACTTTAAACAAAGTGATACGACACTACGGTTGGGTCATCATCCGAACCATTTTCCTATGACCAGCCACAGCGCATATTGCGAGGCGGTTTCCTACGCACGTCTTGCCGAAGCAGAGATCGTGTCCCCTTATCACGGGATTCTCATCAATATGGGCGTGGGCAGCCCAACCGTACCGCTAATTGCGGCAAGTGGGGAACGAGCGGGTTCCACCAGGCAAGTGGGGAGGCGCAAAAACTTTTCATCGCCTCTATAAAGAGATAAGGTCTCTTCTTTTTACCCACGCCTTTTCCTTCCGCTAGTCCATTCCCCTCTGTTCGAGCCCTAGAGCCCAATCACTCTTCTTCTCCAGCGAAGATGGGTTCTCCGAAGATGTCCGGATCCGGAGCAGGAGGCAAATGGATGGCCTCTACCGTCCAGGAGAAGGATATCAAGAGGCTCCGAGAGGCCGGGTACCTGGCCAAAAAGATCGGCCACCGTCTTCCGTCGGCGGGACAAATCGTCCCGACTCCGGAGCCCCATGAGAGGGTCGTGTTTCTTCCTCACTTTGTCCGTGGGCTCGGGTTTCCCCTTCACCCATTTGTTCGCGGCGTCATGTATTATTACGGAATTGATTTTCATGATCTTTCCCCCAATTCTTTCCTTAACATCTCGACGTTCATTGTCGCGTGCGAGGCTTTTCTCCGAATTTCGCCTCACTTCAGCCTGTGGCTGAAGATTTTCAATGTGAAGCCCAAGGTGGGGAGTGGCAAACACGCCGAGTGTGGCGGCGCCATGGTGAGCAAGATGCCCAAGGTAATATGGCCGACAGGCGCCTTCAATGACTCCGTCAAGGAGTGGCAGCAGCAGTGATTCTATATCACCGAACCGCGCGGCAAAAAGTGGGCTGCGGCTCCTGAGTTCAGATCCAGAGCCCCACTGCGGCTCACGTCCTGGCCCGAGAAGGGCCTGAACTGGTCGTCGTCCGATGAGTTGTCACTGCTCCAGACGCGCGCCCAGAGTGTGGTCGACAAAGACGTCAAACTCGTCCACGTAGTCTAGGTGATGTTAGTTCGCCTGGTTCTCCCTTGTTAGCGTCGAGCCCGCAATTGTGGGAATATGACCCAACCGAGCACCAGACCCTTCGGGAGCTCTATGGTTCCTCCCACAAGGATATCTGGAAGGTGCTCTTTAAGTCCGACAAATCATGGCCGGGCTCCGCCGAGGGCCGTGGGTATCAATTATCCCATTCTGCAAGTTCGGTAAGTTATTGCTTTGCTTTGTCCATCCATGCTTCAGCTGGCATGTTCTGAGGGAGACACTTTTATCATGCTTTATCATAACCCCAGGGATGGATAAAAAAAGGTGGAGCGGATACATTGTCCTGCCCCGCTGCCGGAGGAACCGGCTGGACCTCTTCTGACGAAGATGATGGTCCCAGCGCCTTACAAGGTGCCAAAGAAAGAGGCCTCCAAGAAGGTCAAAAAGACCCAGAGTGGCGTCCGTCGTCGCGATGCTTCGGACGCAAAATCTGAAGACTCCAACGACCATCCTTCTTCCGAAGACGGAGAGGAGGAGGCGGAGGAAGACGAGCCTCACGCAGGAGGTGGGAAGAAAAGGACGGCTTCCTCATCCCTGGAGGCCGAGTCGCCAAAGAGGGGGAGAGGTTCCCTCCCAGAGGCATCCACCACGGCTGCCAATAGCATTCCGAAGTGGGATCCCAGGGCCCAGCCCCTAGAAAAGTCGTAAGTATATGAAATCCGAACACGCATACGCGCCCGGTGTTGTTTGAATGTAGTAGTTTTAACTATGGCCATATTTTGTGGAGCCCGGCGGGGTCCCACGCCGGACAATCCTCATCGTAGGATTCGCTGAGCTCAGATGCCCTAGCGAGTGAGACGCCTCCAGAGGCCCCTTCCCCGAAGCCTAGGCGCGACACCGAGGTGTCGTCTCAGCGGGACCTGGACCAGAGGGGGCATATCCCTGGGGCCGGACACACGGGAGCAGCGGCTCCTATGCGTGTCGATGGCGGGGGTGATCTTCGGTCCGGACCCCAGCCGGACACAGTCTTGGAGAACTTTAAAGCTCCGGGATAGGGTAAGCAGCCGCCTTTGGGGGGCTTGCCTGTTCCGCCAGCGGCCTATGCCCAAGCAGGGCTGCCGGGCGGCCTATCGACAGCGCTAAGAAGCGCGTCTATTGTCGATGAACATCATGCCCTCATGGGCGCGGTGATTGAAAAGATTCAGTCTGCTGAGAGCAGACTGAACGAATCCTGCCTTAGTCTTATAAAGGGCTTTGAGGTATGTTTCTTAAGAGACCTTTGGGAGCTCGTCATAATATGAGTAGTAGCCCCTGATGCACTGTCCGGCGAAAGAGAGACGAGCAGGGGATCAAATTTTTCCATTTGTGCAGGAGACTCAGCTAATGACGTGTATCCCTTTGTTTGAAAACAGGCGTCTGCAGGAACGACCGCCGCTCATAGTGCGGAGGTGTCCGAACTAAAGCAGCATCTAGAGCGGGCCAAAGGGGAAATTGGCCACGTGAAGAAGCAGTTGGAGGACAAGCAAGGTATGCCGGAACCTTGTGCTAAGTAGAGCACAAATTAGAAGTTGTGCCTAATTAAGATATTCGCATTGTATGCTCTAGGGGCGAGTGCCAAGATTGAGGCACTGAAGAAGGCTGTGGCCAAAGCTGATAATAAGGCCAAAGCCGAACGGCTCTTCGTGAGAAGCACGAGGCCAGGGTCAATGAAGCTGACCGAGAGCTCCTGGAGGCCATGAAGAAAATCGAGGGCTTGGAGCAGAGTCTAGTAGGGAAAGAATCCGAACTCGCCAAAGCTCTCCAAGCCGCAAAGGATGCTCGGGAAGAAGCCCGAGGTGCTTTGAGGGACATTCAGGAGGCCCGGAAGGTTGCGGCTGGTAAGGCCTTTTGTATTCATGGCCATTTTTACATGATAATGGGAGGAACTCTAAGCGATAAGCTGAATTCTTGTTTTTCCAGGGGCGTTTGCGGATCTGCCTCACAGCATATCAGATGCCGCCCAATTCTACCGGACCGAGGAGAAGAAGTCTGCGGAGAGGGATTTCTGGTCGCAGTATTTGGTGCTGAATTATCTGGTGCCCTTTATCGATCAGCTGAAGCAGCTGGTCGAACTGCACCAGGCGGCCGAACTAGCCATGAAGGAGTTGGTTGTCCAGCTGTGGCCTGCGGAGCCAATTCCAAGCAGTTACTTCGGACTCGCGAAGCGGATTGTTGGCGCTTGCCCTTGGCTTGATGTCATTAAGCGGTCGGTCTGCATAGAGGGTGCGCGCATGGCGTTTGCCCGTGCGAAGGTGCATTGGGGGAAGCTTGATGCTGAGAAGCTGATGATTGAGGGGCCGCCGGAGGGTAAGGAGCATCGCAAGCCCGAGTTGTACTATGAAGGTGTACTAAAAGGAGCCCGCCTTGTGGCGGATAAGTGTACCAAAGACATTATATTTCCCTGAAGGCAGTCGTGCCCTTCTTTGTAATGTGGGATAATGGCACTTTTATTATATATTGCCTGTTTTTTTTGAACGTTTGTTCTTCCTGTGCGGCTGTATAGTGTATGTAAATCCTGAGAGTTGGCCAGTCGTCAGCTTCTACCCCCACGTAAAAAGTACAGGGGTGTTCGGGACATACCTGAACACTTGTTGGGTCCTTTTAAGGAGGTGTTCCTCACCACGAACCAGGCAATCAGACTATAGGGCTTTATCACTCTCACTTAGCCATAGGAATTCGAGTATGGTGGGCGCAGCCCCTAGTGTTCGGAAGGCCGAACTAGGGGCTCTATCGGCGCCTGATTGGAAAACCGATCTGTTGCAATCTTTAAAGATTTTACAACCTCTCGAACAGCTGACCAGCTCTCACTGTATCATGACAGTCAATTTTCGGCTTTCTCTATTGAGGTGCTCGTCCGGAAGAACCGGGACACAATCACAGTAGTTCTCCCAGCGCTACCTTAGCCGATGGGGCGGAACGTAAGGTACCAAAACATGGGAGCTGGGCAAACCCAACTAATGACCCGAGACATGATTCGGAGCTGATGCATATAGTGCTATAAGTTCGGGGTGCCGAGCGACCAAAAAGGTGGTCAGACTTTATTGCCGTACTGTGAAGCCCCTGGCATAATCGGGCATAACACAAGGCGTGGGTGCCATTTGTGACAAAGAGGCGTCAATGAGAAAAGACGACCGATAAGTGTTATTAGGTCTACGCATTGTAGTAAAATGACATGTCTATGCATACGAGTGTGGTTTATGCTTATGAAAAGGAGTATTTGTGGCGGAACCTGTCGTGGTCGGACTGGAGGAGGCTGTGTGTGGATCTGAGGTGTATCCGGACTGCCTGCCTTGTGCGTCTGAGCTGATTCCGCGTCGCCAGTCCTGTTCTGCGCCAAAGTTAGTCTGTAAAGACAAATGCTTAAAGGCAGCTGCATATACCGTTGTGGTTGAACTGCAGGTACCTGAGTGGAGCCTAGTTGACCCACACCATAAAGTAGTTCGGATTCCTCAATTGGTGTCCGGGTGTTTGGCTGCCGAATCAAAATTTGATAAACGGGCACGACTCGCTATTTTAGCGGCGGTATGATTTCCACTCTAAGGGTGGGGTTCGACCTTGCCCATGACTATGTCACGCGGGACTGGCCTGATGTTGTACCTCGTTGAATCTAGCCAATGTGGTTCGTCCCGATAGTATGTGGTAATTACTATATAAGGGGATAAGGCCGAAGACTTATTCTTCGGTGTGGTATTTGTTTGGTGATCCGAAGACAGCCATTAGTATGGTGGGTCAGTTAAAACTTGGCCTTTGCACCTTGCATCTTTGAGGAGATGTTATTGATAGTTTCATGCCTGTGGGGGCTCGTGTAAAATGGAGCCCCCAAGCTACTGGGTAGATAGTGAGTGTAATAAAATTGCTATGGCTGGTGTTGTCCGGACGGTCGATGTGATTAGAGACGATCAGCCGTATTTTTGTACTGTGAGGGGATCTTCCTCACCATGTTTGACTGGTCCTTTGTTGTTCGAGACCTCCCTTCATTGTTTTCGGTGCAAGATCGGCCGTTTTGTTTGGAAGATCCTGCATTCTCTATTAGTATGCTTGGCCGCCCTTCTGGGGGTACCATGAATTTCACATGGTTGATCGAGTATGCTGCCTGGGCTGGATGGGGCTGGGCTGTTCTTTTTCCGCTGACCGGGCTGGGGACCACTGAATTCGGCACCAACTTCCCTGACTTGACGTTTAAGTCGATTGCACCGAGGCTTGAGGATGCCTCCTCGTGTATCCTTCGTATTGTCTTGGACCGTGGTGGTATGTTGACGTCGGGGTATGTGCCTTAGGTTCTCCTTCTTAGGTTGAGGTAGCAAATTATGCCTTGTGTGCCCTTTGTCGGGGGGGGGTCGAGTCCGAATTCCTCGGTGGCCAGGACCTTGGTCCATCTGTCCACGAGCAAATCTTGGTCAGCTTTGAGCTGATGTTGCTTCCTTTGCAGGCTCCTCGTAGTGGCCATGAGCCGTCGCTTGAGGCGAACTTGTTCCATGGGATCCTCAGGCACGCCAAATTCGGCATCGTCGAGGCTTACCTCGTCTTCGGAGGGGGGCATATAATTGTTCCTCTCCAAGTATCCAACTGCGGCCTGTCCGGCCTGCTTGAAGGCAGGCTGATCAGGGTTGTATTCATCTTTGGCACCATCCGGATTGTTTTCGTCTCCTGTGCCGGTATTGTTGTGTCGGGGCTTGGAGCGGCGTTGATGACGCCCATGCTTTGCTTTCTTCCCTGAGGGGTTATCCTCCGTTGCCTCATCGCCATTGGTTTCCTTCGGAGTATCCACCGTATATATATCATATGAGGAGGTGGTTGTCCACCGCCCTGTGAGCGGTGGTTCCTGTTCTTCTCCTGCATCGTCGTCCATACCGTCGATGTCTTCGGAGTCGAAGTCAAGCACGTCGGTTAAATCATCGATCGTGGCAATGAAGTGGGTGGTGGGTGGGCAACGGATTCCTTCGTCGCCTGCTTCCCACTCGAGCCGGACATAGTTCGGCCGAGAGTCTCCTAACAAAGAGAGAGACTTTAACGAGTTCAGCACATCGCCCAAGGGCGGGTGCTGGAAGATATCTCCGGCGGTGAACTCCATTACCGGAGCCTAACCAGGTTCGGCGGGCTTGGGAGCGCACGGACTAGAACCTACAGCAAGATACGAGTCCGGGGGTCCGGCGTCACAGGCTTCTTTAGGGGTGAGGCCTGTGTTCGGCTCTACCGCGGATGAGTGTGCGGCCTGCGGGGCGGGGTCCATCCACCCGTCCTTGGGCAATGAAGTCAACTCTGGATTTAGGTCCGGGGCTACTGCAGGGGTGATATCCCGAGCATTGTCCGACAATAGATCTAAGCCGTGCTCATCGTGATTGTCCCGTGCTCCTGGCACAGGCCCGAATCCGTTGAAGATCAAGTCTCCGCAGATATCTGCCGTGTAGTTCAGTTTCTGAACCTGACCTGGTGGCCAGGGGCGTAGCTGTCGATCTGCTCCAGTTGGCCAAGCGAATTGGCCTGCAGTGCGAAGCCGCCGAACACGAAGATCTGTCCGGGGAGAAAAGTCTCACCCTGGACCACATTGTTGATGATTGAAGGAGCCATCAAGCCTTGCAGCGACGACACAGAGGAACTCTCAATGAAAGAACCAATGTCGGTGTCAAAACCGGAGGATCTCGGGTAGGGGGTCCCGATATGTGGGTCTTAGGCTAATGGTAACAGGAGGCAAGGGACACAACGTTTACCCAGGTTCGGGCCCTCTCGATGGAGGTAAAACCCTACTTCCTGCTTGATTGATATTGATGATATGAGTAGTACAAGAGTTGATCTACCACGAGATCGTAGAGGCTAAACCTTAGAAGCTAGCCTATGATGATTATGATTGTGATCGTCCCTCTAAGGACCAACCTCTCCGGTTTATATAGACATTGGAGAGGGTTAGGGTTTACATGGAGTCGGTTACAAAGAAGGAAATATAATATCCGGATCGCCAAGCTTGTCTTCCATGCAAAGGAGAGTCCCATCCGGACACGGAACGAAGTCTTGAGTCTTGTATCTTCACGCTCCAACAATCCGGACAAAGCATACAGTCCGACTGTCCGGATACCCCCTAATCCATGACTCCCTCACCGACCCCATGGGGACATTCAGGAGCCAGGATCATGCGCCATCCTTGAGGGCCATGGGGAACCAGTTTGCCATGATCTTCTCGTTGCCACTGGCCACCTTGATGCTCAGCTCATAGAGCTGTAGGAACTCGGCGGGGTCGGCGGCGCCATCATAGTGTGGAGGCAGGTCAGTTTGAACTTGCTCGGGCAGATGACGTTGCGAAGCTCCGAGGTGAACGCGCGACATCCTGCTATGGCCACGGGGACCTGTCGAGGAGGTGGACCTTGGTCCTAGTGCTCGCACGCCGCCACCTCCTATGGCGGTACGCGGGCTTGACGTGGGGGTGCCAAAAGCACGCGTGCTTCCCCTTGAGGCCGCTGCACCACCTGGTAGCTCACCTCTTTGCGTGCTGGTGCCTGGCGCGGCGGGTCGCGCGCAGGTGCCACACACCTTGGCTCGATGATGGCACCCTGGGCTGGAGGTGGTGGAGGTGCCCCGTGAGCCACGTCGCCCGCGGCGGGCGGCTGCTGCGGCAGTGAGCGGGCTGGTGTAGCGGAGCCCCCAGTCGTGCTGACGAGCTCAGCGATCCGTTTGAGCCACTCCTCATAGAAGTCGTCGACCGGGCGGTAGCGAAGGAGCTCCCGCGCCATGAGCAGAGCAGCCTGCACGTTCGCCGGGCCGTGACGCGCTTGGGAGGATGAAGCTGCCGGGGTCAGTGATGGAGTGGCGGTGTGCCCGTCATGGCGCACTGATCCGTCTCCAACGTATCTATAACTTTTGATTGCTCCATGCTACTTTATCTACTGTTTTGGACTATATTGGGCTTTATTTTCCACTTTTATATTACTTTTGGGACTAACCTATTAACCGGAGGCCCAGCCCAGAATTGCTGTTTTTTGCCTATTTCAGTGTTTCGAAGAAACGGAATATCAAACGGAGTCCAAACGGAATGAAACCTTCTGGATCGTGATTTTCCAACCGAACGTGATCCAGGAGACTTGGACCCTACTCCAAGCAGTGCCCGAGGAGGTCACAAGGGTGGAGGGCAACCCCCTGGGCGCGCCCCCTACCACGTGGGCCCCTCGACGCTCCACCGACATACTCCTTCCTCCTATATATACCTACGTATCCCCGAACGATCAGAACGGGAGCCAAAAACCTAATTCCACCGCCGCAACCTTCTATATACACGAGATCCCATCTTGGGGCCTGTTTCGGAGCTCCGCCGAAGGGGGCATCCACCACGGAGGGCTTCTACATCATCACCATAGCCCCTCCGATGAAGTGTGAGTAGTTTACTTCAGACCTTCGGGTCCATAGCTAGTAGCTAGATGGCTTCTTCTCTCTTTTTGGATCTCAATATAATGTTCTCCCCCTCTCTCGTGGAGATCTATTCGATGTAATTTTCATTTTGCGGTGTGTTTGTTGAGACCGATGAATTGTGGGTTTATGATCCAGTATTATCTATGGAAAATATTTTATTCTTCTCTGAATTCTTTTATGTATGATTGAGTTATCTTTGCAAGTCTCTTTGAATTATCCTTTTTGGTTTGGCTAACTAGATTGGTAGTTCTTGCAATGGGAGAAGTGCTTAGCTTTGGGTTCAATCTTGCGGTGTCCTTACCCAGTGACAGAAGGGGCAGCAAGGCATGTATTGTATTGTTGCCATCGAGGATAACAAGATGGGGTTTTTATCATATTGCATGAATTTATCCCTCTACATCATGTCATCTTGCTTACGGCGTTACTCTGTTTTTAACTTAATACTCTAGATGCATGCTGGATAGCGGTCGATGAGTGGAGTAATAGTAGTAGATGCAGAATCATTTCGATCTACTTGTTTTGGACGTGATGCCTATATACATGATCATTGCCTAGATATACTCATAACTATGCTCAATTCTGTCAATTGCTCAACAGTAATTTATTCACCCACTGTAGAATACTTATGCTCTTGAGAGAAGCCACTAGTGAAACCTATGGCCTCGGGTCTATTCTCATCATATCAATCTTTATTACTTGCTTTGTTTTTACTTTGCCTTTACTTTTACTTTGCATGTATCTATCAAAAATACCAAAAATATTATCTCTATCAGATCTCACTCTCGTAAGTGACCGTGAAGGGACTGACAACCCCTAAGCGTTGGTTGCGAGTTGCTATCGTTTTGTGTAGGTACGAGGGACTTGTGCGTGGTCTCCTACTGGATTGATACCTTGGTTCTCAAAAACTGAGGGAAATACTTACGCTACTTTGATGCATCATCCTCTCCTCTTCGGGGAAATCCAACGCAGTGCTCAAGAGGTAGCAAGAAGAATTTCTGGCGCCGTTGCCGGGGAGGCTCACGCAAGCAAGTCAACCATACCAAGTACCCATCGCAATCCCTATCTCTCGCATTACATTATTTGCCATTTGCCTCTCGTTTTCCTCTCCCCCACTTCACCCTTGCCGTTTTATTCACCCCTCTTCCGTTCGATCTTGTGTCTCCATGTACCTTCTTTTTGCTTGCATCTTTGCTTGCTGAAAGTTTATGGATCCTCATCCACTTGCTAATCTCTTTAAGAGATCCAATTATGTTGAACCTATTGCTAGTGAGTTGAGTGCACTAGATTATCTTTATGAGGTTTTGCTTGAAATTCGTGAATCTGAAAATTATAATGAAGAAATTTATGAAGAGATTCACGATAACTCCTTGATTAAAAAGCATGATTGCAATGATTTTCCTATAAATTCTATTGATGTCAATTGTGCTAATAAAATGCAAAACCCTAAGCTTGGGGATGCTAGTTTTGCTATGTCTACTACTTGTTTCAATGATCATGATTGGGGTAATTCTTCTTACAACCTTGAAAATTTATTTAAGCCCCATGATGAATATGAGATTGATAATTGCAATAGTATTGAAAGTGGGTTTGGAAGAGTGTCAACTTTATATCCCACATTTTTGGAGTATGTTCAATCTTATGATATTTTTGATAAAAGTGGGTTAGGAAAGGTCATGACTCTAGCTAATGTTAATCCCACTATCTTGGAAGAGTGTCAACTTTGCATGCATGTGGATCGTGTTGAGAATATGTTATGTGATAGCTATTTTGTTGAATTTTCTTATGATCCTACATGTAATTATTATGAGAGAGGAAAATATGGTTGTAGAAATTTTCATGTTACTAAATTACCTCTCGTCATGTTGAGATTGCTATCGTCTCTTTCTTATTCCTTGCATATGCTAGTTTTTGTTTGCCTTGCAAATTTGTTTGCTTATAATATGCCTATGCATAGGAAGTATGTTAGACTTAGATGTGTTTGTCACGTGTTTCATGATGCTCTCTTTGCGCTTCAATTCTTGTCTTTCTTGTGAGCATCATTAAAATTATCAATGCCTAGCTAGGGGCGTTAAACGATAGCGCTTGTTGGGAGGCAACCCAATCTTATTTTGTGTTTTTTGTTTTTGCTTCAATTTAGGAATAAATAATCCATCTACCCTCTGTTTGGATGTGGTTTTATCTTTTAATTAGTGTTTGTGCCAAGTAGAACCTATAGGATAACCTACGATGATAGTTGATTTGATTCTGCTGAAAAACAGAAACTTTGCACGCACGAATATAATTTTTTTAAATCACAGGAACGTGATTTTGCGTTGATTCTTTTTTCTTCTGTTCAATAAACAAATTGTCCAGGACTTCCTATTTTGGTAGAATTTTTAGAGTTCCAGAAGTTTGCGTTAGTTACAGATTGCTACAAACTGTTCTGTTTTTGACAGATTCTGTTTTTCGTGTGTTGTTTGCTAATTTTGATGAATCTATGGCTAGTAAATTAGTTTATAAATCATAGAGAAGTTGGAATACAGTAGGTTTAACACCAATATAAATAAATAATGAGTTCATTACAGTATCTTTACCTAGTATTTTGTTTTCTTTCGCTAACGGAGATCACGAGATTTCTGTTGAGTTTTGTGTTGTGAAGTTTTCAAGTTTTGGGTGAATTCTTTTGATGGATTATGGAACAAGGAGTGGCAAGAGCCTAAGCTTGGGGATGCCCATGGCACCCCCAAGATAATCCAAAGACACCAAAAATTCAAAGCTTGGGGATGCCCCGGAAGGCATCCCCTCTTTCGTCCACTTCCATCAGTAATTTACTTGGAGCTATATTTTTATTCACCAACATGATATGTGTTTTGCTTGGAGCGTCTTGTATTATTTGTGTCTTTGCTTGTTAGTCTACCACAATCATCCTTGCTGTACACACCTTTTGAGAGAGCCATACATGATTTGGAATTTGTTAGAATACTCTATGTGCTTCACTTATATCTTTTGAGCTTGATAGTTTTGCTCATAGTGCTTCACTTATATCTTTTGAGCGTGATATTTTTTGCTCTAGTGCTTCACTTATATCTTTTAGAGCACGGTGGTGGATTTGTTTTAAAGAAACTATTGATCTCTCATGCTTCACTTAGATTATTTTGAGAGTCATTAATAGCATGGTAGTTTGCTTAATGTTAATATACTTGGTGTTCAAGATATGTGAAACTTTCTTTTGAGTGAATTGAATACTAAGATAAGTTTGATGCTTGATAATTGTTTTGAGATATGGAGGTGATAATATCAAAGTCGTGCTAGTTGGGTGATTATGAATTTGAGAAATACTTGTGTTGAAGTTTGCAAGTCCCGTAGCATGCACGTATGGTTAAAGTTGTGTAACAAATTTGAAACATGAAGTGTACCTGGCTTGTGCATCCTTATGAGTGGCGGTCAGGGATGAGCGATGGTCTTTTCCTACCAATCTATCCCCCTAGGAGCATGCGCGTAGTACTTGATTTTTGATGACTTCTAAATTTTTGCAATAAGTATATGAGTTCTTTTGACTAATCTTGAGTCCATGGATTATACGCACTCTCACCTTTCCGCCTTTGCTAGCCTCTTCGGTACCGTGCATTGCCCTTTCTCACCTTGAGAGTTGGTGCAAACTTCGCCGGTGCATCCAAACCCCGTGATATGATATGCTCTATCACACATAAACCTCCTTATATCTTCCTCAAAACAGCCACCATACCTACCTATTATGGCATTTCCATAGCCATTCCGAGATATATTGCCATGCAACTTCCACCATCATCATCATGACATACATTACTTTTGTCATATTGCCATTGCATGATCATGTAGTTGACATCATATTTGTGGCAAAGCCACCATGCATTATTTTCCATACATATCACTCTTGATTCATTGCACCATCCCGGTACACCGCCGGAGGCATTCATATAGAGTCATATCTTGTTCTAAGTTTCGAGTTGTAATCCTTTTTGTTGTAATCAATAGAAGTGTGATGATCATCATTATTAGAGCATTGCCCAAAAAAAGAGAAATACCAAAAAAAAGAAAGGCCCAAAAAAAGGATATAAAAAGGGCAATGCTACTATCTCTTTTTCCACACTTGTGCTTCAAAGTAGCACCTAGTTCTTCATGTAGTAAGTCTCATATATTGTGCTTCAAAGTAGCACCTTGTTCCTCATGTAGTGAGTCTCATAAGTTGTCTTTTTATACTAGTGGGAATTTTTCATTATAGAACTTGGCTTGTATATTCCTACGATGGGCTTCCTCAAATGCCCTAGGTCTTCGTGAGCAAGCGAGTTGGATGCACACCCACTAGTTTTCTTTTGTTGAGCATTCATAGCTCTAGTGCATCCGTTGCATGGCAATCCCTACTCCTCATGTTGACATCAATTGATGGGCATCTCCATAGCCCGTTGATTATCCTCGTCAATGTCAGACTTTCTTTTTTTGTCTTCTCCACACAATCCCCATCATCATATTCTATTCCACCCATAGTGCTATATCCATGGCTCACGCTCATGTATTGCGTGAAGGTTGAAAAAGTTTGAGATTATTTAACTATGAAACAATTGCTTGGCTTGTCATCGGGGGTATAGAAGTTGGGAACATCTTTGTGTGACAAAAATGAAGCATAGACTAACTATATGATTTTGTAGGGATGAACTTTCTTTTGCCATGTTATTTTGAGAAGACATGATTGCTTTGATTAGTGTGCTTGAAGTATTATTATTTTTGTGTCAATATGAACTTTTGTCTTGAATCTTTCGGATCAGAATATTCATATCACAATTAAGAAGATTTACATTGAAATTATGCCAAAGTATCACTCCGCATCAAAAATATTTTTTTATCATTTACCTACTCGAGGACGAGCAGGAATTAAGCTTGGGGATGCCTGATACGTCTCCAACGTATCTATAATTTTTGATTGCTCCATGCTACTTTATCCACTGTTTTGGACTATATTGGGCTTTATTTTCCACTTTTATATTACTTTTGGGACTAACCTATTAACCGGAGGCCCAGCCCAGAATTGCTGTTTTTTTTTTTGCCTATTTCAGTGTTTCGAAGAAACGGAATATCAAACGGAGTCCAAACGGAATGAACCTTCGGGATCGTGATTTTCCAACTGAACGTGATCCAGGAGACTTGGACCCTACTCCAAGCAGTGCCCGAGGAGGTCACGAGGGTGGAGGGCACCCCCCTGGGCGCACCCCCTACCTCGTGGGCCCCTCGACGCTCCACAGACGTACTCCTTCCTCCTATATATACCTACGTATCCCCGAACGATCAGAACAGGAGCCAAAATCCTAATTCCACCGCCGCAACCTTCTGTATCCACGAGATCCCATCTTGGGGCCTGTTCTAGAGCTCCGCCGGAGGGGGCATCCACCATGGAGGGCTTCTACAACATCACCATAGCCCCTCCGATGAAGTGTGAGTAGTTTACTTCAGACCTTCGGGTCCATAGCTAGTAGCTAGATGGCTTCTTCTCTCTTTTTGGATCTCAATACAATGTTCTCCCCCTCTCTCGTGGAGATCTATTCGATGTAATCTTCTTTTTGCGGTGTGTTTGTTGAGAACGATGAATTGTGGGTTTATGATCCAGTATTATCTATGGAAAATATTTTATTCTTCTTTGAATTCTTTTATGTATGATTGAGTTATCTTTGCAAGTCTCTTAGAATTATCCTTTTTGGTTCGGCCAACTAGATTGGTAGTTCTTGCAATGGGAGAAGTGCTTAGCTTTGGGTTCAATCTTGCGGTGTCCTTACCCAGTGACAGAAGGGGCAGCAAGGCACGTATTGTATTGTTGCCATCGAGGATAACAAGATGGGTTTTTTATCATATTGCATGAATTTATCCCTCTACATCATGTCATCTTGCTTACGGCGTTACTCTGTTTTTAACTTAATACTCTAGATGCATGCTGGATAGCGGTTTATGAGTGGAGTAATAGTAGTAGATGCATAATCGTTTCGATCTACTTGTTTTGGACGTGATGCCTATATACATGATCATTGCCTTGATATACTCATAACTATGCTCAATTCTGTCAATTGCTCAACAGTAATTTGTTCACCCACCATAGAATATTTATGCTCTTGAGAGAAGCCACTAGTGAAACCTATGGCCCCCGGGTCTATTCTCATCATATCAACCTTTATTACTTGCTTTGTTTTTACTTTGCCTTTACTTTTACTTTGCATCTATCTATCAAAAATACCAAAAATATTATCTCTATCAGATCTCACTCTCGTAAGTGACCGTGAAGGGACTGACAACCCCTAAGCGTTGGTTGAGAGTTGCTATCGTTTTGTGTAGGTACGAGGGACTTGTGCATGGTCTCCTACTGGATTGATACCTTGGTTCTCAAAAACTGAGGGAAATACTTATGCTACTTTGCTGCATCATCCTCTCCTCTTCGGGGAAATCCAACGCAGTGCTCAAGAGGTAGCACGCACCGAGGGGTGCAACGAAGAAGCTTGCTGCTCGTGGACGGCAGGGATCGTGGCGGCGTTGGCCACCGGAGACGGAGCACGATGAGCACAACCATCACCCGCTGGAGCTGTCTGAGCAACACGAGCAGTGACCGCGGCCCGACGCTCGGTGCGGGCCCGGCGTGCGTCAGCCATGGAGGTGTCGGAGTGGCGGTGGATCGATTGACGGAAGAGAGGATCCGATGCACCCCTACATGGCACGACAAACGTCGGATGATGGGTTACTCAAACCCTTGAAAGGTTCGAACTCTGGGGTGCGTCTATAGATCTCAACCTACCCAGCCTGGCTACTCGTAATCCTCCTAAGCCTAGCGTGTTTGGCTCAAAGAGACAAAGAGACACATCATTTTATCTTGGTGCGGTCCACCTTGCGGTGTAATACCCTACTCCAGCGTTTTGGTGGATTGCCTCGAAGGGCTGAGGATGAACTAGTATAGTGGATGAATTGGCCTCAGGAGGTGAGGTGTTCTTGAGCTCAAGAGAGCTAGTGAGGTGGTCGGGTGAGAATGGATTCGATCCCCTCTATGGTGGTGGCTAAGTCCTATTTATGGTGGCCTTGGTCCTCTTCCCAAATGTTGGCGGGAAGGGATCCCACAACAGCCAGATTTGAAAGGGGACAAGTAGTACATCATATCCTGACTAAAGTGGTCTTTGCCTGTGAAAAGCCTCTGGTCGTGACGCTGCGGTGGGCTTGGTGGTGACCTTCGTCCTGCCATCCTGGCGGTCTTGGTCTTGTTGCACCATAATGGAAACCTTTGGCTGATTCCTCGGGACTCCGCTTCTGCGGCTTTCCTCCCTTGCACCGAAGAGGAAACTGGCACTCTGCACCCGCTGACGCCTGCCTGGCATTGGTCATCATGGATCACGTCAGCTGAGCCTCGTGAGGTGCACATTGCATAGAACTCTCCGCCCCTCGGGAGCCAGCCTGAGGAGGCCGATCCCCAAGGGGGTCTTGGTGCCGTCCGCCTTGCGAGGCTTGGCCCCTCGCGAGGGTCTTGAGTCATTGATGTTGTAGCTGGGCCGTGCCAGGCCGTCGATGGAGCCACGCGGTGGGCTGCAGGCAGGCAAGTCTAGATACCCCCATATCCAGAACCCCAACAGGCACGCTACCTTTACATCTACCTTCAGGATTAGTTTTAGACCTCAATAATTGTTATTTGGTGCCCGAGTTGAGCATGAACATTATATCTGGATCTTGTTTATTGCAAGACGGTTATTCATTTAAGTCAGAGAATAATGGTTGTTCTATTTATATTAATAATATCTTTTATGTTCATGCACCCTTGAAGAGTGGTCTATTCTTGTTGAATCTCGGTTGTAGTGATACACATATTCATAATATTGATGCCAAAAGATGCAAAGTTGATAATGATAGTGCAACATATTTGTGGCACTACCGTTTAGGTCATATTGGTGTAAAGCACATGAAGAAACTCCATGCATATTGGCTTTTGGAATCACTTGATTATGAATGATTTGATACTTGCGAACCATGCCTCATGGGCAAGATGACTAAAACTCCGTTCTCCGGAACGATGGAGCGAACTAATGGCTTATTGGAAATAATACATACTGATGTATGCGGTCCGATGAGTGTGGAGGCATGCAGCGGGTATCGTTATTTTCTGACCTTCACAGATGATTTGAGTAGGTGTGGGTATATCTACTTGATGAAACACAAGTCTGAAACATTTGAAAAGTTCAAAGATTTTAGAGTGAAGTGGAGAATCATCGTAACAAGAAATTAATGTTTCTACAAGCTGATCATGGAGGCGAATATTTGAGTTACGAGTTTGGCCTTCATTTAAAACAATGTGGAATTGTTTCACAACTCACGCCACCTGGAACACCACAGTGTAATGGTGTGTCCGAACGTTGTAACCGTACTTTATTACATATTTTACGTTCTATGATGTCTCTTAGCGATTTACCACTATTGTTTTGGGGTTATGCATTATAGATAGCCGCATTCACGTTAAATAGGGCACCGTCTAAATCTGTTCAGAAGACACCGCATGAACTGTGGTTTGGCAAGACACCTAAGTTGTCGTTTCTTAAAGTTTGGGGTTGCGACACTTATATCAAAAGGCTTCAGCCTGATAAGCTCGAACCCAAATCAGAGAAGTGCATCTTCATATGATACCCTAAGGAAACAATTGGGTACACCTTCTACCACAGATCTCAAGGCAAGATCTTTGTTGCTAAGAATGAATCCTTTCTAGAGAAGGAGTTTCTCTCAAAAGAAGTGAGTGGGAGGAAAGTAGAACTTGCTGAGG
Organism: Triticum timopheevii; assembly: GCA_963921465.1. Lineage (NCBI taxonomy): Eukaryota > Viridiplantae > Streptophyta > Magnoliopsida > Poales > Poaceae > Triticum > Triticum timopheevii. The sequence goes on along the minus strand of OY997262.1, from coordinate 313,475,802 downwards.
TAGTTGTACCTTCTCTCGAATTGAAAAGTAGCACATCAGAGAAATCCGTTCCCGTGATGCCTACACCAACTAGAGAGGAAGCAAATGATAATGATCATGAAACTTCAGATCAAGTTGCTACTGAACCTCGTAGGTCAACCAGAGCACGATTCGCACCAGAGTGGTACGATAATCCTGTCCTCGAAGTCATGTGATTATACCAAGGCGAACCTATGAACTATGAAGAAGCTATGATGAGCCCAGATTCCGACAGATGGCTTGAGGCCATGAAATCTAAGATAACATCCATGTATGAAAACAAAGTATGGAATTTGGTGGACTTTCCCGATGATTGGCAAGCCATACAAAATAAATGGATCTTCAAGAGGAATACTAACGTTGATGGTAATGTTACTGTCTACAAAGCTCGACTTGTCGCAAAAGGTTTTTGTCAAATTCAAGGAGTTGACTACGATGAGACTTTCTCACCCATAGCGATGCTTAAGTCAATCCGAATCATTTTAGCAATTGCTGCATTTTATGATTATGAAATCTGGCAAATGGATGTCAAAACTGCATTCCTTAATGGATATCTTAAAGAAGAGTTGTATATGATGCAACCAGAAGATTTTGTCGATCCTAAAGGTGCTAACAAAGTGTGACTCCAGTGGTCCATCTATGGACTGGTGCAAGCATCTCGGAGTTGGAAGATACGCTTTGATGAGGTGATCAAAGCATATGGTTTTATATAGACTTACGGTGAAGCTTGTATTTACAAGGAAGTGAGTCGGAGCTCTCTAGCATTTCTGATATTATATGTGGACGACATGTTGTTGGTTGGAAATGATATAGAATTTCTGGATAGCATAAAAGGATACTTGAATAAGAATTTTTCAATGAAAGACCTCGGTGAAGCTATTTATATATTGGGCATCAAGATCAATAGAGATAGATCGAGATGCTTAATAGGACTTTCACAAAGCACATAACTTGATAAAGTTTTGAAGAAGTTCAAAATGGATCAGTCAAAGAAAGGGTTCTTGCCTGTGTTACAAGGTGTGAAATTGAGTCAGACTCAAATCTCGACCACTCCAGAAGATAGAGAGAGAATCAAAGTCATTCCCTATGCCTCAGCCATAGGTTCTATCATGTATGCTATGTTGTGTACCAGACCTAATGTGTGCCTTGCCATAAGTTTGGCAGGGAGGTGCCAAAGTAATCCAGGAGTGGATCACTGGACAGCGGTCAAGAACATCTTGAAGTACCTAAAAAGGACCAATGATATTGTCCGCGTTCTGGATACGGGCGTACCCATACTTGCCTACCTGCGGCCCACTGCGTGGCTCCATCGATGGCCTGGTATGGCCCAGCTTCAGCATCAACAACTCAAGATCCTCACGAGGGGCCAAGCCTCGCGAGGCGGATGCCACTGAGACCCCCAAGGGGGTCGGCCTCCTCAGGCTGGCTCCCGAGGAGCGGAGATCTCTATGCAAGGCGCACCTCATGAGGCTCACCTGACGTGAGCCAACGACCAAGGCCAAGCGGGCACCGGGCGGGCGCCATGATACGTCCATTTTGTATCATGCTTTTATATCAAAATTTATTGCATTATGGGCTGTTATTTCACGTTATGTCACAATACTTATGGCTATTCTCTATTATTTTAAGAGGTTTACATGAAGAGGGAGAATGCCGGCAGCTGGAATTCTGGGCTGGAAAAGGAGCAAATATTGGAGACCTATTTTGCGCAACTCCAAAAGTCCTGAAACTCCACGGAATATCTTAAAATAAATAAAGAAAAATCGTCGCCAAAGAAGAAGGCCAGGGGGGCCACACCCTGCTCACGAGGATGGGGGGCGCCCCCCCTGGGGCGCGCCCCCCTACCTCGTGGGCCCCCTGGTGGCTCTCCGACGCCCATCTTCTCCTATATGAAGTCTTTCGATGAGAAAAAATAGAAGGCAACCTTTCGGGACGAGACACCGCCGCCACGAGGTGAAACCAATCTAGGGCTCCGGCAGAGCTGTTCTGCCGGGGACACTTCCCTCCGGGAGGGGGAAATCATCACCATCGTCATCACCAATGCTCCTCTCATCAGGAGAGGGCAATCTCCATCAACATCTTCACCAGCACCATCTCATCTCCAAACCCTAGTTCATCTCTTGTATCCAATTCTTGTCTCCAAGTCCGGGATTGGTGCTAGTAGGTTGCTAGTAGTGTTGATTACTCCTTGTAGTTGATGCTAGTTGGTTTATTTGGTGGAAGATCATATGTTCAGATCCTTTATGCATATTATTACCCCTCTGATTATGAACATGAATATGCTTTGTGAGTAGTTACATTTGTTCCCGAGGACAAGGGAGAAGTCTTGCTATTAGTAGTCATGTGAATTTGGTATTCGTTCGATATTTTGATAAGATGTATGTTGTCTAGCCTCTAGTGGTGTTATGTGAACGTCAACTACATAACACTTCACCATTATTTGGGCCTAGAGGAAGGCATTGGGAAGTAATAAGTAGATGATGGGTTGCTAGAGTGACAGAAGCTTAAACTCTAGTTTATGCGTTGCTTCGTAAGGGGCTGATTTGGATCCATATGTTTCATGCTATGGTTAGGTTTACCTTAATACTTCTGTTGTAGTTGCGGATGCTTGCAATAGAGGTTAATCATAAGTGGGATGCTTGTTCAAGTAAGAACAGCACTCAAGCACCGGTCCACCCACATATCAAATTATCAAAGTACCGAACGCGAATCGTATGAGCGTGATGAAAACTAGCTTGACGATATTCCCATGTGTCCTCGGGAGCGCTTTTCCTATTATAAGAGTTTCTCCAGGCTTGTCCTTTGCTACAAAAAGGATTGGGCCACCTTGCTGCACTTTATTTACTTTTGTTAGTTGTTGCTCGTTACAATTTATCCTATCACAAAACTATATGTTACCACTTATTTCAGTACTTGCAGAGAATACCTTGCTGAAAACCGCTTTTCATTTGCTTCTGCTCCTCATTGGGTTCGACACTCTTACTTATCAAAAGGAATACAATAGATCCCCTATACTTGTGGGTCATCAAGACTCTTTTCTGGCGCCGTTGCCGGGGAGTGTAGCGCCTTTGGTTGGTGGAATTTGGTAAGGAAAAAATTTATATAGTGTGCTGAAATTTTCTGTCACTTGTTACTATGGAAAGTAATTCTCTGAGGGGCTTGTTCGGGGTATCTTCACCCCGTCCAATAGAGCAAAGAGTTGCTCCTCAACCTACTGAACCTACTGAACCTATTGAAAATGAAACTCCTTTTGAAATTCCTTCAGGTATGATGGAAAAACTGCTAGCTAACACTTTTACAGGAGATGGAACAAAGCATCCTGATGAACATCTACTCTATGTGGATGAAGTTTGTGGACTATTTAAGCTTGCAGGTATACCCGATGATGTTGTTAAGAAGAAGGCCTTCCCTTTATCTTTGAAGGGAGATGCATTGACATGGTATAGGCTATGTGATGATATGAGATCATGGAACTATAAAAGATTGAAATTGGAATTTCATCAAAAGTATTACCCTATGCATCTTGTTCATCGTGATCACAATTATATATAGAATTTTTGGCCTCGCGAAGGAGAAAGCATCGCTCAAGCTTGGGGGAGGCTTAAATCAATGTTATATTCATGCCCCAATCATGAGCTCCCAAGAGAAGTAATTATGCAAAGTTTTTATGCTCGGCTTTCTGATAACAATCGCACCATGCTCGATACTTCTTGTGTTGGCTCTTTTATGATGAAGACTATTGAGTTTAAATGGAATTTATTGGATAGAATTAAACACAACTCTGAAGATTGGGACCTCGACGAAGGTAAGGAGTCAGGTATGACACCTAAGTTTGATTGTGTTAAATATTTATGGATACCGATATTTTCCGTAAGTTTAGCACTAAATATGGACTTGACTCTGAGATAGTAGCTTCTTTCTGTGAATCTTTTGCTACCTATGTTGATCTCCCCAAGTAGAAGTGGTTTAAATATCATCCTCCCATAGAAGTAAAAGTTGCTGCACCTATTAAAGTTGAAGAAAAGACTGTCACTTATAATGATCCTATTGTTCCCACTTCTTATGTTGAAAAACCACCTTTCCCTGTTAGAATGAAGGATCATGCTAAAGCTTCAACTGTTGTTCGTAAAAGCAATATTAGAACTTATACACCTCCTGAGAAAATCAAAGTAGAACCCAATATTGCTATTGTTAAAGATCTCTTGTCTGATAATATTGATGGGCATGTTATTCAATTATGTGGTGAAACTGCTAGAATTGATAAACCTTATGCTAGAGATAAACATAGACCTATGGTAGGCGTGCCTGTTATTTCTGTTAAAATAGGAGGTCATTGTTATCATGGCTTATGTGATATGGGTGCTAGTGCTAGTGTTATACCTATTAGCTTGTATGAAGAAATTATGCATGATATTGCACCTGCTGAGTTAGAAGATATTGATGTTACAATTAAACTTGCCAATAGAGATATTATATCTGCAATGGGAATTGTTAGAGATGTTGAAGTCTTGTGTGGAAAAACCAAATATCCCGCTGATTTTCTTGTTCTTGGTTCTCCACAAGATAGATTTTGTCCCATTATATTTGGTAGACCCTTCTTGAATACTGTTAATGCTAAGATAGACTGCGAAAAGAATGTTGTTACTATTGGCTTGGATGATATGGTTCATGAGTTTAATTTCTCTAAATTTAGTAAACAACATCGTGAGGAAGAATTGCCTAGTAAAGATGAAATTATTGGTCTTTCTTCCATTGCCGTACCTCCTAGTGATCCTTTAGAACACTATTTGCTAGACCATGAAAATGATATGTTCATGAATGAAAGAAGGGAAATAGATGAAGTATTCTTTAAACAGGAACCTATTCTACAACACAATTTGCCTGTTGAAATCGTAGGGGATCCTCCTCCACCCAAGGGTGATCCCGTATTTGAGCTTAAACCGTTGCCTGATAATCTTAAATATGCTTATCTTGATGAAAAGAAAATATATCCTGTCATTATTAGTGCTAACCTTTCAGAGCATGAAGAAGAAAGATTATTGAAAACTCTGAAGAAGCACCGTGCCGCTATTGGATATACGCTTGATGATCTTAAGGGCATCAGTCCCACTCTATGTCAACATAAAATAAATTTGGAAGCGGATGCCAAACCAGTTCGTGATCCTCAACGACGTTTGAATCCTAAAATGAAAGAAGTGGTAAGAAAAGAAATACTCAAGCTCCTGGATGCAGGTATAATTTATCCCGTTGTTGATAGTCAGTGGGTAAGTCATGTCCATTGTGTCCCTAAGAAGGGAGGTATTACTGTTGTCCCTAATGATAAAGATGAATTGATTCCGCAAAGAATTATTATAGGTTATATGATGGTAGTTGATTTCCGCAAATTAAATAAGGCTACTAAGAAAGATCATTACCCCTTACCTTTTATTGATCAAATGCTAGAAAGATTATGCAAACATACACATTAATTCTTTCTAGATGGTTATTCTGGTTTCTCTCAAATACCTGTGTCGGCTAAAGATCAATCAAAGACTACTTTTACATGCCCTTTTGGTACTTTTGCTTATAGACGTATGCCTTTTGGTTTATGTAATGCACCTGCTACCTTTCAAAGATGCATGATGGCTATATTCTCTGACTTTTGCAAAAAAAAATTGTGAGGTTTTCATGGACGATTTTTCCGTCTATGGTTCCTCTTTTGATGATTGCTTGAGCAATCTTGCTCGAGTTTTGCAGAGATGTGAAGAAACTAATCTTGTCTTGAATTGGGAAAAGTGCCACTTTATGGTTAATGAAGGTATTGTCTTGGGGCACAAAGTTTCTGAAAGAGGTATTGAAGTTGATAAAGCCAAGGTTGATGCTATTGAAAAGATGCCATGTCCCAGGGACATCAAAGGTATAAGAAGTTTCCTTGGTCACGCTGGATTTTATAGGAGGTTCATTAAGGACTTCTCAAAAATTTCTCGGCCTCTGACTAATTTACTACAAAAAGATGTACCATTTGTATTTGATGATGATTGTGTAGAAGCATTTGAAATACTTAAGAAAGCATTAGTCTCTGCACCTGTTATTCAGCCACCTGATTGGAATTTACCCTTTGAAATTATGTGTGATGCTAGTGATTACGCTGTAGGTGTTGTTCTAGGGCAAAGAGTTGATAAGAAATTAAATGTTATCCATTATGCTAGTAAGACTCTAGACAATGCTCAAAGAAAATTATGCTACTACCGAAAAGGAACTTTTAGCAGTTGTATTTGCTTGTGATAAATTCAGACCCTATATTGTTGATTCTAAAGTAACTATTCACACTGATCATGCTGCTATTAAATATCTTATGGAAAAGAAAGATGCAAAACCTAGACTTATTAGATGGGTTCTCTTGCTACAAGAATTTGATTTGCATATTGTTGATAGAAAAGGAGCTGAGAACCCCGTTGCAGACAACTTATCTAGGTTAGTGAATGTTCTTGATGACCCACTACCTATTGATGATAGCTTTCCTGATGAACAATTAAATGTCATAAGCACTTCTCATAGCACTCCATGGTATGCTGATTATGCTAATTATATTGTTGCTAAATTTATACCACCTAGATTCACCTACCAACAAAAGAAAAAGGTTTTCTTTGATTTGCGACATTACTTTTGGGATGACCCACATCTTTATAAAGAAGGAGTAGATGGTGTTATTAGACGTTGTTTACCTGAGCATAAACAGGAACAGATCCTACGCAAGTGTGACTCTGAAGCTTATGGAGGACACCACGCTGGCGACAGAACTGCACATAAGGTATTGCAATCCGGTTTTTATTGGCCCACTCTCTTCAAGGATGCCCGTAAGTTTGTTTTGTCTTGCGATGAATGTCAAAGAATTGGTAATATTAGAAGACGTCAAGAAATGCCTATGAATTATTCACTTGTTATTGAACCATTTGATGTTTGGGGCTTTGATTATATGGGACCTTTTCCTGCCTCTAATGGATATACACATATTTTAGTTGCTGTTGATTATGTTACTAAGTGGGTAGAAGCTATTCCAACTAGTAGTGTTGATCATAACACTTCTATTAAAATTCTTAAGGAAATTATTTTTCCGAGGTTTGGAGTCCCTAGATATTTAATGACAGATGGTGGTTCACACTTTATTCATGCTGCTTTCCGTAAAATGCTTGCTAAATATGATGTTAATCATAGAATTACATCTCCATATCACCCGCAGTCTAGTGGTCAAGTAGAATTGAGCAATAGAGAGCTCAAATTAATTTTGCAAAAGACTGTTAATAGGTCTAGAAAGAATTGGTCCAAGAAATTGGATGATGCATTATGGGCATATACAATTGCATATAAGAATCCTACGGGTATGTCTCCGTATAAAATGGTTTATGGAAAAGCATGTCACTTACCTCTCGAACTAGAACATAAGGCATATTGGGCTATTAAAGAGCTCAACTATGATTTCAAACTTGCCGATGAGAAGAGGTTATCTGATATTAGCTCACTTGATGAATGGAGAACCCAAGCTTATGAAAATGCCAAGTTGTTTAAAGAAAAAGTTAAAAGATGGCATGACAAAAGGATACAAAAGCGTGAGTTTAATGTAGGTGATTATGTGTTGCTATACAACTCTCGTTTAAGATTTTTTGCAGGATAACTTCTCTCTAAATGGGAAGGTCCCTACGTTATCGAGGAGGTCTATCATTCCGGTGCCATAAAATCAACAACGTCGAAGGCACAAATCCGAAGGTGGTAAACGGTCAAAGGATCAAACACTATATCTCAGGTAATCAATATTATTGAAACCGTAACCCCAAAGGAATACATAAGGGGCACCTTCCAAACTATTCCAGACTCCGAAAAGGAATAGGTATGTGGTACGGTATGTAAACCGACTCCAAAACAATTTTTAAGGCAATATTTCTCCGTTTTGGAATATTTAGAAAAATAGAAAAATAAGTAGCAGTCCAGGAAGGACACGAGGCCTCCACGAGGGTGGAGGGTGCGCCCTACCCCCCTGGGCGTGCCCCCCTACCTCATGAGCACCTCGTGTGCCCTCCGGACTCTGTTTCTTGCACGATACGTATTTTGGTCGGTAAAAATTCATTATATATTCTCACGAAGGTTTTGACCACCGTATCACACAAATATCCTCTGTTTTCGTTTCGAGTTGTTTCCGTTGCAGATTTAGAGCACCATGACTTCTCCCTCCTCCAACAATGAAGACAAGGATGCTTGGCTATTGAAGATAGAGTTGAAAAGAGAGGAACTAGAGGAGATCAAGAAGGCCATTGAGACTCAAGCTCCGGTGGTGAAAGAAGAAGACACTCCTCAACCTTTACCTAACCTTTTCACTCCAATAGAGATTGAAGCTTTCATGATGATTGAGTTAGCCCGCATACAGAACAAGTATCTCACAGAGGAGAATATTTTGTTGAAGGATCATATTGCTGGGCTCAAGGGCATTATCCACAAGTTGGAGGAGCTTTTACGCTCGATGTGCGATTATCCACCGTCATCATCACCACCTCTATCACCAAAGAAGGAGACATAATCACATGAGTATGGGCACTCCCCTTGGCAACTGCCAAGCTTGGGGGAGGTGCCCTGGTATCGTATCACCATCACAACTCCTATCTTTACCGTTTTTCTTAGTTCGATCCTTTTAGTAGTATCTTGATTTAGTAGAATAAAGTCATGGCATGATCTAGTTTTCAGTTTTGCTTTATGATCCTTCCTTGTAATCGAGTCCATGAGCTATATAATAAAGTTTAGTGTTGAGTCAAGGGCTTGATTATTTTGCCATGATCTTGGGTGAATAGAAGAAAAAGAATAAAAAGAATCAAAGAGTTCATATTGATCTTATTAAAGTAATGACTTCACATAGAAAGAGTATGATGATTAAAAGTTGTTGGGAGTTGGCAAATATAGCTTTGGTCATCGTTGCAATTAATAGGAAGTAATAAGGAAAGAGAGGTTTCACATATAGATATATTATCATTGACATCTTTTATGATTGGGAGCACTCATTAAAATATGACATGCTAAAGAGTTGAGGTTGGACAAGGAAGACAACATAATGAGTTATGTTTTCTTACATCTGAGATAAAGTATGTTGTCATGGATCCTCTAACGTGTTGAGCTTGCCTTTCCCCCTCATGCTAGCCAAATTCTCAGCACCAAGTAGAAATACTACTTGTGCTTCCAAATACCCTTAAACCAGTTTTGCCATGAGAGTCCACCATATCTACCTATGGATTAAGTAAGATCCTTCAAGTAAGTTGTCTCGGTGCAAGCAATAAAAATTGCTCTCCAAATATGCATGACTTATTAGTGCAGAGAAAATAAGCTTTGTACGAACTTGTTGTGGACGTAATAAAAGCGACGGACTGCATAATAAAGGTCCACATACAAGGGGCAATATAAAGTGACGTTCTTTTGCATTAAGATTTTGTGCATCAACCCTAAACGCGCATGACAACCTCTGCTTCCCTCTGCGAAGGGCCTATATTTTATTATTATCCTCTACCTTATGCAAGAGTCACAGTGATCTTCACCTTTCCTTTTTCATTTTATCCTTTGGCAAGCTCAGCATGTTGGAAAGAACATGATATATATATCTAATTGGATGTAGGGGAGCATGAATTATTATTGTTGACATTACCCTTGAGGTAAAAGGTTGTGGGGCAAAACTATAAGCCCCTATCTTTCTCTGTGTCCGACTAAAACTCCGTAACCACAAGTATTGCATGAGTGTTAGCAATTATGAAGGACTAAGTGATAGTTGAGTATGTGGACTTGCTTCTAAGATCTGACAGAGACTCTTTCCGATGTTATGATAAATTGCAATTACTTCAATGACTGAGGTTATAATTTGTTGGTGCTCAATAAGGTTTCTGATTCATACTTTTGCATTGTGAAAAGATCATCACTTGAACATAAGTAATCATATGACAAAATCTATATATGTTGTTGTTACGGAAATAATCGTGATGCCTTCATGTCCGTATTTTATTTTTATCGACGCCTCTACCTCTAAACATGAGGACATATTTATTGTTATCGGCTTTTCGCTTGAGGACAAGCAAGGTCTAAGCTTGGGGGAGTTGATACGTCCATTTTGCATCATGCTTTTATATCAATATTTATTGCATTATGGGTGTTATTTCACGTTATGTCACAATACTTATGGTTATTCTCTCTTATTTTACAAGGTTTACATGAAGAGGGAGAATGCCGGCAGGTGGAATTCTGGGCTGGAAAAGGAGCAAATATTGGAGACATATTCTGCGCAACTCCAAAAGTCTTGAAACTGCACGGAATATCTTAAAATAAAGAAAGAAAAATCATCGCCAAACATGAAGGCCGGGGGGGGCCACACCCTGCTCACGAGGGTGCCCCCCCCCCCCCCCCCCGAGGGGGCACGCCCCCTACCTCGTGGGCCCCCTGGTGTCTCTCCGACGCCCATCTTATCCTATATGAATTCTTTCGATGAGAAAAAAATAGAAGGCAACTGTCGGTGTCAAAACCGACGGAACTCGGGTAGGGGGTCCCGAACTGTGCGTCTAGGCGGATGGTAACAGGAGACAAGGGACACGATGCTTTTATCCAGGTTCGGGCCCTCTCGATGGAGGTAAAACCCTACTCCTGATTGATTAATATTGATAATATGGGTAGTACAAGAGTAGATCTACCACGAGATCAAAGAGGCTAAACCCTAGAAGCTAGCCTATGGTATGATTGTTGTATATCTCTATCGACTAGCCTGGCCTCGGTTTATATAATGCACCAGAGGCCTAGGATAACAAGGGTCCTAGCCGAATACGCCGGTGGGGGAGGAGTCTTTGTCTTGATTGCCAAGTCTTGCGGAATCTTCCTTGTATGCGGCAGCTGTCCGGACTAGCCCATGAGTATACGGCCATGGGGGTCATTGGCCCAATTTAATAGATCGGGAGATGACGTGGTGAGTACCCCCTAGTCCAGGACACCATCAGTAGCCCCCTGAACCGATCTTCAAGTTTAGGGACGCTCCTCGATTCTTCCGAACCATTCTTCATCTTCAGTCGTTGGTCTTGAAAACTGGTTCAACAAATCTTCTCATCTTCGATCTTGAGGATCGTCGAAATGCATTCGACGAGTTTACACGTCGGGTATCCGAGGAGCCCCTTTAAGTTTCCGGCCTTCATCAATGCCTTGTTATTTTTATGCCACACCTCGGGTTTGAAGTTGTTCCCGAGCGGCAGCGTCCTCTTGCGTCCGAGCTCCAACGCCGGACCGCATTCGAGGTATCTTTTGCAGCCGAGCACCAGCGTCGGACCGCTTCCCAGCTCTGACGCCGAAATGTATCCGAGCTCCAATGCCGGACTATGTACCCGAGCTCCAACACCGAATTATGTATCCGAGCTCCAACGCCGGACTGTATCCGAGGTGTCCTAAATCACCTTGGTTCAAAGAAGTTTGAAGGAGTTTAGCCGAGCTTAATGCCGGAAATGCCCTCTATGGAGCCAGCCACTAGCGCCCGAGCTTTATGCCGGACTGCTTCCGAGGTGGTGCACCACCCCGAATGTGGGCCGATTTTTGTAAATATTTTTGATTGGTGCAATTTATTCTCTGCCGAGATACATAGTCAGTAGCCCTCAAGGTGGGTATCGGTCTAAAACCCGAGATGCACATGAAGGATGACATAAGACCGCTGATCCCCGTAGCCACTGAGACTCAGGTTGATTTGTAAAATCGGTCTGAGGATCAAGTCCTAGCTCGGCAGAATACTTCGGGACACAAAAAGCGGCGTGCTCAGTCCTCAAGACTCAGGTTGGGTGCGGCCGACCAACCTGAGGATCAAAATCTCCTCAGAGACTGTATTACACTTAAAATTTTCTGCATTGGACAGGATATGCAGTAGCCCCCGAGACACTGGTCGGGTGGCAACACCAGATCAGGGGATCGATGTGCCCCTTTAATATTTCTAAATAATGAGCCCGAAGCCCAGTAGCCCCCGAGCCTTAATGCGGGCACGGGTGGCCGAATTAAGGATTGATATCCATAGTAAAATCACAAATTATGTGTAATGACTCTATGTATCCAAGTACTTTACGTCATTAATGCTCGGATCCGCATTGTACAAAACTTTGTTGACCGACCATCGGCTTCCACCTCCTCGGCCAATAGCCGAGGAGTGTTTGTCCTACTTTATAAAGCTTTTATGAGGGCAAAGATTTACAACAAACAAGGCAATCTGGCCATACGGTTTTATAAACAAAGGTACGCAGAGATATATGTTATATTACTGTTTAACAGAAGAAATGTATTCCAAAGAAAATAGTCCCGCTATCGGTTCCTTTCTTTGGGTTGTCATGCTAAGCATGATCATGAAACCTCAGCTCCAATGTAAGAGCAAAATATCGAGGATTTAGTTTGGGAGGCCAGTTAATAGCGCCCGGTAGTGTTCGGTGACAGCCGAGGTCAAGCCGTAAACACTTCGGCCATTGTTATGAATGGCCCGTCGTTTAACACCGTCATCGGATCGCTGACTAGTTCACGCTTATTGTGACAGTCAGTTTTCGACTTTCTCCACTGAGGTGCTTAACCATGTGAGCTGGAAGCACAATCGCAGTGGTTCTCCCTTTGCACACCTAGCCGAACAAAGCGGAACGTAGGAGGCAAGCGCAGGAGCCGGGCAACCCAACTATTGACCGAAGACGCAATTCGAAACCGATGCATATATTGCAATATCCAAGAATGTTTTTGCCGAATCTCTAAAGGTGTACGGCGTTGCACTACGAGGCTTGTGCTGAAAACACACAAATAGTTTAAAAAGTGCCATAAGCTTGGAAAACCAAAAAAAGGCAGTAAAAACTTGACGTCCGAACGAGATCAAGTGTTCGGTGCCAATCCGAAAATTGGCCTTAGCAAAATCAGTGCTTCCGTCGTGTTTTAACATGATACATCCTATCTCAAGACATCAAGCGGGTTAGCCTACGGCTTCAACCTCCTATCCCGAGGGTGGAGTACTTCTCATTAGGCCAGTTTAGCAAACTAAACTCTAGCGGCTTTGAGAGAGAAGTTAGGCTCCCCGGCTAGTGACCACACGCTCGTGTCGAAAAAAGGAGTGATAGATAATAATAATAATAATAATAATAATAATAATAAACTTTGCTATGACAAAGAAGAAGAACACTTATCATAAAACGGCTCATATAAATTTAAGAGCCCCCAAGTGACTTGGGTAAAAGAATGATTGCATGTACCGAAGTACCTATATCATATCTATGTTCAACCGAACTTTAAACGCGTCTTAACTGACCGTCGGCTTCTCCCTCTTCGGTCAAGGACCGAAAAGTGTTATGTACTCCATCTGTCGAGAACATCGACGGTGTTTCCAATAACCAGGCAATCAGGCCATAAGGCTGTAACAGACAAAGCGCGCTCAGGAAACTTATGCTATATTACTGCGAAGTGTAAGAAGCATCTTCGAAGAAAATAGTACCCCCACTGATACCTTTCTTCGGTGCTCATTGTTATTATGAGACTTGTGCAATAGTTTTTTTGTACTCATGAGTTCCGTTGTGTGCCGATCATCATTGAAAACTATAAGAGCGCTAGCTTTCGGCTTCACCCAGTCTGAGGTCCGGCTCGGATGACCCGATCGTGACAATCGCAGGGGTGCTCCCTTTACTCCCTAGCCGAACAATCGGGAACGTAGGGGTAAACACAGGAGCGAGGCAATCCATCTTGCAAATCGCTTAAGTCAATATGGTGCATAATGTGGCGTAATACACGAACAAGGAACGAAGCCGTACAAGTATAATCATATGTAAGAGGAAAAGCTTCATGAAGGAAGCCCCAAAATGAATTGGGTATTTGAATTTATGCGTCACAAACAAAGTTTGGAAAAAAAATTACAAGCAACATTTTTCCAAAAAAGCATAATGCTTGGTTGAACCGAACACAAGTTAGAAATTAAAGTTTTGAGCATGAAAGCGACTTAGCTACTTAATGTGTTCGGTATTGATGACACGGTCCAAGCTTGATATGGGACAAGGTTCCATCCCCCAAGCCGGTCCCGAGGTGGCGGAGCGGAGAGCTCGACACGCCGAAGTGGTGACATAGCACGGTCAATGCAGACTGGCAGAGTGACGCCGAAATCCCCGAATCATTTTCCTGTGCACAAAAAATGGTGCAAACCGGAGATAATAGTAATAATGATAATTAAAAAAATCGTTGCATAATAAATAATTTATGCAAAGTGAGTAATAAAAGAAATATAGCCTGGCGCCGAAGTCAATGTCGATGCAGGGCGTCGGCGTGATGCGGTAAAGGCGTGGCAAAGCCTGAATTCACAGGTCGGTCCGAGCTCCGGATGTGGCGTTCGCCGGACTATGTACGGAAACTGACCGAACCACCATGCGACTATCGTTAATGCGGACACCATTTGATAGACCTGTGTACATATGATGGACAAACCAGCGTAATAATTCCTTGGGAAAAATGAACCCAAACAAGAAAAAATACTGGGATTAATAGCACCTGGTTTATTTGTCGTAGCAATCCGAAGGAAGGTGATTCCAAAAATTGAGACTCGATCCGGGCACCCATTGCCTGATGGGCGATAAAACGACGGCATGGCAATGCTGGCAAAGGTTGGCTCGCCGAGGCAAAGCCCTCGGTCCTGCTAACGTGACGGAGCTGGTCGGCTAGTGACGCCGAAGTGTCCGGAGTAGGTTGATGAAGAGAGGGCAAAGCCCCCGGTCCAGCCGAGATGTCGAAGTAGGTCGGCGTGATGGACACCAACTTGAAGAAGCAATAGTGCGGCCCTGCCGATGCAGGTCGTGACGTGGTCGATGCCGGCTTGACGAAGCGACCGTGCGGCGATGCCGGTATGCCCGCTCCGTGTAATCCGTGGGGCGGTGATGTTGGTGATGATTTATCCTTCGCTATGCCGGACTCTTGTTCGGCTTGCCGAGATGATGATCCAAAGAAGTTGAGCTCGGCTCAACAAAGTGACGACGTGTCTAGCGCAGGTCGGCAGCCGTGGAGCAATATTGCCGGACTGGTTTGACACCAGCATGATGTTGAATATCATGTTCAAAAGATTTTAAAGTTAGTGGGATGTGTTCGAGAATAAAACACAATACCCCATACTAAACTTCCTTCAAAATGAACGTCCGAAATCCCGTTCGTAAAAGGACGAACTCGGGTCGGATTTGTTTTCGCGCAGAAAACAGATCCGAAAAGTGATGCACTAATCGGAAGGTTCCCGGAGTTTGGACGGTCGGATCGAGCTGAAATTTTGAGGGGTGGTAGATATAGGAATTCTGCAGCCGATCAATGGTTGGATCTTCCAAAGAAGGTCCGAGCTAGAAGCTGGACACCACACCCTAAACTCGTCCAGATTCTCGTCCAGATTTGACAGGGCTCCGGTATATTGTAGATTGTCGGAGATTCCTCCATCGGAACTCGACGAAATTTAGCATGGCTGTTATAGACGTAATTCCGCAATATTCCACTGAAGAAATTGTCAAACCGACGCTCGAGGAGGAGGTAATGGTGGATACAAGTTTGCTGTCCAAAAAAACAGCACGGTCGCCCGAGGGCAATGTTGACGTTGAGCCCCCGGGCTCCCTGGATGATTCCTCCATGATCTTGATAGAGATCAGAGCTGATGTTGATGAAGGCCCTCATCCGAACATGGTGATTGGAGGTAGGGCGCAGTTCTTGGTCGAACCAAGGTGACCAGTCGAGCTGGTGACGAAGATGCCGAAGTCGCAGTTGATCTGCAGGCGAGCCATCGACCTTTTGCCGAGCACACAGCGGAACTCTCAATGAAAGCACCAATGTCAGTGTCAAAACCGGCGGATCTCGAGTAGGGGGTCCCGAACTGTGCGTCTAGGCGGATGGTAACAGGAGACAAGGGACACGATGTTTTTACCCAGGTTCGGGCCCTCTCGATGGAGGTAAAACCCTACTCCTGCTTGATTAATATTGATGATATGGGTAGTACAAGAGTAGATCTACCACAAGATCAAAGAGGCTAAACCCTAGAAGCTAGCCTATGGTATGATTGTTGTATATCTCTATCGACTAGCCTAGCCTCGGTTTATATAATGCACCAGAGGCCTAGGATAACAAGAGTCCTAGCCGAATACGCCGGTGGGGGAGGAGTCCTTGTCTTGATCACCAAGTCTTGTGGAATCTTCCTTGTATGCGGCAGCTGTTCCGACTGGCCCATGAGTATACGGCCATAGGGGTCCTCGTCCCAATTTAACAGATCGGGAGATGACGTGGTTAGTACCCCCTAGTCCAGGACACCGTCAACAACCTTTCGGGACGAGACTCCGCCTCCACGAGGCGGAACCTTGGTGGAACCAATCTAGGGCTCTGGCAGAGCTGTTCTGCCGGGGACACTTCCCTTTGGGAGGGGGAAATCATCACCGTCGTCATCACCAACGCTCCTCTCATCGGGAGAAGGCAATCTCCATCAACATCTTCACCAGCACCATCTCATCTCCAAACCCTAGTTCATCTCTTGTATCCAATTCTTGTCTCCAAGTCCGGGATTGGTGCTAGTAGGTTGCTAGTAGTGTTGATTACTCCTTGTAGTTGATGCTAGTTGGTTTATTTGGTGGAAGATCATATGTTCATATCCTTTATGCATATTATTACCCCTCTGATTATGAACATGAATATGCTTTGTGAGTAGTTACATTTGTTCCTGAGGACAAGGGAGAAGTCTTGCTATTAGTAGTCATGTGAATTTGGTATTCGTTCGATATTTTGATAAGATGTATGTTGTCTAGCCTCTAGTGGTGTTATGTGAACGTCGACTACATAACACTTCACCATTATTTGGGCCTAGAGGAAGGCATTGGGAAGTAATAAGTAGATGATGGGTTGCTAGAGTGACAGATGCTTAAACCCTAGTTTATGTGTTGCTTCGTAAGGGGCTGATTTGGATCCATATGTTTCATGCTATGGTTAGGTTTACCTTAATACTTTTGTTGTAGTTGCGGATGCTTGCAATAGAGGTTAATCATAAGTGGGATGCTTGTTCAAGTAAGAACAGCACCCAAGCACCGGTCCACCCACATATCAAATTATCAAAGTACCGAACGCGAATCATATGAGCGTGATGAAAACTAGCTTGACGATATTCCCATGTGTCCTCGGGAGCGCTTTTCCTATTATAAGAGTTTGTCCAGGCTTGTCCTTTGCTACAAGAAGGATTGGGCCACCTTGCTGCACTTTATTTACTTTTGTTACTTGTTGCTTGTTACAATTTATCTTATCACAAAACTATCTGCTACCACTTATTTCAGTACTTGCAGAGAATACCTTGCTGAAAACCGCTTATCATTTCCTTCTGCTCCTCGTTGGGTTTGACACTCTTACTTATCGAAAGGACTGCGATAGATCCCCTATACTTGTGGGTCATCACGCCAGCGGGCGCAGAGTACCAGTTTCCTCTTTGGTGCAAAGGAGGCAAGTAGCAGGCGCGGAGTCCCGAAGAATCAGCCAAATGTTTCCGGTCTGGTGCAACAAGACCAAGACCACCAGGACGGCAGGACGGAGGTCATCGCCGAGCCCACCGCAGCGTCACGACCAGAGGCTTTTGCGGGTGAAGACCACTTTAGTCAAGATTTGGGAAGAGGACCAAGGCAACCATAAATAGGACTTAGCACCACCATAGATGGGGGATCGATCCGTACGGAGCAAAGCTATTCCTCCTTCACCGGCTCTCTTGGGATCAAGAACACCTCACCTCCTGAGGTTGTTCATCCACTGTACTAGTTCATCCTCAGCCCCTCAAGGCAATCCACCACAAAGCTGGAGTAGGGTATTATACCGCAAGGTGGCCTGAACTAGGATAAACTGTTGTGTCTCTCTGTCCCTTTGAGCTCGACGCGCTAGGCTGTGAGGATCAAGAGTAGGCAGGTTGGGTAGGTTGAGATCTCCGCACGCACCCCAGAGTTCGAACCTCTCAAGGGTTTGCGGAACCCGAAATCAGACATTTGGCGCGCCAGGTAGGGGTGCATCAGAGATCCACTGCTCCGTCCGCCACATCCCGCCGCCGGCACCGATGGGAGGCGCTCGCTCGTCGACTAGGCCGTCGTGCGCCTTTGGGGGAGCCATGGGCCTCCGTGCTTTCACCCCCTCCTTGAGACAGGTGGACTGGCCACCCAAGTTCAGGCCGAAGATGCCGCCACGTTACGACGGTGCGGCGGATCCGGCCGGCTTCCTCCAGGTGTACGAGGAGGCAGTTTGGGCGGCCGGCGAAGATGACAAGGTGATGGCCAACTGGCTCCCCATGGCCCTCGTAGGCACACCGCACGCCTGGCTGCTCAACCTACCAAAGTCCTCTATGGGCTCCTGGGAGGAGCTGCGTGGCCTCTTCATCCCACACTTCATGGCGCCGGCACCCTCCATCGTCGCAGCTCTCCTGGGTGGCTCGCAGGCACCACACTCCGACCGTTACATCAAGCAGTTCTACCGCCAAGTGTCACCCAAATGAGCTCGGGGGCTCCCCCGGGCTGGGTGGCGCCTAAGGCCAACCTCACCTTCGGCCTTGAAGATCATCCAGCTACCACGGCGGGAGCAGGCATGCTCCCGATGCTCTGCACCCCCACCATTTGCAACGTGGCGGTCACCAAGACCCTCATCGACGGCGGGGCCGGCCTCAACATGCTCTCCGTGGAGGCATTCGGCCTGCTTCACATGCCCCACGGTCAGCTCCGCCCCACCAAGCCCTTCTCCGGGGTCGGCGATGGCTCCACCAGCCCCCTGGGGAAAATCCGCCTCCCCATCTGTGGCGTCCGTGCAGCCGAGCGAGAAAGGGGGCCCTGAGGCTCCGGGGGAAGCACTAACCAAGAAGAAGCAGTTGTTTTCCCAAGACCCAGCCGAGACAAAGCAGGTGCCAGTTGATGAGGATGGGGCGTCAGGCGCCACCTTCACCGTAGGAGATGACCTCCCCCATGACCAAGAGGAAGCGTTGGTTAGCTTCTTGCACGCCAACAAGGAAGTGTTCGCATGGGAGCCCAAGGACTTGGTCGGGATTCCAAGGGGAATAATCGAGCATCACCTGAGGGTATGCCCGAACGTGCGCCCAGTGAAGCAGAAGGCCCGACTACAGTCCACCGAGAAGAAGGCGTTCATCATCCAAGAAACCCGCAAGCTGCAGGATGCTGGAGTCATTCGGGAGGTGCGGTACCCAGAGTGGCTGGCAAACCCAGTCATCGTCCCCAAGAAAGGAGGGAAGAAGCGCATGTGTGTCGACTTCACCAACCTCAACAAGGCTTGCCCCCAGGATCCCTCCCGCTTCCCGCATCGACCAGATCGTCGACTTCACCGTCGAGTGCGACCTGCTGTGCTTTTTGGATGCCTTCTCGGGCTGAAAGTGTGTTATATCGACTAGTGGGGGGTGAATAGGCGATTTTTATGAATTCTTCACTGAGGAATTTGATGGTGAGGAAATTCCTTAGCGAAGAACTACTTGCAGCGGAATAAGTACTCAGAATTAAGCATAACAGAAGACATGCACAGTCATCATGATGAAATGAAGACAATCACAGAGTACAGGAAGCGTAAACACAGGATAACACAAGACGGAGACAAACAGACTGAAGAAATTGAAGTGAGGAAATTGAGAAAGTCTTCAGTCAAAGTCTTCAAACACAGATATGAACAACTACTCAACATGGTAATGAGGAAATGGAAGAGTTGAGGAAATAGAACCAGTAAGGTTGGTGAAGACAATGATTTGGTAGACCAGTTCCAACTGTTGTCTCAGTTGTACATCTGGTTGGAGCGGCTGAGTATTTAAACTCGAGGACACACAGTCCCGGACACCCAGTCACTGAGCACGCAACTCAGGACACCAAGTCCTCACCGTAATCTCCTTGAACTAAGGTCACACAGACCCCGTCCAATCACTCGTGGTAAGTCTTCAGGCGACTTCCAAACCTTCACAGACTTTCGTCACTCGGCGATCCACAATTCCTCTTGGATGCTCTAGACCATGACGCCTAACCGTCTAGAAGAAGCACAGTCTTCAAAGGTAAAAAGCGTCGGATCCACGCAGGATCAATCTCTTCAGTGATGCTCAATCACTTAGGGTTTGTGGGTGTTTGGGTTTGGATTTTCCTCACTCAATGATTTTCACTCAAAGTCCTCGGGGGATGGTTTGCTCTCAAATGACAAGTGTCAGTTTCTCTCGGAGCAGCCAACCAGCTAGTGGTTGTAGGGGGCGGCTATTTATAGCCTAGGGAGCAGCCCGACATGATAAGACATAAATGCCCTTCAATGATATGACCATTATGTGGATAAGATTTTTTGGGACAGCTGGCGCAAAACACAGCAATGGTCGGAAATTTGACTCTCAAATTCCTCAGGGCTATCATGTTCCTCACTATGTAGGCAATCCGCACTGGCAAATTCCTAACTCCTCAGTCAGAATAAATTCCTCAACGACCAGAAGAACTTCGTCTCTGTCACTGAAGAAATTTACTGAACTATATGAGATTTCCAATGGCTTCACTCGAAGGGATTGGTAGGTGTAGGATTTTGAGTTGAGCATCACATGGAAATTTTTCCTTAGTATTTCGTCGACCCCCTTTAACAGTACGGTGTTTCCTATGACTCAAGAAAGAGAAAAACAAAACTATGAAAACAAAAGTCTTCAAGCTTCATATTCCTCGCATGATTATCAAGTCTTCACGGACACACCAATTTCTTCACTTTCAAAGTCTTCATGAAAGTCTTCAGGAATACCAAAATCTTCAGTGGAAGATATTCATTTTTAGGGGTCGACTTTCTCTGTAAATATCAAACTCCTCATAGACCTATAGACCTGTGTACACTCATAAACACATTAGTCCCTTAACCTATAAGTCTTCAATACACCAAAATCACTAAGGGGCACTAGATGCACTTACAATCTCCCCCTTTTTGGTGATTGATGACAATATAGGTTAAGTTTTCAACAGGGGAAAACATATGAAGTGTAAGTACCGATATTAAGGAATTTGATTGCAAGATATAGAAGAACTCCCCCGGAAGATGTGCATAATGAGGAACTTGCTTTTGAAGCAATGCACACTTTAAGAGTTGAATCATGGAGATCTCCCCCTATATCTTGAAATTCATACATGCATTTGACATATAGTATGAAGAATTTGAAATGCATGATGAAATATGGTGCCTGAAGCGATTCAGCATGCGAGCAATAATGTTAACGAGGAATAAGCATGCAAAATCAGAGCACAGTGCATCAAAAAGTATCAGAGCACCATCGGGTTTAAGATTACAACTCGATCCAATTAAAAGTTTCAAAAAAGCGAGAGTTGTAACTTAATAAAAAACGCCCATATAATAGACCCGCTTGAAGACTAACTCAGATTTCTCCCCCTTTGTCATCGAATGACCAAAAGGATCGAAATTGAGGAATTTTCTTGGCAGAGGTGTTGGCGGTAGAATCATGTGTGGCAGAGTCATCATTGGTGGAGTAAGATGCAGCTTTGCGAAATTGACCATCCAATGGACGAATGCCTTCATCTATCACAGCAGTTGCCTTGCCTTTGTCATCAGCTGAGGAATATGTCCTTTTGAGGACTTCAATTGGAGGCACGAAGCTGCCATGGTTCAGAGTATCAGCCTTATAATTGAGTGAAGACCTTGTCCTGATGAATTTCATAATCCATGGTGCATAAGGCTTCAGCTCAAATGGTGACATAGCAATATTTGCCAGAGTCCTCATGAAGAAATCATGGAAGTTGATGGGAACGCCATGAATGATGTTGAAAAACATATTCTTCATGATGCCAACGACTTCTTCATCATTTGAGTCATGGCCTTTGATAGGACTCATTGTCTTCGTCAGGATGCGATAGACAGTCCATGGCACATACAGTAATTCCTTGACGAGGAATTTGGTCTGTGGGGCTTGCCCTGGCTTCAAAGGCTTCATCAGCACTTGCATGTAATGATTTGTAAGTTCTGGTTGATTGTAGATGCAACGAGCACCATCAAGGGGAGGACTGAGTGGGAGGACACGAAGCAGTTCAGTTGCTGGTGCCTTGTAGTGAGTGTTTTCAGACATCTAGTCCAGCACCCAAGTGTTCACATCTTCAGAATTTCCTATGATGTGCAGCGTCGCATAGAATTGAAGAATGAGTTCTTCATTCCAATCACATATGTCAGTGCTGAAATTCAGTAATCCAGCATCGTGAAGAACACTGAGGACTGGCTCGAAGCACGGCAGAGATTCCATGTCCACGTGAGGAATGTGTGCATGCTCGAAGACTTTTTCTTTGTCAAAAAGCACAGAGGAATAGAAATTTGCTTGACTAGCAGTCCAGAAACGCCTCTTCCTTATGCGAGCAGAATCATATGGATTATAGTCAGTGAAGAACACATGCTCGTTGAAGAAATCAGCAGCCTTGAACTTTTGCTTCTTTGAGAAAGGATCCTTTGGCTTGGGCACAGGAGTGTCAGTAATTTGCAACACAACCTCAGGAATCACAATCTCAGGTTCTTCAGGCTGAGGAATTTCTGGTTCCTCTTCAGTGGCAGTCTGCATGTTCAAGTTATCAGCAGCAGCAGTTTCTTCAGCACTAGTGGCTGGAATTTCTTCATGCACAGATGAGGTGGGATGAGTTTCTTCAGAGCCCATTTGAACAGTTGGTGCAGAGGACTGAGGTATTTGCTGTAGTGGAGTGAAGTGTGGAGAATTGGGATGCTGACTTTCCCAAAAGTCATCAGTCATCACAGGCGTGGTGCATCCAATGTCCACGTCTTCATCTTCAAGTTCTTCAACGCCAGCCTCTTCAGCTGTGAACTGAGGCATGGGCGAGGAAGCAGCAGGAGTTGAAGGGATCGCATCCACTTCAATTTCTTCATCAATCTGCTCTGATGAAGCAGCAGAATGATGTTCTTCATCAAATCCACTAGGGATCACATATTCTTCACCATAAGGAACAAGCTCCTTTGATGACATGGTGGAAATCGGAACAGCATCAATAGGGTTTTCATAAGAGCTGGTCATAGTCTTCATTTTCTTCGGAGCTGAAGAATCTGAAGCAGACAATGCTTTCCTTTTCTTCACTGCAGCTTTCTCTGCAGCCTTGGTCTTCCTCACATCTGATGCAGATGGAAGGGTAGTTGGTGTAGGTGCAAGAGGAGCTGAGGAATCTGTTGGTATTTCCTCAGGTGCAACTGATGCAGTTGGCCTGACTTCTTCATTTTCTTCAGGCGCACCACTAGTGGATTCCCTGGCAGTTTCTTCAGCAGCTGGAATGGAGTCATCAGCTCTGGAACTAGCATTGTCTTCAGCAGGCTGAAAATCATTAGCGGTGCTGGCATGTTCTTTAGTTTGCTGAGCAGAGGCTTCAGCTTGAGGAATTTCTTGTTGCGATGGGGCTGCAACATTGGTGAACTTCTTAGTCAGTTTAACAAACCTGACTTTGGCTCCTTGCCAATCAGCATCATAGGAATTGAAATTGTCGCTGAGGGTTTTGATCTCAGACTGGATCTTGAGGAGTTCATCAGGTGTCATTTTGACAACATTGTTCTTCAGGAACTTCTCTTTCCTGATATGAGACTTCTTGATCTGCCTGGCCTTCTCAAATTTCCACTTTTCTTCATTTATGAAGTGGGTCAGCACGTGACTTTGGCCAGGTGTCAGATGAAAATCAGGCATAGGAGTGTTTGGGTCCTTGTGCCAGAGATCAATGTAGTCGAGGATCACCTTAGGATCCAAAAGCAGTGGCACATTTTTGCCTTTGGCTCTAGCGGCCCTTTCCTGCCTGTCTCTGATGATATCTGCAAGTTCTACATCATCAGCTTCATTGTCAGATGGCACATGGAAGGCAACTTGTTTCTTCTTCAAACTAGACCGAGGACCTCGTCCAGCAGTGGCCTTTGTCTTCAGCAGAGTGGGGCCTGGTGAAGAATTTGGTGCAGCTGAGGAACTTGCTGAGACACCAGAGGCAATGGATATGCCTGTAGCCCTTTGGCATGTGGCCAAATGTACCGGTGTTGAGGACTTTGCCGGAGCAACCGAGGATTTTGGAGGAGCTGGTGCAGCTTGAGGAATTTGTCGTGAGGGCTTTGAAGATACTGGCCGTGAGGGCGTTGAAGATTCTGGCCGTGAGGGCATTGCTGAGGAGCTTGGCCGTGAAGGCACAGTTGTGGAAGCACTTGGCTTGTGAGCGGGCTTCTTTGCCATTGATTTCCTAGGCTTGTCAGAGGCCTTTGTGGTAGCAGCAGCAGCAGAGTCTTCATTAAATTTCCTCACTGCTTCTTTGGCTTGTCTAGCCAACTTGGCTTGGCGCTTGGCCCATTCATCAGGAAAATCCTCACCATGCTTGATGCTGGTGGGATCAGCTACTTGGCCAGGTGCCAATGGAGCTCTTGGGCATGGAGGATTTAGAGCAAATTTCTTCATATACTTTGTAGTTACATATCTGTACTCCATCCATTCTCTTGCCCATCTCCTTTCAATCCTCTGTATGCGCACCTTGCGCTGATTTTTGTTTTCTTTGCCGAACATGGCCTCATCAGGTGTGCAATAGTCCTTATAAATGTCATCAGGGATCTCAAAAGCAGTCATGACCTCAGGCTTCTTTCCTCCTTTCTGTGGTTTCTTACCTTCAGCCATATTCTTCAGATGAGGAATTTGAACAATTGAACATTCTGAAGAAGTATGCAATTTTTCTTCAAGGAACGCTGCAAATGAGTTAAGTTGATAAGAACCTAGTGATTCAGCAGTGGACATGAGTACCTGTGAACAGAGTATAGTTGCGAGGAATTTGAAGAGGTCATATGCGTTCTCAGAAGGTTTTCAAAATGAACAAGTTTGAGGAATTTGACCAGATGAGTCTTGAAGAATTTCACTAAGCGTACTTTGTCTTAGGTTCCAGAGTTGTATAGATCTACGATCCACACAATTGAGGAATCTTGAAGAAAATGAAGCTTAGGGAAACGAATCAAGAACAGATAATTTGTGAGGTGTTTTGTGTGTGTGAAGATTTGAAGAATAAAACACCTTTGAAGATTTTGTAGTGAAAATATGAATCAAAGAGGGCAGTAAAAGTAACTTTTAATTACCCTGGTTGAAGAACACGACGAACTGAGAAGAGTAGATTGGAAGCTCGTTAGTTCAGATCTTCCACGCCCTAACTTGGCGGAGGAAGACAGCTACGGCGGCGGCGGAGTGAGGATTTCCGCGGCCGGCGCGAGTACGACGGCGACGAGGTCGAGGCAGTGAAGCTCTTCCTCACCGGCGACGATGGAGAAGCGGCGGTGCTAGGGTTTGAGAAGCTCGAGTGCGGGAGAGAGCGGTTGAGCGGAGTAAAGGAAGTGAGGAAGGGTGAGGGGGTATTTATACTCGCAGTGAAAAACTGTTCCCCCAAAGATTTAGGACGAACGTGCCCCTGGCCCTTCTCATTCAATTGACATGCTTCACCCACGTACTGAATAGTGGAGATCGTGTTAGATCGTGGGTGAATAGATAAGTCTATCGTGGGAAACGGGACGGTTTGATCGGCAAAACCGAAAATTTTGGATAAGATAGGTTTTAAGGTTTCGTTCGCAATTTCTTCAGCTGACAAGGACACAGTGAAGATTTTGAACGAGTTTCAAATAGAACGCACATGAAAAATTTGTGAATAGATTGGGTTGAGTATAGCATAGAGGGGGAAGGGTCCGATCACATTCACTTAGCAGAAAAAGCAACTTGAAGAAATAGCCATAAGTGAATGCTGTAGAGGACATAAACCCATATATATATATAGCTAATGAAGAAAGACGACGGAAACAGTGAAGATTTTGCAAAGTTGAAGAATTTGAAAAACTGAGGAATTTCAAAACTGAGGAAAAACTCAAATTGAAGATTTTCAACTTTTTGTGGTGGCGTGGCCCATCGTATAAGAATGATGATTTCAGACACTGCGTACAATTGTCGTAGGGTTCTGAGAATCAAATTCTTCATTAATTTCTTCACGCTTAGAGTGTAATTCTTCATTGATTGAAGAAGAACGTTTCTTCATGTGTTGCACATCTAAGTCATCAATTTTTCATAAGTGTTAGGATGTGTGTCCTTTTCAAACAACATTCGAAGATTCTAAGATATTTAGCTCACATCGCAACTTGCTAAATTTCTTTTCATCCAAGGGCTTTGTGAAGATATCGGCTAGCTGTTCTCCTGTCTTCACATGTTCAATAGCAATGTCGCCCTTCAACACATGATCAAGAAGAAATGATGACGGATCTGAATGTGCTTTGTCTTCGAGTGCTGAACTGGGTTGTGAGCAATCTTGATGGCACTCTCATTGTCACAGTAGAGAGGCACATTCTTCATGTTGATGCCGTAGTCCTTGAGAGTTTGCTTCATCCACAGCAATTGAGCACAGCAAGAACCAGCAGCAATATAATCAGCTTCAGCAGTAGACAGTGATACGCAGTTCTGTTTCTTCGAGGACCAACAGACCAGAGATCGTCCGAGGAAATGACAAGTACCAGATGTTGACTTGCGGTCCACACGATCACCAGCATAGTCAGAGTCAGAATATCCAATGAGATCAAAAGTAGAGCCCTTGGGGTACCATAGTCCTAGTGTTGGTGTGTGAGCTAGATATCAGAGAATATGCTTCACAGCCTTATGGTGTGATTCCTTCGGTGTAGCTTGAAATCGGGCATGCAAACACTAAGCATTATATCTAGCCTAGATGCACATAAGTACAATAAACAACCAATCATGGAGCGATATACCTTGTGATCGAAGTCAATACCATTTTCATCAGTGCATAGATGGCCATTTGTGGGCATAGGAATTTTGACTCCTTTACAGTCTTGCATGCCGAATTTCCTCAGTACATCCTTGAGGTATTTCTTCTGAGATATGAATATGCCATTGTGTTGTTGACGAATTTGAAGACCTAAGAAGAATTTCAACTCTCCCATCATAGACATTTGATATTCTTCACTCATCATATCAGCAAATTCATCACTATAACGTTGGTCAGTACAGCCAAAGATAATATCATCAACGTATATTTGGCACACAAACAGTTCACCATCATAAGATTTAGTAAAGAGAGTAGGGTCGAGTGAACCGGGTGTGAAGCCATTCTTCATGAAGAATTCCTTCAAAGTATCATACCACGCCCGAGGGGCCTGCTTGAGGCCATAGAGGGCCTTGTTGAGTCTGAAGACTTTGTCAGGATTCTTTGGATCTTCAAAACCTGGGGGTTGAGCAACATATACTTCTTCCTCAAGCTTACCATTGAGGAATGCACTTTCCACATCCATTTGATATAAAGTGATATTATGATGGTTAGCATAAGCAAGTAATATGCGAATAGCCTCAAGTCTAGCAACAGGTGCAAAGGTTTCATCGAAATCAATTCCTTCAACCTGTGTGTAGCCTTGAGCTACAAGTTGTGCCTTATTCCTCACCACAAGGCCATTTTCATCTTGCTTGTTGCGTAGATCCACTTTGCGCTGATGATATTATGATTGCGAGGATCTGGATGTTTGACCAGTTCCCAGACATTATTGAGCTCGAACTGATGTAATTCTTCTTGCATAGCCTGAATCCACTCAGGCTCCATAAATGCTTCATCTACCTTAGTGGGCTCTGTGATAGATACAAAAGCATAGTGCCCACAAAAGTTAGATAAATGTGAAGCTTTTGAGCGTGTGAGAGGACCTGGTGCTTCAATGTCATCGATGATCTTTTCAACTTGCACTTCTTTTGCAACGCGAGGATGAGCTGGTTGTCGTCGAGGAATTTGATCAGCATTTTCTTCAGCACCATTTTCTTCAGCATTTTCCTCAGGTACATCAGCTGGACGGTCTTCGCGTTCGGGAATGAATTCTTCAGTAGATTCTTCAGTAGGAATAACATCCTCAGTAGCCTTAAGCTTGATAGAATCTTTAGGTGCTGGTTCATCTATCACAGAAGGTAGTTGCTCTCTTTGCGAGCCATTAGTTTCATCGAACCGCACATCTACAGTTTCAACAATCTTGTGAAGAGCGATGTTGAAGACTCTGTAGGTGTGCGAGTCCTTTCCGTAACCAAGCATAAAACCTTCATGTGCTTTTGGTGCAAATTTAGCATTGTGATGAGGATCTCTAATCAAACAATTAGCACCGAAGACTTTGAAATAACTCACATTGGGTTTCTTGTCAGTGAGGAGTTCATAGGCAGTCTTCTTGAAGAATTTGTGAAGATATACTCTGTTGATGATGTGGCACGCGGTATCAATTGCATCAATCCAAAACCGATGAGGGGTTTTGTATTCATCAAGCATAGTGCGAGCCATCTCAACAAGAGTTCTGTTCTTGCGCTCCACGATGCCATTTTGCTGAGGAGTATAAGGAGCAGATAATTCATGAGTAATACCAAGTTCATCAAGATAGCCATCAAGACCAGAATTCTTGAACTCAGTTCCATTGTCACTCCTGATGTGCTTGATCTTCACACCAAAGTTGGTTGAAGCCCTCAAGGAAAATCGTTTGAAGACTTCCTGCACTTCATGTTTGTAAGTAACAATGTGTACCCAAGCCATATAGAGATGCATCATTAGTCATAGCAGAATAATGATTAGGACCGAAGAGATCCATGTGAAGCAATTCAAATGGTCGAGTGGTAGTCATGATAGTCTTCGCTGGATGCTTGGCCTTGGTCATTTTTCCAGCTTCACAGGCACCACACAGGTGATCCTTGAGGAATTTGACGTTCTCAATGCCAA
This sequence comes from Triticum timopheevii, assembly GCA_963921465.1. NCBI lineage: Eukaryota > Viridiplantae > Streptophyta > Magnoliopsida > Poales > Poaceae > Triticum > Triticum timopheevii. The sequence goes on along the minus strand of OY997262.1, from coordinate 313,447,045 downwards.
TGACATGCTTCTTCTTCGCGAGCGTGTGCAGATTCCTCATGCCAGCATGACCAAGTCGTCGATGCCATAGCCAGCCTTCTGAAGCTTTTGCAAGTAAGCACACTGCAGGTTGTGGTCCTGTAGAGAAATCAACAATGTACAAGTCTCCTCTCCTAAAGCCTTCGAAGACTTTGGAATTGTCAGCTTCCATGATCACAACACAATGATACTTGCCAAAGACAACAACCATATCAAGATCACAAAGCATTGAGACAGACATGAGGTTGTATCCTAAGGACTCAACAAGCATGACTTTGTTCATGTGTCGATCCTTAGAGATCGCAACCTTAGCTAGACCCAATACCTGACTTTTTCCTTTGTCAGCGAAGATGATATGCTTCAGATGTGATGGTGTTAATGGAGCATCCATCAATAGATTCTTGTCACCAATCATGTGATTTGTACAACCACTATCGAGGACCCACTCGTTTGCTTTGGGTTGACCATCCTGCAGATGAATTAGTGCAGCTTACAAACTCATATACTTCATGAGTGAAGAATATGACATCAGTATCATCAGTTCAATTTCATCAATCAATAGCACAGATAAGCAGTATTGAGGACGTGTGAAATGAAGATTTATTTCATCATGATTAGCATGCGTCCTTTCAGGCAGTTCGTCAGGCCCCCAACAAATTCTTCAGACGTTAACGCACGTCTGGAGACCTGACCCTGCATAAGAGATTAGTTCTTTTTCTTCACCACCCACATCTGGAGGGGAGGCAAAGACTTCATCACTCTGCGAGCACCATATGAGAAAGGTGGCAAAGATGCCAAACCATTTTGTTTCACATAAGAGGGGTTAGGGTAAGCATATGAATAAGCAGAGAAATTCTTCGAGGACTTATGAACATAATGATTTGAAGAATAATGCACATATTCATAGCCCTTAGCTCTACCCTGCAAAACAGAGTTGTTAGCACGATGATGTACATGTGAGGACTTTGATCCTTTTGAGGAATTTGATCCATGTGAGGAATTTGGTCTGTATGAGGACTTGGATCCATATGAAGAATTTGGTCCATATGAAGAGTTTGATCTGGGGTTCCTGTTCTTCACAGGTGGTGTCATGAGAACATTCACTTGAAGACTTTGAACATAACTTTTGGGAACCCAGATTTTCTTCATAGGGGAACCGTTCCTGCAGTTAGTGCCAACATACCTAGCAAATATTTCACCATTCTGATTTTTGAACAGTTTATAGTTGGAGTCAAATGACTCATCAAAAGAATGAGGAGATTCACATGTAAAGCCAGATAAGTTGGATGGATCAACTGGAGGTCCCTTTGCAGCAACCCATGAGGTTTTGGGGTACTGCTCAGGCTTCCAATATGTTCCATCAGCATTGAGTTTCCTCTCAAAGGCAATACCCTCTTTCCTAGTGTTTCTGTTGAGGATCTGCTTTTTAAGCACATCACAAAGAGTCTGATGCCCTTTGAGGCTTTTGTACATGCCTGTCATATACAATTCCTTCAGCCCTGCATTGTCAGTGATACTAGCAATGTCCTCAGATGAGGAATTAGTGATAGCAGAGGCAGGTGAAGAATTTGTAATATTTAAAGCATTTGAACATTCAGGTGAAGAATTAGCAGATTCACGTTCAATGCACTTTAAGCATGGAGGATCAAATTGTTCCTGAGTGGCGCTGATTTGTTGAGCAAGTAATGAATCGCGCTCCTTCTGAAGATCTTCATAACACACTCTTAGCTTCTCAAGATCTTGCTTTCTTTGAAGAAATTCATAAGAAAGCTTCTCATGATCAGTTGAGAGTGTTTTATGATGACTCTGAAGGTTGTCAAACTTAGACTGAAGTTTCTGAAGATTTTCAGCTAAGTCTTTAGTGCGGTCCATTTCTTCACCCAACATATCATCACTTTTGTCTAGCATGTTTTGAAGTTTTTCAATAGCCTTTTGTTGTTTCACAGCAATCTTAGCAAGTTTAGAGTAGCTAGGCTTAAGATTTTCATCAGATTCATCCTCACTTGATTCAGAGGAGGGGTATTTAGTTACCTTAGCAGCCTTTGCCATGAAGCAATAGGTGGGGGCATAGCCATCATTGCCTTCATTAGCGTTGTTGGTGTTGCCATTTTCTTCAGAGTTGAAGATAGACTTGCTGACAAATGCGGTAGCAAGAGCTAGACTCGCCACACCTGACTCAGACTCCTCGGATTCCTCTTCTTCCTCATTATCCTCAGATTCAGCCTCAGAATCCATTTCCTTGCCAATGAATGCCCGAGACTTCTTGGAGCTGCTCTTCTTGTGGGATGAAGACTTCGAGGATTTTGATGATGAGGACTTTGAAGATTTCTTCTTCTTCTTGGCATCATCAGAACTGTAATCCTTGTATTTCTTCTTCTTTAGTTCCTTGTCCCATTGAGGACAATCTTGAATGTAGTGACCAGGCTTGTTACATTTGTGGCATAGCCTTCTATTATAGTCACTTGATGAGGAATCACTGCTCCTTGAAGATTTTCCAAATGACCACGTCTTGAGAATTTCTGGAACTTCTTCACAAGCAGTGCTAGCTCCTGGATTAATTCTTCAGGGTCACCAAGGCTACTACCAGAATCTTCACACTCAGATTCAGACACTGCCTTGGCCTTCAGGGCACGTGGTTTGCCATAGCTTGAACCATAGAGATCTCTCTTTTCAGGAAGCTGGAACTCATGAGTATTTAGCCTCTCGAGTATATCAGCGGGATCAAGTGACTTGTAATCAGCACGCTCTTGAGTCATCAGTGCCAGAGTGTCAAATGACGAATCGAGTGATCTCAGCAATTTCTTCACCACCTCATGATCGGTGATGTCAGTGGCACCGAGTGCTTGAAGCTCATTTGAGATATCAGTGAGGCAATCGAAGGTTTGCTAAACATTTTCATTGTCGAGTCTTTTGAAGTGGTTGAAGAGATTGCGAAGAACGTCAACACGAGTCATGTTGAGTTGAGACTCCTTCATTTACTTTGGAGAGCCTATCCCAGATAAGCTTAGCTGTTTCCAAAGCACTCACTCTACCATACTGCCCTTTACTCAGATGACCACATATGATATTCTTCGCTTGAGAATCGAGTTGCTTGAATCTCTTCACATCTGCAGCATTCAGGGTAGGTGTGACTGAGGGAACACCATTTTCCACAACGTACTAGAGATCGTTGTCAATTGCTTCAAGATGCATTCGCATCTTATTCTTCCCGTAGGGGTAGTCCGTGCCATCGAAGGTAGGACACCCAGCAGAGACCTTGATCATACCTGCGGTCGACATAACTAAAACTCCAGGCGGTTAAACCAAAATCACACAGAACAAGGGAGTACCTTGCTCTGATACCAATTGAAAGTGCGTTATATCGACTAGAGGGGGGTGAATAGGCGATTTTTATGAATTCTTCACTGAGGAATTTGATGGTGAGGAAATTCCTTAGCGAAGAACTACTTGCAGCGGAATAAGTACTCAGAAGTAAGCATAACAGAAGACATGCACAGTCATCATGATGAAATGAAGACAATCACAGAGTACAGGAAGCGTAAACACAGGATAACACAAGACGAAGACAAACAGACTGAAGAAATTGAAGTGAGGAAATTGAGAAAGTCTTTAGTCAAAGTCTTCAAACACAGATATGAACAACTACTCAACACGGTAATGAGGAAATGGAAGAGTTGAGGAAATAGAACCAGTAAGGTTAGTGAAGACAATGATTTGGTAGACCAGTTCCAACTGTTGTCTCAGTTGTACGTCTGGTTGGAGCGGCTGAGTATTTAAACTCGAGGACACACAGTCCCGAAACCCAGTCACTGAGCACGCAACTCAGGACACCAAGTCCTCACCGTATTCTCCTTGAACTAAGGTCACACAGACCCCGCCAATCACTCGTGGTAAGTCTTCAGGCGACTTCCAAACCTTCACAGACTTTGGTCACTCGGCGATCCACAATTCCTCTTGGATGCTCTAGACCATGACGCCTAACCGTCTGGAAGAAGCACAGTCTTCAAAGGTAACAAGCGTCGGATCCACGCAGGATCAATCTCTTCAGTGATGCTCAATCACTTAGGGTTTGTGGGTGTTTGGGTTTGGATTTTCCTCTCGATGATTTTCACTCAAAGTCCTCGGAGGATGGGTTGCTCTCAAATGACAAGTGTCAGTTTCTCTCGGAGCAGCCAACCAGCTAGTGGTTGTAGGGGGCGGCTATTTATAGCCTAGGGAGCAGCCCGACATGATAAGACATAAATGCCCTTCAATGATATGACCGTTATGTGGATAAGATTTTTTGGGACAGCTGGCGCGAAGCAAAACAACGGTCGGAAATTTGACTCTCAAATTCCTCAGGGCTATCATGTTCCTCATTGTGTAGGCAATCCGCACTGGCGAATTCCTAACTCCTCAGTCAGAACAAATTCCTCAGCGACCAGAAGAACTTCATCTCTGTCACTGAAGAAATTGACTGAACTGTATGAGATTTCCAATGGCTTCACTCGAAGGGATTGGTAGGTGTAGGATTTTGAGTTGAGCATCACATGGAAATTTTTCCTTAGTATTTCCTCGACCCCCTTTAACAGTACGGTGTTTCCTATGACTCAAGAAAGAGAAAAACAAAACTATGAAAACAAAAGTCTTCAAGCTTCATATTCCTCGCATGAATATCAAGTCTTCACGAACACACCAATTTCTTCACTTTCAAAGTCTTCATGAAAGTCTTCAGGAATACCAAAATTTTCAGTCGAAGATATTCATTTTTAGGGGTCGACTTTCTCTGTAAATATCAAACTCCTCATAGACCTATAGACCTGTGTACACTCATAAACACATTAGTCCCTTAACCTATAAGTCTTCAATACACCAAAATCACTAAGGGGCACTAGATGCACTTACACGGGCTACCACTAGATCAAGATGGCCATGCAAGATGTGTCGAAGGTGGTGTTCCTGACCCCCTGCAGGGTGTACTGCTACACCTGCATGCCTTTTAGGCTGCGCAATGCCGGGGCTACTTTCCAGCGGCTGATGCACATCGCCCTGGTCCGGCAGCTCGGGAGAAACGTTGAGGCTTATGTTGATGAGATAGTGGTGAAGTCTCGGGAGGCAAAGACCCTGATTGAGGATCCGAAGGAAACGTTTGCCAGCCTGTGTAAGGTGGACATGCGGCTCAATCCCAAGAAGTGCGTGTTCGGGGTTCCCTCTAGCAAGCTGTTGGGTTTCCTAGTGTCACACAAAGGAATCGAGGCCAATCCGGAGAAGGTCAAGGCCATAGAAGACATGAACCCCCCACAGACACTCAAGGAGATGCAGAAGCTGGTGGGTTGCATGACCTCGCTGGGGCGCTTCATCCCCAAGCTGGGGGAACACGCCCTCCCGTTCTTCAAACTGATGAAAAAGAAGGGGCCGTTTGAGTGGACCCCTGAAGTTGATGCGGCCTTTCAAGACCTCAAGAGATACTTGACCAGCCCGCCGGTGAAGGTGGCGCTGCGCCCTCTCGAGCCCCTGGTGCTCTATTTGGCTGCCACCCCTCACTCTGCCAGCGCTGCTCTGGTGGCGCTAAGAGAGGAGCGCTCGATCAAGGACCCTCAGCAGGGTGCCCGGTCACCAAGAAAAGTGCAATAGCCTCAGGGTGGTGCTCCTGAGCCCTCGGCTGACTCAATGACCAACATCCCTCCCGAGGCTCAAACCGACCCTCCGGACGGAGGGGCTCCAAGGCTGAGGCTCGCGATGCTGCAGCTGGCATGACAGGTGATGGGACCCCGACGGCTCGCATCCTCAAGATACAAAAGACCTCACCAACACCTCCTCCCTCGTCGAGCACCCGGTATACTTTGTTAGCACGCTGCTACGGGAGGCACGGGTGCGCTATCCCATGCCCCAAAAGCTCCTGCTCGCACTCCTCGTCACCTCCCGGAAGCTGCGCCACTACTTCCAGGGGCACCCCAACAAGGTCATTTCAGCCTACCCACTAGAGAGGGTGCTCTGGATCCCTAATGCCGCCGGGCGGGTTGCAGAGTGGAACACCAAGCTTCAGGCGTTCCAGCTCGAGTTCAGCACCACCAGGGTCATCAAGGGCGCGGCCCTTGCGGATTTCATGGCAGAATGGACTGACGTCCCTGACCGCGGGATATGCGAGGATTGCTCCCTCTTGCTTGGAGATGAGGTGCCAGATGGGTGGATCATGTACTTCGACGGCGCATTCTCACGACAAGGCGCGGGGGCTAGGGTCGTCCTCATCTCACCCACCAAGGACAAGCTCTACTACGTTGTACAACTCTGTTTTCAGCAGGGCAAAAAGGTCTACAACAACATTGCAGAGTATGAAGGCTTGCTCGCCGGCCTTAGAGCCGCGGCAGCACTAGGGGTGAAGCGTCTCACCATCAGGGGCGATTCCCAGCTCTTCATCAACTTCTCCAACAAAGAGTACACACCCAAGGACGAGCACGTGGAGGCATACCTGGAAGAGGTACGCAAAATGGAGAAACGATTTCTGGGCTTGGAACTGCATCACATGCCACGAGGAACGAACAAGGAGGAAAATGACATCGCCAAGAGGGCATCCTGGAGGCTACCTCAGGAGCCAGGGGTGTTTGAGGAATGGCTCTTCAAGCCATCGGCGGCTCCCCCCACCGCAGCACCAGCACCACCTCAGGAGGACCTACCCCAAGCACCAGCAACAGGTGCCCCAGCATGCGGCCCATCCTTAGGGGCCCGCCTGCTCCTCGCGCTTGAACCTCAGGAGGGGTGCTGGACCGAGGAGTTCAAGACGTACCTGCTTCAGGGGACTCTGCTGGAGAAGGAGGAGGATGTCGAGCGCGTGGCTCATTAGGCCATGGCGCACTGCATCCGGGATGGTGAGCTATACCGCAAAAGCCCCAATGACATTTCTTTGTGATGCATCTCCAAGGAGCAGGGGCTCGAGTTGCTGGAAGACATACATGGTGGGGACTGTGGACACCACTCTTCATCACGCGCCCTCGTGGACAAGGCATTTCACAGTGGGTTCTATTGGCCCACAGCACTCAATGATGCCACCGAGCTGGTGCACTCCTGCGAAGCATGCTAGTTCCACGCCAAGCAGATCCACCAGCCCATGCAAGGCCTCTAGACTACCTTGCTCACGTGGTCGTTCGCGGTCTGGGGGATGGACATCTTGGGGCCATTTCCCCAAGCGCCAGGGGGTTACCACTACCTCTACGTCGCCATCGACAAGCCAAGTGGGCGGAGGTAGAAGCCGTTCGCACCATCCCAGCCGGGTCACCCATCAAGTTCATCAAAGGCCTCGTGAGCCGGTTTGGGATTCCTATCGCATCATCACCGACAATGGCTCGCAGTTCACTAGCAACCTTTTCAAAACATATTGTGCTAACCTTGGAACGCAGATATGCTATGCCTTAGTGGCACACCCCAGGAGCAACAATCAGGCCAAGCGCGCCAATGCAGAGGTCTTGAGGGGCCTCAAGGCAAGGACCTTCAAGAAGAAGCTCGAGGCCTGCGGCAGGGGCTGGCTCCATGAGCTCCAGTCCGTGCTGTGGTCCATCCGCACCACCGCGACCAAGCCGACAGGCGAGACGCCATTCTTCCTCATCTACGGAGTTGAAGCGGTTCTCCCACACAAGGTCAAGCATCACTCCACGCGGGTCCTGGCGTTCGACGAGGCACATCAGGACGCCATGTGGGGGATGGATCTCGTGCTGGGGGGAGGAATGCCGTCATCAAGCCTCGCTCCGGGCGGCAAGGTACCAGCAGGCGCTGCGGTGGTACCACTGCCGCAGCGTCCGCCCGAGGATGTTGGAGGTGTGTGACCTCGTCCTGAGGCGGGTGCTCTCCAAGGAGGGGCTGCACAAGCTCTCTCCCATGTGGGAGGGCATGTTTAGGATTGCCCGTGTCTCCAGGCCTGGCGCCGCACGCCTGGAGACACAGGACGGGATCCCCATCCAGAATGCCTGGAACATCTAGCACCTCCAGAAGTTCTACCCATGAAGCAAGGCTCCTGCCTGTGAAGGTCTCCGCTCGTGACACTCTCACGTAATAATGAGTGGGGTTGTACACGCCCCGGAGTCTCCTGAGAGCCGCCCTGGGGCCTCACGGGGGCTCCCTCCCACGTCCTAGTGGCAGCACTTAGCTCCGCGCTGGTGAGAAGACTAGACTAGGTGCCGGACGCGGCTATTCATTTACTTTCTGAAATTGCTTCGCAATCTTTTAGTGATCTTTAATGGAGTTGGTGCTTTCGTGCTTTGATTCACCAAGTTTGATTTTCCCTCCTCTCGTTTTGTTCGTTCTTAGCCTGGGCCAGGAAGGAGTGGCAGTTGCCCGTCGCTCTTCCTCGCGCGCCTCACGCATGGGGGCTAGGTAGGTGTGTGCGCCCGGGCCCGCCCTCGCACATGCACACCTCGCCGAACCCCGTTGCCCCAGTGCTTCGGCTTTATCCTCGCGAGCAGCCCTCGATCAAGCTCACGGGCACCAGCACCCCCTCATGTTCGTGCCCCTCGGGCAGCACGACGTGGTGCATTAAACCACAGCTAACCTAGAACGGGAGGCTCGTGCGAGGAGGAATGAGGAGCTCGATAGTTTTTCTTTTTCTCTAAACAGCTCTGTAGAAGATCTACAGCACCTCCCGAGTCCTTAAACGCCTCCCGAGTCACCAGGAATGGGGGCTTTGCCAGATGTCAGTGTTGGGAACGTAGCAGAAATTCAAAATTTTCCTATGTGTCACCAAGATCTATCTATGGAGAAACCAGCAACGAGAGGAAGGAGAGTGCATCTACATACCCTTGTAGATCGCTAAGCGGAAGCGTTCAAGAGAACAGGGTTGAAGGAGTCGTACTCGTCGTGATCCAAATCACCGGAGATCCTAGTGCCGAACGGACGGCACCTTCGCGTTCAACACACGTACAGCCTGGTGACGTCTCCCATGCCTTGATCCAGCAAGGAGAGAGGGAGAGGTTGAGGAAGACTCCATCCAGCAGCAGCACAATGGCGTAGTGGTGGTGGAGGAGCGTGGCAATCCTGCAGGGCTTCGCCAAGCACCGCAAGAGAGGAGAAGGGAGAGAGGTAGGGCTGCGCCAGGGAGAGATCAAAACTCATGTGTTGGCAGCCCTCAAGACCTCAACTATATATAGGGGAGAGGGAGGGGCTGCGCCCCCTTTAGGGTTTCCACCCCAATGGGTGCGGCAGCCCCAATCCCATCTAAGGGTGGCGGCCAAGGGGGGGAAGAGGGGAAACTTGCCCCCCAAGTTAGGTGGAAGCACCCCCTCCCCAAACCCTAGGCACCTTGGGCCCTTGTGGGGGGCGCACCAGCCCACCTGGGGCTGGTCCCCTCCCACACTTGGCCCATGTAGTCCTCCGGGGTTGGTGGCCCCACTTGGTGGACCCCCGGGACCCTCCCGGTGGTCCCGATACGTTACCGATAAAACCCAAAACTTTTCCGGTGACCAAAACAGGACTTCCCATATATAAATCTTTACCTCCGGACCATTCTAGAACTCCTCGTGACGTCCGAGATCTCATCCGGGACTCCGAACAACATTCGGTAACCACATACAAACTTCCTTTATAACCCTAGCGTCATCGAACCTTAAGTGTGTAGACCCTACGGGTTCGGGAGACATGTAGACATGACCGAGACGTTCTCCGGTCAATAACCAACAGCGGGATCTGGATACCCATGTTGTCTCCCACATGTTCCACGATGATCTCATCGGATGAACCATGATGTCAAGGACTCAATCGATCCCGTATACAATTCCCTTTGTCTAACGGTATTGTACTTGCCCGAGATTCGATCGTCGGTATACCGATACCTTGTTCAATCTCGTTACCGGCAAGTCTCTCTACTCGTTCCATAACACATCATCCCATGATCAACCCCTTGGTCACATTGTGCACATTATGATGATGTCCTACCGAGTGGGCCCAGAGATACCTCTCCGTTTACATGGAGTGACAAATCCCAGTCTCGATTCGTGCCAACCCAACAGACACTTTCGGAGATACCTGTAGTGCACCTTTATAGACACCCAATTACGTTGTGACGTTTGTTACACCCAAAGCATTCCTACGGTATCCGGGAGTTGCACAATCTCATGGTCTAAGGAAATGATACTTGACATTAGAAAAGCTTTAGCATACGAACTACGATCTTTGTGCTAGGCTTAGGATTGGGTCTTGTCCATCACATCATTCTGCTAATGATGTGATCCCGTTATCAATGACATCTAATGCCCATGGTCAGGAAACCGTAACCATCTGTTGATCAACGAGCTAGTCAACTAGAGGCTGACTAGGGACATGGTGTTGTCTATGTACCCACACATGTATCTGAGTTTCCTATCAATACAATTATAGCATGGATAATAAACAATTATCATGAACAAGCATGGGGCAAGCATGATCCTAAGTCTGGACACAAAGGGAAAGATGCTGGATGCAGTAAGAATGGTGATGATGGGGTTGGTGATCCTGTCGAGGAAAAAGAGGAAGAAAGTGCGGAGTCTGAGGAGTCAGAAGATAACACATTACTAATTGAAACCATGGCTGTGGAGGCTTACAACAAAGAAAATGTGCGGGCCTCTCAGGAAATGTTAGGTGTTGTTGACACCAAGCATAATGCTGATGAGATTCAGGTAGAAAACAATGCTGGCACATGTTCACCTGTTGCTGTTATGTCTCATGATGATATAGCTCATTTGGATGTGGCTATGGACTATAAGCAGGTGGTGGAAATGGAAGGAGAGGACCTTTCCAAGCTGGAGAAGTCAGAATACCTGGTACAATACCCTGCCTCCCCCTCTAAGGATATGGGAGAGGTGATTCCTACCCCTCCCCTTTTATCTGAAGAGGTTCAGAGGTTTAGCTTGAGGAACTTGCAGAATATGGAAGGAAGAATTCAAGAGAGAGCTATTGCCATATCCAAGAAGAGAAATCTGGAAGGTAATTCAGCTAATCATAACTCCTTTGATGCACTATCTAATCCTGAACTTATGATTCGTGCTATGAAAATGGGGGTAGCTTTCCCTGACAATAACTTCTCTAATGTGGATATTATTAGAGAACTTGAAGTAGTCAGGGGGGAAATGTCCAAATCAGAGAGGGGACAAAATGTAAGGGTAGAGGAAGAAATGATGTATATTACTAATGGTAAGGGAGACCAAACCCCTGTTACTACTGATTGGGGGATGGGGATGAGGACATGGAAGAGCAATTTACCTTGGTGCGGTCTAGGAAAAGGAAAAGCCCTAAAGTGAAAGTGGCTATTTCCAGACCCATCACTAGGAGTCAGAAGAGTCCTGTAGAAAAAACGCAAGCTGGCAGCCCTGTCCATAATACCAGGGCCACCAAAGGGGGCGAAAAGGGAAAAGACATAAATGATAGGTCTATTTTGGAATTGTAGGGGGGGCAGGGAAAAAAGGGATGAAAACCTGTCTTTCCCATATGATCAAGGACCATTCCCTTGACTTTCTTTGTCTGCAAGAAACACTTAAGAAGAATTTTTTGGATAGTTACTTTAGGAAGCTCGATCCATACAACTTGTTTGAGTGGGAATGGATCCCCTCAATTGGCAAGGCTGGAGGCATCCTGTGTGGGGTTCGGAAGGAGAAGTTTGAAGTAGTTGCTTGGAGAAAAGGCAGGTTCATTCTCCAGGTATCTCTCTATGATATTAGTATGAAGAAGATTTGGACTCTTTGCAGTGTTTATGGAGCAACCCATGAGGGGGATAAAAGTGATTTCCTTAGTGAATTGGCTAATTTCTGCTGCCATATTCAAACACCTTTGTTGATTGGGGGAGATTTCAATATCCTCAAACACAGTGGAGAGAAGAATAAAAGATGGCATCGAACAGCACATTCTGACTTGTTCAATTCGATCATCAACACTATGTGTTTGAGTGAGATTTATATGAGTGGGGGACTTACACTTGGTCTAATAACCAAGCTCATCCTACCCTGGAGAAATTGGATCGTGTTCTTATGAGTAATGAATGGGAGGAGATGTTTCCTATGGTTAATATGAAGAAACTCGTTCCGGAGGTGTCTGATCACAATTCTCTCTTATTGTACTCTGATAATCATGTTATTAGAGCCCCACAAAAAAGAGAGTTCCGATTCGAAATGAGCTGGCTAAAATCTGAGGACTTTATTCCTCTAGTTAGCAAGATCTGGAATCAGAATGTGAATGCTACTGACCCTCTTGATATTCTAAATATCAAATTAAAAAGATTTAAGAAGTTTTTCAAAGGCTGGGGGTCGAGCAAGTTTGGTCATGAAAAGAAAAGGAAGCAAGAGATTAGAGAAGAACTTGCTCTCATTGAAAAAGCAGAAGAGGAAGGAACTATAGACCATGAGATGTTTTGTAGGAAGACTGATCTCCTTGTGGAGATGAATGAAATTCTTGTCAATGAGGAGCTTTTTCTGCTGCAGCAATCGAATGAGAGGTGGCTGCTTGGGGGGGATCGTAACACCGCTTATTACCAAAAAATTGCTAAACGGTAATAAGCGGAAAAACACTATACATTCACTTCATGTGGGGGATGCAGTGATTGAGGGGACTGAAAACCTGCTGGAGCATGCCACTGATTTCTAAAAAAATCTTTTTGGACCGGCCCAGGGAAACATGTTCCATCTTGACCCTGGGATTTGGGGGGTAGAGGAAAAGCTCGATGAGCTGGACAATGAGATTCTTAATAGACCTTTCACGGAGGAAGAAGTGAAGAGAGCCTTATTTTCCATGAAAAGCAATAGGGCCCCTAGCCCAGACAATATCCCCGCTGAATTTTACCAGCAGTGCTGGGAGATAGTGAAGGAGGATATCATGAGATTGTTTACTGCTTTCCACGCAGGAGAGCTTGACGTTTGTAGACTGAATTATGGCATTATTACTTTACTGCCTAAAATCAATGGGGCCAATAAGATCCAGCAGTTTAGGCCGATCTGCTTGCTGAGATGTCCCTACAAGTTGATAACTAAAGTGCTTGATAACAGGGTGGCCCCTTTTGTTGATAAATTGTTTAGTAGGCATCAAAATGCCTTTATCAAGCATAGAAACATCATGGATGGAGTATTATCGTTGCACGAAATTCTGCATCATACTTACAGCAAGAAGAAGGTGGGTATTGTCATCAAGCTTGATTTCGAGAAAGCTTATGACAAAGTGAACTGGGACTTTCTTTTGGAATATCTTGAGACGAGAGGGTTTGGTCCCACATGGTGTGGGTGGATTAAAAGTGTCCTGGTTGATGGCACAGTCAGTGTGAAGCTGAACAATGTGATGGGGCCATATTTCAAGAGCTTTAAAGGGGTTAGACAGGGGGATCCTGTGTCGCCCTTCCTGTTTAACATTGTTGCTGAATGCTTGTGTAAAATGGTGCTGCAGGCGCAGAAAAATAATCTAGTTGTGGGACTCGCTCCGGATCTTGTTGAAAATGGAGTGGCAATACTGCAATATGCAGATGATACAGTCCTATGCATAGACCATGATTTGGATAAAGCTGTGAATATGAAGTTGCTGTTATACCTATTTGAGCTCATGTCTGGGTTCAAAATCAATTTCCAGAAAAGTGAGATCCTGTGTGTAGGGGGGGATGATGAGATTCTTAAAGCATATGCTGATATTTTTGATTGTCAAATAGGGCACTTCCCCATGAAGTATCTTGGGGTGCCAGTGACCTTTTCTTCTTTGCGAGTAGCTGACTGGGACTTTTTAGAGTCCGGATTCATTAAAAGGTGTGACTCTGGCCTGGGGGGCAATGCCTCGTCTGGGGGACGTTTAACGCTGCTTAATGCTAATATTTCTAGCATTGCCTTTTATTATATGTCCATGTACCTTTTATCCAAAACTATACTTGCCAGGATTGACACGTGTAGAAGGAGATTCTTCTGGCATGTGACCCAGAATAAAAAACGATATTACCTGGTTAAGTGGACTGGAATTTGTAGATCCAAGAATAAAGGGGGGCTGGGTGTGAAAGATCTACATAAGCAGAACCTCAGCTTGCTTACTAAATGGTGGTGGAAGTTAGAAACTAAATCTGGACTTTGGCAGGATATTGTGAAAGCTAAGTACTTCAGTAGGGCTACTGTGGCTGATATTAAAATGAAGTGCAATGACTCACCATGCTGGAAAGCCATTATGAAGGTGAAATATCTTTATATGGCAGGGAGGAGAGTAATTGTGCAGACTGGAAACATTGCCAGACTGTGGGTTGATCCCATTGGGGACAATATCCCTCTGGCTGAGCAGTTTCCTCGTCTTTTCTCTATTTGCAATTATCCTGAGTGCACTATTGATAAATGCTTAAATGCTGATCCCTCCTCATTCTTTAGGAGAAGGTTGAATAGTGAGCTTAATGACCAGTGGGTTGTTGTGAGTAAATTGGCTAGAGAAGCATGTGTTTCAGACGCTGCTGATGTGATCAAATGGGGCTTGGGTGGGAAAACCTCTTTTACCACCAAATCTGTTTATTCGTTCCTGGAGAAAAATGTTGCTAGGTGCAATTATAGATGGATCTGGAGTGCCAGAATCCCTCTCAAAATTCAAATATTCTTGTGGCAACTTTTTCAGGATGATGTCCTGACTAGGGATGTGATGAAACACCGAGGTTGGAAAGGGAACCCAAAATGTTCTTGCGGAGGGAGAGAGATCGCACAGCACCTGTTCTTTGCTTGCCCTGTTGCCAGGGTAACCTGGAGGATAGTGGCATGTATGTTTGGCACTTCTTTGTGCCCTGATAATATCAGGCAAGCTTATTTATGGTGTTATACATTCTTACCTGGAGGGGAAAAATTTTATACGGCAGGGATTGCTGCTATATGCTGGGCGATCTGGTCGTGTCGTAACAGGGTCACTTTTGAGTTCAAACCGCTTACAAACCCATTTGAATGTATATTCTCTACCTGTGCTTTAATTTGCTACTGGGCAGGAATGATGAAGCAAGAGGATGCAGTTGCCATGAGGGACGGGGCGAAGATGCTGAAGGAGAATGCATCGATGATGATGAGGATCTGTGCTGCAAACCACGAAGAGGCGACCTGTTGATCCTGCTGGAGATGTTCCCTTGTGGTCTAGCTTGATTTTTGAGTTGCTCTCCCCTGCGTGGGCTTGAACTTATGCTGCTCGACTGTTGTGAGCTTGTGTGCTGTGACTTTTGGGGCTGTTGGCCCTGGTTCCTAGCTTTAGATGTATGGTGTCGTCGGGTTTTCGCCCCACAACGAGTAATCTCGATGGCGAGTGCTTGCAGTGGGTTTCCCGATGATGCATTGAACTCGCTTCCCCTTTTCTCCTTTCTTGGACTGTTGTATTTCCGTTATGTTGCAGTAATGGAAAGGGGTAATGCCCGGTTCAAAAAAAAACTAATTTATTATTGTCTCTAGGGCATATTTCCAACAGTCTCCCACTTGCACTAGAGTCAATAATCTAGTTCACATCGTCATGTGATTAACATTCAAACGTCACATCGCCATGTGACCAACATCCAAAGAGTTTACTAGTGTCATTAAACTAGTTCACATCATCATGTGATTAAGACTCAATGAGTTCTGGGGTTTGATCATGTTTTGCTTGTGAGAGAGGTTTTAGTCAACGGGTCTGCAACTTTTAGATCCGTATGTACTTCGCAAATCTCTAGGTCATATTGTAAATGCTGCTTCCACGCTCCACTTGGAGCTATTCCAAATGGTTGCTCCACTATACGTATCCGGTTTGCTACTCAGAGTCACTTGGATAGGTGTTAAAGCTTGCATCGACGTAACCCTTTATGCCGAACTCTTTATCACCTCCATAATCGAGAAACATGTCCTTATTTACTCCAAGGACAATTTTTGACCGCTGTCCAATGATCCATTCCTGGATCATTCTTGTACCCCTTGACTGACTCATGGCGATGCACACTTCCGGTGCGGTACACAGCATAGCACACTGTAGAGCCTACGTCTAAAGCATAGGGGATGACCTTCGTCCTTTCTCTCTTTTCTGCTGTGGTCGAGCTTTAAGTCTTAACTTCATACCTTACAACTCAGGCAAGAACTCCTTCTTTTACTGATCCATCTTGAACACCTTCAAGATCATGTCAAGGTATATGCTCATTTGAAAGTACCATTAAGCGTTTTTGATCTATCATTATAGATCTTGATGCTCAATGTTCAAGTAGCTTAATTCAGGTTTTCCATTGAAAAACACTTTTCAAATAACCCTATATGCTTTCCAGAAATTCTACATCATTTCTGATCAACAATATGTCAATAACATATACTCATCAGAAATTCTATAGTGCTCCCACTCACTTCTTTGGAAATACAAGTTTCTCATAAACTTTGTATAAACAAAAATCTTTGATCATCTTATCAAAGTGCATATTCCAACTCCGAGATGCTTACTCCAGTCCATGGAAGGATCGCTGGAGCTAGCATACTTTTTAGCATCCTTAGGATCGACAAAACCTTTCTGATTGTATCACATACAACCTTTCCTTACGAAAACTGGTAAGGAAACTCGTTTTGACATCCATCTGCCAGATTTCATAAATGCAGCTAATGCTAACATGATTCCGACGGACTTAAGCATCGTTATGGATGAGAAAATCTCATCGTAGTCAACTCCTTGAACTTGTGAAAAACTCTTTGCCACAAGTCAAGCTTCATAGACGGTGACATTACCGTCCACGTCCGTCTTCTTCTTAAACATCCATTTATCTCAATGGCTTGCCGATCATCGGGCAAATCCACCAAAGTCCATGCTTTGTTCTGATACATGGATCCTATCTCGGATTTCATGGCTTCTAACCATTTGTCGGAATATGGGCCCACCATCGCTTCTCCATAGCTCGTAGGTTCATTGTTGTCTAGCAACATGACCTTCAAGAAAGGATTACTATACCACTCTGAAGTAGTACGCATCCTTGTCACCCTACGAGGTACAGTAGTGACTTGATCCGAAACTTCATGATCACTATCATAAGCTTCTACTTCAATTGGTGTGGGCGCCACAGGAACAACTTCCTGTGCCCTGCTACACACTAGTTGAAGTGACGGTTCAATAACCTCATCAAGCCTCCACCATGCTCCCACTCAACTTTCCGAGACAAACTTTTCCTCGAGAAAGGACCCGATTCAAGAAACAATCCCTATTGCTTTCGGATCTGAATTAGGAGGTATACCCAACTGTTTTGGGTGTCCTATGAAGATGCATTTTATCCGCTTTGGGTTTGATCTTATCAACCTCAAACTTTTTCACATAAGCGTCGCAGCCCCAAACCTTTAAGAAATGACAGCTTAGGTTTCTCTAAACCATAGTTCATACGGTGTCATCTCAATGGAATTACGTGGTGCCCTATTTAAATTGAATGTGGTTGTCTCTAATGCCTAACCCATAAACAATAGTGGTAATTCGATAAGAGACGTCATGGTACGCACCATATCCAATAGGGTGCAACTATGATGTTCGGACACACCATCAAACTATGGTGTTCCAGGCGGTATTGTGAAACAATTTCCACAATGTCTTAATTGCGTGCCAAAGCTCGTAACTCAGATACTCATCTCTATGATCATATCATAGACATTTTATCCTCTTGTCACGATGATCTTCAACTTCACTCTGAAATTACTTGAACCATTCAATAATTCAGACTTGTGTTTCATCAAGTAAATATACTCAACATCTACTCGAATCATCTGTGAAGTAAGAACATAACGATATTCACTGCATGCCTCAGCACTCATTGGACTGCACACATCAAAATGTGTTACTTCCAACAAATTGCTATCTTGTTCCATCTTACTGAAAACGAGGCTTTTCAGTCATCTTGCCCATGTGGTATGATTTGCATATCTCAAGTGATTCAAAATCAAGTGAGTCCAAATGATCCATCTGCATGGAGTTTCTTCATGAGTATACACCAATAGACATGGTTCGCATGTCTCAAACTTTTCAAAAACGAGTGAGTCCAAAGATCCATCAATATGGAGCTTCTTCATGTGTTTTATACCAATATGACTTACATGGCAGTGCCACAAGTAAGTGGTACTATCATTACTATCTTATATCTTTTGGCATGAAAATGTGTATCACTACGATCGAGATTCAATAAACCATTCCTTTAGGTGCAAGACCATTGAAGGTATTATTCAAATAAATAGAGTAACCATTATTCTCCTTAAATGAATAACCGTATTGCGATAGACATAATCCAATCATGTCTATGCTCAACGCAAACACCAAATGACAATTATTCAGGTTTAATACTAATCTTGATGGTAGAGGGAGCGTGCGATGTTTGATCATATCAAACTTGGAAACACTTCCAACACATATCGTCAGCTCACCTTTAGCTAGTCGCCATTTATTCCGTAGCTCTTTTATTTCAAGTTACTAACACTTAGTAACCGAACCGGTATCTAATACCCTTGTGCTACTAGGAGTACTAGTAAAGTACACATTATCATAATGTATATCCAATATACTTCTATCGACCTTGCCAGCCTTCTTATCTACCAAGTACCTAGGGTAATTTTGCTCCAGTGGTTGTTCCCCTTATTACAGAAGCACTTAGTCTTGGGTTTGGGTTCAACCTTGGGTTTCTTCACTAGAGCGGCAGCTGATTTATCGTTTCATGAAGTATCCCTTCTTGCCCTTGCCCTTCTTGAAACTAGTGGTTTCACCAACCATCAACAATTGATGCTCCTTCTTGATTTCTACTTTCGCGGTGTCAAACATCGCGAATACCTCAAGGATCATCATATCTATCCCTAATATGTTATAGTTCATCACGAAGCTCTAGCAGCTTGGTGGCAATGACTTTGGAGAAACATCACTATCTCATCTGGAAGATCAACTCCCACTCGATTCAAGTGATTGTTGCACTCAGACAATCTGAGCACAAGCTCAACGATTGAGCTTTTCTCCCTTAGTTTGCATGCTAAGAAAATCATCGGAGGTCTCATACCTCTTGACGTGGGCACGAGCCTGAAATCTCAATTTCAGCCCTCGAAACATCTCATATGTTCCGCGACATTTCGAAAACGTCTTTGGTGCCTCAACTCTAAACCGTTTAACTGAACTATCACGTAGTTATCAAAACGTGTATGTCTGATGTTCGCAACATCCACAAACGACGTTTGGGGTTCAGCACACTGAGCGGTGCATTAAGGACATAAGCTTTCTACTGTTCGCATAATCGCTACTGTCAACTTTCAACTATATTTTCTCTAGGAACATATCTAAACAGTGGAACTAAAGCGCGAGCTTACGACATAATTTGCAAAGATCTTTTGACTATGTTCAGGATAATTAAGTTCATCTTATGAACTCCTACCCAGATAGACATCCCTCTAGTCATCTAAGTGATTACATGATCCGAGTCAACTAGGCCGTGTCCGATCATCACGTGAGATGGACTAGTCATCATCGGTGAACATCTTCATGTTGATCATATCTACTATACGACTCATGCTCGACCTTTCAGTCTCTTGTGTTCCGAGGCCATGTCTGTACATGCTAGGCTCGTCAAGTCAACCTAAGTGTTTCACGTGTGTAAATCTGGCTTACACCCGTTGTATGTGAACGTAAGAATCAATCACACCCGATCATCACGTGGTGCTTCGAAACGACGAACTTTCGCAACGGTGCACAGTTAGGGGGAACACTTTCTTGAAATTTTAATGAGGGATCATCTTATTTACTACCGTCGTTCTAAGCAAATAAGATGCATAAACATGATAAACATCACATGCAATCAAAAAGTGACATGATATGGCCAATATCATATTGCTCCTTTTGATCTCCATCTTCGGGGCTCCATGATCATCATCGTCACCGGCATGACACCATGATCTCCATCATCATGATCTCCATCATCGTGTCTCCATGAAGTTGTCTCGCCAACTTATTACTTCTACTACTATGGCTACCGGTTAGCAATAAAGTAAAGTAATTACATGGCGTTGTTAAATGACACGCAGGTCATACAATAAATAAAGACAACTCCTACGGCTCCTGCCGGTTGTCATACTCATCGACATGCAAGTCGTGATTCCTATTACAAGAACATGATCATTCTCATACATCACATATCATTCATCACATTCTTCTTGGCCATATCACATCACATAGCATACCCTGCAAAAACAAGTTAGACGTCCTCAAATTGTTGTTTGCATGTTTTACGTGGCTGCTATGGGTTTCTAGCAAGAACGTTTCTTACCTACGCAAAAACCACAATGTGATATGTCAATTGCTATTTACCCTTCATAAGGACCCTTTTCATCGAATCCGATCCAACTAAAGTGGGAGAGACTGGCACCCGCTAGCCACCTTATGCAACAAGTGCATGTCAATCGGTGGAACCTGTCTCACGTAAGAGTACGTGTAAGGTCAGTCCGGGCCGCTTCATCCCACGATGCTGCCGAATCAAGATTGGACTAGTAACGGTAAGCATATTGAACAACATCAACACCCACAACTACTTTGTGTTCTACTCGTGCAAAGAATCTACGCAATAGACCTAGCTCATGATGCCACTGTTGGGGAACGTAACAGAAATTCAAAATTTTCCTACGTGTCACCAAGATCTATCTATGGAGAAACCAGCAACAAGAGGAAGGAGAGTGCATCTACATACCCTTGTAGATCGCTAAGAGGAAGCGTTCAAGAGAACAGGGTTGAAGGAGTCGTACTCGTCGTGATCCAAATCACCGGAGATCCTAGTGCCGAACGGACGGCACCTCCGCGTTCAACACACGTACAGCCAGGTGATGTCTCCCATGCCTTGATCCAGCAAGGAGAGAGGGAGAGGTTGAGGAAGACTCCGTCCAGCAGCAGCACAACGGCGTGGTGGTGGTGGAGAAGCGTGGCAATCCTGCAGGGCTTCGCCAAGCACCGCAAGAGAGGAGAAGGGAGAGAGGTAGGGCTGCGCCAGGGAGAGGTCAAAACTCATGTGTTGGAAGCCCTCAAGACCTCAACTATATATAGGGGAGAGGGAGGGGGTGCGCCCCCTTTAGGGTTTCCACCCCAATGGGTGCGGCAGCCCCAATCCCATTTAAGGGTGGCGACCAAGGGGGGGAAGAGGGGAAACTTGCCCCCCAAGTTAGGTGGAAGCACCCCCTCCCCAAACCCTAGGCGCCTTGGGCCCTTGTGGGGGGCGCACCAGCCCACCTGGGGCTGGTCCCCTCCCACACTTGGCCCATGTAGTCCTCCGGGGTTGGTGGCCCCACTTGGTGGACCCCCGGGACCCTCCCGGTGGTCCCGATACGTTACCGATAAAACCCAAAACTTTTCCGGTGACCAAAACACGACTTCCCATATATAAATCTTTACCTTCGGACCATTACGGAACTCCTCCTGGTGTCCGGGATCTCATCCGGGACTCCGAACAACATTCGGTAACCACATACAAACTTCCTTTATAACCCTAGCGTCATCGAACCTTAAGTGTGTAGACCCTACGGGTTCGGGAGACATGTAGACATGACCGAGACGTTCTCCGGTCAATAACCAACAGCGGGATCTGGATACCCATGTTGGCTCCCACATGTTCCACGATGATCTCATTGGATGAACCACGATGTCAAGGACTCAATCGATCCCATATACAATTCCCTTTGTCTAACGGTATTGTACTTGCCCGAGATTCGATCGTCGGTATACCGATACCTTGTTCAATCTCGTTACCGGCAAGTCTCTTTACTCGTTCCGTAACACATCATCCCGTGATCAACCCCTTGGTCACATTGTGCACATTATGATGATGTCCTACCGAGTGGGCCCAGAGATACCTCTCCGTTTACACGGAGTGACAAATCCCAATCTCGATTCGTGCCAACCCAACAGACACTTTCGGAGATACCTGTAGTGCACCTTTATAGCCACCCAGTTACGTTGTGACGTTTGGTACACCCAAAGCATTCCTACGGTATCCGGGAGTTGCACAATCTCATGGTCTAAGGAAATGATACTTGACATTAGAAAAGCTTTAGCATACGAACTACGATCTTTGTGCTAGGCTTAGGATTGGGTCTTGTCCATCACATCATTCTGCTAATGATGTGATCCCGTTATCAACGACATCTAATGTTCATGGTCAGGAAATCGTAACCATCTGTTGATCAACGAGCTAGTCAACTAGAGGCTCACTAGGGACATGGTGTTGTCTATGTACCCACACATGTATCTGAGTTTCCTATCAATACAATTATAGCATGGATAATAAATGATTATCATGAACAAGGAAATATAATAATAACTAATTTATTATTGTCTCTAGGGCATATTTCCAACAGTCAGGGGTCTCGCCCTCGTGAGGTGGGAAGCTACCGCAAACATGTCGAGCTAAGTTATCCTACCCTTGCCCACCCAGAATACAGACATCATGGCACAACATTAAGATAATAAGCATAACATAAAGGGGCATGACTGTCATAGTTCATTACACACCCCAGCGGGGCACCCTACTTTTTTCAAATTGCAGAAGAAAGGAAAGGTCAAACCAAAGTGGCCCGTGGGGCCGCGGCAGGTCTTGAGTCCAAGTTCGGCGGCCCCGAGCTCAGGCCGGGCTCTCCTCCTGCTTCACGGGGCGTGGCAGCGAGACGACCCGCTGCCTCCCTCGATCTGAGCTCGGCGGCGCGGAGGTTGATCGTAGCCGCCGCTGCTCGAGCTCTCGCCCGAGGAAGAGCTGCCGCTGTGGGAGGAGGAGCAGATGTCGTCAAGGCCAAGCTCACACCCCCCCCCCCCCCCGCCGGCACGGCCGACGTCAAGGCCAAGCTGATCGTCGCTGTCGTCTTCTGGGCAGCACCCCACACGGTGACTGTCCTCCCTGAACACCCTCATGAAAAGGGTCGCCAGGCCATTGTACTTGAAGTGGAGGGTGCACCTCCCACTCAGGCCTTGTGCGTGGGGGAACGCTTGCTAGCTGCGGGTCAGGACCACGCTGCCCGTGGTGGCGACCTCAGTCACACCCACGAGGCCCTGCTGCAGCAGCTGTCGGGCTGCAGCCAGAGGCCGTCGATTCCTCGAGGACGGCAGCTCGCTGGAGATGAAGCGGGGAAGCTAGAACGAGGTGCCGGCAGGCCTCTCCGACCACACCACAAACTCCGGGAACACGTCCAACAAAGAGAAGCACGGTCAAGGAGGGCGAGCAACCACAACGCACCTTCCCTCATCGTGGGGGCTTCCCCAGGGCCGGTGGCCCCCCTCCGCGAGAAGAAGTACCGCCACGGACACCAAGGGAGACGCCGGCCCTAGGAGATGCATGCCCGTGCCCCCTGGGGGCCGCCGTTGGGTCGTGGCTGATACGTCTCCAACGTATCTATAATTTTTGATTGTTCCATACTATTATATTACTCGTTTTGGATGTTTATGGGCTTTACTTTACACTTTTATATCCTTTTTTGGACTAACATACTAACCGGAGGCCCAGCCCGTATTGCTGTTTTTTTGCCTATTTCAGTGTTTCAAAGAAAAGGAATATCAAACGGAGTCCAAATGGAATGAAACCTTCGGGGGCGATCTTTTTGAAACAAACGTGATCCAGAGGACTTGGAGTGCAAGTCAAGAAGCAATCGAGGAGGCCACGAGGGTGGAGGGCGCGCCCCCCTATCTCATGGGCCCCTCAGGCGTCCACCGACCTACTTCTTCCTCCTATATATACCCACATACCCCGAGAACATCAGAGGCGACCACGAAAAACTATTTCCACCACCGTAACCTTTTGTATCAGCGAGATCCCATCTTGGAGCCTTCACCGGCGCTCCCCCGAAGGGGGAATCAACCACGGAGGGCTTCTACATCAACACCATAGCCTCTCCGATGAGTTGTGAGTAGTTTACCACAGACCTTCGGGTCCATAGTTATTAGCTAGATGGCTTCTTCTCTCTCTTTGGATCTCAATACCATGTTCTCCTTGATCCTCTTGGAGATCTATTCGATGTAACTCTTTTTGCGGTGTGTTTGTTGAGATCCGATGAATTGTGGATTTATGATCAAGTTTATCTATGAGAAATATTTCAATCTTCTCTGAATTCTTTTATGTGTGATTAAGTTATCTTTGCAAGTATCTTCGAGTTATCAGTTTGGTTTGGCCTACTAGATTGATCTTTCTTGCAATGGGAGAAGTGCTTAGCTTTGGGTTCAATCTTGCGGTGTCCTTTCCTAGTGACAGCAGGGGCAGCAAGGCACGTATTGTATTGTTGCCATCGAGGATAAAAAGATGGGATTTATATCATATTGCATGAGTTTATCCCTCTACATCATGTCATCTTTCTTAATGTGTTACTCTATTCTTTATGAACTTAATACTCTAGATGCATGCTGGATAGTGGTCGATGTGTGGAGTAATAGTAGTAGATGCAGGCAGGAGTTGGTCTACTTGTCACGGACGTGATGCCTATATACATGATCATGCCTAGATAATCTCATAATTATTCGCTTTTCTATCAATTGCTCGACAGTAATTTGTTCACCCACCGTAATACTTATGCTATCTTGAGAGAAGCCACTAGTGAAACCTATGGCCCCGAGTCTATCTTTTATCATATAAGCTTTGAATCTACTTTTATTTGCATCTTTACTTTTCCAATCTATATTATAAAATGCCAAAAACATATTTATCTTATCATTTTATCTCTATCAGATCTCACATTCGCAAGTGGCCATGAAGGGATTGACAACCCCTTTATTGCGTTGGTTGCGAGTTCTTGTTTGTTTGTGTAGGTGCGTGGGACTTTTGAGGAGCCTCCTACTGGATTGATACCTTGGTTCTCAAAAACTGAGGGAAATACTTACGCTACTATTGCTACATCACCCTTTCCTCTTCAAGGAAAACCAACGCAAGCTCAAGACGTAGCAAGAAGGATTTCTGGCGCCGTTGCCGGGGAGGTCTTCGCTCAAGTCAAGACATACCAAGTACCCATCACAAACTCATCTCCCTCGCATTTACATTATTTGTCATTTGCCTCTCGTTTTCCTCTCCCCCACTTCACCCTTGTCGTTTTACTCGCCCCTCTTCCGTTCGATCTTGTGTCTCCATGTACCTTCTTTTTTTTGCTTGCATCTTCACTTGCTAAAAGTTTATGGATCCTCATCCACTTGCTAATCTCTTTAAGAGATCGAATTTCGTTGAACCTATTGCTAGTGAGTTGAGTGCACTAGATTATCTTTATGAGGTTTTGCTTGAAATTCGTGAATCTGAAAATTGTGATGAAGTACTTTATGAAGCAATTCACGATAGATCTTTGAATAAAAAGCATGATTGCAATGCTTTTATTATAAATTCTATTGATGTCGATTGTGCTAATAATATGAAAAACCCTAAGCTTGGGGATGCCAATTTTTCTATGTCTACAACTTGTTGCAATGATCATGATTGGGATGATTCTTATTATGATCTTGAAAATTTATTTAAGCCCCATGATGAATATGAGATTGATAATAGTATTTGCAATATTATTGAAAGTGGGTTTGGAAGAGTGTCAACTTTAGGTCCCACATATTTGGAGAATGTTCAATCTGATGAAATTTTTAATAAAAGTGGGTTTGGAGAGGTCATGACTTTAGTTAATGTTAATCCCACTATTTTGGAAGAGTGACAACTTTGCATGCATGTGGATCATGTTTAAAATATTTTATGTGATAGCTATTTTGTTGAATTTGCTTATGATCCTACATGTAATTATTATGAGAGAGGAAAATATGGTTGTAGAAATTTTCATGTTACTAAATTACCTCTCTTCATGTTGAGATTGCTATCATCTCTTTGTTCTTCCTTGCATATGCTAGTTTTTGCTTGCCTTGATAATTTGTTTGCTTACAAGATGCCTGTGCATAGGAAGTATGTTATACTTAAGTGTGTTTGCCTCATTTTTTATGATGCTCTCTTTGTGCTTCGATTCTTGTCTTTCATGTGAGCATCATTGAAATCTCAATGCCTAGCTAGGGGCGTTAAAAGATAGCACTAGTTGGGTGGCAACCCAATTTTATTTGTGTTTTTTGTTTTTGTTTCTGTTTAGTAATAAATTTTGCATCTACCTTATGTTTAGATATGTTTTATTTAGTGTTCGTGCCAAGTAGAACCTATAGGATAACCTATGGTGATAGTTAATTTGATTCTGCTGAAAAACAGAAACTTTGCACGCACGAAAATAATTTTAGCAATTCACATAAACGTGATTTTGCATTGATTATTTTTGCTGTAGATCAATAGACAAATTGCCCAGGACTTCCTATTTTTTTAGGATTTTTAGAGTTCCATAAGTATTCAAGAGTTACAGATTGCTACAGACTGTTCTGTTTTTGACAGATTCTGCCTTTCGTGTGTTGATTGCTTATTTTGATGCATCTATGGCTAGTATTAAGTGGTATGAACCATAGAGAACTTTAAATACAGTAGATTTAACACCAATATAAATAAAGAATGATTTCATTACAGTACCTTATGTGGTGGTTTTTCTTTTTTTTCACTAACGGAGCTTATGAGATTTCCTGTTGAGTTTTGTGTTGTGAAGTTTTCAAGTTTTGGGTAAAGATTTGATGGACTATGGAATAAAGAGTGGCAAGAGCCTAAGATTGGGGATGCCCATGGCACACAAAGATACTCAAGAATAGCCAAAAGCCTAAGCTTGGGGATGCCCCCGGAAGGCATCCCCTCTTTCGTCTTCGTTTATCGGTAACTTTACTTGGAGCTATATTTTTATTTGCCACATGATATGTGTTTTGCTTGGAGCGTCTTGTATGATATTAGTATTTGCTTTTTAGTTTTCCACAATCATCCTTTCTGTACACACCTTTTGGGAGAAGCCCACTTGATTAGAATTTATTAGAATACTCTATGTGCTTCACTTATATCTTTTGAGTTGGATAGTATTTGCTCTAGTACTTCACTTAGATCTTTTAGAGCACGGCGGTGGCTCAATTTTGAAGAAATTGTTGATCTCTCATGCTTCACTTATATTATTTTTGGAGTCTTTTAGAACAGCATGGTATTTGCTATGGTTATTAATTTGGTCCTAGAATGATGAGCATCCAAGTTGGGCATAATAAAAACTATCATAGAAAGTGCATTAAACACTAGGATCAATTTGATGCTTGATAATTGTTTTGAGATATAAAGGTGATAATATTAGAGTCATGCTAGTGGGTAATTATGAAATTGAGAAATACTTGTGTTGAAGTTGGCAGGTCCCGTAGCATGCACGTATGGTAAAAGTTGTGTGACAAATTTGTTGCATGAGGTGCTCTTTTAATTGTCTTCCTTATGAGTGGAGGTCAAGATCGCGCGATGGTTAACTCCTACCAACCCTTCCCCTAGGAGCATGTGTAGTAGTACTTTGCTTCGAGGGCAAGTAGACTTTTGCAATAAGTATATGAGTTCTTTATGACTAATGTAAGTCCATGGATATACGCATACTCATCCTTCCACTTTGCTAGCCTCTATTGTGCCGCGCAATTTTCGCCGGTATCATGCACCCATTATTTACCTTCCTCAAAACAGACACCATACCTACCTATTATGGCATTTCCATAGCCATTCCGAGATATATTGCCATGCAAATTTCCACCGTTCCGTTATTATGACACGCTCCATCATTGTCATATTGCTCTTTGCGTGATCATGTAGTTGACATCGTATTTGTGGCAAGGCCACCATCATAATTTTCATACATGTCACTCTTGATTCATTGCATATCCCGGTACACCGCCGGAGGCATTCATATAGTCATATTTTGTTCTAAGTGTTGAGTTGTAATTCTCGAGTTGTAAATTAATAAAAGTGTGATGATCTTCATTATTAGAGCATTGTCCCAAGTGAGGAAAGGATGATGAAGACTACGATTCCCCCACAAGTCGGGATGAGACTTCGGACTTAAAAAAAGAGAGGCCAAAGAGCCCACCAAAAAAAGAGAAAGGCCAAATAAAAAATAAAAAAATAAAAAAATGAGAGAAAAAGTGAGAAGGGACAATGCTACTATCTCTTTTCCACACTTGTGCTTCAAAGTAGCACCATGATCTTCATGATAGAGAGTCTCTTGTGTTGTCACTTTCATATACTAGTAGGAATTTTTCATTATAGAACTTGCCTTGTATAGTCCAATGATGGGCTTCCTCAAAACGCCCTAGGTCTTCGTGAGCAAGCAAGTTGGATGCACACCCACTTAGTTTCTTTTGTTGAGCTTTATATATTTATAGCTCTAGTGCATCCGTTGCATGGCAATCCCTACTCACTCACATTGATATCTATTGATGGGCATCTCCATAGCCCGTTGATACGCCTAGTTGATGTGAGACTATCTTCTCCCTTTTTGTCCTCACAACCACCACCATATACCACCATAGTGCTATGTCCATGGCTTGCGCTCATGTATTGCATAAGAGTTGAAAAAGCTGAAGCGCGTTAAAAAGTATGAACCAATTGCTTGGCTGAAATCGGGATTGTGCATGATGGGAGTATTTTGTGTAATGAAAATGAAGCATGGCCTAACTATATGATTTTGTAGGGATAAGCTTTCTTTGGCTATGCTATTTTGATAGGACATGATTATTTGTTAGTATGCTTCGAGTATTATTATTTTTATGTTTTATAAGCTTTTATCTTGAATCATTTGGATCTGAAAAATCATGCCACAATAAAGAAAATTACATTGAGAATTATGCTAGGTAGCATTCCACATCAAATGTTCTGTTTTTATCATTTACCTACTCGAGGACGAGCAGGAATTAAGCTCGGGGATGCTTGATACGTCTCCAACGTATCTATAATTTTTGATTGTTCCATGCTATTATATTACCTGTTTTGGATGTTTATGGGCTTTACTTTACACTTTTATATCATTTTTGGACTAACCTACTAACAAGAGGCCCAGCCCGTATTGCTGTTTTTTTTGCCTATTTTAGTGTTTCGAAGAAAAGGAATATCAAACGGAGTCCAAACGGAATGAAACCTTCAGAGGCGATCTTTTTGGAACAAACGTGATCCAGAGGACTTGGAGTGCAAGTCAAGAAGCAATCGAGGAGGCCAAGAGGGTGGAGGGCACCCCCTCCCCCCTACTGGGCGCGCCCCCCTATCTCATGGGCCCCTCGAGCGTCCACCGACCTACTTCTTCCTCCTATATATACCCATGTACCCCGAGAACATCACAGGCGACCATGAAAAACTATTTCCACCACCGTTACCTTCTGTATCCGCGGGATCCCATCTTGGAGCCTTCGTCGGTGCTTCGCCGGAGGGAGAATCAACCACGGAGGGCTTCTACATCAACACCATAGCCTCTCCGATGAGTTGTGAGTAGTTTACCACATACCTTAGGGTCCATAGTTATTAGCTAGATAGCTTCTTCTCTCTCTTTGGATCTCAATACCATGTTCTCCTTGATCCTCTTGGAGATCTATTCGATGTAACTCTTTTTGTGGTGTGTTTGTCGAGATCCGATGAATTGTGGGTTTATGATCAAGTTTATCTATGAGAAATATTTGAATCTCCTCTGAATTCTTTTATGTGTGATTAAGTTATCTTTGCAAGTCTCTTTGGATTATCAGTTTGGTTTGGCCTACTAGATTGATCTTTCTTGCAATGGGAGAAGTGCTTAGCTTTGGGTTCAATCTTGCGGTGTCCTTTTCCAGTGACAGCAGGGGCAGCAAGGCACATATTGCATTGTTGCCATCGAGGATAAAAAAATGGGGTTTATATCATATTGCATGAGTTTATCCCTCTACATCATGTCATATTTCTTAATGCGTTACTCTGTTCTTTATGAACTTAATACTCTAGATGCATGCTGGATAGCGGTCGATGTGTGGAGTAATAGTAGTAGATGGAGGCCGGAGTCGGTCTACTTGTCACGGACGTGATGCCTATATACATGATCATGCCTAGATAATCTCATAATTATTCGCTTTTCTTCGACAGTAATTTGTTCACCCATCATAATACTTATGTTATCTTGAGAGAAGCCACTAGTGAAACCTATGGCCCCCGGGTCTATCTTTTATCATATAAGCTTTCAATCTACTTTTATTTGCATCTTTACTTTTCCAATCTATATTATAAAATACCAAAAAATATATTTATCTTATCATTTTATCTCTATCAGATCTCACTTTCGCAAGTGGCCGTGAAGGGATTGACAACCCCTTTATTGCGTTGGTTGCGAGTTCTTGTTTGTTTGTGTAGGTGCATGGGACTTTTGAGGAGCCTCCTACTGGATTGATACCTTGGTTATCAAAAACTAAGGAAAATACTTACGCTACTATTGCCGCATCACCCTTTCCTCTTCAAGGAAAACTAACGCAAGCTCAAGACATAGCAGCGACATGCTTGCGAGGACGGCCTCGGCCCTCTTGGGTGGTGGAGAAGCTGGCCCCTCCTTGGGAGCCTTCCCCTTCTCAACAGTTGAGAACCTCCTTGTCAGCGCCATGGATGCTATAGCAAGATGGAGAAGGAAAGGGGGCAAGCAGCAAGAAGACGGAGAAAGAGATGAGCAAAGGGGGCTCTGCCCCTCCCCTCATTTATAGCCGGAGGGAGGCCAACCGCTAGCCTCCACGACCTCGCATAATGTTGATCCTCTGCATGCAGCATCAACTCGTCAAGTCAAAACGGTTGCTGAGGCAGCATGGGGGAGTGGAGATGCCCACGTCCCATCAATTGCCACACATCGTTCAAGGCCGCAGGTGGTTAGGGACCGCGGCGCTCTGCACTTGCCCTTTCGCTTCGCCTAGAAGCCAAGTCTGAGCGCGCCTTGGGCCCGGGGGCTACTGTCAGCATTCTAGATACGGGGGTACCCAGACTTGCCTGCCTACGGCCCACTGGGTGGCTCCATCGACGGCCTGGTATGGCCCAACTTCAGCATCGACAACTCAAGACCCTTGCGAGGGGCCAAGCCTCGCGAGGCGGACGGCACCGAGACCCCCAAGGGGGTCGGCCTCCTTAGGCTGGCTCCCGAGGAGCTGAGATCTCTATGCAAGGCGCACCTCATGAGGCTCAACAGACGTGAGCCATGATGACCAAGGCCAGGCGGGCACCAGTGGGCATAGAGTACCAGTTTCCTCTTTGGTGCAAAGGAGGCAAGCAGCAGGCGCGGAGTCCCGAAGAATCAGCCAAAGGTTTCTGTTCTGGTGCAACAAGACCAAGACCGCCAGGACGGCAGGACGAAGGTCATCGCCGAGCCCACCGTAGCGTCACGACCAGAGGCTTTTGCAGGCGAAGACTACTTTAGTCAGGATAGGATGTACTTGTTGTCCCCCTTCAAATCTGGTCGTTGTGGGATCCCTTCCCGCCAACATTTGGGAAGAGGACCAAGGCCACCATAAATAGGACTTAGCCACCACCATAGAGGGGGGATCGACCCGAACAGAGCGAAGCTATTCCTCCTTCGCCAACTCTCTTGAGCTCAAGAACACCTCACCTCCTGAGGCCATTCATCCACTGTACTAGTTCATCCTCAGCCCCTCGAGGCAATCCACCACAAAGCTGGAGTAGGGTATTACACCACAAGGTGGCCCGAACCAGGATAAACTATTGTGTCTCTCTGTCCGTTTGAGCTCGACGCGCTAGGCTGTGAGGATCTCGAGTACGCAGGCTGGGTAGGTTGAGATCTCCGCATGCACCCCAGAGTTCGAACCTCTCAAGGGTTTGTGGAACCCGAAATCCGACAGATATGTTTCTCGTTTATGGAGGCGACGAAGAGCTCGTCGTAAATGGTTACGTCGATGCTAGCTTCAACACTGATACGAATGACTCTAAGTCACAAACCGGATACGTATTTATATTGAATGGTGGAGCTGTCAGTTGGTGCAGTTCCAAGCAGAGTGTCATGGCAGGATCTACGTGTGAAGCGGAGTACATAGCTGCTTCGGAAGCAACACATGAAGGAGTTTAGATGAAGGTGTTCATATCCGATCTAGGTGTAATACCTAGTGCATCGGGTCCAATGAAAATCTTTTGTGACAACACTGGAGCAGGAATCCAGGTTTCACAAGAGAACCAAACACATCAAGAGACACTTCAAATCCATTCGTGAAAAGGTCAAGGATGGAGACATGAAGATTTGCAAAATACATACAGATTTGAATGTGGCGGACCCGTTGACTAAGCCTCTTCCACGAGCAAAACATGATCAGCACCAAGACTCCATAGGTGTTAGATTCATTACAATGTAATCTAGATTATTGACTCCGGTGCAAGGGGGAGACTGAAGGAAATATGCCCTAGAGGCAATAATAAAATTGTTATTTTATATTTCCTTATTCATGATAAAGGTTTATTATTCACACTAGAATTGTATTGATCGGAAACTTAAATACATGTGTGAATACATAGACAAATATCGTGTCCCTAGTAAGCCTCTACTAGACTAGCTCATTAATCAAAGATGGTTAAGGTTTCCTAACCATATACATGTGTTCTCATTTGATAAAGGCATCACATCATTAGGAGAATGATGTGATGGACAAGACCCATCCGGTAGCTTAGCATAATGATCGTTCAGTTTATTGTTATTGCTTTCTTCATGTCAAATACATATTCCTTTGACTATGAGATTATGCAACTCCCGAATACCGGAGGAATGCCTTGTGTGCTATCAAACATCACAATGTAACTGGGTGATCATAAAGATGCTCTACAGGTATCTCCGAAGGTATTTGTTGAGTTGGCATAGATCAAGATTAGGATTTGTCACTCCGAGTATCGAAGAGGTATCTCTGGGCCCTCTCGGTAATACACATCATAAGAAGCCTTGCAAGCAAATGACTAACAAGTTAGTTACGAGATGTTGTATTATGGAACGAGTAAAGAGACTTGCTAGTAACGAGATTGAACTGGGTATAGAGATACCGACGATCGAATCTCGGGCAAGTAACATACTGATGGACAAAGGGAATTACATATGTTGTCATAACAGTTCGATCGATAAAGATCTTCATAGAATATGTAGGAGCCAATATGGGCATCCAGGTTCCGCTATTGGTTATTGACCGGAGAGGTATCTCGGTCATGTCTACACAGTTCTCGAACCCATAGGGTCCACACGCTTAACGTTCCTTGACGATATAGTGTTATATGAGTTATATGTTTTGGTGACCGAGTGTTGTTCGGAGTCCTGGGTGAGATCATGGACATGACGAGGAGTCTCGAAATGGTCAAGAGTTAAATATTGATATATAGGACGATGGTATTCGGACACCGGAATAGTTTCGGAGTGCACCGGGTATGGGCCAAAGGGGGGACAGACCAGCCCACAAAGGGACTGGTGCGCCCCTTCCCTTGGCTGGCTGTCCCTAGGGGAAGGAAAGGGGAGGGGTGGCCCCTCGTGCCTTTCCCTCCTCGGGAGAGAAAGGAAGGGGGGCTCCTCCTTCCTTCCTCCCGCACTCCAAATAAGGAAGGGGCGGCGCCACTTGGGGGAAGACCCCAAGTAGGATTCGGCCTACTTGGGGGCGCTTCCTGGCTGCTTCCTCCACCCCACCTATATATATGAGGGAGGGGGCGCCTAGCACAACACACAAACAGTGTCTTAGCCGTGTGAGGCGCCCCCTCCACCATTTACAACCCCGGTCATATTTTCATAGTGCTTAGGCGAAGCCCTACGGAGATAACTTCACCATCACCATCACCACGCCGTCGTGCTACCGGAACTCATCCACTACCTCGCCGTCTTGCTAGATCAAGAAGGCGTGGACGCCACCGAGTTGAACGTGTGTTGGACGCGGAGGTGTCTTACGTTCGGTACTCGATCGGTTGGATCGCGAAGAAAGTTTGACTACATCAACCGCGTTGTCGAACACTTCCGCTTACGGTCTATGAGGGTACGTAGACACACTCTCCCCCTTGTTGCTATGCATCTCCATGGATAGATCTTGTGTGTGCGTAGAATTTTTTTTATTTTCCATGCAACGTTTCCCAACAGCTATTGAGAAACAGTAACAACGGGGTGAGCTATGCCCCTCCACAGTGATTCGACCTCTTTAGCCGTTGCATTCTGCATACAAACGCACCAGATCGCTCAACTATCCTACAGTGCACGCGTGGGCCTTTTTTATCTCGCCAGCCCCGAGCGTCATGACTGACCCACGTCTATGGGCTGTTGCTCCGGTGACCGACTTGGACGTCCTCACATTAATCGGGCCGAGGAACCGTCAATGGTCCACGGTTTCTCTCTTATGTACGAATTGGGTGTTAATCCGTGGGCTTCTTATATGTGGTTGTCTCATGGATCGTGGCGCCTGAGATGACGGGTGGCGGTGGCAGGTTACCAGCTGAAGGAAATATGCCCTAGAGGCAATAATAAAGTTATTATTTATTTCCTCATATCATGATAAATGTTTATTATTCATGCTAGAATTGTATTACCCGTAAACACGATACATGTGTGAATACAAAGACAAACATAACGTCACTAGTATGCCTCTACTTGACTAGCTCATTAATCAAAGATGGTTATGTTTCCTAACCATAGACATGTGTTGTCATTTGATTAACGGGATCACATCATTAGGAGAATGATGTGATTGACATGACCCATTCCGTTAGCCTAGCACTTGATCGTTTAGTATGTTGCTATTGCTTTCTTCATGACTTATACATGTGCCTATAACTATGAGATTATGCAACTCCCGTTTACCGGAGGAACACTTTGTGTGCTACCAAACGTCACAACATAACTGGGTGATTATAAAGGAGCTCTACAGGTGTCTCGAAAGGTACATGTTGAGTTGGCGTATTTCGAGATTAGGTTTTGTCACTCCGATTGTCGGAGAGGTATCTCTGGGCCCTCTCGGTAATGCACATCACTATAAGCCTTGCAAGCAATGTAATTAATGAGTTAGTTACGGAATGATGCATTACGTAACGAGTAAAGAGACTTGCCGGTAACGAGATTGATCTAGGTATTGGATACCGACGATTGAATCTCGGGCAAGTAAACATACCGATGACAAAGGGAACAACATATGTTGTTATGCGGTTTGACCGATAAAGATCTTCGTAGAATATGTAGGAGCCAATATGAGCATCCATGTTTCGCTATTGGTTATTGACCGAGAACAGTTCTAGGTCATGTCTACATAGTTCTCGAACCCGTAGGGTCCGCACGCTTAACGTTACGATGACAGTTTTATTATGAGTTTATAAGTTTTGACGTACCGAAGGTTGTTCGGAGTCCCGGATGTGATCACGGACATGACAAGGAGTCTCGAAATGGTCGAGACATAAAGATTGATATATTGGAAGCCTATATTTGGATATCGGAATCGTTCCGGGTGAAATCGGGATTTTACCGGAGTACCAGGGGGTTACCGGAACCCCCCCGGGGGTTATTGGGCCTTCATGGGCCCTAAGGGAGAAGAGGAGAGGAGGCAAGAGGTGGGCTGCGCCCCTCCCCTCCCTAGTCCGAATAGGACAAGGAGAGGGGGCGGCGCCCCCCCCCCTTTCCTTCCCCTCTTCCTCCTCCTTCCCCCTTCTCCTTCTCCAACTAGTAAAGAAGGGAGTCCTACTCCCGGTGGGAGTAGGACTCCCCCTTGGCGTGCCCTCCTTGGCCGGCCGCCCCCTCCCCCTTGGCTCCTTTATATACGGGGGTAGGGGGGCACCTCTAGACACACAAGTTGATCTTCCTGATCGTTCCTTAGCCATGTGCGGTGTCCCCCTCCACCATATTCCACCTCGGTCATATCGTTATGGTGCTTAGGCGAAGCCCTGCATCGGTAGAACATCATCATCGTCACCACACCGTCGTGCTGACGAAACTCATCCCCAACACCCTGCTGGATCGGAGTCCGGGGATCGTCATCGAGCTGAACGTGTGCTGAACTCGGAGGTGCCGTACGTTCGGTACTTGGATCGATCGGATCGTGAAGACGTACGACTACATCAACCGTCTTGTCATAACGCTTCCGCTTACGGTCTACGAGGGTACGTGGACAACACTCTCCCCTCTCGTTGCTATGCATCACCATGATCTTGCGTGTGCGTAGGAATTTTTTTGAAATTACTACGTTCCCCAACAGTGGCATCCGAGCCTAGGTTATATGCGTTGATGTTATATGCACGAGTAGAACACAAGTGAGTTGTGGGCGATACAAGTCATACTGCTTACCAGCATGTCATACTTTGGTTTAGCGGTATTGTTGGATGAAGCGGCCCGGACCGACATTACGCGTACGCTTACGCGAGACTGGTACTACCGTCGTGCTTTGCACATAGGTGACTAGTGGGTGTCTGTTTCTTCAACTTTAGTTGAACCGAGTGTGGCTACGCCCGGTCCTTGTGAAGGTTAAAACAACACTAACTTGACAAACTATCGTTGTGGTTTTGATGCGTAGGTAAGAACGGTTCTTGCTCAGCCCGTAGCAGCCACGTAAAATTTGCACCAACAAAGTAGAGGACGTCTAACTTG
The DNA here is from genome assembly GCA_963921465.1 of Triticum timopheevii. Classification (NCBI taxonomy): domain Eukaryota; kingdom Viridiplantae; phylum Streptophyta; class Magnoliopsida; order Poales; family Poaceae; genus Triticum; species Triticum timopheevii. Next base: position 313,410,674 of record OY997262.1, on the reverse strand, counting down.
TTTTTGCAGGGCATGTTGTGATGTGATATGGTCAAGACGTGATGCTATATTTTATTGTATGAGATGATCATGTTTTGTAACCGAAGTTATCGGCAACTGGCAGGAGCCATATGGTTGTCGCTTTATTGTATGAAATGCAAACGCCCTGTAATTGCTTTACTTTATCACTAAGCGGTAGCGATAGTCGTAGAAGCAATAGATGGCATAACGACAACGATGCTATGATGGAGATCAAGGTGTCGCGCCAGTGACGATGGTGATCACGACGGTGCTTCGGAGATGGAGATCACAAGCACAAGATGATGATGGCCATATCATATCACTTATATTGATTGCATGTGATGTTTATCCTTTATGCATCTTATCTTGCTTTGATTGACGGTAGCATTTTAAGATGATCTCTCACTAAATTATCAAGAAGTGTTCTCCCTGAGTATGCACCATTACGAAAGTTCTTCGTGCTGAGACACCACGTGATGATCGGGTGTGATAGGCTCTACGTTAAAATACAATGGGTGCAAAACAGTTGCACACGCGGAATACTCAGGTTAAACTTGACGAGCCTAGCATATACAGATATGGCCTCGGAACACGGAGACCGAAAGGTCGAGCGTGAATCATATAGTAGATATGATCAACATAGTGATGTTCACCATTGAAAACTACTCCATCTCACGTGATGATCGGACATGGTTTAGTTGATTTGGATCACGTGATCACTTAGATAACTAGAGAGATGTCTGTCTAAGTGGGAGTTCTTAAGTAATATGATTAATTGAACTTAAATTCATCATGAACTTAGTACCTGATAGTATTTTTGCTTGTCTATGTTTGTTGTAGATAGATGGCTCGTGTTGTTGTTTCGTTGAATTTTAATGCGTTCCTTGAGAAAGCAAAGTTGAAAGATGATGGTAGCAATTACACGGACTGGGTCCGTAACCTGAGGATTATCCTCATTGTTGCACAGAAGAATTATGTCCTGGAAGCACCGCTGGGTGCCAGGCCTGCTGTTGATGCAACTGACGATGTTAAGAACGTCTGGCAGAGCAAAGCTGATGACTACTCGATAGTTCAGTGTGCCATGCTTTACAGCTTGGAACCGGGTCTTCAACGACGTTTTGAACGTCATGGAGCATATGAGATGTTCCAGGAGTTGAAGTTAATATTTCAAGCAAATGCCCGGATTGAGAGATATGAAGTCTCCAATAAGTTCTATAGCTGTAAGATGAAGGAGAATAGTTCTATCAGTGAACACATACTAAAATGTCTGGGTATAATAATCACTTGATTCAACTGGGAGTTAATCTTCCTGATGATAGTGTCATTGACAGAATTCTTCAATCACTGCCACCAAGCTACAAGAGCTTCGTGATGAACTATAATATGCAAGGGATGGACAAGACTATTCCCGAGCTCTTCGTAATGCTAAAAGCTGTGGAGGTAGAAATCAAGAAGGAGCATCAAGTGTTGATGGTTAATAAGACCACCAGTTTCAAGAAAAAGGGCAAAGGGAAGAAGAAGGGGAACTTCAAGAAGAACAGCAAACAAGTTGCCGCTCAAGAGAAGAAACCCAAGTCTGAACCTAAGCCTGAGACTGAGTGCTTCTATTGCAAGCAGACTGGTCACTAGAAGCGGAACTGCCCCAAGTATTTGGCGGATAAGAAGGATGGCAAAGTGAACAAAGGTATATGTGATATACATGTTATTGATGTGTACCTTACTAATGCTCGCAGTAGTACCCTGGGTATTTGATACTGGTTCTGTTGTTAATATTTGCAACTCGAAACAGGGACTACGGATTAAGCGAAGATTGGCTAAGGACGAGGTGATTATGCGCGTGGGAAATGGTTCCAAAGTCGATGTGATCGCGGTCGGCACGCCGCCTCTACATCTACCATCGGGATTAGTTTTAGACCTAAATAATTGTTATTTGGTGCCAGCGTTGAGCATGAACATTATATCTGGATCTTGTTTGATGCGAGATGGTTATTCATTTAAATCAGAGAATAATGGTTGTTCTATTTATATGAGTAATATCTTTTATGGTCATCCACCCTTGAAGAGTGGTCTATTTTTATTGAATCTCGATAGTAGTGATACACATATTCATAATGTTGAAGCCAAAAGATGCAGAGTTGATAATGATAGTGCAACTTATTTGTGGCACTGCCGTTTAGGTCATATCGGTGTAAAGCGCATGAAGAAACTCCATACTGATGGACTTTTGGAATCACTTGATTATGAATCACTTGGTACTTGCGAACCGTGCCTCATGGGCAAGATGACTAAAACGCCGTTCTCCGGAACTATGGAGCGAGCAACTGATTTGTTGGAAATCATACATACTGATGTATGTGATCCAATGAATATTGAGGCTCGCGTCGGGTATCGTTATTTTCTCACCTTCACAGATGATTTGAGCAGATATGGGTATATCTACTTAATGAAACACAAGTCTGAAACATTTGAAAAGTTCAAAGAATTTCAGAGTGAAGTGGAAAATCATCGTAACAAGAAAATAAAATTTCTACGATCTGATCGTGCAGGAGAATATTTGAGTTACGAGTTTGGTTTACATTTGAAACAATGCGGAATAGTTTCGCAACTCACGCCAATCGGAAGACCACAACGAAATGGTGTGTCCGAACGTCGTAATCGTACTTTACTAGATATGGTGCGATCTATGATGTCTCTTGCTGATTTACCGCTATCGTTTTGGGGTTATGCTTTAGAGACGACCACATTCACGTTAAATAGGGCACCATCAAAATCCGTTGAGACGACACCTTATGAACTGTGGTTTGGCAAGAAACCAAAGTTGTCGTTTCTTAAATTTTGGGGCTGTGATGCTTATGTGAAGAAACTTCAACCAGATAAGCTCGAACCCAAATTGGAGAAATGTGTCTTTATAGGATACCCAAAGAAACTATTGGGTACACCTTCTATCACAGATCTGGGGGCAAGATTTTCGTTGCTAAATTCGGATCCTTTCTAGAGAAGGAGTTTCTCTCGAAAGAAGTGAGTGGGAGGAAAGTAGAACTTGATGAGGTAACTGTACCTGCTCCCTTATTGGAAAGTAGTACATCACAAGAACCGGTTCCTGTGCCAACTACACCAATTAGTGAGGAAGCTAATGATATTGATCATGAAACTTCAGATCAAGTTTCTACTGAACCTCGTAGGTCTACCAGAATAAGATCCGCACCAGAGTGGTACGGTAATCCTATTCTGGAAGTCATGTTACTTGACCATGGCGAACCTACGAACTATGAGGAAGCGATGATGAGCCCAGATTCCGCAAAGTGGCTAGAAGCCATGAAATCTGAGATGGGATCCATGTATGAGAACAAAGTATGGACTTTGGTTGACTTGCCCGATGATCGGCAAGCCATTGAGAATAAATGGATTTTTAAGAAGAAGACTGACACTGATGGTAATGTAACTGTCTATAAAGCTCGACTTGTTGCAAAAGGTTTTCGACAAGTTCAAGGGGTTGACTACGATGAGACTTTCTCACCCGTAGCGATGCTTAAGTCTGTCCGAATCATGTTAGCAATTGCTGCATTTTATGATTATGAAATTTGGCAAATGGATGTCAAAATTGCATTCTCGAATGGATTTCTGGAAGAAGAGTTATATATGATGCAACCAGAAGGTTTTGTTGATCCAAAAGGTGCTAACAAAGTGTGCAAGCTCCAGCGATCCATTTATGGACTGGTGCAAGCATCTCGGAGTTGGAATAAACGCTTTGATAGTGTGATCAAAGCATATGGTTTTATATAGACTTTTGGAGAAGCCTGTATTTACAAGAAGGGACAATTGCATCTTTGCCCCTAGTTGGTTCCCACCCCCGGGTTTTGCCCTTACTTTTCAGGCATGCTCAGTTTTGCCCTTAGTTTTCCCCTCTGTCAGCTCGAATGCCCTTCTGTCACAGCTCCGCTTGGTCAGCGCCGTTTGACCGTGACGGCTCGACGTTTTGGACACCGGTTGCCCCTGGGCCTTCCTTACAAGTGGGTCCACATAGATTAGACAGTGTAGTTGCCATTTCCCCTCCCTCTGTCTTATCCCAGCCCCGAACCCTAGATTGGCAACGACAAAGGCGACCCAAACCCTAGCACTCGGCGGCGACGCGGGCTCCCACAGAAACCGTGGCCTCGATGTCATGAAGTCCTCATCGCCGGATCTACATCGCGCGGCGGTGATGGTGGAGACACGCTCTTCGCGCGACGGTGGTGGCGGCGGCGACGATGCCATGAGGAGTGGTTGCACGACAGATTCAAGGTAGGAGATCCCGGCAGGGTAAGTTTCCAGATCCAGTACTTACTCATCTGTTTCCATGATTAGAAAGGTGCATTCCATGACTTCAGTTGTGTTCACAATCATAGGATGGATCCATCGCGTGTGTTCTTTCTGACAATTAGAATGGAGACCACTCTTTTAGCAAAGGGTGGTACTAAGGGACAGGATGCAAGCTTCAGTTTCCCTCTAGTGGTGGACTGCACAAGTTCTTTCAATGATTTTAGGTCTGCAATCTATAGGAAATATCCTTGGGGTATGCATGATGCAGTTGAGTTCAGATTCTGGGATGTAGAGAAAGCTACTTGGAATCCTCTACAGTGTGATGATGAGTTAGGTGTAATGTTTGCTACATACGCTGATTCGAAAACTGCAAATGTTGAAACTACTATAATTCAGAGATGTAGAGCATAAGCAGCAACTACAGCAGCAAAGCCCCCTGCCTCTAAAGCAACATCTAAAACATATGTTGCAGGAAGTACTTCTAGGAGCAGGTCAGCACCCCCTAGTAGTACTTGCAATCCACCTGCAACTCCTACTGCAAATGTACCAAGGCAACCTGGCTGCAAAGACACTGAAATTCCTTTAGAGCCTATGATTGAGGAGGCTGAGCCTGATGATGTGCTAGGCTCAGATGAGGAGGATGAGAGGATGTTTCCAGATCTTGTGCAGAAGACAAATGAAGAGATAGATGAGGATTTTATTCCTGCTGAGTTTTCAGATACAGATTCAGAGGAGGAACAAGAGAACATTGACATGGGACATTTTGAGAATGATGATGAGGACAGGCCTGAGATGATGTATGACAGGGAAAATCCTAGTTTAGCTGAAGGAGTTGTTTTTCCTTCTGTTGTTGACTGCAGGAATGCAGTTGCCACATTCTCAATTCAGCATGAAGTAGAGTTCAAAATAGAGAAGAGTGATCCATCAAGGTTCACTGTTTACCGTGCATTCTCAAGGTGTAGATGGAGGCTACATGCCTCTTTAATGAGAAACAGTACTTTGTTTCAGGTAGTAACAGTACTAACTAACTAATCTCATTGACAGTATCTTGCATATTCAGTTTCATTCAGCCACACAGTTTGCCTTACTATTTTGCTTTGTTTCAATTTACAGATTAAAGTAAATCCCTATGAGCACCACTGCCCAAGTGTGAACAGAACTGCGAGGCTCAGAGCAGCCAAGAGGAGGTGGATAGCTCATGCTGTGCAAAATTGGGTCAGAGAAAACTCCAACATTGGTCCTGGTGAGTTGGTAACTAATTTGAAGAAAAAATATGGTATAGAATTGCCATACATGAGAGTGTTTTATGGTAAACAAATGGCAATTGACAACTTGTATGGTAAATATGAGGATAGTTTCCAGCTTTTGTACACATTCAAAGTTGAGGTTGAGAGGGCTTCTCCAGGTAGTGTAGTAGAAATTGACACACACACACACAGTACCTTTCCAGCTAAGAGGAAAGAGGTATGAGAAGCAGTGTTTTAGGAGAGTTTTTGTCAGTTTCGAAGCTTGCTGGCAGGGATTTTTAGCTGGTTGTAGGCCCTACCTTGCTGTTGATGCTACTGCACTAAATGGTAGGTTCAGAGGTCAGTTGGTTGCTGCATGTGCAATTGATGCACATAACTGGATTTTTCCAGTTGCATATGGTGTTTTGGAGACTGAGTCTAAAGAGAGTTGGGGTTGGTTTTTCGAAAATTTGAAGAAGGTGATAGGTCATCCTGAAGGACTAGTAATTCATACTGATGCATGCAAGGGTCTTGAGACAGTTGTAGATGAAATTTACCCTGGGGTAGAGCACAGAGAGTGCATGAGACATCTGGCTCAGAATTTTTCTAAGAAATTCAGGGGGAAGTTCTATGACCAGCATTTGTGGCCCTGTTCATTGACTTATAGCATTAAGAAGCACAACTATCACCTGAGACAGTTGTGCACAAAACCCAAGGTGCAGGCTTATCTGGAAGAGCACCACACAAAAATCTGGGCCAGGGCACAATTCAATGATATCTGCAAGGTTGACTATGTCAATAACAACCTTGCAGAATCATTCAACTCCAAAATTAAAAAGTTCAAGGGTCTCCACATTATGGACTTGTTGGATAAGATCAGACAATACTTAATGCAAAAATTTGGCCTTAGGAATAGCATAGAACTACAAAAATTCAATGGGCATATCATAATTCCCAGAGTTATGGAGATTTTGATGGCAAGATCCAAAGGCTTGGACATGACTTTAGTTAGGAGAAGTCCAACTAAAGCAGAGGTGACTGCTATAGACAAGGAGAAGAGGGAGTGGAGATACCCTGTGGATGTAGAGAAAAGAACATGCAGTTGCAGAAAGTGGCAAGTTACAGGCCAGTCATGCATACATGGTCTATTCTTCATAACATCATTGAGAGGGGAAGCTAAAGAAATAGACCAGTATGTGCACAAGTACTTCTCAGTTGAAATGTTTAAAAAAACATATGCTGAGAACCTGCCTGCACTTGAAGGAAAACAGCAGTGGGAAATTGTAGACCCTGGTTTCAAACTAAGTCCACCTGTACGGAACAAAGCTGCACCTAGCAGGCCAAGGAAGACAAGAATTAAGCCAGCAAGTGAAGGAAAAGGACTTGGTCCTAGGAAGAGAAAATGCAAGAGGTGTGGTGGCTTGGGTCACTTACTGAAAACCTGCAAAAAAGCCATTGATCCAGCATTTGGTGAAGAAGATGCACACTGGGGAGCTAACAATGCTGAAGAAGACCCTCCTAACCAAAATGCAGACCTACATGATGAACAACAAGAAGAAGAGGAGCCATACAATGAAGATGAAGCTCCAGTGCAGCCTGCAGGTGAAGATGAAGCTCCAGTGCAGCCTGCAGGTGCAGATGATGCTCCAGTGCAGCCTGCAGGTGCACATGATGCTCCAGTAGAGCCCCACAGTGAAACAAATGAGGCAGCAACACAAGCTTCCACAGTTGCAGATGAAGTTCAAAGGTAATATTCCTCTTTGATTTATTTATGTGCTTTTACCTGCAAATATCTCTTGTACTGTTACTAACCAACTATTTCTTCCCTATTTGTTAGCACACCAAGGAAGAACTATAAGAAGGCAGCAGAGAGAGGAGCATCTTCAATGGCTATCAGCAAGAAGAGGAAGCTTAAAACTTCTACAAGTCCAGAAGAAGAACCTTGCTCAGTTACTGGCAGCAATGTAGATGCAAGAGTTGCTGCATGTGAAGAGCAAGTTCTCCCTCCAGTTGTTCCCCAAATCCCTGTGAAACTGACTAGGAGCAGGGCTAGGGAGATGACAATCCCAGCTAGCAACACAAGGAGCAAGAAGGCAAAATCTGGAAAATGAGTACTAATGTGCTGTGCAAGTTTGAAACTGTTAGATTTGTTGTAATGTGTTCTTTTGGTTGCAGCAAGATTGGTTGTGAACTATTTTCTTTTGGTTGTTGAAGAATATCAAATGCTGCTTGTGAACTATGTCTAGTTGCAGCAAGATTGGTTGTGAATTATGTTCTTTTGGTTGTTGAAGAATATCAAATGCTACTTATGTTCCAGCAAGATTCATGTTTGATCTTTCCTTTCACAATACATGCATTTGGCAAATTGTTGCGTCCATAAAGCTTCATAACATAACATAACAACTGCTAGGTTCATACAACTTCATATGTTCATTACAGCTTCATAACATAACAAGTGCATTTGAGCTACATAGATCATAAACTAATGTGCATTCTGTGCACAGACAACCATTGAGATTGCTAGAAAACAAATGAAAATGCTAGCAAACAACATTGTCCCTATGCACATAATTTCTTTCATTTTCTTCAACTCCTTGTTCAATGCACGATTCTTCTTTGCAAGATCAATTGATCTCTTCTCCAGGTGGTGACTTCTGATCCAGCTATGTTCGATCACTTCGTGCAGTTCTTCAAAGGCAAGACCAACATGTTCTGGAGGTGGTGGGTCAACCCAAACTGCCCATTCACATTCATCTGGCAACTGAATCAATAAATTTGATTAAAATTCTCCTTGAAAGTTAAATAAGAAAATGGAAATGAAAATGCAATGCAAATGAAATCATACATCCAGAGGGCAACCCAAAAAACGACGTCCAGTGCTTGCGCCTCCCCAAGCGACACGACGAGCCGGGATTAGCCGGTGCCCCAGACAACGATGCTTCGAGCGCGGCTCCAAGCCATAGTATGTCGAGTCTGCCAAGTAGAACTCGGAGCTGTGCTGAACAATGCCTACCCCATCCACCTAAATCAGGCCAAGATCCAAAAATTAACCCCCAAATCTAGCAAACCCTAGAAAAGCAGGGGACCAAATGAGCTATCAAATCTGTTCGGCTGCCGGCGGCGAGTTCTCCGACGAGATGGCCGACGTCGACATGGTCCTTCCCACCTCTCCCCACACCGCGATGTCACACCTCTCTTCCCAGCCGCTTCTCTGTTTTCTTGTGAAGCGGGAGCTAGAAGACGACTAAACAGGTGGGGGGTATCAAACCCAGGGGAAAATGTGTCCAAAACGTCGAGCCGTCACGGTCAAACGGCGCTGACCAAGCAGAGCTGTGACAGAAGGGCATTCGAGCTGACGGAGGGGAAAAACTAAGGGCAAAACTGAGCATGCCCGAAAAGTAAGGGCAAAACCCGGGGGTGGGGACCAACTAGGGGCAAGAATGGAACTGGCCCTTACAAGAAAGTGAGTGGGAGCTCTGTAGCATTTCTGATATTATATGTAGATGACATATTGTTAATCGGAAATGATATAGAATTTCTGAATAGCATAAAGGGATACTTGAATAAAAGTTTTTCGATGAAAGACCTCGGTGAAGCTGCTTACATATTGGGCATCAAGATCTATAGAGATAGATCAAGACGCTTAATTGGACTTTCACAAAGCACATACCTTGATAAAGTTTTGAAAAAAATCAAAATGGATCAGGCAAAGAAAGGGTTCTTACCTGTGTTACAAGGTGTGAAGTTGAGTCAGACTCAATGCCCGACCACAGCAGAAGATAGAGAGAAAATGAAAGATGTTCCCTATGCTTCAGCCATAGGCTCTATCATGTATGCAATGCTATGTACCAGACCTGACGTATGCTTAGCAATAAGCTTGGCAGGTAGGTACCAAAGTAATCCAGGAGTGGATCACTGGACAGCGGTCAAGAACATCCTAAAATACCTGAAAAGGTCTAAGGACATGTTTCTCGTTTATGGAGGTGACAAAGAGCTAGTCGTAAATGGTTACGTCGATGCAAGCTTTGACACTGATCCGAACGATTCTAAATCGCAAACCGGATACATGTTTTTATTAAACGGTGGAGCTGTAAGTTGGTGCAGTTCTAAACAAAGCGTCATGGCGGGATCTACATGCGAAGCGGAGTACATAGCTGCTTCAGAAGCAGCAAATGAAGGAGTCTGGATGAAGGAGTTCATTTTTGATCTAGGTGTCATACCTAGTGCATCGGGACCAATGAAGATCTTCTGTGACAATATTCGTGCAATTGCTTTGGCAAAGGAATCCAGATTTCACAAGAGGACCAAGCACATCAAGAGATGCTTCAATTCCATCCGGGGCCAAGTCCAGGTGGGAGACATAGAGATTTGCAAGATACATACGGATCTGAATGTTGCAGAACCGTTGACTAAGCCTCTTCCACGAGCAAAACATGATCAGCACCAAGACTCCATGGGTGTTAGAATCATTACAGTGTAATATAGATTATTGACTCTAGTGCAAGTGGGAGACTGAAGGAAATATGCCCTAGAGGCAATAATAAAGTTATTATTTATTTCCTCATATCATGATAAATGTTTATTATTCATGCTAGAATTGTATTACCCGGAAACATGATACATGTGTGAATACATAGACAAACATAACGTCACTAGTATGCCTCTACTTGACTAGCTCATTAATCAAAGATGGTTATGTTTCCTAACCATAGACATGTGTTGTCATTTGATTAATGGGATCACATCATTAGGAGAATGATGTGATTGACATGACCCATTCCGTTAGCCTAGCACTTGATCGTTTAGTATGTTGCTATTGCTTTCTTCGTGACTTATACATGTTCCTATAACTATGAGATTATGCAACTCCCATTTACCGGAGGAACACTTTGTGTGCTACCAAACGTCACAACGTAACTGGGTGATTATAAAGGAGCTCTACAGGTGTCTCCAAAGGTACATGTTGAGTTGGCGTGTTTCGAGATTAGGTTTTGTCACTCCGATTGTCGGAGAGGTATCTCTGGGCCCTCTCGGTAATGCACATCACTATAAGCCTTGCAAGCAATGTAACTAATGAGTTAGTTACGGAATGATGAATTACGTAATGAGTAAAGAGACTTGCCGGTAACGAGATTGAACTAGATATTGGATACCGACGATCGAATCTCGGGCAAGTAAACATACAAATGACAAAGGGAACAACGTATGCTGTTATGCGGTTTGACCGATAAAGATCTTCGTAGAATATGTAGGAGCCAATATGAGCATCCAGGTTCCGCTATTGGTTATTGACCGAGAACAGTTCTAGGTCATGTCTACATAGTTCTCGAACCCGTAGGGTCCGCACGCTTAACATTACGATGACAATTTTATTATGAGTTTATAAGTTTTGATGTACCGAAGGTTGTTCGGAGTCCCAGATGTGATCACGGACATGACAAGGAGTCTCGAAATGGTCGAGACATAAAGATTGATATATTGGAAGCTTATATTTGGATATCGGAATCGTTCCGGGTGAAATCGGGATTTTACCGGAGTACCGGGGGGTTACCGGAACCCCCCCGAGGGTTATTGGGCCTTCATGGGCCCTACGGGAGAAGAGGAGAGGAGGCAAGAGGTGGGCTGCGCCCCCTCCCCTCCCTAGTCCGAATAGGACAAGGAGAGGGGGCGGCCCCCCTTTCCTTCCCCTCTTCCTCCTCCTTCCCCCTTCTCCTTCTCCAACTAGGAAAGAAGGGAGTCCTACTCCCGGTGGGAGTAGGACTCCCCCTTGGCGCGCCCTCCTTGGCCGGCCGCCCCCTCCCCCTTGGCTCCTTTCTATACGAGGGCAGGGGGCACCTCTAGACACACAAGTTGATCTTCGTGATCGTTCCTTAGCCGTGTGCGGTGCCCCCCTCCACCATATTCCACCTCGGTCATATCGTTGCGGTGCTTAGGCAAAGCCCTGCGTCGGTAGAACATCATCATCGTCACCATGCCGTCGTGCTGACGGAACTCATCCCCGACACCCTACTGGATCGGAGTCCGGGGATCGTCATCGAGCTGAACGTGTGCTGAACTCGGAGGTGCCGTACGTTCGGTACTTGGATCGGTCGGATCGTGAAGACGTACGACTACATCAACCGCGTTGTCATAACGCTTCCGCTTACGGTCTACGAGGGTACGTGGACAACACTCTCCCCTCTCGTTGCTATGCATCACCATGATCTTGCGTGTGCGTAGGAATTTTTTTGAAATTACTACGTTCTCCACCAGCGACGGCGATGACGACGGCAGGCGATGTGGAGCAGGTGGAGGTGCGGCGCCAGCAACGACTTGAGAGTATGAAGAAAGAAGAGGAGTGCTTGATCCATCTAACACAGCTGCTTAGGAAGAGATAGGTGGTTGAAGAAGACATGGGATCCAATCCAGGTGTCCACCGCTGCACCATCTGGCTGCAACATCTACGATTTACCAAAGTCAGCGCCTTCCATCATGGTAAGATTTCGTTATGAATTGTTACTGGGATTCCTGCATGGTACAATTATTTTGTTCTGCTCCAATTAGCACTCAGATCTTAGTTTGTGTTGCGAACGTTCCGCTGCCAACTCCCTCTGGATGCCCACTCAGCTCCAAATTAATGGTCTACCAAATTGTTTTGGGTATGTGTAAGAAAAGCAAGCAAACGACATGAGCAAATTGTACCATGTAGCTTGGCAGTCACGTCATGATTATTATAGATATATATGTTGCTTGCCATCAGAAAAATGCAGTCCACTATGATTACAAATATATTTGTGTATACACTGCTTCCCTGGAGACCTTGTATGTATTTTTTTTTGTTTACGGGCTGTTTCTATTGTTGCTCCTTCAATCGTTTGGTTGCGAGCTCTCTTGAGCATTGTTGTCGCTGCCACCAAGCACTCGTGGCGCCTTAGGCCTCAGTTCATTTGTTCGTGTGTTGTGCCAGGTCTAGGTTAGCTAGGCATTCTTTTTTTTGTTTGCCATTCGACGAGGACGATTCGTTTTGTATTTTATTTTAGTAAATATTTGTACATTTGGCGATTCACACTATCTTAGTGACGTGTTCATAAACAATGACGCAATCCCTGGCGTGTTTAAGAAAAAAAAATGCTTGAATTTCTCCATTGTTAATTCAATTGTTACAACGGTGGTTGTGCACTTAAATCTTTATGGCAGTAGGTTAAACATGGAGACTGAGTGTTGTCATTAATTTTAATTTGCTTCGATGAGAACATATTGCAAAACCTTTTATCTTATGAATCCTCCTTTGTATTGACGGGTGATGACATTATTTGTTATAGCCTTTCATCTAATGTACTCTAATTCAGATGGAACAAATATTTATAATACCAAGATTTTTATTTTCAAATTTTTATGTCATTTCATTTGAAGATGAACGGGCGCGACAACGCGCGCTATCATGTTCTAGTGAGTATGAAGGTGAGTAGCCGAATTATGAATATCTAAAGTTGTGTGTAGTGCCAAAAATTTAGTAGTATTCGATGAGACGTAGCATATGATGGTTGATGATAACCAGCCAAATAGCTAATAGAAGCATGGCCGATGTCCCCATTCATTAGCATGTTTGGGGATCAACCCGCATATTGTGAGTTGCCTACCGACAGGTAAAACCGTGAGACGTCCTCTGACACGTGAGCTATCCCATATTGATAACTTGAACTCATCGTGTTATTCACCGACATATTGAATGGAGGCTTGCCGATGCATGAAAATTCGGTTCTATAAGTTGTATTTCACGAATATGTAATTTCCAAGCTTCTTCAACGAAATACTTAGTCGACCTTTACTCGTTAAAGCTAGCCGACATGATATGCCCTATTGAAAGATCTGGTGACACCAACGTAAGGGCTATTTGTATCTACATAATGGTATTGATGATACATGTTACCGTTGCAGATTGCACACTTTTCTTAACTAGCTTCGTCCCCGTGTTATTCCTCGTTGCAAGAAGGGGTTGGAGACCGTTCGAAGCTTCGTCCCCAGCAGAGTCGGCGAAAAGTGTGTTCGCACACGAAAACATCATTGTGTACCCTCGACATGGGGGGTGATGCACCGCAACTCACATGAAAGGAGACCCATCCGGAAGTGCAGTACACAAGGCATCTGACGAGCGCTTTTGTAGACCCGAAGCCCCGCTCGCCCGGGAGGGACCCCCGCCAGGGCTCATGGTGGCTATGGGCTTCTCCAGGTCGATTCGCTCATCCCTAGAGCCCTATGGATCCGCAGTCCTCCGGCATGGAGGGCTAGCGAAGAATGAGAAGCATGATACAAGGGTAAGAGACATTAGTAGATAAATACGAAAGTGTGATTGATAGACTGGTTCGATTAGTGTTTTCCAATCGGCCATCACCTCTTACAAGTAAGGACTCATTTAGGCTTTCCTTACAATAAATTACATCAATTCACGCCCTAAAAGTTCTAGTTCTAGTCCAACTCGGATTTGTCTCGGATTTGTCCCATACTTTTGTCCTGCTTCTTGTGTGGGTCGTAGAAATCGCATACTAACTCGGATGGAGTCGAGTCTAACATCAAACTTGTTTGTCTCAATGAGAAGAATGACCTAATGTGGGCCACTTCTCCATCTAAGGCCGTGTTGATGGCTCAAATGGCCCATCTTTATCTTAAGGCCGGAATCCAGCAGGTAGCACACTAAGTCGTTCGCGTCTTATCATGACTCTACAAGTTGCACACTAATCTGGATTGCAATGACTCCAAAAGGAAAGTTATATGTCCTGACGATACACACAACTTTCATGTTTTTTGAGAGGCAAAACTTTCATGTTGAGCACTTCACACTTTGAGGCCATCTTCAAGGCGTTCTGGTGCAAGTTTTCATATGATGTCCTCCAAGTCCTTGAGCCATCAACATGACTGGCTAGTATATTGTGGTGTGACTAGGCACTAAGCATGATGACTTGCTGAATAGGTATAACAACAAGCCGGGTGGAGCACAATGGCCTCCTGTTGACTGGGCATAACATCGGCCTGATAGAACCTGCCGGCTGATACATGACGGCATACCAGGTAGAACCTTCTGACTGGGACATGACAGCATGCCGACTCAAATATCGAACCGAATCGGTGAGTTGCTTGCCGATTGAGTCATGGCAGCTTGCATTAACTTGGGAGAGCTAGAATTGGTCACTGTGAGACCCGTGTGCGCCTTGCTACCGAGTGTTTCCTCCATGCCTCTTGTTTATTTTTTATGTTTTGAGTACCTTCTCGAATGCGCTTCACCCGAGTCGCCTGTCATGGCAGAATGTCTCGTTTGACAGGAGGTTTGCCAGAAACGAGTGCGGACACTTTTTTCTTTTGAGATTCTTTTTTTGAGACAAATGAGTGCGAATACATTTTTTTTAGGGTACGAGTGCGAACACATACAAACGTCAAGCGCAACTCGAAAACCGTGCATTCGAGCGTTGCTCCTCTCTCACTGGTCTGACCAGCAGGCCCGTCAAGCCCACATCACTGGTCTGACCAGCAGGCCCGTCAAGCCCACATCACTGGTCCGACCAGCCAGGCCCGTCAAGAGCACTCTTCAACCAGGCCGGGCCGAGCCGTCTCCAAGTTGTCAGCTTGCTCGGTGACGCAAAAACGCTACGCCGAGCTGGCCGCCTTTGCCCCTCTTCTTCCTCTCCCCCCACATCGATCCCTAAAACCCATCGCGCCGCCGCCGCCGCCGCCGCCGAATCCCTCCTCCTCCCATGTCCCGCCACCCCGCTCGCCACTTTCTCCCGTTGCTTCGCCGCCGCCACCTCCACCATTCGGTCCATCTCCCCTACACATACGTGCCCATTCCCCCCGACGCGATCCCCTCCACCTCCATCCCGTCGTCCACGTCCCCGCCGCCGTTTCATCCCGCGCCCTGGCCGCAGGCGTGCTCGCCCGCCTCCACGCCGCTCCCGCCTTTCACGGCCTCCCACCTCCGCGCGGCCGTCTCCTCCCTCGCCGCCTCTCTTCTGGCTCTGCCCGACCCGGATCCCGACCCCCTGCCCGCCCTCCACGCCCATTCATTCCCCACCCTCCTCGCAGTCTCGCCGCTCGCCTCCCTCGAGCTCCTATCCCTCCTCCGCCCCAAGCCCTACCTCGGCCTCGCGGTCTTTTCGTTTCGCCGCACGCTTTCGCCGCCGCCCACGCTCCCCGAGTTTGTCGTCGCCATCTCGCTTGCCAGCCGCGCCCGCGACCCCACCGCCGCGGCCAACATCTTCACCGACGCCTCCAGCGCCTACTGCCCCGACCAGGCGCTCTACAATGCCCTCATGGCCGCCTACATGCACAGTGGCCTTGTGAATAGCTGCGTCGAGGCCTTCCACGCGCTGCGGCGTGATCCACGGTGTGGTCCGCCCAATGCGGACTCCTTCAACATCCTCATCGCTCTCTTCGGTCGCTCCCTCCTCGTCGACCACATGGAGGCCACACTCCAGTCGCTGGATGCCTCAGGACAGCCCCGTACAATTGGTACCTATAACGCAGTCATCGCTGGCTACCTCACGGCATGGATGTGGGACAAGATGGAAGCAGTGTTCCATGAAATGATGGCAGGTGGAGTTGCTCCAGACACCACTACACATTTGTTGATGTTAAGAGGTTACTCACATGCTGGGAAGATTTATAAGATGGAGCTGGCTTATGAGCGTGCTCGTGAGCATGCTGGCGAGGTTGATATAGTGCATATACGTGCAATGCTATGTGCATATTGCAAGTTTGAACATGTAGATAGGATTCAAAAGATCGAGGAGTTGCTTCTGAAGTTGCGTCCTGAGGATTATAGGCCCTGGCTCAATGTGTTGTTAATTAGGGTGTATGCCAAGGAGGGGTTGGTTGAGGGGATGGAGAGAAGGATCGCTGAGGCATTGGAACGCAATACCACAGTCACCACAACACAGGTGATGCGGTCCGTCATAACCAACTATTTCCAGTGTGACGCTGTCGACAGACTCGCATACTTTGTCCGGCAGGCTGAGGAGGCCGGATGGAAGCTGTGCCGGAGTTTATACCACTGCAAGATGGTGATGTATGGGAAGCACCATCGACTTGCAGAGATGCATGGGGTGTTGGATGAGATGGAGTATTTTAGGTTTGACCGGACAAAGAAGACCTTCTGGATTCTGCACAAAGCATATCTGAGCTGTGGAAGAAGATCTGAAGCTGATACGATACTTGGCATGATGTGGAAGCACGGTTTTGGATCCCCTTCCGGCGCATTTGTTCAATAACAGGTCAGTACACACCTCTATTCTTATTGCATTGACTGCTATTCATAAATTTATGTTCTTTTGGCATAAGTTGGCATACTTTCGTTGCAGACGCAGGCATTTAATCTTTGATTTAGCGAACTTGGGCAACAACAAAGACAAGGACACATCTAAAATTTGAATTATGGTAGTAGTGCAATTGTTGTGTAGAAGAAACAATGAGCCTCTATATACTACTCCCTCCGTCTCAAAATTCTTGTCTTAGATTTGTCTAAATACGGATGTATCAAGTCACGTTTTAGTATTAGATACATTCGTATCTAGACAAATCTAAGACAAGAATTTTAGGACGGAGGGAGTATTCAAAAGTGCTGCAATGGCTCGTCCATTTATTATGTGATCAGGTCGTAAGGCATTTTATAATTTTCTTATTCTCTAGCATCTTAGGTAATTCAATCAATCTTGTCTGGATTAGATGTATATTTTCAGCCGCTTACCCAGAGATAACATGAAAAAATTACTCATTCATGGTTAGACCATGAATAATGGTTATTTGTTTTTAAGCCACCTGGCATCACAATCCGAGCAGACTTTTACTGTGAATAAAATGAAGCCTAAATCATTGATTCGTATTCTCAATTTTCAGTGTCTCAGAGTCTTTGCTTACTCCTATATTGTGTGATGTTACAGCATAACTGGCTGCGAGTTAGGTTTCAGTGTTTAGCATTGCATTTTATTGCAATTAAATATACTTATACTCCAACAACTGCATATATTTTCACACTGGCTGGGAGTTATGTTTCAGTGTTTATAGATGCTTCCCTTTGCACTTATATGTCTCCAACAACTGCATATATATGCAGGCAGAAGCTCTTCTTAGCCTATGTTTTCTATGCCTGTATTCCTCTGTAGTTTACTGCTTATCATAGGAAATATTTTGTTCTATGCAGTTGATCCATAGGAATTTTTTTCACACACCCGTATTGTTCTGTATCACAAAGTAAAGACTGTCTAGAGACCAACAACATAGGTGAAGTCTGGTAAAATAAGCCAAATAGTGCCCAGAATGAAAGGACGTACAATTTGCTCTCCAAGTGTTTTAGGACTCTCGCGAAGATAATTCCTGGACAATGTTGCTGATTGCACATTGTTAGTCAACCTAGCACTTGGGTCGGGTTTGGTCGGGTCGACCACAACCAGACCCATGCCCGAACCCATTATCGGGTCTATCCCTCACCCATGGGCAAGGAATCAGACCCATGCCCGAACCCATCGGGTAACCTGGCCCTATCGGGCACCCGTCGGGTCAAGGCAGAAAATATTTTGATAATTGATTCCGAGCGATGCCGTGTGTGTAGGTACCACTGAACCAGCAATTACAAATAACTGAGCAGTCATTTGCGAATTTATAGACTTCGAGTGCTCACAACCGTGTTAGCTAGCCGAGGTGGGACTAAATTTGCTATGTTGCTGATGCGTTGGGTAGAGGCACCCTGGCCCATTCTAGCTTATTGCACCTACATGGACTGGTAGAAGAAGTTGGCCTTATGCTATTGATAGCCTGTACGCACTTGTAAATGAGACAAGGGAGGCACCTAAAAAAATGAGACAAGGGAAAAATGATTCCACGAAATGCTGCCGGTATGTGGTGGTTCTGGTACTCTGGCCGGTTGGGCTGTGTGTATAAATTTACGTTGTTTAGGTTTAGGAGTTGGGTCACGAGTGGACTTTGGTGCTGGACTGGCTCAATGGGTATGCTATTGGCTGGGATTTAACTACACATGGGCCCACATGTCAGTTAATCGGGTGACCCATTGGGCGACCCATGGATAGGAACCTATGCCCATACCCTACCCCTGACTAATCGGGGTACCCATGGGTCTTGCCCATGGATGAAGATGACGACCCAAACCCTACCCATTCGTGTCGGGTGCGCATGGGTGACTGAACCCATGGGTCGGATTGTCGGGTTGAATTGTTAGTAAGGTTTAAAAGGAGATGTCGCACACACCAACTATACCTCAATTTTTCTTGCTAACATTTCTTAAACTTCAAACTGCACATCAGGATGTTTTTGCACGTTTTGAAGCTATTGTCACTTAGTGCGAAAGTTGACTTGTAAAAATGCTGAATGCTTATTTCTTTTTGTTTATCTTGCAGTACCTCAAAACACATTCACCTGAAGGTGGCCGATGTTGTTTGCACGTTTTGATTCAAGCGCCACCTTTCTAGACATACTTCCTTTAATCCCATTCAGTCACCAAATTGACATGTGATTACACACTTGCTGCTCGCATGTTGTATTGTCTTGCGACAAATTGATCAGTTTCCAACAGTGATCTATGTCATAAGCAACGAACAATCGAACATGCCATTGATTTATGCTAGCTATACCTAGCTGCCCATTAGCAAGATATGTTTATCCAGCTTGTTTTCCTCTCTTGCTTATCCTACCTGTTGCCCATGAAGCGTGGCATCTTGTTGCTGATTATTGATTATTAGCTGTGATCTCTATATACTCTCTTGTTCATTGCTAAAGTCAATAGCTGCATAGGTACATGACACTACCTGTTGTTCCCATCAAGTGTGGATCTTGTTGCTGATTATTGATTATTGGCTGTGATCTCTATATGCTCTCTTGCTCATTGCTAAAGTCAATAGCTGCATAGGTACATGACTAGTGTCATTATTGTAGTTCAACAAGGTATGATTTGATGTTAGCAGTGACTGTAGATATATGAAAAGGAAATTTTTGAAGTTGTTTTATCTGCACCGTCTTGACCTGAAACCAAAGCTTAGCAGTAACATACTAACATGCAATTTGAGAGAACAGAGGCTTTGCCTTGGTTATACTGGCCAAAATTGATTGACACATTAGTGTGCTAGTGGT
This sequence comes from Triticum timopheevii, assembly GCA_963921465.1. Lineage (NCBI taxonomy): Eukaryota > Viridiplantae > Streptophyta > Magnoliopsida > Poales > Poaceae > Triticum > Triticum timopheevii. The sequence continues at coordinate 313,391,043 of OY997262.1, read as the reverse complement.
ATTGTTGGCATGAGAGATGTCCCAAATCTTGATTATGACTGAGATAATGAAGTTGGTTTTCGGCTGGTTTCCCTTATCTACCAGCCAATTCTTTTTGTACTTAATGAAGAGGCAGAGCTCCTGCTGGTTGCTCTTTTTTGAGGGATAATAGAGATTGACCACACAGGTGGGGAAAGGATTATAATAAAGCTCATGTTAATCAATTGGGGATGTTGCTGAGGTGTCCAGGATAATAGATAAGCACCACCAGAATCATTGTTTCGGAATGGAAAATCAAATGTGCTGCAATGAAGCCTCATTGGCAACAGCGACAAATCTACAGCTGTTGAAACTTTTACGCTGTGTTGTTGAATTCAGCAGTCAGACCTTAAATATAACTGTTTAAAGTGATTATTTCTCCTTCAGCATGTTAACTGCTTGATCTTCAGGTTCCACCTTTTGTGTTATGCCTTATGCCATATGCTGCAAGCCTGCAATATAGGCATAGCAAGGATATTAAGCGTTACTGTAACATATTCGTAACCGGCAACTTCTATACTGCAAGCCTGTGACATAGGCTTTTGCTTGTTTCTTGCATAAACAGTCTTTCCTTGGCAAAAGCACATTGGATGAATGTGCATATTTTTATAGAATAAAAAAGATAATTTCATACAAAGGCTGGTGGTGGCTTTTGCACAAAGAATCGTGCACGCCCTGTATTTCAAGCACCAATCTTGTTTTTTTTTAAATCTATAAATGTAAGGATGTTGTGAAACAATTCGTGTACTGTCGTTTTAAGCTGAAGTTGGAGGAACAAAAATGATGCATCTGCTACAGCAAGTAGAATAGTGAAAAGAAAGAAGACTGGTCACCAATATCACTAAAGACTCAAAATTTGCACGCTTGTTTGTAATCTCGAAACGTTCTTGGTGTTTGTAATCGCCATACCTCCTTTGCGGAAAGAAATATGTTTATTGAGATAGCTATTTAGTAGTGGCTGGTACCCCTAGTATGTAATGATATCTGTAACCATACATATCATGGTACCAAACTCTGTTTTATGGGATCTACCTTGTTTGTCAGGTTTACATCTAAATACTGAACAATTTATGGTAGTAGAATAAATCTCAACTAAAAAGCAATTACTGCATCAAGTGAACGAGTCTGGATGCTCACAAAATGTGTAGTAGTTAGTACCTTCTGAGTATAATTAGTTTTGCATTCTTCATTGAAGTTTTATATTACACTTATTCTAGTACAAGCCGCTGACCATGATACATTTGCAGGATTTATCTGCTCCACATGTTGGGAAAATTTTGAAGTTTTTTGCTTTCTGACAAGGTATCTGAATGCAACTTGAGGCTGTTAACATCATATATGCTGCTCAAAAAAGGTAAAAGGCACTCCTCGTCGACGCCTAGAGCTCTGAACCTAAAACAAGACATGGAGCATTGCACTAGGTGGAGTTCAAGGTCTGAGATGACAGCTGAGGTCGATATAAACAAGTGGACTTTCGAAACATGAAACTGCTACTTTTCTTGCCCTTTCTTGTTCTGCGTATAGCAGCTAAAAATGGGGATGGGATGCACCTTCTTTGGTGCTTATCAAGAAAACTCATCATGGCTGCACAACAGGATGGAGCCAAAGGAAAATCAAACGTGAGGTTTGATTCGCATCACTACTTGTTGCTGAAAAGCTCATCCTTGATGGCAAATGGAATCTGAGGTTCCTGGTAATTTTCTATTGCATTTTCAGCTGTATCGAAGTGGAGGCTCTTCTGGGAAATCATGGTCAGAAAGTTCTCTGGTTGCACTTGCATTGCATGTCTACTTCATGTCATGCGAGATGTTCTTAACAATTCAGAGATCTGGGAAGCTTATCTCGCAGTAAAGCTTGGAAGGTCCACTGTGCAGTCTGAGGACGCTGCTTTGTAATCCACACAGCAGTGCCAGGTAACCTTGGAGCGTGCAGTTAACAGCTTGCAGAGCAGTAATGAACAAGAAATCACTTTGGTGGTCTAGCAGCAGCCCAAGTGGCTATACAGTACATACAAAAGACTGAGCCTTTGTCTGTCATGTTTGAAGGAGGAGCAGAGCGTGCTGGGGATACAAAGCATATACTTTTGTTGAAACCATATCATTGTTGTGCCAAGGCACTGACATGTAACCTCATTTTCAGGCCTGATGGCGAGAGGCTATAATCTTTTCCCACCAATTAACACATGCACCAATTTTTGACGAGCGTGCAATGATTCTTTTGGTAACCATACAAGTTCTACTCACCAGATATATCGTTGTCAACCTTGTCACGCGGCTTGTGGCTTTGTATCCTCGGTCCCAAAATAAGTGTTTCAATTTCAGTACAACTTACAAGGAGTATTATGCATTATGGTATATCTTGCTTTTACACCTGCTAATAATTGGAGTTGTTGTGTCAAGTATAGCTTTCAAATTGCAATCCAGACGATATGATTTGCTCGGTTCCTGTGAATAGTTGCTCCTTGTGACCTGGAACGCATCAGTGAGATATGATCTCGTCCTATTTTATTTCCAACATTCTCTTGTGTTTCTCGGAAAAAGTTCCAGCGTTTCTTGTATGCTAACTGATGTTTGAAGGAAGGCATGCCAGAAAAGAAGGGCGATGCATATACAGGCTACCGGAATCTTTTTCCAATTTAATATATGTTTATATGATTGTAAATCTGGCTGGTTGGGTTGATCTGGCCAGCATATGGAATATCGGGATTCAGTCAACTCAAGTGCCTGCAATTACTTCACACAGATCAGATTATTGGCAGTTGGTGCCTTTGCAGCGTCGCCAGGCTAAGTGTCAAGGTTCAGAGTCTAGCAGCTGTGGCTGAGCCCTCTTGTCATCAAGCCAGACGCTAAGGACGAGAGTCGACGCGCTGTGCTTGCGACCGATGGGGTCAACTCAACTCAACGCGCTTGAGCGGAAAATACCCCGCTCGCTTTCTCCAGCGACGGGCTGAATCTGGCCACGGACGAGGATCCGTCATTTTGTTCATCATAATCATTATCCGTCTAGTCTACTGCACACTTCGACGCGGAGCAGAACATCACAGCTCATATCTCCCGAGGAGATCGTAGGATGCGAGAGATCATGATTCATCCCCAGCAGCAGCAGTATATTATTGGGACGGACAGGAATGAATTGCGAGCGAGCACGGCAGCTTCGGGATCCCTTGATTCTTTTCCAGCGTCACCGGGACAGTGCACGCTGGCGTCCCGAACTGGAATGCTGCTGCATCAGGCATATACGCATAAGCACAAGCGGACAAACGTGATTCCCGGGTTTAGGGCAAGCTTGTCGTCGTCGTTGCCGTGCCAGAGGATGGGATAGCTACGGGATGACGTCCTAGCCGCTCTTTGTTTAATTTAATATAAATATATATTGTATTGCCTCTTTGATCCCTACTAACCAGAAGGGAATTAACCCTAAAAAAAGGGGAGCTGTAATATAACTTTATAGGAGGTATATGTAGAAATGCTTTTCTACATATTCTAGACGTTGACACGTGCCACGGTACTGCAAGAGATGCTCTCGCATAATGTGCCGGCCTACGACACTACTAGGTGCTACTACTTGGCAGACGAGGCTACGACGACGCAGTACCGCGGCGGGGACGACACACGGACACGTATCCGCACGTCGGCCTTGCAATCCCAAGTTGCGAGGGGGGCGGTGGTGGGGGCGCCCGCACTAAAATCAGGTCGTACCTATCCATCCACAGCGGGAGGTGGGGGCTCTGGCTGGCTCGCCCCTCCCCTCGTCGCGACCCGCCGCTTTGTCACGACGCGTACCCCGCCCGGGCCCGCCCTACTTGTCCCCCCCTCCCTCTCGGGCCGGGTGGCCCGAGCCGAGCACGCGGTACGCCGACTGCCCTGGGGAGTGCGAGAGGGAGGGTATAGCCGTCGCCGTCGTACGGAACGGGACGGGGGATTTGCTCCTCTGCCTTTCTTCGCTCGCACACCACCGACCGAGCCCAACCCAACAGCGCGTGCGGACACAGCAAGCAGCCTTGCCGTCCCGTACCCACCGCGCCTTTCCTGGATCCTTCTCGTATATTTTGTGCAGGCCTGGCCTGGCCTCTCCCCCTCCCCCGGCGAGGAAACGGCCGCCTTGCCTTGCCTTGCCCTGCCCAGATATGTATGGGCGGTGGGGCTTCGCCGGCGGCCTTTGTTGCCAGATCTGGTCGAGCCCGGCCCTTGCGTCTTTGAGCGCAACAGTTGCGAGTGTTCCATCCGATCCGGGTAGGATAGGAGCAGAGCATGGCCTATCCTGTTCCCAGCTGCTGGAGTGCACACGCAATTTAAGCGAATCTAATCCCCGGCTTTCCACGCGGCTTTTAACGTTTACTCCGTCTACGGATGGACGGACGCCCGAGTTTTCTTTCCGATCAATCAACCCGCCCAGCCCAGCCTCACGCGCAAAACCATGCCCGCCGGCTCGATCGCGCGCGCACAGGTCAAAAAGCGCACCCACTCAAGTTTACCCTCGTAGTACTAGTAATGTGCAGCTGTAACAACGCCATGGCCGGTCATTTCAAGTTTTACGTTGCGGACCATGGACGCCACGCGCTCGGTCACAGCCAGTCATGATGGCGAGGGTTTAACGAGCTTCCTTTCTTTAACCTCCCATTGGCACGTACCGCTATACCCTGCTGTGTCGTGGTACCAGGCCAGTACACAGACACACAGTAGTATATAGACCTAGTACTGGTAAAAAAAGTGGAGTACTACTGGTCTATAGTGTCCCGTACACGCCGGGTTACCTCAGCATCCAGCCTTTGGACGCGATTAGCGCGGCCCCACGCCCGCTGTCGAGCACCTACTGGCGCTTCCGCCCTCCCCCTCCATCATCATCATCATCGTCGCCACCATCGTGTAGTGGTTAATCAATTATAATATAATATAAAAAAGAAAAGGGAAAAGGTGCGTGATATTCGTAATGAGATCGCCGTACGCCACCCATCCCATTCCCCGGTGCTCGCAATGAAGGGGGCTTTGTCGCGACGCTCCGTCCGTCCGTCCGTCCGCGGTCCGTCCACACGGCGCACGCGGCCTAAACGTCGCCGTCGCCACCAGCTAACCTAAAGGCGCCGAGCTGGCCGGCTACGCGCCAAGGCGGCCTCGTCGTCGTCGTCGTCGTGGTCACCACCCCCGCATCGCAATTAGCGACGACTAATTAACGCCTGATTAAAATACTGATGGTGCGAGTAGTACTACTCCGCCGCGGCGGCAATGTGAACGGGGCTGCGGCGCGCTGCGTGCTCGCCCTTTTGCCGGTTAGCGACGGAGGGTTTTGTCGTGGCCCTCGCGTCGGCTTGTGACCGCCTTCTCGCTCGCTTGTCGCCGCCTGTGTGGGAGGGAGGCCGGGAATAATCTCGCTCGCGCGCGCGTGGTTAGCTTTGCTGGGGGGTCCTGATCGGCGGGCTTAGAGAGCGGCGTGCACTCGTGCTTTAGTAGATCCGGCGGCCCGTAGCGTTGGCGGTAACGACGATCCCGTGCGCGAGCGGCGCGCGTCAAGTTGATGCGTCTGTCTAGTAGTGTCTTGTGGTTGGTGGCGTACGTACGTGGCAGGTGTCCACCGACTGATTGCAAGCAGGTAGTACTAGTAAAAGCAGATCATCGTAGGAGTGGATTTTGTGTTGGATGCGCGGGCACATTGCGAGGAGGGTGGGCTGGGTTTGGTTCCTTGGCCACGTCGCAGAATTCGTCGGCCACACTGTCAGGGCGTTCACAAGGGTAGAATGTTGCTCCAGCAAATATATTATTGCTGTTTTTCGCAAAAAAATAATATTATTGATTTTTTACTTAAAAGACTCAAGCAAATCCAAGTGTCAATGCTAAAAAATTACTCCTTCCATGAAGAAATATAGGAGCATTTAGATCATTGTATAAGAGCGTTTAGATCACTATAGTAATCTAAATACTCTTATATCTCTTTACAAGGGGAGTAACTATAAAAGTTGATATGCGCATTTATCGTAGATGGAGTGTGAGTCTATGCCAAAAACCGCTCAGGCAAAAATGAGAGCAGTTTTAAATTTGACCTTCAATTTTCAAGATTTAGAATTAATGATGAAGCTTCAGATCAATGACCCTTTCGAGAAATTTGCACGCGGGAAGGAAACTAAGCAATGCTTGTTGTAAAAAAAATCAGAATATTTGGATTTGTCTATCATCCTTTTGATTTCATGGTTCATAAGGATGCATTTGAGTTTGGGATAGGAGGACACTTTCGACAAATATATCTCTTGCAAGATGTACCATGTGCCGAGAAAAATAAGTACTCCCTCCGGTCATTTTACTTGTCACTGTTTTAGTGCAAATTTAGGTCTCCTCTCGTTTGTAGGAATTTTCTAGGAATTCTATAGCACATGAGTTTCAAAGAAAAATAATCCTTTGGAATCTTTTGATTTTGTTTTGTAGGAATGGATTCCTATTCCTGTGTAGGTTAGGAACCAATCCTTTACATTTTAAAATAAAAACTATTAGCCTATATTCAATGTAAAAATTCACATTGTATGCATCAAATGACATCTCCTTTTCTATAGTAACTGAGATACATGTCATCTCACTTTCTATGATTTTTCTTCTTCTGAGAACTGTTATATTTCTATTCTTATGATTGCTATATCTTATGAATTAAAGGAGGCTCTAGTATAAAAAGTTGTACTGAAGCAGCGACAAAGAATATGGATAGGAGGGAATATATAATCACATGTACTTCTTTCTTGATATTAGAATGACTTCTTCTTGAAGATGAATATACCCTGGTGCATGATCAATTAGGATTAGGTAACTATAAGTACTTTACTTGGTAGTATTCCCGTAAGGTATGCATGGGGTGATATCAGTCTTCCCTTTTGCCACATAGGCACCACAAGATAACCCATTTTGTATATAACGGTATGCTGTCGTCTCTAGATGACGCAGAGAGTTAAGAGAGGATGATTCACAAGATAAAATAGTTAAAAGAGGATGGCCTTCTTAATCAACGCACACGCCCTAACCAAAGAGCACCCGTGCTAATAGCTACAGGCCGGTGTGTAAGCCAAGCCTTTAAAAATTCCTGATATACGTAGAAATATACTACTAGTGGAGTACCGACATACCCTAAAGAATCACCAGCAACGAAAGAAAAAGCGCGACGATTTGTCTCGAGCTGGCTCCGGGAGCGACACGGCGTGGCGACCGATTCAAAGGACAAAAGGGCCTTCTTCGCCATTATCGCAAACAAAACCAGTAGATTCGGGGCACGCGGTTTTCACCTAGTCGTCCAACGGGAATGATGCCAAACGCCCAACCGGCGGTGCTTAAATTACGGGGGAAGCAAACAAGCACGCCAACCACCCCCCGCCACTATTGTCAAACGCCAAATGCCAATTGCATGCTGCCTGAAATGGCGTCTAGATCTTACTTTCAGGCGCAAAACATTGTGATTTTCTTGTTCGTTAAGGTGTATATTTTGTAGCGCTCGCAGGCAGGGCGTGCATCAAAACGACGCCTATCCTCGGTAATCATTAAGGATGGCCAAACAGGCCCCTACTGGGTACAACACGGAGTTATATCTGTAGACCAGGACAATGGTGGAGCCAAAGAGCTTTCCAAAATGGTTCGTCGTGTCTTGGCACACGGAATCCCTGCCTTTTTTTTTGCATAATAATAAAAACTACTAATAGAGTGAAAACTACGATAGCGGTCTAAGCAGTGTTGTACTCCCGCATTTCCAGTTTATAGGGCTTATCTTAAATTTTTCATTTTTTTCAATTTAAAGGGCTCATCTCCATCTCCTATTGAGATTCCAAGGTGCATTAAATATTTGCATGGAATAATTAAAAAGGAACTCACCAATGTATGCAATGTTTCTACTTATCTAGTAGGATGGGCGTAATGGGAGTATCATAGCTAGTACTCTCTCCGTTCCTAAATATAAGTTTTTGTAGAGATCCCACAAGATGAACTATATACGGAGCAAAATGAGTGAATCTAAACTTGAAATGCATCTATATACATCCATATGTGGTTTATAGTGGAATATCTACAAAGACTTACATTTAGGAACGGAGGGAGTATCATGCATGCCAATTAGGCAATTTAGATGAGGTGGCATGAAATTAAATGAAGAAAGAGAGGGTTGAGTATCGTATCATGATACCGTGTCATAATAAATGCCATACTATTATGTGTCATGCATGGCAAATAATAAAGTCACATATGATACTACTATATGATACTTCCTCCATTCCCTTATACAAGGCCACAAACTCATATTACAGGTATCAAGATAAAATTTAATGACTCATTTGCAAGTCAACTTTTCTTTTTGTTAACCAGGATCATTAATAAACCACAAGAATGCAACAAATGAATAAGAAGGAAGTGGATGAGTGTCATTATGAGTACATGCATGTAAGTATTAAAAAGTTGCTAGTACGAGGAAACATCATTAAATTTTTCCTCGGGTTACTGTTAGTGGCCTTGTATTGATGCAAAATGTATTTTTGATAGTGACCTTGTATAAGGGAATGGAGGGAGTACTATGCATTATGGATGTAGTATCATAGAGTAGTATCATAAGCATTATAATAACTTATGATACTACCCATTATAAGCAGCCGTAGCCAAACATGCACGCACTGCAATTAATCCACATTAACGCATTAATTTAATTTGGGTAGTTTTGTAAAGTACGAGATACATTCCTCCACTCATCATCTGCCTTAGATTTCAAATTTGAGTCTAAACCGGAAATGAGACTAGCCACAGTGGGTAGTAACCTATGTGTGGTGTCATGCAACACTTCATTTATCAGATATAGACTTATCTTGCCTTGATATGTGTGATGTTACTTATAGTACTACTAGTACTAACTAGCTATGTTATTACATGCCTATCTTTCTTCATAATTACTTGTTGCATCATCTATTTTATCTAAATATGTTTGATGTTACATGGAAGAGCAACATCGGAAGGCAACCGAACGCTGTCGGCGTAACCACGCCAACTTGTCTGGATGCAGTCAACCATCCACGGTGGGGACTGTCACCGTGTGTGTCTTACAGATGCAAAAAAAGGAAACGAACGCAGCATCGACTGTCACTGTGCCAGTCAAGCGACGCCCTAATTTTACTACACACGAACGCAGCGGCCATCATGCAATGCATGCATGCGGCATCACAACTAAAAGCAACACTCGCTGACAGTCATTGCCTGAATTCCCACTTTGGGGTAGGCAATAGGCGTGTGTAAAGCAAGCGAGCGAGCTCCATTTTCCATTTGCATGTGGAGAATCCTACGCAAGTTGCACCTAAGCCTGAGCTACCACAGCTCTGACGGTGCAGCACGCGCACCCTCGTGGTACTACTATATGGCGGTGCCACTACTTTATACACGAAAGAGGGCTTAGATTTTGACCGCCAGCCCGTGATGGAGGGATCTCGTCTCATCTCATCCCTTGGCTTTGGCTAGGTAGCATGTGAGCGTGAAAAGGGAACAAGTCCTTCGGTCCAACTTGCGCCTGTGATTCTTTGAAAGGAGGGGGAAATTAATGGCCCCTTGCTCTTAGAGTGTACGACTGGCGAGTAAACAACATCCAGCAGCGCCCGTCCGTGGGCTCCCATTGGTGGACAGAAGAGAGCCAGGGCACCCGGTCGGGACAAGTCAAAGCGGAACGAGGTGGGTGGTGTGGGGTGGCGCCCATTAATTGCCATGTACACTACAGTGCTAAAGGCAGTGCCGACTTTGTCCTGCACAGGATCCAGGAGTGAGAGAGAGAGAGTGGGAGGAGATAATCGAAAGCATGGACGGAAAAAACAAAGAGAAAGAAAGAGAGGGGGCAAAGGAGGGAAGAAACAAGGGAAGCGAACCACGTAGCCGAGACCAGGCGCGAGGCGCCAAAAGCCGAGGGGCTGCCTGGATTCTCCACCACCACAACCCAACAAACCAAAAAACAAAACAAAACAAAACAAAATAAAGCCAAGCCAAGCCCTCCCCCATGTGGTACGCACGTACGTACGTGTACGTGTGCGGAGCGGCAGGTCGCCAAGTAGCCCGGCCCCGCGTGCCGTCCCAATCCGGCCGCCGTGCCGACGCCCGCGTGGCTCCGTTCATGCACCACCTAATCACGCACGCACGCACGCACGCACCACCCCTCGCATTTGCCGCGGCGCGCGGCAAGCGTCGCCATGCGTGAGAGCATCTTCAACAGGCGCGTCAAAAGACGCGCGCGGGGTAAATCCAGCTTTTAACGCGCGCGGAACGTTTTGCCGCGCTTCAGCGGTGGCGGAAAACTCGCGCGCGCGGGCGCGCGCGAAAAGGCGGCAGCTCGCGCGTCATTTTTGGCGCACCGCTTCCAGCGCACCTATAAAATGTGGCGCTTGCCACGCGGCTTCTCCATGACTCCGATTTCACTTCCTCTGCCACGCGCCTCTTCCTCCTCCTCTGCCACACGCGCCTCCACCGCTCCAGCGCCCCGCCACTGACGCGCCATCGTGCCGCCGCGCCGCCGAGGAGCGTCGGGCTTCCGCGGCGTCCGCCTGCGCCCCAACGGCGGGTACTACTCCGAGATACACTCCGGCGATCTCCGGCTCGACCTCGGCACCTACGGGACAGCGCACGAGGCCGCTCGCGCGTACGACGCGGCGGCGTGCCGCCTAGGCAGGCCGCGCGGGCAGATGAATTTACAGGACGTCTACACGCTCCAGCAGGCGCTGGACGTCGCCCCGCCGCCTCGTCTTAACACGGCAGAAGACCGTGCGGAGCACGCTGAGCGGCAGCGCCGCCTCCTCGTCGCCCAGGAGGACGAGCGGGTCATGGGGGAGTGGCGCCGGCGCCACCCGGAGGACGTCGCCTACGAGCAATCCTACTGGGCAAGGCGCCGCGAGGAGAACACGCGAAGGCGCCGCAATTCGCGGTTGGAGAGGCGTCGACGGAAGGCATTGGCGAATGCGCAGTCGGATATCGTTGCAGCAGGTGGGAGGTCGTTCTTCACGGAAAACGATGATCGTTGGTTGCACATATGGCTCGATACCTCGGACGATACCGACGAGTATAATGATGGCGACTTGGAGTAGTTTCTATCTAGTTGCGCCGTAGTTTATCTATGCTTTCGAACTAGAGTATCTATCTAGTTGCACCGATGTAAAATACCTTTGTATCGTTTTTTATTTATGCAATCTATCTAGTTTTTATTTATCTATGCTTCCGATTTATCTAAAAATAAAAAAAAATTGTGTGCGCGCTGCATTTTTTGCGCGCTGTTGGAGTCATGTACCTAGGATAGGGTCATAGACCTGATCTAAGTACCCTACCCAAGGACACCATTATTAGAAGAGACTACCTTCCAGTCGACCAAGGAGGACTCCACTCGACAGACTCGAAGGACTCGACCATGAAGACGCACTCGACCACCAGAAGGTCAAGCAGCACTCTGTACCGTAACGGTCTGTAGTTAAGTAGACTTTATGGTATTTAAGACACTTTATGTGGGGCGTTACCAGTAACGCCCCAGACTTAATGTACTTTAAACCCTGCATTACTGAGGGCCGGAGGGGGCTGGCAGGCACTATATAAGCCACCCCCCACCTCAGTGTAAAGGGTTCGCACCCCTGTAATCCTGATACGCATAATCCACTCGACCGCCTCCGGGCTCCGAGATGTAGGGCTATTACTTCCTCCGAGAAGGGCCTGAACTCGTACATCTCTTGTGTTTACAACTGCTTCATAGCTAGGACCTTGCCTCTCCATACCTACCCCCACTCTACTGTCAGACTTAGAACCACAACAGTTGGCGCCCACCGTGGGGCTGGTGTCTTAGCGATTTTTTGGAGGAGTTGCAGTTCTTCCGAGTACTTTCATCATGGTTGCTGGTGGAGTTTTGGTCGAGGGTCGTGAGATCCATCTCGGCGCCCTCACCTTCATCGCTGACGACTCCGCTTGGCTCCAAGAGGCTCCACTCGACGTTGATGCACTCCCCGTCCGCGGTGTGACACATTTTCACGCACGTGTCCGCGGCGTTCTGCTGCGACAACCGTCGACCCCGTATCGGTCGACTCCCCTATCGGTCACCCTCCCGGTCTCCCACCAGCGCAAGCGCTCTGGTCGGTCGAGGCTCCAGCGGTGGGTAAGGCACGCGGTGGCTCGCCAGACGGCCACCGCTCAAGTCGCGGCAATCGAGCCCGACGAATCCCTCTACGGCCTGTTCGATCTGTCGACTGGCTCTGTAGAGACTGCATCCGAGTGGGATAGCAGTGATCCGGCGGCGAAAATCTTGATGGTCAACGGACCTCGCAGTCCTCCTGGCTTCGCCCACAAAGGCGGAGTAGACGGTGGAGGCGACCCCGCACAAGGCCACGAAGAGTACCAACCTGAGCCACTCAATTCTCTGCAAAGAGAAGAGCTTCGCCGCAGGAACATGGATGCCCTGCATACTCCCATCGCGGGAGAAACCCCCGAGGCTCGCGCCTTGGAGGAGGCACGTTTGGCCAACTTGGCTGAACGCGCTCGCCTGGAAAATCTTCAGCGAGCACTCGACGAGCGCACACGGCAACGAGCACCCGACGCCAATTGACGTCAGCTCTTCCCGCCGACTCAGGTATATCGAACCCCGATTCAGAATTTAGCAGCTGCAACCTGTATAGCAGAATCCATCCAGCCCTCTCAGTCGGAAGCTGGCAGAGGCTTGATGCAGATCAGAGATTTGCTCCGAGCAGCAGGAGATCAGAATTCAGCCATGTCGCAGTCGCGCAACAGAATTCACAGTCGATCCGTCGCTGCGAATACGGTTCAGTCGGCTCACAGCCCTAGACCGCCTCTGCGGCGTGAAGGACGCGAGAATCGGCGAGACCAGTACGGTGACCGACACGATCGTGATGATAGGCGTCGAGTACCCACTCCTCCTCCGAGAGGTGGGTCTTATGCTCCTCGGCAGCAGGACGACAGACGTCAACTCAGTGTGGGCCGAAGAGCTCCAGTCGACCCCCGGGAACCAGGCTTCGACGCACGATCCATCATCGTGCAAGGCTTGGTCGACCGAAACAGAGCCCATTGGGGCAGCCCCGACAGAGATGCGCCCACAAGCAGTCAAGTGCATGTTTCTGGTCCAGTATGTTTCAGCAGGGCTATCAGAGCCGCGGTGATTCCCCCCAACTTCAGGTTGGCAACCGGAGTAAGCAAGTTCACTGGTGAGTCTAAGCCTGAAACCTGGCTTGAGGACTACCGAGTGGCAGTTCAGATTGGTGGTGGGAATGACGAGGTGGCCATGAAGCATTTGCCCCTCATGTTGGAAGGTTCTGCCAGAGCATGGTTGAATCAGTTACCTCCTAGCAGCATTTACACTTGGGAAGATCTGTCCCGAGTGTTCGTCAGAACGTTTGAAGGAACTTGCAAGCGACCAGCTGGATTGACAGAGTTGCAAGTCTGTGTTCAGAAGACGAATGAGACTCTCAGAGAGTATATTCAGAGATGGATCACTTTGCATCATACCGTGGAGAACGTGTCTGATCATCAGGCAGTCTGCGCCTTCAAGGATGGTGTCAAGAACAGAGAATTGAGTTTGAAGTTTGGTCAAACCGGAGACATGACCCTTAGTCGGATGATGGAGATTGCTACCAAGTACGCCAACGGCGAAGAGGAAGACCGACTCCGAAGCGGCAAGTACAAGCCGAGTCAGTCAGAGAAGGGAAACACCAGTCGGAAACAGAAGCGGAAAGCCGAACCAGCAGCTCCTGGAGAGGCTCTGGCCGTGACTCAGGGAAAACTCAAAGGGAAACCTAAAGGATCCTGGAACCCTAAGAAGGTGGAGGATAAAGAAGGGAACGGCGTGATGGATATGCCGTGTCACATCCACACGAAGAAAGATGAAGAGGGCAATATCATTTACCCAAAGCATACCACTCGCCAATGTCGACTCCTGATCCAGCAGTTTCAAGGAAAACAGTCCAAGGACAAGGAAAAGGAGTCGGACAAGGCCGAAGACAAGGAGGACAGTGAGGGAGGATATCCGCATGTCAACTCCACTCTGATGATCTTCGCAGATGTGGAAAGCAAGAGCCGACTGAAGGTCATTAATCGTGAGGTGAACATGGTTGCTCCAGCGAAACCAAGTTATCTGAGATGGTCCCAAACACCCATCACATTCGACCAGTCTGATCACCCGACTCATATTGCCACCCCCGGGAGGCAAGCTTTGGTGGTCGACCCAGTTGTCGAAGGCACTCTACTGACGAAAGTGCTGATGGACGATGGTAGTGGACTGAACTTGTTATATGCAGACACACTGAAAGGAATGGGCATTCCGATGTCCCGACTGAGCACCAGTAACATGAGCTTTCATGGAGTTATACAAGGAAAGAAAGCCGAGTCACTTGGCCAAATAGCTCTGGACGTGGTGTTTGGTGATTCAAAACATTTTCGCAAGGAGAAGTTGACGTTTGAGGTCGTGGATTTTCAGAGCGCGTACCACGCCATTTTGGGGAGACCAGCTTACGCACGGTTCATGGCTCGACCATGTTACGTGTACCTCAAACTGAAGATGCCCGGCCCCAAAGGAGTGATCACTGTCACCGGTGATCGGAAAAAGGTAGAAGAGTGTTTTCAGAAGGGCTCAAAGATTGCCGATTCCCAGGTGACAGCAGTCGAGTTTGAAGAATATAAGCAAAACGCAGATCCGAGTGATTTGTTGCAATCCAAGAAGCCCGCCACAGAATCTGCATTTCAGTCATCCGGTGAGACGAAGCCTGTCCACATTCACCCGACCGACCCCAATGCAGCCCCGACCCACATCTCCACAACACTCGACCCGAAATAGGAAGAAGCGCTCATCCAGTTCCTCCGTGAGAACTGGGACATTTTTGCATGGAAGCCAGCTGACATGCCAGGTGTTCCCAGGGGACTGGCTGAGCATCGTCTTAGAGTCAACTCATCAGCAAAACCAGTTAAAGAGCATCTTTGGCGGTCCGCCGTCCAGAAGAGGAAGGCTATTGGTGAGGAAGTGGCTCGACTGTTGGCGGCAGGATTTATCCGAGAGATATACCACTCCGAGTGGCTCGCTAATGTTGTCATGGTTCCTAAGAAGGACAACTCACTCTGAATGTGCATTGATTTCAAGCACATCAATCGGGCCTGCCCGAAAGATCATTTTTCTCTCCCTCGCATTGATCAAATTGTTGACTCGACCACAGGATGCGAGAGGTTGTCTTTTCTAGACGCCTATTCCGGGTACCATCAGATCCGTCTGTACGGGCCCGATGAAATAAAAACAGCTTTCATCACTCCATTCGGGTGCTTCTGCTATATCACCATGCCATTCGGCCTCAAGAATGTCGGAGCCACGTTTATGCGAATGATTCAAAAGTGTTTGCTCACTCAAATCAGTCGGAATGTGGAAGCGTATATGGACGATATCATGGTCAAGTCGCGAAAAGGTTCCGACCTGCTCATTGACCTCGCCGAAACATTTGCCAACCTCAGAAGGTATGATATCAAGCTCAATCCATCAAAGTGCACATTCCGAGTTCCTGGTGGCAAGTTACTCGGTTTTCTCATTTCCGAACGAGGGATCGACGCTAATCCAGAGAAGATCGGCACTATTCTCCGAATGAAACGCCCTGTGCGAGTGCACGATGTCCAGAAGCTTACTGGATGCTTGGCCTCATTAAGTCGATTCATCTCACGACTCGGTGAAAAGGCATTGCCTCTTTACCGACTGATGAAGAAGGCAGACAAGTTCGAGTGGACTCCAGAAGCTGATGCAACGTTTGCCGATCTAAAAGCTCTGCTCTCCACCCAGCCGGTGCTTGCTGCTCCAATCAGTAAAGAGCCTCTGTTGCTTTATATCGCAGCCACAGGACAAGTCGTTAGTACAGTACTTACGGTCGAGCGGGAAGAAGAAGGGAAAGCCTTCAAAGTTTAGCGCCCAGTGTACTATCTGTCTGAAGTTTTAACTCCATCCAAGCAGAGATACCCTCATTATCAGAAGCTTGTGTATGGGATATACATGACCACGAAGAAGGTTGCTCACTATTTCTCTGATCATTCCATCACAGTCATCAGTGACGCTCCACTTTCAAAGATTCTGCACAACAGAGATGCAACTGGTCGAGTGGCGAAATGGGCGATTGAACTTCTTCCCCTTGATATCAAGTTTGAGGCAAAGAAAGCCATTAAGTCCCAGGCAATAGCAGATTTCCTCGCCGAGTGGATTGAACAACAGCAGCCGACTGAAGTTCACTCAGAGCATTGGACCATGTTCTTTGATGGCTCTAAGATGCTGAATGGTTCCGGTGCTGGGGTGGTCTTGGTTTCCCCCAGAGGAGATAAGCTCAGATATGTGCTCCAGATTCACTTTGATTCCTCCAACAATGAGGTAGAGTACGAGGCCCTTCTATATGGGTTGCGCATGGCCATTTCACTCGGCGTCCGTCGCCTTATGGTTTATGGCGACTCAGATTTAGTGGTCAACCAAGTGATGAAGGAGTGGGACGTGAGAAGCCCAGCCATGACTGGATACTGCAATGCAGTGAGGAAGCTGGAAAAGAAGTTTGAGGGGTTAGAGCTCCATCACATACCCCGACTGAAAAATCAAGCAGCTGATGATCTAGCAAAAATAGGTTCCAAGAGAGAAGCCGTTCCGAGTGGTGTGTTCTTGGAGCATATCCATACTCCATCAGTCAAAGAAGATCCTTTCACCGAAGAAGCTCCACAGCCCAAGAGTGCCACAGATCCGACTGAGGTTGAGGTCCCAGCAGTGGTCGACTTGGTCTTGGAGGTGTTAGTGGTCATTCCCGACTGGACAGTTCCATATATCGCGTATATCCTGAGAAAAGAGCTCCCGGAGGATGAGGAAGAGGCTCGACAGTTCGTCCGTCGATCCAAAGCCTTTACCGTAATCAAAGGACAGTTGTACAGAGAGAGCGCGACTGGAGTTGGTCAGAAGTGCATAACGCCAGAAGAAGGTCGAATCATCCTTGATGATATCCACTCGGGGACCTGTGGTCATCATGCGTCCTCTCGGACCATCGTGGCCAAAGCATACCGAGCCGGATTTTACTGGCCAAAGGCGAATGAGATGGCAAAGTAAATAGTGGACAAGTGCGAAGGATGTCAGTTCTACTCAAATATGTCACACAAGCCTGCGTCAGCTCTGAAGACCATTCCACTCGTCTGGCCCTTCGCAGTATGGGGGTTGGATATGGTCGGCCCCTTGAGAACAGGTCGAAGCGGTTTCATGCATGTATTGGTGGCAGTCGACAAGTTCACCAAGTGGATCGAGGCAAAACCCATCAAGAACCTTGACGCCGGTACTGCTGTTAGCTTCATCAGGGAACTGATATTCAGATATGGAGTCCCGCACAACATCATTACAGATAATGGGTCGAACTTTGACTCAGAGGAATTCAGGGATTTCTGCAACTCTCAAGGCACACGAGTCGACTACGCTTCAGTCGCCCATCCGCAGTCGAATGGACAAGCAGAGCGAGCCAATGGCCTGATCCTCAAAGGGTTGAAACCCTGACTGATGCGTGATCTCAAACATGCGGCTGGAGCATGGGTCGACGAACTTTCCTCGGTGCTTTGGGGACTGCGGACCACGCCTAATCGGTCGTCCGGGAGAACTCCATTCTTCTTGGTCTATGGAGCTGAAGCAGTTTTGCCGAGTGATCTTCTCCACAATGCTCCTCGGGTTGAACTCTACAATGAAGCAGAAGCTGAACAAGCGCGGCAGGACGCAGTCGACCTTTTAGAGGAGGAAAGGGAGATGGCCTTGATCCGATCGACCATCTACCAATAAGACTTGCGTCGCTTCCACGCCAGAAATGTGAAGAGTCGAGCCTTCCAGGAAGGAGATTTAGTTCTCCGAGTGGATCAACAGAAACAACACAAGCTTGCTCCTTCTTTGGAAGGACCCTTCATCGTCACTAAAGTTCTCCACAACGGAGCATACCGCATCTACAACGTCAAGCACAATATCGACGAGCCCCGGGCTTGGAACGCGGAGCTACTCCGCCCATTTTACACTTAAAGTTTTCACTCGGATGAGTTGTAATAAAATACTTCTGTAGTTCATGGATTACAAAATAATAGTGTCATAATTTCTCCATAATTTTTGTCACTTTTTATTTGTCCAATAAAATTTTCCCCACAGCGGGTGACTTAGCTGCGAATCCGTTTCGCCTAAGTTTGTAAAAAATCCTTGTCGAGTGATGAGCCAGACTCCCACTCGGAAGGCTTAGCTGCGAATCCGTTTCGCCTAAGTTTAAATAAAATCCTACCGAGTGGTGAGCCAGACTCCCACTCGGGGGCTTAGCTGTTGGGGAACGTAGTAATTTCAAAAAAATTCCTACGCACAGGCAAGATCATGGTGATGCATAGCAACGAGAGAGGAGAGTGTTGTCCACGTACCCTCGTAGACCGTAAGCGGAAGCGTTATGACAACGCGGTTGATGTAGTCGTACGTCTTCACGATCCGTCAGCACGACGGCGTGGTGACGATGATGATGTTCTACCGGCGCAGGGCTTCGCCTAAACTCCGCGACGATATGACCGAGGTGGAATATGGTGGAATGGGGCACCGCACACGGCTAAGGAACGATCCGTAGATCAACTTGTGTGTCTATGGGGTGCCCCCCACCCCCGTATATAAAGGAGGGAGGGAGGAGGAGGCCGGCCCTCTACTATGGCGCGCCATGGGGAGTCCTACTCCCACCGGGAGTAGGATTCCCCCTTTCCTAGTCCAACTAGGAGTCCTTCCATGTATTAGGAGTAGGAGACAAGGAAGGGGAAGAGAGAAGGGAAGGAAGGAGGGGGTGCGGCCCCTCCCCCTAGTCCAATTTGGACTAGGCCATGGGGGGGGGGGGCGCAGCCTGCCCTAGGCAGCCCCTCTCTCTTTCCCGCAGGGCCCAATAAGGCCCAATACTTCTCCCCGGCGAATTCCCGTAACTCTCCAGTACTCCGAAAAATACCCGAATCACTCGGAACCTTTCCGAACTCCGAATATAGTCGTCCAATGTATCGATCTTTACGTCTCGACCATTTCGAGACTCCTCATCATGTCCCCGATCTCATCCGGGACTCCGAACTCCTTCGGTACATCAAAACTCATAAACTCATAATATAACTGTCATCGAAACCTTAAGCGTGCGGACCCTACGGGTTCGAGAACTATGTAGACATGACCTAGAACTATTCTCGGTCAATAACCAATAGCGGGACCTGGATGCCCATATTGGCTCCTACATATTCTACGAAGATCTTTATCGGTCAAACCGCATAACAACATACTTTGTTCCCTTTGTCATCGGTATGTTACTTGCTCGAGATTCGATCGTCGGTATCCAATACCTAGTCCAATCTCGTCACCGGCAAGTCTCTTTACTCGTTCTGTAATGCATCATCCCGTAACCAACTCATTGGTCACATTGCTTGCAAGGCTTATAATGATGTGCATTACCGAGAGGGCCCAGAGATACCTCTCCGACAATCGGAGTGACAAAACCTAATCTCGAAATACGCCAACTCAACATGTACCTTCGGAGACACCTTTAGTACTCCTTTATAATCACCCAGTTACGTTGTGACGTTTGGTAGTACCCAAAGTGTTCCTCCGGTAAACGGAAGCTGCATAATCTCATAGTTACAGGAACATGTATAAGTCATGAAGAAAGCAATAGCAACATACTAAACGATCAAGTGCTAAGCTAACGGAATGGGTCAAGTCAATCACATCATTCTCCTAATGATGTGATCCCGTTAATCAAATGACAACTCTTTTGTCCATGGCTAGGAAACATAACCATCTCTGATAAACGAGCTAGTCAAGTAGAGGCATACTAGTGACACTATGTTTGTCTATGTATTTACACATGTATTATGTTTCCGGTTAATACAATTCTAGCATGAATAATAAACATTTATCATGAAATAAGGAAATAAATAATAACTTTATTATTGCCTCTAGGGCATATTTCCTTCAGTCTCCCACTTGCACTAGAGTCAATAATCTAGTTCACATCGTCATGTGATTTAACACCAATATTCATATCTGTATATGATTAACATCCATAGTTCACATCGTCATGTGACCAACACCCAAAGGGTTTACTAGAGTCAATAATCTAGTTCACATCGCTATGTGATTAACACCCAAAGAGTACTAAGGTGTGATCATGTTTTGCTCATGAGAGAAGCTTAGTCAACGGGTCTGTTACATTCAGAGCCGTATGCATTTTGCAAATATTCTATGTCCACAATGCTCTGCACGGAGCTACTCTAGCTAATTGCTCCCACTTTCAATATGTATCCAGATTGAGACTTAGAGTCATCTGGATCGGTGTGAAAGCTTGCGCCGATGTAACTCTTTACGACGGGCTCTTTTATCACCTCCATAATCAAGAAATATTTCCTTAGTCCTCACTAAGGATATTCTTGACCAATGTCCAGTGATCTACTCTTAGATCACTATTGTACTCCCTTGCCAAATTCAGAGCAAGGTATACAATAGGTCTGGTACATAACATAGCATACTTTATAGAACCTATGACTAAGGCATAGGGAATGACTTTCATTCTCTTTTCTATTTTCTGCCATGGTCGAGATTTGAGTCTTACTCAATTTCACACCTTTGCAACACAGGCAAGAACTCTTTCTTTGACTGTTCCATCTTGAACTATTTCAAAATCTTGCCAAGGTATGTACTCATTGAAAATCTTATCAAGCGTCTTGATCTATCTCAATAGATCTTGATGCTCAATATGTAAGTAGCTTTTACTGAGGTCTTTCTTTTAAAGAACTCCTTTAAAACACTCCTTTATGCTTTGCAGAATAATTCTACATTATTTCCGATCAACAATATGTCATTCACATATACTTATCAGAAATGCTGTAGTGCTCCCACTCACTTTCTTGTAAATATAAGCCTTTCAAAAAGTCTGTATAAAACCATATGCTTTGATCAACTCATCAAAGTGTATATTCCAACTCCGAGATGCTTGCACCAGTCCATTGATGGATTGCTGGAGCTTGCACACTTTGTTAGCATCTTTAGGATTGACAAAAACCTTCTGGTTGCATCATATACAACTCTTCTTTAATAAATCCATTAAGGAATGCAGTTTTGACATCCATTTGCCAGATTTCATAAAATCTGGCAATTGCTAACATGATTCAGACAGACTTAAGCTTTGATACGAGTGAGAAAATCTCATCGTATTCAACCCCTTGAACTTGTTGAAAACCTTTTGCAACAAGTCGAGCTTAGTGGATAGTAACACTACTATCAGTGTCCGTCTTCCTCTTGAAGATCCATTTATTTAACATGGCTTGCTGATCATCGAGCAAGTCAATCAAAGTCCATACTTTGTTCTCATACATGGATCATATCTCAGATTTTTATGGCCTCGAGCCATTTCGCGGAATCTGGGCTCATCATCGCTTCCTCATAGTTCGTAGGTTCATCATGGTCTAGTAACATGACTTCTAGAACATGATTACTACACCACTCTGGTGCGGATCTTACTCTGGAAGACCTACGAGGTTCTGTAGTAACTTGATCTGAAGTTTCATGATCAATATCATTAGCTTCCTCACTAATTGGTGTATTTGTCACAGGAACTGATTTCTGTGATGAACTACTTTCCAATAAGGGAGTAGGTATAGTTACCTCATCAAGTTCTACTTTCCTCCCACTCACTTCTTTCGAGAGAAACTCCTTCTCTAGAAAGGATCTATTATCAGCAACAAATTTGCCTTCGGATCTGTGATAGAAGGTGTACCCAACAATTTCCTTTGGGTATTCTATGAAGACGCACTTCTCCGATTTGGGTTTGAGCTTATCAAGTTGAAAAACCTTTTTTCATATAAGCATCGCAACTCCAAACTTTAAGAAACGACAGCTCAGCTTTACTGCTAAACCATAGTTCATACGGTGTCGTTTCAACGGATTTAGATGGTGCCCTATTGAACGTGAATGCACCTATCTTTAATGCATAACCCCAAAACGATATTGGTAAACTGATAAGAGATATCATAGATCGCACCATATCTAGTAAAGTACGATTACGACGTTCGGACACACCATTACATTGTGGTGTTCCAGGTGGCGTGAGTTTGTGAAAATATTCCACATTGTTTTAATTGAAAACCAAACTCGTAACTCAAATATTCGTCTCCACGATCAGATCGCAGAAACTTTATTTTCTTGTTACGATGATTTTCCACTTCACTCTGAAATTCTTTGAACCTTTCAACTATTTCAGACTTATGTTTCATCAAGTAGATATACCCATATCTGCTCAAATCATCTTGTGAAGGTCAGAAAATAATGATACTTGCCACGAGCCTTCATACTCATTGGTCTGCATACATCAGTATGTATTATTTCCAATAAGTCGGTAGTTCATTCCATTGTTCCGAAGAACGGAGTTTTAGTCATCTTGCCCAAAAGGCACGGTTCGCAAGCATCAAATGATTCATAACCAAGTGATTCCGAAAATCCATCTTTATGGAGTTTCTTCATGCGCTTTACACCGATATGACCCAAACGGCAGTGCCACAAATAAGTTGCACTATCATTATTAACTTTGTATCTTTTGGCCTCAATATTATGAATATGTGTATCACTACGATCGAGATCCAACAAACTATTTTCATTGGGTGTATGACCATTGAAGGTTTTATTCATGTAAATAGAACAACAATTATTCTCTGATTTTAAGTGAATAACCATATTGCAATAAACATGATCAAATCATATTCATGCTCAACGCAAATACCAAATAACACTTATTTAGGTTCAACACAAATCCCGAAAGTATAGGGAGTGTGCGATGATGATCATATCAATCTCGGAACCACTTCCAACAAACATCGTCACTTCACCCTTAACTAGTCTCTGTTTATTCTGCAACTCCCGTTTCGAATTACTAATCTTAGCAACCGAACAAGTATCAAATACTCAGGGGCTACTATAAATACTAGTAAGGCACACATCAATAATCTGTATATCAAATATACCCTTGTTCACTTTGCCATCCTTCTTATCCACCAAATATTCAGGGCATTTCCGCTTCCAGGGACCATTTCCTTTGCAGTGTAAACACTCAGTTTCAGGCTATGGTCCAGCTTTGGGCTTCTTCGCAGGAGTGACAACTTGCTTGTCTTCCCACTTGAAGTTCCCTTTCTTTCCCTTTGCCCTTCTCTTGAAACTAGTGATCTTGTTAACCATCAACACTTGATGCTCTTTCTTGATTTCTACCTTCGTTGATTTCAGCATCACGAAGAGCTTGGGAATCGTTTTCGTCATCCCTTGCATACTATAGTTCATCAAGAAGTTCTAGTAACTTAGTGATGGTGTCTAGAGAATTCTGTCAATCACTATCTTATCTGGAAGATTAACTCCCACTTGATTCAAGCGATTGAAGTACCCAGACAATCTGAGCACATGCTCACTAGTTGAGCGATTCTCCTCCATCTTTTAGCTATAGAACTTGTTGGAGACTTCATATCTCTTAACTCGGGTATTTGCCGAAAATATTAACTTCAACTCCTGGAACATCTCATATGGTCCATGACATTCAAAACGTCTTTGAAGTCCCGATTCTAAGCCGTTTAAGCATGGTGCACTAAACTATCAAGTACTCATCCTTTTGAGCTAGCCAAACGTTCATAACGTCTGCATCTGCTCCTGCAATAGGTTTGTCACCTAGCGGTGCATCAAGGACATAATTCTTCTGTGCAGCAATGAGGATTAACCTCATATCACGGATCAAATCCGCAACATTGCTACTAACATTTTTCAACACAGTTTTCTCTAGGAACATATCAAAACATATGAAAGCAACAATGCAAGCTATTGATCTACAACATAATTTGCAAGATACTACCAGGACTAAGTTCATGATAAATTTAAGTTCAATTAAGCATATTACTTAAGAACTCCCACTTAGATAGACATCTCTCTAGTCATCTAAGTGATCACGTGATCCAAATCAACTAAACCATGTCCGATCATCACGTGAGATGGAGTAGTTTCAATGGTGAACATCACTATGTTGATCATATCTACTATATGATTCACGCTCGACCTTTCGGTCTCCGTGTTCCGAGGCCATATCTGTATATGCTAGGCTCGTCAAGTATAACCTGAGTATTCGGTGTGTGCAACTGTTTTGCACCCGTTGTATTTGAACGTAGAGCCTATCACACCCGATCATCACGTGGTGTCTCAGCACGAAGAACTTTCGCAACGGTGCATACTCAGGGAGAACACTTCTTGATAATTAGTGAGAGATCATCTTAAAATGCTACCGTCAATCAAAGCAAGATAAGATGCATAAAGGATAAACATCACATGCAATCAATATAAGTGATATGATATGGCCATCATCATCTTGTGCTTGTGATCTCCATCTCCGAAGCACCGTCGTGATCACCATCGTCACCAGCGCGACACCTTGATCTCCATTGTAGCATCGTTGTCGTTACGCCATCTATTGCTTCTACGACTATCGCTACCGCTTAGTGATAAAGTAAAGCAATTACAGGGCGTTTGCATTTCATACAATAAAGCGACAACCATATGGCTCCTGCCAGTTGCCGATAACTTCGGTTACAAAACATGATCATCTCATACAATAAAATATAGCATCACGTCTTGACCATATCACATCACAACATGCCCTGCAAAAACAAGTTAGACGTCCTCTACTTTGTTGTTGCAAATTTTACGTGGCTGCTACGGGCTTAGCAAGAACCGTTCTTACCTACGCATCAAAACCACAACGATAGTTTGTCAAATAGACTCCGTTTTAACCTTCACAAGGACCGGGCGTAGCCACACTCGGTTCAACTAAAGTTGGAGAAACTGACACCCGCCAGCCACCTGTGTGCAAAGCACGTCAGTAGAACCAGTCTCGCGTAAGCATACGCGTAATGTCGGTCCGGGCCGCTTCATCCAACAATACCGCTGAACCAAAGTATGACATGCTGGTAGGCAGTATGACTTATATCATCCACAACTCACTTGTGTTCTACTCGTGCATATAACATCAACGTATAAAACCTAGGCTCTGATACCACTGTTGGGGAACGTAGTAATTTCAAAAAATATCCTACGCACAGGCAAGATCATGGTGATGCATAGAAACGAGAGAGGAGAGCGTTGTCCACGTACCCTCGTAGACCGTAAGCGGAAGCGTTATGACAACGCGGTTGATGTAGTCATACGTCTTCACGATCCGACCGATCCAAGCACCGAACGTACGGCACCTCCGAGTTCTGCACACGTTCAGCTCGATGACGATCTCCGGCCTCCGATCCAGCCGAGCTCCGGAGATGAGTTCCGTCAGCACGACGGCGTGGTGACGATGATGATGTTCTACCGGCGTAGGGCTTCGCCTAAACTCTGCGACGGTATGACCGAGGTGGAATATGGTGGAAGGGGGCACCGCACACGGCTAAGGAATGATCCGTAGATCAACTTGTGTGTCTATGGGGTGCCCCCCGCCCCCGTATATAAAGGAGGGAGGGAGGAGGAGGCCGGCCCTCTACTATGGCGCGCCATGGGGAGTCCTACTCCCACCGGGAGTAGGATTCCCCCTTTCCTAGTCCAACTAGGAGTCCCTCCATGTATTAGGAATAGGAGACAAGGAAGGGGAAGAGAGAAGGGAAGGAAGGAGGGGGTGCGGCCCCTCCCCCTAGTCCAATTCGGACTAGGCCATGGGGGGGGGGGGGGCGCAGCCTGCCCTAGGCAGCCCCTCTCTCTTTCCCGCAGGGCCCAATAAGGCCCAATACTTCTCCCCGGCGAATTCCCGTAACTCTCCGGTACTCCGAAAAATACCCGAATCAATCAGAACCTTTCCGAACTCCAAATATAGTCGTCCAATATATCGATCTTTACGTCTCGACCATTTAGAGACTCCTCGTCATGTCCCCGATCTCATCCGGGACTCCGAACTCCTTCGGTACATCAAAACTCATAAACTCATAATATAACTGTCATCGAAACCTTAAGCGTGCGGACCCTACGGGTTCGAGAACTATGTAGACATGACCTAGAACTATTCTCGGTCAATAACCAATAGCGGGACCTGGATGCCCATATTGGCTCCTACATATTCTACGAAGATCTTTATCGGTCAAACCGCATAACAACATACTTTGTTACCTTTGTCATCGGTATGTTACTTGCTCGAGATTCGATCGTCGGTATCCAATACCTAGTCCAATCTCGTCACCGGCAAGTCTCTTTACTCGTTCTGTAATGCATCATCCCGTAACCAACTCATTGGTCACATTGCTTGCAAGGCTTATAATGATGTGCATTACCGAGAGGGCCCAGAGATACCTCTCCGACAATCGGAGTGACAAAACCTAATCTCGAAATACGCCAACTCAACATGTACCTTCGGAGACACCTTTAGTACTCCTTTATAATCACCCAGTTACGTTGTGACGTTTGGTAGTACCCAAAGTGTTCCTCCGGTAAACGGGAGTTGCATAATCTCATAGTTACAGGAACATGTATAAGTCATGAAGAAAGCAATAGCAACATACTAAACGATCAAGTGCTAAGCTAACGGAATGGGTCAAGTCAATCACATCATTCTCCTAATGATGTGATCCCGTTAATCAAATGACAACTCTTTTGTCCATGGCTAGGAAACATAACCATCTCTGATAAACGAGCTAGTCAAGTAGAGGCATACTAGTGACACTATGTTTGTCTATGTATTCACACATGTATTATGTTTCCGGTTAATACAATTCTAGCATGAATAATAAACATTTATCATGAAATAAGGAAATAAATAATAACTTTATTATTGCCTCTAGGGCATATTTCCTTCATTAGCTGCAGTCCAAGTACTCGCCTAAGTTTAAATAAAATCCTACCGAGTGGTGAGCCAGACTCCCACTCGGAGGCTTAGCTGCAGTCCAAGTACTCGCCTAAGTTTAATAAAATCCACCGAGTGGTGAGCCAGACTCCCACTCGGGGGCTTAGCTGCAGTCCAAGTACTCGCCTAAGTTTAAATAAAATCCTACCGAGTGGTGAGCCAGACTCCCACTCGGAGGCTTAGCTGCAGTCCAAGGACTCGCCTAAGTTTAAATAAAATCCTACCGAGTGGTGAGACGGACTCCCACTTGGAGGCTTAGCTGCAGTCCAAGTACTCGCCTAAGTACAAGTACAACGTGCGCTCGCAAGGAGGACGAAGTGCAGGTCGACTGCGACCCTCTCCTCTGAGCTACGCCATAAGTACAATGTGCAGTCGTAAGGAGGACGAGGTGCAGGTCGACTGCGATCCTCTCCTCTGAGCTACGCCACAAATACAACGCGCGCTCGCAAGGAGGACGAAGTGCAGGTCGACTGCGACCCTCTCCTCTAAGCTACGCCATAAGTACAATGTGCGGTCGTAAGGAGGACGAGGTGCAGGTCGACTGCGACCATCTCCTCTGAGCTACGCCACAAATACAACGTGCGATCGCAAGGAGGACGAGGTGCAGGTCGACTGCGTCCCTCTCCTCTGAGCTACGCCACAAGTACAATGTGAAAATCCTACCGAGTGAAGAGCAAACCTCTCACTCGGGGGCTTAGTTGCAGCCCAGTGCTTGCCTAAGGTATAAAAATCCTACCGAGTGAAGAGAAAACCTCTCACTCGGAGGCTTAGCTGCAGCCCAGTGCTTGCCTAAGGTATAAAAATCCTACCGAGTGAAGAGCAAACCTCTCACTCGGAGGCTTAGCTGCAGCCCAGTGCTCGCCTAAGGTATAAAAATCCTACCGAGTGAAGAGCAAACCTCTCACTCGGGGGCTTAGCTGCAGCCCAGTGCTCGCCTAAGGTATAAAAATCCTGCCGAGTGAAGAGAAAACTTCTCACTCGGGGGCTTAGCTGCAGCCCAGTGCTCGCCTAAGTGAATTAAAGAGAAAGTCGATTACAGTAGGCACCTTGCTTTAAAACCTGCAAAAGACATTTCAAGCCAAAAACAAGTGTATTCAAACGTCGAATCCAAGTCCAGATGGATACCTAAGGGAACCGAAAGTGCTCGGGCACTAAGCCTGTTAAGGTTTATCGGTTACAAAATCACTCGGCATACCGAGGCAAATTTAAAGTGTCGAGCTCAAAGAAGTTTTTTACCCCTCCTGTGGAGGGCTGGAAGGTGCAACAAACTCATCAAGGTCAATTCCGTCCGCGATCCGAGTGGCAGCAGTGATGAAGGTCTTCATGAAGGACCTGAAGTCGTGCTTCTTGGTGTTGGCCACCCGAAGAGCCGCCAACTTATCTTCTCGCGCATCCTTGCAGTGGACTCGAGCCAGACACAGAGCAACATCCGCACCACACCTCGCAGAGGACTTTTTCCACTCCTGCACTCGACCAGGAACTGTGTTCAGTCGAGCCATCAGAGACTCGAGGTCGTTCTGGAGTGTCCACCTGGGCCAAAGCGTGCTGTCGATGCGGGAAGTGGCGACTTTCAGCCTTGCAAGATAGTCAACAACAGCAGCAACGCGGGACTCAAGTCGGAACACATTCATGGCAACTTCATCGTTCACTGGAGAGTTGACGGGGTCCAGGTTTGGTTCCAGTCGACTAGTTTCCTCTTCGAAGTTTTGGCAAAATTCTGCAAGTACAATTACTGAGTCAAGGCAATGGTCGAATGGAAAGATCACTATAAAAATGGTTGTTTGACGCAAAGGATTACCTTCGAGCATGAGGAACAACTTATTGGCAAGCTTACTCAGAAAAGCCTCCAGATCTTTCTTCTTCCCAGCCAATTGACTGGACTTGTCATTCAGAGCAGCTTTGTCGTTTTTCAGTCGACTAACCTCCTTGTTGGCAATCTCAAGAGCAGCTTTCAGATTAGTATTTTCTTCTTCGAGCTTGGTGACCGAAGCTAACTTCTCGTCAGCAAGTTTGGTCTTCTCAGCCAGTTCAAGATCTTTCTTCTTCTGGGCCTCCTTCACCTTGCCTGTAAAGCAGGTGAAGGTCAGATTTTGAAACAGATGAAGGACAAAAACAGTCGTCGAGGTCTCACCGAACATACCTTTGGTCTCCTCCTTCGCCTTCGTCAGATTCTCCTGGACCAGCTTCAGATCCAGCTCGAGCTGGATGTGCTTGTTCTCCAGCTCGGTATAACGACCGCAAGGTCGCAGGATTTCTGCGAAGAACCAATCGACAAAATGTCAAGGATAATTCACTTCCGAGTGGATAAGAGAAAATCATGCGTTTCTAAGACTACAGCCGAATACAAACATTCGACCGTAGTCTCGGGGACTACACCCAGTGGGTGCACTCAGCGTACCCCCACTAGTTCTATTAAAGATAGAGTCGACTAGTCGACCCACACAAAAAAAAACAAGACGTATTCTTCAGACTGTAATCGACTGCAAGCAGTCGACTACAGTCTCGGGGACTACACCCAGTGGGTGCACTCAGCGTGCCCCCACCGGTTTCAGAAATCCATTCGACCTAGTCGACTGACGGAAAAACTTAACTTCTAAAGCCTATGGTCGACTGCCAGCAGTCAACCATAGCCTTGGGGACTACACCTAGCGGGTGCACTCAGCGTGGCCCCGCTAAACCGGAGTTTCAATCAACACACCCAGTGGGTGATTGCTATGGATTCCGGAAAGAAAAGCTTTTTGATAGCATATCCTAACAGAACAGGCGATTCGACTGACCTGAACATTGCTTTGAAGAGCAGAACTGGCGTCATAGGCTGCCTGGCTTGCCTCCCGGATGGCCTTCACCTGCTCCATCATGATCCCCGCCTGGCGTATCGCTTCCTTTGCAGCACTGGCTTGGTCTTCTGGGACGTGGTGCGTCGTGAAGAGAGAAGGCTGCGCGGCACTCGACGAAGCAGGGAGAGCACTCGTCAGTGGCACCGCGAAGGACACAGTGTGCCGAGTGGTGTCCTCCTCCCCCGCGATCAGAGTCTCGGGGGCCGTTACATCCTGGGCCGCCCTGCCGGCAGACGCTTTCCTGCTCCTCCTGTGCTTCAGCGGTTCCTCATCGTCGTCGTCGTCAGGAAGGGTTATAACGACATTGGATGAAGCTACAGAAAAGAATCAGAATTAGAGACAAAGAGTCAATCGACTAAAAACGGAATTAAGAGAGTGGTACCAGGTTTTGAAGTTGCGGCATCCTCCATCTCATGATCGTCAGCCCTGGCTGAGGTATCGGAAGTAGCAGCACTGCAATTCCAAAAAATCAGTCGGTTAACTTAAGTGTCAATCAAAGATAAAGCTCGCACAAAACAAGAAGACTCAAGCAGCATGTTTACCCTGATATGGTGGGGATGGACACCTTCATCTTCGGCAGGACCTTGGTCGGCTTTGACGGTGCCACCCTGGACTGCTTCGGTGCCTTTTCAGTCGGCACCGGAGAAGTGGTCCGAGGGCGCTTGGTCGACTGCGCGACAGTCGCAACCCCCTTACCACGTTCAGTCGCAGGGTCATGGGCAAGCTTCGACCGCCTTTCCAAGCGCGGTGGTGCGACCTCCTCCTCCTCCTCTTCTTCTTCCTCCTCATCGTCATCATCATCATCATCATCTTCAGCAGCATCCGAGTCCCACTCCTCCTGGCTCTCGCCCCCGCTCGCTTCTCCCTCTTCAGTCGGAGTCTGTGCTCCATTGGGCATCGAGTACAGTTCGGTGAGGGCCTGTTAAACATCAAGACAAAGATCAATCGACCAATTTGCGGAGGAAATGGAAATAAATATGGCAAGAATACAATTGGAGGTAGAGTGGGCATACCTTGTCTGGAATGCTGCGGTGGTCGAGTGGAGGGATCCTCCTGGCTCCACGAGGGTTAACCTTGTTCCCAGTGACCGCGGCCATCCACCTTTCCAGCGTGGCATCGTCGACTGCTTCTGGATTGATCCGAGTCTCATCTTCAGTCCCGCGGTACAACCACATGCAATGGCTCCGGAACTGAAGAGGCTGGATACGCCGCTTAAGAAAAACCTCCAGGAGATCCATACCCGTCACTCCCTCCCGAACCAACTGGACTACGCGCTCCATCAGCATCTTCACGTCGGCTTTCTCCTCCAGAATCACCTTCAAAGAGGAGGGTTTGTTGACTCGGTCCATGGTAAACTGAGGGAGTCCACTCGACTGCCCCGGCGTCGACTCATTCTGGCAGTAGAACCAGGTCGACTGCCAGCCTCTGACCGACTCGGGAAACGTCATGGCTGGGAAGGTGCTCTTGTTCCTCATCTGGATGCCCAGACCTCCACACATCTGGACAACTTTGGTTTTGTCGTCATCTGGACTCGCCTTCTTCACGGTCTGAGAGCGACACGTGAATATGTGCTTGAATAGGCCCCAGTGCGGTCGGCAACCCAGAAAGTTCTCACACATGGACACAAATGCGGCAAGGTAGGCGATAGAATTCGGGGTGAAGTGGTGGAGTTGCGCTCCAAAGAAGTTCAAGAAACCACGGAAGAAAACACTCGGTGGCAAAGAAAATCCGCGGTTGACATGGGTAGCCAGAAGCACACACTCACCCTCTTCCGGCTGGGGCTGCCACTCGTTCCCCGGGAGCCTTGCTGCTCCGTGGGGGATCAGACCATCGTTGGCCATGTCGAGGAGATCCTTCTCCGTGATGGTCGACCGGATCCAATCTCCTTGGACCCAGCCGTTCGGCAGACGAGATCTAGACGAAGACCCGCCGCGACTGGTGGTCCTCCCTTTCGCCTTCCCCGTCGCCGACGCCTTCTTCGCGCGTTCCAGCGCCGCCGTCTTCTCCTTCACCATGGCTGCCGGCGAGACGCGCGAGGAGTGGTTGTGCGGAGGCAAGAGCGGGCGCGGTGGGCGGAGGCGAGGAGAGCAGAGAGAGAATGCAGAGATACTGTTCAAAGACCCTCGCCGGGCGCCTTTATAAGATCCCTTCCGAGTGGATGACAGGTGGGCCCGGCCGATCCAATCACATCCCGAAACAGTCGCGCGGACGCGATACGTGGCGAAAAAGGCCGCGCAAGAATCGAGGCGTCTATGCCCTATCCCATCCGAGCGCCGCGGTCCGCCCCGCTTCGTGCGCTTCCCCAAATTTCGTATCCCGCAGAATCCGTGAACGGCAGATCGGTCTGTCAGACGCGGGATTTCCTGCGATCCGTCGCTCGGAAATTGTTAAGTTCAGAAGGTCACTCGACGAAAGAAAAGAATGGATCAAGTCGACTGAAGAAAGGTTGATGATTATCAACGAAGAGATTATTGGTCCAAGACAACACATATCCAGAACGCAGAAGCTAGTCGGAAATAATATCAACTCCTTCCTCACTCAAGCCTCAATCCATTCGGGGGCTAATGTTGGAGTCATGTACCTAGGATAGGGTCATAGACCTGATCTAAGTACCCTACCCAAGGACACCATTATTAGAAGAGACTACCTTCCAGTCGACCAAGGAGGACTCCACTCGACAGACTCGAAGGACTCGACCATGAAGACGCACTCGACCACCAGAAGGTCAAGCAGCACTCTGTACCGTAACGGTCTGTAGTTAAGTAGACTTTATGGTATTTAAGACACTTTATGTGGGGCGTTACCAGTAACGCCCCAGACTTAATGTACTTTAAACCCTGCATTACTGAGGGCCGGAGGGGGCTGGCAGGCACTATATAAGCCACCCCCCACCTCAGTGTAAAGGGTTCGCACCCCTGTAATCCTGATACGCATAATCCACTAGACCGCCTCCGGGCTCCGAGATGTAGGGCTATTACTTCCTCCGAGAAGGGCCTGAACTCGTACATCTCTTGTGTTTACAACTGCTTCATAGCTAGGACCTTGCCTCTCCATACCTACCCCCCACTCTACTGTGAGACTTAGAACCACGACACGCGCTGCTGGAGCGGCGCGCGCGCGCTGCATTTTAGCGCAGCTGCTGGAGCCAGCTCTGCATGCCGCGCCAAACCAGACGATGGACGCGCGGCAAACCAGTTTTTTGCACGCGGCGCGTTCGGCGCCTGTTGGAGATGCTCTGACAACTGTGCTCCGGCGGCCTCACGGCAGCGCTCGGGGCCGCGCACGGCTCTCCTCCCCTCTCTCGCCGCCCGTCACGTGCCGATTGCACCTGCGAGCCCGGGGCCGTGGCCACGCGCGCACCCACCGCGAGCGCAACGGCTGGCTTTGTCCCGTGCGTGCCTGGTGCCGTCCTCTTTCGCGTCACGCGGCCGCCGATCATTTGGCGCACTCACCCAAATCATTTGGGTCGCGGGATTAGCATGGCAGCCCCGCACGGCGCCGTGACTGCGACCCGCGCGACGTGACAGGGAGGAGGCGTGATGCTCGGGTGAGCTGTCGTGACGGCATGTCGCCGATGGATCGACGGGGACGATGATTGGGTGGGAGCGACGGGCTCGACCTCCGAAAGCCCGACGCTGATTTTGATTTGCACGTTGTTTTGGCAACTCTCTTGGGCACGCCAACCACTTCTACCGACGTCCTGGTCAAAATTCCACTTTCTTGATGGGATCTGCAAAACAAGTGACTGTGTTGCATGACAGACGTCGGTATTGAATCACACGGCCGATGCCGCGTTTCTTGGATATGACATTCTCCCTGACGCTGATCCACTAACTGCTACTCTCTTTCCCTCGAAAAAAAACTGCTACTCTCTTCGTGTCTGGCACCGATCGCCGGGGGTGATGAATCCGAGTAGCTCGAACTGTGAACCCGACACTTCTTTTTAGCAAAACAGAGGCTACCCTCTACGATTTTTCCATTAGAGAAACCATATGCCTTTGTTACCCCTACTACACATAGAAAATAAAAGCTAAAACTATTACACACCCGGAGGTACGAGGACGCCAACCAGCTGGTGAAATAGTAGGCAAATTCATGATTAATTTCAGTAAATAACTCGTGACTAAAACAAAAAATATCATACAACAATCTACTCCCTCCGTTCCTAAATATAAGTCTTTATAGAGACTTTACTATAGACCACATACGGATGTATGTAGATGCATTTTAGAGTGTAGGTTTAAATTTTGCTCCGTATGTAGTTCATGGTGGAATCTCTACAAAGACTTATATTTAGGAACAGAGGGAGTAGCATACTAGACGAACATAAAATGCACATCAGCACCACCTGTCGTGGTTCTAAGTCTGACAGTAAGTATAGGGGATACGAATGAGGAGGCAAGGTCCTAGCTACGTGAGATTGTACGCAAGTGTTTACGAGTTCAGGCCCTTCTCAGAGGAGGTAAAAGCCCCACGTCTTGGTGCCCAGAGGCGGTCGACTAGATTATGAGAGTGTGTGTTACAGGGGGTGCGAACCCTTTTCCCAGAGGAGGGGGTTGGCTTATATAGAGTGCGCCAGGACCCCAGCCCACCTCCGTTACAGGGGTTCAATGTACATAAAGATGGGGCGTTACTGATAACGCCAGCCATAGATGCTTTTTATGACCTTAAAGACTACAGAGTGAATGCTTGACCGTTGCTGTTCTGAGTGGCTCCTGGTCTTCAGTAGGTCGAGTGGTTTCTTGTATGGTCGAGTGATTGACCGATCGTGTGACATCAGGAAGGAGGGGTACCCGAGTGATTGACTGGTCGAGTGGATTGCACTTGACGCCTTTATTGGGCACTCCTTGTCGTCTCTTGAGCTTCTTTGCTTCTAGGATAGTGACCTTGGGTAGGGCGTACTGGTCAGGCCTATGACCCTACCCCAGGTCTATATCATCATCATCAGCCCCCGAATGGATTGAGGTCCGAGTGAAAAGAAGGTTAAAGTTGATCTTGCTTCGACCCTTGTGCTTCACAAGTACTCATGTTGAACGGGAGGCCCATGTTGGAACTTCGGCTTCGTTTCAGTCGCCTTGATCAATTCAGAAGTTCCCGAGTGGATTTATAACGTCATCCGTCGAGTGTTGTTTTTGATGCGAAATCTTTGGTGCGATTGGTTACGGCGTATTCCGGATTTCCCGGGATTCAAAATTTCAGGGAAGCGCGCGAGGCGAAGCGTGCCGTGGTAAGCGGGACGGATAGACAGGAGCGCCTCGATCTTCGCGCCACCTTTTTCGCCACGTACCCAGCACACGACTGTTGCGGGATTTGACAGGATCGCCCGGGCCCACGCGTCAGCCACTCGGAAGTGGGTCCTTAAAAGGAGACGTGGCCGAGGCGCTTGCACTGTGCGCGTCCATTCTCCTTCTTCCTCCTCTGCTTCTCCACCACATCCGGCTCCTCCGCTCTGGACGCCGCCGCTCCGCCACCATGGTGAAGGACAAGTCAGCGACGCTGGAACGCGCGAAGAAGGCGACGGGGGTGGCGAAAGGCAAGAAGACGAATCGGGGGGCGTCGTTGCGGTCGGCGCTGCCGCCGGGTTGGATCCAGGGTGATTGGATCTGATCCTCGCTCCGGCCGAAAGATTTGGAAGAGCTGACTGAGTCCGGACTGATCGCCGACGGGGTTGCGCGGTTGCCGGAGGGGGAGACGGAACCACAGCCGTGACCGGGTGAGTGCGTTCTGCTCGCCACCCATGTCGACTGTGGTTTCTCCCTCCCACCGCACCCTTTTTTCTGGTGTTTCTTGAACTTTTTCGGAGCCCAACTCCATCACTTCTCTCCCAACACCATCACATACCTTGCTGTGTTTGTGTCCATGTGCGAAAATTTCCTGGGTTGTCGACCGCACTTGTAACATCCCAAATTTTCAATTTGGAATGTTATACAAATAGATCATTATTGCATATCATATTTAATGCATTTTGTTTTGATCCTAGAAATTCTACGCAACTCAAGGACCCACGGAGAGAGTTGGTGATTTCGATATTTTCATATTTGAGTTTTCTTAAATTTTGGAAATAGGATCATTTGATTTTATTTATTTTATCTTCAATTATTTCAATTATATAAATATGAGAGAAGGAATAAAATGACTTTCCCAAAATAAAGAAATATTGAGGATTTAATAAAAAAATCAAATAAGATTTTATTTTGGATTTTCTCGCTATTTTATTTGAATTTAGGAAAAATGCGTGTTTTCCAAAATTGCATTTAGGCCTAAATAAATGTTCATCTAAACCGGCTTGATTTTAGAAGCCGGGGAAAATTTATTTCGGGATTTTTGGACTCCGTTTAGTATTTCTTTCGTTTGCGCGATAATTATTAAAAAAAAAACTCGAACCGACTACAGGCCGTAACCGGCCAGGACTCCGCCTGGCCGGGTCTTTATATAGCGCGCCCCGGGCCCCGCCCCAGCCCAAACCGCTGCCGCCGCCGCCTAAACCCGAACCCTAGCGCCGCCCCGCCGCCAGCCCGCGCCGCCGCCGCAAGCCTCGCCGCTCGCTGCTGCCGCCGCCGCCGTCGCCGTCGCCGCCGACCGCCGCCCGCCATCGCCGGACCCCGCCGCCGACCACCGCCGCCATCGCCGACCCGCACCCCGAGGTTGACCTCGCCGCCGCCGTTTTTTTAGAAAAAACCATTCGGTTTTTCCGTCAGTTTTTCGTCGGTTTTTTTAGATTCCTTTTTTCGTTAGATCGGTTTTTCTTCCAGTTGGATTAATTAGTGAGCATTCACTCGTTCGTTCGTTTTAACGAACGCGTTCATCGTTTAGATCCAGATAACGAACGTTCGTTCGTTAATCTGTTCGTCGTTTTTCTTTTTCTCGGATTTATTCCGTGATTTTTCTGATCTCGATTTCTGATCCGATTTTCGTTTTAGTATAACTTTTCGCTCGTTTATCGGAATCAGGCGATTCAAGCGCCTAGAGTTTCGCCTCGAAACCCTCTTTCCAAATAATCTACTCAAACCAGTTTTTATTTTCGTAAAATTTGACTTAGGTCCATATTAGTAAACGAAGCTTGTTTCTTTCACCGTTTGAGTTTTGTTTCTTCATTCGATTTGATTCTTTTTGCAAACCGGAGTTCTTGAGTTGAACTTTCTGGTTAGATCATCTTATTTGAGTTTTACTCATGCATTAGATGAGTAGTTATTGTATGCTTGTTTGTTTGCTTGCTTGCGATAGAGTACCCAGACTGCGCCGCTTGCTACTTCGAATCCCTAGGTTACGCGGATCATCAGCAAGGCAAGTAACACTTTGATCATACCTCTTTACTATCCAGTTTTTATGCAATATATCAATCCTCAAACATTGCATGATTAGGATCTAATTAAATTGTGGGTTTTGGGAAGTAGATGAGGTAGTACCTATTACCTGTTTTAATATCAAACCCTTGGGAGTTACTTCTACGTTTGCTTATTATGCCATGCTATGCAAGTAGACATGGATTGGGTGAGTGAATTTCCATGACAGATGTGAGATTGTAAATTAATGGTTTATTTAAGGTGGCAATAATAATACACATCTGGGTGGATTGAGGTACCTGGTTATTCCAGGATTGCCTGTCTAGGCACCTGGGTAGACCAGGATTGCCTTTTTTTATGGACTGCGACCCAGGCTCAAAGGGACCATAAGATTATTCATGCTAGAAACTTCCATGTGCAGCCACATGCTATTATGGGCTCTAGCATAGTTGATTAAGTCATGCAAACTCTTACAGTGGTAGACTAGCAGATGTAGGGGAAAATAGGTGTACCGGTCTACCCATCGTAAGGTGCTAGCGCTTCTGAAAGACTATGTCTCGGTCATTCGTTTCTCAAACACCATGTAGTGCGGGAAAACCAACGGAGGAGATCGAGTCATGTGGGGAAAAGTGCGCAAACCTCTACAGAGTGTATAAACTAATCATGATTAGCCGTGTCCCCGGTTATGGACGTTTTGAGTATCTAGTACTTGGATTATCATGTGAATCTCATCATCTTACTTTAATTAATATTGTTGGGTTTGTTTAATGATGATGCTTAATTGGGATTGAGGATGCTGTCAACCATTCTCAATGTTTAACAACCACCATGATAGTTAGATAATTTATTCCTTTGTAGTAGGGAAAAACTGGCTTTACGCAAAAACTGTAACCATAGAGCTATCCACCAAGCCATATATTCATGTAGTATAGCTTTACTCTTTTAGTTTCTCTATGTGTTACTTTGCCAGCATATTACATGTGCTGACCCGTTTTCGGACTGCAACGTTCATGTTGCAGACTTTTCAGACGACGAGTAAGATGCCTTAGGATCGTGGTTCTATACTCAGTGATGTCGTTGGAGTTGATGGACTCACTTATCTTCCAAGCCTTCCGTTGTTATCGTTATTAGATGGCCTTAAGCCATATTTATTGTAATAAGTTCTCTTTGGAGACATTCAATGTAATAAGTGTGTGATTGCTACTCTGTTATAAATCCTTCAAGTACTGTGCGTGTCAGCATTACTGATCCAGGGATGACACTGATGCACAGAGATCGGACTGTTTGATGTCTGGTCGCTACAAGATGGTATCAGAGCACACGCTGACTGTAGGACACGACCACTAAGCAAAAACCATAGATCACTACTCTCTCTTCTCCTTCTAACTCCTCATCTTTTCTATTCTTCTAGGATGGCAGATGCAAGGAACAAGTTCATGCAACCGGATGAAGATACACCCTTTGGACGACACCTGAAGGAAATAACCAAGTACCTGAAGATCGGAGTACCAAGCTTCACCGGAACCTACAACGCCACTTTACCTGAAGAGGAGCGCTGGATGATTCAAGTTCAAGTTCCAGGAAGGACGTTCACGCCAGTCACTGAGCCTATAGAGTTTTCCTTTGATGCACCAACCTGGATTTTAGGGAAGAGCATGGCAGCTCACATCACCATGGGACACATTGGAGAAGTTTATCACAAGGAGCTTAAGGATACTACCTACCAGATTTGTGGGCGCCGAGATGAGCAATGGGAGATGGTCAACACCAGGAAAGACAGAACAGTTGCAGCTTTCATCCAGGAGTTAAACCAGCACATTCGACGCCAGGAGAACCAGATGTGTGCAGGCATGATGGATCTGAAGAAAGCCATGACCAAGATCACGGAACTGGAGGAAGAATTTAAGTCTACACGCGATGGATGTGAGGAGGAAATATTAACTCTAGTCGAGAAGAATGATGATTTGAAGAAGAAGCTAAGAGTGTTCATGGGATTTCCAGCAACTTGAGAAGACGAAGATTGCACTGGTCCCGAGAACTACATCATCATCGACGATACCGACTTGGACCAGGATGATAGTGATGACGACTATGTTGATGAAGCTGGAGCAGATATCATGGAGTCTTCATCGGAGCAGTTTTTCTAGTAGACCACCATAAAGTAGTAGAATTTCCCTCCATGTATCTATTATAGTCTGAGCACTTTGTAATGATAGATAGACCGTTGTATGCCCTTGCTTGTTTGAATGAAGTGTTTTGATTGCAATTTGTCTCATGTGCATATGGGTAGTGTTTTCCCTCTAGACCTCATTCTATTCTGTATTCTCGTCTTTTCTAAAACCTCAGATGCCTCCGAGACGTGACAATGGATTTGCTTTCCCACCGGAGCTCACCCAGTTGATCCAGCAACAGAATGCATTGATGCAGATACTAGTCCAGAATCAGAATCAGGGGTCAACAACAACAACAATCCACCACCTCCACCACCTGTTGATCACTTAACCCGTTTTCTTAGGCTGAATCCGCCGGTGTTCTCCAGTAGCACCGAGCCGATTGTTGCAGATGATTGGCTTCGCAAGACAGCCAGGGAGTTGACCACTGCAGGATGCACAGATGCGGAGAAGGTGCGATTTGCCGCACATCAGCTTGAGGGACCCGCAGCATCATGGTGGGAGAATTTCACAACCACTTATCCAGCAGACACTGTCACATGGGATCAGTTTCAGCAGGCTTTTCGTACTGCCCTTGTTTCAGCAGGAGCTATGGCCATGAAGAAGCGTGAGTTTCGCAACTTGCGCCAGGGAGGAAGATCAGTTGGCCAGTATGTGGATGATTTCAGTAAGCTAGCACGTTATGCCCCAGATGACGTCGCTACGGATGCAGCTAAGCAAGAGAAGTTTCTGGAAGGGCTGAATGATGAGTTGAGCATGCAGTTGATGGTAGCAAGTTTCAACAACTACCAGGAGTTGGTAGATCGTGCTCTCATGATTGAAGGGAAGCAACAACAGATTGAAAACTGCAAGAGGAAGTATGGACAAGGGAAGTACAATTCTGGAGCTCCGCAGAAGCCCCGTTTTACTCCGAAGTCAGGAGGACTGTTTCGGCATACCCATGGAGGAGGTAGCTCGCACAATCACAATGGTCCCAAGAATGGTACCGGGAATGGAGGAAGTAGTAGCCAGAACCGCACCAACCCCTTAACACCAGCCAAGAAAGATCTGAGTCAAGTCACTTGTTTTAAGTGCCAGAAGACCGGACATTACGCCAATGAATGTCCTGAAGGCCAGACTGGGAATGGCAATGGAAGCTCTGGGAAGAAGCCAAACCCTTTCAACAGAGGACAAGTGAACCACGTTAGCGTGGAGGAGGTTGAAGCTCAGCCAGATGCAGTAATAGGTAAGTTTTTGGTTAAGTCATTTACTGCACTCGTTCTTTTTGATACTGGTGCATCACAATCATACATATCAAGGGGATTTGTGGATAAGTATAAACTGCCCACTAGGGTTCTAAAAACACCCATGCTAGTAACCTCACCGGGAGCAGAGTATATGGCCAGTCGAGGATGTTTTCAAGTTCCGTTGGGTATAGGCAAGCATGTTTTCCCCTCGGATTTAATCATTTTGGAATCCCAAGGTTTGGATGTGATTCTGGGTATGGATTGGCTATCAATGTATGGAGGAAACATTGATTGCACCAATAAGTCGATTCTGCTTACCACCCCAGAAGGGAAAAGGATAAGGTATGTATCAAGGCATGATCCGAGGAGGATGCACGTAAATTCCTTATCAGGAGTTGTGCAGGAGGAAGTACCAATAGTGAAGGATTTTCCGGATGTATTTCAAGAGGAGTTGTCAGGCATGCCACCAGACAGAGAAATTGAGTTTTTGATTGAGCTTTTGCCAGGCACAGGGCCAATATCCAAGAGACCATACAGGATGCCCGCAAAAGATTTGGAGGAGACTAAAAGTCAGATTAAGGAGTTACTGGATAAAGGATACATTCGCCCAAGTTCTTCACCTTGGGGATCACCAGTACTTCTAGTGGAGAAGAAGGACGGATCGTTAAGGATGGTTGTTGATTATCGAGGATTAAATGCAGTAACCATCAAGAATAAGTACCCACTGCCAATGATCAATGATCTGTTTGACCGACTACAAGGAGCAAAGGTGTTTTCCAAGATCGATTTGCGATCAGGATACCATCAGTTGAAGATTCGAGAACATGATATACCCAAGACAACTTTTACCACTAGGTATGGGCTGTACGAGTATACCGTTATGTCATTTGGTCCGACTAACGCACCTGCATATTTCATGAACATGATGAACAAAGTATTTATGGAGTTTCTGGATAAGTTTGTCGTGGTGTTCATTGATGACATCTTGGTCTACTCGAAGAACGAAGAGGAGCATAAGGAGCACTTGCGTTTGGTATTGGAGAAGCTCAGAGAACACCAGTTATATGCCAAGTTTAGCAAATGTGAGTTCTAGTTGAAGGAAGTTGGATTCCTCGGACATGTTATATCCGGAGAGGGTATAGCAGTAGACCCCACCAAGGTTGTCACCGTGACAAATTGGGAAGCACCAATGACAGTTAGGGAGATCAGAAGTTTTCTTGGACTGGCAGGATACTACCGGAGATTCATTGAGAATTTTTCAAGGATTGCAAAGCCCATGACGGAGTTGTTGAAGAAGGATACCAAGTTCAATTGGACTGAGGAATGTGAGGCCAGTTTCCGGGAATTGAAGAAACGTCTAGTTACCTCACCAGTGTTGATTCTGCCAGATCAGACTAAGGATTATGAGGTGTATTGCGATGCATCACGTCGAGGACTTGGAGTAGTGCTTATGCAGGAAAGAAGAGTTGTTTTGTATGCGTCACGACAGCTTAAACCACATGAGTTAAATTATGCCACACATGATTTGGAGTTAGCAGCCGTAGTGCATGCATTGAAGACATGGAGACATTTTCTTATCAGAAATCATTGTGAGGTGTACACGGATCACAAGAGTTTGAAGTACATCTTCACGCAAAAGGAGTTAAACCTCAGGCAAAGGAGATGGTTGGAACTCATCAAGGATTATGATATGAGATTGCAGTATCACCGCGGAAAGGCTAACGTAGTAGCTGACGCGTTGAGCCGTAAAAGCCATGTTAATACACTCATGACCGCAGGACTACCAAAGGAGTTAGCCGAGGATTTTTGCGAGCTATGTTTGGAGATAGTTCCGAGAGGCTATGTAGCAACATTGGAAATTCAGTCGACTTTGATGGATAAGATCAGAGAAGCTCAAAAGACCGACAAGGAGATTGCAGAGTTAAGGAGAGGTTGAGAAAAGGAAAAACCAAGGGATTTCGTGAGGATGAGCACGATACCCTCTGGTTTGAGGACCGCATTTATGTACCCAATGACCCTGAGATCAGGAAGTTGATTTTGCAAGAGGCCCATGATTCGCCGTATTCAATTCACCCAGGGAATACCAAGATGTACTTGGATTTGAAGAAGACTTTCTGGTGGACCGGAATGAAGAAGGACATTGCCGAGTATGTAGCAGTTTGTGATGTATGTCAGAGGGTAAAGGCAGAGCATCAGAAGCCAGTAGGATTGTTGCAACCATTGCTGATACCCGAATGGAAGTGGGATAATCTAGGCATGTATTTTATTACGGGATTGCCAAAGACTCGTTAAGGTTATGACTCGATTTGGGTGGTAGTCGATCGTTTGACAAAGGTAGCTCATTTCATCCCAGTGAAGACTACTTACACCAGTGCCAAATTGGCCAAGATTTACATGACCAGGATCATATGTCTGCATGGAGTTCCAAGGAGCATTGTATCAGATAGAGGAACCTAGTTCACCTCAAAGTTCTGGAACCAGTTGCACGAAACCTTGGCTACCAGGCTAGTCAGATTTTAGAGGACATGCTGAGAGCTTGTGTGCTAGATTATGGATCTAGTTGGGACGACAATTTGCCGTATGCAGAGTTCTCTTACAATAACAGTTATCGATCCAGTTTGAAGATGGCCCCTCTTGAAGCCTTATACGGAAGAGGTGCAGAACCCTGTTGTCTTGGGACGAAGTTGGAGACCGTCAATTGTTTGGACCAGATTTGATTAAGGAGTCTGAACGGAAAGTGAAGTTGATTCGCGACAGGCTCAAGGTAGCCCAGTCTAGGCAGAAAAGATATGCTGATGCAAAACGCAAGGAGACAGTTTACAAAGTTGGGGATAGAGTTTATCTTCGGGTATCTCCACTTCGAGGAGTTAAGTGTTTTGGTGTTAAAGGAAAGTTAGCGCCGCGTTTTGCGGGACCATACAAAGTTTTGGAACGTATGGGAGAGGTTGCCTACAAGTTGGAATTACCTGAGGGATTGTCAGGAGTTGATGACGTGTTCCACGTCTCCCAGTTGAAGAAGCGCCACGCAGATATGGCTGGTATACCGCTAAGAAATACCGTGCCACTAGAGGCGATTCAGTTGGACAATGATTTGACCTATGAGGAGAAACCAGTCAAGATTCTTGAATATGCCAGCCGAGTCACCCGCAACAAAGTTATCAAGTTTTGCAAAGTTCAGTGGAGCCACCACACCGAGGATGAAGCCACCTAGGAGCGAGAGGAAGATTTGCTGAAAGACCACCCTCACCTATTCTCTAGCCAACCCGAATCTTGAGGGCGAGATTCATCTTAAGGGGGGTAGGTTTGTAACATCCCAAATTTTCAATTTGGAATGTTATACAAATAGATCATTATTGCATAACATATTTAATGCATTTTGTTTCGATCCTAGAAATTTTACGCAACTCAAGGACCCACGGAGAGAGTTGGGGATTTCGATATTTTCATATTTGAGTTTTCTCAGATTCTGGAAATAGGATCATTTGATTTTATTTACTTTATCTTCAATTATTTCAATTATATAAATATGAGAGAGGGAATAAAATGACTTTCCCAAAATAAAGAAATATTGAGGATTTAATAAAAAATCAAATAAGATTTTATTTTGGATTTTCTCGCTATTTTATTTGAATTTAGAAAAAATGTGTGCTTTTCAAAATTGCATTTAGGCCCAAATAAATGTTCGTATAAACCGGCTTGATTTTAGAAGCCGGGGAAAATTTAATTCGGGATTTTTGGAGTCCGTTTAGTATTTCTTTCGTTTGTTTTTTTGCGCAATAATTGTTTAAAAAAAACTGGAACCGATTACAAGCCGTAACCGGCCAGGACTCCGCCTGGCCGGGTCTTTATATAGCGCGCCCCGGGCCCCGCCCCAGCCCAAACCGCCGCCGGCAACCCAAACCGCCGCCGCCGCCGCCAAAACCCTAACCCTAGCGCCGCCCCGCCACCGCCGCATGCTGCCGTCGCTCGCTGCTGCCGCCGCCGTCGCCGTCGCCACCGACCGCCACCGCCATCGCCGGACCCCGCCATCATCGCCGCCGACCACCGCGCCGCCATCAC
This sequence comes from Triticum timopheevii, assembly GCA_963921465.1. Lineage (NCBI taxonomy): Eukaryota > Viridiplantae > Streptophyta > Magnoliopsida > Poales > Poaceae > Triticum > Triticum timopheevii. Next base: position 313,346,574 of record OY997262.1, on the reverse strand, counting down.
CGGAGCCGCCGCCATCATCGACCCGCACCCCGAGGTTGACCTCGCCGCCGCCGTTTTTTTACAAAAAACCGTTCGGTTTTTCCGTCGTTTTCTTTAGATTCCGTTTTTTTCGTTAGATCGATTTTTCTTCCGGTTGGATTAATTAGCGAGCGTTCACTCGTTCGTTTGTTTTAAAGAATGCGTTCATCTTTAGATCCAGATAACGAACGTTCGTTCGTTAATCTGTTTGTTGTTTTTCTTTTTCTCGGATTTATTCCGTGATTTTTCTGATCGCAATTTCTGATCCGATTTTCGTTTTAGTATAACTTTTCGCTCGTTTATCGGAATCAGGCGATTCAAGCGCCTAGCGTTTTGTCTCGAAACCCTCTTTCCGAATAATCTACTCAAACCAGTTTTTGTTTCTGTAAAATTTGACTTAGGTCCAGATTAGTAAATGAAGCTTGTTTCTTTCGCCGTTTGAGTTTTGTTTCTTCATTCGATTTGATTCTTTTTGCAAACCGGAGTTCTTGAGTTGAACTTTCTGGTTAGATCACCTTATTTGAGTTTTACCCGTGCATTAGATGAGTACTTATTGTATGCTTGTTTGTTTGCTTGCTTGTGCTAGAGTACCCGGACTGCGCCGCTTGCTACTTCGAATCCCTAGGTTACCCGGATCATCAGCAAGGCAAGTAACACTTTGATCATACCTCTTTACTACCCAGTTTTTATGCATTAGATCAATCCTCAAACATTGCATGATTAGGATCTAATTAAATTGTGGGTTTTGGGAAGTAGATGAGGTAGTACCTATTACCTGTTTTATTATCAAACCCTTGGGAGTTACTTCTACGTTTGCTTATTATGCCATGCTATGCAAGTAGACGTGGATTGGGTGAGTGAATTTCCATGACAGATGTGAGATTGTAAATTAATGGTTTATTTAAGGTGGCAACAATAATACACATCTGGGTGGATTGAGGTACCTGGTTATTCCAGGATTGCCTGTCTAGGCACCTGAGTAGACCAGGATTGCCTGTTTTTTTATGGACCGCCACCCAGGCTCAAAGGGATCATAAGATTATTCATGCTATAAACTTCCGTGTGCAGCCACATGGTATTATGGGCTCTAGCATAGCTGATTAAGTCGTGCGAACTCTTACAATGGTAGACTAGCAGATGTAGGGGAAAGTAGGTGTACCGGTCTACCCATCGTAAGGTGCTAGCGCTTCTGAAAGACTATGTCTCGGTCATTCGTTTCTCAAACACCATGTAGTGCGAGAAAACCAACGGAGGAGATTGAGTCATGTGGGGAAAAGTGCGCAAACCTCTGCAGAGTGTATAAACTAATCATGATTAGCCGTGTCCCCGGTTATGGACGTTTTGAGTATCTAGTACTTGGATTATCATGTGAATCTCATCATCTTACTTTAATTAATATTGTTGGGTTTGTTTAATGATGATGCTTAATTGGGATTGAGGATGCTGTCAACCATTCTCAATGTTTAACAACCACCATGATAGTTAAATAATTTATTCCTTTGTAGTAGGGAAAAACTGGCTTTACGCAAAAACTGTAACCATAGAGCTATCCACCAAGCCATATATTCATGTAGTATAGCTTTACTCTTTCATTTTCTCTATGTGTTACTTTGCCAGCATATTCCATGTGCTGACCCATTTTCGGGCTGCAACGTTCATGTAGCAGACTTTTCAGACGACGAGTAAGATGCCTTAGGATCGTGGTTCTATACTCAGTGATGCCGTTGGAGTTGATGGACTCACTTATCTTCCAAGCCTTCCGCTGTTATCGTTATTAGATGGCCTTAAGCCATATTTATTGTAATAAGTTCTCTTTGGACACATTGGATGTAATAAGTGTGTGATTGCTACTCTGTTATAAATCCTTCAAGAACTGTGCGTGTCAGCATTACTGATCCAGGGATGACACTGATGCACAGAGATCAGACTGTTTGAGGTCTGGTCGCTACAGCACTGGGGTCTTTTCAAGCACATCTTCACAATCCGCTCTCAGTCGGTGAAGAAAGCGAATACGAGTGACGAGAGAACACACGTTATCCAAATGTGTGGGGGTTTGGGCATCCGGAAGAGGAAAAGGAGTTCTTTCCCTTCCATGACACTTCCTGAGTCGGTCAGGGGCTGGCAGTCGACCTGGTTCTACTGCCAGGGCATTGCGACTCTAGGTCAGTCGACTGGACTTCCCCCTTTTACTTTAGATCGTATCCAGACCCCTTCCTCGTTGAAAGTGACCACTGCGGAGAGGGTGGAAACAAACATGCTGGTCGAGAGGGTGGTCCAATTGATCAATTTGGGTGTCACTAGCATGGATTTGTTGGAGGTATTTCTCAGTCGACGCATCCAGCCGCTCCAGGCTCGTGACCACTCGATGTGGATGTACTCTGGAGCCAACGACACCGCTCGGGTTCATCCTGAGGAAGTATCAGCCAAGATAGTGGCCCAGTGGTCGAAGGATATCACGAGGAACAAGGACAACCCCAGAGGCGCTAGGAGAGTCGAACCTTTCAGCGACAACAACCAGCCAGACAAGGTTCAGTCTCTGCCACCGACTGTATTTGGATACGTCTTGTGACTGTCTTCGAATCCGACTGATATTTACTTGACTTCTTGTTTTGTAGGTTTACACTGAGATTTGCTCGATGCCCAATGGTGAACAAGCTCTGGAGCAAGACCAGGAGGGAGAGGACAGCGCGGAGGAAAGCGGCGATTGGCAATCTCCAGAAGACGAGGACGAGGAGGAGAGCGATGAGTCGGATGACGATGAGATAGTCGACTCACCACCTAGTACGGAATGTCGATCCAAGCTACTTCATGATCCAGCGGGCCGGCGTGGCAAGACCGTGGCTCCAAGCACCCAAACACAGAAGCGTACTCGGACTTCGACTCCAGAGCCGACAGAGAAGGTGGCCAAGCAGCCCAAGGTCGTCCCCTCAAAGGCTCGAAAGACTTTGCCCAAGATCAAGATGGCTGTTCCTGTTGCCTCTGGGTGAGTGTTCTTTCTTTCCGTGTTTTCTTCCATCGACTGATACTTCTGTTCTGACCGAATGGATCGTAAACTTTTCCAGCCCAGCCTCCGCCGTGACTGACATGGACGTTGACAAGTCCCCAAGTGACGAGGAAGCTGATGACGCGGCCACCTCCAAAGCTAGTAAGTCCACTTGACTCGAATTTATTCTATCGACTGAATTGTTGGCCGATTGAATTTCTTAGGTTTCTTTTTGTTGCAGCTCCACCGGACGTTGTCGTGCTTCCGGATGATGATGAAGAAGAAGTGCCTCTGAGGGAGAGGAGGAGGAGGGGCAAGGCATCAAGCGGTAAAGCGCCCGAGGTTCAGGTCCCTCAGTCGACATTGGTGCTTGAGACAGTGGTCGAGCAATCCAGAGATCCGTCTCGGACCAATGTTACTTTCGCCAATCCGCTGTCGATTGATCGTCCATCAGGGTAGACTGCTCAGACCTCTGCTGCTCCAGTACAACTCCATGCATCTGACCCTGTGGCTACTTCGACTGCATTACGATCATCGCTCTTCACTGCGTACCAGACTCCAGATGACTCACCGAGTGCCGCCAGGGAGGCTCTTCTCCAGGTGAATCTCGTGATGGAGGAGATTAAAGTGGTGCATGAGGCCAGTCAAGTGGCTTATAATGCCAGCACCGCTCTGCAAACAAATGTCAAGGTTAGTTGATTCCCGACTGGTCTCTTGAATAATGATAATTGCCGCTGTTGCTTCACTGCCCATATGGTGCTCTTAGATGAGCGTTTTGGAACCTATTATGTGCATCTATCATGGGTCTGTGTTTCACATCCAATCACCCACTGGGGTGTTTCTGTCTTAGAGTTGCATAGGTCTTTCACTTGAGTCGACTATGTTGAGTCGAGTGCTTTTCTGAACTAGTGGGGGCACGCAGAGTGCACCCACTGGGTGTAGTCCCCGAGACCACGGTTGACTGTTGGTAGTTGGCTGGGGTATGAGAATCTCCCTTCTTTTTTTCTACTCATGCTGGGCAGATCATGCCGAGTGTAAAACCGAACCAGCGGGGGCACGCTAAGTGCACCGTCCCCGAGGCTACTGTTGAATGTCTGATTCAATGGTAGTCTTAGAGCAACTTTCACTATGACTGACTTTTGTTTCTGTCGACTTACATATCTTATTTGCTGACTCCAGAGGTATTGTGATCTTGGGGCTCAACTTTCTGAACTGAACAAGAAGCAAATCAGCCACAACCTTGACCTGGAACTGGCCAAGAAGAACCTCAAGACTGCTCAAGACAAAGTATCTATCATGGGAGGTAACCAATCATCGACTATCCACTTTGTGACTCGCTCTTCCCCATGCTTTTTCTTTCAGTCTCTTTGAACCGAATGATTTCACTCGAACAAATGTGCGTAGTGAAAACCGCCAACTTCAAGCTCGTCTGAAGAATGTTATTTCTTTAGAGAAAATGAAGCAGGCTCTAGAGAAGAAGGATCGGGATCTTGGTTCGGCCCAGAAGGAGGCACGAGAGAAAACAACGCTTGCGGACAAGAAGCTGGCTTCAGTCAGCAAGTTAGAAGAGGAGAACTCCAAACTGAAGACCGCCGTCTCTGAGGCCAATCGGGAGGTCGAGCAATTGAAGAAAGACAAGAACAGCTTGACCGATGAAGTTGGCAGCCTCAAGGCCAAGAAGGGCGAGCTAGAGTCTTATCTAGGACAGCTTGCTGCGAAGCTGGTCTTGAAGCTTGAATGTATTCTTGTTGGATTGATTTGTTGATATCGACTGACATGTTTTGTCAAATTGTCGACTCACTATTTTTTCTGATTGTGCAGAACTTTGTCAAGACTTTGAAGCACAAACTGGGCGGGTCGAGACGGGTCTCGACCCCATAAATTGTCCTGTCAGATATGATGTTGCAATGAATGTGCTGCGGTTAGAATCACGCATGGACAACGCTGTTGCTTATGTTGCTCGACTGAAGGCGGTGATGACTCGGGTTGACGCCGAACTCCGGCCTCAGCCGGAACTGTCACATGATCTCGAGTCTCTGATGGCTCGACTGAATCAAATACCTGACCGAGTGCAAGAATGGAAGAAATCATCAGCTTGCTGTGGCGCTGGCGTCGCCCTGTCATTGGTCCAGGTGCACTGCAAGGATGTTAGGGAAGACAAGCTGGCGGAACTCAAGTTTGCGAATACCAAGAAGCACAGTTTCCAGTCTTTCATGGACACTTTCCTTGACGCCGCCACTCGCATCACAAACAACGTTGACCTTGATAGTTTCTGCGATCCAGCAAGTCCTTCTCCTGACGAGTGATCAAAACATTATGCCCCACCTTTATTTGCCTCGGAATGCCGAGTGATTATGTAATTGTTAAACTCTTTCAGGCTTGATGCCTGAGTACTTCTGCCTCCTGCGGTCCTGAACTTTTGTAGGGTTTATCTGAACTTGAATTCCTTTGAATATCATGGCTTTTGTTCTGGTTTTGAACTGTTTCTGACTGTCTTTCGGTTCCGCGTGGATTTGATCTTCTCACCTTTTGCCGAGTGAAACATACATTGTACTTGTGATGGAGCTCAGACGCGGTGTTCAATCGACACCTCATTGTCCTTGCAGATCGGGATGATACATTGTACTTGTGATGCAGCTCAGACGTGGTGATCAATCGACACCTCGTCATCCTTGCGGATCTAGATAGTACATTGTACTTGTGACGTAGCTCAGACGTGGCGTTCGGTCGACACCTCGTCGTCCTTGCGGACAGGGATGGAGCACAAGTTGTATTTGTGGCGTAGCACAGATGTGGTGTTCAATCGACACCTCGTCGTCCTTGCGGATAAGGATGGAGCACACGTTGTATTTGTGGCATAGCTCAAACGTGGTGTTCACTCGACACCTCGTCGTCCTTGCGGATAAGGATGGAGCGTATGTTGTATTTGTGGCGTAGCTCAAACATGGTGTTCACTCGATCGTCCTTGCGGATAAGGATGGAGCGTATGTTGTATTTGTGGCATAGCTCAGAGGATATTTGTGACCTAGGCGAGTACGGGATCGCAGCTAAGTCCCCGAGTGGGAGGATTGTTCTCCACTCGCAATGTTTTTAACTTGGGCAATTTCAGGGTCGCAGCTAAGTCCCCGACTGGGAGGATTGCTCTCCACTCGGAGTGTTTTTAACTTAGGCAAATTCAAGGTCGCGGCTAAGACCCCGAGTGGGAGGATTGCTCTCCACTTGGAGTGTTTTATACTTAGGCGATTTCGGGGTCGCAGCTAAGCCTCCGAGTGGGAGGATTGCTCTCCACTCGGAGTGTTTTAAACTTAGGCAATTTCGGGGTCGCAGCTAAGCCCTCGAGTGGGAGGATTGCTCTCCACTCGGAGTGTTTTTAACTTAGGCAATTTCAGGGTCGCAGCTAAGCCACCGAGTGGGAGGATTGCTCTCCACTCAGAATGTTTTAAACTTAGGTGATTTCGGGGTCGCAGCTAAGCCCCCGAGTGGGAGGGTTGCTCTCCACTTGGAGTGTTTTTAACTTAGGCGATTTGAGGGTCGCAGCTAAGCCCCCGAGTGGGAGGATTGCTCTCCACTCGGAATGTTTTAAACTTAGGCGATTTCGAGGTCGCAGCTAAGCCCCCGAGTGGGAGGATTGCTCTCCACTTGGAGTGTTTTTAACTTAGGCAATTTCAGGGTCGCAAGTGGGAGGATTGCTCTCCACTCAGAGTGTTTTTAACTTAGGCGAATTAGGTTCGCGACTAAGTCATCCACTGGGGGATTTGGACACAAGTGATTACGAGGAACCAATCATTAAGATACTGTAAAAATCTTGTCTTTGGAAAACAAACTGAAGTGCTTTTATTACAACTCGTCGGGTCGAGTGATTTTAGGTATAGAAAGGACGAAGCAGCTCTGTGTTCCATGCGCGTGGCTCGTCCATCTTCTTGGCAACGTTGTAAATGTGGTACGCTTCATTGTGAAGCACCTTGGTGATGATGAAGGGACCTTCCCAGGACGGAGCAAGTTTGTGAGGTCATTTCTGAACCACTCGGAGCACAAGGTCTCCTTCCTGAAATGCTCGACCTCTGACGTTGCGAGCGTGGAATCGACGCAGATCTTGCTGATAGATGCTCGACCGAACCAAAGCCATCTCACGCTCTTCCTCCAGGATATCGATTGTCTTCACGTGCTTGCTCTGCTTCAGCTTCTGAGAACAGTTCCACTCGGGGAGCATTGTGCAGCAAGTCACGCGGAAGCATAGCCCAGCGCCGTACACCAGGAAGAAAGGGGTTCGATCAGTCGACCGGTTGGGTGTCGTTCTCCGTCCCCATAGGACTGACGGTAATTCAGTCATCCAAGCTCCAGCAGTGTGCTTAAGGTCGCGTATCAGTCGAGGCTTTAACCCTTGAAGGATCAAACCATTCACCCTTTCCGCCTGTCCATTCGACTGTGGGTGTGTGACAGACGCATAGTTGACCCGAGTACCTTGGGATGCGCAAAACGCCTTGAACTCATCGGAATCAATGTTGGAGACGTTATCTATGATAATGATGTGAGGAACCCCATATCTGAATATCAACTCCTTGATGAAACTGACAGCAGTGCCTGCTCCAAGGTTTTTGATGGGCTTGGCTTCGATCCACTTGGTGAACTTGTCGACTGCTACGAGCAAATGGGTGAGACCACTCGCGCCGGTCTTGAAGGGTCCAACCAGATCCAATCCCCAGACTGCAAACGGCTAGACGAGTGGGATAGTCTTCAAGGCAGACGCAGGCTTGTGAGACATGTTGGAGTAGAACTGGCAACCTGCGCACTTGTCGACTATATCTTTTGCCATCTCATTTGCACGGGGCCAATAGAATCTTGCTCTCTTCCAAGATAGCGGGATTAACATTAACTAAAGTCATGACCTCTCCAAACCCACTTTTATCAAAAATATCATAAGATCGAACATACTCCAAATATGTGGGATCTGAAGTTGACACTCTTCCAAACCCACTTTCAGTATTATTGCAAACACTATTATCAATATCATATTCATCATGGGGCTTAAATAAACAATCAAGATTATAAGAAGAATCACCCAAATCATGATCATTGCAACAAGTAGTAGACATAGCAAAACTAGCATCCCCAAGCTTAGTATTTTGCATATTGTTAGCACAATTGACATCAACATAATTTATAGTAAAATCATTGCAATCATGCTTTCTATTCAAGGAGTTATCGTGAATCTCTTCATAAATTTCTTCATCATAATTTTCAGATTCACGAATTTCGAGCAAAGCTTCATAAAGATAATCTAGTGCACAAAACTCACTAGCAATTGGTTCATCATAGTTGGATCTCTTAAAAAGATTAGCAAGCGGATGAGGATCCATAGATCTTAGGTTCTCTGTTTAGCAATAAATAAACAACTATTCCAACCAAACGAGCAAACGAGCCAAGTAAGACACCAAAGCAAACGAAAAGACGAGCATAAGAAGGGCGAATAAAACTGCAAGGGTGAAGTGGGGGAGAGGAAAACGAGAGGCAAATGGCAAATAAAGTAATGCGAGGGAGATGAGTTTTGATGGGTACTTGGTATGTCTTGACTTGAGCGAAGACCTCCCCAGCAACGGCGCCAGAAATCCTTCTTGCTACCTCTTGAGCATTGCGTTGGTTTTCCCTTGAAGAGGAAAGGGTGATGCAGCAAAGTAGCATAAGTATTTCCCTCAGTTTTTGAGAACCAAGGTATCAATCCAGTAGGAGGCTCCTCAAAAGTCCCTCGTACCTACACAAACAAACAAGAACCTCGCAACCAACACGATAAAGGGGTTGTCAATCCCTTCACGGCAACTTGCGAAAGTGAGATCTGATAGAGATAATAAGATAAGATAAATATTTTTGGTATTTTTATGATATAGATTAGAAAGTTAAAGATTGCAGATAAAGATAGATCAGAAACTTATATCAAAAAGATAGACCTGGGGGCCATAGGTTTCACTAGTGGCTTCTCTCAAGATAGCATAAGTATTACAGTGGGTGAACAAATTACTGTCGAGCAATTGAAAGAAAAGTGCATAGTTATGAGAATATCTAGGCATGATCATGTATATAGGCATCACGTCTGCAACAAGTAGATCGAAACGATTCTGCATCTACTACTAATACTCCACACATCGACTGACTCCTGCCTGCATCTAGAGTTTTAAGTTCATAAGAAGAGAGTAACGCATTAGGCAAGATGACATGATGTAGAGGGATAAACTCAAACAATATGATATAAACCCCATCTTTTTATCCTTGATGGCAACAATAAAATACGTGTCGTGCTGCCCCTGCTATCACTGGGAAAGCACACCGCAAGATTGAACACAAAGCTAAGCACTTCTCCCATTGCAAGAAAGATCAATCTAGTAGGCCAAACCAAACTGATAATTCGAAGAGACTTGCAAAGATAACCAATCATACATAAAAGAATTCAGAGGAGATTCAAACATTTCTCATAGATAAACTTGATCATAAACCCACAATTCATCGGATCTTGACAAACACACCACAAAAAGAGTTACATCGAAAAGATCTCCAAGAAGATCGAGGGGAACTTTGTATTGTGATTCAAAGAGACAGACGAAGCCATCTAGCTAATAACCATGGACCCGAAGGTCTGTGGCAAACTACTCACAACTCATTGGAGAGGCCTTGGAGATGATGTAGAGGCCCTCCATGGTCGATTCCTCCTCCGGCGAAGCGCCGGCGAAGCGCCGTCGAAGGCTCCAAGATGGGATCTCGCGAATACAGAAGGTTGTACCAGTGGAAATAGTTTTCATGGTGCTCCTGGATGTTTTCAAGGTACGGGGGTATATATAGGCGAAGGAGGTAGGTCAGGGGAGCCAGGAGGGGCCCATGAGGGTGGGGGCCGCACCCTCCTGCCTCGTGGCCGCCTCAACTGCTTCTTGACGTCCACTCCAAGTCTCCTGGATTGCGTTTGTTTCAAAAATATTGCTCCCGAAGGTTTCATTCCATTTGGACTCTGTTTAATATTCCTTTTCTTCGAAACACTGAAATAGGCAAAAAAAACAGCAATTTGAGCTGGGCCTCCGGTTAGTAGGTTAGTCCCAAAAATGATATAAAAGTGTAAAGTAAAGCCCATAAACATCCAAAACAGGTAATATAATAGCATGGAACAATAAAAAATTATAGATACGTTGGAGACGTATCAGTTGCCAGAAAATAGGTGTATGGAGCAACATCACAATCCGGTCATTTTGTGCAGCTCCACTAAAATCGAGTTGATCATCCCTGTTTGCAAAGATATTCAATCACTATGGTTACAATAATAGTGGAACCAAATGATGAAACATCACACACACACACACACAAATAGAAGCCAGTCACCTCTGCGATCTCTCTTTAGGACTAACTACTTGTTGGAGAAGATTAGGCACAGAGTTGGATGAGGAGGATAGCAAAACCAATCTCCCTTTCTGCAGTCCCACAGAAATGTAAAAACGTTGCCCGTGTGACATTTTGGCGGAACTGCACAGAACACTCTTAAGTAAAAAGTGATTTGTGCAGTTCACCAAAAGGTCGCCATAGCAACAAGGTGAAATGGATAGCCCTGTTTGCAAAAGGAGGTATAAAGGAAACAATTAATGCCCAATAACATGAGTTGAAGACACATACGCCGACAAAAAAGAAGCATATTCCATGTAATAAGGGAAAGATAGTAGCATGGTGGTTTTATCAAAAACGGTTTGAGGACGAGATTGCAAGATGGAAAGTACGCCGGCCGATATACGTTTTAAGCAAACAACTAAAGAAGATCCACATGAAGGATTTTCCACATGCAGCAACGTGGGAAGATGGGCAGTGGAGCAATGCTGGATGAAGCTGTACCCGAGGGTCGTCGGGATGTAACTAGGAGGGCGCTGTCGGCCGGGATCTGTCCATACTGTGGCAGCCAGCAAGTGGTGAAGGCCCTACCGTGCTGGAGCTTGGTTAGGGAGAAAGGCGGGTACCGCAGATCGGGACGTGTTGCCTCGATGCCGTCGAACAAAGAAACAATGCACATCCTCCCTTTTCACCGGCGGACGGGATGTGGCCGGATCAGTGACCAACGGTGAGAGAGAGAGGCCACCGCCGCCTTGTATGAGATAGTGTGACGAGAGACAAACCCCAGCAGGCAGCCTCCATTGTATATAGTGGATCGGATTTTTCTTTTTTCCCGACGACAATCATTTTATATTCTATACATACCATTGAGGAATATAACTTTATTTAATACTAACACGTCAAGTTGAACTTTGTTCCGTCTACGCGTGGTACATGACCCTCCTTCGAGTAAACACCTGCTACACGCATCAAATGAACTCCACCATGTACCCGCGCGGGTGTGGCCGGGAACGAGACATGAGTACGTGTGTCGTGCGTGCACCTCTTCTTTAGGTGCAGGTACTTACGTGGGTGGGTGTGAGAGAGATGGTTTGTGCGAAATAGAGGCAATGTGTTGATGATATCTCAATCAAAAAATGTAACATATGATATGTGTGTGAAACAGAGTCATGGATATATCATATATAGAGGGAGCAATCCACGGAAGATAGTGGCGGTATCATCGGCATGAGATACCGATAGAACCGATAACAGGGATGAAGTGTCTTGGTGCGCGATCGATAAATAGTGCCATCGAATTTGTGTTTGCCTACGTCAAAGATACAGGACGGCTGGCCTACTGGAATGTGAGAGGGCAGAGGTGCAGATGTTCTTTGTGGCATGGATACCTACCTACAATGTCCGACTATCGGTGTGGGGGGCGGGGGGAGGGGGGAGGGGGCTGAGATCTAACTATAGAGAGGTAGATCGACTAGTATATGTATGGAGAAGGAGAGAGACCTAGCTATGTATCGAGGAAGATCGATCGGCATCCATGCATATGTGTAGCAGAGGAATAAGGTTGGGAGAAAGACAAAGGTAGAGTGTCAGGGGGTTGGTGGTGGAGTTGCTTCTCACAAATGGTGGGAGAGGCCTGCTAGACAAACGAAGGGTACGAGTGCAATATCAATAAGAGAGGGGGTGTATGTCTATCTATGCACGTGCGTGTGAGAGACGGGTCGGGAGGTATGCAAGGATGATGAGGGGGACGATATGGTCATGGTAAGCGTATGCAACTACATAAGAAGATCAATCGTCGTGTGTTCGAGAAAGGGAGAGACATAACTAGTGAGGTAAGTCGATCAGTGCGTGGGGAAAAAGAATTATAGTCGACATAGCTAGCTGTATGTAGGGAAATTGGTATGTATACATGCATGCATGTGTTAGAAGCAAATAAGGTCCAGAGAGACGGACATGTGGAGAGGGGTGCGGCTAGGAGGTGGTGCAAGAGGCCTACTATGTCAAGGGGGAAGGAGTGTGTGTGTATGAGATCGATGAAGAGAGGGGCAGGAGCGTGCACCTGCGTGGAACCATATTGGACATAGGGGGGCATGGGCGATGAGAAGAAAAGAGAGGAAGTGTGTGTTTGTGGTAGGCACACTTGGCTACAGAGGTATATCGACCGGTGTGTGCCGGAAAGAAGGAGCTAGGCGGCCTACAAACACCATGGGTGAATGACCTAAAGAGAAACAAATGTGCGCGATGGAGGGGACGTTGTGGGAGGGTGAGATGGGGGCGGGCGTGTGCATATGCACGATAGAAAGTTAGAGCTAGCTAGCTACAAAGAGAAGAGGATCGTGAAGGTGTAAAAGACGAACATAGATCATAATTCATTATAAAAAAGTGGATTCAGATATTTGAAGAAGATATCATAGTGTTTTAAACCGACGCATGCATGAATATATATAATGGTGATACGCATGGTATGGTTATTAACATGTTATGCTACATATAATATGTAGAACATTGATTATAATTTGGGATAATGTGTGGCTTTTGCAGCTCAGGGCTAAATACTTGTCATAATGTAGGGGGCGGGGCACTATACCTTGTGTGATAAACATGGTGTATGTATGGAACATGGTTTAGATCATGAGTATCTAGTTAGTACATCAAATGTAATATTATTTGGAATCAACATTAAGTGTGTTCAAAAATTTGAATTCGAGTTCATATCTATCTCTATAGCAATCATGTGGTGTGTTGTTAAGATAATACACGAATGATGGTTTAAGTTGGCAACAATCATAATTGTAGATTCTTATTCAAATAGAGAAACGAATTCAAATCTAGTTCGAATTGCAGCGGCAGTATAAACATTTGGAATGCGCTAAAATATTGGTATGAGTAGGTTACATGCATTATACAGACAGCGAAAAAATTTAACTGGACATAACAGGGATTCATACATAGTTTTGAATAGCATTTGTACAGTAAAACGAGACAAGACTCTCTCTTTGTGTGGTGTGAATAGCTTTATTTTTTTGTTTTTTTTCATTTTTTTTGTTGTGGGAAGTGCGAATTGATTTGGTACATACAATATTACACGTTAGGGTTGTCCCTAAAATTCAACCCGCGCCTTGTTATATCCCGAAAATTCAGATACCGTGCTCCCAAAAGCGCGCCTTCACAACCCGCGCCTTGCTATCCCGAAATTACAACACACGCAAAAACTCCCTACAGCTTCCAAATTCGGACATGCGAAATTCCCCTTCTAACCCCGAGTCGAAAGGGCCACTAATTCAAATCGGTGGGGGTACTTTTGTAACACACCCTACATTTTGGACCAGCGCGTCCCTAAGTCATGGTTTCCCCCTCCCATCGCCTCCTTTTCACCCTTCAAAATCCCAGGCCGCCATAACCTCTCTGCTCCAGCCGCGAAACCCCACCCTCCTCCGTCCGCCACCTCACCGCTGCCCAGCCAGAGCCTCTTCCCCGACGACGTCATCCACGACAACAGCTCGACGTCCCTCATCCACCTCCCCGGATGAGGATCTGTCGTCCCGCCGGTTCAGCCGCCCCATCCTCCACCTCCAAGGAGCTGCTCCGACGATCGCCTCGTCTATCGCGGCTGCTCCATCCCCACAGCGCCGCCTTATCCTGCTCCACCGGAACCACAACATCCTTACCGACTCCTCGGATGAAGCCGAGGCCTACTCGGTGCCACCAAAGAGGTTGTACGCTCATCGCATTGCAACTTCTCCTTAACTTGACCTCCCGGCGCCGATGATGCTCTATCTCGCACCCCCATGGCGCGAATACCTCAAAGCCGGTGCCGCGGGCGACACCTCCACAACGGCTCTCCCCCAGCGCGAGGCCCTTTGTTGGCATCATTCATACCAGCTGGATCTGCTGCTGCTGCTCCGGCTCTCGCTCGCTCGTGCTGATGCTGCTACTCCGGCGCTCGCTCGCGTTGCTGCTGCTGCTCCGGTCCTAGCTCGCTCGCTCCCACTGCTACCCTACTCTCCCCCTTGCTCGTGCTACTGCTCTACTCTTGCTCTCACTCGCGTTGGTGATGCTGGTACATGGGCTGTTGCAGCTACACGAGTTGCTGCTCTGGCTCTAGTTCGCACTGCTCCTCCAGGCGCTGCTGCTTCGGCTGCTATCTGCGACTGTGTTCCCCGTCGATCGCCTGCTGATTTAGATCACTGTTTCTCTACTACTAGTGCTCGAGCGGCCTAAACTACATGTGAAGCGCCTCTCTGCTACCAGTGCGTTTAGTTTGACAGTAACATTCAGATTCCACGGTAAATTTCAGTTTTGATAGTTAAGTCCAGAGTCAACAGTTTTTACCTCATCTGTTGTAGTCAGGTGTTTTTTGGTGATGTAAATTTTACATCTATAACTTTTTGGTAATGTATTTTACATCATCTATTGGAGATTCTATTAGAATCCCACTTGAGATTAACGATGTCTATCTTGTACTGCTTCAGCCTCGATGTCTTACGGCTCGCCGCAGCTACTCTAACGACGAAACCATCCATCACAACAGAGCAGTGCCCTGGACGCTGTCTACAGTTTCCTCAGATCTTCATCCACACATCCGACAGCCACCTCTGCCTCAGCTTCTTCGGCGACCAACCCAATGATGCCGAGGTCGACACGGGTACGGCAAAGAGGTTGTGCAAATCACTTATTACTCTACATTCATGTCCATCTATTAGGGCTATTTTGGTTCAAAGGAAAAAAGTAAAGGAAAAACATAGCAATAGGAAATTTTCCTATGGCACTCTACTATTCAATTATTCATGCATTTTGTTGAAAGGAATGGAGAAAAACATCCACCTGGACCTACATTTCAAAATCCTATGCATCAAAACAAGACCAAGTGCATTATTGGCAGAATAGAATTCTAACTGTACATGCTCTCATATGGTTTCACTTTAATTTGGCCATGTTTATTTGCATTTCTCTGCTCTTCCAATTCGTATGAACCAAACACCCAAGTTGACAGAAATCCTATGTTTACAAAAGCTCTGTTTCCCAGGTGCATTTCTATCCTATTCTGGTGCTTTTCCTATCCCTTCGTTTTTAGAATCCTGCAAGCCAAAGGAGTCCTTATAGAATTACTTCAGTTACATGTAGGTGTCGAAGAAAACTTTGTGTGGTTTGTCCTGCTCCTGCCGCGATGTCAACCACCTCACCTGAGTTGCTCCATCGATAGAAGCATCCACCAAACTAGACATCACGACTCCTGATTGTCTTTCGCCAGCTCAGATCTCCTTACCTACCGCCGGCACCCACTGCAACAGCATCACCATCATCGACTCAGCAGATGAACCTAAGGAGTACACAGGTCCACAAGAGAGGTCGCACTCTTTTGTTTCTGCTTATATTATGCATTGCTTAATATTACCTGCTACTTTATCGTCCTGTTCACCTCTTAGACTCCAAGTCAGGTCCAAATTAATGTTCAAACTTGAGTTTTAAAATTATTTGTGGGGCACATATCGAGGCAGTAGTGAATAGTATCTCTGTCTATTATCTGGCACATATCGAGGTAGCAATGAATAGTATATCTGCCTATGTAGTTCATCTTGGGTGGGAAAGAAATAGTAAAGCAATCATCATCTATCTTTTTATTGAATTAAAGCTATCATCATCCTACTATCATTATTTTTGGATCCATCCACTGGTTGTTACCATCACTTTAGATCTCTGCATGCTCTCCTTACATAATCTCAGTATATTATTTTCGTATGCATGTCAGGTATTTTACATAGTCATGCTGAAAATGTAGAGAAAAAGAGAAGAGTTTTGTGCGGCAATACAATGTCATGCAGACAACGCTCCATGGTGGGTTCAATGGCAAACCGCCCCCTCCCCAGATTGTAATCCAGAGGAAGATATCTATTCCGAGGCGAATTCAGACGCAGCTGACCACTCCTATTTACCCCCCAAGGTGTTTGCCCTAACTTGGCATGATGATGTTAGTCATATCATGCATATGTTGCCTTGCAGTGCCTACTTTCGATGTCATATATGTCATCTGCTTAGTTTACACATGTTCTGTAATGCCACCTGTTTAGTTTCTATATCATATTTGGGAATTATGCAGTCTCATCTCTTTTAGCCAGCCATAACATATGTGAAATATGCAATGCCATCCTGTTTAACCAGGCATCATATATTTGAATGATATCTTGCCCATCCTTTTCTTCATTACATTTCCATTTGTCGGCAATGTTTGTACATTAAACTACTCTTCCTGTGAATCAGCCGTTTGAGTGGGTGATGGAAAAATCTGGAGTGGAAAGAAGGTCTTCAGAGCAGACAGTGCTACCTGTCGAAGCAGATGTCTTGCTGGTTCGCGATAGCTCCTCAGAGATGGATTCAGAGACAGATGGCCAGTCCTATTCCCGCACCGAGGTGTATGATCTAACTTGGCATGGTTATACTTCTCATATCATGCATATGGTGTCTTGCATTGCATAGTTTAGACATCATATCCACACTATTCAACACCATGTTCTTAGTTCAGACATCATATATGTGAATGCCCTCTGCTTAGCATATAAATCACATATATGAATTAAATCATGCGATCCTGATTACTTAGATAACTTGCATGTGAATTATGTCATGCGAACCTGTTTACTAAAGACATCATATAATCATCTCACGCCATCCTGTTTAGTTAGTCACCATATCTTTGAATTATGTCATGCTATGCTATCCAGTTTAGATAGACATCATATATGAGAAATTATGTCATGCTATCCTTTTTAGTTAAACAATATACATGTCAACTATTTCATGCCCTCTTTTTTCCACATTATCTATTGCATCTGTCTCTCATACAATGTATGTACATTCAACTATGTTTCCTGTTTATCAGCCATTTGAATTGGGGCGGGTGATGGAAGTATCTAGCGGAGTAAAAACACGGTCTTCAAATAAAACTGTGCTACCTCTTGGTGGAGATAGCACCCTGGTTGTACATGCACGAGAACCAACCCTACCACACATAACCCAGACTCTCGCAGATTTTACCCCTACTACGATAGACAGAGAACCAACTTCACCCAATATAACCCCAACCCCAGTAGATAGTAACCCAGTTCCTATTGACACAACACCATCTCCACCACAGAGCTTGCAAACAGGAGCAGTTAGTAAGGCAGCTCCAGTGCCCAAAGCGCCAGTACTACCATGGCGAACCCCAACTCCACCAGTTAGTACACCTATTCCTGTGGAGGAAGCATAACCAGCCATTCGTAGTTTAGCATCTATCGCATTTGATGTTGTTAAATCCTATGTGTGTATCTTTCCATCATGGAAATATTATACTAAAGATGAAGGAAAATGCCAGTTGTAGGTGTTTGTCCAGGAGTTATCTGTGTGGCAATTACTTTGCTTTGTCCCATACATTCTACCTCCATGATGGTTATAATACAGAAATTTTTCCCATTTTTCTCTATAGAGAAGGACCGATATGGAAACGCATGATGAGGTAACTTGTGCTAATACCTATGCTATCTTCAAGAATGCTTGGTGGCAGTATTGGAATTACCTGAAGAAAACGTACTTCAGTGGCAAAGAAACTCATCAAATTCCCTTACGTTCTCCTAAGACACATTTACTGGACGATGACTGGGAACGCCTTGTTCTGTACTGGTCCCGAACCAAGAATGTGGTAAGTTCTATGAGCTCATTTTTTATTTTGAAGTACTATATGCCTGCGTCTTACTGTACTCTGTTGATGTAGAACAAGTGCTTAAACCTGAAGAACAACTTTTCTCATTTAAGATTCCATTGCTATCATGCATATTGATTTGCTCTTGTATCACTGTGTTTACTCATATAAACTTATTTTTAAATTGAAAGATCCAATCAAAACTCCAATGGCACAACAGGTATGTTTACGCATGTTTCTTTAACAGGTTTGCTCTTATAAATATCTCTGTTGACTTCTCATACCATGCACATTACTCACATCACAACAGAGCCAATAGTGTTGTTGTACATGTAGAACCGTGGTACACATACGAAATCTTGTTGTGCCGTGTAGTTTCCCACACTTTGTTTTCTTTCAGTGCTGCTTTGTCTTGAACTTATATGATTTGAACCATGTCTCTATTTTGATTTGGTAAGACAATGCAGTGACCATAGGACATATATATATATATGTTTGTTTGATGCTTTTATTATGTACTACTTGGCAATAGAAGACTTGGTAGTTTAATCATGTCGACCTTACTAATGAACTGGTTCACCGAAACGAGTTTCATATACTAGTACATGCTAAACATGTTATGTGTCTGCTTGTTTCTTCTTTTAGAATGCTGACAGAATATTGGGGAAGAGTGCCTTATTAAGCAATGCTAAAGGAAGTAATGCAGATAAGGTTCAGGATAGTGAGACATCCTTGTTGGTCTCCAACAAAGCTGATAAAACAGCTAAGGAAAACTATCTTGAAGACAGTGAGACAACCCCATAGTCCTATCTTGGTTTAGTGTTTGAGTAACTCGCCGCTACCACTGGCACAAGCTATTCAAACTCACTGTCTGAATCAGTTCGGTTTCTTGAGTCTCAACTACAAGATGAAAGACATTGATCAGTGGTGTTGCGACAAGAAGCCTAAGGACTGCGGAAGTCCCTGGAGCATTCAGATGGATACTTTCTGGTGCAACAACAAGCATTGGAGGATTTTGGCGCCAAACAGGACAAAACTAATAAGCTTGCTAAACTTATTGCTAGCATGGTGGATACCCATGATAACATTTCTTGAGCTCTTCTGAAGTTTTTTCAGTTATGGACTTGTTTTGCTGCCGCGTTTATTTGCACTACTGGGCAATTTAGACGGCCAGTGTATGTAATATGCTGCTTTGTTCCCTATATTTGCACTGGTGGCGAACTTTCATGCCCAGTGGATGTAATATGTGTAATAGCCGTAATAGCCTAGCATTAGTTGCTTGCTTATTTATTTCCTTATTGTCTTGTTTAGTTGTTTTCTTGTAGTCACTGCAGTTCTTTTTTGCATTTTTCTGGTGGCCTATTTTTATAACTAGGCCACAATAACCATGGCAACACACGGACTGTTGTAACCATGGTCCTGCTACCTTTTGTAGTGACCATGGCCCTCCATGGGTTGTACGATCCATGGGCCTTCTATGGGCCGGATGATCAATGGGCCTTCTACGGGACGTAGGATCCATGGGCCTTCTATGGGCCATATCATCGTTTCGCCAAACATGGGCCGTACTACTCGTGGACCAATAACGGTCCACAAAATGGGCCATAAATGGGCTAGAGTGGAAATCATACATTTTATGGCCTGACCATAACGGGCCGTCAATAGGCTGTATTCGATGACTATATGAAAACAGCCCAATGGATTAATGGGCCACAAATGGGCCGATTGTAACCACGGGCTGAATTTGGCCCACAAGCAGAAAAGGTCAGTAACGGGCCGTAAGTAACCGAATGCTGGAAATGAGCCCAAGAATAAATCGGCCCTGAGAAGGCCAAAAGGTATCACGGGCTGGAAACGGCCAATGGAATAATGGGCCATTAATGGGTATAAAGCTATACACTATTCATTACGGGCCGGTTTCACCACGGGTCATTAATGGGCCAAGAGTTACAAAGCAACTCATATGGGCTGAAAGACGTCATGGGCCATACATGGGCTGAAAGTTACAATGGGCTGGAATCATATTGGACGGCCCAGATGACGCTACTGGTCCAAATTCCGGTAGGGCGTAACAGGCCGTGAGTTAGCGGGCTGTAAATAGGCTATATGCGAACAAGCCGTTAACAGGCTTTCCGTGGGCCGGCCCGCTACCTTTTGACCAAGTCAAACAGGCCGGCCTTTTCACCGGAATGGGCCTCTGTTGGGCCGTGCCACATGTTGACATATCATAGGCACCTTCGATCCAATGAGTGGATGACATCTGTCCCAACGGTGTGCGGACACGTGGTTCCTCCCGCCAATGAGAAATTTACACGTGCAAAATCCCCATTGGTCATGGCTATTAGCGGGTTATCGGATCCAAAACCGGACTCGATAGCTTAACAGCAACCCGTTACTGTGGATGCCACGTGTCGGTCACCCTTGACAAAAGCACTTCCATGACGCGCGATTTATCGTCATGGAAGTGGACACTTCCGTATGATAATTTTGGGGAACATTTATACGAAAGCACAGGTATGACTATCTTGATTCTGACATAAAATCATCATGGATGCATGACAGAAAACGTGACCTACCGTGACAAACATGTATCATCACGGGAGTGTATTTTTTTTGTAGTGGCTTGTGGCCAAGATGCCAATATGAATTATGCTATTGGAGATGAACTTGCTATTGTTCCTTATGTTAAACATGAAATTGTTGCTATTGCACCCACACATGATAGTCCTATTATCTTTTTGAATTCTCCAAACTACACTATATCGGAGAAGTTTGTTCTTATTAAGGATTATATTGATGGGTTGCCTTTTACCGTTGCACATGATAATTTTGATGAATATAATATGCATGTGCTTGATGCTCCTACTTGCAATTATTATGAGAGAGTAACTACATCTCCGCCTCTCTTTGTTTCCAACATGAAAAAATTGCAAGAAACTACTTATGCTATGTATTGGCCATTACTTGATGTGCATGAATTGTTCTTGTATGACATGCCGATGCATAGGAAGAGAGTTAGAATTCATCATTGCTTGATATATGTTGCTTTGTGCTCACTACTAAATGCCAAATCATTGTTAATTAAAATTGGCTTTGATATACCTTGGGATCCGGGTGGATCCATTACTAGAGCACTTTATGCCTAGCTTAATGGCTTTAAAGAAAGCGATGCCAGGGAGACAACCCAGAAGTTTTAGAGAGTCATTTATTTCTGTTGAGTGCTTTTATAAAGTTTTAAAAAAATATAGGGGGGAACTTAAAACTTTTTGACAAAAGAGAAGCGGTTGGAAGTTATGCACCGGAGAAGTGAGGGTCGACCTTGAACACTTGTGTTCATGCTCATGGAAACAATGTAGAATTTTTCATGCAGATTCTCACAAAAATAATTATCCCCTTGTACAATTTCATTGTATTATAAAAATAATGTGACAAGATTTGCCTTTAGGATGGGTAGATTGCTTGTTGGTATGTGCGGTGCAGAAACATAAACTTTGGCTGTAGCGCGTGAACTTTCATTTTTTTACTAGAACGTCAAACGTTTCTGAAACTTTTTGCACACTATTTCTATAAAAATTGTTTATTTTGTCCTAATTTTTCAAAAAAATTGGAGTACCATAAGTATGGTAGATGTTCAGATTGCTACAGACTGTCCTATTTAAGACAAATTCTGTTTTTGATGCATTGTTTTGCTTGTTTTGATGAAACTACAATTTTTATCGGTGGTATGAGCCATGGAGAAGTTATATTACAGTAGCTACAATTCAAAAACAAAATATGAATTGGTTTGCATCAGTACTTAGAGTAGTGATCTGCTTTATTATACTAATGGATCTTACCGAGCTTTCTGTTGTGTTTTGTGTGGATGAAGTGATCAAAGATCGAGGAGGTCTTGATATGCGGAGAAGGAGGAGAGGCAAGAGCTCAAGATTGGGGATGCCCAAGGCACCCCAAGTAAATATTCAAGGAGACTCAAGCGTCTAAGCTTGGGGATGCCCCAGAAGGCACCCCATCTTTCTTCAACAAGTATCGGTATGTTTTCGTCTTTGTTTCGTTCATGTGATATGTGTGAATCTTGGAGCGGCTTTTGTGTTTAGTTTTCACTTTTATTTTAGGCACCATGCTGGTATGAGATAGTCCATGGTTGATTTAATGCTCATTGCACTTCACTTATATCTTTTGAGTATGGCTTTATAGAATGCTTCATGTGCTTCACTTATATCATTTGAAGTTTGGATTGCATGTTTCTCTTCACATAGAAAACCATTGTTTGTAGAATGCTCTTTTGCTTCACTTATATTTGTTAGAGCATGGTATTTTGTAGAAAGAATTATACTCTTATGATTCACTTATATCTATTTATAGAATCAACGAGAATTAGTCATTTGCATGGTTAGTTATGAAATCCTACATAAAACTTATGGATCGCTGAATATGATATGTTTGATTCCTTGCAATAGTTTTGCGATATATAGATGATAATATGTGGGAAGTACTAGTAAACGGTTGTGGTTAGTAAGAATATTTGTGTTAAGGATGATCATATAGCTGGCATAGTAGTTGTGGCTCAGCCACCGTGCATCATTTTTTATACATATTTTGCTAGATCATGGCACATCATGGTACACTGCCAGAGGCATTCATTTAGAGTCATATTTTGTTCTAGGTATCGAGTTGTAATTTTTATTTCTTTTGAGTTATAAGTAAATAGAAGTGTGATGATCATCATTATTCATTGTTAGAGCATGTCCCAGTGAGGAAAGGATGATGGAGACTATGATTCCCCCATAAGTCGGGATGAGACTCCGGACAATGAGAGAAAAAATATATAAAAAAGAAAAAAAAATAAAAAAAATAAAAAGAAAGAAAAGAAAAAAAAGAAAAAGAGAGAAGGGGCATGCTAGTTCCACACTAGTGCTTCAAAGTAGCATCATGTTTTTCATATGTAGAGTCTCCTATGTTGTCACTTTCATATACTAGTGGGAATTTTTCATTATGGGATTAGTTGCACACCCACTTAGTTTTCATATGGAGCTTTCATACACCTATAGCTCTCAGTGCATTCGTTGCATGGCAATCCCTACTACTCGCATTGATATCAATTGATGGGCATCTCCATAACCCGTTGGTTAGCCTTGTCGATGTGAGACTTTCTTACTTTTTTGTCTTCTCCATATTTACCCCTATCATCATACTCTATTCCACCCGTAGTGCTATATCCATGGCTTGCGCTCATGTATTGCATGAGGGTTGAAAAAGCTGAAGCGCGTTAAAAAGTATGAACTAATTGCTTGGCTGACACCGGGATAATACATGATTTATACTTTGTGTTAGGAAGACAGAGCGTGACAAGACTATATGATTTTGTAGGGATAACGTTCTTTAGCATTGATATTTTGAAAGACATGATTGTTTGTTGGGATGCCTGAGTATTATTGTCTTTATGCCAAATTATAGACTATTGCTTTGAATCACTTATGTCTTAATATTCATGACATGATTAGATATATGATCAAGTTTATGCTAGGTAGCATTCCACATAAAAAATTATCTTTTGATCATTACCTACTCGAGGACGAGCAAGAATTAAGCTTGGGGATGTTGATACGTCTCTGTCTTATCTATAGTTTTTGATTGTTTCATGCCAATATTATACAACTTTCACATATTTCTGGCAACTTTTTATATGATTTATTGGAGTAACCTATTGATCCAATGCCCAGTGCTAGTTCCTGTTTGTTGCATGTTTTTAGTTTCGCAGAAAATCCATATCAAACGAAGTCCAAATGCAAAAAAAATTTACGGAGAATTATTTGGGAATATTTGTGATTTTTGAGAGTTGGAATCATCAGAAGAGGGGGCCGACAGTGACCATAGCCCACCAGGGCGCGTCGGGGGCCCAGGCGCACCCAGGTGTCTTATGCCCACCTTGTACGTCAGTTGGAGCTCTACATCTGGCGCAAGAAAGATAATTTATGGAAAAAATCGTGTAAAAATTTCAGCGCAATCGGAGTTACGGATCTCCGGAATTTAAGAAATTATGAAGGGCCAGATCTAGGGACGCGAAACAAAATGGAACAGAGAGGGAGATCCAATCTTGGAGGGGCTCCCGCCCCTTTGCCGCCATGGAGGCCATGGACCAGAGGGGGAACTCTCCTCCCATCTAGGGGGGAGGCTAAGGAGGAAGAAGAAAGAGAGGCCCCTCTCCCCCTCTCTCCCGGTGGCGCCGGAGTGCCGCCGGGGCAAGGATCGTGACGACGATCTACATCAACAATCTTGCTACCGTCAACACCAGCTTTCTCCCCCTCTATGCAGCGATGTAACACCCCTTCTCCCCGTTGTAATCTCTACTTAAACATGGTGCTCAACTCCATATATTATTTCCCAATGATATTTGGCTATCCTATCATGTTTGAGTAGATCCGTTTTGTCCTGTGGGTTAATCGTGATCTTGGTTGGTATGATTGTATATTTTATTTATGGTGCTGTCCTACGGTGCCCTCCATCTCGCGCAAACATGAGGGGCCCCCGCTGTAGGGTGTTGCAATATGTTCATGGTTTGCTTATTGTCGGTGTTGCGCGGGTGACAGCAGCCTAAACGCGGATAAGTGGGTTATGGCGTATGGGAGTAAAGAGGACTTGATACTTAATGCTATGGTTGGGTTTCACAACCTTAATGATATTTAGTAGTTGTGGATGCTTGCTAAAGTTCCAATCGTAAGTGCATATGATTCAAGTAGTGTCGGGGGGATGAACCTCGGGCAGGCAACGGAACTCAGATCCTTTTCAAAAACAACAGGGCCAGCATTGCCCCTCAAGCTGGCCCACGCTTGGCCGGGTCACTCAACCCGGCCAGGCCCCTTGACCCGATCAAACTCTCCGACTAGGCCAAGCTCCGCGACTCGGCCCCAACAACCAGCTCAAAGGCGGCCAAACCCGGCACACCAAGACTTCCCCAAGAAGCTAGTCCCACCCTTGGCGTGTTCCTCAACCCAGCCACGGGTCAGCTCCCATCCCATCCAGGCCATACGATGGGATGAATCTCCACCTACCGGTGACCGAGGCAACAGTGCACAGCCCATGCCTCTGGTCAGCCAGAGCGTGGCAACAGTGCCCCTCACCTGCCCGCTCACTAGGGCCGGCGTGGCAACAGTGCCCCTGTCATCACTGCTGACGCCAGCAACCGACAACCTGAAGGAGTGCCACTGTACCGACTCGACTTGTCCACTCCCTGACGATTGACAAGACGGTGCACAGTGCCCCTAGGCAAGTGGGGCCCACACCTAGGGGAACCCGGCAAACCACTGGCACCCGGCGGGTCCCAGCTCCGGGTTCCCATACGCTGACAACCCAGTCCCACGGCCTTGTAACATTACCATTGTACCCCTGGGGGGTTGGCCTATAAAAACACCCATGAGCCCTCATGCATACGGGCAAGCACGAAGCACACAGGAAATTAGCCAACCGATTAGTAGAACACACACACACACACACACGGAGAAGGAGCAGCCTAAGCCCTGGCCAGCCTTTCTTCTTCCTCCATACAACTCCAGGAGCGACTCTGTACTCTTGCATATCAAACACACTCGGCAGGACTAAGAGTATTACCTCTCCAGAGAGCCCCGAACCTCGGTATGTCTTGCGTCCCGCACTCGCTCATGCTGACCTCGCCTCTGGAGCCCACCAATGCCCTCGAGCCTCCTCCTCTCTTTAGCCATCCCATGGCATCTGCCGTGCGCCCACCACGACAGTTGGCTCCCACCGTGGGGCAGCTTGAGGTCCTGGCCGGGAGCATCCTTCAGACGGGGCTCCTCTCCGACTCCGACGAGCTCGTCACACTGGCGGATGACGTCGTTGACCCGTTTGCTGCCTCCTTCACCGCACTGCGCATCTCGGATGCGCCTGCGGCCGATGAGTACCCCAGCGAGGTACTTGACTTTTCCGACTCCCCTCTGTCCCTCGGCGGCAGTGCTCCCGCCGAGGCAATGGACGTCCACGTGAAGGTCTTTGTCACCGGCACCGATGCCTCCTCCTCGTCCAGTGCGGCGAGGAAGGCCGCCGAAGCCAAGGTCGCAGTGGGTCAGGCCGCCTTGCCCAACCTGTTGCGTGTCGTGATGCAGAGCCCTCGCATCCCCATCGGCACCGACATCGATGCCTCCAACGTCGCCGAGGCCCAGCTCCAGCTCGAGGAGAACCACCAGCACCTGCTGGAATGGACCGAGACGCTCGCTGCCACACAGCGTCGCCCGGATTCCGCTCAGCTGGAGCGCAACACCGCCTATGGCTTCATGCTTGCCGCAGCCGAGCCAAGACAGTGTTGGGGAACGTAGTAATTTCAGAAAAAAATCCTACGCACACGCAAGATCATGGTGATGCATAGCAACGAGAGGGGAGAGTGTTGTCCACGTACCCTCGTAGACCGTAAGCGGAAGCGTTATGACAACGCGGTTGATGTAGTCGTACGTCTTCACGATCCGACCGATCCAAGTACCGAACGTACGACACCTCCGAGTTCAGCACACGTTCAGCTCGATGACGATCCCCGGACTCCGATCCAGCAGGGTGTCGGGGATGAGTTCCGTTAGCACGACGGCGTGATGACGATGATGATGTTCTACCAATGCAGGGCTTCGCCTAAGCACCACAACGATATGACCGAGGTGGAATATGGTGGAGCGGGGCACCGCACACGGCTAAGGAACGATCACGAAGATCAACTTGTGTGTCATGGGGTGCCCCCTGCCCCCGTATATAAAGGAGCAAGGGGAGGAGGGCCGGCCAAGGAGGAGGAGGCGTGCCCAAGGGGGGAGTCCTACTCCCACCGGGAGTAGGACTCCTCCTTTCCTAGTAGGAGAAGGAAGGGGAAGAGAGAAGGGAAGGAAGGAGGGGGTGCGGCCCCTTCCCCTAGTCCAATTCGGACTAGGCCTTGGGGGGGGGGAGGGGGGGGGGGGGGCGCAGCCTGCCCTAGGCAGCCCCTCTCTCTTTCCCGTATGGCCCAATAAGGCTGAATACTTCTCCCGGCGAATTCCCGCAACTCTCCGGTACTCCAAAAAATACCCGAATCACTCGGAACCTTGTGTGTCATGGGGTGCCCCCTGCCCCCATATATAAAGGAGCAAGGGGGGAGGAGGCCGACCCTAGGAGGGGGCGCGCCAAGTGTGGAGTCCTACTAGGACTCCCTAGTCCTAGTAGGATTCCACCTTCCTTGTTGGAGTGGGAGAAGGGGAAAGAGGGGGAGAGGAAGAAGGAAAGGGGGGCTGCGCCCCTTGTCCAATTCGGACCAGAGGGGGGGCGCAGGCCTCCTTCCTTTTGGCCTCTCTCCTCTATTCCCGTATGGCCCAATAAGGCCCATATACTCCCCGGCGAATTCCCGTAACTCTCCGGTACTCCGAAAAATACCCGAATCACTCGGAACCTTTCCGAACTCCGAATATAGTCGTCCAATATATTGACCTTTACGTATCGACCATTTAGAGACTCCTCGTCATGTCCCTGATCTCATCCGGGACTCCGAACTCCTTCGGTACATCAAAACTCATAAACTCATAATAAAACTGTCATCGAAACCTTAAGCGTGCGGACTCTACGGGTTCGAGAACTATGTAGACATGACCGAGACACGTCTCCAGTCAATAACCAATAGCGGAACCTGGATGCTCATATTGGCTCCCACATATTCTACGAAGATCTTTATCGGTCAAACCGCATAACAACATATGTTGTTCCCTTTGTCATCGGCATGTTACTTGCCCGAGATTCGATCGTCGGTATCCCACTACCTAGTTCAATCTCGTTACCGGCAAGTCTCTTTACTCATTCCGTAATGCATCATTCCGTAACTAACTCATTAGCTACATTGCTTGCAAGGCTTATAGTGATGTGCATTACCGAGAGGGCCTAGAGATACCTCTCCGACAATCGGAGTGACAAATCCTAATCTCGATATACGCCAACCCAACATGTACCTTCGGAGACACCTGTAGAGCTCCTTTATAATCACCCAGTTACGTTGTGACGTTTGGTAGCACACAAAGTGTTCCTCCGATAAACGGGAGTTGCATAATCTCATAGTCATAGGAACATGTATAAGTCATGAAGAAAGCAATAGCAACATACTAAACGATCAAGTGCTAAGCTAACGGAATGGGTCAAGTCAATCACATCATTCTTCTAATGATGTGATCCCGTTAATCAAATGACAACTCATGTCTATGGTTAGGAAACTTAACCATCTTTGATTAACGAGCTAGTCAAGTAGAGGCATACTAGTGACACTATGTTTGTCTATGTATTCACACATGTATTATGTTTCCGGTTAATACAATTCAAGCATGTATAATAAACATTTATCATGAAATAAGGAAATAAATAATAACTTTATTATTGCCTCTAGGGCATATTTCCTTCAGTCTCCCACTTGCACTAGAGTCAATAATCTAGTTCACATCGCCATGTGATTTAACACCAATATTCACATCTGCATGTGATTAATTCCCATAGTTCACATCGTCATGTGATCAACACCCAAAGGGTTTACTAGAGTCAATAATCTAGTTCACATCGCTATGTGATTAACACCCAAAGAGTACTAAGGTATGATCATGTTTTGTTCGTGAGAGAAGTTTAGTCAACGGGTCTGTCACATTCAGAGCCGTATGTATTTTGCAAATATTCTATGTCTACAATGCTTTGCATGGAGCTACTCTAGCTAATTGCTCCCACTTTCAATATGTATCCAGATTGAGACTTAGAGTCATCTGGATCGGTGTAAAAGCTTGTATCGACGTAACCTTTTACGATGAACCTTTTTTCACCTCCATAATCGAGAAACATATCCTTATTCCACTAAGGATAATTTTGACCAATGTCTAGTGATCTACTCCTAGATCACTATTGTACTCCCTTGCCAAATCAGGGCAGAGTGTACAATAGGTCTGGTCCATAGCATGGCATACTTTTATAAAACCTATGACCGATGCATAGGGAATGACTTTCATTCTTTTTCTATTTTCTGTTGTGGTCGGGATTCGAGTCTTACTCAATTTCATACCTTTGCAACACAGGCAAGAACTCTTTCTTTGACTGTTCCATTTTGAACTACTTCAAAATCTTGTCAAGGTATGTAGTCATTGAAAATCTTATCAAGCGTCTTGATCTATCTCAATAGATCTTGATGCTCAATATGTAAGTAGCTTTGCCGAGGTCTTTCTTTGAAAAAACTACTTTCAAACACTCCTTTATGCTGTGCAGAATAATTCTACATTATTTCGGATCAACAATATGTCATTCACATATACTTATCAGAAATGTTGTAGTGCTCCCACTCACTTTCTTGTAAATACAGGCTTCACCGCAAGTCTGTATAAAACTATATGCTTTGATCAACTTATCAAAGCGTATATTCCAACTCCGAGATGCTTGCACCAGTCCATAGATGGATAGCTGGAGCTTGCATATTTTGTTAGCACCTTTAGGATTGACAAAACCTTCTGGTTGCATCATATACAACTCTTCTTTAAGAAAACCATTAAGGAATGCAGTTTTGACATCCATTTGTCAGATTTCATAAATTGTGGCAATTGCTAACATGATTTGGACAGACTTAAGCATCGCTATAGTTGAGAAAATCTCATTGTAGTCAACACCTTGAACTTGTCAAAAACCTTTTTGCGACAAGTCGAGCTTTGTAGATAGTTACATTACCATCAGCCTCAGTCTTCTTCTTAAAGATCCATTTATTCTCAATGGCTTGCCGATCATTGGGCAAGTCAACCAAAGTCCATACTTTGTTCTCATACATGGATCCCATCTCAGATTTCATGGCTTCTAGCCATTTTGCAGAATCTGGGCTCATCATCGCTGCCTCATAGTTCGTAGGTTCTCCATGGTCAAGTAACATGACTTCTAGAATTGGATTACCGTACCACTCTGGTGCGGATCTTACTCTGGTAGACCTACGAGGTTCAGTAGAAACTTGATCTGAAGTTTCATGATCAATATCATTAGCTTCCTCACTAATTGGTGTAGTTGTCACAGAAACCGGTTCTTGTGATGGAATACTTTCCAATAAGGGAGCAGGTACAGTTACCTCATCAAGTTCTACTTTCCTCCCACTCACTTCTTTTGAGAGAAACTCCTTCTCTAGAAAGGATCCGAATTTAGCAACGAAAATTTTGCCCTCAGATATGTGATAGAAGGTGTACCCAACAGTCTCTTTTGGGTATCCTATGAAGACACATTTATCCGATTTGGGTTCGAGCTTATCTGGTTGAAGTTTCTTCACATAAGCATCGCAACCCCAAACTTTAAGAAACGACAACTTTGGTTTATTGCTAAACCATAGTTCATACGGTGTCGTCTCAACGGATTTAGATGGTGCCCTATTAAACGTGAATGCAGCTGTCTCTAATGCATAACCCCAAAACGATAGTGGTAAACCAATAAGAAACATCATAGATCGCACAATATCCAATAAAGTGCGGTTACGATGTTTGGACACACCATAATGCTGTGGTGTTCCAGGTGGCGTGAACTGTGAAACTCTTCCACATTGTTTTATATGAAGACCAAACTCGTGAGGCAAATATTCATCTCCATGATCAGATTGCAGACACTTTATTTTCTTGTTACGATGATTTTACACTTCACTCTGAAATTCTTTGAACCTGTCAACTATTTCAAACTTATGTTTCATCAAGCAGATATACCCATATCTGCTCAAATCATCTGTGAAGGTCAGAAAATAACGATACCCGCCACGAGCATCAACACTTATTGGACCTCATACATCGATATGTATTATTTCCAACAAGTTAGTAGCTCGTTCCATTGTTCCGGAGAACGGAGTTTTAGTCATCTTGCCCAAGAAGGCACGGTTCGCAAGCATCAAATGATTCATAACCAAGTGATTCCGAAAATCCATCTTTATGGAGTTTCTTCATGCGCTTTACACCGATATGACCCAAATGGCAGTGCCACAAATAAGCTGCACTATCATTAATAACTTTGCATCTTTTGGCATCCATATTATGAATATGTGTATCACTACGATCGAGATCCAACAAACTATTTTCATTGGGTGTATGACCATCGAAGGTTTTATTCATGTAAACAGAACAACAATTATTCTTTGACTTTAAATGAATAACCGTTTTGCAATAAACATGATCAAATCATATTCATGCTCAACGCAAATGCCAAATAACATTTATTTAGGTTTAACACTAATCCCGAAAGTATAGGGAGTGTGCGATGATGATCATATCAATCTTGGAACCACTTCCAACATACATCGTCACTTCAACCTCAACTAGTCTCTGTTTATTCCGTATCTCCTGTTTTGAGTTACTAATTTTTAGCAACCGAACAAGTATCAAATACTCAGGGGCTACTATAAACACTAGTAAGGTACACATCAATAACCTGTATATCAAATATACCCTTGTTCACTTTGCCATCCTTCTTATCCACCAAATATTCAGGGCTTTTCCGCTTCCAGTGACCATTTCCTTTGCAGTGTAAGCACTTAGTTTCAGGCTTTGGTCCAGCTTTGGTCTTCTTCACGGGAGTGACAACTTGCTTGCCATTCTACTTGAAGTTCCCTTTCTTTCCCTTTGCCCTTTTCTTGAAACTAGTGATCTTGTCAATCATCAACACTTGATGCTCTTTCTTGATTTCTACCTTCGTCGATTTCAACATCACGAAGAGCTCGGGAATCGTTTTCGTCATCCCTTGCATACTATAGTTCATCATGAAGTTCTAGTAACTTGGTGATGGTGACTAGAGAACTCTGTCAATCACTATCTTATCTGGAAGATTAACTCCCACTTGATTCAAGCGATTGAAGTACCCAGACAATCTGAGCACATGCTCAGTAGTTGAGCGATTCTCCTCCATCTTTTAGCTATAGAACTTGTTGGAGACTTCATATCTCTCAACTCGGGTATTTGCTTGAAATATTAACTTCAATTCCTGGAACATCTCATATGGTCCATGACGTTTAAAACGTCTTTGAAGTCCGATTCTAAGCTGTTAAGCATGATGCACTAAACTATCAAGTAGTCATCATATTGAGCTAGCCAAACGTTCATAACGTCTGCATCTGCTCCTGCAATAGGTCTGTCACCTAGCGGTGCATTAAGGACATAATTCTTCTATGCAGCAATGAGGATAAACCTTAGATCACGGATCCAATCCGAATCATTGCTACTAACATCTTTCAACACAATTTTCTCTAGGAACATATCAAAATAAACATATGAAAGCAACAACGCAAGCTATTGATCTACAACATAATTTGCAAAATACTACCAGGACTAAGTTCATGATAAATTTAAGTTCAATTAATCATATTACTTAAGAACTCCACTTAGATAGACATCCCTCTAATCCTCTAAGTGATTACGTGATCGATATTAACTACACCATGTCCGATCATCACGTGAGATGGAGTAGTTTCAACGGTGAACATCAATATGTTGATCATATCTACTATATGATTCACACTCGACCTTTCGGTCTCGTGTTCCGAGGCCATATCTGTTATATGCTAGGCTCGCCAAGTTTAACCTGAGTATTCCGCGTGTGCAACTGTTTTGCACCCGTTGTATTTGAACGTAGAGCCTATCACACCCGATCATCACGCGGTGTCTCAGCACGAAGAACTTTCGCAACGGTGCATACTCAGGGAGAACACTTCTTGATAATTTTTAGTGAGAGATCATCTTAAAATGCTACCGTCAATCAAAGCAAGATAAGATGCATAAAGGATAAACATCACATGCAATCAATATAAGTGATATGATATGGCTATCATCATCTTGTGCTTGTGATCTCCATCTCCGAAGCACCGTCGTGATCACCATCGTCACCGGCGCGACACCTTGATCTCCATCGTAGCATCGTTGTCGTTACGCCATCTATTGCTTCTACGACCTACCGCTTAGTGATAAAGTAAAGCAATTACAGGGCGTTTGCATTTCATAAAATAAAGCGACAACCATATGGCTCCTGCCAGTTGCCGATAACTTCAGTTACAAAACATGATGATCTCATACAATAAAATATAGCATCACGTCTTGACCATATCACATCACAACATGCCCTGCAAAAACAAGTTAGACGTCCTCTACTTTGTTGTTGCAAATTTTACGTGGCTGCTACGGGCTGAGCAAGAACCGTTCTTACCTACGCATCAAAACCACAACGATAGTTCGTCAAGTTAGTGCTGTTTTAACCTTCGCAAGGACCGGGCGTAGCCACACTCGGTTCAACTAAAGTTGGAGAAACAGACACCCGCTAGTCACCTGTGTGCAAAGCACGGCGGTAAAACCAGTCTCTCGTAAGCGTACGTGTAATGTCGGTCTGGGCCGCTTCATCCAACAATACCGCTGAACCAAAGTATGACATGCTCGTAAGCAGTATGACTTGTATCGCCCACAACTCACTTGTGTTCTACTCGTGCATATAACATCAACGCATAAAACCTAGGCTCGGATGCCACCGTTGGGGAGCGTAGTAATTTAAAAAAAAATCCTACGCACACGCAAGATCATGGTGATGCATAGCAACGAGAGGGGAGAGTGTTGTCCACGTACCCTCGTAGACCGTAAACGGAAGCGTTATGACAACGTGGTTGATGTAGTCGTACGTCTTCACGATCCGACCGATCCAAGTACCGAACGTACGGCACCTCCGAGTTCAGCACATGTTCAGCTCGATGACGATCCCCGGACTCCGATCCAGCAGGGTGTCGGGGATGAGTTCCGTCAGCATGACAGCGTGGTGACGACGATGATGTTCTACCGACGCAGGGCTTCGCCTAAGCACCGCAACGATATGACCGAGATGGGATATGGTGGAGGGGGGCACCGCACACGGCTAAGGAACGATCACGAAGATCAACTTGTGTGTCATGGGGTGCCCCCCTACCCCCGTATATAAAGGAGCAAGGGGAGGAGGGCCGGCCAAGGAGGAGTAGGCGCGCCCAAGGGGGGAATCCTACTTTCACCGGGAGTTGGACTCCTCCTTTCCTAGTAGGAGTAGGAGAGAAGGAAGGGGAAGAGAGAAGGGAAGGAAGGAGGGGGTGCGGCCCCTCCCCCTAGTCCAATTAGGACTAGGCCATGGGGGGCGCGCAGCCTGCCCTAGGAAGCCCCTCTCTCTTTCCCGTATGGCCCAATAAGGCCCAATACTTCTCCCGTTGAATTCCCGTAACTCTCCGGTACTCCGAAAAATACCCGAATCACTCGGAACCTTCCCGAAGTCCGAATATAGTCGTCCAATATATCGATCTTTACGTCTCGACCATTTCGAGACTCCTCGTCATGTCCCCGATCTCATCCGGGATCCCGAACTCCTTCGGTACATCAAAACTCATAAACTCATAATAAAACTGTCATCGAAACCTTAAGCGTGCGGACCCTACGGGTTCGAGAACTATGTAGACATGACCGAGACACGTCTCCAGTCAATAACCAATAGCGGAACCTGGATGCTCATATTGGCTCCCACATATTCTACGAAGATCTTTATTGGTCAAACCGCATAACAACATACGTTGTTCTTGTTAGAAGGGAGAGAGGGATATGGTGGAATAGTTCGTTGTATTGCTTGAGCCTTGTGGGCATATATATAGGAGTACAATGATCTACTTCGAGTACAAGACAAGCCAGAACAAATCCTAGTCTATCTTATCTTTCCTAACTAAACGTAATACTCAACATCCCCCCGCAGTCACAACGGTAGCGACGCAGACGGTGAGACTGGAGAAGAATCCGATGGCAAGCCGACGGACAACCCCCATAGTCGTAACGGTCGACACATCGCGGAAGTCGTGGCTGGAGTAGAAACCAACGAGGTTGCTCAAGCAAGGCGATAGCCCTTTATGCCGTTTGTCGAGGTAGCCGAGAGCATGTGGTGGTGGAGCCATGGTCGAGGTAGCCGTGCAACGAATGCCGTGGTCGATGTTGAGTCGGGGTGGCCGGTGTCGAGGAAGTCGCTGTGGAGCCGCGGGCGCAAGGAGGCGCCAAGTTAGTCATGGACGCAGTGGTGTCGAAATAGTGGTGCGCCGGGAAGAAGATGTTGTTGACGACACGTCGCGGCGGGCTTGCCAAGCCCGGGGACACATCATGGACGAAGGCACACACCGGTGTTGCCAGCACCGGGCATGCGTAGACGGACGAAGACGAAGTTGACGAAGCGCCGACCAGGCTTCCAGGCCCGGGGATACGTCGTGGATGAAGGCACACATCGGTGTTGCCAGCACCGAGCATGCGTAGACGAGGGGCCTTCACGAGCTGTACGCCATGTCGGAGAAGTCAGAGGGGCCAGCAGAGAAGAACTCGACAACGATTGCGGCGTCCATCGGCGCGGGGCCGATGTCACCAACGGTGGTCGGAGTAGACGAAGTGGTCGGGGTAGATGACGGCGTCACTGGCGACGGGCTGGTGCCTGGACGAAGACGAAGTGGGTGGACGGGCGGCGGCAGCGGCTACGAAGGTAGCGGCGGCGGCGGCCAAAGAAGAGGAGCGGCGGCGGCCTGACGGTGGCGGCAGCGGCCTGGCGGCGGCGGCGGCTAGGTTAGGAGTGCGGCGGCGGTGCTCGAAGTAGGCGAAGAACCCTGACAGCATGACGAAGACCGGCGCGGACGGTGGTGTTCCCGCGCCAAGGGAGACTGCGCGGCGCATACCACGGGAGATTGACGCGCAGTGACGGCGGAGTGGACAGCGGGCCACGGCGCTACGGCCCAAAGGGATGACGCAGCGGCGGCAGGCGGGTCGGGGCGACGGCGGGAAGACCTCGGGGCGGCGGCGGAGACTGCGGGCCGCGACGCTGCGGCCCGAAGGGGCGACGCAACAGCGGTTCGCGAGTTGGTGCAACCGTAGGGACGGCCTCGAGACGGCGGTGTGGACCACGTGCCATGCTCGCTACGGCCTGACGGGGCGACGCAGCGGCGGCGCGAGGGTCGATGTAGCCACGGGACGGCCTAGAGCAGACGCCCTCGGGGCGGGGGGGACCATGGGCCACGGCACTACGGCCCGAAGGGGCGACGCAGCGATGACGCAGGTCAGTGCAGCTGAGAGAAGAACCACGGGGCGACGGTGCTGCGGCCCGACGGGGCGACGCAGCGGCATCCCGCTGCTCGATCGGTGGAGAGGCGCGCTGAACTCGGGGACGATCTTCACGGGACCTGCGGAGGCGCGCGTAACCGACGGGCCAGGTTGGTCGCGCGGCATAGATGAGGCGGATCGCGGCGGCGAGCGGGTGATCAAGCCGATCGCGCGCGAGGTCGGGGACGCCGCTCGGTGGAGGCGTGGTGGCGGCGGAGTCCGAGATGAAGCCGGCGGCAACGCGTGGCAGGGCGGCTATGATTGGCCGCCAGATGGCGCGAGGCCGCCGTGTCGGGGTGATGTAGGAGTCCCGGTCGGAGCAGGGCAATCACGGACGGCGTAGATCGACGGGCGGGCCGTCACGCGAACGACGGCGGTGAAGGGCCGCCGTATGACGCGAGGCCGCCGGGTCGGGGCGACCGGCGGGCCGACGCGCGGACGACATGCGAGGCCGCTGAGTCGGGGCGACCGATGGGCAGACGCGCGGACGACGCGCGAGGCCGCCGGGTCGGTGAAGAAGCCGGCCAATCGTGCCGGTGTTGGAGTAGAGGCGCACGGGGTCGACGGCGGCGGTGGGACGCGCAAACCGGATCACATAGACCGGAAAACCAAAAAGTAGACGCCGATCAAGGCGACCGGCGAGAGAGAGAAAACCCGGATCAAAGGATCGGGAAAAAGACTCTCTAGGGCAGCCGGCCAACACGGCCGGCGGACGAACCCTAGGTACGGGCGGCGCGGCCCCCGGCGGCGGTCATGGAGGCCGACCGCCCCGGGGGCGGCGTGCGGGTGCGGAAGCGGCGGCAGCTAGGGTTTAGAATCGACTTGCGATAGATACCATGTTAGAAGGGAGAGAGAGATATGGCGGAATAGTTCGTTGTATTGCTTGAGCCTCGTGGGCATATATATAGGAGTACAATGATCTACTTGGAGTACAAGACAAGCCAGAACAAATCCTAGTCTATCTTGTCTTTCCTAACTAAACGTAATACTCAACAGTTCCCTTTGTTATCGGCATGTTACTTGCCCGAGATTCGATCGTCGGTATCTCAATACCTAGTTCAATCTTGTTACCGGCAAGTCTCTTTACTCGTTCCGTAATGCATCATTCCGTAACTAACTCATTAGCTACATTGCTTGCAAGGCTTATAGTGATGTGCATTACCGAGACGGCCCAGAGATACCTCTCCGACAATCGGAGTGACAAATCCTAATCTCGAAATACGCCAACCCAACATGTACCTTCGGAGACACCTGTAGAGCTCCTTTATAATCACCCAATTACGTTGTGACGTTTGGTAGCACACAAAGTGTTCCTCCGATAAACGGGAGTTGCATAATCTCATAGTCATAGGAACATGTATAAGTCATGGAGAAAGCAATAGCAACATACTAAACGATCAAGTGCTAAGCTAACGGAATGGGTCAAGTCAATCACATCATTCTTCTAATGATGTGATCCCGTTAATCAAATGACAACTCATGTCTATGGTTAGGAAACTTAACCATCTTTGATTAACGAGCTAGTCAAGTAGAGGCATACTAGTGACACTATGTTTGTCTATGTATTCACACATGTATTATGTTTCCGGTTAATACAATTCTAACATGAATAATAAACATTTATCATGAAATAAGGAAATAAATAATAACTTTATTATTGCCTCTAGGGCATATTTCCTTCAGTCTCCCACTTGCACTAGAGTCAATAATCTAGTTCACATCGCCATGTGATTTAACACCAATATTCACATCTGTATGTGATTAATTCCCATAGTTCACATCGTCATGTGATCAACACCCAAAGGGTTTACTAGAGTCAATAAGCTAGTTCACATCGCTATGTGATTAACACCCAAAGAGTACTAAGGTATGATCATGTTTTGCTCGTGAGAGAAGTTTAGTCAACGGGTCTGTCACATTCAGAGCCGTATGTATTTTGCAAATATTCTATGTCTACAATGCTCTGCATGGAGCTACTCTAGTATAGGGGATCGCAACAGTTTTCGAGGGTAGAGTATTCAACCCAAATTTGTTGATTCGACACTAGGGGAGCCAACGAATATTCTCAAGTATTAGCAGCTGAGTTGTCAATTCAAGCACACCTGGAAACTTAGTATCTGCAGCAAAGTGTTTAGTAGCAAAGTAATATGATAGTGGTGGTAACGGTAACAAAAGTAAAGACAGCAAACATAATGTTTTTGGTATTTGTAGTGATTGTAACAGTAGCAGCAGAAAAGTAAATAAGCGAGAACCAGTATATGGAAAACTCATAGGCACCGGATTAGCGATGGATATTATGCCGGATGCGGTTCGTCATGTAACAGTCATAACATAGGGTGACACAGAACTAGCTCCAGTTCATCAATGTAATGTAGGCATTTATTCCGTATATAGTCATACGTGCTTATGGAAAAGAACTTGCATGACATCTTTTGTCCTACCCTCCCGTGGCAGCGGGGTCCTATTGGAAACTAAGGGATATTAAGGCCTCCTTTTAATAGAGAAACGGAACAAAGCATTAGCACATAGTGAATACATGAACTCCTCAAACTGTGGTCATCACCGGGAGTGGTCCCGATTATTGTCACTTCGGGGTTGCCGGATCATAACACATAATAGGTGACTATAGACTTGCAAGATAGGATCAAGAACACACATATATTCATGAAAACATAATAGGTTCAGATCTGAAATCATGGCACTCAGGCCCTAGTGACAAGCATTAAGCATAGCAAAGTCATAGCAACATCAATCTCAGAACATAATGGATACTAGGGATCAAACCCTAACAAAACTAACTCGATTACATGATAAATCTCATCCAACCCATCACCGTCCAGCAAGCCTACGATGGAATTACTCACGCACGGCGGTGAGCATCATGAAATTGGTGATGGAGGATGGTTGATGATGACTACGGCAACGAGTCCCCCTCTCCGGAGCCCCAAACGGACTCCAGAGCAGCCCTCCCGAGAGAGATTAGGGCTTGGCGGCGGCTCCGTATCGTAAAACACAAAGATTTCTTCTAACTCAATAGGTGCAATATCATGCATAATTTCTTTGTATAAGTCAGTGGGTATTGCACTAGCACTGGCACCCATATCACATAAGCCATGATAACAATGATCTCCTATTTTAACAGAAATAACAGGCACGCCTACCATAGGTCTATGTTTATCTCTATCACAAGGTTTAGCAATTCTGGCAGTTTGACCACAGAATTGAATAACATGCCCATCAATCTTATCAGACAAGAGATCTTTAACAATAGCAATATTAGGTTCTACTTTGACTTGCTCGGGAGGTGTATAAGTCCTAGTATTTCTTTTTACGAACAACAGTTGAAGCTTTAGCATGATCCTTCATTCTAACAGGGAAAGGTGGTTTCTCAACATAAGAAGTGGGAACAATT
The DNA here is from genome assembly GCA_963921465.1 of Triticum timopheevii. Taxonomy (NCBI): domain Eukaryota; kingdom Viridiplantae; phylum Streptophyta; class Magnoliopsida; order Poales; family Poaceae; genus Triticum; species Triticum timopheevii. The sequence goes on along the minus strand of OY997262.1, from coordinate 313,307,029 downwards.
GGATCATTATAAGTGACAATCTTTTCTTCAACTTTAATAGGTGCAGCTACTTTTACTTCTATGGGAGGATGATATTTAAACCACTTCTCCTTGGGGAGATCAACATAAGTAGCAAAAGATTCACAGGAAGAAGCTACTATCTCAGAGTTAAGTCCATATTTAGTGCTAAACTTACGGAAAATATCGGTATCCATAAAAGATTTAACACAATCAAACTTAGGTGTCATACCTGACTCCTTACTTTCATCGAGGTCCCAATCTTCAGAGTTGCATTTAATTCTATCCAATAAAATCCATCTAAATTCAATAGTCTTCATCATAAAAGAGCCAGCACAAGAAGTATCGAGTATGGTGCGATTGTTATCAGAAAGCCGAGCATAAAAACTTTGCATAATCACTTCGCTTGCAAGCTCATGATTGGGGCATGAATATAACATTGATTTAAGCCTCCCCAAGCTTGAGCAATGCTTTCTCCTTCGCGAGGCCAAAAATTATATATATAATTGCGATCACGATGAACAAGATGCATAGGGTAATACTTTTGATGAAATTCCAATTTCAATCTTTTATAGTTCCATGATCTCATATCATCACATAGCCTATACCATGTCAATGCGTCTCCCTTCAAAGATAAAGGGAAGGCCTTCTTCTTAACAACATCATCGGTTATACCTGCAAGCTTAAATAGTCCACACATCATCCACATAGCATAGATGTTCATCAGGATGCTTTGTTCCATCTCCTGTAAAAGTGTTAGCTAGCAGTTTTACCATCAAACTCGAAGGAATCTCAAAAGGAGTTTCATTTTCAATAGGTTCAGTAGGTTGAGTAGGTTGAGGAGCAACTCTTTGATCTACTGGACGGGGTGAAGATACTCCGAACAAGCCCCTCAGACAATTACTTTCCATAGTAACAAGTGACAGAAAATTTCAGCACGCTAAATAAATTTTCCTTACCAAATTCCACCTACCAAAGGCGCTTAACTCCCCGGCAACGGCGCCAGAAAAGAGTCTTGTTGACCCACAAGTATAGGGGATCTATCGTAGTCCTTTCGATAAGTAAGAGTGTCTAACCCAACGAGGAGCAGAAGGAAATGATAAGCGGTTTTCAGCAAGGTATTCTCTGCAAGTACTGAAATAAGTGGTAACAGATAGTTTTGTGATAGGATAAATGGTAACGAGCAACAAGTAACAAAAGTAAATAAAGTGCAGCAAGGTGGCACAATCCTTTTTGTAGCAAAGGACAAGCCTGGACAAACTCTTATAATAGGAAAAGCGCTCCCAAGGACACATGTGAATATCGTCAAGCTAGTTTTCGTCACGCTCATATGATTCGCGTTCGGTACTTTGATAATTTGATATGTGTGTAGACTGGTGCTTGGGTACTGCCCTTACTTGGACAAGCATCCCACTTATGATTAACCTCTATTGCAAGCATCCGCAACTACAACAAAAGTATTAAGGTAAACCTAACCATAGCATGAAACATATGGATCCAAATCAGCCCCTTACAAAGCAACGCATAAACTAGGGTTTAAGCTTCTATCACTCTAGCAACCCATCATCTACTTATTACTTCCCAATTCCTTCCTCTAGGCCCAAATAATGGTGAAGTGTTATGTAGTCGATGTTCACATAACACCACTAGAGGTTAGACAACATACATCTTATCAAAATATCGAAGGAATACCAAATTCACATGACTACTAATAGCAAGACTTCTCCCTCATCCTCAGGAACAAACGTAACTACTCACAAAGCATATTCATGTTCATAATCAGAGGGGTAATAATATGCATAAAGGATCTGAACATATGATCTTCCACCAAATAAACCAACTAGCATCAACTACAAGGAGTAATCAACACTACTAGCAACCTACTAGCACCAATACCGGACTTGGAGACAAGAATTGGATACAAGAGATGAACTAGGGTTTGGAGATGAGATGGTTCTGGTGAAGATGCTGATGGAGATTGCCCTCTCCCGATGAGAGGAGCGTTGGGGATGACGATGGTGATGATTTCCCCCTCTCGGAGGGAAGTGTCCCCGGCAGAACAGCTCTGCCGGAACCCTAGATTAGTTCCGCCAAGGTTCCGCCTCGTGGCGGCGGAGTCTCATCCCGAAATGTTGCCTTCTATTTTTTTATCATCGAAAGACTTCATATAGGAGAAGATGGGCGTCAGAAAGCCACCAGGGGGCCCACGAGGTAGGGGGACGCGCCCAGGGGGGAGGGCGCGCCCCCCACCCTCGTGAGCAGGGTGTGGGCCCCCTGGCCTTCATCTGTGGCGATGATTTTTCTTTATTTATTTTAAGGTATTCCGTGGAGTTTCAGGACTTTTGGAGTTGCGTAGAATAGGCCTTCAATATTTGCTCCTTTTCCAGCCCAGAATTCCAGCTGCCGGCATTCTCCCTCTTCATGTAAACCTTGTAAAATAAGAGAGAATAGCCATAAGTATTGTGACATAACGTGGAATAACAACCCATAATGCAATAAATATCGATATAAAAGCATGATGCAAAATGGACGTATCACCCCTTGCAAGCACCATAGCGGGTGCAAGGCTGTCCACGCACACGCTTTGGCAGTGTGGCAACACCAAGCACATAATAAGGGGTGACGTCCCGCCTCCTCCGGCTCCGGCTCCGGCTCCAGGCGCAGGTCAGTCGCCTCCGCCTCCTCCACCGCCCCAGCCGGCGGATGATAACCCACAAGTGTAGGGGATAATTGTAGCCTCTTTCGATAAGTAAGAGTGTCAAACCCAACGAGGAGCTAAAGGTAGAACAAATATTCTCTCAAGTCCTATCTGCCACTGATACGACTCTACGCACGCTTAATGTTCACTTTACCAAGAACAAGTATGAAACTAGAAGTACTTTGCAGGTGTTGTTGGATAGGTTTGCAAGATAATAAAGAGCACGTAAATAAAAGCTAGGGGCTGTTTAGATAAAGATGCAATAAAGTAAATATAGAGAGTGTGGAAAAGTGGTGGTAGGAATTGTGAAATCGTCCCTAAGCAATTGACTACATTACTAGACCGATAATCACTATTGCAATTTTATTTGAGGGAGAGGCATAAGCTAACATAATTTCTCTTCTTGGATCATATGCACTTATGATTGGAACACTAGCAAGCATCCGCAACTACAAAAGATCATTCAGGTAAAACCCAACCATAGCACTAAAGCATCAAGTCCCCTTTATCCCATACGCAAACAACATACTTACTCGGGTTTGTGCTTCTGTCACTCACTGATACGTCTCCGTCGTATCTACTTTTCCAAACACTATTGCCCTTGTTTTAGACTCTAACTTGTATGATTTGAATGGAACTAACCCGGACTGACGCTGTTTTCAGCAGAATTGCCATGGTGTTGTTTTATGTGCAAAAAATAAAAGTTCTTGGAATGACCTGAAACTCCACGGAACACCTTAGAAAAAACAATAAAAAATCCTTGCCAAAGATGAAGACCAGGGGCCCACACCCTGCTCACGAGGGTGGGGGGCGCGCCCCCTGGGCGCGCCCCCTACCTCGTGGGCCCCCTGGTGGCCCTCCGACGCCACCTCCAACTCCATATATTGGCTTTCGGGGAGAAAAAAATCAGAGAGAAGAAATCATCACGTTTTACGATACGGAGCTGCCGCCAAGCCCTAATCTCTCTCGGGAGGGCTGATCTGGAGTCCGTTCGGGGCTCCGGAGAGGGGGATTCATCGCCGTCATCATCATCAACAATCCTCCATCACCAATTTCATGATGCTCATCGCCGTGCGTGAGTAATTCCATCATAGGCTTGCTGGACGGTGATGGGTTGGATGAGATTTATCATGTAATCGAGTTAGTTTTGTTTGGGTTTGATCCCTAGTATCCATTATGTTCTGAGATTGATGTTGCTATGACTTTGCTATGCTTAATGCTTGTCACTAGGGCCCGAGTGCCATGATTTTAGATCTAAACCTGTTATGTTTTCATGAACATATGTGTGTTCTTGATCCTATCTTGCAAGTCTATAGTCACCTACTATGTGTTATGATCCGGCAACCCCGAAGTGACAATAATCGGGACCACTCCCGGTGATGACCATAGTTTGAGGAGTTCATGTATTCACTATGTGCTAATGCTTTGTTCCGGTTCTCTATTAAAAGGAGGCCTTAATATCCCTTAGTTTCCAATAGGACCCCGCTGCCACGGGAGGGTAGGACAAAAGATGTCATGCAAGTTCTTTCCCATAAGCACCTATGACTATATACAGAATACATGCTACATTACATTGATGAACTGGATCTAGTTCTGTGTCACCCTATGTTATGACTGTTACATGACGAACCGCATCCGGCATAATTATCCATCACTAATCCGGTGCCTACGAGTTTTCCATGTACTGGTTATCGCTTATTTACTTTTCCGTTGCTACTGTTACAATCACTACAAAATACCAAACATTACTTTTCCTGTCTTTACTTTTGTTACCGTTACCACCACTATCATATTACTTTGCTACTAAACACTTTGCTGCAGATACTAAGTTTCCAGGTGTGGTTGAATTGACAACTCAGCTGCTAATACTTGAGACTATTCTTTGGCTCCCCTTGTGTCGAATCAACAAATTTGGGTTGAATACTCTACCCTCCAAAACTGTTGCGATCCCCTATACTTGTGGGTTATCAAGACCTTTTTCTGGCGCCGTTGCCGGGGAGCATAGCTCTATTCTTTGAGTCACTTGGGATTTATATCTGCTGGACACTATGAAGAACTTGAAATATGATCGAACAACTATTTTGCCCTCAACTACGAGGGGAGGTAAGGAACTGCCATCTAGCCTTGCACTAGATTCTCCTTCTGTTATAAGTAAGCTTGCGAAACCTAAACCTGCTACTGCTATGAATTATGATATGTCGCATGTTATTGATGATGCCACTTCTTCTATGCATGATACTTATGATGAAACTACTTCTATGCTTGATACTACTATGCCCCTTGGTGAATTTCTTGATGAGCAAATTGCTAGGTCTAGAGAAAGAGAAATTATTGAATCTGAATACGATGATGTTAGTGATGATGTTAGTGATGATGAGAATATGCCTTCTATTCCTGAGGGTTATCTTTTTGATGCAGAATCTTCTGCAGCTATTTTTGCTTGCCAGGATAGATATGAACTTAAGAGGCTACTAGTTAAATAGAGTAAAGAATCTTTTAGAGATAGAATGAGACCCAACCCTGCTTTTGCTACTTCACCCATTTGTGTTCCCGATAAGGATTATTGTGATTTTTTTGTTGATCCAGATATAATTACTTTGGTTGAATCTGATCCTTTTTATGGCTATGAATCTGAAACTGTTGTGGCACATTTTACCAAGTTAAATGATATAGCTGCCCTGTTTACTAATAATGAGAGATCGCGCTACCTTTATTTCTTAAAATATTTCCATTCTCATTAAAGGGTGATGCTAAGATATGGTTTAATTCTCTTGATCCTGGTTGTGTGCAAAGTCCCCAGGATATGATTTATTACTTCTCTGCTAAATATTTCCCTGCTCATAAGAAACAAGCTGCTTTGAGGGAAATATACAACTTTGTGCAAATTGAAGAAGAGAGTCTCCCACAAGCTTGGGGGAGGCTTCTCAAGTTACTTAATGCTTTGCCTGATCATCCTCTTAAGAAACCTGAAATACTTGATATCTTTTATAATGGACTAACCGACGCTTCCAGAGATTACCTGGATAGTTGTGCTGGTTCTATTTTCAGGGAAAGAACACCGGATGAAGCTGAAATTCTTTTGAATAATATGTTGACAAATGAAAATAATTGGGCACCTCCCGAGCCACCTCCTGAGCCAGCTCCAGAGCCAGCTCCAGAGCCAATTACCGAGCCTATTCCTAAACCAACTCCGAAGAAGAGAGGTGTTCTATTTCTCAGTCCCGAAGATATGCAAGATGCAAAGAAATCTATGAAAGAAAAAGGTATTAAAGCTGAAGATGTTAAGAATTTACCTCCTATTGAAGAAATACACGGTCTTAATTTACCGCCTATTGAAGAAGTATATGATCTCAATTACTTATTTACTGAAGAACCTCCCGATATCCCGACACAGGTAGTAAAGGTAAATTCTCTCTATAGATATGATAAAGCTGAAGTCCCTCCTACTAAAATTGCTAGTCGGTGCTTGGATGAGTTTGATGACTTTATGTTTAAGCAAGATGACTTTAATATTATTTTAGTAGACAATTAAAACAGAATACCTTTATGATTAAACGCTTGGGTGATTATATGGTTGATATTAGAGGTGAACTTAAACTTGTTAGAAAATATGCTTCTGTGGCCACCACTCTAGTAGAACAAGTACTTAAAGCTCAGAAAGAAGTGCTTGCTGAAATGAATAGTAAGAAAAATGATTATGCTGTTAGAGTGGCTACTAGAACTGGTAGAATGACTTAGGAACCTTTGTATCCTGAAGGCCACCCTAAGAGAATCGAGCAAGATTCTCAGAGAAATAATATTGATGTACCTAGTTCTTCTAAGAGGAAGAAAAAGAAAAATGATAGGACTTTGCAAACTTCTAGTGAACCTATTGCTGAACCACCTGAGAATCCGAATGATATCTCTATTTCTGATGCTGAAACACAATCAGGTGATGAACATGAACCTAGTGATAATGTTAATGATAATTTTCATGTTGATGCTCAACCTAGTAATGATAATGATGTAGAAGTTGAACCTGCTGTTGATCTTGATAACCCACAATCAAGGAATGAACATTATGATAAAAGAGATTTTGTTGCTAGGAAACATGGTAAAGAAAGGGAACCATGGGTTCAGAAACCCATGCCTTTCCTCCGAAACCATCCAAGAAAAAGGATGATGAGGATTTTTAGCGCTTTGCTAAAATGATTAGACCCATCTTTTTGCGTATGCGATTAACTGATGTACTCAAAACAAATCGTTATGCTAAGTATATGAAGGATATCATTACTAATAAAAGAAAGATACCTGAAGCTGAAATTTCCTCCATGCTTGCCAATTACACTTTTAAGGGTGGAACACCAAAGAAACTTGGAGATCCAGGAGTACCTACTATACCATGCTCCATTAAGAGAAATTATGTTAAAACTGCTTTATGTGATCTTGGAGCCGGTGTCAGTGTTATGCCTCTCTCTTCATATCGTAGACTTGACTTGAATAAGTTGACACCTACTGAAATATCTTTGCAAATGGCTGATAAATCAACTGCTATACCTGTCGGTATTTGTGAGGATGAGCCTGTTGTGGTTGCGAACGTTACTATTTTAACGGACTTTGTTATTCTTGATATTCCCGAGGACGATAGTATGTCTATTATTCTTGGAAGACCTTTCCTTAATACTGCAGGGGCTGTTATTGATTGTAACAAAGGCAATATCACTTTTCATGTTAATGGCAATGAGCACACGGTACACTTTCCGAGAAAACAACCTCAAGTTTATAGTATCAACTCTATTGAAAAATTCCATCGATTATATTTGGAGGTTTTGAATTTCCTCTCCCTGCTGTCAAGAAAAAGTATGATATTCTTATTGTTGGGGATTTTCATATCCCCGCTGAGGTAACTTAGTGTTATTTGAAATTTCTCCGGTTCCGTGATTATTCGGAATGAGTTTGTTAACAAGACTTGATCAACCTTGTTAGTGGGTTCATTTTGATGATCACGAGATGGATGAAACTAGAAGCTCAACTTTCTGTACCTTTTTATATTTTCTGTTATTTAGTAGAAATAAAGTAAAATATTATTTTTCTGTCTGTCTCCTAACTTATCCGTGCAATATAAAAATATCCCGAAAATAAAAGTCCTCAGAATGCCATGCCAATTTAATATGATTTTTTCGGGAATATTTGGGGATTTACTGTGCAAAAATTACCGTGGGGGGAGCTGCCACCTGGCCACGAGGGTGGAGGGCGCACCCTACCCCCCTGGGCGTGCCCCCCTGCCTCGTGGGCCCACAGTTGCCCTCTTCCACTTATCCCTGCACCCATCTTCTTCCTCTGCCTCACACAAACACGAAAAACCAACTCAAGCACGAGTTCCAGCCCCCGTTGCTGTGATTTTCGATCTCCTTGCTCAAAGCACCTCTCGCAAAACTGCTTGGGGAGATTGTTCCTTGGTATGTTACTCCTCCATTGGTCCAATTAGTTTTTGTTCTAGTGCTTTATTCATTGCAAATTTGTGCTGCATAGGTGACCATGTTCTTGAGCTTGCATGTCAAATTTATATGGTTCCAAGTAGTTCCAATGCTTTATATAGGCTCTAGGCACTTGTGGGAGTTGTTGCTATCAATTTTATTGAAGTTGGTTCACTTTTATTTGAAGTTACTAAAAATTTCAGAAATTTTTCAGAGGAAACAATATGTTTAGGAGGATGTTCCAAGGTGGTCCTTCAAGGAAGCAAGGTCCCAGGCTTGCAATACGTGATGCTGACGAGGAACCACCAAGAGACGCTCCTGTGAGGCCCTGTGAATGGCCTTCGGATAATTTTATGAATCAAGTGGGAATCAAAGAATAACTTAGTGCATATTTGAGTAACGCCGGTCTTGAGGACTTTGAAGCTGACAAATGCCCCCAGTATCATGATCTCACAAGTTCATTTGTAAGGAGGTTTGAGTTTTCATCTTCGCGTAATTCTCCTTCAGTCATGTTTGACCTTTATGACAAATCTTATACCATGGACTTAGAGGATTTCACTTCTGCTTGCAAACTTCCATCTTGGGGTAATGTCAGGAATCCCCCTAAATCTTAATATAGAGACTTTCTTGCTAGAATAACTGTGGGGGAATCTAGAGATATAACACAAGCCACTATAGGGAGCGTTCACTTTCCTGCTATACATTATTTTGCTCTCTTCATAGGTAGATGCATAAATGCTAAGGATGAAGCATGTCACATGTGTGTCCCTGATCTCAACATTCTCAGGGGTGCTATGTTAGGAGACCAATCTTATCATATGGGAGCCATTGTAGCTCGCAGTTTGCATCAGAGTAGACATATCGGAGATTTCTTTGGAGGAATTTATGCAATCCGCTTAGCTAATTTTCTTGAGATAGACATTCGTGAGGGTGATATGGAGTTACCCCCTTCTTATTTAGATTTTGATTCTATGGTTTCCCACCAGTTTGTTGAGAGGACTGAACCACCTCTCTAGTATCGACTAATCTTTAACAAACGTCATGTAGTCCATATTGCTCTTCCTGCTCCTGCCTTCTTTGATTTTCAGACAAAAGGAAGATATATTATTACCAGAGAGGACGCAGATGAGTACGTGAGGAGAGCGGAGGCTGCTCGATGCCACGCTACAGCTCAGGCGACAATAGCCGCTGCGTCATAGTACAACCCCAGCTTCACCTACGGGTATCCGCCAGGCTGTCCCTGGCAATAGACCAACTTAGGCCAAAAGCCTAAGCTTGGGGGAGTACGTATTTCCCGCTGACATTACATTTATGTTCACACACACTCATTGCTAGATGTCGGTGCTCATACTCTTTCACTGTAATATCCATGCTAGTTTATTTTCTTTTTCCTGCTTTCTTCTTGTGAGTTTAATAAACCTTAAGAAAAAAACCAAAAAAATTAGTAGTAGTTTATTTCTTTGCTGTAGTAATTAAAAAGAAAACCCAAAAATATTTCCTGTTCTTGTTTTGTTTGTTGGGAGCTTTCCTGTGTAAATAGTTTTCAGTTCTTTTCCTTTCTTTGGGGGTCGGGAAGACTATATTGAAAATGCTTAGTGGCTCTCATATGCATGATTGTTTATTTAACTTAGAGCCCATATGACTTGTCTTCCCTCTTGAGTTGAATGCTTGCAGATTCCAGCTTAGTCCAATGCATGTGCACTCTTATTATTATACATTGTTCGGTTGTGCAAGTGAAAGGCAATAATGATGATATATGATGGTCTTATTGGGATGAGAAAAGCCAGTATGAACTCGACCTCTCTTGTTTTTGTAAATATGATGATTCATCGTTCCTGAGTCAGCTATTATGAAGTAAACTTATTTGCAATGACTTTTAGAGATTATAGTTGCTTGTGCTATGTTTGATTAGCTATGAGTTATAATGGTTTACCTTGCGTGCCAACATGCTATTAGAATTATTATGATGTGTTATGATGGGATGGTATCCTCCTTTAAATGAATTGAGTGACTCGACTTGGCACATGTTCACGCAGGTAGTTGAATCAAATCAACATAGCCTTCATGATATTTATGTTCATGGTGGATTATATCCTACTCATGCTTGTATTCGGTGTAAATTAATCTTAATGCATGTTTACGACTGTTGTCGCTCTCTCAGTTGGTCGCTCCCTAGTCTTTTGCTAGCCTTCAACTGTACTAAGCGGGAATACTGCTTGTGCATCCAAACTCCTTAAACCCCAAAGTTGTTCCATATGAGTCCACTATACCTACCTATATGTGGTATTTACCTGCCGTTCCAAGTAAATTTGTATGTGCCAAACTCTAAACCTTCAAACAAACATTCTGTTTTGCATGCTCGATTAGCTCATATGTCAACTAGAGCTGCCCTTATCTTCCATATTAGGCGGGTTATTCTCAAGAGGAGTGGACTCCGCTCCTCATTCAAGTTCCATGCTTTATGCAAACTAAATCAAAATAACTGCAAACAAAACTCCCCCTGAGACCCGTTGAATGTTGGAGGCACTCCTTGTTTCGAGAATGCCATGGATTGATGCTTGTGGATGAGGGGGAGTATAAACTTTACCATTCTGTTTGGGAACCGCCTATAATCTGCTTAGCATGGAAGATATCGTCGTCTTTTAGTTGTTATGTTGACAATGAGAGTATGCCGCTCAAAATATAATTTATCTCTATTTCAAAACCGAGCTCTGGCACCTCTACAAATCCCTGCTTCCCACTGTGAAGGGCCTATCTATTTACTTTTATGTTGAGTCATCACCCTTCTTATTAAAAAGCACCCACTAGAGAGCACACTCTTGTTTGCATTCGTTATAATTGGTTTATACTGGGTATGACTTGACTGGATCTCTTTTACCATGAATTACAATGTTCAGTCAGTCCTTGATCTTTAAAGGTGATCTGCATTTAGGTTTTGTGGTCTCAGAAAGGGCTAGCGAGATACCATTTTGTTATATCATGTTATGATTATTTTGAGAGAGTGTCGTCATCCGAGTTTTATTATTATGGCTCGCTAGCTGATTATGCTATTGATATGAGTAATTGTGAGACCTACGTGTTATTGTGAGTATGATTAGTTCATAATAATTGCTGAAACTTGAATGCTGGCTTTTCATTTTTACAACAACAAGAGCAAACAAACTTTGTAAAGGTTTTTCTTTTTCTCTTTCAGTTTGTCAACTGAATTGCTTGAGGACAAGCAAGGGTTTAAGCTTGGGGGAGTTGATACGTCTCCATCGTATCTACTTTTCCAAACACTTTTGCCCTTGTTTTGGACTCTAGCTTGTATGATTTGAATGGAACTAACCCGGACTGACATTGTTTTCAGCAGAATTGCCATGGTGTTGTTTTATGTACAAAATAAAAGTTCTCGGAATGACCTGAAACTCCACGGAACACCTTAGAATAAACAATAAAAAAATCCTTGCCAAAGATGAAGACCAGGGGGCCCACACCCTGCTCACGAGGGTGGGGGTCGCGCCCCCTGGGCGCGCCCCCCTACCTCGTGGGCCCCCTGGTGGCCCTCCGACGCCAACTCCAACTCCATATATTGGCTTTCGTGGAAATAAAATCAGAGAGAAGAAATCATCGCGTTTTACGATACGGAGCCGCCGCCAAGCCCTAATCTCTCTCGGGAGGGCTGATCTGGAGTCCGTTCGGGGCTCCGGAGAGGGGGATTCGTCGCCGTCATCATCATCAACCATCCTCCATCACCAATTTCATGATGCTCACCGCCGTGCGTGAGTAATTCCATCGTAGGCTTGCTGGACGGTGATGGGTTGGATGAGATTTATCATGTAATTGAGTTAGTTTTGTTAGGGTTTGATCCCTAGTATCCATTATGTTCTGAGATTGATGTTGCTATGACTTTGCTATGCTTAATGCTTGTCACTAGGGCCCGACTGCCATGATTTCAGATCTGAACCTATTATGTTTTCATGAATATATGTGTGTTCTTGATCCTATCTTGCAAGTCTATAGTCACCTACTATGTGTTATGATCCGGCAACCCCGAAGTGACAATAATCGGGACCACTCCTGGTGATGACCATAGTTTGAGGAGTTCATGTATTCACTATGTGCTAATGCTTTGTTCCGGTTCTCTATTAAAAGGAGGCCTTAATATCCCTTAGTTTCTAATAGGACCCCGCTGCCACGGGAGGGTAGGACAAAATATGTCATGCAAGTTCTTTTCCATAAGCATGTATGACTATATACGAGATACATGCCTACATTACATTGATGAACTGGAGCTAGTTCAGTGTCACCCTATGTTATGACTATTACATGGCGAACCGCATCCAGCATAATTATCCATCACTAGTCCGGTGCCTACGAGTTTTCCATATACTGGTTCTCGCTTATTTACTTTTCCGTTGCTACTGTTACAATCACTACAAAATACCGAAAACATTACTTTTGCTGTCTTTACTTTTGTTACCGTTACCACCACTATCATATTACTTTGCTACTAAACACTTTGCTGCAGATACTAAGTTTCCAGGTGTGGTTGAATTGACAACTCAACTCCTAATACTTGAGAATATTCTTTGGCCCCCCTTGTGTCGAATCAACAAATTTGGATTGAATACTCTACCCTCAAAAACTGTTGTGATCCCCTATACTTGTGGGTTATCACTCACGCCACCCACCATAAGCAAATAATGAACATATTGCAAACCCTACAGCGGGGATCCCTCATGCTTGCGCGACACGGAGAGCACCATAGGAAAGAACCAGTAATAAAACATGCAACTCAAACCAATCATAGCAATTCATCAATCACCGGTAGGACAATGAAAATCTACTCAGACATCATAGGATGGAAACTCATCATTGGATAATAATAATATGAAGCATAAAGCACCATGTTCAAGTAGAGGGTATAGCGGGTTGCGGGAGAGTGGACCGCTGAATATAGATGGGGGAACGTGATGGAGACGTTGGTGAAGATGATGGAGGTGTTGGTGTAGATCGCGGTGATGTTGATGGCCCCCGGCAGCGTTCCGGCGCCACCGGAAGCAAGGGGAAGAGAGCCCCCCCTTCTTCTTCTTCCTTGACCTCCTCCCTAGATGGGAGAAGTGTTTCCCCTCTGGTCCTTGGCTCCCATGGTGTGGGAGGGGCGAGAGCCCCTCCGAGATTGGATCTATCTCTCTGTTTCTGCGTTCTCAGATTCTGCCCTTTCACCGTTTCTTTTATATCCAGAGATCTGTAACTCCGATTGCGGTGAATCTTTCGCCCAGATTTTTCTCATAAAATTAGCTTTCTTGCAACAAAATAAGAGCTTCAACCGCCTTACGAGGTACCCATGAGGGTCCAGGGCACGCCTGCCTCCCTGGGGCGCGCCCCTACCTCGTGGCCCCCTCGGGCATCGTCTCGCATTGATTTTACTTCCCAAAAAATCATAAATATTCCAAAATAATTCTCCGTCCGTTTTTATGTTTGGACTCTGTTTGATATTGGGTTTCTGCAAAACATAAAACATGCAACAAACAGGAACTGGCACTGGGCACTGGATCAATATGTTAGTCCCAAAAATAGTATAAAAAGTTGCCAAAAGTATATGAGAGTTGAATAATATTGGCATGGAACAATCAAAAATTATAGATACAACGGATTCATATCAGTGGAGCGATGCACGACGATGTCTACCCGGATCAGAACGTGGCCTACGTCGTCTTCACCAGCCTCGGCGATGACAAGCGCAGCGAATGTCTCCTTCGGCAGGAGGTGAACACCGTCATCCCGGCGAAGCCGGAGTACATGCACTGGTCGGACCGCCCGGTAACATGGACCCAGGAAGACCACCCGGCTGTCATGTCGAATCTGGGTGGCTACGCACTCATCCTCAACCCCACTACCATTGCACCTCGATGCACGTGCAAGTTTTCCCGAGTCCTGATCGACGGCGGCAACAGCATCAACATCCTCTACCGCGACACCATGACCAAACTCGGCCTCGAGGCCAAGGACCTGGAGCCGACCCGGACGATCTTCCACAGCATCATTCCCGGCCTCTCCTGCTCTCCATTTGTCGGGTCCAGCTCGACGTCCTGTTCGGCGACAACAACCACTTCCGACGCGAGCCGATCTAGTTCGAGGTGGTGGACCTCTCCAACGCGTACCACGCACTGCTGGGCCGACCCGCGCTCGCCAAGTTCATGGCGGTCCCCTACTATGCTTACCTGAAGATGAAGCTGCCGGGTCTGAAGGGCCTCATCACCATCACTGGCGATTACCGCAAGTCCCTAGAGTGCACTAGAGACGGTGCCAAGATGATCGAGTCACTGGTCATAGCCGAGGAGCGGCGCCAGCTCGACCGGATCGTCGCCCTGGCTAGCGAGACATGAGCCGCGCCGATTCTGGCTGAGGAGCCAGCTGAAGAGGCCGCCTTCAAGCCCTCCAAGGAGACCATGAAAGTGAAGCTAAACCCGGAAGACCCCAGCTGTAGCAAGTATGTTGTCATAGGCACCCGCCTCGACAGCAAATAGGAAGGCGAGCTCATCGACTTCCTCCGTGAATATCGGGATATTTTTGCATGGACCCCAAAGAACATGCTGATAACCCGCAAGTGTAGGGGATCACAACAGCTTTCGAGGGTAGAGTATTCAACCCAAATTTATTGATTCGACACAAGGGGAGCCAAAGAATATTCTTAAGTATTAGCAGTTGAGTTGTCAATTCAACCACACCTGGATAACTTAGTATCTGCAGCAAAGTATTTAGTAGCAAGTAGTATGACAATGAAAGTAACAGTGGCAAAAGTAAAGATAGTAGTTTTGTAGTAATTGTAACAGTAGCAACGGAAAAGTAAATAAGCAAAACACAATATGTGAAAAGCTCGTAGGCATTGGATCAGTGATGGATAATTATGTCGGATGTGATTCCTCATGTCATAGCTATAACATAGGGTGACACAGAACTAGCTCCAGTTCATCAATGTAATGTAGCATGTATTCTGAATATAGTCATACGTGCTTATGGAAAAGAACTTGCATGTCATCTTTTGTCCTACCCTCCCGTGGCAGCAGGGTCCTAGTGGAAACTAAGGGATATTAGGGCCTCCTTTTAATAGAGAACCGGAACAAGCATTAGCACATAGTGAATACATGAACTCCTCAAACTATGGTCATCACCGAGAAGTATCCCGATTATTGTCACTTCGGGGTTGTCGGATGATAACACATAATAGGTGACTATAGACTTGCAAGATAGGATCAAGAACACACATATATTCATGAAAACATAATAGGTTCAGATCTGAAATCATGGCACTCGGGCCCTAGTGACAAGCATTAAGCATAGCAAAGTCATAGCAACATCAATCTCAGAACATAATGGATACTAGGGATCAAACCCTAACAAAACTAACTCAATTACATGATAAATCTCATCCAACCCATCACCGTCCAGCAAGCTTACAATGGAATTACTCACGCACGGCGGTGAGCATCATGAAATTGGTGATGGAGGATGGTTGATGATGATGACGGCGACGAATCCCCCTCTCCGGAGCCCCGAACGGACTCTAGATCAGCCCTCCTGAGAGAGATTAGGGCTTGGCGGCGGCTCCGTATCGTAAAATGCGATGAAACTTTCTCTCTGATTTTTCTCTCCGTGAAACGGAATATATAGAGTTGGAGTTGAGGTCGGTGGAGCATTAGGGGCCCACGAGATAGGGGGCGCCCCCAGGGGGAGGGCGCGCCCCCACCCTCGTGGACAGGGTGTGGCCCCCCTGGACTTGATTCTTTCACCAGTACTTTTTATATTTTCCAAAAGTTATCTCCGTGGATTTTCAGGTCATTCCGAGAACTTTTGTTTTCTGCACAAAAAGCAACACCATCACAGTTCTGCTGAAAACAGCGTCAGTCCAGGTTAGTTTCATTCAAATCATGAAAGTTAGGGTCCAAAACAAGGGCAAAAGTGTTTGGAAAAGTAGATACGTTGGAGACGTATCACATGCCGGGTATCATATTTACTCATATCAATGGCATAATCAGCTAGCGAGCGATAATAATAAAACTCGGATGACAACACTTTCTCAAAACAATCATAACATGATATAACAAAATGGTATCTCGCTAGCCCTTTCTGAGACCGCAAAACATAAATTTGGAGCACCTTTAAAGATCAAGGACTGATTAAACATTGTAATTCATGGTAAAAGAGATCCAGTCAAGTCATACCCAATATAAACTAATAGTAATGAATGCAAATGACAGCGTGCTCTCCAGCGGGTGCTTTTAATAAGAGGGATGGTGACAACATAAAAGTAAATAGATAGGCCCTTCGCAGCGGGAAGCAGGGATTTGCAGAGGTGCCAGAGCTCGATTTCAAAATAGAGATGAATAACATTTTGAGCGGCATACTTTCACTGTCAACGCAACAACTATGGCATGGCGATATCTTCCATGCTACATACATTATAGGTGGTTCCCAAACAGAATGGTAAAAGTTTATACTCCCCCACCACCAACAAGCATCAATCCATGGCTTGCTTGAAACAACGAGTGTCTCCAACTAATAACAGCCCTGGGGGAGTTTTGTTTAATTATTTTGATTTGCTTTGATCTTTTTGATCATGGGACTGGGCATCCCAGTTACCAGCCATTTTCTCGTGAATGTGGAGCGGAGTCCACTCCTCTTGAGAATAACCCACCTAGCATGGAAGATACAGACAGCCCTAGTTGAAACATGAGCTGCTCGAGCATACAAAACAGAATTTGATTGGAAGGTTTGGAGTTTGGCACATACAAATTTACTTGGATTGGCAGGTAGATACCGCATATAGGAAGGTATGCTGGACTCATATGGAATAACTTTGGGGTTCATGGAGTTTGGATGCACAAGCAGTATTCCCGCTTAGTACACGTGAAGGCTAGCAAAAGACTGGGAAGCGACCAACTGAGAGAGCGACAACAGTCATGAACATGCATTAAAACTAATTTACACCAAGTACAAGCATGAGTAGGATATAATCCACCATGAACATAAATATCGTGAAGGCTATGTTGATTTGTTTCAACTACATGCGTGAACATGTGCCAAATCAAGTCGCTCAATTCATTCAAAGGAGGATACCATCCCATCATACCACATCATAATCGTTTTAATAGCATGTTGGCATGCAAGGTAAACCATTATAACTCATAGCTAATTAAGCATGGCACAAGCAACTATAATCTCTAAATGTCATTGCAAATATGTTTACTTCATAATAAGCTGAATCACGAACGATGAACTCATCATATTTACAAAAACAAAAGAGGTCGAGTTCATACCAGCTTTTCTCATCTCAATCAGTCCATCATATATCGTCATTATTGCCTTTCACTTGCACGACCGAACGATGTGTATAATAATAATAGTGCACGTGCATTGGACTAAGCTGGAATCTGCAAGCATTCAATTCAAGAGAGAAGACAAAGTAATATGGGCTCTAAGTTAAATCAACAATCATGCAACTCCATAAGCAGTACAATGAAAGAGTATGGACATTAACTATTTTATTTTTCTAGCTTTCTAGAGAAGACAAAGTAATATGTTTTCTGCTTTCTAGAGAAGACAAAGCTCCCAACAAGCAAGAAGAAAGCTAGAAAAATAAAATTAAACTAGCATGGATAGTACAATGAAAGAGTATGAGCACCGACGACTAGAATAGTGTGTGAACATGAAAATAAAGTCGGTGAGAAATACGTACTCCCCCAAGCTTAGGCTTTTGGCCTAAGTTGGTCTATTGCCAAGGATAGCCTGGCTGATATCCGGAGTTATAACCGGGGTCGTTCTAAGATGCAACAGAAAATGCATCCTGAGCTGCGGCATGTTGGCGAGCCGCCTCTGCTCTCCTCTCGTGTTCAGCTCCCTCCTCCCTGGTAACAACATATCTTCGTTTTGCCTGGTAAGCAAAAAAGGAAAGGAGCAGGGAGAGTAACATGGACAGAGCTACTACTATCAAAGATTAGTCGATACTGGAGGAATTGTTCATTCCTCAAAAGAAAACAATGTTTGACCATCGCGTCATAATCTAAATAAGCAGGAAGCAACTCCATATCCCCCTCTCGTGGGGCTATACCAAGATAATTAGCAACACGGGTCGCATAAATCCCTCCAAATAAATCCCCATACATACCATTATTATGCAACCTACGTGCAACTATTGCCCCCAAGTTGTAATCTTTATTACCTAACACAACACTCTTGAGGACACAAAGATCAGGGACACACATTTGACATGCTTCCTCTTTACTGTTAATGCATCTACCAATGAAGAGAGCAAAATAATGTATAGCAGGAAAATGAATGCTCCCTATGGTATCTTGTGCTATATCCCTAGATTCTCCCACAGTAATACTAGCTAGAAAGTCTTTATATTCAGATCTGTGGGGGTCATTAACATTGCCCCACTGCGGGAGTTTGCAAGCAGTTGTAAAATCTTCTAAGTCCATGGTGTAAGATTTATCATAAATATCAAACATGACACTCTGAGAATTACGTGAAGATTTATATTTAAACCTTCTTACGAATGAATCAGTCAACTGATAGTAATGAGGACACTTATCTTGTAAAAAGTCCTCAAGATCAGCATTACGCACATATGCGTCAAATTCATCCTTAATGTCTGCTTTGACCATAAACTCGCCTGATGGCCACTCACAAGCTCGCACTTCGACATCCCTTGGTGCTTCATCGTCTTGCTCATGCATAGCACGCCTGGGTCCTTTTTTTGTTGAGGAACCACCTTGATACATTCTCCTAGACATATTTCTTTTTCTGAAAAATTTCTGAAATTTTTAGTAACTTCAAAATAAAAGTGAATAAAACTAAACAAGATTGGTAGCAACTACTCCTACAAGTGCCTAGAGCCTATATCATGCATTGGAATTACTTGGAACCTCATAAATTTAACATGCAAGCTCAAGAACAGGGTCACCTATGCAACAAAAATTTGCAATGAATAAAGCACTAGAACAAAAACTAATTGGACCAATGGAGGAGTCACATACCAAGCAACAATCTCCCAAAGCGGTTTTGTGAATGGAGCTTTGAGCAAGGAGATCGAAAATCGCAGCAAAATGAGCTAGAACTCGTGCTTGAGCTGGATGGGGATTTTTTTGGGAAGAAGATGGAGTGTTTGGGTGCAGGAATAAGTGGAGGGGCCACCGTGGGCCCACGAGACAGGGGGGCGTGCCCAGGGGGTGTGGGCGTGGCCTCCACCCTTGTGGCCAGGTGCTTGCCCCCCTGCAGTGTTTTCAGTGCCTAAAATCCTCAAATATTCCATAAAAAATCATACTAAATTTGCAGGCATTTGGAGCAGTTTTATTTTCGGGATATTTTTTATTGCACGGATAATTCAGAAAATAGACAGATAATACTATTTTTGCTTTATTTATTCTAAATAACAGAAAGTAACAAGAGGGTACAGAAGGTTGTGCCTTCTAGTTTCATCCATCTCATGATCATCAAAATGAATCCACTAACAAGGTTGATCAAGTCTTGTTAACAAACTCATTCCGAATATCGAATAACACTAAGTTACCTCAATGGGGATATAAACATCCCCAACCATAATAATATCATACTTTTTCTTGACAGTAGGAAGAGGAAATTCAAAACCTCCAATAATAATAGTTGGAACTTTTCCAACAGAATTGATGCTATGAACTTGAGATTGGTTCCTCGGAAAGTGTACCATATGCTCATTACCATTAACATGAAAAGTGACATTGCCTTTGTTGCAACCAATAAAAGCCCCTGCAGTATTCAAAAAGGGTCTACCAAGGATAATCGACATACTATCGTCCTTGGGAATATCAAGAATAACAAAGTCCGTTAAGATAGTGACATTTGCAACCGCAACAGGCACATCCTCACAAATACCGACAGGTATAGCAGTTGATTTATCAGCCATTTGCAAAGATATTTCAGTAGGTGTCAATTTATTCAATTCAAGTCTACGATATAAAGAGAGAGGCATAACACTAACACCGACTCCAAGATCACATAAAGCAGTTTTAACATAATTTCTTTTAATGAAGCATGGTATGGTTGGTACCCCTGGATCTCCAAGTTTCTTTGGTATTCCACCCTTAAAAGTGTAATTAACAAGCATGGTGGAAATTTCTGCTTCTGGTATCTTTCTTTTAAGCGCATACGTAAGAAGATTGGTCTAATCATTTCAGCAAAGTGCTCAAAATTCTCATCATCCTTTGTCTTGGATGGTTTAGGAGGAAAGGGCATGGATTTCTGAACCCATGGTTCTCTTTCTTTATCGTGCTTCCTAGCAACAAAATCTCTCTTATCATAACGTTGATTCTTTGATTGTGGGTTATCAAGATCAACAGCAGGTTCAATCTCTACGTCATTATTATTGCTAGGGTGAGCATCAACATGAACATTAGCACTAACATTATCACTAGGTTCATGTTCATCACCTGATTGTGTTTCAACATCCGAAATAGAAATATCATTGGGATTCTAAGGTGTGTTTACAACAGGTTCACTAGAAGCATGCAAAGTCCTATCGTTTTTCTTTTTCTTCTTTTTGGAAGAACTAGGTGCCTCTAAATTATTTCTCTGAGAATCCTGCTCGATTCTCTTAGGGTGGCCATCGGGATACAAAGGTTCCTGAGTCATTCTACAAGTTCTAGTAGCCACTCTAATAGCAAAATCATGTTTATTATTTAATTCATCGAGCAGATCACTTTGAGCTTTAAGTACTTGCTCAGCTTGAGTGGTAACCATAGAAGCATATTTGGTAATGAGTTTAAGTTCACCTTTAACTCTAGCCATATAATCACTCAAGCGTCCTATCTCGAAAGCATTATTCTTTAATTCTCTATGAACATAAGCATTAAAACTTTCTTGTCTAGCCATAAAGTCATCAAATTCATCTAAGCATGGGCTATGAAATTTAGTAGAGGGAATTTCAACTTTATCATATCTATAGAGAGAATTTACCTTTACTACCTGTGTCGGGTTCTCAGGACAATGTGGTTCTTCAACAGGCGGTATATTAAGACCATGTATTTCTTCAATAGGTGGTAAATTCTTAACATCTTCAGCTTTAATACCTTTTTCTTTCATTGATTTCTTTGCCTCTTGCATATCTTCAGGACTGAGAAATGGAACACCTCTCTTCTTCGGAGTTGGTTTAGGTATAGGCTCAAGAGTTGGCTCAATTGGCTCAGGAATTGCCTCAGAAATTGGCTCAGGAAGAGTCCAATTATTTTCATTAGTCAACATATTATTCAATAGTAATTCAGCTTGGTCGACCGTTCTTTCCCTGAAAACACAACCAGCACAACTATCCAAGTAGTCCTTGGAAGCATCGGTTAGTCCATTATAAAGGATATCAAGTATTTCATTTTTCTTCAGATGATGATCAGGCAAAGCATTAAGTAATCGGAGAAGCCTCCCCCAAGCTTGTGGGAGACTCTCTTCTTTGATTTGCACAAAATTATATATTTCTCGCAAGGCAGCTTGTTTCTTATGAGCAGGGAAATATTTAGCAGAGAAGTAATAAATCATATCCTGGGGACTACGCACACAACCAGGATCAAGAGAATTAAACCAAGTCTTAGCATCACCCTTTAATGAGAACGGAAATATCTTAAGGATATAATAATAGCGAGACTTCTCATCATTAGTAAACAGGGTGGCTATATCATTTAACTTGGTAAGATGTGCCACAACAGTTTCAGATTCATAGCCATAAAAAGGATCAGATTCAACCAAAGTAATAATCTCAGGATCAACAGAGAATTCATAATCCTTATTAGTAACACAGATAGGTGAAGTAGCAAAAGCGGGGTCAGGTTTCATTCTAGCATGAAGAGATTGCTGCTTCCATTTAGCTAATAACTTCTTAAGATCATATCTATCTTTGCAAGCAAAAATAGCTCGAGCAGCTTCCTCTTCCAAAACACAACCCTTAGGAACAACAGGTAATTCATAATCAGGGGGAGAACTTTCATCATCACTATCATCAATAATAGCGTCTTCAATAATTTCATTCTCTCTAACCCTAGCAAGTTGTTCATCAAGAAATTCACCAAATGGCGAAGTAGTATCACGCACAGAAGTAGTTTCATTATAAGTATCATGCATAGCAGAAGTGGCATCATCAATAACATGCGACATATCAGAATTCAAATCAGTAGCAGGTTTAGGTGTCGCAATCTTACTCAAAACAGAAGGAGAATCTAGTGCAAAGCTAGATGGCAGTTCCTTACCTCCCCTCGTAGTTGAGGGAAAAATCTTGGTTCTTTCGTCTTTCAAGTTCCTCATAGTGATCAACAGATATAAATCCCAAGTGACTCAAAGAATAGAGATATGCCTCCCCGGCAACGGCGTCAGAAATTAGTCTTGCTAACCCACAAGTGTAGGGGATCGCAACAGCTTTCGAGGGTAGTGTATTCAACCCAAATTTATTGATTCGACATAAGGGGAGCCAAAGAATATTCTTAAGTATTAGCAGCTGAGTTGTCAATTCAACAACACCTGGATAACTTAGTATCTGCACCAAAGTATTCAGTAGCAAGTAGTATGATAATGAAAGTAACAGTGGCGAAAGTAAAGATAGCAGTTTTGTAATAATTGTAACAGTAGCAACAGAAAAGTAAATAAGCGAAACACAATATGTGAAAAGCTTGTAGGCATTGGATTAGTGATGGATAATTATGTCAGATGCGATTCCTCATGTAATAGCTATAACATAGGGTGACACAGAATTAGCTCCAGTTCATCAATGTAATGTAGGCATGTATTCCGAAAATAGTCACACATGCTTATGGAAAAGAACTTGCATGACATCTTTTGTCCTACCCTCCCGTGGCAGCGGGGTCCTAGTGGAAACTAAGGGATATTAAGGCCTCCTTTTAATAGAGAACCGGAACAAAGCATTAGCACATAGTGAATACATGAACTCCTCAAACTACGGTCATCACCGAGAAGTATCCCGATTATTGTCACTTCGGGGTTGTCGGATCATAACACATAATAGGTGACTATAGACTTGCAAGATAGGATCAAGAACTCACATATATTCATGAAAACATAATAGGTTCAGATCTGAAATCATGGCACTCGGGCCCTAGTGACAAGCATTAAGCATAGCAAAGTCATAGCAACATCAATCTCAGAACATAGTGGATACTAAGGATCAAACCCTAACAAAACTAACTTGATTACATGGTAAATCTCATCCAACCCATCACCGTCCAGCAAGCCTACGATGGAATTACTCACGCATGGCGGTGAGCATCATGAAATTGGTGATGGAGGATGGTTGATGATGATGACGACGATGAATCCCCCTCTCGGGAGACCCGAACGGACTCCAAATCAGTCCTCCCGAGAGAGATTAGGGCTTGGCGGCGGCTCTGTATCGTAAAACGCGATGAAACTTTCTCTATGATTTTTTTCTCTGTGAAACGGAATATATAGAGTTGGAGTTGACGTCGGTGGAGCATCAGGGGCCCCATGAGATAGGGGGCATGCCCAGGGGGAGGGCGTGCCCCCCATCCTCGTGGACAGGGTGTGGGCCCCCTGGACTTGATTCTTTTGCTAGTATTTTTTATATTTTCCAAAAATTCTCTCTGTGGATTTTCAGGTCATTCCGAGAACTTTTGTTTTCTGCACAATAAACAACACCATGGCAGTTCTGCTAAAAACAGCATCAGTCCGGGTTAGTTTCATTCAAATCATGCAAGTTAGGGTCCAATACAAGGGCAAAAGTGTTTGGAAAAGTAGATACGTTGGAGACGTATCACATGTCGGGTATCCCAAGCAAGTACGCCGAGCACAAACTCCACGTCCGCAAGGATGCCAAGCCTGTCCGCCAAGCCCTACGATATTTCTCCGAAGAGAAGAGAAGAACCATCGGTGAAGAAGTCGCCAATCTTTTGGCGGCCGGCTTCATCATGGAAGTGTTCCACCCGAGTGGCTGGCAACCCAGTCCTCGTCCTAAAGAAGAACAACACCTGGCACATGTGTATTGAATACACCAGCTTGAACAAGGCCTGCCCCAAGGATCCATTCGCCCTCCCGCAGATCGACCAAGTCATCGACTCGACCGCCAGGTGCGAGCTCCTGTCCTTCCTAGATGCTTACTCCGGCTACCACCAAATCAAGCTGGACCTGGCTGACGCCCTGAAGACGTCCTTCATCACGCCCTTTGGGGCGTGTTGTTACATCACCATGTCATTCGGCCTGAAAAACGCCGGTGTCACCTTCCAACGCTGCATGCAGAAATGCTTGCTGCCGCAACTCGGCCGCAACATCCACATTTACGTGGACGACATCATGGTGAAGACCAAGTAGCACCTCACGCTCCTCGACGACCTGAAGGAAACATTCGCCGACCTGCGCGAATACAAAGTCAAGCTCAACCCGAAGAAATGCATTTGTCGGCGTCCTGGCCAGAAAGCTACTCGGCTTCCTCATCTCGGAGTGCGGCATTGAGGTGGACCCGGAGAAGATCAAGGCCATCGAGCGTATGCGCAAGCCGGCTCGGCTGCGCGGTGTCCAGAAGTTCACCGGCTGCTTGGCCTCGGTTATCCGGTTTCTCAGCCGGCTGGCCGAGAGGGCCTTGCCCATGTACCAGCTGATGAAGAAGACGACGTCGTTCGAATGGAACAACCAGGCGGACGAGGCTTTTTGGGATCTCAAGCGCATGCTCTCCACCGCACCAGTCCTGGCCGCGCCGACTGAGAAGGAGCCACTGTTGCTCTACATTACCGCGACCTCGTGGCCGGTCAGCACAGTGATGGTGGTCGAGCAACCAGAGACGGGCAAGGTCCAAGCCGTCCAGTGCCCAGTCTACTACCGGAGTGAGGTGCTCTCCGCCTCCAAGCAGAAGTACCCACGAGATCATCGGGTGCCAGGACGCCTCTGGCTGGGTCGCCAAGTGGGTGCTCGAGCTAGCTGGCCACACCATCCTCTACGAGCCCCGCACCACCATCAAGTCCCAGGCCCTGGCCGACTTCCTCGTCGACTGGACCGAGACCGAGTATCTGCCGCCGCCACCAGACTTAACGCACTGGTGCATGCACTTCGACGGCTCCAAGATGTGTCTCGGCCTAGGGGCCGACATTGTGTTGTCTTCCCCAAAGGGCGGCCGGCTCCGATACGCGCTCCAGATCCACTTTGCCGCCTCCAACAACGTCGCCGAGTACGAAGCCCTTGTGCACGGCCTCTGGCTTGCCAAGGAACTCGGCATTAGGCGCATCCTATGCTATGGCGACTCGGATCTAGTGGTGCAGCAGTGCTCCGGCGAGTGGAACACCCGCGACCCCAACATGGCGAGCTACCGTTTCCTCGTCCAGAAGTTGTCTGGATTCTTCAAGGGCTGTGAGTTCCTCCACGTCCCGCGCGTGGAAAATGTGGCAGCCGACACGCTCGCCAAAATCGCCTCGTCCCGGCAGTCCATCCTGTCCGGCGTCTCCCTTGAGCACCTGCACAAGGCGCTGGTCAAGCCGTCTCCGGACTACGAGTCCATCCATGTCCCGGACGACCCGGCCGCACCTCAACCCGGTCTGGGGACTTCTGAACCTGGCCCGGGGGCTGTCGAACCCAGCTCGAGGACTGCCGAACTCGGCCCGGGGGCTGAAGCCGTCAACTCGGCCACCATCACCCTCGACCCGGCCACCGCCATCCCTGACCCGGGGGCCGCTCAGCCTGGCTCAGGGGCTGCCGACCCGGAACCCGCCCTGGTGGCCGTCTTCACCGTAGTGACGGCCCCGTCTTGGGCCGTACCCATCTCGGAGTTCCTGGAGAACGGGGATGAGGGAGTCCTGAATTAAGGGGTGTCCGGATAGCCGAACTATCACCATTGGCCGGACTCCTAGATTATGAAGATACAAGATTGAAGACTCCGTCCCGTGTCCGGATTGGACTTTGCTTGGCGTGGAACGCAAGCTTGGCGATACGGATATGTAGATCTCCTACCATTGTAACCAACTCTGTGTAACCCTAGCCCTCTCCAGTGTCTATATAAACCGGAGGGTTTTAGTCCGTAGGACGAACAACAATCATACCATAGGCTAGCTTCTAGGGTTCAGCCTCTCTGATCTCGTGGTAGATCTACTCTTGTACTACCCATATCATCAATATTAATCAAGCAGGAGTAGGGTTTTACCTCCATCGAGAGGGCCCGAACCTTGGTAAAAACATCGTGTCCCTTGTCTCCTGTTACCATCCGCCTAGACGCATAGTTCGGGACCCCCTACCCGAGATCCGCCGATTTTGACACCGACATTGGTGCTTTCATTGAGAGTTCCTCTGTGTCGTCACCTTTAGGCCCGATGGCTCCTTCGATCATCAACAACGACGCGGTCCAGGGTGAGACTTTTCTCCCCGGATAGATCTTCGTATTCGGCGGCTTTGCACTGCGGGCCAATTCACTTGGCCATCTGGAGCAGACCAAAAGCTATGCCCCTGGCCATCAGGTCAGATTTGGGAGTTTGAACTACACGGCTGACATCCGCGGAGACTTGATCTTCGACGGATTCGAGCCACAGCCAAGCGCGTCGCACTGTCTCGATGGGTATGATCTAGCTCTGCCGCCGGACAGTACTCTGGAGGCCGCACCAGCGTCTGCTCCGACCCCTGGTTTGGAGCCGACTTCGCCGGTCGAGGACGGGTGGCTGGACACCGCCTCGGGGGCTACGATCTCTACGGCGATTGAGCCAAACACCATCCCTGTCCTTCGCACAGCCCGTGACTCCGAGGTGCCGGACTCCTCTCCGGACTCCGAACCTCCCGCGCCCCTGCCTATCAAATCCGATTGGGCGCCGATTATGGAGTTCACTGTCGCGGACATCTTTCAGCACTCGCTCTTTGGCGACATCCTGAATTCACTAAAGTCTCTCTCTTTATCAGGAGAGCCCTGGCCGGACTATGTTCAAAAATGTTGGGATGCGGACGTCGAAGAAATTCAAGGCCCACCCACCACCCACTTTGTAGCCACTGTCGATGATTTAACCGACATGCTCGACTTTGACTTCGAAGACATCGACGATATGGACGACGATGCCGGAAACGACCAAGAACCAGTGCCTACAGGGCACTGGAAGGCTACCTCAACTCATAGTGTATATATGGTGGATACACCTAAAGGAAGCGATGACGAGGAACAACGGGACGCTGCGAAGGATAATCCCCTCGAAAAGCAGTCAAAACGGCGACGTAAGCGCCGCTCAAAGTCCCGTCTCGACAAAGACAGCACCCATACAGACCCAGCCATAGAGCAGGGCGAACCGGTGGATGACGAACATGCCATCGGGCAACCATCCGAACAGGATAACTTGGATAAACAATCCATCCCCGGCGAAGATAATAGTCCGGACGATCTCACGCCGAACACATCGTTGGAGCAGAAGAACCTCCACAAAAGGCTCGTCGCCACTGCACGTAGCCTGAAAAAGCAGAAGCGGAAGCTCAAAACAGTGGAAGACGCACTCAGAATGAGATGGAGCAAAGTACTCAACACCGCAGACAAATACGGCGATAGTCGCCAAACAAAGAGCTACCCGAAGCGCAAACTACTCGATGAGGAGGCCGTAGAGCCCCCACAATCAAGGAACAAAGAGGCCGGCTGGTCGGATAGACGACCACACGACAAACATAGAGCGGCAAGTGGCGCTGCACACAAGCCAGCACGCGATCCGCATAAGGATTCGCCCCAAAAGGATGGCCCAGTTAGGTCTATCTATGGGCCAAAAACAAGCTCTAGCGAGCAATGCAGCACGTCAAGTATCCGAACATCACGGCACACCCAAATATAGGGGCGCCGTGCACCCCCTATGTTTCACCGATGAGGTGCTAGAACATGAATTTCCAGCGGGATTCAAGCCCATAAACATAGAGGCATATGACGGAACGACAGACCCTGGAGTCTGGATTGAGGATTACATCCTCCACATACACATGGCCAGAGGAGATGACCTCCACGCCATAAAATATTTACCCCTCAAGCTCAAAGGGCCAACCCGGCATTGGCTTAAAAGCCTCCCCGAAAACACTATTGGAAGTTGGGAAGAGCTCGAGGATGCTTTTCGGGCCAATTTTCAAGGGACCTATGTCCGACCTCCGGACGCAGACGATTTAAGTCACATAACCCAACAGCCCGGAGAGTCAGCCCGAAAATTCTGGAATAGGTTTCTCACCAAAAAGAACCAAATAGTCGACTGTCCGGACGCCGAAGCCTTAGCAGCTTTCAAACATAACGTCCAAGACGAATGGCTCGCCAGACACCTCGGCCAGGAAAAGCCAAGAACAATAGCCGCATTAACAAGCCTCATGACCCGCTTTTGCGCGGGAGAGGATAGCTGGCTGGCAAGGTGCAGTACCAGCGACCCAAGTATGTCCGAAGTCAGGTATGGAAATGGGAAACCACGACGCATCAAGGACCAGCGCCGGACCAAGGGAACAGTCCGAAGAGCACGGCAGTCAACGCCGGATTCAAAAGCTCTCGGCAGAACAACAAAAAACTGCCTCTTAAGGACAACAGCGACGAGCTATCCAACCTAAACAAAATCTTGGACAAGATATGCCAAATCCACAGTACTCCCGGGAAGCCTGCAAACCATACCCACAGAGACTGTTGGGTCTTCAAGCAGTCCGGCCGACTTAACGCCGAACACAAGGGGCTCGACACACCAAGTGAGGATGACGACGAACCCCACAAGCAGAGCACCGGAAAACAAAAGAATTTCCCACAAGAGGTCAAAAGAGTAAACTCACTTCAAGTGACAAAAGGGAAAAATAGAGCGGCGCCGACTGAAATACGCGCCGCAGGTCCACCCCAGCAGAGTCCCGACACTGGATGTCAAAACCAATCACCTTCGACCATCAGGATTACTCCGGAAGTATCCGGAACGCAGGATGGACTGCTTTGATATTAGATCCTATAATCGACAGACTACAATTTACGCAATTCCTAATGGACGGCGACAGTGATCTAAACCTGCTATATCAGGACACAATCCGCAGAATGGGGATAGACCCAACCAAAATTCGCCATAGCAACACTTCCTTTACAGGAGTGATGCCAGGCCCATATGCCCATTGTACGGGCTCTCTACCACTAGAAGTTGTGTTCGGCTCATCTGACAACTTCCGTCGCGAAAAGTTAGTCTTCCACATTGCCCCATTTAAAAGTAGCTATCAAGCACTATTGGGACGCGAAGCTTTCGCCCGCTTTAACGCAATACCGCATTATGCATCTCTTACACTTAAAATGCCCGGTCCACGCGGCATCATCTCATTAAAGGGAAACTTCGAGTGTTCCTCAAATATGGAAGAACGTGAGACTGCCTTGACAGCCAAACACTAATCCGGCTTTGCTGATCAAAGCACCTAAATAGGTCATTCAGATCCCGGACACGGTTAGGCGAGTCCGGTATAAATAAACAAGGGGCTTACTAGCCGCGTACCCCCTTACAAGGGGCTCAATTTTATTCATTTTTTGAATCATACTCTGTTTATTTTAAAATACATTTTCCGCATGATCTTTTTTTTCCAACTAAGTTCCTCTCTTTTACAGATGAACGCTGTGCCATACCCGTCCAGGGTATGGCACAACGGAGACACAGGCGCAGACATGCAGCAGGGACCCGTTGCAAGGATTCTTTTCGGATTAAGACCCTGCGTAAACCTTTTTTTACTGTCTCTTGTTGTTACACATCCCCCGGTTTATTGCTATAACCGAGGAGGAGGCTGGCGTTTTGGCATTGGCCGCGTCAGAAGTTTTTGCGCGTACGTGGACACTAGGGGCTTAGGGCATTGTTCTGCCTGTTTTCATAAAGACCGAATACCTTAGGGAGTGTTCGGCGTCTCGAGTTAGGCCTTATATGCATCAGCTCCGAATCATGTCTTTGGTCAAATGTTGGGTTTGCCCGGCTCCTGTGTTTTGCTGCCTTACGTTCTGCTCTATCGGCTAACACGGCACCAGGAGAACTACTGCGATTGTGCCCCGGTTCGGCCTGGTGAGCACCTCAGTAGAGAAAGCCGAAAACTGACTGTCATGATATAGCGTGAGACTGGTCAACCACTCGATGACCCACCGGAATGTTTAGAATTCCTCCGCATTAACGAAGGACCGTTTCCCGGTCAGGCACATACGCGCCCCGAATTCGGAGAGCGCGGTGCCCCTAGGGGCTATATAGTAGCCCCACCATCGAACTCCTATGGCTAAGTGAAAGTGATAAAGCATTATAGTCCGGTTGCCTAGTTTGCTACGCTATCACCTCCTTCACAGGACCAAGACATTGGATTAAGTGTGAAAATGCGCTTTTTTTGCAAACACCCCCGCACTATGTGCGTGGGGGCTGAAGCCGAAGACTGCCATCTTTCAGGTTATATACACATATACATCAACGACCGCACAGGAGGTATTTTACTACTTGAACGCACAAGTATAAAAAGCTCTTATATTCTATTGAAACATTGTTTCACAAATCATACATGTCATTAGAACATAATATCCTTCGAGCACTGTGTCTCTATTAAACGAGCGCCCGGCAGGACTTCCTCAAAATAGTGCTCGGCAGGTACTCGGCTTCTGTCCGAATCCTGGGATGCAACGTCGGTGGCCTTCATCTCTGCCCAGCATGTCTTGACACGGGCAAGAGCCATCCGCGCACCCTCTATGCATGATGACCACTTCACTGCACCAATATGCGGCACCACACTAAGGAACTGCTGTACCAAGCCAAAATAACTCTTCGGCTCGGGCCTGCTCGGCCACAAATGAGTCACAACATCCTTCATGGCAAGTCCTGACAACCTAATTAGCTCAGCCCAATCGGCCAAACAATCTGTCAATGGAAGCGGACGCTCTGGACTATGGAACTGCGACCAAAAAAGCTCTTCCATTCCGTGATCCTTTTGGCCTCGGAAGTGCACGACCGCGTCTGCGGCACTCGCCGCCAAATCCAGATAAGCATCCTCCGCACCCCACAGCTGGCCCAATTGAGCATACTTAGGATTCGTAAATTTCCTCCGCAGCAGAAAAGGCTTTCCAGCCGTAATATCTTCGGCCTAACGCAGCTCCTCTTTCATAGCTCTCATCACAGAGCGAGCATCCTTGGCCTCAGTAGTGGCCTTTTTCAGGTCCTATTGTTCCGCTCGCCCTTCTTTTTCAAGAAGCTCGCAACGGTCGGTAGCATTCTTCAACTTTACGGCCATCTCGGCCATTTCTTTCCTGCTTCGGCAGTGAGCAGCCTGTTTAGCTTTTAGCTCTTCGGCCGCCATCAAGGCAGCCGCATCACTTTTTCTGGCTTGCTCCTTGACTCGGGCTAGCTCCGCCCGAAGGTTCTCCATAGCAGTGGCACCATCTGCATAAAGCATACATGTTGTAAGGCATGGGCGTCAAGCTCCCTTACCAGGTGTCCGCGGAGAAGTTGGATACCTTTTGACTCGTCAAGCCGCTTATTGACAAGCGCGATGTCCGCATCCGCCACGTCAAGTTGCCGCTTCAGTTCGGCAAATTGATCAGTCCGGCTGGCCACCGGACACTCAGCCACCTATATTGGACAGGCGACATCTTACAACTGAGATTATGATCCTCGGCGCGCTGTCACTTTCGACAACGTACCGAGTCTCAGGGGCTACTATCTATACAGGGCGCATTCTATATGCAAAACTGTCAGAAGGTATATCATTTTCGCGTACCTCAAACCCCGTCACTAAACTTCTGACGGCTTCATGCAATCCCCTCTCAGCAGATGAAATCCTTTCAATCACCGTACCCATTAACGCACGGTGATCTTTTGAGATAGACGCTCGCCCGAGCAGATCCTTCAGCTCCTCCGACCGTACACCAGTTGGTGCCGGACCTCCCGGCCCCGCCGGACTCGGGGAAACCCGCCGCGACAACACCTCAGGGTCGTCCGCCCCGCATGACGGTGCAGCAGATGGAGGCGTTTCGCTCTCCATCATCTCCAGACGAAGATCCCCCAAAGATGAGCTCTACTGAGAAGGGCTGAGATCCGAACTACAAGGCAAAACTTCGGTTATCTTCAGAAATAAAAACAGGGATGTCCCTTACTACAAAACTCCCCTTTCTACTTACGGCTCGCTGGAGGGCTGATTCCTTTGGGGAAATAATGTGGCCGGGGCTTCTCCTGGCGCAGGACCCTCTGGTGAAGATTTCTTCCCCCGCTTTGAGGCCTTGGCCTCCGGATCTTCAGAAGCGGTCCTCTTCTCCCCCTGGAGGGAGGGATTCTCGATCCCCCCTTTCTTGAAAGCCTCCTTCGCGGAGGCAGTAGCTTCCCTTTTCCCCCCTTTGCCCTCTTCCACAGGCACAGCCTCCAGCATCTTGGTTAACACAGGATCTGGCGTGGTCTCAGGGAGGGGGGGCGGACACCTTATTAGTTTTGCTTTCGCTATCCACTCCTGTTCAAGGGACAGCTCTTTAAAGGGTAAGTTTATGATAAATGTACGGATAGTGTGTCCGGGCACAGGACTACTTACTTGAGTATCCGGGCGATTGCAGCTCAGACCTGCATCCTCGGTCAAGTCCGAACACATCTCTTGTGATCCAAAGAACAATTTATACATCTCCACGGGCGTCGCGCCCATGAAGTGTTGGAGAGCTCGTGGTCCCTCCGGATTAAATTCCCACAGGCGGAGGGGGCGACGTTTGCAGGGCAGAAGGCGCCGAATCAGCATGACCTGCGCCACTACGACCAGATTGATCTTTCTCTCTTGGAGGTCTCGAATACGGCCCTGCAGCAGAGGAACGTTGTCGGTGTCAAAACTGGCGGATCTCGGGTAGGGGGTCCCGAACTGTGCGTCTAGGCGGATGGTAACAGGAGACGAGGGACACGATGTTTTACCCAGGTTCGAGCCCTCTCGATGGAGGTAAAACCCTACGTCCTGCTTGATTAATATTGATGATATGGGTAGTACAAGAGTGGATCTACCACGAGATCAAGGAGGCTAAACCCTAGAAGCTAGCCTATGGTATGATTGTTGTAATGTATGTTGTGTCCTACGGACTAATGCCCTCCGGTTTATATAGACACCGGAGGAGGCTAGGGTTACAGAGAGTCGGTTACAATGGTAGGAGATCTACATATCCGTATCGCCAAGCTTGCCTTCCACGCCAAGGAAAGTCCCATCCGGACACGGGACGGAGTCTTCAATCTTGTATCTTCGTAGTCTTGGAGTCCGGCGGACGATGATAGTCCGGCAGTCCGGACACCCCCTAGTCCAGGACTCCCTCAGTAGCCCCCGAACCAGGCTTCAATGACGATAAGTCCAGCGCGTATATAGTCTTCGGCGTTGCAAGGCGGGTTCTCCCTTCAAGTTCCATGTACCTGCCGAACAGTGTCCGGCTTCACCATAAATACTGTGTTTCTCGGCTTCTACGCCCAATAATGGTATTTTTCCACGCGTCGCACGAATGAGAAAAGCCAGGGCGTCTTTTACGTTTCACCCCCGAGTCGTGCGAGTCATCCGCCTACAAAAGAGGCAAAAATCCAGATCTAAACCACACCATCTTCCTCCCGCGAATACTTCATCGGAGCGCCTTTGACCTAAAAATCCATTCCATCATGGACCGTCAACGCGGCTCTTCTTCTCGCGCTCCCAGCCCACCGCCAGGGGATTGGAGGAGGTGCTCTGTTCTGCACAACGAGCTTGTGAAGCTCCAAGCGGGGGGATATCTCCCTCCAGCCTTCATGGTCCCGGTTCGAGCCGGGCTGGTCACTTATCAAGGTGGGAGGCAAGCGGAGGCTACCCCAAGCCCCCAATAAGGGGGAGCGAGTATGCTTCGTCCCCTATCTGATAAGGGGACTCGGATTCCCAATACATCCGTTCCTCCGCGGGCTCCTGGAGTTCTACGGACTCCAGCTTCACCACCTCACACCCGCCTCTGTCCTGCATATCGCCGGCTATGTAGCTCTTTGTGAGCTATTCCTGGGCATTGAGCCCCATTTTGCATTGTGGAAGAGGTTGTTCTGCCTCGTACCCCGTTCTCACGAGGGGTCCATATATCAAGTGGGCGGCGCCAAAATATGGCGCATCGCCGGGACCGGATACCCATCCGGTACTCCCAAGAAGGCGTCCGAAGACTGGCCCTCTGAGTGGTTTTACATAGGAGACGCTCCGCTACCGGACCCAGTCCGGATTGGCCTCCCGGAGTTTAGTGCTGCTCCCCTGAAGAAACGCCTCAGCTGGCGCCCACGGAGCCCCCGATTGGAGGAAGACAAGAGCGTCCATTACTTGATGGGCCGAATAAGATTACTGGCCCATTCCGGGTTGACCATGATTGGAGTCATGACGACATGCATCTTGCGGGGGGTACAGCCATTGCAATACAGAGGCCACCCTATGTGGGATTTCAACGGGGAGGACGATGCCACCCGTCATGGCCGCAAAGGGCCGGATTCGACCGAGGATCTGGTAGAGATCCTTTCCAGCCTGTATAAGGGGGAAAAGGAGGATTTCCTTCGAACAAACCCTTTGAATGGGTTTTCCATGATCAATCCTAGAGGATGGGTAAGCGAACACCTTTAAAGGCTCAACCCATGCTCTCAAAGTTTAAGCTTCTTTACATTATGTCTTTGGCGCAGGGTCTGCGCCGGACTATGGAGGACATGGTAAGTCCTGCTCCGCAACCCGAGGATCCAGAAAGATCCTTGGATCCGGCCTCCGAAGAGGACCCGGACATCGAGGTGGAGCTGATCAACGGGGTATTTCACCAGCTCAGCATGGATAGTGCTTTGGTTGCCATTACGGTGGACTACCCCGGACTGTATCCGGCTTCTCAGGTGACCGTGACCGAGGTCCGAACAACATTATCTCTTCCTTTCCCCTTTCTAACCTTCACGAACGATGGTATGTTACAGGAAGTGCCTTTACGGCAAGAAGCCGAGCCCGCGGCGGCTGACCAACAGAGGCCAGTCCGGACCAGCAGGCGGAAAAGGAGCGTGGTGCAGGCGGAAACATCGCCGCAAAGGTATAGCTCGTATTTGAATTTTCAGAGCAACGTTCCTAGGAAACGCCTGAGTGCTCATGATCTTTGTAGGGGAAAAAGCGCTCGCCGGACTGCGGGCGCAGAAGTTGCTGATCCAACCTACACCGGCCAGGCTCCAGCGCCCGGCCTGGAGGGGGAGACAAGCGCAAGACGCGGGCCGGATCCTTCTCCAACGGAGGACACCGACAGACTGTCCGCCACCAAGTCTGAGGTGGAGAGCGCCATGAACCATAGGCGCCGCCGGTCAGTATTTCGTGAAGCGTGCTTCTCCCCTGAGGCATTGGATGCCTTTAACGCAGGGGACGCGCATCTCCGTGCCGCTCAAGATGGTTTTACCAGAGCCATGGAGCAGTATGTGAAAGACATACGGGTAAGGGAATTTTAATGGTTGTATATACCAGTAGCCCCTGAGACTTAAAGTAGTTATGTTAACTGATTTAAGGATCATGTGAAGTGCAGGCTCTTACCGAGAAGAATGCCCAGCTGTCTCAGGAGCTGCAAGAATGCACGGCCCAACTTGAGGCCGCACTTGCTGCCGCAGGAGGAGACTCAAAGACCCCTCCTGGTAACACATTTGTATTAATAAATATAAGCGCTGTGCGGCGTGCGCGTAAGTCTAATAGTGACTGTGTAGGTACCACCGGACAAGATCCGGACAGGCAAGGATTACTGCGCCAGCTGAAGGCCGGCGAGAGTGTGCTGAATAGGGTGCAGCAAGAAAGGAATAAACTCCAGGATGCCAACGCCAAGCTCGGAGAAGAGCTGAAAGGCGCTCGCGCCGGGCTGTCCGGCTCCGTTAAGGACAATGAGCGGCTTCGTCGCGGCATTTATAGTAAGTGCTTGAGCGGACTCCTTTGAAAAGAAGAGTTCGGCGAGGAAGTATAATGACATGATATGTCTTGTAGGTATACTCACAGGTCGTCCTACAGAGGAGATGCACATATCAACGGGTGATCAACTTCCCGAACTATTGCAACTGCTCGAACGAGTTCGGCAGGCAATGAGCGGCGTCGTCCGGGCTTTATGGCCAGCCCTCTCCCTACCCTAGGGCCTTGGGGAGCTTGCGGAGAAGCTTCAGGGGGTGCGGCAACGCTTCCATTTGTGGAAGATTTCGGCTTGCCGTCAAGGTGCCAGGGAGGCTTGGGCCATGGTGAAGACGCGGTATAAGAAGGCGGATCCCAACCATATGGCCGAAATTGGACTGGTGGGGCCCGATGGGAAGGAGATCCCTGTGAGTTTAGTATACAGCCAAGTAGAGTTGGCTGCTAAGTTTCCCAACGGGACTGTAAGTTAGACAGCCTGTTAGACGGGATTGAGAAGGAATACAATCAATAAATTTGACAATGTATGTTTTCCTTTGAAGTGACATGTGAAATGCCTTCTAGCCGGATTGTAGATCGTTTGTCTTTGCCGACCTTTTCGCTTCGACCTCGGGACCCTAGAGTCCGGAGTGTGTCCTAATACCTTTGTGGATGAGAAACAACCGCAGTATGCATGGAGACCAGGCCTAGGGGTCATTATTGCTTTATCAGACAAGTGCCCAACTAGTTACGTTATATTACATGGTTAGTAAGAAACATCTTCCAGGGAGAATAGTTCCGTTAAGGGTTCCTTTCCCTGGGAGGCATGCCCTAAAGTGCATGTCCGGACTACGAAAAAAGCAGAAAAACATCTGGGGGCAGATAAATGAGTAGGTAAAGAAAATCATCTTTTAAGTCACCGACCGAATATTCCCTTAAGAACGCTAGCTTTCGGCTTCACCCAGTCTGAGGTACACATCCGGCTGACCCGGCAGTAGCAATCGCAGAGGTGCTCCCTTTACCTCCTAGCCGAACGATCGGGAACGTAGGGGTAAGCACAGGAGCCAGGCAACCCAGCTTGGCCAAAACTTAAGTCATATCGGTGCATATAATGGTGAGTAAAAGGTACATGTGGAAGCTTGACACATGTGCTCGGCATGAAACCCTTATAATTGAGCTTCTGTAAAAGAAGCCCCCAGGTATAATGAGTGCGGATGGCACATCAAGTGTATGCGAAAAAAATGCAAAAGTAAGCCCTTAGGGGCTTTTTAATAAAAAGGTTATGAAAAGAGAAACGAAAGACAACCAAGGTATAAAAATTTGGACGGAGGGAGGGGACGAACTCTTACTCCGGCGCTAGGCATAGAATCTTCGGAGGCGGGCTGCGTTCCATGGGTTCGGCTCGAGTTGGCTATCCGACGCATTTTGTAGACGGTATGCTCCGCCGGTCAGGACTTGATCGATAACGAAAGGGCCCTCCCACTTGGGCTTGAGCTTGTCCTTTTTCTTATCCGTCAGGCGTAGAACTAGTTCACCAACGTTGTAAGTCTTGGCCCGTACTTCTCTGCTTTGATATCTTCGAGCCTGCTGCTGATAGAATGCGGAACGAGCTTTGGCGACGTCGCGTTCTTCTTCCAATGTGTCCAAGTTGTCCTGCCGATCCAGCTCGGCCTCTCTTTCCTCGTACATGCGCACTCGAGGTGAGTCATGAATAATGTCGCAGGGCAGGACTGCCTCTGCGCTGTAGACCATAAAAAATGGTGTGAATCCGGTAGTACGGTTAGGCGTTGTCCGCAGCCCCCAGAGTACGGAGTCGAGCTCCTCGACCCATTGAGTGTCGGATTTAGTAAGTGACCTCACTAGTCTGGGTTTAATGCCGCTCATTATTAGACCATTTGCTCGTTCCACTTGACCGTTGGTTTGAGGGTGATAAACTGAAGCGTAGTCGAGCTTGATGCCCATATTTTTGCACCATGACTTAACCTCGTCGGCTGTGAAGTTCGTGCCGTTGTTGGTGACGATGTTGTGGGGGACTCCGTAACGGTGTACTACCCCTGATATAAAGTCTATCACTGGTCCGGACTCTGCCGTTTTGACCGGTTTGGCCTCTATCCATTTGGTGAGTTTATCCACCATGACCAATAGGTACCTTTGCTTGTGGGTTCCCCCTTTAAGGGGTCCAACCATATCAATCCCCCAGACCGCAAATGGCCAGGTAATGGGTATGGTTTTGAGGGCGGTGGGCGGCATATGGCTCTGATTAGCAAAGAGCTGACAACCAACGCATCGCTGGACTAAGTCCTGCGCGTCTGCCCGGGCCGTCGGCCAATAAAATCCTGTACAGAATGCCTTTCCTACAAGGGCCCGGGCTGCTGCGTGGTGTCCGCCTAGTCCGGCATGAATTTCAGCCAGGAGGTTTCGCCCTTCCTCTTCGGAGATACACCTTTGAAGGACTCCGGTTGTACTTTTCTTATAAAGTTCGCCCTCATGGACCTTGTAGGCTTTCGATCGCCGGACTATGCAGCGGGCCTCGTTTTGGTCTTCGGGAAGTTCCTGCCTAAGTAAGTAGGCTAGGAAAGGTTCTGTCCACGCGGCGATTACTGCCGTTATGACGTGGGCTAAAGGTGTTATGTCATCTGCTGAATCACCAATTGGTGCGGTTTTTTCCGGTTTGTCACTACCGGGCTCCTCTTCCCATAGTACGGATGGCTTGAAGAGCCGTTCTAGGAAGATATTTGGAGGGACAGCATCACGTTTTGCCCCGATGCGTGCCAGTACATCGGCCGCTTGGTTATTATCTCGGGCTATGTGATGGAATTCGAGTCCTTCAAACCGAGCTGACATTTTTAAGACAGCGTTGCGATATGCTGCCATTTTCGGATCCTTGGCGTCAAAGTCTCCATTTAGTTTGGGATATTGCAAGGTTTGAATCCCCGCGCACCTCTAGGCGTTGAATTCCCATGGAAACTACCATCCGGAGACCATGTAACAGGGCCTCGTATTCGGCTGCGTTGTTGGAGTCGGTGTACATTATTTGTAGTACGTACTGGACTGTGTCCCCTGTTGGGGACGTCAATACGACGCCAGCCCCCAGTCCAGCCAACATATTAGAGCCGTCAAAATGCATAACCCAATTGGAGTATGCGCCGTACTCTTTAGGGAGCTCGGCTTCGGTCCATTCGGCGACGAAGTCAGCCAAGACTTGTGACTTTATAGCTCGCCGAGGTTTGTAAGTTATATCGAATGGTAAGAGCTCAATATTCCCTTGTCCGTGCAATTATTGCAGAAGATTGAGATTGCGTTTTCCTCTCGGCAGCCCTTTATCCTGTCCATAACCAGGAGGAATCTGGCCCAGTAGTGGTGTACTGTTTCAGCGGGCTCTTGCCGTACTAGAGATAGATCGCATATGTCTGGGCGGGTGGGTGGACTGAAGTCCGGATCCCTGCCCATCTTGGGGCTCAAAGGCCGAGGGGTTTCCGAATTATGAAGCTTGGTTTGGTGGACACAATCCAGCGAGTCCGGAGCGATGCATGATTTTAAGTTCAATGCTAGATCGAAGTCCGTCCCTCCGCGGAAATCCGGCGTGGAGGGTTCAGGAATCCGGACATGAATAGTTTTCAATACAGGCAAAGAGTTGCCGTATTGCTCCACTACCACTGCGACGTGGTGGGTGGCCTGGGGAGAGTTAATCTCTCTCAGATCAGTTTTAAGCCCAATCTGGTTGTAGTCCGTAGCGACTCCCAGGGCGGCGATGCGATCCAAGAGCTCATTAACAGACGAGAGCTCTATTGGATCCAACTGTTCGGCAGCTTTCGGGCTGACGCGAAGATTGCTTCTGACAACTTGAGAAGTCATAGTCGAAGCGGCGGCCGGACAGGCGGTCATAAGAAAACCACCTAGCCGGATAGTTTGGCCGGCAGCCAAGGCCCCTTCGGCGAAAGCACCGTCTTTGAAGACGGGTGGAGGCATCCGCCCTATTGGTGACGACACAGAGGAACTCTCAATGAAAGCACCAATGTCGGTGTCAAAACCGGCGGATCTCGGGTAGGGGGTCCCGAACTGTGCGTCTAGGCGGATGGTAACAGGAGACGAGGGACACGATGTTTTACCCAGGTTCGGGCCCTCTCGATGGAGGTAAAACCCTACGTCCTGCTTGATTAATATTGATGATATGGGTAGTACAAGAGTGGATCTACCACGAGATCAAGGAGGCTAAACCCTAGAAGCTAGCCTATGGTATGATTGTTGTAATGTATGTTGTGTCCTACGGACTAATGCCCTCCGGTTTATATAGACACCGGAGGAGGCTAGGGTTACACAGAGTCGGTTACAATGGTAGGAGATCTACATATCCGTATCGCCAAGCTTGCCTTCCACGCCAAGGAAAGTCCCATCCGGACACGGGACGGAGTCTTCAATCTTGTATCTTCGTAGTCTTGGAGTCCGGCGGACGATGATAGTCCGGCTGTCCGGACACCCCCTAGTCCAGGACTCCCTCAAACGTCCTTGGACGGCCCCCAGTCAAGCCCTTTATTGACCCATGATGCCAGCCGCTGTGGAGGACCCGGGCGGAAGGCAGGTGGCGCCACCAATTTGGTGCCCCTAGGAGCGGTGATGTAAAACCACGCCTGTTGCCATAAACTGAGCACCTCTTGAAAAGAACCCTCGGGCCATGGAGCGTTAGCATTTTTGCTTATAACAGCCCCTCCGCACTCTGTCTACTGCCCCTTGATCATCTTCGGCTCCACTTTGAAGGTCTTGAGCCACAATCCGAAGTGAGGGGTAATGCGGAGGAAGGCTTCGCATACGACAATGAACGATGAGATGTGGAGGATGGACTCCGGATCTGATTCATGGAATTCCAGCCCATAATAAAACATGGGCCCCCTCACGAAGAGGTCCATCGGGAAGCCTAAACCCCGAAGGAAGTGAGACACGAACACTACGCTCTCACCAGGCTCGGGAGTAGGAATAACCTGCCCTTGGGCAGGCAGCCTATGCGAAATTTCACAGGTTAGATACCTGGCATCTCTCAGCTTTAGCATGTCTTCTTCCGTGACGGAAGAAGGCATCCACCAGCCTTGCAGGTCGGAGCCGGACATCGTCGAAGGTCCGAAGCGCCTGAATCTGGAGCTTTGGGTGTTGGAACTCGAGGTGAGGGGCGGATTCGATTGAGATTGAAAGAAAGGAGCAGGCCTTGGTCTCTTTATAAAGAGGTTGAATACCAAGAACCTTGCCCGTGGCCGTTTGGGACTCGCCTTCGATAGAGGGGGCGTGCCAGCGGGCACGGTTGGGTTACCCACGCCCGTATTGATGAGGATCCTGAAATAAGGGGGCACGATCTCCGCTTTGATAAGACGTGCCAAGGAAACCGCCTCGCTAAACGCACTGAGGTGGGACAGCAAAAAACGATTTGAATAAAGGCCTGGCCGTGGTGTGATGTCACGCCGCGGAATACGTCAGCAGATCTGTGTAAAGATTATTCTCTCTACGGTGGTATGTGGAATTTGTTTTGCAGAGCCGGAAACGATCCTTGTGTTCAAAATCTTCTATGAAGTATTCGGAGGAGGAACCCACCTTGCAATGCCGAAGACAATATGCGCGCCGGACTCGTCGTCATTGAAGCCTGGTTCAGGGGCTACTGAGGGACTCCTGGATTAAAGGGTGTCCGGATAGCCGAACTATCACGGTTGGCCGGACTACTAGATTATGAACATACAAGATTGAAGACTCCGTCCCGTGTCCGGATGGGACTTTCCTTGGCGTGGAAGGCAAGCTTGGCGATACGGATATGTAGATCTCCTACCATTGCAACCAACTCTGTGTAACCGTAGCCCTCTCCGGTGTCTATATAAACCGGAGGGTTTTAGTCCGTAGGATGAACAACAATCATACCATAGGCTAGCTTCTAGGGTTTAGCCTCTCTGATCTCGTGGTAGATCTACTCTTGTACTACCCATATCATTAATATTAATCAAGCAGGAGAAGGGTTTTACCTCCATCGAGAGGGCCCGAACCTGGGTAAAAACATTGTGTCCCTTGTCTCCTGTTACCATCCGCCTAGACGCACAGTTCGGGACCCCCTACCCGAGATCCGCCGGTTTTGACACCGACAGGGGTCCTCCCCATGGACGAGACCGAAGCCCGGCAAGTGCAGCGTCGGGCGTCCGCCTACAACATCATCAACAACGAGGTCGTCCAGCGCAGCTCCACCGACGTGTTTCAGCACTGCG
Source organism: Triticum timopheevii (assembly GCA_963921465.1). Lineage (NCBI taxonomy): Eukaryota > Viridiplantae > Streptophyta > Magnoliopsida > Poales > Poaceae > Triticum > Triticum timopheevii. The sequence goes on along the minus strand of OY997262.1, from coordinate 313,264,841 downwards.
TCGAGCGGCACCAAGGCATTGAGGTCCTCCTCGACATACACCAGGGCGAGTGCGGGCACCACGTCGCCTCGCGGTCCCTGGTGGCCAAGGATTTTTGCCATGGTTTCTACTGGCCTATGGCCCTCCAAGACGCTGAATCACTCGTCCTTAAGTGCAAGGGATGCCAGCGCCTCGGCAAGCGCAGCCACCAGCCGGCATCAGCACTCCGGACCATCCCGATCTCCTGGCCCTTCATGGTCTGGGGACTTGGCATGGTGGGGCCCTTCAAAACCGCCCGAGGCGGCATGACGCATTTGCTGGTGGCGGTGGACAAGTTCACCAACTGGATCGAATCACAGCCAATCAAGAAGCTGCACGGGCCAACGGCGTATAGTTCATCAAAGACAACGCGGTACGCTACGGCATGCCGAACAACATCAACACGGTCAATGGCACCAACTTCGCTAAGGGCGCGCTCACGCAATACTGCTCCATCTCCGGCATCCGCCTCGACCTGGCCTCTATCGCACACCCGCAGTCCAACGGGCAGGTCGAGCGGGCCAACGGCCTCATCCTATCCGGCATCAAGCCGCGGCTCGTCGAGCCGCTCATCCGCTCACCCGGCAGCTGGCTCGACGAGTTGCCGGCCGTCCTCTGGAGTCTCCGAACCACTCCAAACCGGTCGACCGGGTTCATCCAGTTCTTCCTCGTCTATGGAGCCGAAACCGTCATCCCGACCGACATCGAGTTTGACTCGCCGCGTGTTGCTATGTACACAGAAGCCGAAGCCAAGGAAGCCCGCAAAGACGGTGTTGACCTACTCGAAGAAGCCCGCCTCCTGGCGCTCAGCTGTTCGGCCATCTACCGGCAAGGCCTGAAGCACTACCACAGCAAGAAGATCAAGCCCCTCGCATTCCGTGAGGGAGACCTCTTCCTCCGATTCGTCCAAGAGCATGCCGGCCAGCACAAACTATCCCCTCCATGGGAGGGACCGTTCATCGTCAGCAAGGCCTTGTGCGATCGCAACGCCTACTACCTCATCGACGCACACAAGTCAAACAAGTGCAAGAGGGACAGCGCCGGTGAAGAAACAACCCGGCTGTCGGACGCGGAGCTCCTCTGCCCGTTTTACAGTTAGCTGTATGCACGTATGTATCATTGCCTTTTGGAATCGCATGAAACTATGGAGTCCCCGAACGACGCTCGAGGGCATCACTTTGCTCTTAAACCCGGCCACCAGTCTGACTTGCTCGACCCAGGGGCTCGGGGGCTGGCCGGCTTGGTCGCCACCCGCCGCCTTCCTTGGTGATTTCTGACGCGTTAGGGACGCCGCGGCCCCCCACTTCACCCTAGGCCATAGAACCGTCTTTGGCAGACGGCTGGCAAGCACAACGGGCCAGAGCACCAGCACGCCTCAAACACTAAGTCAAAGGCTGCCGAGTCGCCCAACCCGGCCCGTCACTTAAAATGACCGCATGACCGGCTGCCCGCCAACCGGCTCTGCCGGATTGCTGTCAGCTGGCCCAGTGGGTGTTTCGCTCGCGCTCAACGTTTTGAAAGCCCAAGTACTGCACGCTCCTCTCAAAGAACCGAACTCCTTGTCATGGACCGGAGCCTCGGCCATCAGACTCGCGGGAGGGGGGAGGGAGGTTCGAGAGAGGAACGTCGCAAGAAAACGGCTCAAAAAGCGAAAAGCAAAAGCACAGGCATCAACGAAATATACACATCACAAAATACATAACAGGGCAGCCCCAGGCATCTCCATGGCCAGAGTTCATTACACCCAAAAACCCCCAAGTGGGTGGGTGGAGCTGCTGCCTAACAGAAATTTTCACTAATACATAACAGGGCAGCCTACGGCATCTCCAGTGCCGGGTCGCGCAGCTGACAGCTCCCCGCGGCAGCCTCCGGGTCCGCCGAAGTGTCGGTGTCTTTCTCCTCTGCACCCCCGTCGCGGTAGAAGGCCGCCTCCTCGGAGCTACCCTCCGGGTCGTGCAGAAGCAGGCCGTAGTCGTCGCCAGGCACGACTCCGCCATCTTCCGCCCGCTCCGGGTGGAACTCGTCATGGAAGGCGAACCCGGCGATGTAGCTGGCCCGGGCAGAGATGCGCCCGGCCTGCGCCTGTAGCTGGTCCTCAGAGCCGGCCCGCTAGCCTATCAATGCATCTAGCTGCAGGTTCGGGTGCCAGGACACTGCAAACCTAAGCGCCATCTCGGTGCCACCATGGGCGGCAGAAACGCGCCACTCATGGAGCCGGTCCGGCCCCTTCTCCAACCAGTGCGCCAGCCGCATGAAGCTGCTCGGCGCAACGGAGCCCGGCCACAGGGCCGCCGTTGTCGCCATGCTGGCCTGGGAGAGCTGCCCCCTCTGATCACCCAAGACTCGCAGACGAGCCTCGGCGGCGGTCATGATCTCTGGGAAAGTCCAAGCCACCTGCGGGTTTGTCCCGGAACCAACGATCCCCAGCGGGACGCGCTGAAAGCGGACAGCCTCTTCCGCCAGCTGGTGCGTCTCCGGACCCCTACCAGAAAGCAAAGCAAGTGAAAAAAAGTTACCAAGAACAACAAGCCAGGGTCCCAACCCGGCAGAACTCAAGAAAAGCACTTACTGGAGAAGGACTCTTCCATATGCTGCGCTTCAAGCAACGTACCGCGCCGCCCCCGATCAATGGTTTGGTCACGCTCTTGGAGCGTCTTCTCCAAGTCGGCCATCTTGGCAAGGGTCGCCTTCAACTCGGCGTCCTTGTCCTCGGTCGCTTTCTCGGACGCTTCATGGCGGCGGGTCTCCTCGTGACGGGCCTACTCTGCCGCAGCCATCTGCCCTTTCAGGCGCTCCACCTCGGCCTAGAGTTGGCCCTTGTCGTAGGCCAGCTTGCCGCATTGCTGGTCCGCCTCGGCCAGGGCCTGTCGCGCCTCCACCACCTTGGCGGCCTACGCCTTGAGGCGCTCCACCTCGGCCTCGAGACGGCTCTTTCGCCCGCCAACTTCTCCTGCAGCCGGTTGGCTTCGTCGAGCGACTGCCGGGCCACCGCCGCCTCCGCCTTCGCCTGCGCCACCTCAGCTCCAAGCCGACCGGCATCTGCGGCAAGCCGGTCGTAGTGGAGGCCGGCCCAAAACAGTCGGGTCTTCAGAGATAGCACCTCGGATACAAAAAGAAGATTCAGAAACAAAGGACCAGTTTTAAGATTCGACCCAGCTCTTACACTGTTGGCCCAATTCTCGGGGGCTACACCCAGTGGGTGCGCTAGCGTGCCCCCACTAAAAAGAGCACAAAAATACCTGCAGCGACGCGGAGCTCCTCCTCCTTGGTGGCGAGCTGCTTCTTGAACTGTCGATACTTGCCCAGGAGGCGGTTGAAGGCGGTGACCCGGTAGGCATCTAGTTGCTGTAAAAGGCAATGATCAGCACAAAGACGGCATTTTAAAGATTCGACCCAACTACTATATAGTTGGCTCGAACCTCGGGGGATACACCCTGTGGGTGCGCTAGCACGCCCCCAGAAAGAAGAAGCCACAGAAGGAAAAAGGGGGGCAGAGGACAAGGAAAAGAACTCACCAGCACGCGCGCTGCAGCTCTCGTGTCCGCTCCACCTCAGCCTGGGCGAAGGCCTCGATCCGGTCCATCCGCCCTCGTAGACAGTGGCTGACGGCTTCCATCGCCGCCTCCTCCTGGGTTTGGGGCCCGAAGACTACGCCGACCCCGCCCCGTGCCGGCAGCGACCCGGCGGGCCGGCGCCCCCTGGCCTAAGCACCTGGGCATGCTCTCCGCTGGCCGCTCCCCCCCCCCCCCCCCCCGTGGCCGGCGTCTCATCTGACGCCCTCTCCGGCGCCGCCACCGGCTTGGCAGCCGGGGTGACCTGCGGCGCCGCCACCGGCTCGGCAGCCAGGGTAGCCTGCGCCGCCACCACCAGCGGCGTCTCGCCCGCCAACGCCAAGGGCGCCCCGTGTGGCGCCATCCGTTGCGCCTTCTTCAAGACAGTGTCGCCGCCGCCTCCGTCGACCCCTGCCCGCTCAACCACGTCAGTCCGCGGCGGGGTGTCGTCCCCAACAACCACGACCTCCCGGTCAAGGTCCATCACCTCCGCACGACCTCCTTGGCCGAGCTCCCCCCGCCGACGACGGCTCGAAGACCATCGCCGCCATTATCGTCCCCGCTGGCATTGCCGGCTCGCGCCCACGTCGCTGCGGCGTTGGTCCAGACCTGGACCGATGCCGTCTCCAGCTCTGCCTCGGCCCTGTTCCGATCCCGCCAGGACAAGCCTTTGGCGTCGGCCGGGTCAAGGCCAAGATCCGGATCCACCGGCTCCTCCTCCTCGTCCCGGTAGGCGGCGCCGGACCGGCTCCTCCAGAACGCAGCGCCCTCGGTGGATGATACGTCCATTTTTCATCATGCTTTGATATTGATATTTATTGCCTTATGGGCTGTTATTACACATTATATCACAATACTTATGCGATTTCTCTCTTGAGAATGCCGGCAGCTGGAATTCAGGGCTAGAAAAGGAGCAAATATTAGAGACCTATTCTGCACAACTCCAAAAGTCCTGAAACTTCCCGGAGGCACATTTTGGAATTAATAAAAAATACTGGCGAAAGAATCAACCAGAGGGGGCCCACACCTTGGCCACGAGGTGGGGGTCCGCCTACCCCCCTAGGTGTGCCCCCCTGTCTTGTGGGCTCCCTGGTAGGCCTCTGGTGCCCATCTTTTGCTATATGAAGTCTTTCGCCCTGAAAAAAATCAGAAGGAAACTTTCGGGACAAAGCGCCGCCGTCTTGAGGCGGAACCTTGGCGTAACCAATCTAGGGCTCTGGTGGAGCTGTTCTGCTGGGGAAACATCCCTCCGGGAGGGAGAAATTGTCACCATCGTCATCACCATCGATCCTCTCATCGGGAGGGGGTCAATCTCCATCAACCTCTTTGACAGCACCATCTCCTATCAAACTCTAGTTCATCTCTTGTATCCGATCTTTGTCTCAAAACCTCAGATTGGTACCTGTGGGTTGCTAGTAGTGTTGATTACTCCTTGTAGTTGATGCTAGTTGGTTTATTTGGTGGAAGATTATATGTTCAGATCCTTAATGCATATTAATACCCCTCTGATTATGAACATGAATATGATTTGTCAGTAGTTACGTTTGGTCCTGAGGACATGGGAGAAGTCTTGCTATAAGTAGTCATGTGAATTTGGTATTCGTTCGATATTTTGATAAGATGTATGTTGTCTTTCCTCTAGTGGTGTTATGTGAACGTATACTACATGACACTTCACCATTATTTGGGCCTGGGGGAAGGCATTGGGAAGTAATAAGTAGATTATGGGTTGCTAGAGTGACAGAAGCTTAAACCCTATAATCATAAGTGGGATGCTTGTCCAAGGAAGGGCGGCACCCAAGCACCGGTCCACCCATATATCAAATTATCAAAGTAACGAACGTGAATCATATGAACGTGATGAAAACTAGCTTGACGATAATTCCCATGTGTCCTCGGGAGTGTTTTCCTTTATATAAGAGTTTGCTCATGCTTTTCCTTTGCTACAAACAGGATTGGGCCACCTTTCTGCACCTTGTTTACTTTTGTTGCTTGTTATCCATTACAAATTACCTTATCACAAAACTATCTGCTACCGATAATTTCAGTGCTTGCATAGAATACCTTACTGAAAACCGCTTGTCATTTCCTTCTGCTCCTCGTTGGGTTCGACACTCTTACTTATCAAAAGGACTACGATGGATCCCCAATACTTGTGGGTCATCAAGACTCTTTTCTGGCGCCGTTGCCGGGGAGTGAAGCGCCTTTGGTAAGTAGAAATTGGTAAGGAAAATTTTATATAGTGTGCTGAAATTTACTGTCACTTGTTACTATGGAAAGTAATCCTTTGAGGGGCTTGTTCGGGGTATCTTCACCCCGACCAGTAGAGCAAAGAGTTGCTCCTCAACCTACTGAATCTACTAAAAATGTTTACTTTGAAATTCCTTAGGGTATGATAGAGAAACTACTAGCTAATCCCATTACAGGAGATGGAACATTGCATCCCGATTTGCACCTAATCTATGTGGATGAAGTTTGTGGATTATTTAAGCTTGCAGGCATGCCCGAGGATTTTATGAAGAAGCAGGTCTTCCCTTTATCTTTGAAGGGAGAGGCATTGACATGGTTTAGGCTATGTGATGATATGGGATCATGGAACTACAACCGATTGAAATTGGAGTTCATCAGAAGTTTTATCCTATGCATCAGGTTCATCGTGATCGTATTTATATATATAATTTTTGGCCTCACAGAGGAGAAAGCATCGTTCAAGCTTGGGGGAGGCTTAAGTCAATGTTATATTCATGGCCCAACCATGAGCTCTCAAGAGAAATTATTATTCAATAATTTTATGCTCGGCTTTCTCTCAACAATCGCTCCATGCTTGATACTTCCTGTATTGGTTCTTTTATGATGAAGACTATTGACTTCGGATGGGATTTATTGGAAAGAATTAAACGCAATTCTGAAGATTGGGATCTCGACGAAGGTAAGGAGTCAGGTATGACACCTAAGTTTGATAATGTTAAATCTTTTATGGATACCGATGTTTTCCGTGAATTTAGCACTAAATATGGACTTGACTCTGAGATAGTAGCTTCTTTCTATGAATCATTTGCTACTCATGTGCATCTCCCTAAGGAGAAGTGGTCTAAATATCATCCTCCCATTGAAATAAATGCAGTCGAACCTATTAAAGTTGAAGAACAGACTATCACTTATAATGTTGATCCTATTGTTCCTACCGCTTATATTGAGAAACCACCTTTCCCTGTTAGAATAAATGATCATGATAAAGCTTCAACTGTGGTTCGTAAGAGTAATAATAGAACACTTAACCCCCTGAGCAAATTAAAGTTGAACCTAGTATTGCTATGGTTAAATATCTCTTGGCCGATAATATCGATGGGCATGTTATTTACTTCTGTGATGAAGCTGCTAGAATTGCTAGACCCGATACTAAAAATAAACATAGACTTCTTGTAGGCATTCCTGTTATTTCCATTAAAATAGAAGATCATTGCTATCATGGCTTATGTGATATGGGTGCTAGTGCGAGTGCAATACCTCATTCTTTATACGAAGAAATTATGCATGATATTACACCTGCTGAGTTAGAAGGTATTGATATTACAATTAAGCTTGCCAATAGAGATACTATTTCACCAGTTGGGATCGTTAGAGATGTTGAAGTCTTGTGTGGGAAAGTTAAATATCCTGCTGATTTTCTTGTTCTTGGTTCCCCACATGATTACTTTTGTCCCATTATATTTGGTAGACCATTCTTGAATACTGTCAATGCTAGGATAGATTGCGAAAAGGATATTGTTACGATTGGGTTAGGGGATATGTCTCATGACTTTAACTTTGCTAAATTTCGTAGACAACCCCATGATAAAGAATTGCCTAGTAAGGATGAAATTATTGGTCTTGCTTCTATTGCCATGCCTCCTAATGATCCTTTAGAACAATATTTGTTAGACCATGAAAATGATATGTTTATGAATGAAAGAAGGGAAATAGATGAAGTATTCTTTAAACAGGGACCTATTTTTAAACAAAACTTGTCTGTTGAAATCCTAGGGGATCCTCCACCACCCAAGGGTAATCCCGTGTTTGAGCTTAAACCATTACCTGATACTCTTAAATATGCTTATCTTGATGAAAAGAAGACATATCCTGTTACTATTAGTGCTAACCTTTCAGAGCAGGAAGAGGAGAAATTATTGAAAACTCTGAAGAAGCACTGTGCTACTATTGGATATACTCTTGATGACCTTAAGGGCATTAGTCCCACTCTATGCCAACACAAGATAAAATTGGAGAAAGACGCTAAACCGGTTGTTGATCACCAACAACGGCTAAATCCTAAGATAAAAGAAGTGGTAAGAAAAGAAATACTAAAGCTTCTGGAGGCAGGTATAATTTATCCATTGCTGATAGTCAGTGGGTATGTCCTGTCCATTGTGTCCCTAAGAAGGGAGGTATTACTGTTGTTCCTAATGATAAAGATGAATTGATCCCACAAAGAATTATTACAAGTTATAGGATGGTAATTGATTTACACAAATTAAATAAAGCTACTCAAAAAGATAATTACCCTTTACCTTTTATTGATCAAATGCTAGAAAGATTATCTAAACATACCCATTTTTGCTTTCTAGATGGTTATTCTGGTTTCTCTCAAATGCCTGTGTCAAAAGAGGATCAGGATAAGACCACTTTTACTTGCCCTTTCGGTACCTTTTCTTATACACGTATGCCGTTTGGTTTATGTAATGCACCTACTAGCTTTCAAAGATGCATGATGGCTATATTCTCTGATTTTCGTGAAAAGATTGGTGAGGTTTTCATGGATGATTTTTCCGTATATAGAACTTCTTTTGATGATTGCTTGAGCAACCTTGATCGAGTTTTGCAGAGATGCAAAGAAACTAATCTTGTCTTGAATTGGTAGAGGTACCACTTTATGGTTAATGAAGGTATTGTCTTGGGGCATAAAATTTCTGAAAGTGGTATTGAGGTTGATAGAGCTAAAGTTGACGCTATTGAAAAGATGTCATGTCCCAAGGACATTAAAGGTATCAGAAGTTTCCTTGGTCATGCCGGTTTTTATAGGAGGTTCATTAAAGACTTCTCTAAAATTTCTACGCCTCTGACTAACCTCTTACAAAAAGATATTCCTTTTGTCTTTGATGATGATTGTGTAGAAGCGTTTGAAGTGCTTAAGAAAGCTTTGATTTCTGCACCTATTGTTCAGCCACCTAATTGGAATTTACCCTTTCAAATTATGTGTGATGCTAGTGATTATGCTGTAGGTGTTGTTCTAGGACAAAGAGTTGGTAAGAAACTAAATGTTATCCAATATGCTAGCAAAACTCTAAATAGTGCCCAGAGAAATTATGCTACTACTGAAAAAGAATTTTTAGCAGTTGTATTTGCTTGTGATAAGTTCAGACCTTACATTGTTGACTCTAAAGTAACCGTTCACACTGATCATGCTGCTATTAAATATCTTATGGAAAAGAAAGATGCTAAACTGTCACGCCCAATATGCGACCCTATCCAAAAGGAACTCGAAGGTCCCACCAAGGATAGACCCGCATATTGAAACGCTTTTGAAAGTTTATACCCTGCAGGGGTGTCCCAACTTAGCCCATGATAAGCTCTTGCGATCAACGAAGGATATACCTTCTCCCAGGAAGACCCGATCAGTCTCAGAATCCCGGTTTACAAGACATATCGACAATGGTAAAACAAGACCAGCAAAGCCGCCCGATGCGCCGACAATCCCGATAGGAGCTGCACATATCTCATTCTCAGGGCAACACCGGATAAGTCAAGCTACGAGTAAAACCAGACCTCAAGTTTCCCCGAGGGGGCCCCGCAGGTTGCTCATTTCGGACCAACACTTAGAGAAGCACTGGTCCGGGGGGGCTAAAATAAAGATGACCCTCGGGCTCCGGAAACCCAAGGGAAAAAGGGCTAGGTGAGGCAAATGGTAAAACCAAGGTTGGGCCTTGCTGGAGGAGTTTTATTCAAAGCGAACCGTCAAGGGGGTCCCATAAATCACCCAACCGCGTTAGGAATGCAAAATCCGGGAACATAACACCGGTATGACGGAAACTAGGGCGGCAAGAGTGGAACAAAACACCAGGCATAAGGCCGAGTCTTCCACCCTTTACCAAGTATATAGATGCATTAATAATATAAGAGATATTGTGATATCCCAACATAATCCTGTCCATCATGGAGCAATCTTCAACTTCACCTGCAACTAACAACGCTATAAGAGGGGCTGAGCAAAGCGGTGACATAGCCAAGCAACGGTTTGCTAGGAAGGGCGAAAAGGTTAGAGGCTGACATCGCAATTTGGGAGGCTTGGTAGAACAAGGGATAGCTAGCGCAGCATAGCGATAGAACGAAACAACTAGCATAGCAATGATAGTAGTGAGATCCAGGGTAGCGGTCATGTTGCCTGAAATCTCGCAAGGAAGAAGAACGAGTCCATGAAGAAGATGAAGCCACAAAGACGAACCAAACGTAGACGAACAAATCCTCACGATTGCAACGAAACGGGAACTATCGAGAAGAAGCACACATCAAGGTAAACACACCACACATGAGCAAGGCATGATGCTCAACCAAGTATGATGCATGACAAGGCTACATGAAGCTACTCATGTCAAGAGATGATGCATACAAGAGCAACACATCAAAGCAAGTTTAAATGAGGCCGGAAACAACATATAACAATTCCGGTAAGTCCTCATATGCAAATTTAGAAGTTGGACCAGAACTGAATAAACCTTATGTTCAAGTCATTAAACAGCAAGTTAAGGTGCACCAAGATGATCTACACGAGATTCTAGTCAGGTTACATATAAAGTTCCTTTAGTTCGGAGCTACGGCCTAGAAGATATGAGCAAAACAAGTTAAGCATGGCATTGGTGCAAAATGCATCCAAACATCAAGCAAACACCTCAAAACAAGGATGCAACATGATAATATGAAACTACATGCAATTCTAAGCAAGTTTCATATAGAGCACACCCAAAACGGAGCAACGGTGCAACACATACACTCTATACGTCATAACAACAATCTGTCCATAACAGCAACTAGGCATCTAGCAAGCATAAAAACAACATGCTACAGCACCCCAACATAAGATCAAAAGGCATGGTAATGGAGTACAGGTAAAGCATGACAAAACATGAACACCGAACTATCTCCAAAAAACACTATAACATGCTCAAAAGGACATGACAAGATTGCAAATAATAACAGTTTCAGGCTTAGCAGAAATAACATCAGGTTGCAATGCTTAGAGCTATCAAACAATATCTTACAGGAACTTAACATGGCAAACAAAGGCATGGCATGAATCTACTAATTGCATATAACAGAAGTCCCTTACTGACCATGAGCCAAAAGGGCACACAAAATATGATGGCACCCATGTAAACATGGAAAGTTATATGACAGATTCAAACATGGTAGGAACAACAATAAGTAGTCATGTTGGTGAGCTTGTACAACTCACCACAGATCAATACATGGCATGCCAAGGTAAGCAACAGTAACAAGACATGTTTATGAAGCTAAACATGGCAAGAGCAAGTTCATAGGGTGCATGGATCACTAGCAAAACACATGGCAAAACTGAACATAATGTTAACAGACTGACAACAACATTATTTAGCAACTTTGGAGCATGATTACGACAAGGTACAGCAGGCTATAAATGCAACCAGGGGCATGGATGGATAGAGCATGACATGTATAACAAAACGTCCTTAGTGAACATCTCCAGATTATGCATAGAATGACTTGTGGCAGCAGGTTTACATAGCATCATCATATAGCAGAAACAGTCTAGGAAAACAGTAACAGCAAGTACCCTACTTAACGAGCTCGATGCACTCAGTACAAGACTCACAAAAATACATGGATGGCAGCACTATGAATATGGCATGATGTATTACAAAACACATGTAGAGCTCATGCTCATAGGATACACACATCAAATGCAACGAAAATGACAATTCACCAAGTTATAACAGTTTTAGCAGATTAACATCATATAGCACTTTTGCAACGATGATTTGGGCATCAAGATGAACTCAAACAAGCACGGCACAATGGAATGAAATGAAGAGCACATCATGTTGAACATTTTGATATATCATATGCATCATTTGGATCAACGATCATGGAGATATGATATGATGGACATGGCACAAAAATAACAGGGATCTCCGGGACTTGGTGGAAAATATACCATCGCGAAGGTCAACGGGGCTCGCGGGTCGGGTCGGAGGCGTGCGGACCGGGCGTGGTTGGGGCAGAGGAGGATCCGGACGGCGAGGCGGCAACTCCGGCGAGGTCGGGAAGGCGCCGGCGGGGAGAGGAACCCGGGGCGGCCGACGGGCGCTGGCGGGGCCGGATCCGGCGGCTCCCGGAGCCGCGGCGCGAGATCCGGCCGGGCGGAGCCGGCGACGAGGTCGGAGGAGGCGGGGCGAGGTCGTGGCACGCGGCGACCGGGGGCGGCAACCGGCATGGCGGCACGGAGGCCGGCGGTGGGGGAGGCGCTCGGGGGCGCGGCGACGCGCAGGCGGCGCACGGGGGCGAGGCGGCCCAGGCTCGGGCGCCGCAGGCGGCAGCGAGCGGCGGCCGGCGGGGCGGCGAGGCCTCCGGCGAGGTCCGGGTGGCCGGCGGGAAACGCGGGGCGGCGGCGGCGCCTCAGGCTCGCGCGGGCGAGCATCAGCGCCGTCCGGGCCCGAGTGGGCCTCAGATGGGCTCGGCGGGCCCGCGGCGGCGGGGAGGAGAGAGAGGGTGCGGGTGCAGGGAGGTGGCGGCGCCTGGTTGGCTAGCGGCGACGGCGGGGTGATGTGGCGTCCCCGGATTGGTCCGGGCGACGTGGAGGTGGCGGTGGATGTGTCCAGCCGCCAGGCGGACATGTCCGGCGGCGCCAGGAGGGAGAGGGCTAGGGTTGGACTGCGCGAAAATCGGAGGGGATCACATATTTATAGATTCTGGGAGCTAGGAGAGTCCAAATGGGGAGTGTTTTTCGCCCACACGATCGTGATCGAACGACCGAGAGCATGGAGGGGGTTTGGATGGGTTATGGGCTGTTATGAAGGGGTGATGGGCTGCACAAAGAAGGGGGTTTCGGGCTACGCGGTTAACCGTTGAAGTATCAAGCGGACTCCAAATGGCACGAAACTTGACATGTGGTCTACTGGTGGTGTACCAAGGCCGCTTGCCAAACCTCGGTCCATTCCGAGATTGTTTAACACCTGCTCATGAAAAGATACAAGAAGGGGACGCCGGATGACATAGGAGTGCCGGATTGCAAAACGGACAATGGGGAAAATGCTCGGATGCATGAGACAAACATGTATGCAAAAAATAAAATGCACATGATGACATGGCAAAATGCAACACGCAAGCGCATGACATGGCAATGACGGCGAATGACTGGAAGACACCTGGCGCATCGAATCCGGGGCGTTACAACTCTCCTCTACTAACAAGAGATCTCGTCCCGAGATCTTAGGACCGAGACGGAAGGGAAAAGGGATGAGGTGAAACAAGAACTCAAGAGAAGAAGCAAAGAATCGAGAGCACTTGAGAAGAAGAGAGGAACGACGAGATTGACGAGAATCAAAAGGTCACGGAATCAGATAGAATATGAAACCACTCCGGTTAGAACGAGATAAGAAATGAATAAGACTGAAAGGATTTAGGTAGCACTCCAGCTGAAACATGGAGGAATAGAACACGAGCTAGAGAGGATGGGATGATACTAGACGAGAGGAACCACACAATGCCTCCAGAATAATTGAAATAGTTGAATAAAGAACGGAGAAGAAAATGACAACTTGTGCCACGAATGAAATCGAAAGCATCTTTAGAAGGAAGGTTTAAACAGAGTTGTTGAGAAAATCAACAACGAAAAGAATAAGCTAGTTGTGGTCTTATATGTAACATCTCAAGATCATACGGTGATAACCGGCCACAAACAGAAATGATTGGATAGCTTAGAAGAACGAAGAAATGCAAAACTCCACTTCAAAAGAATACGGAGATTTAATTGCACTTCGAGATGCAAGAAGACTAATAATTGAGCTCCTCCAACAAGAATCTTGATGACCTCTTGAAAAATGAATTAAAACATGAAGAACCACCATGAAGAACTCCGGTGACAAAAGATGATGAGATAGGAATGAAGGATGAAAATAATAAGACTAAAGCCTTGCGTCGATTTAGATGGAGGTTCCGACGAGATGGCCGAGGAAATTTGAACTCCGGAAAAGAAAAAACGAACAACTTAGATCCGAGAAAAACACTCATCATGAACAATCTCTGAAGAAAAGAATTAATCAACTTGACCACGATGAAATGAGAATAAGAATTATGTTATGCTTATCCTCCACCAATTAAATTGATGAGAAAAGAAAAAAAGGATTGCATACAACTTATTCGCGTTGGGAAAAGATTAAGGGAAGATATAGCACGAAAATTTTAGAAAGTCTTCTTGAACCACCGGTAGGATTGAAAAGAATGAATGGAATAATATGAAAACCAAAGAAAAGAATCTAAAAGAACCACCGTTAGAATTCGGAAATGACTGACAAAAGAGAATGAATCACCGGGAAGAATTAGAAGAACAAATATGCTCGAGGGGATTTAGATGCAAAAGAACAAAAAGGTCATGATCTGATTAAAGAACACTTGAACGAAGCACTGGGATAAATAGAGAACGATAACTGGAATGATGGCCTCCGGTGAAAGAAATGGAAAAACAACTCCTGACATGCTCCGGATGGGTAAGCAAAGGAATATCTGGCAAATGGAATAATTCGAGACTGATAACATGAAGCTAGAACCGCGAATCTTTGAGAGAACGGGCAGAATTTAGGGGAAAACTCTTCTTCGGTCTTCACATGACGACGAGAAACACCTCCAAAATTTGTTGAGATACTCCAGGAGAATGAAAGGCGAAGAGGTTCAGCCAACAATGAAAAGATTTTGAACAAGATCTTGGAGAAGGTATCTGACTGATGAAATTCATTCTTACGTCACACTTGAAAAGAATTGAGAATAACCCCGAGGGAATTAGAAGAGTCAGGTAAGATCCTAGGAAAAGACCTGTGGGTTAGGGCCCACTGAAGAGAAAAACACCGTTTGAAAAAGGATGTTGAAGAGGTAGATGATGCACCGGAATGATTTAAATATTTGAATGAGGTGACAACCTCAAATTAATTGGAACACAGACGAATCTCCTGAGATGTCTTGAGCACTCCGGAAGGATAAACTAGCGAGAGGCGAACGAGCAGGGAAAACACTTGATCCAAGGAAAAGAATGTGATCAACCCGAAAAAAAACTTGAATTAAGTGCACCGGAAAAGGAAAGAGATGAAGAATGACGAACGAGACGAGAATTCACCGGTTGAAACAATTGAGGAAAGACTGAAGAGGCTCCGTATGAATGAAATTGATGCTCGAAAGAGATTCAAGCTCCGGGAAGAAGAGGGTGGGAGGGCGGGAAAAACAAAGGCAACTTGGAAGGGGGAACCGACGAATATCTTAAAGAGAAAACACCGGTTGAAATCATTGAGGAAAGAAAGCAAAGACTTCACACGAGTAGGACGGATACTCGATTACAGGCTCCAAGATGAAAAAGGGTGGGCGGGTGAGAAAAGAAAACAACTGAGGATGGGAAAACAACTTCATTGAGAGCGAACTGAGGATCGAACTTGCAACAACGGAGAGGGTCGAATCACCTTGACGAGAAATGCACCGGATGCAAAGAGCTGAGGAACAACGATAAAAAAACCAACTGCGTGAACCTAAAGAAAAATTTGAATGGGAAGAGGAGTAATTAAAAACACCTACTTCAAGATTCCTCACTAGAGCGACGAAGGGGCTGAGGAGTAAAAAGAATTCCTACTCTCCGATATAACTAGACTCAAAAATCAGTTTTCTTCTAGACTCAACAACGGCCAAACTACACGATCAATCAAGGGGGGCTCCTAGGGTCGTTCGAGGCTCTGATACCAACTTGTCACGCCAAATATGCGACCCTATCCAAAAGGAACTCGAAGGTCCCACCAAGGATAGACCCGCATATTGAAACGCTTTTGTAAGGTGGATATCATTACATCAACATTACATAGTAGATGGGGATACATACAAAAGGCATACAATGCCACACGAATACAACAATACATCATACACAACATCAACATCCGACTACGGATGAAACACAAACAGAAGCTCAAACAACATCCACCCTGCTAGCCCAGGCTGCCGACCTGGAACCTATCCCCTGATCGAAGAAGAAGCAGAAGAAGAACTCCAAAACAAGTAAACATCGCTCTCACGTCATGATCATCGCATAAACCTGTACCTGCAACTGTTGTTGTAGTAATATGTGAGCCACGAGGACTCAGCAATCCCATTACCATGGGTATTAAGACTAGCAAAGCTTAAAGGGTAAGGAAGGGGTAAAGTGGTGAGGTTGCAGCAGCGACTAAGCATATATGGTGGCTAACATACGCAAATGAGAGCGAGAAGAGGAGCAAAGGAACGGTCATCAACTAGTAATGATCACGAAGTGATCCCGAACTCCTACTTACGTCAAACATAACCCAAAACCGTGTTCACTTCCCGGACCCCGCCGAAAAGAGACCAGCACGGCTACACACATGGTTGATGCGTTTTAATTCGTATCTGGTGTCAAGTTATCTACAACCGGACATTAACAAATTCACATCTGCCACATAACCGTTGGGCACGGCTTTCGAAAGTTTATACCCTGCAGGGGTGTCCCAACTTAGCCCATGATAAGCTCTCGCGATCAACGAAGGATATACCTTCTCCCAGGAAGACCCGATCAGTCTCGGAATCCCGGTTTACAAGACATTTCGACAATTGTAAAACAAGACTAGCAAAGCCACCCGATGCGCCGACAATCCCGATAGGAGCTGCACATATCTCTTTCTCAGGGCAACACCGGATAAGTCAAGCTACGAGTAAAACTAGACCTCGCATTTCCCCGAGGGGGCCCCGCAGGTTGCTCATTTCGGACCAACACTTAGAGAAGCACTGGCCCGGGGGGGCTAAAATAAAGATGACCCTCGGGCTTATGCCTGGTGTTTTGCTCCACTCTTGCTGCCCTAGTTTCCGTCATACCGGTGTTATGTTCCCGGATTTTGCGTTCCTAACACGGTTGGGTGATTTATGGGACCCCCTTGACAGTTCGCTTTGAATAAAACTCCTCCAGCAAGGCCCAACCTTGGTTTTACCATTTGCCTCACCTAGCCCTTTTTCCCTTGGGTTTCCGGAGCCCGAGGGTCATCTTTATTTTAGCCCCCCCCCCCCCCGGACCAGTGCTTCTCTAAGTGTTGGTCCGAAACGAGCAACCTGCGGGGAAACTCGAGGTCTGGTTTTACTCGTAGCTTGACTTATCTGGTGTTGCCCTGAGAATGAGATATGTGCAGCTCCTATCGGGATTGTCGGCGCATCGGGCGGCTTTGCTGGTCTTGTTTTACCATTTTCGATATGTCTTGTAAACCAGGATTCTGAGACTGATCGGGTCTTCCTGGGAGAAGGTATATCCTTCGTTGATCGCGAGAGCTTATCATGGGCTAAGTTGGGACACCCCTGCAGGGTATAAACTTTCGAAAGCCGTGCCCGTGGTTATGTGGCAGATGGGAATTTGTTAATGTCCGGTTGTAGATAACTGGACACCAGATACGAATTAAAATGCATCAACCGTGTGTGTAGCCGTGATGGTCTCTTTTCGGCGGAGTCCGGGAAGTGAACATGGTTTTGGGTTATGTTTGACGTAATTAGGAGTTCGGGATCACTTCTTGATCATTACTAGTTGACGACCGTTCCTTTTCTCCTCTTCTCGCTCTCATTTGCGTATGTTAGCCACCATATATCCTTAGTCTCTGCTGCAACCTCACCACTTTACCCCTTCCTTACCCTTTAAGCTTTGCTAGTCTTGATACCCATGGTAATGGGATTGCTGAGTCCTCGGGGCTCACAGATTACTACAACAACAGTTGCAGGTACAGGTTTTTGCGATGATCATGACATGAGAGCGATGTTTACTTGTTTTGGAGTTCTTCTTCTTCTTCTTCTTTGATCAGGGGATAGGTTCCAGGTCGGCAGCCTGGGCTAGCAGGGTGGATGTCGTTTGACCTTCTGTTTGTGTTTCATCCGTAGTCGGATGTTGATGTTGTGTATGATGTATTGTTGTATTCGTGTGGCATTGTATGCCTTTTGTATGTATCCCCATCTATTATGTAATGTTGATGTAATGATATCCACCTTGCAAAAGCGTTTCAATATGCGGGTCTATCCTTGGTGGGACCTTCGAGTTCCTTTTGGATAGGGTCGCATATTGGGCATGACAAGTACCCGGCGGCTCCTGGAGCCGCGGCGCGAGATCCGGCCGGGTGGAGCTGGCGACGAGGTCGGAGGAGGCCGGGCGAGACTGTGGCGCGCGGCGACCGGGGGCGGCAATCGGCATGGTGGCGCGGAGGCCGGCGGCGGGGGAGGCGCTCGGGGGCGCGGCGAGGCGCAGGCAGCGCGCGGGGGCGAGGTGGCCCGGGCTTGAGCGCCGCGGGCGGCAGCGAGCGGCGGCCGACGGGGCGGCGAGGCCTCCGGCGAGGTCCGGGCGGCCGGCGGGAGACGCGGGGCGGCGGCGGTGCCTCGGGCTCGCGCGGGCGAGCATCGGCGGCATCCGGGCCCGAGCGGGCCTCAGATGGGCTCGGCGGGCCCGCGGCGGCGGGGAGGAGAGAGAGGGTGCGGGCGCGGGGAGGTGGCGGCGTCTGGTTGGCTAGCGGCGGTTCCGGGGTGAAGTGGCATCCGCGGATTGGTCCGGGCGACGTGCAGGCGGCGGTGGACGTGTCCGGCCGCCGGGCGGACATGTCCGGCGGCGCCAGGAGGGAGAGGGCTAGGGTTGGACTGAGCGAAAATTGGAGGGGATCACATATTTATAGATTCTGGGAGTTAGGAGAGTCCAAATGGGGAGCGGTTTTCGCCCACACGATTGTAATCGAACGACCGAGAGCATGGAGGGGGTTTGGATGGGTTATGGGCTGTTATGAAGGGGTGATGGGCTGCACAAAGAAGGGGGTTTTGAGCTACGCGGTTAACCGTTGAAGTATCAAACGGACTCCAAATGGCACGAAACTTGACATGTGGTCTACAGGTGGTGTACCAAGGCCGCTTGGCAAACCTCGGTCCATTCCGAGAATGTTTAACACCCGCTCATGAAAAGATACAGGAAGGGGACGCCGGATGACATAGGAGTGCCGGATTGCAAAACGGACAATGGGGAAAATGCTCGGATGCATGAGACGAACACGTATGCAAAAATAAAATGCACATGATGACATGGCAAAATGCAACACGCAAGCACATGACATGGCAATGATGGTGAATGACTGGAAGACACCTGGCGCATCGAATCCGGGGCATTACATAAACCTAGACTTATTAGATGGGTTCTCTTACTACAAGTATTTGATTTGCATATTATCGATAGAAAGGGAGCTGAGAACCCCGTTGCATACAACTTGTCTAGGTTAGAAAATGTTCTTGATGACCCACTACCTATTGATGATAGCTTTCCTGATGAAAAATTAGCTGTCATTAATGCTTCTCGTACTACTCCATGCTATGCTGATTATGCTAATTACATTGTTGCCAAATTTATACCACCTAGTTTCACATACCAGCAAAAGAAAAAGTTTTTCTATGATTTAAGACATTACTTCTGGGATGACCCACACCTTTATAAAGAAGGAGTAGATGGTGTTATTAGACGTTGTGTACCTCAGCATGAACAGGAACATATCCTATGCAAGTGTCACTCTGAGGCTTATGGAGGACACCACGCTGGAGATAGAACTGCACATAAGGTATTGCAATCCGGTTTTTATTGGCCTACTCTCTTCAAAAATGCCCGTAAGTTTGTCTTGTCTTGTGATGAATGTCAAAGAATCGGTAATATTAGTAGACATCAAGAAATGCCTATGAATTATTCACTTGTTATTGAACCATTTGATGTTTGGGGCTTTGATTATATGGGACCTTTTCCTTCCTCTAATGGGTATACACATATTTTAGTTGTTGTTGATTACGTTACTAAGTGGGTAGAAGCTATTCCAACTAGTAGTGTTGATCATAACACCTCTATTAAGATGCTCAAAGAAGTTATTTTTCCGAGGTTTGGAGTCCCTAGATACTTAATGACTGATAGTGGTTCACATTTTATTCATGGTGCTTTCAGTAAAATGCTTACTAAATAAGATGTTAATCATAGAATTGCATCTCCATATCACCCACAGTCTAGTGGCCAAGTAGAACTGAGTAATAGAGAGCTCAAATCAATTTTTCAAAAGATTGTTAATAGATCTAGAAAGAATTGGTCCAAGAAACTTGATGATGCATTATGGGCCTATAGAAATGCATATAAAAATCCTATGGGTATGTCTCCGTATAAATGGTTTATGGAAAAGCTTGTCACTTACCTCTTGAACTAGAACATAAGGCGTATTGGGCCATTAAAGAGCTCAACTATGATTTTAAACTTGCCGGTGAGAAGAGGCTATTTGACATTAGCTCACTTGATGACTGGAGAACCCAGGCGTATGAGAATGCCAAACTGTTTAAAGAAAAGGTTAAAAGATGGCATGACAAAAGGATACAAAAGCATGAGTTTAATGTAGGTGATTATGTTTTCCTATACAACTCTCGTTTAAGATTTTTTGCAGGAAAACTTCTCTCTAAATGGGAAGGCCCTTATGTTATCGAGGAGGTCTATTGTTCCGGTGCCATAAAAATCAACAACTTTGAAGGCACAAATCCGAAGGTGGTGAATGGTCAAAGGATCAAACATTATATCTCAGGTAATCCCATAAATGTTGAAACCAATGTTATTGAAACTGTAACCCCGGAGGAATACTTAAGGGACATTTTCCAGAACGTTTCAGACTCTGAAAAGGAAAAGGTATGTGGTACGATAAGTAAACCGATTCCAAAACAGTTCTAATAGCATTTTTTCTCCGTTTTGGAATATTTAAAAAATTAGGAAAATAAGAAGTAGTTCAAAAGAGACACGAGGCATCCACGAGGGTGGAGGGCGCGCCCCCTGCCTCGTGGGCACCTCGTGTGCTCTCCGGACTCCGTTTTCTTGCATGATACTTTGTTTGGTTGATAAAAATCATTATATAATCTCCCGAAGGTTTTGACCACCGTATCGCACAAATATCCTCTGTTTTTTCTTTGAATTGTTTCTGTCGCAGATTAGAGCAGGATGTCTTCTCAAGAGTCAGTCGGGGAGAGTCGTGTGTCTCATCTGACACCGGGACCAGGAGGAAACAGCGATGCTGACCACTTTGGGCCATCAACGAAGGAAGAGATGGAGGCCGACTTGAATAGGATAGATGCCATGGAGGAGGATCAAGAAGTTACTTCTCGTTTCCTAGCCGGACTCACGATGGGGGAACTACAGAGCTCAGCTATTCCAAACTTGGTTATCCCTTCCAATGTTAGATTTCTTTACTATGAGAATATCAAAAGAGTGTTACTTGTTCTCCCGCAGCTATGCAACATCCTTGGGTGAAAGGAGCTCTAGCCGTCACGGGTAAGTTCCGTAAGGAAATAATGGACCTCAGGCAGCAAGTCAATAAGCTCAAGGAAGAGAATCGTATCCCGAGATGCATCATCACCAAGAATATCACATCACTACCTCCGAAGAAAGAGACATAATCACATGGGTATGGGAACTCCCCTTAGCAACTGCCAAGCTTGGGGGAGGTGCCCCAGTATCGTATCACCATCACACTCCTATCTTTACCATTTTTCTTAGTTTGATCCTTTTGGTAATATCTTTATCTATTAGAATAAAGTTTTAGTATGATTTAGTTTTGAGTTTTGCTTTATGATCCTTCTATGTAATCGAGTCCGTGAGTCATATATATAATAAAGATTAGTGTTGAGTCAAGAGCTTGATTATCCTGTTATGATCTTGAGGGAATTAAAAAAAGAGAATAAAAAGAAATAACGAGATCATATTGATCTTATGGAGAGTAATGACTTCACATATAAAGAGTATGGTGAATAAAAGTTGTTGAGAGTTGACAAACATAGTTTTGGTCATCGTTGCAATTAATAGGAAGTAATAAATAAAGAGAGGTTCTCACATATAAATATACTATCTTGGACATCTTTTATGACTGTGAGCACTAATTAAAATATGACATGCAAAAAGTTGATGTTGGACAAGGAACACAACGTAATGTTGGGGAACGTAGTAATTTCAAAAAAATTCCTACGCACACGCAAGATCATGGTGATGCATAACAACGAGAGGGGGGGGTTTATCTTCATACCCTTGAAGATCGCTAAGCGGAAGCGTTTATCAACGCGGTTGATGTAGTCGTACACCTTCAATATCCGCCACGATCACGTACCTAACGTACGGCACCTCCGCGTTCAGCACACGTTCAGCTCGATGACGTCCTCGCCTTCTCGATCCAGCAAGATGGGCGAAGAAGAAGATGAGTTCCGGCAGCACGACGGCGTGGTGACGGTGTTGGTGAAGAGCAATCTCCGCAGGGCTTCGCCTAAGCACTACGGAAACTATGACGGAGAATAAACTAGAGGGGACGGGGTTGCTGGCACACGGCTTGGTGTTTCTTGATGTGTCTTTGGTGCTAGCCATGCCCCTCTATTTATATGTTGAGCCTTGGGGTCGAAACTTGGAGTAAAAGCCTCCACAAAGTCGGTTTCACCCGAAAGGCAAGAGTCCTTCTCAGACTCCAGGGCCAGACGCCAGGGTTCCCGGCGTCTTTGCGCTTTCCAAAAACCTTGTGGGATTTCCCCTTTGGCCCAAATAAAGTGTTCTCGTGCCCAAACATTTCGGGAAACATCCGGAACCCCTTCCGGTGAATTCCGGAACCCTTCCGGAGACCAAACACTATTATCCCATATATCAATCTTTATCTCCGGACCATTCCAGAGTTCCTCGTCATGTCCGCGATCTTATCCGGGACTCCGAACAACATTCGTTCACCAACATACATAACTCATATAATACTATATCGTCAACGAACGTTAAGCGTGCGGACCCTACGGGTTCGAGAACTATGTAGACATGGCCGAGACACCTCTTTGGTCAATAACCAATAGCGGAACCTGGATGCCCATATTGGCTCCTACATATTCTACGAAGATCTTTATCGGTCGAACTGCATAACAACATACGTTGTTCCCTTTGTCGTCGGTATGTTACTTGCCCGAGATTCGATCGTCGGTATCTCAATACCTAGTTAAATCTCGTTACCGCCAAGTCTCTTTACTCGTTATGTAATGCATCATATGGCAACTAACTCATTAGCTACATTTCTTGCAAGGCTTATAGTGATGTGCATTACCGAGAGGGCCCAGAGATACCTCTCCGACAATCGGAGTGACAAATCCTAATCTTGAAATACACCAACTCAACATGTACCTTCTGAGACACCTGTAGAGCTCCTTTATAATCACCCAGTTACGTTGTCACGTTTGGTAGCACACAAAGTGTTCCTCCGGTACACGGGATTTGCATAATCTCATAGTCGTAGGAACATGTATAAGTCATGAAGAAAGCAATAACAACATACTAAATGATCAAGTGCTAAGCTAACGGAATGGGTCAAGTCAATCACATCATTCTCTAATGATGTGACCCCGTTAATCAAATGACACTCATGTCTATGGCTAGGAAACTTAACCATCTTTGATTCAACGTGCTAGTCAAGTAGAGGCATACTAGTGACACTATGTTTGTCTATGTATTCACACATGTAATATGTTTCCGGTTAATACAATTCTAGCATGAATAGTAAACATTTTATCATGAAATAAGGAAATAAATAATAACTTTATTATTGCCTCGAGGGCATATTTCCTTCACGTAATGGGTTATGTTTTCTTATATCCGAAAGAAAGTATATTGTCATGGATCATCCAACATGTTGAGCTTGCCTTTCCCCATCATGCTAGCCAAATCCTTTGCACCAAGTAGAGATACTACTTGTGCTTCCAAATATCCTTAAACCCAGTTTGCCATGAGAGTTCACCATATCTACCTATGGATTGAGTAAGATCCTTCAAGTAAGTTGTCATAGTTACAACCAATAAAAATTGCTCTTTAAATATGTATGATTTATTAGTGTGGAGAAACTAAGCTTTATACGATCTTGTGATATGGAAGTAATAAAAGCGACAGACTGCATAATAAAGGTCCATATCACAAGTGGCAATATAAAGTGACGTTATTTCACATTAAGATTTTGTGCATCCAACCATAAAAGCACATGAGAACCTCTGCTTCCCTCTGCGAAGGGCCTATCTTTTATTTTTGTCTTATGCCTTATGCAAGAGTCATGGTGATCTTCACCTTTCCCTTTTACATTTTATCCTTTGGCAAGCACATTGTGTTGAAAAGATCCTGATATATATATCCAATTGGATGTAAGTTATCATAAAATATTATTGTTGACATTATCCTTGAGGTAAAAGGTTGGGAGGCAACACTATATCCCCCTATCTTTCTCTGTGTCCGATTAAAACTCCATACCCACCAGTATTGCATGAGTGTTAGCAACTGTGAAAGACTAAATGATAGTTGAGTTTGTGGACTTGCTAAAAGGCTCTTATATTGACTCTTTCCGATGTTATGATAAATTGCAATTGCTTCAATGACCGAGATTATAGTTTGTTAGTTTTTAATGAAGTTTTTGATTCATACTTGACACTGTCAATAGATTGTTACTTTAGCATAAGAAATCATATGACAATATATATTTATATATGTTCCTGTTTCAAGAATGATCATGATGCCCTCATGTCCGTATTTTATTTTATCGACACCTCCATCTCTAAAACATGTGGACATATTTTTCGATTTCGGCTTCTGCTTGAGGACAAGCGAGGTCAAAGCTCGGGGAAGTTGATACGTCCATTTTGCATCATGCTTTGATATTGATATTTATTGCCTTATGGGTTGTTATTACACATTATGTCACAATACTTATGCCTTTCCTCTCTTATTTTACAAGGTTTACATGAAGAGGGAGAATGCCGGCAGCTGGAATTCTGGGCTGGAAAAGGAGCAAATATTAGAGACCTATTCTGCACAACTCCAAAAGTCCTAAAACTTCACAGACGCACGTTTTGGAATTAATAAAAATACTGGCGAAAGAATCAACCAGAGGGGGCCCACACCCTGGCCACGAGGGTGGGGGCGCGCCCTACCCCCCTGGGCACGCCCCTGTCTCGTGGGCCCCCTGGCAGGCCTCCGGTGCCCATCTTTTGCTATATGAAGTCTTTCGCCCTGGAAAAAATCAGAAGGAAGCTTTTGAGACGAAGCGCCGCCGTCTTGAGGCGGAACCAATCTAGGGCTCCGACGGAGCTGTTCTACCGGGGAAACATTCCTCCAGGAGGGGGAAATCGTCACCATCATCATCACCATCGATCCTATCATCGGGAGTGGGTCAATCTCCATCAACATCTTCAACAGCACCATCTCCTCTCAAGCCCTAGTTCATCTCTTGTATCCGATCTTTGTCTCAAAACCTCAGATTAGTACGTGTGGGTTGCTAGTAGTGTTGATTACTCCTTGTAGTTGATGCTAGTTGGTTTATTCGGTGGAAGATTATATGTTCATATCCTTAATGCATATTAATACCCCTCTGATTATGAACATGAATATGATTTGTGAGTAGTTACGTTTGTTCCTGAGGACATGGGAGAAGTCTTGCAATAAGTAGTCATGTGAATTTGGTATTCGTTCGATATTTTGATAAGATGTATGTTGTCTTTCCTCTTGTGGTGTTATCTGAATGTCGACTACATGACACTTCACCATTATTTGGTCCTAGGGGAAGGCATTGGGAAGTAATAAGTAGATGATGGGTTGCTAGAGTGGCAGAAGCTTAAACCCTAGTTTATGCAGTTCTTCGTAAGGGGCTGATTTGGATCCATATGTTTCATGCTATTGTTAGGTTTACCTTAATTCTTCTTTCCTAGTTGCAGATGCTTGCGAGAGTAGTTAATCATAAGTGGGATGCTTGTCCAAGGATGGGCGGCATCCAAGCACCAGTCCACCCAGATATCAAATTATCAAAGTAACGACCGCGAATCATATGAGCGTGATGAAAACTAGCTTGACGATAATTCCCATGTGTCCTTGGGAGCATTTTCCTTTATATAGCAGGCTTGTCCTTTTCTACAAAAAGGATTGGGCCACCTTGCTGCACCTTATTTACTTTTGTTGCTTGTTACCCGTTACAAATTACCTTATCACAAAATTATCTGTTACCGATAATTTCAGTGCTTGCAGAGAATACCTTACTGAAAACCATTTGTCATTTCCTTCTGCTCCTCGTTAGGTTCAACACAACTACTTATCGAAAGGACTATGATAGATCCCCTATACTTGTGGATCATCAGTGGACGCGGCGTCCGCCGCCGCCCTCGCCAGCGAGATCGGCGACCTGAAGTTCAAGACGAAGTAAACAACAAGCAGGGTCGCTCGGCCACTCGGATGCAAGTAAGAGACGAACTTACCCCGACAACACCAGGACGTCGGGCTTCGCCAGCCTCTCCTGCGGAGCGCCGCGCCTCCTCTTGGCGGTCGGCCTCGCACCCCCGGACGGGTTCGCCGCGCGCTTCACGGCCGGGGGGCGCGGCACGACGTTGTCCTTCCCACGCGTCCGACTTGCCGTCGGCGCCCCCCCCCCCCTCCCCCCCCCCCCCCCCCCCCGCGATGACCCGACATCGCCCTCGTCGCCGCCTCCTCCGCCCAACGCCACTGCATCAACGACACGTGTTAGCATTGCCACGCCGCGTCGTGCCCGATAAATCAAGGAATGGGGAGAACGATGCTTACCCGCATGGTGCCCTACGCCAACGTTGGCAGCCGCCTCCTCCCCGCCGCCGTGAGCCTCGGGCTCCTCCGACTTGGCCCGCACCACCTGCGACGGCGCCCGGGCGTAAGGATGTAGGATGGCGTTCAAAAGCACCTCCCGTGTCGCATCGGGACGGATAAGAAGATGCGCATCAGCAAAATATGGAGACCAGGGACTCATCACGGGCGCCGGGTTCGTGTGGCTGTACGGCGGCTTTCCAAACTGCCAGTCAGCCCGCAGCGCGGCCTTGGAGATGATGTTGACCCGCAGCGCGACCTGGTCTGCCCTCAGGCGCATGTTAGACATGCAGTTGGGATCTTGAAGGCCGGTCATTTGCCCGATGAGACAGCTGCGTCGCTGCAGCGGCAGAACCCTGCGCATGATGAAGGCGGCAATGAGGTCGATGCTGGTGAGTCTCTCCGCACCTTCATCTCCGACACCCGCTCGTAGAGGTTGAGTACCTCGTGCGACAGGTGCCTGGGGTAATCGCCCCAGTTCATCTTTGCCTGCGGCGGTGCATTGATGAAGGGCGGCAGATTGATGTGGTCCGCGCCGAGATTGCGGACGTAGAAGAAAGAATTCTGCCATTTCTTGGCGGAATCCTCCAGCGGCATTTTGGGGCAATCGGAGCCCGACTACTTCGGGATGACGGCAGCCCCGCAGTCGGAAAACTCCCCGGCCCTCGGCCCCTGCTGCTTCAAGCGCACCCAGAGGTCGATCGAAGGCTCGACCCCCAGGTACCCCTCGCAGAGGGTGATGAAGCCCGAGAGTTGCATGATGCCGCTAGCGCCAAGATGATGGGGATGGAGCCGGAACTCCAGGAAGTCACGGAAGAAGGCGCTCGCGGAAAGGCCGAACCCGCGCTTGAAGTGCGGGAAAAAGACCATGTGTTCCGTGCCCTCGGGCAGTGGTTCTCGCTCAGCCTACAGCAGGCGCACGACAACCTCCGTGTCCCCCGGCAAGTGCCTGGTGGTGTGTAGGTAGGCAATGTGGCCGGGGGTGACAGTCAAGCCCATCCACGAGCCCGACGGCAGCGCCATCGACGGAGAGGAAAGAGAAAGAGGGAAAGTGAACGATGATGGAGCTCTGCTCAAAACGGCGGGCGTCGTAGTGCGGCGGTCGCAAGGAGCAGAGGAAGGACGAAGAGGCACGGGAGCGCGAGTGAGAATGATGTTCGCCGCCCCCTCGCCCCCAATTTATAAGCCCCGGTTCAAAACATGGGGAAGTGGGATCATTTGCGCTCGCCCTTCACACTTCCCCGTAATAAGTGCGCACGTACGCGGGCAATAACTGCACGCGGAAGAGCAACCGACTTGCAGACGTCGCAATAAATCCGCACACATGGGCCAAGGGCACGCAGCAGCGGGCCCCAGCACGTCTCCCAGTCCCGTCACGCGCTTGGCCTATCAGGCCCCTCCGGCTTCCAGGCGCCACATAGCGCCCGCGCGAAGCCCAAGGGATGGCCCCAAGATTCGACGGGCCCTCCGGTTTCCCATTGCTGCCGGGATGCTGCGATCCGGTTTCCAGAAACCGGCACATAGTGGGTGTTGCCGGACCCGGCGGTCGCAAGATTCGCCTCCTCAAGGGGGGACTACGAAGGCCCTCCCATCCGATGACGTCGGACCTTCACAGCTTTGGGGACTACTGTCGGGGGGATGAACCCCGGGTAGGCAACGGAACCTGGATCCTTTTAAAAACCAACAGGGCAAGCATCGCCCCTCAAGCCGGCCCACGCTTGGCCGGGTCGCTCAACCCGGCCAGGCCCCTCGACCCGGTCGAACTCTCCGACCCGGCCAAGCTCCTCGACTCGGCCCCAAAAACCAGCTCAAAGGCAGCCAAACCCGGCACACCAAGACTTCCGCAACAAGCCAGTCTCACCCTTGGCGTGTTCCTCAACCCAGCCACGGGTCAGCTCACGTCCCATCCAGGCCGTATGATGGGACGAGTCTCCACCTACCGATGACCGAGGCAACAGTGCACCGCCCATGCCTCTGGTCAGCCAGAGCGTGGCAACGGTGCCCCTCACCTGCCCGCTGACCAGGGCCGGCGTGGCAACAGTGCCCCGTCGTCACTGTTGGCGCGAGCAACCGGCGACCTGACGGAGTGCCAGTGTACCCGACTCAACTCGGCCACTCCCTGACGATCGACAAGACGGCGCACAGTGCCCCTAGGCAAGCGGGACCCGCGCCTAGGGGAACCCGGCGAACCACTGGCACCCGGCGGGTCCCAGCTCCGGGTTCCCAGACGCTGACCACCCGGCCCCATGGCCTTGTAACATTACCATTGTACCCCTGGGAGGTTGGCCTATAACCCCCCCAGGAGCCCTCAAGCATACGGGCAAGCACGAAGCACACAGGAAAGTAGTCAACCGATTAGTAGAACACACACACACAGAGAGAAGGAGCAGCCTAAGCCCTAGCCAGCCTTCCTTCTTCCTCAATACAGCTCCAGGAGCGACTCTGTACTCTTGCATATCAACCACACTCGGCAGGACTAGGGGTATTATCTCTCCGGAGAGCCCCGAACCTGGGTGTGTCTTGCGTCCCGCGCTCGCTCATGCTGACCTGGCCTCTGGAGCCCACCAGTGCCCTCGAGCCTCCTCCTCTCTTTAGCCGTCCCATGGCATCTGTCATGCGCACACCATGACAAGTAGAGAAAGTATGTTAGCTCATGCCTCTCCCTCATATAAAATTGCAAGAATGTCGATTGCCTAGGGACAAATGACTTTCTTGTTGACAAAAGCTATCTACTTTTATTACCTTGCAATTTATTCATAGTTTTATTCTCGCAAAGTACTCATAGTTTTATTCTCGCAAAATAGCTTCATACTTGTTTTAGGTAAAGCAAACGTCAAGTGTGCGTAGAGCTGTATCGGTGGTCGATAGAACTTGAGGGAATATTTGTTCTACCTTTAGCTCCTCATTGGGTTCGACGCTCTTATTTATCGAAGAAGGCTACAAACGATCCCCTATACTTGTGGGTTATCACCAATCTAGGCACGCCTTGGGCCAGGGGGCTACTATCAGCGTTTTGGGATAGGGGGTACCCAGACTTGCGTGCCTGCGGCCCAACGTGTGGCCCCATTGACGGTCCGGCAAGGCCGAGATGCAAGACTACACGAGGAAGACCCTCGTGAGGGCCCCCGGCCTCGCGTAGTGAGCGACGCCAAGACCTCCATAGTAGCAGCTCCCCAAGCCTGCCTCCTCGAGGACCGGAGATCTCTATGTGGGTACCCTGCCTCATGAGGCTGCAATGACATGAGCCATGACGACCAAGGCCAGGCGGGCACCAGCGGGTGCAGAGGGGATAGTTTCCTTTTCGGTGCTAAGGAAGCAAGGACGGGCGCAGGTTCCCGAGGTCGGTGAGGGAGTCCTGGATTAAGGGGTCCTCGGACAGGCGGACTATGTACTTTGGTCGGACTGTTGGACTATGAAGATACAAGATTGAAGACTTCGTCCCGTGTCCGGATGGGACTCTCCTTTGCGTGGAAGGCAAGCTTGGTAATTCGGATATGTAGATTTCATTCTCTGTAACCAACTCTGTGTAACCCTAGCCCCCTCTAGTGTCTATATAAACCGGAGGGTTTAGTCCGTAGGACAACAACAATCATAGGCTAGCTTCTAGGGTTTAGCCTCTACGATCTCGTGGTAGATCAACTCTTGTAATACTCATATCATCAAGATCAATCAAGCTGGAAGTAGGGTATTACCTCCATCGAGAGGTCCCAAACCTGGGTAAAACATCGTGTCCCCTGCCTCCTGTTACCATTAGCCTTAGACGCACAGTTCGGGACCCCCTACCCGTGATCCGCCGGTTTTGACACCGACATTGGTGCTTTCATTGACAGTTCCACTGTGTCGTCGCGGTAAGGCTTGATGGCTCCTTCAATCATCTTCAACGATGCGGTCCAGGGGGAGGTTTTCCTTCCCAGACAGATCTTCGTATTCGGCGGCTTCGTGCTGCGGGCCAACTCGCTTGGCCGCTTGGAGCAGATCGATAGGTACGCCCCTGACCACCAGGTCAGGTTTGGAAGCTTGAACTATACCACCGATATTCGCGGAGACTTGATCTTCGATGGATTCGAGCCCATGTCAGGTGCGCCAAATAGTCACGATGAGCATGACTTAGATCTGCCATTAGACAGTGTTCGGGAGATCGTACCTACGGCGGCCCCGGGAATCAAACCGGAGCAGATCGCATCCTCCGAGGATGGGTGGATAGACCCCGCCACAGAGGCCGAACAGTCATCAGCATTGGAGCCGAACACTGAAGCCACCTCCGGTGAGGATGGTATCCTCGGACCCTCGAACTCGTCTCCGGTTATAGGATCCGAGCCGCATGCGGCCGTGCCTATCGAATCTGATTGGGCACCGGTCATGGAGTTCATCGCCGCGGATATTTTTCATCACTCGCCCTTAGGTGACGTGCTGAACTCGTTAAGTTCTCTTTCCTTGACGAGAGATTCTTGGCCGAACTATGTCCGGCTCGAGAGGGTTAGCGGACAATGAAGAAATTTGATCCCCACCCACCACCCATCTAATAGCCACTGTCGATGACTTAACCGACGTGCTTGACTTCAACTCCGAAGACATCGATGGTATGGACGACAATGCCGGAGAAGAACGGGAACCACCTCCTATAAGGCGCTGGACAGCCACCTCATCATACGATATATGTATGGTGGACACCCCCAAAGAAAGCAATGGCAATGAGGCAACGGATGATAACCCCTTGGAGAAGAAATCTAAGCACCGGTGTCACAGGCGCCACTTCAAGCCCCGCCATAGCAGAAATAGCAATGCAGGCACAAGAGATAATAATTCGGATGGTGCCGAAGACGAAAAAAAATCCTGCCCAGCCAGGCTTCGAGCAGGCCGAGCAAGAGGATGGGCAAGCTAGCCCTAAAGAACAGGCAACAGATGGAGAATCAGAGGATGATAATTACATGCCTCTCTCCAAAGACAAAGTGAGCCTTGGCGACGAAGAATTCATCGTGCCTGAGGATCCCGTCGAGCAGGAGCGCTTCAAACGTCGGCTTATAGCCACTGCAAAAAGCCTGAAGAAAAAGCAGCAACAGCTTCAAGCTGATCAAAATCTGCTAACTGACAGATGGACCGAGGTCCTGGCTGCCAAGGAATACGGACTCGAGCGCCCTAGCAAAAGCTACCCAAAGCGCAGACTGCTACCTCAACTCTAGGAGGAAGCTTTAAAGCCCACGCTACCAGCACATGATGCGGCTGACCGGCCACCCCGTGGCCGCGATAAAGCGGTGTACTAGCCTGAAGTCCAGACCGCACCCCGTCGCCAATCAAACGATAATCCTAAGGCCCGGGGCTACACAAAGGACCTACGAGATATATTGGAAAACAAAGCAGGACAATCAAGATCGATCTATGGATCACGGGGGCGCGCCAAGACGTGACGATGACCATCACGCCGGATACAATAAACCAAAGTCCGGTCGGGCCGAATGCAATAGACCGGATTCATTTGAACTACATCGACATAGAGGCGCCGCACACCCCCTGTGCTTCACTGATGAAGTTATGGATCATGAATTCCCAGAAGGGTTTAAACCCGTAAACATTGAATCCTATGATGGCATAACGGACCTCGCGGTATGGATCGAATATTTTCTTCTCCACATTCACATGGCATAACGGACCTCGCGGTATGGATCGAATATTTTCTTCTCCACATCCTCCATAAAGTACCTACCACTTAAGCTCAAAGGACCGGCTCGGCATTGGCTGAATAGCCTGCCAGCAAGCTCCATTGGCAGTTGGGAGGATCTAGAAGACGCGTTCCTTGATAAATTCCAGGGCACTTACGTGCGACCATCGGATGCTGATAACTTAAGTCACATAACCCAACAGCCCGGAGAGTCAGCCAGGAAATTCTAGACTCGGTTCCTAACCAAAAAGAACCAAATTGTCGACTGTCCGGATGCCGAAGCCTTAGCAGCCTTCAAGCATAACATCCGCGACGAATGGATCGCCCGACACCTTGGACAAGAGAAGCCAAAATCCATGGCAGCCCTCACGACACTCATGACCCGCTTTTGCACGGGCGAGGACAGCTGGCTAGCTCATAGCAACATCACACCCAAAAATCCAGGCGAATCAGACGCCAGGGATAGCAACGGCAAGCCACGACGAAATAGACACAAGCGTCGCAATAATGGTGACAACGCTGAAGACACGACAGTCAATGCCGGATTCAGAGGCTTTAAATCCAGACAGTGGGAAAATCCATTCAAAAGAAACAGTCCGGGCTCGTCTAGTTTGGACAGCATACTCGATCGCTCATGTCAAATTCACGGCACCCCCGATAAACTAGCCAACCACACCAATAGGGAATGCTGGGTGTTTAAACAGGTTGGCAAGTTGAATGCCGAAAACAAGGAAAAGGGGCTGCATAGCGATGACGATGAGGAGCCCCGACCGCCGAACACAGGAGGACAGAAGAAATTCCCTCCCCAAGTGAAAACAGTAGATATGATATACGCAACCCATATTCCCAAGCGGGAACGGAAGCGTGCACTAAGGGACGTCTATGCGATGGAGCCAGTCGCCCCAAAGTTTAACCCTTGGTCCTCTTGTCCGATCACCTTTGATCGCAGGGACCATCCTACCACTATCCGTCATGGCGGTTCAAACGCATTGTTCCTTGACCCCATCATCGACGGATTCCATCTCACACGAGTCCTCATGGACGGTGGCAGCAGCCTGAACCTGCTCTATCAGGATACAGTGCGCAAAATGGGCATCGACCCCTCAAGGATCAAGCCCACAAAAACCACCTTCAAGGGTGTCATACCCGGTGTGGAGGCCTGTTGTACGGGCTCAATCACACTGGAAGTGGTCTTCGGATCTCCGGACAATTTTCGAAGCGAGGAGTTAATCTTCAACATCGTACCCTTCCGCAGTGGCTATCATGCACTGCTCGGACGAACCGCATTCGCCAAATTCAATGAGGTACCACATTATGCATACCTAAAGCTCAAAATGCCAGGACCTCACGGGGTTATTACAGTTAATGGAAACACAGAGCGCTCACTCCGCATGGAGGAGCACATTGCGGCCCTCGCGGCGAAAGTATAAAACAGCCTTCTTAGGCAAACAGCCAATTTGGCGACAAAGAACCCGGATACCGTCAAGTGAGTCCGGAGTACTCCGCAACAGGATCATCCGGCACGTCCAGAGCTCGACTAGCAATCCGGCCTCCGCCCTAGTCCCAGTCAAGCGGCAAAATTTGTGCCGCATGTACACAACTACGCACTTAAAATACCCTGGGCGTAGGCGGACGCACGGCCATGACACGGTCCACAATGCGGTTCGACCGCCCTGGGGCACACGCATCTTTGCACCCCTTTTTTCTTTCAGGTCCCTATCTTCAGGAGGCTCTTCCGAAAGACCAACTATCGGACACGCCAGGAGGACAAGAAGCTTTTGCGTACAAGGGAATTCTCAGGTGGTCTCCGATAACAATAGTTATACCTGTTTTACATACCCGCATATCGCCCGCTCCTGGTCAGGATGTGTCAAATAGTCCTATTCTGCCTATCGCACTACTTGTATATGTACGCTTTGATGTATCATTTGAATAACAAGGGAAAATAGTATACAGTGTTAGCTTGCCATTATGTTTATTTACCCCTTTCCTTTACTGCTTATTTATTATACCCGTGCATTTTGGCACGACTAGTTTGCCAGGGGCTTCAGTACCCCATAGTCTGGCAAGACAAGTCTGAACACTTTCGACAGTGCGGCACCCCAAACTTATAGCACTATACGGATTAGCTCCGAATCATGTCTTGGGTCAATAGTTGGGTTTGCCTGGCTTCTATGTTTTGGTACCTTACGTTCCGCTATATCGGCTAAGGTAGCGCATGGAGAACTACTGCGATTGTGTCCCGGTTCTTCCGGACGAGCACCTCAGTAGAGAAAGCCGAAAACTGAATGTCATGATAAGGCGAGAGCTAGTCGCTATTCGAGAAGTCTCAAATCCCTAAAGATTTTTTCCGCTTCAGGCGAGGAATCAGCCTCGTCCGATTTAGGCGTATATAGCGCCCCGAGTCCGGCTTTCCGGATACTAGGGGCTTCACCAAAATTTAAAATTGTAGACTTCTATGGCTAAGTGAGAGTGCTAAAGCCGTATAGTCCAATTGCCTTGTTCGCAGCGCTAAACACCTCCTTAAAAGGACCAAAAATTTGGATAAAGAGTGCTTATACTTATCCCGAACACCCTAGTACTAGTTGCATGGGGGCAGAAGCCGACGACTGGCCAACTCTCAAGATTTTATAAACGGCCGCACAGAAGGTAATATTTAAATTAACAAGTGCCATATAGTGCACATGAACTGGTTTTCATATTACAAGATGACATGAGTACATTCATTCGAACATTACATCCTTAGTACACTCATCCGCTACAAGGCGAGCACCCTTAATGACATTTTCATAATATTGTTCGGGGTGGAGATGCTCCTTGCCCTTCGGCGGCCCCTCTGTCACCAGCTTCTCAGCGTCCATCTTCCCCCAATGCACCTTCGCACAGGCCAAGGCCCTGCGCGCACCCTCTATGCAGACGAACCGCTTAACGACTTCAAGCCGCGGACAGGCATTCACCATCCGCTTGACATGGCCGAAGTAGCTGTTGGGCAGAGGCTTGCCAGTCCACAGCTGGACTATGAAGTCCTTCATGGCCAGTTCGGCCGCTTTGTGCAGTTTGACCAGTTGCTTCAGCTGGTCGCTCAAGGGCATCGGATGCTCGGCCCCAATATACTGGGACCAAAATAGCTTATCAGTCGAGCTCCCCTCCTCAGCCCGGTAGAACTCTGCGGCATCAGAGATGCTGCGCGGCAGATCTGTGAATGCTCCTGCAGAGCTCTGAACTCGGGTAAGTAAAAGGAAAGTTTCCTTCACATGCTTGCTTTGCATAATGAAAGCCTTACCCGCAGCTATCTTCTTGGCCGCCTCAATTTCCTGGAGGGCCTTCTGGGCTTCGGCCTTGGCGTCTAGTGCGCTCTGACGGGCCTTCGCAAGCTCCGACTCTTGCGTCTTGGAGTCACGCTCCAAGGACTCGAATTTTTTGACGAAGTCCTGAAGCTCTTGCCGGACCTCATCAACTCGCGCCTCTTGTTTTTTGCGCTCGGTGTGCTCCTTGGCCGCTTTGTTTTCGGCCTTGGACAGCGCCTTCTTAAGGGCCGCCACTTCGGTCGTGGCCCCTAGTAAAATTCATCGTGCTTCTGTTAGCATCAACGATTTTTTCCTTTATATAACATTCAGACGGGGTATTACTTACCTTTGTTTTCCTCGAGCTGCCTCTTCACGAGGCCGAGCTCTTCTTTGGCCCGCCCCAGGTTCTGCCTCAGTCCGGAGACCTCCGCAGTGGCAGCGGTGGCGGCCAGTAGCGATGCCTACTTATTCACATAGACATAATATGATTAGACTCCTGGGAATAATATTTGATCCTCTGTTCGGTTTTTCTTCCCAAACACCAAACAGAGCATCAGGGGCTATTGTCTATCCTGTGATACTTTCTCATAATTTAAATTACTTACCTCAAAGCCTGTCAGGAGGCTGGCGCAGGCTTCGGTCAGTCCGATTTTTGCAGACTGAACCTTCGCAATCATCGTACTCATAGGAGTATGGTGTCCTTCATTAAGGGAAGCGCTCTGAAGCACTTCCACCAAGTTATCTGATGCTTCTGGATGGACAGAGGTCATCGGCACAGGCGACTCGCCCCCCTTGGCGGGGAGCTACCTGCCTGAATTCGGAACCACTGGAGGTTCCGGCGCAGTATCCGGTTGGGGGCCAAGCTTGCTGCGGCCCCCCTCATCCGAATCCATGGGGATCTCCCCTCCCCCCATGAGCCCGGCGTTGGGGGTCTCGCCTTGAGGAGTCTTCGGGTCTACCTCCTCTTGGCCCGGTATCCTCTGAGATAACACCTCGGTGTCATCCGCGGGCTGGGGAGTGGAAGCCGTCGAGAGCGAATAGTTGTTCATCTCCGACGAGCTCAAGGACCCATCCGACGAGGATAAGTCGATGTGGGCTTTGGATGGACTGCACAAACATATCTTGCCATAATAAGAAGCCATAAAGCTAAAACATGCAAAAAGTATTATGGCATCCGAATACTTACGACTTCGCCAGGGGCTTGGCCCTGGGTAGCCACTCCTCCTTGCTGTAGGCGGTGGCTGTGTAGTGGTCCGGAGGGAGGTTCCTTCTCTTCTTGGACCCTTCGGCCTTCCTTTTCTTCTCCCCCTCGGTTTGGGGGAGAGGGTTTTCCTCTTCCTCCTCCTCATTGTCGTTGGAGGAGTGCGCCTTGGTGTCTTCGGACGATGAGTCCGACACCACCTTGCGCCGAAGACTTTTCCTGGTCCCCGTGGCCTTCCTTTTGGCCTTCTTCTCCGGCACCTCATAGGGTGCCGGAACCAGCATCTCCGTCAGGAGAGCGGTTGCTGGATCTTCAGGCAACGGAGCCGGACAGTCGATCCGCTCCGCCATCGCCACATACTCCTATTAAATCAGTATCGTTGCTTCAGTTCCTCCCACAAATATACTGAGGAAAGGCACATCTTGATGCAGAGTGCTTACCGACTTGGCGTGGCGCTTGGCGCCGAGTCCGCGGTCCTTGGTGGTGGGAGGAGGAACTTTGCTGGCCTTGAACAACACCTTCCAGACGTCTTTGTGCGTCGTGTCGAAGAGCTCTTGCAGTGTCTGGTGTTGGGCCGCGTCGAACTCACATAGGTTGAATGCCCGTCTTTGACACGGGAGAATCCGGCGAAATAGCATGACCTGGACCATGTTGAAAAGCTTGATCTTCTTGGTTATCATATTTTTGACGCAGTTCTGGAATCCGGTCAGCTCCGCGGACGCGCCCCAGGCTAGTCCCTTCTTCTTCCAGGAGGTGAGCCGCATGGGGATGCCGGATCGGAATTCGGGGGCCGCCACCCAGTTGGCGTCGCGCGGCTCGGTGATGTAGAACCACCCCGATTGCCACCCCTTCACGGTCTCCACGAAGGAGCCTTCGAGCCAGGTGACGCTGGGCATCTTGCCCACCATGGTGCCTCCGCACTCCACCTGCTGACCGACCACAATCTTCGGCTTCACGTTGAAGATCTTTAGACACAGGCCGAAGTGGGGCCTGATGCGGAGGAAAGCATCGCACACAATGATAAACGCCGAGATATTGAGGATGAAGTTGGGGGCCAGATCATGAAAATCCAGCCTGTAATAGAACATGAGCCCGCAGACAAATGGGTGGAGGGGGAATCCCAGTCCATGGACGAAGTGGGCGAGGAACACAACCCTCTCGTGGGGTCCTGGAGTCGGAATGATCTGCCCTGCGTCCGGGAGCCGGTGCGCGATGTCTGCGGCCAAGTATCCGGTCGCCCGAAGCTTCGTAATGTCCTCCTCCGTGACGGAGGAGGCCATCCACTTGCCTCCCGCTCCAGCCATGTTTTGCTGTACGGAGAAGGTGAGAACTGGGCGGCTGGAGCTCGAGCGTGCGAGAAGGAATGAGCGAAGAAGGAAGAAGGCGTGGGTGAAAGAGGAGAATCCCTATCTCTTTATAAAGGCGGTAGAAACTGTGCGCCTCCCCACTTGCCCGTTAAAAATCGCTTATTTCCCAAGCGCCACGATTGATCGCGCGGTTGGGTTACCCATACCCGTATTGATGAGAATCCCATGATAAGGGGACATGATCTCTGCTTCGACAAGGCATGTCAAGAAAACCGCCTCGCATTACGTGCAATAGCTGGTTATGAAAAATGACTCGAATAATGACTAGACCATGGCGTCATGCTATAAAAAGCTGTCAGCAGATTAGATTTGGGGAATATTGTGCTCTCTACGGTGGTATGTGGAATTTGTTTCGCAGAGTCGGACACGATCCTTGTGTTCTAAATCTTCTACGGAGTATTCGGATAAGGAACCCGCCTTGCAATGCCGAAGACAATCTGCGCACCGGACTCATCATCATTGAAGCTTGCTTCAGGGGCTACTGAGGGAGTCCTGGATTAAGGGGTCCTCGGACAGCCGGACTATATACTTTGGTCGGACTGTTGGACTATGAAGATACAAGATTGAAGACTTCGTCCCGTGTCCGGATGGGACTCTCCTTTGCGTGGAAGGCAAGCTTGGCAATTCGGATATGTAGATTTCCTTCTCTGTAACCGACTCTGTGTAACCCTTCCGGTGTCTATATAAACCGGAGGGTTTAGTCCGTAGGAAAACAACAACCATAATCATAGGCTAGCTTCTAGGGTTTAGCCTCTACGATCTCGTGGTAGATCAACTCTTGTAATACTCATATCATCAAGATCAATCAAGCAGGAAGTAGGGTATTACCTCCATCGAGAGGGCCCGAACCTGGGTAAAACATCGTGTCCCCTGCCTCCTATTACCATTAGCCTTAGACACAGTTCGGGACCCCCTACCCGAGATCCGCCGGTTTTGACACCGATAGTCGGCCCCAAAGGTTTCCATTCTGGTGCGGCGAGACCACAACCGCAGGCTTGACAAGACGGATGTCATTGCCGAGCCCACCACTGTGTCACGGCCAGAAGCTTTGCAGGCGAAGACTACCTTTCGTCAGGATAAGATGTACTTCCTGTCCCCTTTCAAAATTGGCTGTTGTGGAATCCCTTCCCGCCAAAGCAATGAGGGAAGAGGACCAAGACCACTATAAATATAAACTAGCCTCCACCATAGAGAAGGATCGATCCATCCTGATCACAAGAGGCCTCACGTGGCTTCTCATCCACCATACTAGTTCATCCTCAGCCTCCTCGCGAGGCCAATCCACCAAAAGCAGGAGTAGGGTTTTACACCGCAAGGTGGCCCGAACCCGGGTAAATCCCCGTGTTCATCTTCTTCCCCGCTCATACGAACTCGACGAGGCCAAGCCATGAGGGGGTGAGCTTGAGTTTGAGGCTAGGGTACATTTTGCACACGCCCCAGAGTTTGAACCTTGTTGGGTCTGCGGAGCCCTGAGTCGACAATGCCAGGGGCACTACCGCTGGACCCGACACGAGAAACCCGAGGCCCAAATCGAGGCGGTAGTACATCGGTACTGGAGCGGTACTACTGCCTGCCTACACAAGCGGTACTACCGCTGTCGACTGCGGTATTACCGTTGGCGTCAACCTGAGCCACTCCAACACCATGGAAGGACACTCCGTAGAAGCGGGAAAGAACTAGGGGTGAAAGGGAGTTGTGTATGTGTTGATTCCACCCATACCTCTCCGATAGACCCCCTCTTGATAGTACGGTATATCCTACGACTCAAGTCCACCGAAAATGAAACAAAGGAAAAAAATACCGTCTTCTCTTTAAACACCAAGGGGTAGAAATCGTCTTGTGTCATACAAAGGAATATCTGAAATGCTCAATGCACACGATTAGTCCGCAAAAGCATTGTCATCAATCACCAAAACCACTTAGAGAGAAATATGATCTAACGCAGGGTGGTCAGAAGTGGACGTGGCAGCGGTCTGGACGCCCGCAAAGCCCCCTAGTTTGTTTCCGGTTTGCAGGAAAAAGTGCGTCCGGACCACCGAGCGGACCGGTAGAGGACCGCCTTGGCACATCCGGATCGCATGGTCCGGATAGTTGCGGGTGGTTTGAGGGTCGTCACTAGAGATGCCCTTACTCTGTGGGGAAATGAGTTTGTCCAACAACAGTTTTTCAAGTCTGTCGTAACCCAAGTCATTTTGTCAAGTTTGTCTGGTATTTTCTACTGTTTGACTACCTCCGTCCCATAATATAAGAGCGTTTTACGAGCTAACATAGCTTGCAAAATGCTCTTATATTGTGGGACGGAGGGAGTAGCTTGCAAGTCGCTCTTATATTATGGGACGGCGGGAGTACGCCTGTGATGATCGATGTCGCTTAAAAATGGATGTACTCAAAAAGGAATGATGTGCATAATATGTTTGAAGTTGCTTTCATAGCTGATCCCCTAAAACGGTTAGCGGAGGATAAATTATCCTCCCCCGCAGAAAATCCCCCTAATCTCCCTAAATATCTCACCACGCGCTCGACTGAGAAAAAGCGACACCTCCTCTCTCTCTCGCCTCCTCTTTTCCTCTGCGGCTGCCTTCACGCCCCGCCGCCGCTACCGATGATCGAACCACCCGCCGAAATGGATACCCCAGACCTCGCCGCCACCCCATCGTCCACCGCACCACCGCCCGCGCCGAAGAAGAACTTGGGGATAAAAAAAGTCCACAAGGTTCAAGCTTCGGCTCCAACCGCGGTAAAGGCCGCCAGGGTGGTGAACGCCTCTCCCGCGACGACGCGCCGCCCTCCCGCCGCCCCCTCTGCGTCCAAATGAGCAAGAAAACCGACGACGGCGACATCGACCCTCGGCGAGGAGGCCGCGAAGAGGAAGAAGAAAAAGGCAACATTGGCGTCCCGCCCACAGCCGGCGTCTCGTGCATCATCTTCGGCGACATCTACTAGCACTTCTCTGGCGCGTCCGGCGGGGGCCGGCCGGCAAGAAAGGTCGCGGTCGCCAAGTGGTTGACTAAATGCCTACAAGGTAAAAAAAACTTTCGACTTTTTGGTCGATCAGTGATTGTTGGTAGCCGAGCGGGTGGTGATGGTGATGGTGGTGGTGGTGGTGGTGGTGCTGTTGCTAGTGTCGGCGGCCAAGAGGATGGAGGTGATGGTGGCCGAGAGGATGGTCGTGGTAGCGGCGGCGTTGATGTTTTCTTCGGAGACCACCTCGTTTGAGTTCGTGCATGCCGATGGGTTGCTCGATCCAGATATTTATGTTATGTTTATTGTGATTTTGGATCAAACATTTATGTTTTAAGTGATGCCTTTTGGATAAACTATGCTTGTTTTAATTGGAAAAATGCGATGAGGAAACTATGTATTATGACGGTTATGTTATGCATGTTTTAATTTGAATGTTTTTATGATATATATTGTGTAATGCGTGAAGTTCATGCGGCTAGGACAAAAAATCTACACAAATTTGCTTTTACTCCACTAAGTATATAGAGTTTATACGGCTATGTGCGGTCACACTTAGTGGAGTAAAAATTTTCCTCCACCAACTTTACTCCGCAGGATCCTCCATAAACTTTTAGGGGATCGGTTAGAGTTGCCCTTACGTAGCGAGAAACTCTTCCAGGGCAAGGTTTGGACAGATGAAGATGCATGTTGGCAAGTTGTTGCATCAGTGAAGGATTTTAGCAGAATGCAGCCCACCCTCATGCTGCGATGTCTATTGCTGCTGCATCGTCGAAGAGGCGAACCTCTGAGGATCCCTTGGGTTCACCCTGCCCATGAAGACGATGGACGAGCAACGGCGTGCGATCCTACAGGCTAACACCACCTAGTCCGCGGCCGCTGAATAGTCTGAAGGTGTTGGAACATGTTTGTCATGCTGTCATCTCTTTTCTTCCCCGTAGGCTTATCTATGAGTTCGATCAGTGTCTGAGCGCTGTAAAACATTCTGTGGCTGCTGCCTCATTCTAAGACAAGTGGCTACGGGGAAAGTGAGAAACCCCTTTTATATTTATCAAAAAAGAAGTGAAAAATTGCTCTTATAACTAGTACGGAGTACTACTATAGGAGTAAATGTTGCTGGAAGCAAGTGGTAGATAGATGATACGGCTCACTATTCATCCGAGTGTCGATTTCTGGGTTGTCCAGGTCTGGAGATAAGGGGAAGATTTGTCCGCCGGAGCCGCTTAATTAGACGTCGCCGGCTGCAGTACGTACGTACAGACGCAAATAAATGAGCCTGGTAGAGTGTTAGGTCTGGCCAAGGATAGAGCGTTTTACGCATGGCCAGGCAGAGGCCACGAGTACCAGCCAGCCAGCCAAAAATTGAACGGGCCTGGATTATTTCTCGCAGAAAGATTTGGATTCGGTACGACCTTCCCTTGTGCATAATTGTACCGCCCAGAGCCAAACACATGGCATTACTGTTTTAGCACTGTTCGTTCGTGTCTGGTACTACCAAGACGGCAACGCACACCTCCCGGATAATATCTCGCCCTTCTTGCGCCGGTTAATCATGCGCCACGAAGACATGACAGAAGAGCAACCCAACGGCCGACCTAAATATACTACGCGCGTTTTGTCTGTCTTTTATCTGTTTGGGCCCGCCAGTCGGACGGATGCGTCCACTTTTTTTACTTGGGTCGGCTAATGCGTCTAACGAGAGGCTGACCAAAAATTTACACACGTAAAAAACAACACGTCGCAGAAATAAACATAAATAAAATATTAAGTGGCCCATCAACCGCCAGGCAAAGTACACTTAAAACATAACTAAACATTAATTAAAACATAAAAAATTACGCCCGCACGCTGCCCTAGACATCCGCCTTGCCCTTGCCCTTGCCGCCGCCATCGTCACCGGTGAGGTCGATGAAGACGGGAGCCGGGCCAGCCTGCCCGAACACCGATTGGTAGGCTGCGAGGGCAGCCTCCTCCGGCATGTGCTAGGGCGCCGGCATTGCGGCTCGCCGGGCGCGCCCCTCCCCTCCTCAAGCTGCAGTGCCTCATCGTCGCAGCGCAGCTGCTGCTCCCGGCGCATCTGTTGCTCGCCGTCGGCCCCCTCCTCGGCGAGCCAGTGTGCCTTCCAGCGCTCAAGGTGGGCCGCCTCCTCTTTCGATGTCGCGGCATAGTGGACGGGAGGCACGCTCACCCACTCGCGCAGCTCGTCGGGTCCAGGTGTAGGACTCCTCCGGCCAAATGGGCGGAGGCAGCGAGCGCTTCCGCGTCGGCATGGGCTCCGGCTCCGTCTTGGGCTCGACGATGGGCAGCGGCGACGGTGGCGGAGGCGGGACGAAGAGTGGGGCATGGACAGAGTCCCCTCCGCCAACAAGGCGAGGACGTGCTCCAACCCATCCCATCGGGCCTCCTCCTCGATCCTGCTCGCCTTCAGCGCGTGCTGCAGGGCTAGCTCGAGGGCGGCTTGGTAGGCCCCCTCTTCATCCTCCTCCTCCGGCAGAACCTCGGGCGGTGGCGGAGGAACGTCGTGGTCGACGTGGACGCCACGGCGGCGCTCCTCCTCGTGCTCTAGCGCGAACCAGCGCTCCCAGTTGGGGGAGTCTGGCGCGTAGGCACGCATCGCCTGCTACTCCTGAGTGAGGGCCTCGCGGCGCCGACGAACCTCCTCGGCGTGCGCCCGCGCCGTGCATGGCACTGCCGAAACGGGATCCGCTGCGAATCCAGATGCCAGCCGTGCGGCAGGCTGACATCCGGATACTGCAGTGGCCGACGGTACTGCCAGTGCCACCGTGCCTGGTGCACTGGCATGTACAGGCGTTGCCACTCCGGTGGCGAGCCGCGTCTTGCAGGCGGCGGCGGAGGAGCTGGTGCCGGCGCTGAGCTTCCCGCTTCCCTTCCCTTTGAAAAACCCCATGGTGGTGGCTAGCTAGGGTTCCTGGTCGCCGGTGAGGGAGCGTCGCGTGCCTAGATGTGGATGAGTGTTGGAAGTGGATGGGGGTGGCCCGCCCCACGCTTTCATTAAAAGGATGGCCATGCAGACCTTCCACGCACTGCCAGGCGGTCTACGAGGTAGGTGCTGACATTTAAAAGACGCGGGCGGTGGTTGGGCGGCCGCAAGTGGGACCGCGGCAAACATCGAAGGGACGCGTGGCGCGTCCGCTTCGCGTTCGCGCTGACACATTTCAGGCGCAATCTTGAGCCGGAAATGGGTCCGTGCGGACGCGAAGCGAACGGATTTT
Organism: Triticum timopheevii; assembly: GCA_963921465.1. Lineage (NCBI taxonomy): Eukaryota > Viridiplantae > Streptophyta > Magnoliopsida > Poales > Poaceae > Triticum > Triticum timopheevii. The sequence continues at coordinate 313,220,625 of OY997262.1, read as the reverse complement.
GTGAATGGGTCGACGCGTCTAGCCAGTGTTTTTGTCTGTGGCGACTCAAACAAATGTTGGCGAACGAAATGGGTCGCCCGGTTGAAATTGCTCTAAGAGTAACAATAATTATTTGGATAACTTACTAGTACTTCCTTCCATTCAAATTAATTGTCGCAGCATCAATATAATATCTCTAACCTAGGTGTGAGCGGCAAAAATGTAGGTGTGAGCGGAGCAGAATTCAGCTGTGGTATTTCTAACGCATGGAGGGAGATGGATGGCGGGAAAAATCGCTCTCGGGACCAAAGTGTGCACCATAAAAGAAGAGAAAACAATTACCATCCATGTCTAGATCATTTTGCCAATTTAATCCCCACCGGCGCCGGTCGGTCCGAGAAGAAACAATTCGAAGAGACCAACACGGCGAGCGACGAGTGACACTGACCAACGGGGGCAGTGACAGGAGTAGTAGCAGCAGTAGAAGAAAAGGAAAGACGAAGCAAAGGTGGGTGGACAGTGGAACGGAGAAGGCGAAAGTGAACGAGCGCGCCCGCCGGGGAAACTCCAAAAAACGCCGTTGGACGTGGTGCGCTGGTGCGCGAAGCCTTGACTTTGCTCGCCGCGATCGAGGCCGGCCGCCCGGCCGGCTGCCGCAGACAGACGCGGATGGATGCCACCGCCGCACCGCACCGCACCATGGCCGGGGCGGATATACAATGCAGAGTGGCAGTAAATGAGAACACGGGGCAGGGCAGCGCAGCGCAGCAGGACCCGTTTGTCTTTTTCCGGAGACTTGCGCCACCTTTGCTTGCGAGCGTCAATGTTTTCAACCGCTGCGCTCCGTGACTTTAAAGCGCACGAGAAAGCCAGCCCTTGGCCCTTCGACGCCCGCTAGCTGCCGCCCCGCAAATGATGCCACGCCTTGTGTTCCTCGCCTCTCTCTCTCTTCTTTCTACATCAGCTAGGCAACGCTGCAGCTCCCAGCAGAAAACGCAACACTGCAACACGGACGTGGCTGTGCTGTTTCGCACACTGGCACGGCCCCAGGGCAGCCGCCAGCTGCTTGGATCAAACGCCCGTGCTGGCTGCGGGGCATTGCTCCAGGCATTTGTCCCTCTCTGATCGACGCCTTCTCCCGCACGGCTGAGCGCCCGAAATGGGTAGCTGCAGTACGCCATTGCCAAAGCACGCACGACCCGACCCTCCTGCGTGCAAGAATGACTTGCACGCACGCACGCGCTCACTGCAGAATAATGTCACATTCACTCACACCAGCCACAGTCGCAGCCAGCACCAGCAGCAGCGTGTTCAGATCACAACAGCTACTCCTCCTACCAAGGCAACAACCAGAAGCAAGCAAGGGAGAAATGACACGGCCCGGTCCATTCGCGTTGCAACGGGGGCACGCAACGCAGTGGCCACCGGAACGGGACGCAACAGATCACTTTCCGATCGCCGACAGACCACCTCCTCCATAACATAACTGGTTCCACCCAAGTACACCCGCCACAGAATTAGAGTAGCTGCCCCAATTTCGCGTGGAGGCACGCGGGGACGACGCCACGTGGCGCAAGGAGCATTGGACAAAACAGCCATCATCATCACCTCAAACCAAAGCCCTACGACAAGAGTATCGTGGTACTCTGCATCAGTAGAGCATTTGAAAATCAAAGAAAGTGAAACCTCGCATATCCAAGATAATTGGTTCGAAGATGTTGGCATCATCTTCTTTTACCAGTACCACATTCTTCACCGACACCCATGTGGAGGGAAAGAACCCGGAATGGACGGATCAACCAAGCACAAGCGTTACAGCACTCGCAGTCCAAAGTCCAAACATGTGTATACATAAGGATCATCAGAGTACAACAATCAAAAAGGGAGAGAAAGATACAAAAAAGTTGGAAGAGAATTTATACTGCTAGCCTAGACTACTACTGGTCTGGACTGGACTAGAAGCATATATCACCACACAGGATAGATAGATAGATAGATAGATAGATAGATAGACAGGCGTATTTTTCACATGCACGGATTGGACGAGAGTGAGCTGAGAGAGCACCATCCAACCCGTAGCCGACACAAGAAAGTAACTACCACATCAACAGCAACAAAAGACGGACACTCTCCCCGTTGATCGATCACTGTACACATAACGTTAGATAGATCTTCCCTCAAGGATAGATAAGCAGCAGCAGCAACAGAGGATGAAGGTGAAATAATATGCTCCTCTCCATCAACCAATATCAAATGGTACAAGCTGGAGCGGAGGCACTCTCTCTCTTGTCTTAACCCCAGAGGCAAACACATGGATGGATACAGATCAGAGAACCAAGGATCACACCGACCGAGCCGATCGATCGGCCGGCGGAACAATTAGTGGGACGACAATGGCTTCCCTCGCTCCGACGAGGACGAGCCATTGAGTTTTATCATCAGACAGACAGACAGACAGACATGGGGATCCCGTTTGGAGCCTAGAGATCACTTGCCAGAAGCCATTGCCGGGCTCCAAGATGACATCCCCAAGCAGCAGCAGCACCGGCAGCGGCGGTAGTATAAGAGATACTAGTATAAGTCAAGCTTACCATTTAGCTTCCTATAGGCAGTAGTAGTACGTAGTACGTACGTATTTGATTGTGTCGGGACGGACGGCGAGCTTATCCACGACGACTGGGCTGGTGTATGTACTACAGGAGGTTAGCTCGGACGAACTCGGCGATCTCCTCCATCACCTCGTGGTAGTGGTCCGTGTTGGACAGCAGGTAGAAGCCGATGGTGGCCTTCTCGCGGTGCACCAGCTTCACGTCGTGCCCGTCCTCCCGGAGGCCCTCCGCGTAGCCCAGCTGCCGGTCGCAGGTGAGGTCCAGCCCCGACACGATGATGAGGCTCTTGGCGAAGGGCAGGCCCTTGAGCCGCCGCCCGTTCGGCCCGAACGGGTTGCACGCCGGGTGGTCCCGGTCCGCCTCCTCCGGCAGGTACGCCTTCCAGTACCAGTCCCTGTCCTGGAGCGTGACGAAGTACTTGCCGTCCAGCCGCCGCTCCGACTCGGTGCGCTCGACGCCGCCGAACATGGCGTTGAGCAGGATGTTGCCGTGTATCTTGATCCCCTCCTCCGCGGCGCGGACGGCCACGTGGTGCGCGATGTTGCCGCCGGAGCTGTCGCCGGCGAGGAACACGCGGAGCTGCGCGCCCTCGCCGCTCCGCAGGAACAGCTGCGCCTGGGCCCACTTGAGCGCGGCCCACCCGTCGTCGTACGCGCACGGGTACCGGTGCTCCGGGGCGCGTCGGTAGTTGACGGACACCACCACGCCCTTGCTCAGCTTCACCAACTGGCGGCAGAGGTTGTCGTAGATGGTGGTGCTGGACGCCGAGTGCGCGAAGCTGCCGCCGTGGAAGAAGATGATCACCGGGAGCGGGTCCGGGGACGGCGCCCCGCCGAGGAACTCGAGGATGGGCAGGGTGAGCGCGGCGGCGCCCTCGGCCGCTGCGTTGGCGTTGCCGGCGACGGCGCGGTAGATGCGCGCCTCGAGGCCGACGGACAGGTCGATGAAGTGGTCGAAGGAGGAGACGCCCTCGACCGGCCTGGGGTTGGCGGGCACCCGGCGGTCCATGTACTCGGCGAGGTCGCGCTCGAAGGTGCCGTCGGGGCGGCGGAGCATGTGGTACGACACCTTGAAGTTGGAGATGAGCACCCATGTGTGGAGCGGCACCACCGTCTGCACAGCACGACAAACCCAGCAGCAACAGCGTGAGAGCGAGACCACCAACGAAAAAACACACCCAATCACACCTCGCAACGAAACCAAACGGAAGGAATCCTCCTATTTCTTTGCTGATTTGCGCGCGGACAGGAGCGCAATGCGAGGCGCCATCTTTCGGTCGCGTCTTGCTAGAAAAGATGCAAGCTTTGGGCCGGCGCTCTGCGGCAAAGGCACGCGCGCGCGCACACACACGGCCGGATGGATGGATGTGGATGAATGATTTGTTGCTTGTTGGGTAGCTGTGTTAGTATCGCCCGGCCACCCCCCCTAAAACAACCGAGGCAGGCGAGAGGGGAATAAAATTGGTATTGAGCCCAAAGGGGAAACAAAGGCAGCGACGGACCGAGAGAGAAATCGCAGGCCAGGCCCCAATCCCCCTCCCACCGTCTCAACCCGGCCGTAAAGCGGCGGGGCGTTGGCGGGGGCGCGGCACAAATCGAGAATCGCGCGGGCGGCGGCGCCCACACGGAAGAAGAAGGCCCGAAAACGAGAACCCAAACACGAGCGCAAGGACGGAGGCCTGCACATGCGGCGCTAGTGCCCCGAAACAGGCGCCAAACCGAGGAGGAGGGGGACGGGAACGGACGGGCGGACGGACCTTGCACTCGTTGCGGTTGACCTCGTCGCTGCCGGCCATGTCGGCGGGCGCTGCCTCCTCTCGGTCTCGGCCCTCGGCTCTCCGCTGCTGCAGGCAAGAGCAAGAGCAAGATCTCCCCGGGGAACAAAGGATGGCGCAGGCTGCTTCGCTCACGGCATGGGGGCCTCCAAGAAGCGCGAGGTGGATCCCGCCCGGCGAGTCCTCCGACCGGAGCCCAGCCGCCGGCGATCTCCTCCGGCTCCGAGTCCTCCCTCCCTCCCTAGCGGGCACGAGAAGCCGGGCAAGCAGTCGCGCACAGTGGTGCGAGGGCGTACGAGGCTCGCCAAAGGTTGAGGGAGAGCGCGCGCGCTGGTGAGCTGTGGCGTGAAGCGCAGGGAGACGAATAGGAAGGAGGAGAGGGGGTGGGGAATGGGAAATAGGGGGAGGGGGGAGGGGAGCGGACGGGGGAGACGACAAAACCGGGCGGCTCGAAAAGTAAAACTTGCGTGTGCGGGGCCCACCCCACTTGCCCCTAGCTCAGCTGCCAATATAGTTATTTTTTTCCCCCTCTCTCTCTCCTGGTCTGTTTGTTTTGTTTATTGTTTTGGACGGTCTCGGAGAATTGAGAGTTCCTTTTCTCCTCTCTCTCTTTTGCGTTCTTGGCCGCTTTCTTTTAGACGCGGCACGACGAACTGTTAGGTGCACCAAATCGTGGACGCATGTACATGTACGCGTACGTACGTGGACGTCGCGTCGCGCGGTGCCACCGAGTCACCAGCGGTTCAGAAGGCATGAGAAAAAAAAGCCCAGGTTAGATTACGCACACTACGTTTTAGTGCTATAACCCTGACATTAAAGAAAAAACTGACAGGTCCAGCCTTGTTTGTGGCGTCTTGGCCCCGATCTAGCCGCGCTGCCGGCCTTGATGCGGCTACTTGGATTTTTCAACGGGTTCCCGGCTCTGTTTTCGCTCGCGCGTGCATGCATGTAGGCCGTGTGAAAGGTCAGCGTAGCATGTACGCTCTGGCGCGTTACGTTACCTTGATCGATGGGCGCAAAAGCATCGCCTTGACATTTTGCCAAAGTACAAAGAATCTAACCGCCGGGTTTTCTGCTGAGAGAAAGGCTTTTAATAGTGTGGGATATGTACAATAATGGCGGGACAAACTGCAATCACAAGGCGTGGGCCGGCCATTTCGCGGTTTTTCGTCTGCCTCAGCATCTACCTATCTCAGCACACCACCAGTCCACCACTATATACTGATTAAAATTGTGCTAACCTGTATTCGTTTCACATGGCCGCGGCCCGCCACGTCCAATATTCTACTCCTCCTGCCGGCCGGCCGGCCGGCAGCGGCGCCGGCGCTCCTCGTCCACCGCCCGTCACCCCCGGTACGTGGCGGCCTCTCTCCCCCGGTTTTCGCTCGTCCAATGGCCGCCTCCGCCATGGATTAAAATTACTGGCTTAACCACGTTCGGCCTCGGCCATGGACTAAGACTAGCCACAGTGGGAGTAACTTCGGTAGTAACATCGAGTCCAACTCAGCAAATTTGCTTATGTGGCAGTGAGTTAATGAGGAGAGATGTAGTACTAGTAACTTAGCTAGTTACTGTAACATCACATGTCCCAATGCAATATGAGTCTATAACCTAATAAATGAAGCTTTGCATGTTAGTACCACACTTATGTTACTACCCACTATTGAGGTAGTAACATAGTCTAGGGATATGTGTATGTTACTTGTATATGTTACTCACCATTGTGGCTAGTCTGACGACCGGCGCTAATGCAGGTCGTCCCCCATGTCAATGCGCTAATCGCTGGACGGGCGCAATTAGTTAAAGGCCAATGGCTGCCGCTGCGGTGGTGAGCTTGCTTTGGGCGATAGGACTCCTGCAAAGCGGAGTGTATAAAAAAGTTCGTTGTGTGTGTGTGTATAAAATGGTTTCCCTATTGGAACCACTTGGTGACAAGCATAAACTGTGGCAATTATTGTGGTGCATGCACATGCCCGGGTTGCACTCGCCAGGCGCCTATATTCAAATCAAAGACTGGCCCTTGCATCTGAACCAATGCGTACTGGTTTTAGTTTTCTGGGTAGCTGCTACAGCTTGGATTGGATCGGAAGCGGTTGCCGGGATTATCTGGTAGCACTGCTAATTTTTAATACTATTATTTTGTAACCTGGATTATCTAGTGTGTTTATATTTATCACCATGGCATGTTCTAATGACTTGCAGAGAGCAACACACTTAAAACTGCCACTGAGTTGGGTTAAGAGGACTTCAAGGCCCAACCCACTGTATTTATTAGTGTGAACTTCAAGGCCCATCTTGGCCATGTAAGTAGCCCAGGATTGGATGAAGGCCCTACACTGCCCTACGAGAGATAACTATTAATTGGAAGCATCCTCAAACGAGTGGACAGCATTTTATCGATGTTAAAAGAAAAACCTTGTGAATGGATATTCTGAACCACATATTGCCCGTCACCTATAATAAATGTAGCTGAAGGAGGACGTGGTAATATGATCAAGTTGAGTCACTTTATTTTTCGTAATAGCGAGTTCCTACTCTCTGTTGTAGCGTGCATGCGAATTTCAGTACGACAGAATGAGTTGTTAAGAGAAACATTTGGAATAAAGGGATTTAACTAGAATTTCGTAGGACTGGACAGATAACTTTTGCACGATGCCGTTTGGATTGTAAAAATTTCTATAGGCATCCTTCTTTTACGCATCTTTTTGAGGATGCTAAACATTCGCTCATATATATATCATGTTTATGGTTCCTTTGGGAAGTCCGATGCAATATGTGTCCTTTATCTTTCTTCTTCTCTTTTAAATATCTAAGCAATTTTTCATTAAATTTAATCTAGATATGTGGTAGATAAATCATGATAAATATAACAAACATAGTGATTGGACGAATAAAAGTACTAAACATATACTAGACAAGTAGTCGGGTATATATGTGATGAAGGTAACATGCCCAAATCAATTGCTAGTGCCAAAAGTGCAGAAGCAGTCCCTATGCCAAAGGGATAAGAACACATAAAACGCGGTGGAAGAAGAGGCGTTCACGTCGGTAGCCATGTGGCCAAAGATATCGTTGGCGTCATGGTAGTAGTCGTTGTGGGGAAGTAATCGTTCACAGCTAAAACAATCGAGATGGACCTAGGGGGGTTACAGTTACAAATTTTAATTAGTACTCCCTCCGTAAATAAATATAAGAGCGTTTAGATCACTAAAGTAGTGATCTAAATGCTCTTATATTTGTTTACAAAGGGAGTACTTAGCAATTTTAGACAATAGTGTGGAATATAAAAGTGAATTGCAAAGGTGATTCTAGTGCTAGCAATGTAATCAACAACAACTAATACAGAGGTAAGCAAACACAATATGATATAACTAAGACACGAAGCCAAATAAACCACAAGTAAGGAGTTAGGGTTAGGGATAACCGAAAGTCTGGAGATGAGAATGTATCCCGATGTCACTTCTTTGAAGGGAAGCTAGTCACCGTTGGAGGGGGGGATGTAAACATGAAAGCACGTCAACACCACGAAGGCTCACCATATTATCCTTGATATATCACCATGAAGGTGATTCTCAATCACTAGTGGTAGACCATGAGGTGGTCTCCAAACGTTCACAAACATTCTGGGGTGAATCACAACAATAGATTCCTCACTAAAGAACTCCTACCTGCTAGGAGTCCCCAACCTCCTAACAAGATCAATGTGGAAATGCTCAAGACTTGATCTATCACTTGGTGGAATTTTGAAAGTACATCTAATGCCCTGGGTGGTTTTGGCAATTATGTCAACATATATATCCTTGAACCAATGCATGTTCAAAGTTTATTCCAGGAGAGTTCATTTTAGGTACAACTTGGAAAGTGAAATTAGACCCCTCAAAATGCAAAGGATAACTATTGGTTCATGCATCAAGAATCTCCATTTTACATTTAAGTGATCAAATATCACATTGAGTCCGTTGGTATGTTGATACTATCAAGAGGGGATGAGGTTGAGAAGATGAGTTCATTGCTCAAGCTCTTAGAGATCAAACTCCAAGAACATCGGACACATTCACAGGTTCCCACTATATCAAAGCCCAAGTGCTCGTACTACTCACCGAACCAAATCCTACCATAGTCACTACTAATCGTGATGTAGTTGTTGGATTTCCCCAAACTAAGAACCAAGGTTTATTGAACTAGTAGGAGATAACACGCGACAACTTTAGCAGGACTTGCAAACTGTGACTGTGAGCAAATTTGTTCAAATTTAAATTTAAAAAGTGACTGTGAGCCAAGGGAATATCATCTTCCTCCTCTTCTGATTCAGATTCAAACTTCTTCTTCAGAATCTTTGGTGGCTTAGGTGCTTTTCTTCCACCAGTCAGCTTTAATTTTTCAGCCACATGCGGTTGATGAGGCATTTCTTCTCCTGACCCAGCCTGCTCTTCCAAACTGTGAGCCATGACCAATCCTGAGAGAAAAACAACACAACGCGAGGGGAAACAAGAAATGGTTTCAAACATGCACAGAAGCATTTTGACTGAAAACAACAAGATTTTCGGAAGCAGCAAAGGAATCCATGGTATGTATATATATGCAAGATATCATCGACAGATCTACAATATGCCCTAAGGCAAAGTGACAACCAATCTAATATTTCGAATAAATACACATGAACCCTAGATCTAGGATAACTAGCATGAGGGAAAACTACAAACCGCACTAGTTACAACTAAGAGAAGCCCTAAAGATCCACCGCAAGGAAAATAAATAATGAGAAATCACACCGGTAAGAACAGCCCTAGAACAGAGGAAAGACAGGGCTAGCTCCAGATCTGTGCGCCCTAACTTGGCAGCAAAGATCAACTACGGCAAGGTGGAGAAGAAGAAGTACCGCACTGGTGCGACCAACGACAGCGAGGCTTCATCGGAGTTGCACGGTGAGGCACGACGACGGTGCTGCTTCGAGCTCGGGCTCAGGCGGAGAGCGAGAGAGAGGGTTTGCGGATGAACTGAGGTAGAACAGAGGAAGAGGACGCCTGGAGGGGTTTAAAGGGTTGATATAGTTGACTAGAGGGGGGGGGGTGAATAGGCAACTAACAATTTTTAGCTTTTCTTTACCAAATTAAACTTTGCATCAAAGTAGGTTGTCTAGATATGCAACTAGGTGAACAACCTATATGATGCAACACCAACAAGCACACAAGCAAGCAAGGGATATAACACAAGTAAGCTTGCAAAAGTAAAGGCGCGAGATAACCAAGAGTGGAGCCGGTGAAGACGAGGATGTGTTATCGAAGTTTCTTCCCTTTGAGGGGAAGTACGTCTCCGTTAGAGCGCTGTGGAGGCACAATGCTCCCCAAGAAGCCACTAGGGCCACCGTATTCTCCTCACGCCCTCACACAATGCGAGATGCCGTGATTCTACTATTGGTGCCCATGAAGGTGGCAACCAAACCTTTACAAACAAGGTTGGGGCAATCTCCACAACTTAATTGGAGGCTCCCAACGACACCACGAAGCTTCACCACAATGGACTATGGCTCCGAGGTGACGTCAACCGTCTAGGGTGCTCAAACACCCAAGAGTAACAAGATCCGCTAGGGATTAGCGGGGGGGGGGGGAATCAAATTTCTCTTGGTGGAAGTGTAGATCGGGGCCTTCTCAACCAATCCCGAGCAAATCAACAAGTTTGATTGGCTAGGGAGAGAGATCGGGCGAAAATGGAGCTTTGAGCAACAATGGAGTTTGGGGATAGAAGAGGTGAGTCTTCTTGGAGAAGAAGACCCCCTTATATAGTGGGGGGACAATTCCAACCGTTACCCACCACTCAGCCCGCGACCCGCGGTACTACTGCACGGGCCTGCGGTACTACCGCGGCGGACCGCGGTACTACCGTGGGCGCGGCAGAGCCTGGACCTGAACAGAAGAGCACAGACAGGACGCGATACTACCGCGACCCTATGCGGTACTACCGCAAGGCAGCCACAGTCCAGGCACGGTAGGCACAGATGTAAAAAATCACATCTGTGACTACCTCCGCTGAGATTTTATCGATGCGAAAATCCGACATGGTACTACCGCAAGCCAGGGGTGTGGTACTACCGCAAAGGGTGCGGATGTAAAAAATTACCTCCGGCCCTACCTCCGCTCCTGCTGCTGTACCTGGCCAGGCGACACGGTACTACGGCGCCGTAGCATGGTACTACCGCGTAGGGCGCGGATGTAAAAATTACATCCGCCCCTACTACCGCTTGCGCAGCAGCGCCAGGCCAGAGCACACGGCAATACCACTTAGAAGGAGCGGTACTACCGTGGGAGCCCACGGTATTACCGTGCCGGAGCCCGGTACTACCGCTGGCTCCTGCGGTAGTACCTCTCAGAAGAGCAGTACTACCGCCAGCCTGAGAAGAGCAACTCGGAGTCCTTCATTTCGTAGAGACAAGGTGAGACGGAGGAAACTCCAAAGAGCTAAATGGAAAGGCGGTGCAAAAGGGACGTGTACGTGAGATTCCACCCAAACCTTTCCAAAGCGGACCCCCTCTTAATAGTATGGCTTTCCTACGACTCAACTCCACCAAAAAGAACCGTAGAGAAACACCCTCTTCAATAATCTTTGAGGGGCATCAAATCGTCTTGTGTTTAGTCATGATATATCTGAAAAGCTCAATACACAAGATTAGTCCGCAAAAGCATTTGTCATCAATCACCAAAACTACTAAGGGACAAGAATGCCCTTACAATCTCCCCCTTTTTGGTGGATTGATGACTATACGGGATTTGCACAAAGGGAAAGAATATAGCACAAGCAAACCCCACATCTTTAGAATATAGACGAGATCCCCCTTGATCCGTGCTAGAGAGTAAAGTGCTTTGGACTGCACGACACAAATATTAGGATCACCACTCCCCCTATATTTTAGAGACAAAGCATATCTTGCAGTGATAAGGCTAACACTAAACAAGATAGTAAATGTGAGCATAACATAAATAGCACAATAAAGCATAAGTTCAATAAGGTAATAAGGTACAATAGAGTGCATATGTCTTACACCATATGATAAACTTAGTCTCACGAGCACAACCAAACCAAAGCAAACAAGTTCAACAGACGGAAAGCAAAGTGAACGGCAAAGCACACAACACACGATATGCAAATCCTACACTCTCTCCCCCTTTGGCATCGAAACACCAAAAAGGCAGAGAGGGCACCTACAACAAAGGTGGTAGCTCAGGCGGAAAACGACTCCTCATCGCTAGACTCCGCAGCAGGAATGTACTCCTCCTCAGAATCGGTCCACTTGTAGCCCTGCTTAGCCATCCAGGCAGCCTCGGGGGTGATGTGCTTCTCAGAGCCGCTGGACACGTCCTCGCCGCATGCCCTGAAGATCCTTTTGTCGCGACGGCGACCCTTCTTCTGAGCAACATGGGCCTTGTACTGACCCTGGACCTGCATGCAGAAAAGCCTCTTCATATTGATCTTCAGCTTCTTCGCCCAAGAGGGCTCAACAGAGGGAGTAGTGAGAGTAGAACGGTCCTCAGCAGCTTCTTCTTCCTCAATCTCCTCCTCATCCACAACTATCCTGGCAACCTCAGCAGAAGTGGTGGTGTTAGCCCATTAGGGCTTGATGCGGAGCCTGATGGGCTCATGACGAATCCATCCTGGAGCTTCAAACTCATCATTGGGACAGAGCTTCTCCCAAGTCTTGGAGATCAGGTGAAACAGGTAAGGCCCATAGACGGGGATGTCGGTGTCAAAACCGGCGGATCTCGGGTAGGGGGTCCCGATCTGTGCGTCTAAGACTGATGGTAACAGGAGGCAAGGGACACAATGTTTACCCAAGTTCGGGCCCTCTCGATGGAGGTAAAACCCTACTTCCTGCTTGATTGATATTGATGATATGAGTAGTACAAGAGTTGATCTACCACGAGATCGGAGAGGCTAAACCCTAGAAGCTAGCCTATGATGATTATGATTCTGATCGTCCCTCTAAGGACTAAACCCTCCGGTTTATATAAACACCGGAGGGGGCTAGGGTTTACATGGAGTCGGTTACAAAGAAGGAAATACAATATCCGGATTGCCAAGCTTGTCTTCCACGCAAAGGTGAGTCCCATCCGGACATGGGACGAAGTCTTGAGTCTTGTATCTTCACGCTCCAACAGTCCGGCCAAAGTATATAGTCCGGCTGTCCGGATACCCCCTAATCCAGGACTCCCTCAGTAGCCCCTGAACCAGGCTTCAATGACGATGAGTCCGGCGCGCAGTTTTGTCTTCGGCATTGCAAGGCGGGTTCCATCTCCGAATTCTCCAAAGTAATTACCGAACACCTAAACCGTGTCCGGATCTGCAAGATGATCTTCACATACCACCGTTGAGAGAATGATATTTCACAAATGTGATCTGCTGACAACTTTAGACAACGTGACATGTCACTACGGTCAGGTCATTATTCGAACCGTTTTCCCACAACCAGCCACAGCGCATATTGCGAGGCGGTTTCCTCGGCACGTCTTGTCAAAGCAGAGATCATGTCCCCTTATCATGGGATTCCCATCAATTCGGGTACGGGTAACCCAACCGCGCCATCAATCGTGGCGCTTGGGAAATGAGCGATTCTCAACGGGCAAGTGGGGAGGCGCACCGCTTTCGTCGCCTCTATAAAGGGATAAGGGTTCCCCATTTTCACCCACACCTTCTTCCTCCTCTGCTTATCCATTCTCACACCCTCGAGCTCCAGCACCCTAGTTCACGCTTTCTCCACACAGCCAAACATGTCCAGAGCAGGAGGCAAGTGGGTGGCCTCCACCGTGGAGGAGCATATTGCAAAGCTCCGGGCGGCCAGATACTTGGCCGCACACATCACGCACCGACTACCGGACGAAGGGCAGATCATTCCAACTCCAGAACCCCACGAGAGGGTCGTGTTTCTCGCCCACTTCGTCTGTGGACTGGGATTTCCACTTCATCCCTTCGTCCACAGGCTCATGTTCTACTACGGGCTAGATTTCCATGATCTAGCCCCAAATTTCGTCCTCAACATCTCGGCGTTTTTCGTCGTGTGCGAGGCCTTCCTCCGCATCAAGCCTCACTTCGGCTTGTGGCTATGAATCTTCTTCGTGAAGCCGAAGATCATGAACGGCCAGCAAGCGGAGTGCGGAGGTGCCATGGTGGGCAAGATGCCCAACGTCACTTGGCTTGACGGCTCCTTCGCGGAGACTGTGAAAGGGTGGCAATCAGGGTGGTTCTACATCACCGAACCACGCGACGCCAACTGGGCGGCGGCCCCCGAATTCCGATCCGGAATCCCCATGCGGCTCACCTCCTGGGAAAAGAAGGGTCTGGCCTGGGGCGAGCCTGCGGAGCTGACCGGACTCCAAAACTGCATCAAGAATATGAAGGACAAGAAAATCAAGCTTGTCAACATGGTCCAAGTCATGCTTCTCCGCCGGATTCTTCCGTGCCAAAGGCGGGCTTTTAATCTGTGGGAGTTCGTCCCGGCCGAACACCGGACGCTTCGAAAGCTCTACGGCATGACGCACAAGGGCGCCTGGAAGGCGCTGTTCAAGGCCTCCGAAATACCTCCTCCCACATCCGAGGACCGCGGACTTCATGCCACGCGGCTCCCCTGTCCGGTGAGTTTTATGACTACCACCCGATGCAGTTTTTCCCAATGTACTCATGGGGAATCTTAAGTCATTGTGTGCATTTGATCAGGAGTATGTGGAGACAGCGGAGCAGATTGACTGTCCGGCTCCACTGCCAGAAGGTCCAGCAGATGCTCTCCTGACGGAGATGCTAGTTCTGGCGCCCTACAAGGTGCCGGAAAATAAGGCCAAAAAGAAGGCCCCGGGGACCAGGAAGGGTCTCCGGCGTAAGGTCGTACCGGACGCCTTGTCCGAAGACGACGAGGTACACTCCTCCCATGAAGGGGAGGAGGAAGAGGAAAGGGCCGCCCCATCCGGAGAGGACGAGGGGCTTAAGAGGGCGGCCCAGGGGACCGGGAAGGGTCCTCAGTGCAAGGCCGTCATACCCTCGTCGTCCGAAGACGACGAGGCAGATTCCTCCCACGGAGGCGGGGGGGGGGGGGGGACATGAAGAAACTCTGCCTCCCCATACTTGGGAGAAGAAGAGGAAAGCTGCCCCAGAGGGGGAGGCTAGGACGCCCAAGAAGGGAAAGGCGTCCCTTTCGGATTACTCCACCACTGCCGCCTACAGTGAGGAGGAGTGGCTGCCTAGGGGGAAGCCCCTAGTAAGATCGTAAGTATCCGCACTTTGTAGTACGATTTTGCTTCCTAGTCTGTTATAACACTGATGTAGGGTGGAACCCTATAGCGACGATCTTTCACGTTTGGAATGGATCCTACGGGGAATCACGAAGAACACGCGGAAGCACAAAGGGAAACACGGGGAAAACGAGAGAGAATCACTCAACCAACAAGGAATCGATCACACAAGTGCTAGATCACCACACACATAAGAGATCCACAATATCCAAAGTCAACAAAGGTAAGGATACAAAGGAACCATTCTTCTCCAAAAGGAGGCCTTGATGTTCTTCCCTAGAAGGGGTCTTGAATCCGCTTGGGGGATCTTCTCCGAAGAGGTCGTGATCTCCGAGGAGAAGTATCCAAGTGGATGAGCAAAGGCTCTCACACAAATATGAGCTAATCCAATGCTAACCCTCACTAGGAGGAGGGGGTGTCCTATTTATAGTCTTAGTGCAAAAGGGGGCGAAGTGGAGGGGTACATGGGCTTCGGCCCGAAACTGTGCGCAGATAGGTACCGGACGTCCGCTGGGGGCCGGTTGTCCGGTGGCTCATGAGGGACCGGTCGTCCGGTGTCGCCGGACGTCCGCTGGAAGCTCTCTGTGAAGGGGCGCCGGACGTCCGGAAGTTTCATACTTCCGTTAATATTCGCTCTGTTGACAGGTGCCGGACGTCCGGTGTCTTCGGTCGTCCGCTCGCTGGAGAGTGGGGCCGGTCGTCCAGTGCGGGCCGAACGTCCGCTCACTGGGGCCTGCGTTGGCTGGGTCTTCAGGCGCCGGTCGTCCGCCAAGGGCCGGATGTCCGCTCGCTGTGAGAGGCCGGTCGTCCGGACGTCCGCTCGCTGGAGCTTCTTCGGCAGCTCCTTCTCTTGGTCCTTGTACTTGGCGTCCTCGCTAGCTCGTCCATGGTCTTCCTCCTTGTTCCTGGTCATGCATAGCACACATATTTGATGTAGTAACCATGTCTCACATGTGGAAAGTGAAGGTTCGGAGAGGAGCAAGTTCACCTTGTGTCCAATGGTGTATCTTCGAGGCCTCGTCATATGTCCTCTTGGGGTTTGGGGAGTAGTCGGAGTGTACATGGGGATGAACGTGGGATGCTCCGCATCATCTCCCCCCCTTGGGAAAGATCCGACCTCAGATCGTGATCCTCATCACCATGGAAACGGTTGTCGTAGACGGACTTGTAGTTGGACGAAGTTGGAGACATGGCGCCATCCGAGTAGTCCAAGGTGTCGCCGGAGTGATAGACATGCAAAAAGAGCAAACACAAGCAACCCTCGGAAATACAATGGTTAGCGCACACAAAGTGTCTATGATGTAAGAATGAGTCCGTGCGGCAAGATTGGTCATGACAAAACGCATGAAGCTTATCAAGATCATCTAGAATGAGATGCAAAGCATTCATGGGAGGAATTGCAATCATTGTGCACACAAATGTGTTGTAAATATGATCAATGCAACCATGGTGCAAAATAATGTCATAGTGAGACGGTTTATCAATAGCATGAATATGGCAATGGATGCTCAACATGTGTATGTTATCGTGCAATTGATGGTGGAAAACATGATCATGATGTATGAATATGCCATCAAGATAGATCACAACAAATTTGCTAAGGAAGTGCACAATCTCATATATCATGGATGACATGGAAATACAAGATGCAACAAGGCAATCATAATGTGAGTCAATCCATGCATGGGGTGCAAACTTGTGGTGAGTATGATATGTCCATCGAGCATGACATGTATGAGCACAATCAACAAATATGGAGGTGTTGGTGTACCAAAGCTCGATGTCGAGGCATGAGTGGAGTTTCGAAGGTGCATCCAATAAGTGCGAGCGCTCCTCAATGTGAAGGTCCATGTAGCCAATCTCCAATGTCGCTCCTCCATTCACGAGATGTATCATGTAGACAACAAGAAGGAAACAACAATGAAAGAGTGACCCATCCAATATGCGTATTTGAGGATGGCTCAAAGAGAAGGAGCTCACCTCAAGAAAGTTCCCAAAGATGTTGGAGTTGTACATCATGTATGCCTTCACATAGCCAATATGTCTCATGATGGTACCGCATTGTGAATCCTTCAAATCGAAAGAACATGGCAAACACTCGGAAAAACAAATGAGGTTAGTGCAAATGCAACACCTATCATTCGTGTGGTAAGATACCCAACAAGTGTATGTATCATGATCATCATAAGAAATGACAAGGGAGTATTGCATAGTATGGAGGCATATGATGCGAGAACAACCAAATGCAATAGGCTCAATCAAACAAGCATGCATCACAAGTAAGGTGTCAAAGTCTCCAAGATCAATAAGCATAGTATGGTTGCACTCAATACAAGTGGATGTGAAAGAGGCAACTAATGGACACGAGAGACAATGATTAAGATATATCAAGTGAGAGGCATGAGCATATATGTCATCAACCCAAGAAAGCAAGTAATAGTGGAACATGGGTGATGCAACATAGCAAGCAATCATATCAAACAAGTCAAGCAAGCTAGTAGTGCGAAGATGCAACATACTAGGAGGAATCATGGCAAGCATGTCATGTGTGCAAATAGCCGGCATGAATAATTCACATGTCATAGCACAAGCATGAAAGCAAGATATGAGTAAAATGTCATCAATGTATTGGTGAAAAGCCATATGTAAATAGCAATGGGTCATCATGACTCTCCCAACACAAAAATCAACAATAGCATGAGGCACATGATGAACATGGCAAAAGCAACAAGGATCTCCACCAAGCATGCAAATACACATAGGAGTATTATAATGGTGAATCATGGGTAGATGCACACAAGGGTCACAATTGCATGGCAAAGGCATAGAAGCAAGAATAACATGCAAAGTGAACATGGGGAAATGAGCATAAGGTGACACGTGGTAAATAGCCCATAGTCGTTTGAGAGCCAAGTAAAAGAGATGCACGTAGTCGTTGCACGAAGGGAATGGTGGAAAGGATAGTCCACGGGATCCCAAGTCATCGTTGCTCTCAAGAGCTCGTTTCGTCAACTCTTGGGATTGAGATGTTGACGAGTATACATGAGTACCTACACAAAACAAAGACAAAGGAAAAATTGTGTGTGCATGGTATATGTACACATCATCCATCATGATGCGCACGTGCGTGTGTTTGTTAGCACAAAATATCCAACGCTCAAATAAATGAGATGCGTGATATAGAAACATGTCATCCATCATGATAGGTTTGTTATTATGTATAGCATAATGGAGACTCAAATTGTGTAATGCATCACGAGCAATATCTAGAGCATTGTTATTCATGGAATTCATATGGTGGACACTATCATGGGAATCATGCAAAGTATGAAATGCATCAAGATCTCCTAATATGTATGAGGAAACTATGGGGGTCTCCTCATGAGCATGAGTAGCAACGTCACATGGAGAATATTGACAACATCCAAAACAGTGCATATTTGGAACAATGTGATCATGGCATGACATATTAGATGAATTGCGTAAATCATGTAAAGGAAGCATGGAAATATCATCACAAGAGAAGCAAAAGCCAATGACCATCATCTCGTCATCTATGCCATAAGTGCAAATGGTATTTATTTTAATGGGGCATGCATAGTTACTATGTTGAGATTGAAATGATGCAATATGGGAGATCTCACTCATAGCATATGACAAGTTCAATGGATTGTCAAACATGAAGTGACCAATAGAATTTTCACATGATATCCTATGAAGCATAGCATCACAACTAGGCAACTCAACATGCTCATCATCATATTCATCATAAATAGGTAAGTCAAGGCATGAAGAAGTCTCACTAGCATGAAGCATGGCAATAGGTGGATCAACATCATGCAAGCAATCATTGTCAAGAGAGTCCATTAGTGGGACAAGAGAAGTACCATCACCTATGTTACCTTTGGAGTGTCGCTCATGTGTTGTAGATGAGGTGTTGAAGATCGTCTCGTTGTCATCTTCATCTTGATGGAACCATGTGGGGTGTGCATCATCGTCCACCATGGCCATCGGTTTCTCCATTGGAGGGATGGACTCGTCGAGGATAGGCATGTCGTCATGTAGGAGACCTAGCACCAAAGAAGAAAACACACTAGGAGTAGAGGTTAAGTCGTTAGAAATCATAGTGGCCTCACATGCCGTGTCAACTACCTCACTCTCTAAGTGTTGTGGCTCACTCACTCCCTCAAGGATGCACTCACTCATATGGTTGGTGGAGTCACTCAAATGGCGCTCAACCTCACATAGGATGTGTGGCATGCTCTCATGTGTGGGGCTAGTGGTGGTCACACTCATCCTCTCATAGGAAATGCTCTCAATGTCACGTATGGTGGAGTCACTTATGTCACTCATGTTGTAGTGGCTCTCCTCACATGGCACTTGGGGCATCTCAACATATGTGGGTGTTGGAGAGATGTTGGTGCCAATGTCTCCATGTTCAACTTCTATCGCCGTGGTCTAAGGGGATGGCCCTTGCTCGACCTTCTTGTCGCCGTCTTGTTGTTGGAGGCCCATATGATGGGGCACCTCGTAGCTCGTCTCCATGACCGAAGGGATTTTCCCATGCTCGGCCATCTTCCTTGAGGGGCTTCCGAAGATGGAAGTGTCGCCCTCGCTCGTAGGTAGTCGCCTTGGACTTGATGAAGTCGATGTAGGCGTACACGTGGGAAGTAGGCGAAGATGCCGTACGTCCGAAGGCGAAGATGCCTTGATAGCACTTGGCGAAGATGCCAAAGTTGTGGTGGTAGCTGTAGCGCAGTCTTGGTGGTGGTCGTCTCGCGGTCTTCTTTTGTGCTCTTGAAGCTTGGACTTGGCGTGAAGTAGGGCTTCTTGGGACTTGTGCATTTGCGCTTGTGGAGCATCTTCATGATGATGATGTCGTTGTCGTGCTTGAGCTCGTAGTAGATGTAGTTCGTCGTCGTCGTGCACATGATGCTTGGAGGTGACTTGCCCTTCATGATGATGTTGATCACGAACGTGATGGTGGTCGCCATGTAGATGTGGACGAGGACAATTTGCACTTGCATCTTTTTCATGCTCCGAAGACTTGTGTCTTGAATGTCGCCGCCTTGAAGATGACGAAGGGGAAGAAGACTTGATCAAGGCTCTAATCTCCTCCATCCTTGCATCTTGCTCCTCCTTATGTGTGGAAAGCTTCTTGTCAATGTAGTCCCTTTTTCTTGCTTCGGAGTGGAAAATGTCGATGGAGATGTTCTCGGTGCGCTCTTGCAATCTTGATTGTGCGCCTTTCATTTATCGTTGGAGATCGATGATAGACGCTTTGGAGATGTAGTTGTTCACGCCGTCATTGTTGTCATAGACCGGAGAGGAAATGCCTTGCCTATCCATCACAAGACTCAAGCAAATATGAGTGGGAGAAAGAGAAGAACTTATACCAATGTACCTTGACCGATGTTGACAATGAATCAAGTTCACTCAAATGCGGACAATGAAATAGCATTATTGGTACCAATTCTTGTCGGTTCTCACACCTACACAAGTAAAGCTTATAGTGGAGCTCGGTGAGGATAGTGGCACAAAAATTTAATGCAAAATATTAGCAAGAGTCAATAATGTTGAAAGAGATTCACAAATTCGCAAGTGAAACAAATGGACCAATAGCAAAGAATGGCACACGGAAACACACACACGGATAGATAAATGGGGTCGTGCAACCAAGGAATGAGCACAAAATGTGGAATCCATGGAAAACGCTCGTGTTGCACAACTCAAGAGAGACGCTAGCACGATTGCTCAATAGGCGGATACGACACTTGTGCACAACCTATAAGATGCAAAATGGATAAACTTTCTATCCCAAGTATGCTATGTATGTATGGTTCCCGGTGTTTCTCTCAAGATGTTCCAAGATGATCGGATATGACAATCTTATATGCAATGTGGTATGATGCTATGGCACTTGCTTACAAACTCTTTGCTCTTTTTTTTCTATGGCCACTTTTGCACAATGCACAAACTAAGATAGCAATTGTGTATATGCGGGAACAAACTTGTGACACAAGATATGATACCAAGATATGATATGGTATGTATGCAATGGGAAGTATGATCACTAATGTGCACAAGTCACGTTGCCGGCAATACTCAAATGGCTAGTCTCGATAGGCAAGTAACGCAAAATGGGCTAGGGGTTAACAATGCAATGGTAAGGGGAATATACAATGGAGGGTACCACGATACCAAGATGATATGGAGGTTACCGTCCGGTGATGATGAGTAGCGGCGTTCTTGATGTAGATACCAAGATGATGAAGACTCGTCCCTAAGTAGCCGAAACACCTTAGGAAACGGAGAAACCGCGAACTCAAAATCTCACACGTCAAATGTCAAAATGGTGGTAGCGGAAAGCGATGGTGGTTTGCACTTGGCACTGCGGAAGTGGGATGATGGGCTATACACGGTGTAAGAGTTGGAAGCACACGGTCCCTAAGTAGCCGAAACACCTTAGGAGACTCAAGCCACAACTCGAAAAAGCTCAAACAACAATTGGGTTAAGTTGTGTTGTCGGAAGTGTATGGTGGTCAAGCCTTTGCGGAAGTGGTGGAGGTGGTTGATGAGGAAGCAACCGTCCCTAAGTAGCCGAAACACCTTAGGAGACACGAATCACAACTCAAACAACCATGAGGAACAAAATTGGTTAGGTTGCGGAAGTCGGTGGTGGTGTAGCGGATGATGTGGTGAAAGCCCTAGGCAAAGATGCCAAACTTCCAAAAATTTGATGGAGTCAAATGATGTTGGTGGTATTTTTGTGGGATGGGGGATGTCAAGAGCTTCAAAACGAGCTAAAGAGCGTCAAAATCAGAGTTCGGATGAATTAGTTACGGATGAAGCAAGAATCAGCCGAAGTTGATATGTACAGGTAGCGGACGTCCGGAAATAAAGGATGTCCGGTGGCCGGACGTCCGGTCGGGTCGGAAATCCGCTAATTTCAGCTCGGGTTAGATGTTCCGGTCGTCCGGAAAGGTCGGACGTCCGGTCGTTCCTGCGGCTCCGGACGTCCGGTAAAGTGACGGTCGTCCGGTGGGTCTGGGTCAACGCGAGATGCGAGTTCGGGGGCGCGATTTTGGGCGGAAAATGGAGATTTCGGGGTCAAAATTCGAGGGATTTCGTGGAGGAAAGATGGGGAAACTTGGGGAAATGCTAGATCCACTTGAAACCAAGCAAAGCCATGGATCAAAATCAACAAAACATCATTAAACCAACAAATCACAAAAAAATTTGGGGGCTATTTTTGGTGGGAATTTTCGGATTTAGGCAAGAACACACAAAATCAAGCTAGAAAAAGAGGGGTAGGGGCTCCAAAAACGTGATCAACGTGGCTCATGATACCAAGATGATGTAGGGTGGAACCCTATAGCGACGATCTTTCACATTTGGAGTGGATCCTACGGGGAATCACGAAGAACACGTGGAAGCACAAAGGGAAACACGGGGGAAAACAGAGAGAATCACTCAACCAACAAGGAATCGATCACACAAGTGCTAGATCACCACACACATAAGAGATCCACAAGATCCAAAGTCAACAAAGGTAAGGATACAAAGGAACCGTTCTTCTCCAAAAGGAGGCCTTGATGTTCTTCCCTAGAAGGGGTCTTGAATACGCTTGGGGGATCTTCTCCGAAGAGGTCGTGATCTCCGAGGAGAAGTATCCAAGTGGATGATCAAAGGCTCTCACACAAATATGAGCTAATCCAATGCTAACCCTCACTAGGAGGAGGGGGTGTCCTATTTATAGTCTTAGTGCAAAAGGGGGCGAAGTGGAGGGGTACATGGGCTTCGGCCCGAAACTGTGCGCAGACAGGTACCGGACGTCCGCTGGGGGCCGGTCGTCCGGTGGCTCATGAGGGACCGGTCGTCCGGTGTCGCCGGACGTCCGCTGGAAGCTCTCTGTGAAGGGGCGCCGGACGTCCGGAAGTTTCATACTTCCGTTAATATTCGCTCTGTTGACAGGTGCCGGACGTCCGGTGTCTTCGGTCATCCGCTCGCTGGAGAGTGGGGCCGGTCGTCCGGTGCGGGCCGGACGTCCGCTCGCTGGGGCCTGCGTTGGCTGGGTCTTCAGGCGCCGGTCGTCCGCCAAGGGCCGGACGTCCGCTCGCTGTGAGAGGCCGGTCGTCCGGTGTCGTCCGGACGTCCGCTCGCTGGAGCTTCTTCGGCAGCTCCTTCTCTTGGTCCTTGTACTTGGCGTCCTCGCTAGCTCGTCCATGGTCTTCCTCCTTGTTCCTGGTCATGCATAGCACACATATTTGATGTAGTAACCATGTCTCACATGTGGAAAGTGAAGGTTCGGAGAGGAGCGAGTTCACCTTGTGTCCAATGGTGTATCTTCGAGGCCTCGTCAAATGTCCTCTTGGGGTTTGGGGAGTAGTCGGAGTGTACATGGGGATGAACGTGGGATGCTCCGCATCAAACACCGAACATGTATATGTAGTCCGGCCAGGGTCCATCCTGAGGTATCCTCTTTGGATGGGTCCTTGATTGATTTGGCGATGAACTCGCTCCCGACGGCCACTACCCCTCGGCCTACGGACGACACGGAGGTGTTGTCCCAAAGGTTCCCGAAGCAGGGGGAGGTGACTCTGGAGACGCCCCAAGGCGAAATCCCAGACACCGGGTATGTGGGGCGTAAGATCCCCGCGGATTGTGCCGACGAGAGCCGCAGCAAGCTGGGCTCTCAGCCAGACACCGTACCGGAACCTCCAATGGTTCCGGATTCGGGCAGGTGGCCCCTCGCTAACGAGGGCGAGCCGTCCGTGCCCATGACTTCCATTATGCCAGAGGCGTCGGATAATCTCCTGGAAGCGCTTCGCGGCGCTTCCATGGATGAAGAGCACCGTACTCTTATGAGTGCGGTGATTCAGAAGGTTCTGTCTACCAAGAGCGGACTCACCGAAGCCTGCACCAGCCTCCTGACAGGTTTTGAGGTAAGTAATCAAAAATGTGTGAAATTATCACCCGATAGGTAGTAGCCCCTGATACTCTGTTTGGTGTTCGAAAAGAAAAGCCAAACGGAGGGTCAATTAAAATCCGCAGGAGTCTAATAGTAGGTGTGCATGTGAATAAGCAGGCAGTGTTGCTTGCCACTGCTGCACGCATGACCGAGATCGCCGGACTTAAATGGGACCTGGAGCAGGCACAGGGAGAGCTCGGCCTCACGAAGAGGCGGCTCGAAGAGAACAAGGTGAGTGATACCCCGTTCTCAAATCATAAAGAATAGAAAAAATTGGTTATTCTAACGACAAAGTGTCGTGACTTTGTAATAGGAGCCACCACAGAAGTGGCCTCTCTGAAGAAAGCGTTGTCCGAGGCCGAAGACAAGGCGGCCCTGGAGCGCAAGGAGCGCGAAAAGCAAGATGCTAGAGTGGGCGAGGTACAGCAAGAGCTCCAGGAGCTTGGCAAGAAGTTCGAGTCCTTGGAGCATGATCTCAAGATGAAAGAGTCTGAGCCTGCGAAGGCCCTTGCGAGTGTGAAAGACGCCAAGGCCAAAGCCAAAAAGGCACAGCAGGAAATCCAGGCGGCCAAGAATATAGCGGAGGGTAAGACATTCTTTATGCAAAGCAAGCATGTGGAGGAGACATTTGTTTTACTTACCCGGATTCGGAGCTCTCCAAGGGCATTCACAGATTTCCACGCAGCGTATCTGATGCTTCGGAGTTCTATCGTGCTGAGGAGGGGAGCTCAACGGAGAAGCTGTTCTGGTCCCAGTATGCTGGAGCCGAACACCCGGTGCCTCTGTGTGACCAACTGAAGTAGTTGGTTGAACTCCACAGGGCGGCCGAAGTGGCTATGAAATATTTCATAGTCCGGATGTGGCCTGGTGAGCCCTTGCCTGCCAACTACTTCGGCCTGATAAAGCGGATGGTAAACGCCTGTCCGCGGCTTGAGGTGATCAAGTGATCCATTTGCATTAAGGGTGCCCGCCGGGCCTTTGCCCGTGCGAAGGTGCATTGGGGCAAGCTGGATGCGGAGAAGCTGGTGAAGGACGGGCCGCCGGAGGGCAAGGCGCATCGCTGTCCCGAAAAATATTATGATGGCGTTATGAAAGGCGCTCGTCTCGTGGCCGATGAATGTACCAAGGACACGATCCTTGAGTAAATGTACTTCTGTCGTTGTTGTAATATAAAGACGAAGTTACTTGCGCTATATAGCGCTTTTTGATTTAAAATATTACCTTCTGTGCGGCTGTTTATAAAATTCTGAAAGTAGGCCAGTCATCGGCTTTCGCCCCCACGTAACTAGTACCGGGGTGTTCTTGGAAAAACCCAGACACTCTTTATCCAAATTTTTGGTCCCTAAAGGAGGTGTCTGGTGCAGCGAACAAGGCAATCGGACTATGTGGCTTTATAACTTTCACTTAGCCATAGAAGTCTACAATTTTAAATTTCAGCGAAGCCCCTAGAATTCGGAAAGCCGAATTGGGGCGCTATATACGCCTAAATTGGACGAAGCCGATTCCTCTCGAACAGCGACTAGCTCTCGCCGCATCATGCCGGTTAGTTTTCGGCTTTCTCTACTGAGGTGCTCATCCGGAGGAACTGGGACACAATCGCAGTAGTTCTCCCTGCGCTACCTTAGTCGATATAACGGAACGTAAGGTATCAAAACAAGGGAGCCGGGCAAACCCAACTATTGACCCAAGACATGATTCGGAGCTAATGCATATAATGCTATAAGTTCCGGGTGCCACACTGTTCAAAGTGTTTGGACTTGTCTTGTCGTATTATGGGGCGCCATAAGAAGCCCCTGGCAAACTGACCGTACCAAGGTGTACGGATGCAATATTAAATAAACATTTATAGGAGAAATGTGCAAATAGGAATAATAAGCTGACGCTATATATTGTCTCCCATTGATGAATAATACGTTTAAGCATATGTTTACAGTGAATGCGTTTAAGCAGAAATAAATAGGACTATTTAACATGTCTTATCCAAGGGTGGGCTGCATGTAGGTATATAAAACAGGTATAACGATCGTGAACAGATTCCACCTGGGTATTCCCTTTGTGCCCAAAGCCTGTTGCCTCCTTGGTTTTCTCTCATGTGTAAGTTCGACAATCCGGCTCTTCTGAAGAGGCTGCCCGAAAGCAGTGTCCTGAAAGATAAAGGGGGGTTATTAAAGTATGTTGCGGCTATACCGTACTGTTGACTGAGTCACTGTTGCGCCTCCGCCTATGCCCATGGTATTTTGAGTGCGTAATTGTGTACGTGAGGCACGAATGCTGCTTTGATGGGGCTTGAGAGGAGGCCGGACTGCTAGTCGCGCTCTTGGCGTGCCTGGCGATCCTGTTGCGGGGGTGCTCCGGACTCGCTTGATGGTGTTCGGGGTTGTTCTCACCGGATTGGTGGTTTGCCAGAGAAGGCTGCATTGTACTTCTGCTGCGAGGGCTGCAGTATGCTCTTCTGTATGGAGAGAACGGTCCATGTTTTCGTTGACTGTTATGACCCCGCGAGGTCCTGGCATCTTGAGCTTGAGGTATGCATAATGTGGTACCGCATTGAATCGAGCGAATGCGGTTCGTCCAAGCAGTCCGTGATAACCACTGCGGAAAGGGACGATATCAAAGATTAACTCCTCGCCTTGGAAGTTATCCGGAGATCCGAAGACCACTTCAAGTGTTATGGAGCCCGTGCAACGGGCCTCTACTCCTGGAATTACACCTTTGAAGGTGGTTTTGGTGGGCTTGATCCTCGAAGGGTTGATACCCATTTTGCGCACTGTGCCCTGATAAAGCAGGTTCAGGCTGCTGCCGCCATCCATAAGGACTCGCGTAAGGTGGAATCTGTCGATGATTGGGTCTAAGACCAATGCGGCTGAACCGCCGTGACGGATGCTGGTAGGGTGATCGCTACGATCAAAGGTGATCGGACAGGCTGACCATGGGTTGAATTTTGGGGCGACTGGCTCCATCGCATAGACGTCCCGTAATGCTCGCTTCCGTTCCCATTTGGGAATGTGGATGGCGTAGATCATGTTGACCTTTTCACCTGGGGAGGAAATTTCTTTTGTCCCCCCGTGTTCGTACGCCGGGGCTCCTAGTCATCGTCGCTGTGCAGCCCCTTGTCCTTGTTTTCGGTGTTTATTTTACCGGCCTATTTGAACACCCAGCAGTCTCTATTAGTGTGGTTTGCTGGCTTGTCCGGGGTGCCATGAATTTGGCACGAGTGTTCAAGTATGCGGTCCAGACTGGACGGTCCCTGATTGTTCCTTTTGAACGCCTTTTTCCGCTGACCGGATTTGGATCTGCTGAATCCGGTGTTGACTGTCGTGTCTTCAATGTTGTCGCCATTGTTCCGTCGCTTATGTCTGTTGCATCGTGGCTTGCCGTTATTGTCGCGGACATCCGAGGTGCCGGAATGTGGCGTGGTGCTACTGCGAGCCAACCAGCTATCCTCGCCCGCGCAAAAGCGGGTCATGATTGTCGTAAGGGCCGCCATGGACTTGGGTTTTTCCTGGCCGAGGTGTCGGGCGATCCACTAGTCACGGATATTATGCTTAAAGGCCTCCAGGGCTTCGACATCCGGACAGTCGACTATTTGGTTCTTTTTAGTTAGGAACCAAGTCCAGAATTTCCCGGCTGACTCTCCGGGCTGTTGAGTAATGTGGCTCAAGTCATCGGCATCCGGTGGTTGCACGCATGTGCCCTGGAAGTTGTCGAGGAACGCGTCTTCCAGGTTTTTCCAACTGCCAATGGAATTTGCCGGCAGGCTGTTTAGCCAGTGCCGGGCAGGTCCTTTGAGCTTAAGGGGAAGATATTTGATGACATTTAGATCGTCTCCGCGGGCCATGTGAATGTGGAGAAGGAAATCTTTGATCCATACTACGGGGTCTGTTGTGCCATCGCACGATTCGATGTTTACGAGTTTGAACCCTTCTGGGAATTCATGATCCATCACTTCGTCAGTGAAGCAGAGGGGGTGTGCGGCGCCTCTATGTCGGGCTATGTGGCTACGCAGTTCGAATGAGTCTGGGTGGCTGTATTCGGCCTGGCCAGACTTGTTCATAGTGTATCCGGCGTGACGATCATCATCACATATTGGGACGCGCCCCCGCGGTCTGTAGATCGATCTTGGCTGTCCTACCTTGTTTTCCAGTATATCTTGCAGGTCCTGCCTATTGCCCCGGGCCGTAGTGTATTGGCGTGGGGGTGCGGGCTGGTATTTGTCGGATTTCAGGTTCCGGCAGACCCTTGAGGTTTGAACACTGGGGTGCGCACGAAGATCTCTCCCCTACAAGCTCACGTCTCGAAGTCTCGCAAAGATCTAAGCAAGAAAGATGAACATAAGATTTATACTGGTTCAGGCCACCATTGTGGTGTAATACCCTACTCCAGTGTGTGGTGTGGTGGATTGCCTCAGGGGCTCATGATGAACAGTACAAAGGGAGAACAGCCTCGCGAGGGGCTGTTCTTGAGCTGGTGCGATAAACTGCTTGGGTGAGTACAGTCGCCTCTCTCTCTCTCTCTAGTCGATCCCTAGATGATCTCGCTCTCTTTCAGGTGCCCTCTTTTTTATATCCACTACCCTATGGGTGGCTAGTCTTATTTATAGGCGGAGGACCTGGGCCTCTCCCCAAATAATGAGCGGAAGGGCGCCAACAATTGGCCATTTTGAAGGGGAACATCTGGTACACTTATCCTGACTAAAGTTGGTCTTCGGCTACCAAAGGTCCTGACGGTGACGCCGCCCTGGGCTCCACGATGACCTCCATCCTGCCGTTCTGCTGGTCTCGGTCTTGTTGCACCGAAACGGTAACCTTTGCCTGATGCCTTGGCCTGTGCTTGCCCCCTTTGCACCAAAAGGGAAACAAGGACACTGCGCAGGCCGGCGCCCGCCTGGCGCCCGCCTTGTCCTCGATCATCATGGCTTGCGTCACGGGCCCCTCGGGAGGTGCCTTGCCTTGATCTCTCCGCCTCCTCGCGAGCCTGCCTGAGGAGGCTGCTCCTGAGGAAGCTTCCTGTCGTTCGCCCCGCGAGGCTTGGCCCCTCGCGAGGGTCTTGAGCTTGAGCTGATGAAGCTGGGCTGCATTGGGCCCCCACTTGAGCCACGCCGTAGGCCGCAGGCAAGCAAGTCTGGGGATCCCCGTTCCCAGAACGCCGACAGTAGCCCCCGGGCCCAAGGCGCACCCGGACTTGGCTCAGCAGAGGAGTGAAGTGGCAAGCGTGAAGCGCCGTGGGCCCCAACAGCCTGCAGCCTTGGGCGCCGCGTGGCGGTTGATTGGACATGGGCGTCTCCGCTTCCCCACGATGCCTCGGCAACCGCACAACTTGACAAGTCCCTGCATGCAAAAACGGGTCATGATTACCTGCGATCATGGAGGCCGACGGTTGGCCTCCTCCGGCTATAAGTACGGAACGGCGCGAGCCGCTCCAGTTCATCTCCCTATGCTATTCATCCTCTTCTTCGCTCCGACTGCTCGCTATCTCCATGGCTCCGCCGAAGAGGTTCTTGGCCGCGGAGAAGGGAAAGGCTCGCCAGGAAGGGCCTGACTCTCCTCCGACCAAGCGCGGTTGGGTCCGTCCCCGCAAGCACCCTGCGTCCCCCGTGGTGGCTTCCCGTGGTCGCGGAGGCGGCTCCCTGCGTGGCGACGAGCGCCCGGTCGTCGACGGGAGGCACGCCATGGCTGCGCGGCCCCCCAGACCATGCTTCCGCTCGGCGGAAGTGCTGCCAGAGTTTGTCGTGTGGTCGGCAGACCCGACCAGCACTTGGCTCCATCTTCCTCGCTTCTTCATAGGTGAGCTTCCGACCGGCGCTCCGAGCGGCCTCTGGCTTCAGGCGGACGGCTGCTGCAGCAGGGCATCCTGGGCTTCGCTGGAGGTTTCCGCCGCCGGGGGTTTAGCCCTGACCCACGGCTGGCAAACTTTTGCCCGCGCGCGTGGCCTGGGCCGGCGGTGCACCCTGTACTTCAGGTTCGACGGCGACGCCACCCTCTATGTGAGGGCGTTCGGGGAAGACGGTCGCCGCGCTGGGTGCTGCCCCGAAGACGATGGCCGTGGCAGGGCGCCCAGCCTCGGCGTTGATCGGGACGAAGATGGCGGCAGGCGCGTGGGTTGCTGCGCCCGGGGCTTGCCAAGCTTTGGCGACTCTTCTTCAGGCAGCAGCTCCTCCAGCGGGGGTCGCGACCAGCCTCCACGTCGCCGCGCCCGCCTGGGGAAAGGTAGCGGTCCGGTCCGCCGTCCCGCCTCAGTGAAGCGAGAAGAGGGAATCTGACCGCGCTCCGGAGGCAGTACGAGCCCTTGTCGTGGGCTGGTGCCAAGCTGGTCATGCCCGTTTTGCCTTTCTTCTTTTCCTGCAAAAAGAGGGAGTAGTGTAGGGCCCCGCAGGGCATGTTGAACTGTCATTGTTAATTATCGTGTTGTTTCCGCTATTTCCGTGCTTCGTTTTTGTGGCGTGTACCTGTGTCCGGGAGTTATTTAACATGTTGAGGCTTGTAGCGGTCTTTG
This sequence comes from Triticum timopheevii, assembly GCA_963921465.1. Lineage (NCBI taxonomy): Eukaryota > Viridiplantae > Streptophyta > Magnoliopsida > Poales > Poaceae > Triticum > Triticum timopheevii. The sequence continues at coordinate 313,190,529 of OY997262.1, read as the reverse complement.
CCTCCCGTGGTCGAGGCCTTGCCGTTCCCTTTATGTCCTGCAAGGGTTAGTCAAGAGGGGTAGCTTTTGGTTCAGTTGCGGGGGCAACCGACCCAGCTCCCGTGCTCGCGTCGCGATGCCCGTGGGGCAAGGAATGGGAGTGGCGCTCCCTGAGCGGACCCGGATAGGAGAGCTTTAGGCGACCGAGGCAGAAAATACTCACGAGGGTACTCGCGTACCTCCCTCGTGAGACTTGCGCGTGGGAAAACCAAAGCAGGTGAGCAAAAAAGGAGAAAGGGGGGCTCGAGCCAGAGGCAGGGACAGCTTCGATAAAACTCCAAATAGGAAAGAACAAGCCAACTGTAGAAAGCAAATGAAAAAGCCGCGTCCGGCACCTAATCTAGTCTTCGATGTCTTCTCACCAGCACGGAGCTAAGTGCTGCCACTGGGCGTGGGCGGGAGCCCCCGAGGCCCGAGGGCGGCACTCCGGAGACTCCGGGGCGTGTACAGCCCCCACTCATTATTATGTGAGAGTGTCACGAGCGGCGAGCTTCACATGCATTGGCCTTCTTCATAGGCACTGGGCCTTTTCCAAAATGCGGTAGCTTCACAGGCGTTTGCCTTCTTCACAGGCACCGGGCCTTCTCCAAAATGCGGTAGCTTCACAGGCGTTTGCCTTCTTCACAGGCACCAGGCCTTCTCCAAAATACGGTAGCTTCACAGGCGTTTGCCTTCTTCACAGGCACCGGGCCTTCTCCACAGGCACTGGGCCTCGCTCAGGGGTAGAATCTCCGGAGATGTTGAATGTTCCACGCGTTCTGGATGGGTACTCCCTCTTGGGTCTCTAAGCGCGCGGAGCCGGGCCTGGAAACATGAACAACCTTGAACGGGCCCTCCCACATGGGAGAGAGCTTGTGCAACCCTTCCCTGGAGAGGACCCGCCTGAGCACGAGGTCCCCTACCTCAAGAGTCCTGGGGCGGATGTTGCAGCAGGGAGTCCTGGACTAGGGGGTGTCCGGATAGCCGAACTATCATCATCGGCCGGACTCCAAGACTATGAAGATACAAGATTGAAGACTTTGTCCCGTGTTCGGATGGGACTTTCCTTGGTGTGGAAGGCAAGCTTGGCAATACGGATATGTAGATCTCCTACCATTGTAACCGACTCTGTGTAACCCTAGCCCTCTCCGGTGTCTATATAAACCGGAGGGTTTTAGTCCGTAGGACACAATCACAATAACAATCATACCATAGGCTAGCTTCTAGGGTTTAGCCTCCTTGATCTCGTGGTAGATCCACTCTTGTACTACCATATCATCAATATCAATCAAGCAGGAGTAGGATTTTACCTCCATCGAGAGGGCCCGAACCTGGGTAAAAACATCGTGTCCCTTGTCTCCTGTTACCATCCGCCTAGACGCACAGTTTGGGACCCCCTACCCGAGATCCGCCGGTTTTGACACCGACATTGGTGCTTTCATTGAGGGGACAATTGTATTTTTACCCCTAGTTGGTTCCTACCCACGGGTTTTGCCCTTACTTTTCGAGCTTGCTCAAATTTGCCCTTACTTTTTCCATCGAGGTCCCTCGAATGCCCTTTGACCGTTTGACCAAAACTTTGAAAATTCATAACTAATTCATACGAACTCAGAAAAATGCAAATAAGATATCAAAATGTTCAGATAAACATTACCTTTATGGGCATATCATTTGCATTCAGGACAAAACCATTGTTTAAACTACCCGAGGTAATTAATGTTATTAACATTTTTAATAATAAATAGGTATAAACAATACTTTTTTTCATGAATAAAAATTACATGCAAATGGGTGATGTTTTCTGAACATCCTGATAACTTATTTGCATTTTTCTGAGTTTGTTTCAACTTTTTATGAATGCTCTAACGACTTTGACCATTATTTGGAAACTTCATAACAAGTTGATACGAACTCAGGAAAATGCAAATAAGTTATCAGGATGTTCAGAAAACGTCACCTACATTTGCATATAATTTTATTCACAAAAAATATTGTTTATACCTATTTATTTTTAATAATGTTAATAACATTAATTACCTCGGGTAATTTAAACGATGCTTTTGTCCTGAATGCAAATGATATGCCCATAAAGGTAATGTTTATATGAACATTTTGATATCTTATTTGCATTTTTCCGAGTTCATATGAATTAGTTATGAATTTTCAAAGTTTTGGTCAAACTGTCAAAGGGCATTCGAGGGACTTCGATGGAAAAAGTAAGGGCAAAACCGAGCAAGCTCGAAAAGTAAGGGCAAAACCCGTGGGTAGGAACCAACTAGGGGTAAAAATGCAATTGTCCCTTCATTGAGAGTTCCTCTGTGTCGTCGCGATCAGGAAGGATGCCTCTTCCCGTCTTTAAAGATGGTTCCATTGCCAAAGGAGCTTTTGCCGCCGGCCAAACTATCCGGCTAGGTGGTTTTCTTATGACCACCTGTTCGGCCGCCGCTCCGACGATGACCGCTCGGGTCATCAAAAGCGATCTTCATGTCAACTCGGAATTCACCGAGCAGCTAGATCCGATGGAGCTCTCCTCCGTAAACGAGCTCTTGGATCGCTTCGCCGCCCTGGGAGTCGCTACAGACTACAATCGGATTGGGCTTAAAACCGATCTAAGGGAGATTGACTCCCCCCAGGTTACCCATCACGTTGCTGTGGTAGAGGAACAACGCGGCGATTCTTCCCCTGTATTAAAAACCATTTGTGTCCGGACTCCTGATCCCTCCATGCCGGATTCCCGCGGAGGGACGGACATCAAACAAATACAGAATCTAAAGTCAGGCAGTGGACCAGATTCGTTGGATGACATCCAGCAATCCAAGCTTCCAAATTCGGAAACTTTTCGGCCCTTGAGCCTCAAGGGGGGCAGAGTTCCGGACTTAATTCCACCCGCCCACCCAAACATAAGCGATCTATCTCAAATCCGGCAAGAGCCCGCTGAAACAGTACATCATTACTGGGCCAGATTCCTCCTGGTTATGGACAGGATAAAGGACTGCCGTGAGGAAAACGCAATCTCAATTTTCTGCAACAATTGCACGGACAAGGGAATCTTGAACGCTGTAAGTCGTCGCGAAATTACACACTTCACCGACCTGGCGTCCATAGTACGAAAGTACTGTGCGATGGAGAGTGTCCGGAAAACCGAAACTAAGTTTTGGGACAATCCGGCTCTGAACACAACCCTAGTCCGAAACAAAATGGTGCATCATGCTCAGGCACCCGGGACAAAAACCAAAAACCAAAAACCCCATAAAGGGCACGGAACCGTACTGGAGGGATGGCTCAGCGGACCCTGTAAAATTCATAGTATAGAGGGCGCCACTCCAACTCATAGCCTTCGAGCATGTTGGATACCGCGGCAGGTGGCCAAAAGTGGCGAAGAGCTTCTAGCCCCGGAGAACCACCCCAACAGTACCAGTATGGTATTAACAGTCTTCGAGACTTTCGCATCAAATAATATGCGGAAATGAACAATCTGCAGCCTCGCCAAAGTCTACCAAGTAGCAACAACAAATCCATGGAGCGACACGGCTATCACCTTCAACGCCAGCGACGAACCTAAATTCCGAACAGCTCGAGCACCAGCCTCATTGGTCCTCAGTCCAATAGTGGACGGCTTTCACCTTACCAAGGTACTCATGGATGGCGGCAGCGAATTAAACCTCATTTATGAGGAAACCCTTTGAAAAATGGAAATAGACTGGAGCCGCATTGAGCAAAGCAGCACAACCTTTAGAGGAATAATCCCTAGCCGGGAAGCACGCTGCACAGGAAAAATTACACTTGATGTGGTGTTCGGCTCGCCGGACAATTACAGGTCCGAGGAGGTCACGTTCCAAGTGGCCCCGTTCAGCAGCGGATATCACACTTTATTAGGATGAGAGGCATTCATAATTTTCCAAGCCATACCCCATTACGGGTACATGAAGCTTAAAATGCTCGGGCCCAATGGAACCATCACTCTTGTCAGTGATCCGGACATAGCACTCCGCGCCGAAAACAAGACAGCCGCACTAGCCCTAGAGGCACTATCCGAAGCCCTAGCGGCAGAGGAACTCACTGCGCTGTGCTCTACGGTGAACAGGGACGATGTGATACTCGATAAGAGATCCAAGTCCACCTCTTTTAAACCAGCGGACGACATAGTCAAATTCCAGGTCCATCCAACGGACCCCACAAACACGGCCTCCATTGGGGCACAGTTAAGCCCTGATGTAGACGCCGCACTACGAGAATTCCTTTGGGAGAATTGGGACATCTTTGCCTGGCACCCTTCAGATATGCCAGGAATCCCACGCAGATTGGCAGAACACAGCCTAAACATCCTAAAAGGATTCAAGCAAGTCAAACAGGCTCTTCAGCGATTTTCCGAACCCAAAAGACAGGCAATGGGAGAGGAGCTAGCCAAACTATTGGAAGCCGGATTCATCAGAGACATCAAACATCCGGACTGGCTAGCGAACCTGGTAATGGTACCAAAAAAGGACAGATCCTGGCGCCTGTGTGTCGATTTTAAAGACCTTAACAAGGCTTGTCCAAAGGATCCTTTCCCCCTTCCCCGCATCGATCAAATCATTGATGCTACCGCAGGACATGATTCATTGTGCTTCCTCGACGCATACTCCGGCTACCATCAAATCAAGATGACGGAGGCAGACCAAGCCGCAACGGCATTCATTACTCCATACAGACCATTCTGCTTCAACACAATGCCCTTCGGACTGAAAAACGACGGCGCAACATATCAGCGCATGATTCAGACATGTTTGGCTACCCAGATCGGCAAAAAGTGGAGGCATACGTAGACGACGTGGTCGTCAAGACCAAACACGTCGAGACTCTAGTAGACGACTTGAGGCTCACATTCGACAACCTCGGAGCATATGACATTAAGCTCAACCCGGAAAAATGCGTTTTCAGCGTACCAGCTGGAAAGCTCCTGGGCTTCATCGTATCCGGTAGAGGAATTGAAGCAAACCCAGCCAAGATCCGAGCTCTGTCACAGTTGGATATACCAAAAGACCTCAAACAAATACAAAAATTAACTGGATGCGTGGCGGCTTTAAGCCGCTTCATCTCCCGTTTGGGAGAAAAGGCATTGCCCCTCTATCGCCTCCTCAGGCGCACCGAACACTTCGAGTGGACGGATGCTGCCACGGCCGGACTCGAAGAAATAAAGGCCATATTGGCAACAAATCCGGTCCTAGCCGCGCCTAACCTAGGCGAACCAATGTTATTATATATCGCGGCAACACATCAAGTTGTCAGCGCGGTACTCGCCGTCGAACGAGAAACAGAAGGACACAAATTCCCTCTTCAAAAACCAGTGTACTACGTATCCACTGTCTTAACTCCATGCAAGTCCCAGTATCCACATTATCAAAAGATAGCGTACGCGGTGTTCATGGCATCCCGGAAGCTGCGACACTACTTTCAAGAGTGTTCGATAACAGTTGCCTCTGAAGTACCTCTCAATGACATTATAAACAACCGCGACGCAACGGGCAGAATTGCAAAATGGGCCATCAAGCTCTTACCATTCGACATAACCTACAAACCACGGCGAGCTATAAAGTCGCAAGTTTT